>CM034147.1:84863041-86152208 GCA_019776745.2 Taxus chinensis | reverse complement strand
CTCAGGAATTATAATACGTTGAAAAAGAAAGAAATATCATAAAAGGGTATTTTGGAAAAATAAAATAAAATAACAATATTTGGGAAAATGGGCATCTAAAATAGTAGGTTTCTAAAAATAGTAGACCCTCATCAATTTCAATGATCCATATAATATAAGAACTTTATTTTTGTGCTCAATCCAATTTTGTGGATTAAAATGGTCTTTTTTAATAGACTCCCTATAAATTAGCTGATCCTGTGTGCTTCATGTTGTTCCCCATGCTTCAAAGATCAGTTTGGGTAAAGAAAAAGTTTCTGTTTTTAATAGATCTTGTACCTTAGAAAAATAAATGAGAATATACAACAAAAAATTCAAGGGACTAATTTAATAGTCTAGTTTATCAAAGAAAAAGCTTCAAATATATGGGTGAGAGGGATTAGGTCTACGTATTTCATAATAACCTACAAATCAACAACAAAATGATCCAAATTGTTCCAAAAATCTGAAGATCTGAGGATCTAAGAGCATGTTACCCGGCCACGAAGTATCAAGATACAAAATTGGTTGAAAATTTCAATTAAATTAAAATGGACTTGTCCATTTTAACGAAGACATGAACATTTAAACGGGCATCAAATTTCTACATCACCCAGCAGCTCAAAATGCTCACGATGTGGAGCATCACGTGGCTGTTATAGGGTATATTTAAGTCATTTAGGTTTTTCAGACTTCAAATCCATGAAATAAATCCAAGAAAAATAAATTCTTCAAGTCTAGGTTTGCGTCAGTGAAGGTCAAAGAAACATGACAAAGTTTGGAGGTGACAAATGGTAGAAGAGTGAGGTCAAAACAGGGGACAGGTGGCACATTTTTTATGAAGCCCAAAATTTTCTAAGTCTGAGAAAAGGAAAAGGTTGCAATGTGAAGGTCAAACCAATAAAAATTAAACACGATGCAAGGAATAATAACAGACCCAAGGAATGTGGAGTTTTTCTATTTGCTCGTGTTTCACAATCGTCGGTCAATGCTAAAGCAGGTTTGACAAAGCAAAGTGAGTGGGGATTTCCTACTGGCTCACACTTCACAGTTTTCAGTCGAAATATTCAAAAGGTCTGACATTGAGAAGTGCATGGAGATTCCCCATTGGATTACACTTCGTAATTGTCAGATGAGACTATCAAAGAGTCTGACAACCCAAGGAATGTGGAGCTTTCTCATTGGTTGATGCTTCATGATTGTGATTTGAGGCTAAGGAAAAGGGGAAATTGTGAAGTAAGTGTGGAAATTTTATATTGGCTCACATTTCTAAGGGATCAGACAAGAGCTAAAGGATAGTCTAACACCGTGATGAAGTGTGGTGTGATCTTATTGGTCCATATTTATTAATACAAAAAATATTCACAAATCCAAAGGAAAAGTAAAGGAAATGAAAATAAACAAAGAAAATCTTGATCTCATGAGCCAATCAAAGACCAAAACATGGAAAATGGAAAATAAGTGCACACGTTGGTAGGAGAAAGTTCCCAAATTAATCAAAGGCCGCCACATGTCACAATTTTGTGCTTCCCGACATGCAAAACTTCAGAGGGCCATATCTTTCGATCCATAGCTCCAATTCTTGGAAAATTTATATTGTTGGAAAGGTTTCTTCAAGACCTTCACTTTGGAATCATCAAATTTAGAAATTGATGAGAATTCATGGGATAAAAATTAGAAAATGTATTTTTCATTAAATATGTAGTTACATTATTGGTCAACCACATGAACCGATGAAGTATGGTGTCTGTTTTTTCTCTATACACGCAAGAAGGAAGGAATGGATGTTTTTGGTAGGTAGCCCATGCTCCTTTGCATGATTTTAATTCTTCTTGTTGGTGGTTGTATAAGGAAATTATATTTTTCTTCTTTTTTTCTCCTTCTCATCTTTTATATAATGTAACAGTCTGTCATATTCCCGAGGAGGCGGATTGGGGGTAGTTAAAGTTTTTTTTTATTCAAATTTCTTAAGTTTCAGTTTCTAGTTTCTTGCAAGAATGTATGTGTCTAGTTATCTAAGGAATAGCTAAGGTGGTTGCACTGTACAACCATTAGTAGGTTTTGAAGGCATTTGTTTATGTCCCCTAGCCAAAAATTACATGAATATAGTCTGACTATTTTGATCAAGCTGTATTTTTCCATTTATCTTGTTTTGAATGAATGAAAGAGAAAATATTGGCTTTGTTACTATCTTTCATCGGCAGTATTTTGTTAAGTATGCAAGTTTATTTCTTATTTGTTGTATTCTTCTGGTCACCATGAGACTATTTTACAATAGTTTAGTCTGGTTGTAAAAACCTAAAGGTAGCATCACTTTTGAAGAGATTTTGCTATCCATTAAGGGTATTTTAGGTGTATAAGACAAGTATAGCAAGTTATTTATCTCAGATCTAACTCCAAGATTTGCAGTTAGAATTGTGAAGACTGTAGACAAAATTTGTGCACATTGAGTATCAATGAATAAAAATGTTATTTCACAGATCATGTTAAATTGATTGTTCTTTTCAAGAATTGTATTCAAGGATGGATCTTTCCATGGGAAACTATTATACCAAGGTCATAAAAGAAACTTCCCTTTCTCCTCCAAATACTAATTTAAACCACCCAGTTTATCTACATACCTATTAAGCATATCACACCTGTAAACCATACATATGCTTATTCTACAAAGTTAAGCTTTAAATTTTTCTATTACCAATCAGCTTTTCCAAAAATCCTGCCAAGTCTTTGATCCAATATCATTAAAATCAACCTCGGCCTAAATTTTTATGTAAATGCAATATCTAAAGTTATTCACTATCTACCTTTGGATTTGTGTTTTATTTTTAAGTGCTTACAATAAATCAAGTGACAAATCTTTTGAGAGAGGTATTGTATATGTTTTTTCACTTACTTTAAATTGATTTACACCAACCTTAAAGGAAACTGATCCTTGAAATACTTTCCTTTATTTATATCCCCCAACTAGGTCCTCTCACCTTGGTCCAAGTAGAGCCAGAAGTAGTAGGGTAAATCCACGCCCTTTGTGAAGGTGCATCTTGATCACCTCCTTGATTTGAGTCAACTGAGTTGAGTGTTATAAAAATTCTCGGGTATCAATGACAAAAACACTTAATTGTGCATAACTCTCTCAAATCCAGCCCACTCAAGCTAGTTTCTCATCTCCCAGGGGTGCTATTTTTGGATCCAACACTAGATTTTTGCCGTTTTTGGGGAATTCAACTCTATAATTCAGTTGTGTGTGACTCAAACTATTTACAAGCATTCTACAAGTTAAAGGTTCCATCTATTTCTAAAATTTGATATTATAGTAGGGACTCCCTAAAAGAAAAGTTGGGACATAGTGGTTTCATATTATTGTAACTACTGACATTTCATATTATTGTAACTACTGACCTGATATCTATTTTTATAAACTATAAAGATTATGGTCTTCTTTCAAGTCTAATCCAATAAATAATTTACTTCCTGAGTTCTAGTCTGTTCAGAAAATAAGGCAGCCATGGAAGCCTGTAACTGGTCAAATTTCAAAAAGCATTTGTAGTCAAGATAATAAGCTCAACATTCTTCTAGTTGAGGATTGTTCTAGTACTTCTAATATTTTTGAAGCATCTGATAATCCTAATCCTATTCTCTCATTTATTAAGGAGAACCGGGAATTTTATCTATAATTTATTCCTATCTCAAGCTTTCATCAGACTTTTCAAAATCCATTAAACCAGCAAACTCCTGTTTAGCATTGGCTACACCATACTTTACCTTCAATTCCTATGAAGAATAACATGAGTGACCCACATCCTAGAGAACCTTTCAGAATTAACACATATAAAGCTATTAATTTTGATGACATGGAAGGTTATCCAAATGAAGTCCCTGATGATATTAGAATGAGATTATCCAAATTTCAAAGAAATAATGCTATCAGTGGTGATCATCATTTGAAGTTATTTTAGAATCTAATGGAATATTATGAGTTTGAGTTTGAGGATGTATATGTGAGGTTGTTTGTACACACTCTAGAATAATGTGCTCATGATTGGTTCAAATCCTTGCTTGATGAATCAATTGATTCATGTCAAGAGATGTAAAATGCATTTAGAGCTTCATATGGTGATAGAAATTATCCAAGGTTTCTATTGTCTGAGTTTGAGAAAATTAAGAATAATCCAAATGTGTATGCCCAAGCCTTCAATACAAGATTCAATAAAACCTTGAAAATATTTCCCAAGAGTATAATACATAGTGATGAATCTTGTTTTATTAAGTATTCAGATGCATTTGATAAGAAAGAAACATACTACTTAAGAGATAAAAATCCTAGAACTCTGAGATAATATTTTATTATGGCTATTCAGATTGAAAATAATATTAAAGCTTCTAGAAAGACACCAAAGAGAGAGGGTGTAATGTTAGTTAACCCAGAAAATCCTCAAACCACCAAAACACTTGACCTTGAATAATTATTCAAAACTTTGGCAAGATTTGTTAAATAAATTTCTTATAAATTAGCATGGGCTGAAAAGGGATTGTCTCCCAAATCTCATAATCAACATTAGAACACTAGACATAATAGATTTGGAAATCAAGCTAGAGGAGAGCTCAAGGCCGAAGATAGAGGAAAAGAACATATGGGTTTTGGTAGCAAGCAGTAAAATATTAAAGATAATAAAGCATTCCCTGACCCTTTAGTGGGAAGAGTAGCTGCTATTGATATTAGATTAAATGTGAGAAATTTATCAAGAATTACACCGTAAGTTTCCGCTATGGGTGTATAGTTACATTTTTGACGAAAGAATTCGTTGGTTGGATTTTCCTTGGGGGCGGACTTGACCACAATGGAATTCATGAAGGATTTAGAATTGCGTGAGTTGAATGGTGGATTAGATGGGAACTTCATTTTTGGTTTCTTAGGATGAATTTTTACCCGTCCATCTTATAGGGCTCGCAATTCTAACTTATGGGCCATGGTAAAAACCTCATCAAAATTTTGGAATGATTGGATTTTCAGAGTAGACGAAGTGTGTTTGGCACATCCGTGACACAAAATTTTGATTGACTATGGTTTTGATAGTGTAAACGATAGTTGATTGGTAGTGGCCCTCCAACGGGCTACAAAATCAGTGATGGATTCATATTTAAATTTTCTAATGGCATACAGATCATTAATAGTTATTTTACGAGCTATGTTTATAGAGAAGTGGTCTAAGAAAAATTATGCAAGTTGTGCATAAGAGAAAAGTGAGTGTTATGGGATGTTTTTATACCATTCTAAGGCAGGACCGGCAAGGGACATAGGAAAGGTCCTCAACATGAGGTCTTGATCATGAGCTATTAGATAACATGTGTGACAAAATGCATGAATTTTTTTTTGGGGATCTTCTTTGCTATAAAACTGTTAGCATAATTTAGCATAGGCATATTTATTGCATTTTATTGCATTGTCTTTTATTTAATAATGTGCAACATGTGCACTCTAGTCTAGTGACTTGCATTCAATATTGTTATGTTGGATAGCATTCAATATTGGTATTAGTAGTAATTACATGTGCATGTGAGATGGGTCTTATCATCTCGTAGTTGGTGTCTGCTAGGGTGTCATGTCTATCCATATGAGGTTATCTAATATCTATAAATATTACAGCTCTTGCATTGTAATGCAATCTGATTTCATGATCAATAATATTTGTGAGGCTTCTGTCCCTCTTTGGTCATTGTAATCTTATTCTATTCTATCATTTGGTATCTAAGCTATACCATTTTTATCATTTGGTATTAGAGCAGGTTCTATCCAAGCAAGGTTGAAGAGGAGCACTATTGGAGAGGATCCATTGGAGAAGAAGATCTGCATCAAAGGAGAGCCATTGAAGCATCCTGCAGCCTCCATTCCTCCCAAGCATCCATCAACTAAAATTTGACCTATCCACTTATTTGGAAGGTAAAATTAGTCATTGGCATGGTCAATTGATCTAACATATTGGCGGAATATTTCAGATTTGGAGATCTTTAAAAAAAAAAAAAAAAATTGTGAAAGATCTTAAAAAAAAAAAAAGAGAGATCTTGAAAAAAAAAAAATTGCAGATCTAAAAAAAGAAAATAAAAAAAAAGATCAGATCTAAAAAAAAAAAAAATCAGATCTGAAAGTGGAGGTGTGAAGAATTCGGGAGCAAAAGTTGAAGCAGTCTCGTCAACAAAATTCCAGCAGATAGCTCTTAGAAAAAAGGACGTAACTTTGTCATACAATGTCAGATTGATGTGACATTTTTTTTTCTGGAAAAATAAGAAGGATACGCACAACTTTGTAGTTTACATCATCTTCAGATTCGGCCTCTACATGTGACGAAAAATCTGTACAAGTCGGATCATTTTTTTCTGAAAAAAAAATCAGATCTAGCTGGTAAATTGGTAAGATCTCAAAAACCAAGATTCCGATTCTTCTGAAATTTTGTGGGTTTCAAGATAAGTATTGTATGATGCTTCTGTAAAATTTTTAGAAAAACCCAGATTACGGATTGTGATAAAAGCTGAAAACAATATTCAGATTGTTTGTTTGGATCTTGGGAACAAACAGGTCAGCGGTTCGATTCCCACTCTCTCCATATTTTTTATCAAATTATTTTTTTTGGAAAATTTGGAGAAATTAAAATTTTTTGGGAGATTTCTAAATTTAGAAGCTCACCAAACACATTTAGAGCCACCGCTAAATTTAGCGGAAAAACACCTATTGGGGGTAAAAAATATTTTTGGCCTAAATTGTGTATTTTGTGATTCTAGACCCTTTTTTGTAAAGAGGGGGGACACAAAAACTTCATTTTGATGTACTTTTGGAGCATGTTGTAGTAATCTTGGTGCATAAAGTGAAAAAACAAAAAAAGTGTAAATTTTTCATTTTATGTTTGGTTCTATCACACGAGATCTTTTGATCTCATAGCAGCGTTCGGTATATACGGTGCCTCTGGGAAGCGCTTACGGGTAATGCCGTCGCAACTACTACTGCACTTAACGCCTAACATAGCTGCCTAAACGTCGTCTGGGCATCGACCCTATAAAATTAACGGGGAGTAATAAGGACACAATACACACACATTTGAGCCCTCCCATCCGTTTGTGCTTGCACAAACCCCTCTCCGTACTGTCTAAGTACCACGTACTAAATTCTTTCACGTGCGTTAACACCTCTTTCCGTACTGACGGGTATATTGAAAGGGTGATCTTCTTCCACGTACCGACGGGTATATCGGAAGGGAGTGTATATAGAAAGGTTTGGTATATCGGCCTGACGGTATATTGAGAGGGAGACCTTAAACCTGGAGTGATAAGAGCCTTACCCTTTGTCAGAAATTCAGAGTTTCAAAAATTTAGATTGCAGAAATGGGTGCACAAGCACCAAAGTTCTTCTTGCCAGATTCACAACTTCTTAGAGGAGATAACTATGCTGCATGGAAACCGAAGATCAAGACGTTGCTTGAGTTTGAAGACCTATGGACAGTTGTAGATGGACAAACAACAAGATCACTTGATGATGGAAGACAACAAGCTCAATTTGACAGGGCCAATCAAAAGGCCAAGTTGATCATCTTGTTTGGCGTAACAGATGATGTGCAACCCCACATTAGAGATGCCACATCGGCCAAGGATGCATGGGATAAGTTGAGCACAGTCTATGAGGCAAAGAACAAGAATGCCATCCTCAACCTACTATCACAACTGCATACTCTCAAGTTCAAGCACAATGAGAAGGTTGAAGTTTTTTTGAGACGAGTTGCTACTTTGAGGGCATCTCTATTGGCATTGGGAAAAGAGATAAGTGATGAAGACCTCGTACCAATTGTGTTGCGAGCACTTCCTCCTTCCTACAGAATCTTTGTGACAACTATCAATATGAGTGAACACACAGTCACCTTTGAGAAGTTGGTCAATCTACTTCAACAAGAAGAGGCAATGAACAACAAAGATCAGGAAGATGAGCAAGCACTATCTTCCAATCATAAAGGAAAGGGAAAATTTTAGTCCAATCACAAGAAGTCACAAAAAAACCAAAGTCAACGAGACAACACCAAGAAGTGTCCCATTTGCAATAGAGGGGGACATGACATCAAAGATTGTTGGTACAATTCCTACAAAAAGGGTTCATCAAGTAATTCAAAACCCAATAACCAACAGGGTAACAATAATTCAAATAAAGGGAAGTCCAACAATAACAACAATCAAGGGCAGAAAGATGGTAATTGGCAAAGAAAACCCAAACAACAAGGGTACATCGCCGAACATGAGGATGATTCAGATGAAGGACACCACATGTATTCTACTCAATTTGATGAAGAAACCAAGTCCACGCAAGATATCTAGTATGTTGACTCAGGTGCAACTCGACACATGACTGGACGCAAGGATTGGTTCTACACACTACGTGACTCACCTAACAAGAACCATGTGTCATTAGGTGATGACTCATCATATAGTGTCAAGGGGATTGAAAACATTTCACTACCTCTTGGAAAGCATGACTGCAAAATCACAAATGTATTGTATGTACCTGTGTTGACCAAGAATTTGCTATCAGTTAGTCAACTCCTTGATCACAACTTGAAGTTGGATTTTGACAGTAAAAATGGAGAAAAAGAGTGCTTGATAAGAGATGAGTCAAGAGGTTCCAAGATTGTAGCAAGAGCCTCCAATGTGGGACGCATGTTCCAACTTGATTTTTTCCACAAGGATGATCAAGCTCTAGTGACCAAAGACACACAATCTGCAGAACTATGGCATCGCATATATGGTCACATCAGTTTTGGCAATCTCCAAACACTTCAAAAAGGCAACATGGTGAAAGGATTGCCTACACTCAAGAACAACACTGACAAGTGTCACAATTGCTTAGTTGGAAAGCAACACAGAGTACCCTTCCAGAAGAACACATATAGAGCTAAGGGAAAGCTTGATTTGGTGCACACCGATCTTTACGGGCCCATGCAACCAAGTCATTCTGGATGTCAATACTTCATGCTTTGTGTTGATGACTACTCAAGAAAGATGTGGATATATTTTCTAAGAAACAAGAGTCAATCCTTTAAGACATTTCAGAAGTTCAAAGCACTTGTTGAGAATGAAGTTGGTCGCAAGATCAAAACTCTCCGCTCAGATCGAGGGGGGGAATTCACAAGCAATGAGTTCAAGACTTACCTGGAAGCTCATGGGATTCGTAGACAAATGCCTCCTACTCACACACCACAACAAAATGGTATAGTTGAGAGAAGGAATCGTACTATCATGGAAATGGTGCGATGTATGATTGATGACTCAGGTTTAACAAAGACATTTTGGGCAGAAGCTGCAAGAACTGCAGTCTATTTTTTAAACAGAGTGCCCACAGTAGCTCTTGAAGGAGTGACACCTCAAGAAGCATGGTCAAATCGAAAACCATCTATTGCACACCTAAGAGTATTTGGGTGTAAAGCTAGCATGCACATACCCAAGAAGAATAGGAACAAGTTGGATATGAAAGCTGAGAAACTGATATTCATTGGATACAGTGAAGAAGCACTTGGGTACAGATTATGGGATCCGAAAGCAAAGAAAGTATACACAAGTAGGGATGTTGAGTTCTTTGAGAAGAAACAAGCAGATGCTCCACTCTACGACTCAACAAACATGTAGAATACACCTCTTGTGAAGACAGAATTTGATGTTCCCACTGAAGATGACAGTGATGAATTGGATGATGGTGAAAACTTGGATCCACCACAAGCCAATGGAACAGCTAAGAAGTTACCTAAATGGTATACTCAATTAATAAGAGATGCAAATTTGGATGAAGCACCTAGTACATCATCCAATCCTGGACCTAGAACTCACAGTCAAGCTCGTGAAGAGGTCAATTATGCCCTAATGAGCAGAGTTGTTGAAACAGTTGAGCCATCTACAGTTCAGGAAGCCCTACAATCAAAAGCTTGGAAAGATGCCATGGATTCAGAGTATCAGTCTGTGATGAAGAACAACACATGGCAACTTGTCAACCTTCCACCAGGGAAGAAACCCATTGGATGCAGATGGATATTCAAGACTAAGTACAAATCAGATGGGACTATTGACAAGTATAAAGCAAGGCTTGTAGCAAAGGGGTATGCACAACAAGAAGGCATTGATTATGAGGAGACATTTGCTCCCACAGCCAAGATCAAGACAATCAGGATGATCTTTGCTCTAGCTGCACAATTTGGTTGGAAAGTCCACCAAATGGATGTGAAAAGTGTCTTTTTTAATGGAGATTTGCAAGAAGAAGTCTATATGACTCAGCCAGAGGGTTATGTAATACCAAGAAAAGAGATGATGGTATGCAGACTCATAAAATCTCTATATGGCCTAAAATAGGCACCCCGGGCATGGTACATCAAAATTGATGAGCATCTCATAAGTCATGGATTCGAAAGGAATCCTTATGACCCCAATCTCTACCTCAAAAAGCAAGGGGGGGAGATTGTCATTGTGGTTGTTTATGTCGACGATCTAGTCATTACAGGTAGTTCTGTGAAGATGATCGATGCAACAAAGAAGGATTTTAATCGATCGTTCGACATGACAGATCTCGGGCTCATGCACTATTGTCTTGGGTTAGAAGTATGGCAAAAAGAGAATCATATCTTTGTGTCACAGTTGAAATACACAAAGACAACGCTCGAGAAATTCAGGATGATGGACTGCACTCCTATTGCTACACCTATGGAAGCGAGACTTCAGTTATCTCGTTCCGATCCATCACCACCGGTGAATGCAACTCTCTATCGGCAGTTGATCGGGAGTCTCATTTACCTGACATATACTAGACCAGATATCAACTTTGTAGTCAGCTATTTATCACGCTTCATGCAAGAACCAAAAATATGTCATTGGAAAGCAGCAAAGAGAATACTAAGATATCTAAAGGGTACAGTTGACCTTGGTCTAGAGTACAAGAAGAACGACAACTTCTTCTTGACCGGATATTCAGATTCAGATCATGCAGGAAACATGGATGATAGGAAGTCAACATCAGGCTTCATCTTCTTTATGGGATCTGGACCGATATCATGGGGAAGCAAGAAACAGAACTTCGTTTCTCGCTCTTCTACAGAAGCAGAATATAGAGCTGCAGGTGAAGTTGTTTGTGAAGCAATATGGCTACGCCGAATACTGGAAGGAATTGGTCTACCACAACAGAAATCTACTCCAGTATATGTTGATAATGAAGGAGTTCTAAAGCTTGTTCGCAATCCAGTATTTCATGAGAGAACCAAGCATATTGAAGTACAGGTTCATTTCATACGCGAGCATGTCTTGAAGCACAACATACAGCTCCATTTCTGTCCTACAGCTGAATAGAAGGCAGATGTTTTCACTAAGTCACTTGCACGTGACAAATTCACACTGTTCAGAGAGTTCCTCTCCACTTCATTGGAAACTATGCAAAATTAAGGGGGGGAATGTTAGCATAATTTAGCATAGGCATATTTATTACATTTTATTGCATTGTCTTTTATTTAATAATGTGCAACATGTGCACTCTAGTCTAGTGACTTGCATTCAATATTGTTATGTTGGATAACATTCAATATTGGTATTAGTAGTAATTACATGTGCATGTGAGATGGGTCTTATCATCTCATAGCTGGTGTCTGCTAGGGTGTCATGTCTATCCATATGAGGCTGTCTAATAGCTATAAATATTACAGCTCTTGCATTGTAATGCAATCTGATTTCATGATTAATAATATTTGTGAGGCTTCCGTCCCTCTTTGGTCATTGCAATCTTATTCTATTCTATCATTTGGTATTCTAAGGCAGGACCGGCAAGGGACATAGGAAAGGTCCTCAACATGAGGTCTTGATCATGAGCTATTAGATAACATGTGTGACAAAATGCATGAATTTTTTTTTTGGGATCTTCTTTGCTATAAAACATAGTAAGTTTTGGAAGATCCCAGTGAGGTGGATATGGCTTGTACGGTATAGAAGGGTGAATGGGCTTGTTACAAATTTGGTCATAAGAGAGTGCATTCTTGGATGTTGATGAAGCAACTTCTAGGATAGATATATGGCTTAGAAGAGCTTGAAGAGGATCGGATTATGTTGATTATTGTATGGATGAGCTATGTTGATACGAATATTGATTGGGTTGTGATTATATTGGATACTATTATGGAATTTTTTATTGGTAGGGAGTGTTCTTTTGGGAGACGTTATGTTTGTTAGAATTTGAGGATTCTAATAAATATGGATTTAATCAAATTCACATATTATATAATGTTACAATAAATATTTAAATAAACATTATATCATAACATAAGTAAATAAAGAAATACTTACAGGAAATAAATAACACAGGTGACACAATATTTATAGTGGAAAACCCCAAAAGGGTAAAACCCACTTTGAAAATAACCTTTTACTTCAGAGAGCATATTTTACATCTAGTAAGATCACCTCCTCCTTAAAACCCTATTTACCAAGGATAAAACCAAATCACTTGATTTGCACACCTTTGATATATTTCCTGAATATATCAAATGAAGACCTAAAGTTCTTTTTATATAAGGTGATCGGGTATGTCTCCCGACCTATCTTTTCAACCTAAATGGTTGACACATATACCTAGGTGAGTGCATTTAATAAATATAAACATAAATGATTCACATTATTAAATACCTACCTAATGTATATTACCTAGGTATGAATATTTAATAATAGAAAAGTATTTCATATAATTAAATATTTAACTTATATAATAGTAACAGACCCATATTAATTAAGGGTTAGTCAGACCACTTAATCATTATGTTCCAACACTCTCCCTTAATGTTAAGTGGGATAGCATATGCCAATAGATTACCTTTCCGTGGTACACTACAGGATTTACAATCCTTAAAACCATAAAGGTTTTAGGCTAACATATCAGGTGAAGGAATTATAACACCTTCATCATACTCAAGTTACCTTTTGGTACAAAAGGATTTGGAATCCCAAAGATCATCCCATGATCAGTGGCTAAGTATGATTTGTGAGTTTTACATAATCTCAAAGGTTCTCATAAAAGGTTATTAAACCCAAGCATATAGGAGCCTTTTATAACCAAGGACCTCTTTAATAATATACTTGTACTAGATGTTTACCAATAAACTCAATAACACTAAAGAGATTACTAAAGACCACCTTTAAGATCTTTCTACACTTCTTTCTAAAAAAGAATCCGAGGAGGTATACATGCCCGAAGGTTTTTTTCCACTTGCTGGAAGGTCTTTTTTACAAATGCCTAAAGGTTTTTTTACAAAAACCAAGTTCCATTAGGAGGTGACATTGTCATGCACACTCTCCCTCAATGGCAACTCCAACAATCCAAGCTTTTCATGAAAGTGACAAAACTTTACAACACTCAAGGGCTTTATGAAGATATCAACAACTTGCTCTTCAGTTGGCACAAACTTGAGATCTATCTCACCACTTAGCACCTTCTCATGGATGAAGTGTATATGTATCTCAATGTGCTTCATCATCTGATGTTGTACTGGATTATGTGCAAGAGCTATGGTGCTTTGGTTGTCGCAGAACAAAGGAACACTACGTGGATGCTTCATTTTTATCTCATCGAACAACCTCTTTAGCCATAGAGCCTCTTTTACAGCTTCCATTCCACTTCTATACTCAACTTCTGTTGAAGAGATAAAAACAATTGGCTACTTTTTGCTGCACCAAGTAATGATATCTGCACTAAATTTAAACACATAACCAAAAGCATATTTTCTATCCAATACACCACCAACATGATTAGAATCACAAAATCTATATAAGTTAGCATTTTCATTCTTAGTATAATGTAACCCATAATTGATTATACCTTTAATAAATCTAAGATTCCTTTTTGCAAGATTCCAATGATCTCTATAAGGTTCCTGTTAACCAAAATAAGCTCCCTCTTATTTTGGGTTAACTAGCTTCCTTTTGTGCCTTAGTCAAATTTTTACACATTTCAGGCACTCAAAATTTTCTAGGTATTGCTTCATTAGATAGAGATTTTTTTCCCCTTTCCAGAAAGGTAAAGAAGTCCTCCTAACTCCTTGTATTTTTTGAGTTATGGCTCAGTGGAGTTTGGAGGGGAAATTTTCCCAAGGCGGGCCCACAAAGCTTGGGAGAGTTTTGTGCCAAAGAGGCTCGGGCCAGTGGAGTGGAGGAATAAATTGGGAACTTAGTGCCTTTTGGGTTAAAAGCGCAAAATTCATTTGTGCTCCCGCAAGCCCGCGAAGGAAAAGAACTTACTTAAGACCTGTAGCCAATGAAATGATGCTAGTGTCAAGGCGGAGCAACGGGAAACGTAAGGACTTTAAAGTTTTAGCTTTTTTGTCAAATTTTCTCAAAGGAAAAAAATAGAATCACATCCCCATTGAGTAATCAGAATATGCCACGTGTCTTGGAGCGACGGGGCCGTGGATGATTTTTGAAAATTATCTAATTTCGTGAAAAGGGGCAAAATGATTGTTTTGAAGCCATGGATCATCCAGTGCCACGTGTCATGCGGACCTGAGGGGCTATGGAGATTTTTTAGAAATTTTTCCAAAAGGGAAAATTTTTAAGTTTGACCCTGCTGACCCCAATTTTGACTCTATTTTTTACCAGTTTTTCCCTAAATCTTCAGAGGGCCATATCTTTCGAACCAAAGCTCAGATTTTCACGATTTTGGTATCATTGGAAAGCTAGTGAAATTATATACATGATGGACTCTTAAATTTTAAATTTTGATAGATTTTTGTAGAAGAAAAATGGGAAAATGTCTCTGGTACGGGAAAAAATGCAGAAATGACCCCCAACCACCAAAATTAATGAAGTATGGTGTTCGTTTCTTCTCCAGCATGGCCGTAATGTACAATCGAAAAATAGGATTTTTGATAAAGTTCCATCATTTTTCAGGCTATTTTAAATAGATCTTATCAGTGGTTGGAGTTTTAAATCAAAATTTCCTACATTTTCTCATTTCCTTCATTCTGTTCGAGCGATATAAGCCAGTTTTGGCTCATTTTGTAAAAAAATGTTCATCCTTCTTCTCTTCCTCTCCCTTATTTTCTTCCCCAGGGTTGAAAATGGAGTTTGAACCTCCTCCGTTTCTCTGTAATGGCATTTTTTCCTCTTACCTGTGAAATTATGATCTGTGAAAACTTCTAGAGTAATAAAAAACATGTTTTGTGATGCATTTGTCCATCCTTGCTTGTTTTTGGTTATTTTCTTCTTGCCTCTATTCATTACAGGAATTTGTGCACATTTGGATGTTCATTGTAGGTTTTAGAGCTATGTTTATGGAGTTTTGGAACATTTTCTATGTGAAATCCATATTTGGTCTGTGATGCACTTGTCCATCCTTTCCATTTCTCACCTCTTCTTGTTTGATGGTAGTTTTGATAGATAATCAACACTTTCTTTCTCTGGTGTATCACCATTTTAGTGTAGGCTCTGTTTTTTCTTATTTTCTCTCTCTCTCCTTGTCCCCTTGGAAAGTTAGATTAGGTTAGATTATCTTACCTACACTCGAATAGCTTGTAGTAAGTAGTTTAGGAAGAGGAATGAACATTCTCTGGAGAGCTTTCCCCATTCACAAAGGTCCCACACTTTGAGAAATCTCAATGTTGTGCAATCACACCAAATGAATTTTCCTTAGAAAAGAAAATACATAACTCATTTGGGGGTGCTGTGAATTTGCACTAATATTTTTGGCATGCCTGGTGGGACCAAGAGCTCCTCCACTTCATTTTTTGCAAGTTGATGTGTTCCTATGAAAATTTCAGCCTTTGGAGGCACTTGCAAACACATCTGGTGACTCTATCTAATCAACAACCCATCTCTGAAGTTGTAAACCTTCTTTCCATTCATTTTCCATTTCATTTTTGGCTCCATCTCTTTCATTCCTCTTTCATTCCATGAAGTTGTGAAATCATGACTTCATTTCCATCATGGAATTCACATTCACAGTAGCAGCAATACATTCCACCTCCAACATGTTTTTCAATTCCTCCAGATCAACATTTTGGTCAAATTCAGAACCAATATACATACCCATCTGAACAATGCCAAAGTCAGTTTGACTATGAAGAATATCAAGCACAATGGTACACAGATTTTGAGGGAAGTCAAGAAGATAATACAGATTTGTTGGAGAAGATCCAAAAGATGCAGGAAAACATGGTGCAATCAAGGGCTCGAGATCAAATAGAGGCTTTTAGAATTAGTTGCAGGGCACTATTTCCATGGGTTGGCCCTTTTCCAAGACAATTTATCCCTAAGGAGAATCTGGACTTCATGATTGAGATGCTGCCCCAACTTGCACAATGGACAGTAGAGATAGAGGCCTATAAACTTGATGTTAGGCAGCCTTGTCAATGGGTAAGTCCTACACCATTATCTAGTAATGTTCTCTCTACTCCTCAAGCTGCACCATCTCAATTTGGTCTTCAATTTCCAAGCTTTCCATTGAATGTTTCCCCGAGTGTTGATTTCATTTCTCCATCCCTTAGTCTTTCACCTCATCTCAATTCTTCTATTCTTTTCCTTTCCAAACAACCATTCCCTCCAAACAAACAAGAAGTTCCACCTCCCTTCCCACCACAAACAATCACAATGGTAGTTGAACCCCAATATATCACCCCTCTTACTTTCCCAAACCCATGTTGGGAAGATAATCAAGAATCCAGCCAAGGACAACAAGAAGTGGAGCCTAACAGAAAAGAAATAATAGACAATCTAAAGTGTTGGGATGGAAAATTTGGGTTTACAAAGATCCCTTTGCTGGTTAAGCCTTCAGAGGAGATTAAGGTTGAAGAAAAAGTGGTGGCCAAGGCTAATGTTCTAGAAGTAGAGAAGCAAGAAGATCAATCATCAAGTTTCTCAGAGTGTAGTGTCCAAGTTAGCACTCTACTGGAAGAAGATGGTGATCCAATAGAATTTGTACAATCAGCCATGGAAGAGGAAATCTTTAAAAGAGATCTTGTAGTCCCAATTAGTCCTCTAGAACAACATATTAATGAGTTTGATTTGTCAAAATTCATGCTAGAGGAAGAGGTCATTCAAGAGAAATATTGTCTTCAAGTAGCAGAGGAAGGAGAAGCTACTCCAAATCTAAAAGAAGAGGCGTACATTCCAGCTGTGGAGGAGAAAAATGTAGGTCTAAGAGCTTTGAACTCAAAATAGGCTATAGAAGAACCTTTAGTTCTTCCTTCCACTTCATCTCTCTTGAGCTCTAACATTAAAGAAGAGTTTTATATTTCAAACATCATCTTTGGGAATGAAGATAACCATGGTGATCAAGTTGTAGATCAAAAGAACACCATGGAAGAGGTTGAGCATTTGTAGCAAGACAACAAGGAGGCAATTTATCTATCAAATTTGGAGTACTATTTTGATGGAGAGGAACTAGTTCAAATCACACTATTTTCTCCTTCATCATCCATCTTCCAAACACAAGAACCTACTGCCATGAAGGAGAGCATTCATTTGCAGTAGCTTGCATTTTATAGCAGCTCTTTGGAATCAAGGTTGGAAGATATTAATCTTCCATGTTCTTCACTAGAGGAAGAAGAGAAAACATAGAAGAGTTCCACCATTCCTTCCACACCATCCATTCAAGAAGGTCTACAAGAGGACTCCATTTTTGGAGTTGAAAATCAGAGCAATGGGCATATTAAATGGATCAAACCTTGCCGAATCAGGTATTTGGCTTCATTGGAGCCAAAGGAGAAGCCATAACCAGTCATGTTTTCTTCTAAGCATGAGGATGATATGCAAAGCACCCAGGATCAGCTGCCATACCTCTTCAATCCAAATGCAAACAAACTAAAAGAGGTATTGTTTTTGTCTTCAGTCGACACCTTGCTAATTTGGGTGGAGGATCAGATTCTTCTCAGTTTTCCACTCATACTAACAGCTATGATTAGCTCCAAATCATTTGTATGTCTTCCATCTTTTAGGAAGGGAAGCTATTTCTCCCTTCCTGTTGTAGGATTTTTTTGAGCTCCCTTTTCTCTTGGTTAGAGTAGTGTAGGTAGGTTTGTTTTCAGCAAAAGAAGTGTTTGTTCACATTCTGCATATCCAACTTGGGGTATGTATGATTTCTAATTTTGTACATAGTTTTTGGTGTTGTTGTATTTCTCTTACACAGTCCATTTCAGTGGCTTTTTGGTGAAGATCAACTCCAAGTTTCAGTGGGTTTCCAAGTGGCTCAGAGGTTAGATTTCAGATTTTAGATTAGAATCAATTTATTAGGCTTGACTCCATTCCCAATGGATGCTTCAAAAGGCCACTGATCATTCATCTAGTAGGCAGATGACCCATGAGAGTCACCAAATTGTTAACCAAAATAATCTCCCTCTTATTTTGGGTTAACTACCTTCCTTTTTTTTCCTCAGTCAATTTTTCACACATTGCAAGCACTCAAAATATTATGGAAGTGGCTTCATCAGATATGATTTTTCTTCCCCTTTCTAGAAAGGTAAATAAGTCCTCCTAACTCCTTGTATATTTTGAGTTATGGCTCGGTGGAGTTTGGAGGGAAAATTTTCCAAGGTGGGCCTACAGGGAGCTTGTGGGAAATTTTGTGCTAAAGAGGCTTGGGCCAGCGTAGAGTGGAGGAAGAAATTGAGTAACTTAACACTTTTTGGGGCTTAAAAACTCACAGGTAAAATTTCGGCCCAAAATCCCACAGAGGAAAATAAATTGTTTGAGGACCAAAACTAATCAAGATGCATCACGTGTTAAGGCAGAGTAGTGGGGGTGGAAGGAATTTAAATTTTTTGGGTTTTTTGTCAAAATTTCTCAAAGGAAAAAATAGGAGTGCATCCCCGCCAACCTAAGCAAAAGATGAAACGTGTCCATTCATCAACGGGAGTCGAGGCATCAAGAGGATTTTGGAATTTTTTCCAAAGTGGTGAAAAATGTAAAAGTGAAAAATGGAGCGCATCCTTGCCAAGCAATCAAATGATGCCACATGTCTCGGAGTGGCGAGGCACAGAGAGTTTTTGGAAAAATTTCCCAATTTGAAAAAAGAGGGAAAAAATCAAGATTTTGCCCTGTGAACCTGATTTTGGCCCTAATTTTTCCATTTTTGCCCTAAATCTTCAGAGGGCCATATCTTTTGCACTAGAGCTCAATTTTTCACAATTTTGATATCATTGAAAATTTGGTAAAATTCTCCACATAATGGACACTTCAATTTTAAATTTTGATGGATTTTTACAAGATAAAAAATGGGAAAATGTCTTTTGCATGGGAAAAAATGTAGAACCGGCCCCCAACCACCAAAATTGATGAAGTATGGCATCTGTTTCTTCTCTAGCATGGCCGAATGCATCGTAAAATGGATTTGTGAGGGTGCCCTTATTGTTTTAATGAATATTGTCAGTGGATGGAGATGTTAAATCAATTTTCCCATGTTTTCTCATTTTCTTCATTCTGTTCGAGCGATACAAGCCATTTTTGGCTCATTTTGTAAAAAAATTGTTCATCCTTCTTTTCTGCCTCTCCCTTATTTTCTTCCCCAGGGTTGAAAATGGAGTTTAAACCTCCTCCCTTGCTCTGTAATGGCATTTTTTCCTCTTACCTGTGAAATTATAATCTGTGAAAACTTCTAGAGTAATAAAAAATGAGTTTGGTGATGCATTTATCCATCCTTGCTTGTTTTTGGCTATTTTCTTCTTGCCTCTATTCATTGCAAGTATTTGTGCACATTTGGATGTTCATTATAGGTTTTAGAGCTGTGTTCATGGAGTTTTGGAACATTTTCTATGTGAAATCCATCTTTGGTCTGTGATGCACTTGTCCATCCTTTCCATTGCTCACCTCTTCTTGTTCCATGGTAGTTTTGATAGATAATCAACACTTTCCTTCTCTGGTGTATCACCGTTTAAGTGTAGGCTCTATGTTTTTCCTTGTTCTCTCTCTCTCTCTCTCTCTCTCTCTCTCCTTGTCCCCTTGGAAAGTTATATTAGGTTAGATCAGCTTACCTGCACTCAAATAGCTTGTGGCAAATAGTTTAGGAAGAGGAACCAACATTCTCTAGAGAGATCTTTCCCCATTTGCAAAGGTCCCACACTTTGGGAAATAGCTCAATGTTGTGTAATCAAACAAAATGACTTTGCCTTAGAAAATCAGATCCATAACTCATTTAGGGATGCTGTGAATTTGCACTAACATGGCCCAGGTAGTCTTTGTTGGCACACTTCTATGTGAAGCCAAGGGGGGATCTCTATCATGTTTTCTAAGATGGGGGATTTCCTGATGCTCTGGCTTCACATCTTCTATGTGAGCTATAAATCCTTCATGATCCATCTCTCTCCTCAATGCCATAATTTCCACAACAAAACAGTTCTCCTTTATCTTCCTCTTGCTTGCCTCATTATACTTAAGCCTCCTTTCATCTCTCTGCCTCTCTACCCCTAGGTCTACCATCTTTTACCCAACATTTTCCTACCCTCACGCATGGTGAATTTTAGTTGGCCATCGGTTTACTCTCCAAGTTCAAAGTTACCATCAAGATCTTGATTACCAGTGGAATATCTTATAGATATACTCCTCTTAGATACCATAAAAGTTGGATATATCAAACTACCAACTAACTGGGGAAATAAAGTATGATCAAAATTGAATATTCCAAAATAGAACTAGGTTTAGAATCACCATTTTTAGTCCAACGTATCCACAGGAGTAGCAATTGGTCTAGAATCAGATCAGGATCATAAAGTGCCTGAACATTGGTTTTGTTGTGCTTGAGAAAAACAATAGAATGTGATACCTCTAATTCCACTGAGGCCAAGCATAATCATGTAAGACCTAAATCGTCATAGTTCTAAGTATAGTGAAAAATCTCTCATATAAGATCTACATAGATTAAAGTTCTATCACCAAGTGCATGTGTTAAAATCAGATCCACTGCTACAATCACCATGCAATATGTGATTCCTTTTTGATTAATGAATAGATCCATTCCTCAGAAGATACTTTCTAAAGTTAATCCGGTAACTGTCTTCATTGAAAGAACCATCCTGAAAACCAACTGAAAAAGAGGTCCTGACAATGAAACTATATGATGCATCCTTTCAATTTACTAACATAGTTTTCTTTACCCTAGTCATGCTGGTCACATCACTTTAGCCTGAGACATGTAAAGCACTCACCTGAAATCGCATTCAAAAAGTACTAGGTCCACATCTTTAGGGTTGATTGTAGCACCCATGTTAGCATGATGAAGGAATTGAAACATATAGATCCATAACTGGTCCATCATTCTAGCAATACATGGGTACATGTCTAGACCTATAATCAGATGACAAGCTTTAAATGAGTGAATCATGATTAAATCAAATAACATGCACTAGCTCAATTACACAGGAATGTCAATAGTTACCATTTAGCTAATATATTTCACTCTAATAATAAACACATAAGCTCTTATAATAATGTCAATCTATACCAATGCACACATGGATCTGATATAGTAATTTGGTCATATGCATATATCTCTATACCTTCATACATCCATCTCTCCCTATATATATATCCCTTACTATATTTTTCACATCATGTATATATATAGGTCCTTACATGTAAGTGTGCTATCGTATGATGAATTCTTGCAGTTAACTGAAGTGATCAATCCTATTCTTAGCTTGTCTAACATAGATTAAAACCACTTTGATTTCTTAACTCCTTTAAAGATTCAGAAGCATCTATAGTGGTCAACACAAGAAACATCTCATGACCATCGTTGGTGTGTTCTCACAGAATCATAACCATCTTCTAGAAATATTGACAGAGTTAGGAACTTCATTACTCAAAATCGGCTATGTCCCAAAATTTGAACTTATGTTCCACACGCGGGTCCTTCCTATCCCTCCGTGCCCTTATGTTACCTGGCCTTCTCTTCCATGCAAACTTCTTGTGTGATATTTAATAAGTATTTTCTAATCAACACATATCCAATGAAAAAACAAGAGAAATAAGTCATATCAATTTTCTTTCTTTTATTTTTAGGAATGTATAAAGAAGCAGGACTACCAAAAAAATTTAGATGAGAAATATCAGGTTTTTGATTTCACCATTTTTCTAAAGGAGTTGAAAGATGAATAGCTTTGGTGGGAACCCTATTTGGAATATAGACTGTTGTGTTCATTTCTTTTCCCCCTAGAAATTTGGGAAGACTAACAGAGTGAAGCATAGTGTGAGCCATATCTAAAATAGTCCCATTCTTACGTTCTACAACTCCATTAGATTAGGGAGAATGAGGAGAAGTTAATTCCCTTTTAATACCACAATCAACACAAAAAGTTTCAAATTCTTTGCTAACATATTCACCCCCATTATCTATTTTAAGTCTCTTAATTTTATAATTTGAAGATTTTTCAACAGATGCTTTAAATTCCTTAAATTTCCCAAGTACATCAAATTTATTTTTAAGAAAATATAACCAAATCATCCTGGTGAAATCATTAATGAAATTCATAACATATAAAGAACCATTTAATGAAGCTACTTCAAGAGGTCATCTAACATCACTATGAATAAGTTCTAGTGGGGAAGATAAACTCTCTTTAAGATGTGAGTGAAAGGATTTAGCACTTTGTTTTGAGCATAAAAACCCTTCACACGCATCATGAGAAGAAGACAACACAAGCAAACCTTTCACAAGATTATATCTAGCCATTTCATATAAACTTTGATAATTAACATGTCTTAATATTTCGTGACATAGTTTTGAATTATTCAAACTTTAAGAAACCAAACATGATGCAGAATAGTAATCATCAAAAATATACATACCATTTCTTTGAATTCATTCAGCTATTATATTATCATTACTATCCTTGATATACCAATTCTCTTTCAAAATTTGAATAGCTAAACCATCATGAGTTAATTGAGAACATGATAAAAGGTTCTTTTTGAGATTAGGAACAAATAAAGCATTATTCAACACACCATTAGCAAATTTTAATTTTCCTTTCTCTATTTCTTCTAAAGATGAGTTATCACCAACATACACACATTCATTGATTTTCACAACATTAAATAAATAATTTGAAACACCTATCATATGATTTCATGCACCTGAATCTAAAATCCATTTAGAATTAGAGGAAGAATACAACACAACATATAATGCAACAGTTTTAGGAATATCATTAGAGCTATCATTTTTCCTTAAATTGTATTTAGAAGAAACAATTTGCTTTTTATTTTTATGGATAGGTTTCTTAGTTTTATAATCTTCCTTTTTATGTCCAAATTTACCACATTTGTGACATTTAACACTAAAGCTAACATGGAATTGATCAGAAGAAAAAAATTTCTTATCAACAAAAGAAGATTTAGATCTAAATTTTTTTATATGAGAAGGGCTTGCGAGGTTTGAAATTTAAATTCTAAGAAAGAAGTGCCTGAGAGGCATTCTCCATAGATTCAAAGTTCATCATCACTTGTTTTTCCTATATCAGAAGTGAACTCAAGGTATTTAAATCAGGTAGGTTATTTTCATTCTGATATTTAGAGTTCAAGATAGAAATAAAATTTCCTAAATCTTTCATGTATATTTAACTGAACAGTAAAGTAGATTAATTTTTCACCAATTAAATAACAATTGCATCCATCTAATTGTGCTTTAATATTTTTTATTTTGGCTAATAAATTAACTACTTTTCCATCTCCTTTCATAGGAGTTGTAAGTAATTCTAAAACTAATTTAATAATTTTAGATAAACGTGCACCTTCATGCACAAATTATAGTTGTGTCCATACCTCTTTTGGATGTTCGATATTACCAATGTGTAGAAGGTACTCATCATTCAAATTGCGCAAAATCATGGAAAGAGCTCCTCATTTGTTGTGAGAATGCATTCATGTTATTAACAATTACTTGATGACCGGTGGGAACAACCTCAGATCCAGAAATAATTGTCTAGAGTTTCCTCGCCATAAGTTCTGATTTGACCCTGATCTTCCAAATATTGTAGTTGGTTCCATTCAGGATCTGGGTTTTGTCAAGACAGAAATAGTTGGATGTCATTGTTTTCCTGAACCTGTAAAACACACCCCATTATAATATACAATGTACCATAGAGTTAGATACATATTTATAAAAAAAAATCAACACTTTTAATAGAAACAGATCTAAATTTTATAGATCTACATAAACTATTTAATCATAACTAATTTTGTCATTACAATGCATATTAATTAACCTCTCATGATCAAAATAATAACCCGCAATATAAAAGGCTTTGCATTATACGCCAAACTTATATAAAAAAAAATTAACCATATAGAAGTGAAGAAGAAACCCCTAAGAATGTAAAACAACTTCAAATTTCTGGAAAAAAATAATGTAGACAAAGATCCAGCCAACTTAAATTTGACGTCTAAATGACCGTCATATAGCCTTATGTTTGGTCTGTCCATGATGGTCATTTGACCGTCAAATTTAATGGATTCAAACATTATTGTGTATTTCTAGAATTTCTTCTTCTATATAATATTAGGTAGAGATTATATTTTAATACATTATACAATTAACCTATTATAATTTATAATGTAAAAATATATTCACTTTTTAAAAAGAGGTATATAGTTTATATAATGTAAATAAAAAACAACATATAGTCTATAAAAAATTATAAACTATAGTATATATACTTTTCTTTACAAAAATAAACACATATAACCCTTATTATGGGGGCCCCTCATGAATTTAAAATATAAAAACATTTACCAGGCCATGTAATTTTAAATTCTACACAAACCTTAGAATTTACAGAGGAGACAACATTTTTCACACTTCCAATGGAAAAAATTCAAATCCTATTTTGATGGAGCTTTGTCTCCTCCTTAATTTACCATTGAAAAAATTCAACCTGCACATATTAAAACTATAGAAAAAAATATTTCAAATATTTTACCCTTACCTCTACATAAGTTTTCACGGAAGGTAAGAAGTTTCCAAATTTTCCACCTGTGAATTCACCTTGATTCTTCACAAAGAAAAACTTTTCGATTGCACAATGGAAATAAGGGGCCGATTATTATACATACCCTTCAGGATTGGTTGAAAAAATCTCGTACAAATTAAATAAATAAAATACAAAACATTTGATCTTAATTTATTTAATTTACCCTTCTGGATTGGTTGAAAAAACCTATACAAATTAAATAAATAAAATACAAAACATTTGATCTTAATTTATTGAATTTACCTTTCCAGGTTGGTTGACAAAACCCATACAAATTAAATAAATAAAATACAAAACATTTGATCCTTATTTATTTAATTTACCTTGCTATCAATTTACCTTGCTATGTTACCATGTTATAATTTTGAGGATTATAATAAATACAGATTTAATCAAATTACATATTATATACATGTTACAATACATATTTAAATGAACATTACATCATAACATAATTAAATAAATAAATACTTACAGTGGAAATAAATAATACAGGTGACACAATATTTATAGTTGAAAACCCCAATAGGGTAAAAACCACTTTAAAAATAACCTTTTACTTTAGAGAACTTAATTTACATCCAGTAAGATTACCTCCTCCTTAAAACCCTATTTACCAAGGGTAAAACCAAATCACTTGATTTGCAAACCTTTGATATATTTCTCAAATATATCAAATGAGGACCTAAAGTCCTTTTTATATAAGGTGATCGGGTATGTCTCCCGACCCACCTTTTCAACCTAAAATGGTTGACACATATACCTAGGTGAGTGTATTTAATAAATATAAACATAAATGATTCACATTATTAAATACTTACCTAATGTATATTACCTAGGTATAAATATTTAATAATAGAAAAGTATTTCATATTATTAAATATTTAACCTATATAATAGTGATGGACCCATATTAATTAAGGGTTGGCTAGACCACTTAATCATTATGTTCCAATAACATTGGTATTGGAGGTGATGCTGATAGAGGTTATTTTCTGCGAGGAATGGTATGATGGAATATTTTGATGATATTTTTGCTATTAAGGTATGTGGTGTTTATTTTGTTGGGGAATGTTCAGATGATGAAAGATATTGTGTTGTGGAATGTTATGATGGGATGACGATATTTGTTGCCAAGCCATGGGTTGTGAGGTTTGGATATATTGGTATTGCAATGGCATTGATATATGCGTAAGAGTTTGTGAATATGTGGGTGTTTGTTGATAAGAAATAGTTAGAGCGGTAAAAGATGGTGCTTGTCGTGGAACACTTTTTTGTGGGATACTATATGGTGGAATGTTCTGGAGAGGTAAAGACTGGGATACATATATTAGTGGTCATAAAGGTTGTCGTATGTATTGTGAGATATGATGTGTACTAACAATAGCACTAGTATTAACCAACGGTGTTGTTGTGGGGATGGACATAGTGATATTTTGGATGGGAGTAGTAACTTGTTGGGAAGACATAACCATTGAAGGGGAGATAGAACTCAAAAGAGGTGTTGGTATGTACGAGGCGGCTTGAGGAGTAGATGACAAAGTAGTGACATTGTTTAAAGGCAGTGTAGATCCTATAAAAGGACCTGGAGAAGTTGTGGGTTTTTGAGAAGAGGTGTTTTGTGATGAGATTATGTGAAGGTTGTGGGCGAGAGCTGACGAAACCTCAGATGTATCTAGTTGACTAATGGAAAATTATTTATTCAAAGTTTCAAATGGATTTGTAGAGGTGAGAGATGCATGAGGTTGAATATTGTTATATTTTTTAGACAGACTCAAAGTGTATGGATATAAATGTTGGACAACAAGGTCTTGATTTTGATCAATAAGGCACGTAATGGAAAAAGATGGATTATAGGTGTGTCGGCTGGATAGAGGTGTGAATGGTTGCATTTGAATGTTTCTTACCGCTAGATAAGGATTAAGGGCAATGTGATTTGAATCCAACATTTCCTCAAAGAAGGGGTCTCCCCTATTGTAGAAAGGGAGTTCAAATGTTTGAGGGTTGGGAGAAAGGGAGTATTCCTCTTCTTGAGATCTGGGGGGAGGGATAATTTTACTATTATATCGATGTGGGGAATACGATATTTTTTATTTTGTTGTATTGCTATAATTGGATCCTACTTCATGCAAAGTATGCCAAGGGTCTGAAAAGGGGTTAGATGTGTATGTTTGATAGTATGGGAGTTGTTTTTGTGTAGGGGTAAAAGGTGTTGAAGTGAAAAATGTAGGTGGGTGGAAATGTTTTCAAGGATTTGATTATGGGATTGTTTTCCGGTAAGTACCATAGTAATAAAACACAATGAAAAATTTAACTAGACAAGTGAAAAAACCAGAAAGTCACATACCACAGTTCTGAGTAGGAGTAAAATCGTACAAAGAGGTCAAGACCGTACAACCATTTCCAGCCCCTATTGTATGGTCCTACCCCAAGAGATCTTAAACTCACAATTTTAGTTCTGAAGGTTTCTCAGGTTTAGATATCCTTGTTTCAATATTCAGATCACCCATGTCATCCCAAAATCACCTGTAATCAGCTAAGTGTACTCAATCCCATGTATTTGTGGGTTGTATTGCATTGTGTACAATTTTTACAAGTATTAATGTGTTATTATGACATTTAATGGTTAATGGTGGAAGTTAATTAGTTATAATAACCCCTTATAACATCTGTTTCATTCTTTGTTTGATTATAGTTGTAAAAACCTAACCAAACCTCAAAAAATGTTAAAATACAATGATCATATTTGTTAAGATTCTAACATTTAATGTGTAATAAATAGTGTTATTATTTAATGATCACAAAGTGAGCCAACCGTAGGGCATTGATCTAAGAATGCAATCAAGAAGTATGTATCAATAAAGTATATTAATGATCCATGTGTGCTAATAAATGTGTATAAGACACATTACATATGGAATTAATGCATGTTGTAATGATGTGTATCTAATAGTAATAACTCGCATAATATGTCATAGGATTTTCATCCCATCAAAATATGTAGTAAGTAATATGTTATATAATGTTTGTTCCATTCTAAAGGATACACTTTGTGGTGTATCATAGGAGGTAAGAGGGATAGTATGCCCCCAATGTGAATGAACATAAAGCAAACAAACAATGGACATCAAAGATATGCATCCATGGTATATGAGAAAATATATCAAAGAGAATATAAATATACCAAGAAAACACAACAAAAAGTACACGAATGTATTAAAAACTATGGTATTTAGCATGCAATCATAAATAAAACATAATAGAGAGCATATAAGTACTCAAAGTAATCAAAGTAAACACCATTGCAAGTCAAATAAATGAAAGTAAATAGTTATGTACATTAATCACACAAGTGTATTGAGAAGTCAATTCCATCAATGTCATACAATAATCAAGGAATACAACACACAATATCATGAAATAGTCAATTAAGTCAATGTCTTACAATAATCAAGGAATACAACACACAATAACTTAGTGAAATCAAAGAATTTAACACACAAGGTCACATAGCAGTCAATTAAATCAATGTCATACAATAGTCAAGGATACAATACGCAAGAGCATGAGACATTCAAGTCAATTAATATCATGATGTAGTCAAAACATGCAACACATAAATACATAGATAATTGAAACCAATCAATGTCTTAAAGCTATCAATGAATATAACACTCAAAAGTATGGAAGAGTTAGATAGAGAAAATCCATGAAGAAAAAAATGGTGTAAACAAGCAGTGTAGTGTAAGTAATCAATAATGGAAAAAATATCCCATGGTGTATACTAATAAACAAGTAAGAAGATTTAAAAAATCAAGCATTTACATAGTAATTCCAATTCTAGAAGTAAGCAGTGTTTGTCATCAGATAGAGCATGAGATGATATATTTTTTAAGTAGTAAAATGATAAAGCAATATAGTGCAAGGATTGAAATCTTGACATTGCACAATTTATTTTCCTTATGTTACTTCTCCAATGTGGGACAATATTATATATGGTGTTGCATAGGCACTCTACAATATGCACAATACATTTCCCACATTGTATTTAAAGGGAAATTTCATATCATATGATTTGGCTCTCTGTAAAGATCAGAAAGTACTTATCGTCTTTGGGGTAGAGGTATTATTTTCCTTTTTTGATAACCATCCTACTAACCCCCTTGTTACACATTATATGGATTATGTGGAAACTTATAACCCTTATTTTGATTTTGATATCTCCCATATGGACCTTAAGGTGGAGGATCATTCCATTATGGTTGATTATGTGGCAAAGGAGGTGCCCAACCCATCATATTTCACGGAGAAGGAAGATCCTAGCTTGACTTTGTTGTGGAGATGGTGGAGTCCATTGTGCATTATGCTGAGGAGAAGGAGGTCCCATCTTCCAATAAGATCCATTTAAATTTCTAGTGCAAATTCTTACTGTTAATTTCATTTTTATTGTGAATACATTTCTAGTTACTTCTCCCTTCAAGTCCATTAGAGCCCTATAATCCTTTGATTCATGCATGGTTAACTTACAACAAATGCATACTACATTATGAGGGTAACTTATATAATGTTGCATTAAGTGACATTTTCTTGTTAGATGCTCCCATACTCCACAAATTTAATAATATTCTACTTTCTCATTCATAAGAAAAAATGGCTCACTCCCTTGGTATCTCAAGAATTAATTTTTGTGGTTCCCTCATCTCCACATTTTGTGCACAAAATGCTTAATATTGGATTCTTCATGTCCTACAGTCCTTCTAATCTTCACTTCATAACATCTAACTTGGTTTTTGGTATTTTTTCTGACACATGCAATATCCCCATAATCCTCAAGCTTTTCCACCTTTATCGCAACCTCACATGCAATTATCTTTTTGGAATCCTCAAGCTAATTTCCACCTTTATCGCAACCTCGATTTCAATTAGGAGTACAGTTAGTGAGAAACTTGGTTTATGTAATAACAAACCATATATTTTTGCGTAATCATTTCGAAAATCCAAGAAGCTTTACTTACATCATCAATGTTAAAATTCATCTTGTTCATCACATCATAGAATCATATGTCATATTCAAGAACAAATTCTCTTAGCTTCTTCTTGATCTCCTTCAAATATTGAATAGTCTAACCCATGCACTTGCCCCTTTTAAATTTCAACATTAGTGTAGTCCAAACATCTACTAAGGAGACTATGCTCAAGTTCCTAGTTTATAAAAATTCTAAATATCTAGCTTGCATTGCTCTTATGAGTTCAACATTATTTGTATTATCATTAGTGATCCCTTTTGCACCCCATATCATATCACAGGTTAACAAGTAATGTTCCAATTCAGTATAGCCATCATAAGCCTACAAATTTCCATATACCAGTGATAGAGCTAGTGATATGTGTCATATTTTCTCTTGCACTTGATTTCCTTCCTCCTTATTGAGATGAAATACTACCAACATGTTGGTTTGAAAATCTGTCAGGTTGGACAGATCTATGGATAGACGAGCCAACAGTGTGCAGGGCATAGCCCCTCTTTGAGTCAGCAAAGCGAAACTGGTTTATTGCTATTCTACCAGCAGGAATCTGTGCAAGTCTCACAATATTCTGCCTTCGGGGGTTTGGGATCTCATCCCAGTAGGGTGTTTCCGACTGTGAAAAGAAAGGAATGAAAGAGAGGATGAAGAAAGAGCAGGTCCGAAGGAAGAAAAGAAATGAATTCCAAAGCAGAAAGGTCAGAAGGTTTATGTTTTGGGATTGGTAGTAAACAGAGCCAAACCTACTTGCATAAACGAGCAAAGCAATACTGATGAATAAATGACAATAAAACAGAAGTAGATTTAACAGAATAAACACATAGATCTGACATAAGAAAGATCTGATGCAAATAACACATGTATTCAGCACAAAGTCTAAATATTGTATTAATAATTCTTTCTGTTACAAAAAGCTCAAAGTCTTTTCTCCTTACTTCTATTTTTCATCTGAAATATATTCACTCATGCCCAATACAACAAGTATTGGGGTATTTATAGAAGAAGGAGAGAAAAGAAGGCAAAAAGGAGCCAACCACTTATTTACAAAGATATTTACAAAATATCTAAAAGTCATGTTGACTTTTGACAACTTGATGGATGACATCATCCCATGGTGCAACATGGATGATGTCATCATTTGTGCCAACATACTCCAGATATTCTCAAAAAGAAAGTCAAAGAAGAGAGAGAAGAAGAAGAAAGAGAAGCTATTCGTCATCGTCATCCTGCGGCCGAAAGGGGGTAGACTGCTTCTGTTGCTGCTCAGGTGACGAGATGTGGAATTGAGAGTGGTATTCCATGAACTTGCTGATCATGGGCCCAAGTTGATCCTGGGAAGGATCCTTGTGCCACTCACTGATCACCTCGCAAGTCTCCCGCTCATCTATGAGCTTCTCGAGGAGTTTGGAATAGTCTTTCTCCGCTTCAATGAGGGACCCAATGAAGTCCCGACAAGCCAGTAGGTTGTTGATAGAATTCTGTGTCAAAAGTGACCTCTGGCCCCAACCCTTGAGAAATGATCTCCTTGAAGATTTGGATGGTTTCATCGGCTTTTCTTAAAGTGAAGGAAGGAGTAAGCAACCCTGGCGACATGTTGAGAACAATTCGTTCCATTTGGTGCATCGCATCCAGGGCTGCTTCCTTCACCTTGTCGATCTTTTCAAGGACAAATTCCAGCTGATCCACCCAGTAATCCAGAGTGGACATGACTTTGTTGAGGGCCCTGGGATGGCCGAAGACGCCGAACTTGACCAGATCTTCGACTGAACAGTCGAACATTTGTTGAAAGGTCTCGTGCTGCAGTCTAGCATGTTCCAACTCTTCTGATATGGGTCCTGCTAACGCTTGGAGCTCTTTATTCGCCTTGTTGATGTTCAGATACAAGTCAGAGAACTTGGCGATTACTTTTTCACTATCTTTGAGGATCTGGCTCCTCCAAGTGGAAATGGCCATACCCTGCTCACCGATCTTTGCATATTCATTAATTTTCTCCTGGCTCAGAGGCTCAGGAGTCTCAGCGGCAGTTGTGGGAGGTGCATTGCCCATCTTCTGTAAGGCTTGGAGAAGATATTTATTTTACTCTTTCAATTGCCTTTTCTCCTCTTTTGTTTCCTGAAGCTTCTTGCGGAGGGTGTCAACTACAAAAAGGGCCTCTCCCTGAAGGCTTTCAGAAGATGTCCCCATTGTGACTTGGGTCACTGTATAATCTATCAGAGACAGATCCTTTTTATCCTTGAGGGGATTGGGGTATGTGATCTCCATTACCCTCTCTCCCGAAGCACTCTGAGAGAAGCGTGTGACGGGCTTCTGCTTCTTTGCCCCTTTGGATGGGATTACAGAAAAGTCCATCGGAGCGATAGGGAACTTTCCTTTTTTGCTGACTTAAATGCTGGGAGATCCAGGCTGGACTTATGGGAGAAGGGCCGGAAACAGAGAAGGGGGAAGCTGCAGTAGTAGAAGGGAAAAACGTGGAGACACATGGCGGCGGCATAGAGAGAACAGCCGAAGAAGTGCCCACGGGAGGAAGGGATACTGCAGTAGAGGAAGACATAGGAAGGGAAGGGAGCTCAGAGATGAGGGAAGAAATGGAGGGGGACAGATCCGCGAGGGAAGAGAAGATAGATGAAGAAGTGGGGGGAACAGTAGAAGAAGGGGGAGAGGACACGACCAAAGGGATGGTCGCTTGAGTCACTCGAGGAGGGGAAGGAGGAGAAGAAGAAGGGATAGAAGGGACCTCAGTTGTTGTAGCGGTGCCGACATCCTGAGTGGATGGGCCTATCGGAACATCCTCTTCTGCTTCTTTCTCTGGAGATAGCCAGAGTTATGACCTGTTCTTGTTGCAGAAGGAGGAATCTCAGGAGCTTCTTCTTGAGTGGTGCTGGATTCACCCTCTATGCCTTTTCCTTTGCCTTTAGGCTGTTGTTTAGATCGAGAAGGTGCATTACCCAATGGGGAGGTTGTGAAATCAACCCCGAGGTAGATTAATCCATTCATTCGGCACCAATGCTTTGTTCTGCGCAGAGTTTCCTTGACCCTCTCCTCAATTGTCTGAGGTGCCTTAGTCCTGTCAATGGCAGCAAAAGGCCAATTGTCCCCATCTGTGTTATGATATACTTGATCTACTTCATCCTCAGTAGTTTGGAAACCTTTGGGGACAATTGCTACCCCGTATTGGATGATTTCTGCCAAGGCCAAACGAGAATGGTCCTTTCTCCTGAGCTCAACCTCATGAATGACGTCGATGTAGATGTCCTCGATCTAAGGGATGTGGATTGGATCGAGCTTAGCCCTTGGCAGACAACTTCTTGGGTCAAAGGTAGGCCTGGCCAGGAAATCATGTTTCAAATTAAGCAGTTCTAGCTCTGCGAACATGTCTTTTGCCTTGTGATGAGTAAGACATGTATATCTACCCACTGTGAGGGGGAAAGGAGTTCCACCCTTCTTTCTTTTGAGGCACTTCTCATGATAGGTGATCAGCTGTCTTGACAGCTCTAGCAGAATCAACTTGGGTCCAGCATACCTTGGCAGTCTAGTGGGCTCTCCCAAGAAGTTACCTACCCTTAGATAAGTGAACATGGGAAATTGGGTGAACAAGGCCCCCCATTTCTCAGTGGCTACCACTATGCTCTTGGTCGTACGACCGTAAGTCATATTTGGCCTCAACAGGCAGATGATGTGGTAGAAAAATACATCGTTGATCTTTGTGAATTGAGGGATGCTATTTTCCAGCTTCAACTCTGGGTAGTACTCATATATTTTGACCTGGGGCCAAACCCCACTCCGCATCAGGCCTGGGTAGTCTCTCTCTGAAGCTGCAGCGTAAACAACATAGGAATTCATGTAGAATCTCCCTGTTGTATTAAATTGTTGAAGCTGCTAAGAGATTGTGCTGCTTATAATTTCTGCCCATTCGAAGCGCTGATTGGGCACATTCTTGTTCATGGTTTCTAAATACCGCAGCATCCATTTATGGAAATAGTGGGTGTCAGGAAGCCCAAAGACCCTACTCAGGAATGTGATGGTGTCACTGAGCTCCTCCGAAAAATCACTGCGATGAATGATTTGTGGCCAACAGGTCACCACCTTTTTGTTTTTCAAATAGACTTCATTCATCATATGCATGCACTGATCTTCATTGTCGTCCCATGCTTTAATACAATCCTCTTGGCTGACAGCCACAAAGTGCCGGTGATGAGGAATGCCGAGTATTATCTCAAAGTGGCGGGCAGTGAGGTTAATGACGACCTCGCCCTTGTCATTTACGACACACCTTGTGTCTTTGTTGTAGCACCGGGAAACCACCATCATGAATTCATTGTTAACGGCACTGACTGGGATTCCTCCAGCGAAGTGCAGGGCACTGCCTATCAGTTTGTCCATCCACGGACTTCTTGTTACCTTCTGAGTCCTGACCCAGAATTCCTCCATATCAATATGACCCAACTCTGAGTCTCTGATGTCCAGGTCGCATTCGGCCTGGGAGTCGGGCATTCTGACCCTCTGGTACTTATATTTCATTTCTTCTTCTGTAAGCTTGGCCTTGCCTTTGGATTTGGTAGGCCTCTTGCTTGATGTTGACATATGTAACTCTGAGCTTAGTTGCTGATCTGCACGAAGAAGAAGTGAGACCCAATGCAAAAAGGTTGAATTAGTCATTTGATCTTCCATTGGAGTGTTGACAGAAGAAAGAGTTAGTGATTTTGAGGCTTCAGGGTGCAGGGCGCACAGATATAGCAAATTACAGAGCTAAATAGGTAAGGCACACAGGAAAAGGGTGTTGCAAGGGTTAAATCAGCGCCAAAAGGCGCATGGCGCATAGACACTGCAGGGTGCATTTTGTAAAGGGTGCACGGAGACCTTATGTTACATAGGGACAGGATGCGCCAAAGGCGCATGTATTTTTCATGTTGCATGGAAATTTGGTGCACCAAAGGTGCATATATGGTATATGTAACATGAACTTTTTGTGTGCCAAAGGTAACTTTGCGCGGTGCACGGAGGGTCTACACAACATGATGTTGCTGTAAGGATGGATGCACCCGTGCCTTATTAGTTTTGCACTTGGCACAGTTTAAGCTGATACTGCACTGGTGCAGGGTGCGCCAAAGAGGTGCATGTTTATGTGATGTAATGAATGAGGTTGGCGTGCCAAGGAGGGCGCAAGGTTAACGCTTGCAGTATGCGATGGAGGCACGCCTTGAGGGTGTAAATGCTCTTGATGTAACAGGCATGATGGGTGTGCCATTGGTGTAGGTTTTGATCATGTTGTAGGGGTGATAGATGCGCCGAGGAAACAAACAACATTACAGCCTCTTCCAGCTATGATTTCTTCACTGAGGGATATGCATATGGTTGAGTTCTTTTTTACAGGGTTCATGGGTCATGAAGAGGTCTAAACCAAGATTTTTTGAGTTCAACACTTCAGGACAGAGTCCCCTTCCCAGCAGATCTGGAAAGAGGGGGGGAAAAAGCATGGTGAAAAATGGAAAGAACAGCAGCAGGTTGGGGAAAAACAAACATGATCCACCAACCAAGCAAAACCAGCCAACACCCAAGCAAAACCAAAGAACACAAAAATACAAGAGTGAGGACCTCTTACCAGGATATAACGATGAAAAAGCATGAAAATGGGTCCACGGCGTGATCGAAAGTGACAGGGCAGGTACTGACAGGCTCAGAGAAAATATCACGTGATTTGCATTGTGATAATGACAGTGCAGACGCGCCTATATATAGGCGAGGAAGTAATAAATGCGCCACCAACTTTCTAAAGGGGCGCACCAAATGAGCTGTCGACATGAGAAAGCATGCACCCTTTGGCGCACCAAAGCACCTGACAACACGAAGTTATGTGCGCCTTTGGCGCACCGAAAGTGATGTCGACACAAGAATATGTGCGCCTTTGGCGCACCAAAAAGTGGCGCAACAAAAGTATTGTTGACACGAAGGCGCATGCGCCTCGGCGCACGCAGGAAAGACTCAACATATCAAGGCACACCAAAAGGTCTGTTGACACGAAAAACCATGCGCCAAAGGATTTAAAGGGGGCGCACCAAAAGTTGATGTTACATAGTCATTCCATGCGCCCAGCCAAAAGACCAAAAATGACTAAGTTCGGAAAACCAGATTTCCCGGAAAGGGATTTTGCAACGTTCTGAATGCAAGGGATCCCTGACGAGGGATCGGAACAAAATTTTCGGTATGGTTATCAGTAAAATTTCCCTTGTCAATTTTACGGGATAACAGCTGGCTCTTTCTGGGGACTATCCCTGAGCAAACTCGGGGGTAGAGAATCCCAGACCTCATGTGCCTATCCATTGGGTAACATAGTCAAAAACAAGGGTGATCGGAGGGAGAACAAAGGAAACACACAACAAACTGAAAACAAACACACAACAAAAGCAAACACACAACTAAAGCAAACTGTACAAAGAAGAGAGCAAGCTCTACTTCTTAAAGATTTTCAGATGCTACCCGCTATAAGGAAGCGGGAGCTCGGTTCCATCCAGATATGAGAGATAGAAACTATTCTCTCCATTGAGCTGCTTGATCTTGAAAGGTCCTCTCCACAGGGAATCAAACTTTCCGTGCATGCCCTTTGGCTCTCTTCGCTTGTCCCATAGAAGGACGAGGTCTCCCACCTGGAAATTCCTTTGCTTAGCTTTTTTATCGAACAGTCTCTTGACTTGATTCTGATGTTCGGTGATCCTGTCAACCACTCTTACTCTCTTTTCTTCGAGCTCTATCAGATACATGATCCTCTTTTCAAGAGAATTTTGGAAAGTTTCATCTTCGATAGCTCGTGCCAAGCGCAGAGCAGGAAGTTCAGCAGAAATGGGAAGCTCGGCATCAGTGCCATATAACACTTGAAAAGGTGACATACCGAGAGACCTCTTGGGAGTAATGTGATCTGCCCATAAAGCGTCGTATAAGGACTTGTGCCACATTCGTTGATTCTCATCCACTAGTTTTCGTATGATGGTCACCAAGTTCTTGTTACTGGATTCTGCCTGACCATTTCCCTGAGGGTAATAATCTGAGGCGTGAGCCAAAGTTATCCCATATTCATAGCAAAAACTAATAACTTCCTGTGAAGAGAAGTTAGAAGCATTATCAGCAACAATTTTGTTTGGAACGCCAAACCTGACAATGATGTTTTCTTTGATGAAACTGCAAACAACCTCAGAAGTGGCATGTTTGACAGGTATGGCTTCCACCCACTTGGTGAAGTAATCCGTTGCTGTAAGGACATAACTATGTCCAGAACTCGATTGGGGATTGAGTGCACCGATAAAATCAATTCCCCACTGCCTGAATGGTTCGTTGACAACGACCGGCCTGAGGGGAAAAGCAGCCAACTTGGGCTTGCCGACGAACTGCTGGCAAGGTTCACATTTTGCTACCCAGGTAGCTGTATCTTGGAAAAGCGTCGGCCAATAGTACCTGGCTCAGATGATCTTGTGTGTCATCACGGAAGAGGAGAAATGGCCTCCACAGGCTGAATTATGAAAACTTTCAAGTAACTTGACCTGTTGTGGCTTGTCGACACATTGCAAGAAGACACCATCTATCCCACGTTTGTATAAACCGTCATCCCAGATGACATACTTAGCTACTCTGAGCTTTATAGTGCACTTCTCCTTTGCTGTTAGGTGAGCTGGACATTCGCCATAGGTGAGGAAGAAAGCAATATCGGAATACCATTCATCACTAGTCACAACAAATAGGACCAGAGGCAAAGAATGGGCTGTCTCCAAATGGATTTGTGTTTCATCGGTGTAGTCATCCTTTTCATCAGGGTTTTCTGAATCTTTGTTTTCAGCCATAAGCTGACATAGGCCCTTGCCTCTTACCAGCTTGGTTGGTTTAATATCCAGGTCGTACTCCTGGACCTTTGCAATCCAATTTCCTCGCAAGCTTCCTAACTCATGTTGAGTTAGAATTGATTTGACCGCCGTGTCAGGAACCAGCACCACCGTATGAGAGTTTAGAATGTAATACCTGAAATTTTTCACTGCTTTGACAACGGCGAAGGCATGCTTTTCCAGTTGAGACATTTTTAGTTCGTGAGGCTTGAGGGGAGAGCTCATGAATGCAATTGGAGATTCAACATCCTCTGAATTCTTTTGCATCAAGATTGTAGACACAGTATGCTCAGATGCGTAACTATACATGATGAAGTCCTTGGAGAAATCGGGACATACCAAGACTAGTGCATGAGCAACGGAAGATTTTATTTCTTCAAATGACCTTTTCCCTTCCTCGCTCCACCAGAAAGTTGGTGACCCCTTCATCATGTTCAATATGTGACGAGTCTTCTCAGCAAAGTCGGGAACAAAACGCCTGAGAAAGTTCACCTTTCCGAAGAAAGAATGAACGCCAGTCTTGCTTGTAGGCAGAGTAAGGCTCTGAATAGCCTTAACTCTTTCGGTATCTATCCTCGTTCCTTCTTTGCTAATGACATGCCCTAGCAACTTTCCTTCTGTGACTCCAAAAACAGACTTTTTCGGGTTCAGGGAAATCCCATGTTCTCGGCATCTGGCCAATACTTGCTCTAGGTGATCACAATGATTACTTCGTTGTTTAGAGAACACAGTCAAGTCATCTAGATAAACCACAATGACCTTCCCCATCATACCTTTGAATGCCAGGTCCATGGCCCACTGAAAAGTGGCGCCAGCATTGGTTAGGCCAAAAGGCATCCTGCTGTAGGCAAATGTACCCCAGGGAGTAGTGAATGTTGTTTTAAATTGATCTTCAGGTGAAACTTCAATCTGATTGTAGCCTGAAAAACCATCAAGCATGGACAACATCTCTGATCCAGTTACTGCTTGCAGAACTTGATCCATTATAGGAAGTGGGTAGTTGTCTTTCAAGGAAGCCTGATTCAAATTTCGAAAATCTACGCATATGCGTATTTCCCCATTCTTCTTGCGCACTGGCACAATATTTGCTACCCAAGTACTGTGATGGATAGGAAAGATGATTCTCGCATCCAGCATTTTCTGAATTTCAGCCTGGATGGTGCCTGAGATCTTAGGATTATAATGCCTCTGCTTCTGGCGAAAGGCTTTGACATCTTCTTTCAATGGGATGTCATGTTGGACGTCCTTTGGCTTAAAAGACTTTAGATTGGCATAGGACCATGCCAATACATCCATGTATTTCTTCAGCAGTTTGACAAACTTTCGCTTCTCTTCAGGCGTGCAACATTTTCCAATGTTCACAAACTGCGGGTGCTCTACCGAACCTAAATTGACCGGTTCGGTTTCTAGGGATGAGTCAGGATCATCTCACCTCTTCTTTTTCACAAAACGATCATGCCTGTCGAACAGCCGCTCCAGAGAAACCAGGCCCTTTGGAATTTTATTTCCTTTGAGCTGACATATGCCGTCGTTCCCTTCGGATTCATCATCTTGATCGGTGACTGATTCACGGCAAGTGGAAGTGGATCCTTCAAAGTGCAATTCACTTAAAATTTTCCACCTTCTCTAGAAAGGCAATGAGTTGATTATCATCGTTGAATACTTGCCAATGCTGAGAATTGTTTGGCACGCTCAGGTGGAAAACCACCTCAATGGTGTATTTGTTTGTTTTCAAACCTGGGTGAGGTAGCATGAGGGATGCTGAAACGGCCAATGAATCAACCATGTCATTCTGGGCTCTTGGAATGGATTCAATTGAAAAAGCATCAAACTCCTCAATGTTGTCCCACACTACGTTACGGTAATGCCTGAGCCTTTCATTCTTCACTTGATATATTCTTTTAACTTGATTCATGACTAGCTCTGCATCACCTTGCACTTTCAGATTTTTAATCCCTCTTTCCTTTGCGGCTTGCATGCCAAGTAGCAAAGATTCATACTCAGCAGTATTATTTGTGTTAAAAAACTGCAACTTGAAAGAGAGAGGAATGACTTCTTCCTCGGGAGATATTAGCACGGCTCCGGTGCCACATCCACTAGTTGCACAGCTGCCATCGAACTGCAAGGTCCAGATCTTATTAAGATCTCCTTCTTGAATGAGAACAACCATTTTGTCAGACTCGGTAGACAAGAAATAGTTCCCCATCCCTGATGATTCAAAAAGGATTTGAGCTTTGGGGTCCTCAGAGCTAGTAACCAAGTACTTCTTTTGTGATTCTGGCTCCAAAGTCTGCATTACACCTTTGACGGGGATTCTAGCCTTAGACCAATCCATATGAATCTCCCCACCAACTTCGCTGCAAAAACTTCTTCCCAGCAAAATTCCGTAGGCTGCCGGAATGTCAGCAACGAGGACGGTCATCTTTACTCTTTTCTCTGGGAATGCTCGCAAATGCAAATTGCGCGTCTTTGATTTGACCAATCAATGGAACCTGCTTGGTTTCCAAGGAATAACATCTACCAAAAGGCTTGGTAAGGGTGAGGCCCAAAGCATGGGTGACTTTTTCCGGCATGACGTTATCAGAAGCTCCGGAATCAATTATGCAGTTACTCAACTTGTGACCATTGATTAGGAGGGAGAGATAGAAAGGCTCTATCTTTCCTGATGCAGATGTTGAAGCAACATTTATGCGAGATTCAGGAGGAGTGGAAAGGATTCCCTTTGGGGAAACCTGATTAGATATGACAGCCTAACTTTGAATATACTTAGTCAATCTTACAAGCTGTTCGGGATTTGACTGAAGGTACTCAGCTTCAGACATTTGGATCTTGGTCTTTTTAGCATGATCTATGATATCAAATGCGGCCAAGGGTTGCGTTGGTGAAGGAATGAGTCCCTCACTTCGCGATGGTGGAATAGGATTATTGGTCTTGGTAGGAACATGAGAGGATTGATTTGGAGGAGAGATGGGGGGAAAAGATTTCCTTGTAAAAGAATTAATAGGGAGTTGAGTAGGAAGACGATTACCTCTTTTAGTAATGGTCGGAGGTTCGTTTGACATGGCCTTCTCCTTCTGCACATGGGCAGCGACCTCTACTTCTTTTCCTTGCGAGCGGGTAAAAACAGCATATGATTGTCTGCTCGCATAGCCCTGTGTACCTTCCTTTTCATCAGATTCTTCCTCATCAAATTCCATATATCTGATAGTAGAGTCGCCAGTCAGTTCACCAACATCTTGATCATCTTCTCCTTGAGACGAAGGTTCTTCGTAATCTTGTTCCTCTTCTTCGATTTCGGCTAGAGCGTTGACCGGAGGAGCCTCAAGCGCTAACCGCGGAGCAATTGCGGGTAAGCGCGGCCTTTGTGAAATGTTGTTAGGAATGAAATTCCTCCATGGAATATCCCGGTATGAGGAACTGGGGGGAGCCTGGGCCAACTGCTTCTTCAATGCAAGCAAGTCGTTAGCCATCTTTTGAAAGGCCAGATCAGACGAAGTATTGGGTGAAGGGCCCGAAGATTTAGGCTTGGAGGATTCCCTTCTCAATTGACCAGATATTATCAAATTATTTTCAATTCGAATGGCAGCGGCCTGGGTGAGAATCAAGGTAGCCACTCGCTCTTGAAGGAGCAAGAAACTAACTTTCGAGCTCATAGCATTTACGAAGAAACATTTTTGATTTTCCGGTGTTAGAAGCATGGCAACAGGGACGCGGTTGATTAATGCATTGAACCTGGCGATAAAATCACACATGGTCTCATTGGCCTCCTTCTTTAGGTGAGTGATCCGTGATAATAATGAAAATGTATCTTCTGAAGGCTTGTACCTGTCTTCAAAAGCATCCTGCAAGGTGGCCCAACTAGTAATAGATCCAGCTGGTAAATGCTGAAACCATTCAGCTGCAGGTCCTTGTAGAGTTTCCAGAAAAAGGTGAACCGACACATCCTCATGAGTTACATCCAGGATACTATATGACATGATGAATGAAGATATGTGGGAATTTGTGCTTTGATTTCCGCTCCCGTCGAAAATTCTTTCGGTTTCCATGAGGGAGCGCATGAACAGGATGTGGTAATGCGAGAGGACCCATAGCATTTCCCCATGGTACCGCCATTTGAAAAGCCGGAAAAAGAACACGAGCTGGAAGTGTGGTTCCACTAAGCAGCAAGGCACTACAGAGGGATGTGGATGCCCCTTACGAAAGGTTATTCCTTTGTGGAGGTGAGACACTCCTGGATGACCAGTCAGCCGATCTTAGCATTGAAAAACATGTCGGTGTTATGCTGAAATTGTGCCTTTGAAGCAAATCGAAAGTAGGATCAGTTTCTCCACGAGCTCTCCTGCTACGTGTAAAGGGTTCACCTGCCAGCGTGTCTTCCCGATTTGCGATTTTGTAGCGCAGATTCAAAATTTCTTTTTGGCTGTACTTGCTGATTTTCTGGCTTTTCTGGCAAAAACTAGCAGCATGTACTTTTCTAAATATTTAAAAACTATCCTCTTCAGAAAACCGATTGCGGTTAATGAAAAATAACAGTGAGGATAAAATGGCAGAGAAGATTAGCAAGCTGATTTTCAGATCTAATTTTGACTTTTTCAAAGAGTTTCAAACTTTTGGTAAACAATCAAAAACTCAGATTTATGGCAAAATACTAATTTTTATAAAAACTCAGCGAACTAAAGGTCTCCAACTAGGCCAGATCTATGGATCTCAGAAGAAAATTTTCAATTTGGAACACCTTTGCAAAATTTCATATTTTTAACAAAAAGTTCAAGTTTACAAACAGGCGGTGATTTTTCTGATTTTTCTGATTTTCTATCCTACCACCATCATAGATCTGATAGATCTGTTCGATCCCCAACAGAGTCACCAAAAACTATTGGTCCGAAAATCTGTCGCTTAGGCAGATCTATGGATAAACGAGCCAACAGTGTGCAGGGCATAGCCCCTCTTTGAGTCAGCAAAGTGAAACTGGTTTATTGCTATTCTACCAGCAGGAATCTGTACAAGTCTCACAATATTCCGCCTTCGGGGGTTTGGGATCTCATCCCAGTTGGGTGTTTCCAACTGTGAAAAGAAAGGAATGAAAGAGAGGACGAAGGAAGAGCAGATCCGAAGGGAGAAAAGAAATGAATTCCAAAGCAGAAAGGTCAGAGGGTTTATGTTTTGGGATTGGTAGTAAACAGAGCCAAACCTACTTACATAAACGAGCAAAGCAATACTAATGAATAAATGACAATAAAACAGAAGTAAATTCAACAGAACAAACACACGGATCTAACGTAAGAAAGATCCAATGCAAATAACACATGTATTCAGCACAAAGTCTAAATATTGTATTAATAATTCTTTCTGTTACAAAAAGCTCAAAGTATTTTCTCCTTACTTCTATTTTTCATCTGAAAGATATTCACTCATGCCCAATACAACAAGTATTGGGGTATTTATAGAAATAGGAGAGAAAAGAAGGCAAAAAGGAGCCAACCACTTATTTACAAAGATATTTACAAAATATCTAAAAGTCATGTTGACTTTTGACAACTTGATGGATGACATCATCCCATGGTGCAACATGGATGATGTCATCATTTGTGCCAACATACTCCAGATATTCTCAAAAAGAAAGACGAAGAAGAGAGAGAGAGAGAGGAAGAAGAAAGAGAAGTTATTCGTCATCGTCATCCTGCAGCCGAAAGGGGGTAGACTACTTTTGCTGCTGCTCAGGTGATGAGATGTGGAATTGAGAGTGGTATTCCATGAACTTGTTGATCATGGGCCCAAGTTGATCCTGGTAAGGATCCTTGTGTCGCTCACTGATCACCTCGCAAGTCTCCTGCTCATCTATGAGCTTCTCGGGGAGTTTGGAATAGTCTTTCTCTGCTTCAATGAGGGACCCAATGAAGTCTCGATAGGCCAGCAAGTTGTTGATAGACTCTGTGTCAAAAGTGACCTCTGGCATAGAGAGAACAGCCGAAGAAGTTCCCACGGGAGGAAGGAATATTGCAGCAGAGGAAGACATAGGAAGGGAAGGGAGCTCAAAGATGAGGGAAGAAATGCAGGGGGACAGATCCACGAGGGAAGAGAAGATAGACGAATAAGCGGGGGGAACAGTAGAAGAAGGGGGAGAGGACACGACCAAAGGGATGGTCGCTTGAGTCACTCAAGGAGGGGAAGGAGGAGAAGAAGAAGGGACATAAGGGACCTCAGTTGTTGTAGCGGTGCTGACATCCTGAGTGGATGGGCCTATTGGAACATCCTCTTCTGCTTCTTTCTCTGGAGAAGCCAAAGTTATGACCTGTTCGAGTGCTGCGGAAGGAGGACTCTCAGGAGCTTCTTCTTGAGTGGTGCTGGATTCACCCTCTATGCCTTTACCCTTACCTTTAGGCTACTTTTTAGATTGAGAAGGTGCATTACCCAATGGGGAGGTTGTGAAATCAACCCTGAGGTAGATTACTCCGTTCATTCGACAATAATTCTCTGTTCTGTGCAAAGTTTCCTTGACCCTCTCCTCAATTGTCTGAGGCGCCTTAGTCATGTCAATGGCAGGAAAAGGCCAATTGTCCCTATCTGTGTTATGATATACTTGATCTACTTCATCCTCAGTAGTTTGGAAGCCTTTGGGGACAATTGCTACCCCGTATTGGATGAATTTTGCCAAGGCCAAACGAGAATGGTCCTTTCTCCTGAGCTCAACCTCATGAATGACGTCGATGTAGATGTCCTCAATCTGGGGGATGTGGATTGGATCGAGCTTAGCCCTTGGCAGACAACTTCTTGGGTCAAAGGTAGGCCTGGCTGGGAAATCATGTTTCAAATTAAGCAGCTCCAACTCTGCAAACATGTCTTTTGCCTTGTGATGGGTAAGACATGTATATCTACCCACTGTGAGGGGGAAAGGAGTTCCACCCTTCTTTCTTTTGAGGCACTTCTCATGATAGGTGATCAGCTGTCTTGACAGCTCTAGCAGAATAAATTTCATTCCAGCGTACCTTGGCAGTCTAGTTAGCTCTCCCAAGAAGTTAGTTGCCCTCAGATAAGTGAACGTGGGAAATTGGGTGAATAGGGCCCCCCATTTCTCAATGGCTGCCAATATGCTCTTGGTCGTGTGACCGTAAGTCATATTTGGCCTCAATAGGTAGATGATGTGGTAGAAAAATACATCGTTGATCTTTGGAAATTGAGGGATGTTATTTTCCAGCTTCAATTCCGGGTAGTATTCATATATTTTGACCTGGGGCCAAACCCCACTCCGCATCAGGCCTGGGTAGTCTCTCTCTGATGCTGCAGCATAAACAACATAGGAATTCATGTAGAATCTACCGGTTGTATTAAATTGTTGTAGCTGCTCAGAGATTGTGCTGCTTATAATTTCTGCCCATTCGAAGCGTTGATCGGGCACATTCTTGTTCATGGTTTTTAAATACCGCAGTATCCATTTATGGAAATAGTGGGCGTCAGGAAGCCCAAAGACCCTGCTCAGGAACGTGATGGTGTCACTGAGCTCCTCTGAAAAATCACTACGGTGAATGATTTGTGGCCAACGAGTCACCACATTTTTGTTTTTCAAATAGACTCCATTCATCAGCTGCATGCACTGATCTTCATTTTCATCCCAGGCTTTAATACAATCCTCTCGGCTGACGGCCACAAAGTGCCGGTGATGAGGAATGATGAGTATTATCTCAAAGTGGCGGGCAGTGAGGTTAATGACGACCTCGCCCTTGTCATTTACGACACACCTCGTGTCTTTGTTGTAGCACCGGGAAACCACCATCATGAATTCATTGTTAACGGTGCTGACTGGGATTCCTCCAGCGAAGTGCAGGGCACAGCCTATCAATTTGTCCATCCATGGAATTCTTGTCACCTTCTGAGTCCTGACTGAGAATTCCTCCATATCAATATGACCCAACTATGAGTCTCTGATGTCCAGGTCGCATTCGGCCTGGGAGTCAGGCATTCTGACCCTCTGGTACTTATATTTCATTTCTTCTTCTATAAGCTTGTCCTTGCCTTTGGATTTGGTAGGCCTCTTGCTTGATGTTGACATATGTAACTCTGAGCTTAGTTGCTGATCTGCATGAAGAAGAAGTGAAACCCAACGCAAAAAGGTTGTATTAGTCATTTGATCTTCCATTGAAGTGTTAACAGAAGAAATAGTTAGTGATTTTGAGGCTTCAGGGCGCAGGGTGCACAGATATAGCAAATTACAGAGCTAAATAGGTAAGGCGCATAGGAAAAGGGTGTTGCACGGGTAAAATCAGTGTCAAAAGGTGCATGGCGCATAAACACTACAGGGTGAATTTTGTAAAGGGCGCACGGAGACCTTATGTTACATAGGGACAGGATGCGCCAAAGGCGCATGTATTTTTCATGTTGCATGGAAATTTGGTGCGCCAAAGGCACATATATGGTTTATGTAACATGAACTTTTTGTGCGCCTAAGGTAACCTGGCACGGCGCATAGAGGGTCTACACAACATGATGTTGTTGTAAGGATGGATGCGCCCGCGCCCTGATAGTTTTGTACTTGGCACAGTTTAAGCTGATGTTGCACAGATGCAGGGTGTGCCAAAGAGGCGCATGTTTATGTGATGCAACGAATGAGGTTGCCACGCCAAGGAGAGCACAAGGTTAGCACTTGTAGCATGTGAAGGAGGTGCGCCTTGAGGGCGCAAATGCTCTTGATGTAACAGGCATGATGGGTGCGCCATTGGCGCAGGTTTTGATCATGTTGCAAGGGAGAAAAATGCGCCAAGGAAAAACAACATTACAGCCTCTTCCAGCTATGATTTCTTCGCTGAGGGATATGGTTGAGTTCATTTTGCAGGGTTCATGGGTGATGAAGAGGTCTAAACCAAGATTTTTTGAGTTCAACACTTCAGGACAGAGTCCCCTTCCCAGCAGATCTGGAAAGAGGGGGGAAAAAGCATGGTGAAAAATGGAAAGAACAGCAGTAGGAGGGGGAAAAAAAAACATGATCCACCAACCAAGAAAAACTAGCCAACACCCAAGCAAAACCAAAGAACACAAAAATACAAGAGCGAGGACCTCTTACCAGGATATAACGATGAAAAAGCACAAAAATGGGTCCACGGCATGATCGAAAGTGACAGGGCAGGTACTGACAGTCTCAGAGAAAATGTCATGTGATTTTCATTGGTTATAATGACATCGCAGGCGCGCCTATATATAGGTGAGGAAGTAATAAATGCACCACCAACTTTTCGAGTGGCGCATGGAAAGCATTGTCGACATAAGAAAGCATGTGCCCTTTGGCGCACCAAAGTACCTGACAACACGCAGTTATGTGCGCCTTTGGTGCACCGAAAAGTGGCGCAACAAAAGTGTTGTTGACACGAAGGCGCATGTGCCTCGGCGCACGTAGGAAAGACTCAACATATCAAGGCGCACCAAAAGGTATGTTGACATGAAAAACCATGCGCCAAAGGATTTAAAGGGGGTGCACCAAAAGTTGATGTTACATAGTCATTCCATGCGCCCAGCTAAAAGGACCAAAAATGACTAAGTTCGGAAAACCAGATTTCCCGGAAAAGGGATTTTACAATGTTCTGAACGCAAGGGATCCCTGACGAGGGATCGGAACAAAATTTTCGGTATGGTTATCAGTAAAATTGCCCTTGTCAATTTTACGGGATAACACTCTCTCAAATTTATCCCACTCATAATAGCTACTCATCTCCCAGTGGTGTTATTTTGGGAGCCAACACTTTAGAGAACAAAAATATTGATAACATGTTAAATATAATATTTTTAGACCCTACCAACTTAAAATAGAAAGTTATAGATTTGAGTGCATAAATTTTGTATTAACTTTAGATTTTCTCATCTTGTTTCTTTTTAGTAAAATAAATTTTAAATACTTAGCTATCGATCCTATTTCATCCCTAATCATAGAGTATCTATATGTGGGAGACATTGATGTCACTCACATGGATCTCAAGGACCTAAAAAATAAGATGCTCAAAGGACCTAGGGAGCTAGTGTAAGAAAAACTCTTCTTGAGTGGATTGTTTATAGCATGAAATTCCTATCCATTCATAGTAAAAAAATCATATATACATGTGCACAACATTATGAACCTAAATCCTAAATAGTGTGGCCCAAAGACAACTTAATTCTCACTCCTAAGGGTATCTCTTAGTATTCACAAATTTCAATAAGAGGTAATATTATCATCATCACCAAAGAGTTTACACCATAAGTGTAGTCATTTTTACACCCATCACAAAGGAAATAAATACCATGCGCGTCGGCCTATCATCCAATGGGCATTGGGCGCTCACTCGAGGCACACGTGGGTACCAAGTCTCTCTTTTATGTGAGTTAAATGGGAAACCATCATCTATGTCATGAACTTAATGAATAAAAGTGGAAATGAGACATGCAATCATCATAGGGCTTAGAATGGCCTCTAGATAAATGTATTCATTCCAAACAAAGAGTGTTTACAGATAAGGGATAGAACTACAGCAGAAAGGAGAATACATAAGGATTTACATTTATTCCATAACATCCATGAATAGAAATGAAAAGATATAGATATGAACCAAATCAATTATATTCATACTCATTCATGTTTGTAACATCATTACATTCAATGGATCCATTAGACTACCACAGCTTGATCAGAGAAAAGTCGTGCATCATAGCAGCGATCATGTCCTTCATCCATACAAAGAAAAATTTACAACTCAGCCCCTTAATACATTACTCCTTTATATAGCCTCTACCCAATCCCACAGAGTTCTCACAATATTTCTACAGAGCTCTGCTCCTTATAATATCCTCTCCTTTCTATCTGATCTCTCCCTCCGTCTATCCGATCTATCTCCATTTTTCTCCTACAGGAGCTCACATATATAGGCATCCCAAAGTGACAACTCATCCTTATGCAGCCTCAAATCTGATGCCAAGTGTCTAAATGTTGTCCTCCATGGGAGCATGCTTCTCCATGCCTGAGCTCTCCACTTTTTGCCATGATGTATTCTAAAACCTTCTATTGCAAAGCATATTCCTTTCATGGGCATCATGTTGCTAGGATGGCACCTTATCCACTCCACATGTGTAGCCGGGTCACGCTTTTCTCATGTCCTACCTAGAATTCCCAATATGGCTAAGTCCTAAAACCTTGGCTCTGTCTGCATGCACGCCATGGGTTTTCTTAAACCCTTCCTTAAACCTTGTCCTACGTGCCTTCTCCTTGTGCACCCTGATTCAACTAGGACTTGCGTGTCTACACGTGTTTGTGTACTTAGCCACTATTTTAGGGTCCCAACATCACCCCACACTACGCCTGTTATCCATCCATGGGCACACTTATTCAAAAGAAATACAGTATGTTCCAGAAGAATAAAATAATTTTGGAAGAGTAAGAATAAGGGGATGAAGGAATGGGAAAGAATAAAAGAATGGAAGGGTAATTATTTCTACAAAAGGAGTGGGAATTCCCTCTTTAGGTCGGCCTCTAGCTTGTTTCAGGCATCTACTTCATTCTGCGCTCTCTGACATAGGTCACCGAATAGGGCGCTTACCTCCCCAAAAATTAGTCCATCTCCTTGAGTGCTCATAGTGTCAAAAATTTTCTACAACTCCTTGCTCATGTCTTCAAGTGCGTTAATCCTTCTAGTAATCTGTGGATACAGTTCCTTCAACCGGTTTTTGATTGAACCCTTAAGGTTTCAATGGCCTCAGAATTATTTTCGACCTTGACAAGGATTTTTTTCCCTCTCTGCCTTATTTCCCTTATTCTTCTCTTGAAAATCCTTCAGCTCTGCTTCGTGAGTGGCGACTAAGATGCTCACCACTTTATCCTTGTCTGTGTAATTATTGTATGCGGCCTCAGCAGATTGGGTAGCAATCTTGACATACACAAGTACCTTACTATACTCAGTAATGATTGTTACCACCTTCAATTTGCCCTCCCTCTCCAAGCGTGCTGCCATTTCTTCTACGAACTCTAGGGCCAATGGTTGTCTCTCCATGGTGAGGATGCACGTCAAATCTTCTAAGCATTCAAGAGCAGATCCGTACTTTTACATGGGTGGCATTAGGTCTAGATGCTTAATGGCTCTTGTGATAGTCTCCATATTTTTGTATATTTCACGCACCTTCACCTTCTCATCCTTTAGTTCACGCTTTACCTGCACGCTGATAAACTCTTCTTGCTTTAAGCCCTTAGTTTTCTCAATCAGCTCCTCTTCCTTCTTTTCTAGATTTTCCTCTAGAATTCTTACTCTGTCATTTCTTCCAAAGAGCCTAGCCTCAGTCTCGACCGCGACCTTGTTTAGTGCATTACATAACTGCTCATCTGAGAGTTGTTGGGCATTTACCAAGGGGTTTTTTCCCTTAGACTTTAGTACTGGTATGATTTTCCCTTGGTATATTTCAAACTTTGGATCATCAATATGGGACTCAAAATCCCAAGAGAGCATCTTCCTTATCTTGGGGTATGTGCCCTCTTTGTCAAATGAATCTATAGCTATAAGTTCTTCCATGGGTACAGTGCTCTGGAAGCATGCCATAGCACCTTCCTTTGGTAATCAACATAGCCCATGACCTGTCCTCATTCTGTATCAAGGCTCTTCCTTCCCGAGCACACAGCTTTGGGGAAACTCACCGTTAGACTGGGACCTCCTCCCATACTAACTTGTTCTTTCTCAATGCTTTCCTCCTTATCCCCTCCCATCACTATGTCAGCGTTGCACTCCAATTCTTGTTCTACTAAGGCCTAGATTATTTTCGTTGTTTCTCTTTCTACCACCTTGTTTACTTGCTCCTGCGTAAGGCTTGGATTTTTCTACCTTTGCACACAAACCTTGTCACTTATTTCCATTTCCAAGGCACCTTCCTTCTCTTGCTTATCCTTGCACTGCACGAAAAATAACTCTTGTTCTTCTTCTCCTCCCTCTTCTTCTAAATCATGCACGCTGAAGACAAATGGCTCTTAATCTCTTTCCGGATCATCTTCTTCATCATCATCATCCTTTTCACCTATGGATTTCTCCATGCTCTTCATCTCCTTCGAGTCAGCTTCCTCTTCTATCCTCTACTTCTTTCTGAGAGTCAACTCTTCTGCATGGGATCCAGCCTTCTATGCTTCCTCTGATGAATTCTCCTTGGTGAGGGGTTACTCTGGCACCTCTTCTTCTGGGGTTTTCTCCTTTACTGGGGATTTCTTCCTGCACATATAAGTGCTAGGTTTGGCTCTTGCTACTGCCACGCTTACTGGCTAGGAAGTCTGCACACTTGGTGATTTTTCCTCTTCTGTCTCCCTTTTATTGAGCTAGGGATTTCTTCTACCCATGGGATTTTCAGGTATGGAGAAATCATTCTCTAGGTATGCACCTTTCTCAAATTTTGGACTAATGCGAAGATATACACGCACTGTAGACTTTACTACAATTGTTAGTGTTAGGGGTTTCATCATTCTTACTTCATACGCTACATAATTTTCCGTGTATGCATGCTTATTGGGGTTGACCAGTGTCTTGTGCAACTCCCTATGGTCTTGATCAACTTCACTAAGGTCAAACCTTAGTATCTTTGCTTCTTTAAACCTATTAACTCCCACTTGGAAGTATTGGGTGGTGAAGGAGAATGGGAGTTTACACCATGAGCTCGTGTTTTCATCCACCAACTTGAATCTACCTATGCAAAAGTGTTAGTACACAGCAAACTCGTCTTCTCTCATTATAAGCACTGATAGTTATTCTGGGATTCTCCACTCTACCCCGAATGCATCCCTTAAATGCTTATACAACTTGTTCATGTGTGCCTTGTTGGAGGGTATCATTGTTTCACATGTATACTTTACAAATATTTTTGTGGGCGAGGGTTCTTCAGCTGGATACTCCCAAACAAAATTTTCTACCGTGTCAGGCACTCCTATCTCTAAAAATGCAATTTTCAGGAGGACATTTCCAAAGAGTATATTTTATCCTTCTTGTGTGTTGTTGATTATCTCATCTGCAATGAAGGCCGATAAATTGTAGATTGTTCCCTCTAATATTTTCTTGTATACATTCAACCAACCCTTATTTGCATGTGTCCACATTTCTTGATCATTTAATTTTGTGACCAGGTGAGTAGCCATTCTCATGATGGGATCTTAGATTTCCGCAATGTCAAAATACCTCGACCCCTTCTTCTAATCATATGCAGTAGTGGTTTCTTTGATAGCATCCTTGTCTTTCAAGTCCTCATCTATGTTGTCTCCCGTGCAGATGAGGCCTTCAAACTTAGAAATCAGTTGAGGGGTTATGTGCATCTTGCACCCCATGAAATAAAATTAATCCTCATGCACGCACGACATCATCCACTGATAGAGGCACTTGGTCTTTCCAAACTAGGGCAACTCATAGAGTTGTAATAACCATGTTTCTCCAACTTCACTTTTACCTCATTGTTATAGATGGGAAAACCCTCTGGTGTCCTTTTGTTCATCGGGTGCACTAACTCCAGTGCTATTTCCTTCTCTGTTGTTCTTGTGTGATGGTTATAATCACTCAGTGCCATCTTTCTCAAATGGGATTCCCACTCCTTCCCAAGTAAAACCCCATCCGGGTACTGCATTTCTGCATACCACTCCTCATTCATGCTTGTCGTGGTTATTGTTGGCTCTCTACCCTTGCCCTTGCCCTTTCCCTTTGGCTTCTTGGGTGACATGGTTAGTTTCTTGGGTGCCATTATCTAGGTCCTCTTATCACTTCAATCTCTTCTTGTTACTCTGCTCTTCCACTCCTTACGATCTCAAACTTGTGAAGAAAACCTCTTAAACTCGTGCCCTAGTTTTTCAAACCATAGCTGGGATAATTACTTCATAAGATAGCACCTTCTCAAAACTTCTCCTATGCCCGTGATATCCCTTTCCTTCTGGTTCGTAAATCCAAACTGGTTATTCATGCTCAAACTCTTCAAATTTTTCTTCACATGGATCAATTTGGAATCCCTAGTTTGTAAATATTCAAAAGCACTTTTTTCTTCGTATACACAAAGTAAATAATGAAAGGCCTCGACCATCTATTTATAGTTTTTCCCACTTTGTAACTTTAAATACTACCTTACATACCAGTGTACTTTAACACTTAATGTGGATTTTTCAAACAAACCCGACTTTAGCACTTTAACTCACATGCCCAACCTTACGCAGACACTTTTCCAACCTTCTAGCATGCAACCAACCCATCTTGACAGGAGACTCTTGTGCGTGTGTAATCAGCGCCAAAGGCACTTCTTCTGTCATGATTTTTTCTCTCACCTACCTCATGTTTCTTAATACGCTTCTTCTTCTCTTGTACATGGATCTCCAATGTAGCCTTATCCTGACACCAACCATCATTTTTCACCTTTCCTTGCATGTACTTTCTTCACGAGGCCATTCAACCAGGATTTCCAATGCATTCCTTGCTAGCGCTTCATACTTCAATTTCCTCCACCTTACTCCACCCCACACTAAAATGATTTGTTGTCCTTTGTGCAGTTATAACTTTAAAAAGTAATGAGATTATTGGCGCCTAAGGCACAACACAAAACATAAATGAGAAATGGAAACACAAGAAAGGAAAATGCACTAAAGAAAATCCTAAACTAACTGGAAATACTTCCTTATTTACAAACACCAAGAAGACTTATTTATAGTAGAGCTTCAGCCTACTCCCATTGAAGTTCCCTGGCAATATTTTCTCATCCAACGCTTGTAACTAGCACGTATCTGAATCAAGGATGTACGATATGGTGTAAGGACCCAACCAATGCACTTATAACTTCCCAGGATGGCGCAAAAACTTAGAATCATACAGTAAGACCATCTGTCCTGACTCAAACTTCTTGTTCTTAATGTGGCAATCATGCCATGCTTTTTGCTCTAATTTTTATACTATTTGGCTCCACCTGGCGAGTGATCATATTTCATCCAGCTTCATAAATTTATTAATCCTTTCTTCCAGTGCTTACTCATCAGCCATCCCTCCTACGTGTGTTATACACAGAGAAGGTAACATAAACTCAACTAGAAGGATAGCTTCCGTGCCAAACACCAATTAAAACGGTGTGGCTTTGTTCAGTCTTTTATAAGTTGTCCTATAGGCCCATGATACGGCTTATACCTTGTCATCCCAATCTTGTCTTTCAACATCACAAATCTTTGTCACGGTATGACTCATTATCTTGTTAAATGCTTCCACGGTTCCATTTACTTGTGGGTGATAAGGTGTAGTTTTTTTATGAGCTACCATGAATTCTATTAATAAGATCCTCACGGTCTCATTCAAGAAATGTGTACCCCTATCACTAGTTAAAATTAAAGGACATCCATACCTCGTGATAATGTTCTCCCACAAAAATCTTGTTGTTGTAGTTGTTGTGCACTCTTTAGATGGGGATGCCTCTGCCCACCTTGTCAAATAGTCCAAGCAAGTGATTACATAGCGTGATCCAATCCTACGCGTTGCTGGTGCAATAGGGCCTACAAAGTCTATTTCCCATTTCTCAAAAAATTTAGCGCTAGGGATAGGGTGCAAAGGCATTTCATCTCTCCTTCTTGGCTTACCAATGTGCTGACAATGTGATGGGTCGTTGTATTCTTCCAATCATTTAACTAACATGTTCTCTATCAGTGTCATTCTAAACCAAGGATGTGTCCTAGGCAGTATGCAATGGAGTCTAGGGGAACCAGTTATCTGTTGGGTCTATTGGGGGGGTTGCTTAGTTTAGTGACTATTCTACGGAAATGTAATTCAAATCTATGGAAATTAAATACAGTTCTATGGAATTCAACTATTTGTGATGAAAGGAAACTAACAACTAATCTTCTGTTGTAAAATGAAATACGCACACACTATTCTTAACAAATGAAATTACAACTGTATAAATGAAACTTAGCAGAAAGAAAGATTATTCGTTAACCAAGTTTGCATAACAAAATCAACTCTTCTAAATGAAAGAAGTAATGGAGAAAGCAAGATACAGTTAATCAAAGCATGCATGTAAATTTTATCAAATGACAATTGCAGTAAATTCAATCAAAGAATTGTATGCATGAAATCAAAATAACCTCTTATCTTCTCAGTCAAGTGGGCTCTTGCTCTTCCTCGGGATAGAGGGATTAACAACTTCTGATTCTCAAAATGTCGTAGCTTTCATTAATTCAAAATAAGTTCATAACATAGACAATAAAAGTATCAAGAACTAGATGCAGATAATCTCCTTCAGTATATCAAAAAGTGGTACTACCAAGTTCTAAAGACGAAGTCTTCATATAGATACTGTTGGTTATAAGATCCGCCATATCAGGCGACATTAAACACTATCCACCAAATTCTAATTAAAACACATAAATCTCTACAGGCCATTAGGAACAAGCCCAAGCTAATAGGTCAACTTGATGGAAACAGTCTTCAGCCGCATGCTTCGAACTCAGGCTCCATAACCATCAGCAACTTCCATCATTCCCTGCACACATCATCATGTTTGATCTCACAAAGACAGTTAGTAGGAGGTTCATGTGATAATCAGTTTTCATAAACTATAGCAAGGAAAATGCATCAAACCTACTAAGATATAACTACACAAAACATCCCCATGTATTAATAAGTCATATCAAAAAGAGTATTTTCGGCTTGAAGAAATGATATTAATGAGCCAAACAATGCGCTCATGATTTTACACCTGAATTTACCTGTTGCATGTCTCTATGCAACTTATTTGCGTCCTGCCCGCCTACCAAGCTGCTCAGCCATGTCATACTCCTTGAATTGATCAGCGTATTGCTTTGTGGTGTTCTTGCAGCCCTGAGTATTGGAGGTAATTTCTACCCATGCTGTGAAACTGTCATTTGACTGTGCTGCATTGTTCTGCCAGGTAGTGAGAGGGCTCAAAAGGAGTGGTGGACGTACTTGGAGGCCTGCCCATTCATCATTGTACTGCTGGCTGGTTTTCTCTGTGGTTTGTTTGATAATGGTGATGAGGGCATCACCCCTACGCATGCTCTATCTCAAGTTTTGGGGAGAGAGAACCTCCCTACATTTCAAGGGCAGACTCAGAGTATCCCACCTCCTATCACAAGCTTGCCAAGCTGTCCCAAAATTCTCCTGACTGTAATTTTCAAAATCAATGACACACTGAAGTAAAATCTGAGAAGTATTCACCCCAACCCCTACCTGATAGTAAAGTGAGTGAAATTTTTTCTGCAGGGCTACATCTGTATGATGAGTTGGGTGGATGTGGAATCCGATGGACTGAGTGGTGTGATTGAAAATGTCTGTTTGTTGACCCCAAATGATCTGATTCTGTAATGCAGACTGAAAGGCTTTAATTTGAAAATCACCCACAAATAAGTTGATTAAGAAATCAGGGACATTGGTAACTATCATGTTATGTAGATAGAATTCACAAAGAAAATTTTGGATTTCTGGAGTATTGCACTTGTAAACTAATAAAAAACTAGGGCCATTGGGAATTTCATGAGGGGCTTGAGAACACAATTGAAATAACTACCAGGAATAAAAAATTTCTTGGACAAATATGTTATAGAGTGAAGAGGGTCTCCTATAGGATAAAAGTTTGAGGGCCAAAGGACAGACATAGTCTAAAATAGATGTTACTTTTTTGTTTTTCCTCCTGTATAGATTCTTTTTCCTTTTTTAATTTTTGATTTTCCTTCCGCAATTCCCTTTCCTGAAGGGATAACTGATGGAAACTATCCAAGAGGGTAAGACTCTTATCACATTTCCGCTTCAAAAAAATTACTTCAAGCTACAGGGCAGTAATTTCCCAAACTTTCTCTACTATTTGCTGTGTAAATTTAGCTTGCAGTAAAAGGTTTGTTTCTTCCATACCTTGTAATTGAGATTTCAGTAGTGTGATTTCCTCCAGATAGTTGTGAGAAGGCACTGTAGACACCTATAATTACGCCTAAGCACTTTAAATACTTAAATTGTGCTAATTATCCCATTTCTCGCAAATCAACCACATATCGTCAAAGGCACTCATTTTCCCTCATATCATCATTAATTAATTACACTAAGCTAATTAATTAAGTTGCCTATCCAACAAATACCCTAATTAACGACCTTCCGTTAATAAATCACCCCTTCTACCTAGACTAATTAATTATTATTAATTAATTAGCTTTCCCTTCCATTTAACCAATAAATCAATATTTAATTGATTTAATCCCCTTATAATAGCCTAAATCACACTAATATTCCTCTAATTGGCTTCTATAAGCTTACACCTACCTATTAATTAATCACCTTTGATTAATTAAAATACCCCCAACTCCCATGACTTGCTAAACATGTATTAAACCCTTCTAAAGTAAGGTTACCTTTAATAAAGCAACCTTATCCATTCCTAATCATGTTTTACCTTTATCCCACATTCATGAGAATGTGTTGAATCCTTTATCCTTTGGGCTATATAAAGAGCCCTCCACCTACCTTTTTACTTACACCTAAACTTTCTAAGAGAGTAAATGCAAAGCATATAGCAAAGAGACTAAGAGCTTGCACCTTGCCCTTTTGAGAGTTCATCATCTTGAAGAGTTAAGCCTCTTTCTTAAAGTGCTTGGGTCATATGGGAGGTGTCAAAAGGGTCTTGTAGCCCAACTTTGATTAGCCCCCATTCCTAGGTTCTTGGAGCATTAAGGACAACTATTTTGATAGCCATGGAGCTTACTTAGGTCCATTCATTTATTTGTTGTTAGAGAATAGAGGAGTTTAGATATTTAGCATTGTTAGTTTCAAAGTTTGTATTGATGAATGCTAGCATCTAACCCTTGTTTAATTCTTATCATGATGGTGTTTATGCTTTGTTTTAGCTAAATTGTAGAACTATTTTAGGTGGTAGTTCTTGCTTCATTTGATTTAGCATTAAGCAAAGTATACATGCACACATTTGGCACGCCCGGTGGGACTTACTCCATTGTCCTTTGCACTTAATTTCAAGTTTTTGTAGTTAAGTTTTATTTTTGGTTACTAACCCTCTTTTACACATGTTGATCTAACTTGTTTTTTTTAACATGTTTTGTTGAGTTTGCATGTGTTGGGTCTTCCTTGTAGGTATGAAGGAGGTGAAGTGCTGTCAAAATTGGAATTGAGGGGAAAATTTCAAGATTTCTCCATGTTTTCATTTTTAGAGCTTACTTTTTCAACATTCTACATGCTAGTTTTGTCAATTTCTTGAAGATTTTAAATTCTTGAGCATGTAGGTTAGTGTTTGATAGTGCTGAGTCTTCTATTTACATATTAATGTGGTGGGTTGCTGTCAAAATTTAATCTTGGTGAGAAAATTTCAAGATTTCATCATGTTTTCATTTTTTAAGCTTACTTTTTCAACATTTTACATGCTAGTTTTGTCAATTTCTTGAAAATTTTCAATTCTTGAGCATGTAGGTTAGTGTTTGATAGTGCTGAGTCTTCTATTTACATATTAATGTGGTGGGTTGCTGTCAAAATTTAATGTTGGTGAGAAAATTTCAAGATTTCATCATGTTTTCATTTTTAGAGCTTACTTTTTCATCATTCTACATGCTAGTTTTGTCAATTTCTTGAAAATCTTAAATTCTTGAGCATGTATGTTAATGTTTGATAGCATTGAGTCTTCTATTCATATATTAATGTGATGGGTTGTTGTCAAAATTGAATCTTGGTTGGAAAAATTTGCCCATTTTGCATATTAAGGGACGTTTTTTTTGACATTTTTTAAGTGCATGTCAAGTGCATACCCATGAGCATAAGAGCATATGCGTAACCCATCTTCCGAAGGCCATAACTTTTGCTCCCGACCTCGAAATGACTCCATTTTTTTTGCGTTGGAAAGGTATTGAAGTTAAATATGCAATGAAAACATAAATTCGGATTTACACTTACAGAAGTTGCAGGTTTTTCTGTTATTTTAAAACTGGTCATTTTCTAACATGTCTAATGTTTTGATGAATGTTGTATTTCCATGCTTACTCGATTTAGATCAAAGCGTGTGTATGCTCTTCTCTTGCACCTTTTGGTGATCTTGAGAATCAAAAACAACTTTGATCTATATCTTTTTAACATTGGGATTAAACTTGGAAATTTAATTATTCATTTTGCTTAAGGGAATGAACCTTTTACAAAGCATTTTTCAACGGTCCTTTGATTTGAAGTTTTCCATTTCTATATAGTTGGGCTAAAGTTTGTGTATGCTCTTCTCTTGCACCTTAGGGTGATCTTGAGAATCAAAAGCAACTTTAGTCTTCATTTTATAACATTTGGTAAATTGGAAACTTCATCTTTCACTTTTGGTTTAAGGGAATGAACATTTATCAAAAATTTTGTATGGTTCATTGATTGAAAAGATTTTATTTACTTTTTAGTTGGATTATTTGTTGTGTATGCTCTTCTCTTGCATCCTTGGATGATCTTGAGAATCAAAAGAAACTTTTAATCCTCTTTTAAATAATATGATTTTCTTGGAGAACTACTAACGCTTGAGTGCAGGACCTAAAAACGCTTGTCAAAGAAAGGAGGAATCAAAACGAAATCAAAAACTACTAATACAGTTGTTATACAGGTTGCCAAAAGGTGTTCAAGCAAACCACACCTAATTAAACAAGATAAAAAGAACAACATATTCAAAACACTGTATTGCAGGTTTCGAGAAAAGGGTACGTCCCTCTCCGCTCAACTGGAACATAACCCCTTTGGCATAACGCCTTAAGCTACAACAATGGGGGTGGTTCCAGGAACCCCAAAGTAGTCCACGCAAGAGGGAACCTTGTGGACGAAACGGGAAGTGCTCCGCACTACCTACTTGACTAGTGATTCCTTTGTGAGATAGAGTTACAGGTTGTCCGTTGTGGCGACCCCAGTGATAGTACACGTAGACGCACTAGTTGCCTACTGTTCTTGAAGGGGGTAAAGTAAAGCCGAGATACTCCCAAACTAGTCAGTGCGACTTTTTGGGTAAATCGCGCTCGCTCGTGGCAACTTTGTAACACCTAGGGCGAGAGAACCACCTAGGAGAATATACTTTGGCCAGGAGCCCACTTTGACCACTTTAAAACAGTGTTGAGTTGTGAACCTTCTTTTTGAGAAATGTGTGACGTATTACTTTCGCCTAGTTTTTACTTGCCTTAGGGCGAGGCGAAACTCTGCCGAAGTAAGACTAGCATTTTTTTGTCATTTTTTCTTGATTTATTTCCTTCATATTCTTTTGACACTTTGTTGATCAAAAGAGGTGTGATTACCTTTGTGTTGCCATTCGACTGTTTCTCTCACTTTTATGTCCGTTTACACCCATCCATGTTTGCGGCTGGGTTAGTTAAACGTCTAAAGTGAGTGGAGGCATTTTCACGTCATTTGGTAGCCATTGTGATCTTGATACCCACGTCAAGATCGTCATTGTAGTTAGGCGTGGTTCATCACTGCGGACTTCCATAGAGGAGTTAGTTTGTTTGTCTCGTATCATTACAATTTCGATATTTACGTCTTGTTTCTTGTAAACTCGACATAAATACCTATATTGTACGGTTACGCTGCACACATTCTTAACTATTCCTAGCTATACTTTGAGCTTTTTTTTGTTCAGTTTTATTATTACCTCGATTTCAAAAGGTGTTAGGAACTACCATTTGTGCGTGTTATATCAATAACACCTCGATATCAATACTCCACTTTCTTGCAAAGTGGGTTAACATATCTTGGTGATATTGTTGTGTCATTCGCAAATCGTAATTGACACTTTTTGAGATATAGGTCTTAATCAGACTTGAGCTTGCTCATCGTATATCTTGATTGGGAGATCGCATTTAACTTCATGTATTTACTTACATTTTGTTCATTCCTTTGAACTTGGCATAAGTGGAGACATCTTGTTAATCATCTGGCGTCGTAAATTACTTTAAAACGTAATCTAGGAGGTACTTCATTTGATTAAGTTTTGATACCAAACGATTGTTTCATTGGTGACTTTATCATTCTATCACATTGGTATTCTCACACTGTTAATTTACTCTTAACACGTACATCTTGTGTTTCACTTAGGGGTAGTCATTGAATTTTGAACAAATCTACAACTTACCTTAGTGAAACTTATCACGAAAACATGGCTCCTAAGACGCGTCTAGGGTTAAAGAAACAAACATATGAGGAACAACAGGCGCAAGCTTGGGAAACCTCTAACAGACAAGGGTCAAACCCATTTATCGGACACGATCTAGGACCACTATTTTCTGCAGAAAAGGAAACAGAAGAGATGGTCGATCATAGTGGAAATGAATTAGAATCACCACACGCAAACTTTGATTTTGACCCCACTCTACTAGATGAGTTTCTCCTTAGAAACAAAGATAGAGTTTTGGCACGGGTCATGGAATTAGGGGCCAAATTTCCCATTGAGAAGGAACCAATACTACAAACAAATGACACTACTAAGGAGGAACACCCCCTTATCAATATGGAAGATATTTTAACAGGCGGACATGCTTCCACTTCTTATGTAGAAAATGATAAAGTGGTAGGGCATAGAATACCCCTCATCAAAGTGCCACGAAGAAACAAGATAGAACATGAGACAGGGGAAGAACCTCCACAATACGAAGAGGAGGAACCTTTAGAAGAAGAAGACACAAACCAAGTCACAATCCAACAACAACTCAGTAACTTAAGCCGACAACTAGCTTTGCTTACTTTCCAAGTACAGAAAGACACAAACAAGAATGTTCAAAAGTCAAAGCCTAAGTTTAGGATCCACGAACTCCATCGAGAAAACCAAGGAGAAGAAGACACAGGGTATCATCATGTACACATCCCCGTTTCTCCCACTAAAGAACAATTGCTCACACAAGAAGTACAATCTATGAAAGCAACGCTTGCGAGCATACAAGAAAGCAATATAGGGAGTATTAGGAAATACCAATACGAAGAACTATGCCCCTATCCTTTTGACAAGACAATGACCCTTCAACCCTTTCCAAAGAAATTTGATATGCCAAAGTTCGACAAATACAAAGGAAAGGGAGACCCAAGGGATCATGTTAAAGATTTCTACATGGCATGTCAAGAGGTGTCTTATAGTGATAATTACCTCATCAGACTTTTTCCTAAGAGTCTCGGAGGTCAAGCATTAGAATGGTTTACGCGCTTGCCACGAGGATCAATTTTCACCTGGCCAGAATTGGCAGAAAGATTCGTGCGTCATTTCTCATATAACATAGAGAGTGACGTCACCATGGCAGACTTGTGCAGCACAAAACAACACCCAAATGAGACCTTCGCCAGCTTCCTCCAACGATGGAGAGGGATAGCTAGTCGCTTCCCTTGCGCTTTCCCTGAGAAGCAGCTAGTCAGTATTTTCGTCCCTAATCTCAACCCAGATATAGCTTTCCACCTCCAAATGCATTGTGTCCCGCACCTTTGAGGAGGTTATCGAGAAAGGGATTCAAATAGAAAAGGCTCTCATTGCCAAAGGCACCCTCAAAACCCAATCTAAAGACAACCAAAGTGTCAAACCCGCTGAAAAGCCAAAGATCTTTAACAAAAACAAAAACGTGGTGGGAGACGGAATCACTGATTCCAAACGTGTTCAAACGGTCCAAACCAGTCAACCTTTTAAACTGACCAAGGGCCCAATTCAACCACCACCAAAGTGAAGAACATTCACCTCCCTCAATGAGCCGTTGTCTGTCATACTAAAACAGTTGGATGCGGCCCACATGATGACCTATCCTACAACACAACCGTTCGATGACAACGCTCCTAAACCTTCATGGTATAAGGAGCATGAATACTGCGAAATGCATCGCGTTAAAGGTCATAAAACAGAAAAATGTTTGCGACTTCGCCACTATATTCAAGACCTCATTGACAACGGGGAGATAGAGGTGGATAACCCTAGCCACATGCAAACACCTAACAAGAAAATGGGGATTTATAAGGAACCATTCCCCAAGCATGATAAGTCGGAAAAGGAAAAACCGGATCGGGGAGAGTCATCCCAAACCTATAAAGCCACGAATTACTTGTATACCAAGAGAGATAACAATCATTACGATTCACTTATCGGATGTATTCGCTCCCCTACTGACCGTGTCAATACCATCCGAATCAAGGGAAAGGACTGCGCTGCGGTAACAAGGCGTGCCCGCCTCGTGATTCCAGAACCCTCTCTGTTGACCCCGGCAAACTGGTAAATATAACCTTTTAGAACAACTTGAGAAGACACCTGCTAAGATCTCGATCTTAGATCTTCTCAAGATATCCAATGTGCATAAGGAAATTTTGTATCAAACTCTTCAGGGGTCGGGAGTGCCTTTAGAAGTTGATCCTGCATACCTTCAAGCCGCGGTGGCAAATATTGCACCCAGTGAGCATCTCACTTTCAACCATAGGGAGGTCCCTACTGAGAATCCTACACATAATCTTCCCTTATACATTGAGGTAGTTGTCACCCGCAGGAAAATCAAACGGGTGCTTGTGGACAATGGATCAGGATTGAATATTTACACGCTTAAGTTGGTCAAACAATTGGGACATACAGAGGTAGATCTTGAGTCCCATATCATCACTATCACCGCATACGACAACGCAGAAAGAGAGTCAGCAGGCACCATTACGCTGCCAATGGAGGTGGGCCCCACTTGCCATCAGACAAAGTTTCACGTCTTAGACTTGGAACTTCCATATAATATGCTTCTAGGCCGACCATGGATCCATGCCATGCAAGCAGTGCCATCAACATTTCATCAATGCATCAAGCTGAAGCATGAGGGACATACAATAACAATACCAGGAGACTCAGAGCCCTTTGCTCATTGTAGAGCTCTTAATAGCTTTGCACGAAAGGGTACATATGCATGTCCCTCCACAGATATAGCTGTCCCTCTTCATTCTGAGGCCATGGAATCTCGAGTAGATTCAAATTCTCTTCGTTCTTGCACTCATGGGGCATCTACTTCAACATCTCCATTTAATTCATGGGAGATGAAAATTCTGGAATATGGCTGTGGGGAGTATAATGTACAACAAGCGCTCTTGGTTTCAGACCTCTCCTTGTCGCCCAAGACTAGAGGTCGACCCAACTACTGCTTCAAGAGACCTAGAGAGGAACATACTATTGGGTCGTTCCTACCTGGAGGCTTGTTAGCTGAGGAAAAATTACTTGATCCACCTACTACTTGGGTCCCTGAGGACACTCAGCCATCTTGTTATCAAACCCCAGAATATGAAAAATCTAGCAGAATGATGTACTCCATGGGCTACAAAGGCCTAGGATGTGGGAGGAATGAACAAGGACAAAGAGAACCAGTCCCTCTTCCACATTTCAAAATAGAAAGATATGGCATTGGGATTCACCCTTATGGAGCACACCCCAATGATCAAGATGCGACTTGTTCTGAGCATGAGGATAGCTCCGATTATCTAGACAGCGATACGGATTCCTGTTGTAGCCAATATGAGGATCTGGCCTCCACGAAACCTTTTCATGAATAATGTTGTCCTAACCATCACCCCCAATGAACCAACCCTTGACCTTGTATACCCCTCCCTTGTTGAATGGGACCAACAACGTCACGTGCCACTAGATTTATTCGAGAATGACGAGGCTATTGCAGAGTTCATGGGCATAAGGGATACAATTCCGATTGGAGATCACAAGAAGGGTTTCTTTATCGACTTAGACACCTGCGCCTACTTCGGCGAGGAGGCTGAACTTCGTGGTCAGCAAAATTTAAAGAAAAGCGAGGGCAAGAGTTCTAAAGAAAAGCCTCGGAAAAAATCAAAGTCCAAGTCACACAGTGAAAACCTCTTTGAGGCATTGGCTGACAAACAAATAAGAAAATCAAAGGACAAACAAAGTGACCACACCAGGGATGAAAATCTCGTAGAGACATCCTTGGATGAAGATCTCAACCTACCTCCCGATCCCACGCGTATGGAGGATTTATCAAAATTGTTAGTTGAAGAAACCATTGATGTCAATATTGGTACTGAAGAAGATCCCAAGATAGTAAAATTGGGAGCATCACTCTCAGCCAGAGAACAAAAGACGTTCACTATGCTACTGCGAGAGTTTATTGATGTGTTCGCATGGTCTTACAAAGACATGCCCGGCTTAGATCCAACTTTGGTCGTGCATAACTTGGTTGTGCACGCAGACGCTAAGCCTATCAAACAGAAGCTTCGAAAGATGCACCCAAGAGTGGCCTTGTTAGTTAAAGAAGAGTTGGAAAGGTTGCTTGCAGCAGGATTCATCAGGCCAATTGATTATTCTGAATGGATATCGAACATTGTTCCTATCCAGAAGAAACCTATTGGTATCCCGAATTTGCACAGATTTTAGGGACATCAATAAAGCTTGCCCTAAAGATGACTTTCCGTTGCCCAACATTGACATGATTGTTGACTCAACCGCAGGGTATGAAATGCTATCACTTATGGATGGCTTTTCGGGTTATAATCAAATTAAGATCGCTGAGGAAGACCAACACAAAACAGCTTTCATAACTCCTTGGGGCACCTTCTGTTATCAGGTGATGCCATTCGGCCTTAAGAATGCGGGAGCAACTTATCAGCGGGCCATGACAGTAATATTTCACGATATGATTCATGACATCATGGAAGACTATGTAGACGACATCCTGGGAAAGTCCAAAACAAGAGAGGAACATCCTATCATTTTACGGCGTATCTTTGAACGCCTACGTGAATACAAAGTCAGGCTAAATCCAAAGAAGTGTGTCTTTGGTGTGCTATCTGGGAAACTATTAGGCTTCATTGTGTCAAGACAAGGTATTGAGGTAGACCCTGCTAAAGTATCTGCCATCACAGAAATGCCTCCACCTGAGAATATCAAGCAACTGCGTAGCTTGCAAGGGAAAATTCAAGCCATTCGCCGCTTTATCTCCCAGCTTGCAGATAAATGTCACTCATTCACTCATTTGCTTAAGAAGGACATCACTTTCATTTGGGGACCTGAGCAACAACAAGCCTTTGCTTTGCTTAAACAGTACCTGGCTAATCCACCTGTCCTCATGCCTCCCACTCCGGGAGAACCACTTTTGCTCTATATTTCCGCTACGCAATATGCTATTGGTGCACTGCTCACCCAATATGACCTTAGCCATAAAGAGAAAGCAGTGTACTATCTGAGTCGCACCCTCATCGCCTATGAATGTAATTATCCTCAGATTGAGAAGGCTTGCTTGGCTGTTGTTTTTACCTTTCAGAAACTTCGCCATTACCTGCTAAATACTAAGACCAAGCTCATATCCAAGGTCGACCCACTCAAGTATTTGTTGTCCAAACCTGCCCTCACAGGTAGAATGGCTAATTGGATCATTCTACTCAGTGAGTTTGATATAGAATTTGTGCATCAAAAATCAATTAAAGGACAAGTACTTGCTGACCAGCTAGCGGAAGCACCTTTGCAAAGCATAGAACCTTTGAGTCTGGATCTGCCAGATGCATCTTTGCTCTACATTGAAGAATCTATCGTATGGCAGATACATTTTGATGGATCTTTTACGTTTCATGGTTCAGGTGCAGGAGTGGTCCTTATTACTCCTTCAGGTGATCCTATACCACAGGCTTTCCGCCTGGCCTTCCCTTGCACAAACAACATTGCGGAATATGAAGCACTCATTGCAGGGATGAAGCTAGCCATCAAGTGGAATATTCAACATGTGAAGGTTGTAGGTGATTCACAGCTAATCATCAAACAGGTTAATGATGAGTATAAAGTTAAGGATGACAAGCTCATACCTTATAAGAAGTTGGTGGAAACTCTGAAGGAGTATTTTGTGCGCATTACCTTTGAGCAAATCCCAAGAGCGCAGAATAGATCGGCAGATGCTATGGCAATGGTGGGATCTATGCTTCGTATTCCGCCAGGGAACAATGATATGCCATTCTTCGTAGAAAATCTACGCCAGCCCGCGTATGACATGCCAGAATCTTGCTTGGCTTGTGAGGTTGTTGGTCCCCATTCACCATGGTATGAACCCATTTTCACCTATCTTAAGGACAGTACATTCCCTCCCGAAATCTCCCGCTCTGAAAAGCAGAGCCTAATTCGCCAGATAGCCCGTTACACCCTGTTAGGAGGTACACTTTATCGTCGTGGCTACGATGGGAATCTGTTACGTTGTCTGGATGTGCCGGAGTCAATCCAGGCAATTAAAGAAGTACACGAAGGAGTATGCGGAGCACATACAAACGGAATGGTCTTGGCTAAGAAACTGTTAAGAGTAGGTTACTATTGGCCCACCATGGAAACTGATTGTTGTAATTATGTTAGAAAATGTGTGCTATGCCAAAAGTATGGAAATTTCATCCATGCTCCATCGCAACCATTGCAACCAATCACTACCCCGTGGCCATTCTCCAAGTGGGGACTTGATCTAATAGGGAAGCTTACTCCTACCTCATCTGATGGTCATACACATATCATCACAGCTACAGAATACTTCACAAAATGGGTGGAGGCTGTCCCTTTAACCTATGTCACAGGAGCACAGATTTCTAAATTCATCATGAATCACATTATTTGCCGATATGGTATCCCTGCAGCCATTGTCACAGATAATGGGAAGTCATTTAAGAACAAAACTGTGAAAGGTCTTTGCCAACGGTTCCAAATCAGATTGAAATGGTCCACGCCATATTACCCTCAGGGTAATGGACAAGCTGAGGCAACAAACAAGACTTTGGTAAGGATAATGGAGAAGATGGTTAGCAAAACTGGTCGAAACTGGCACCTACAAATCCACCCAGCCCTCTGGGCCTACCGAACATCAATTCGCACTCCTACGGGTGCGACGCCATATTCCCTCGTGTTCGGGACAGAATCTATCATCCCTTTAGAGATTGAAATCCCATCCCTGCGAATTTCTCTTCGGGACTATTTGAATAAGGATGAAGATTACCGAGTGGCAAGATTGGCTGAGTTAGAGCTCCTGGATGAGAGGCGCATTCGCGCTCTTAATCACCTGAAAGTATATCAACACAGAATCTCCCGCAACTACAACAAGAGAATCATCCCTCGCCAGTTTGAGGTGGGTGATTTAGTTATGAAGGAGAACCAGTTCAACACCAGAGCAGAGCGAGAAAAGAAAGGGAAGTTCGAACCACACTGGTTAGGACCCTATGTCATAGTTGCCAAGTATGGCACAGGGGCATACAAGTTGGCTCACCCCAATGGTGATGAGCTCCGAGAGCCCATGAATGCCATGCATCTTAAGAGGTTTTATGCCTAAACATGGCACAAGAAAGTCATAAAAATAAAATATATATATAAAAAACATCAACAAAAAAGAAAAAAAAAGAAAAAAAAACAGGTCGTCCACTAGTGAAAACCACGCAATTGTGGCACTTTGGACAAGTCCTTGGGTGAAAACTGGTTTCCGGTGCCTCGGGAGGATTCGTTGTTCACAAGCATTCTGTATCAGAAGGGTAGTTGTCTTTGTCCTGGACCTGGTTCTACCTTCGAGTTTCCTTGTGCACACCATCTAGTCCAGCCTTGATCCGGCTTTCCCTTCTTCTATTCGTCTGTAAGGGACGTGGTCTTTCGTTATTTCCCATCTTACGCTGGGGGCAACTCAACGAATTCACCTTCTTGTTCATAAGCGCGTGGCTTCTGCCCTTGTATATTCCCCACCTAACGCTGGGGGCATCCATGCTTTCTTGGTTACCTGCACATAGCTTTGGAAAACTGTTGAAAACACAAAAACAATAGAAAATTGTTTCACCAAACACAAAAACAATAGAACATTGTTTTGAGAAAACACAAAAACAATAGAAAATTGTTTCACCAAACACAAAAACAATAGAAAATTGTTTCACAAAACACAAAAACAATAGAAAATTGTTTCATAAAACACAAAAAACAATAGAACATTGTTTTGAGAAAACACAAAAACAATAGAAAATTGTTTCACCAAACACAAAAACAATAGAAAATTGTTTGAGAAAACATAAAAACAATAGAAAATTGTTTCACCAAACACAAAAACAATAGAAAATTGTTTGAGAAAACATAAAAACAATAGAAAATTGTTTCACCAAACACAAAAACAATAGAACATTGTTTTGAGAAAACACAAAAACAATAGAAAATTGTTTCACCAAACACAAAAACAATAGAAAATTGTTTTGAGAAAACACAAAAACAATAGAAAATTGTTTCACCAAACACAAAAACAATAGAAAATTGTTTCACAAACACAAAAACAATAGAAAATTGTTTCACAAAAACACAAAAACAATAGAACATTGTTTCGAAAATTGTTTCACCAAACACAAAAACAATAGAAAATTGTTTTGAGAAAACACAAAAAAACAATAGAACATTGTTTCGAGAAAAACACAAAAACAATAGAACATTGTTTCGAGGAAAACAACAAAAACAATATATATATATATCAAAAAAATCTAAAAACAAGGCAAAATTTTTCAAAAAATTTCTAAAAAGTAAAACACCCTACAAAATGGTAACTTGCTTCTTACAGCTGAAACTTGTGTCTTGCGCATGGTATTTTCTCCATATCCTGTTGGTTTGTCTCACATCTTCCCCAATTAATACGACTCGCGGATCACTGGATTCATAACCATTCACAAAAGCTAGTTGCTTGCTTCGTCTGTACTCTGGGGCACTTTTGGTTGCCTGGTACTGTTTCGTTGCGCACAAATGCTTTTCATGGACCCCGTGTCCATTTTCATTTCCCCTTGCATGTATCCTTGCTTGGGGCATCATTTTTAACCCTTGTCGTCAATCACGAACTTGTGGATCTCTTCAGCACTGATAACAAACCATTTGTACAACTGTCTTGACCGTTGTTGGGTTAGATATGTGCGTTCGTACTTGTTTTCCCTGTTATATGAGCTTGTTTCCTTCTCGTATTGCATTGCATTATTGTATGTTGCATGGAGTTGGTACTTTCAGCAATGGACAATTGTTCATAGTATGGCTTTTCATGTCATTCTACCTTTGTCGTATGCTTATATTTTTCATAAGGACCGATGATGTAGTTCCTATGGCAATATGATGACATCAAATTTGTTCCAAACAAATAAGCAGCTAGAGGCTAAGCTCTTCTCTCCCCTCATCCATATTTCTTCTACACGACTTCCCTTTCACCCCTAATTCTCCCTCTCCTCGGGGCATCCTGCCTCGTCCCCATTCTTCTGCCTACTTCTCATATTTTTCGATCGTCGATCGGCTTCCTTCATCACCCCATCGACACTCGAGGGGGCATCTCTCCCTCCTACTAATTTTTCTTCTATCTCTTCAAAATCTTTTTCTGTCTACTATCTTTGAAGTGGCATCACTTACGCCACCCCAAAGAGGGGCAAATGTAGAGACCTATAATTACGCCTAAGCACTTTAAATACTTAAATTGTGCTAATTATCCCATTTCTCGCAAATCAACCACATATCGTCAAAGGCACTCATTTTCCCTCATATCATCATTAATTAATTACACTAAGCTAATTAATTAAGTTGCCTATCCAACAAATACCCTAATTAACGACCTTCCGTTAATAAATCACCCCTTCTACCTAGACTAATTAATTATTATTAATTAATTAGCTTTCCCTTCCATTTAACCAATAAATCAATATTTAATTGATTTAATCCCCTTCTAATAGCCTAAATCACACTAATATTCCTCTAATTGGCTTCTATAAGCTTACACCTACCTATTAATTAATCACCTTTGATTAATTAAAATACCCCCAACTCCCATGACTTGCTAAACATGTATTAAACCCTTCTAAAATAAGGTTACCTTTAATAAAGCAACCTTATCCATTCCTAATCATGTTTTACCTTTATCCCACATTCATGAGAATGTGTTGAATCCTTTATCCTTTGGGCTATATAAAGAGCCCTCCACCTACCTTTTTACTTACACCTAAACTTTCTAAGAGAGTAAATGCAAAGCATATAGCAAAGAGACTAAGAGCTTGCACCTTGCCCTTTTGAGAGTTCATCATCTTGAAGAGTTAAGCCTCTTTCTTAAAGTGCTTGGGTCATATGGGAGGTGTCAAAAGGGTCTTGTAGCCCAACTTTGATTAGCCCCCATTCCTAGGTTCTTGGAGCATTAAGGACAACTATTTTGATAGCCATGGAGCTTACTTAGGTCCATTCATTTATTTGTTGTTAGAGAATAGAGGATTTTAGATATTTAGCATTGTTAGTTTCAAAGTTTGTATTGATGAATGCTAGCATCTAACCCTTGTTTAATTCTTATCATGATGGTGTTTATGCTTTGTTTTAGCTAAATTGTAGAACTATTTTAGGTGGTAGTTCTTGCTTCATTTGATTTAGCATTAAGCAAAGTATACATGCACCAAACACAAAAACAATAGAACATTGTTTTGAGAAAACACAAAAACAATAGAACATTGTTTCGAGAAAAACACAAAAACAATAGAACATTGTTTCGAGAAAACAACAAAACAAATATATATATATATCAAAAAAATCTAAAAACAAGGCAAAATTTTTCAAAAAATTTCTAAAAAGTAAAACACCCTACAAAATGGTAACTTGCTTCTTACAGCTGAAACTTGTGTCTTACGCATAATATTTTCTCCATATCCTGTTGGTTTGTCTCACATCTTCCCCGATTAATACGACTCGCGGATCACTGGATTCATAACCATTCACAAAAGCTAGTTGCTTGCTTCGTCTGTACTCTGGGGCACTTTTGGTTGCCTGGTACTGTTTCGTTGGGCACAAATGCTTTTCATGGACCCCGTGTTCATTTTCATTTCCCCTTGCATGTATCCTTGCTTGGGGCATCATTTTTAACCCTTGTCGTCAATCACGAACTTGTGGATCTCTTCAGCACTGATAACAAACCATTTGTACAACTGTCTTGACCGTTGTTGGGTTAGATATGTGCGTTCGTATTTGTTTTCCCTGTTATATGAGCTTGTTTCCTTCTCGTATTGCATTGCATTATTGTATGTTGCATGAAGTTGGTACTTTCAGCAATGGACAATTGTTCGTAGAATGGCTTTTCATGTCATTCTACCTTTGTCGTATGCTTATATTTTTCATAAGGACCGATGATGTAGTTCCTATGGCAATATGATGACATCAAATTTGTTCCAAATAAATAAGCAGCTAGAGGCTAAGCTCTTCTCTCCCCTCATCCATATTTCTTCTACACGACTTCCCTTTCACCCCTAATTCTCCCTCTCCTCGGGGCATCCTGCCTCGTCCCCATTCTTCTGCCTACTTCTCATATTTTTCGATCGTCGATCGGCTTCCTTCATCACCCCATCGACACTCGAGGGGGCATCTCTCCCTCCTACTAATTTTTCTTCTATCTCTTCAAAATCTTTTCTATCTACTATCTTTGAAGTGGCATCACTTACGCCACCCCAAAGAGGGGCAAATGTAGACACCTATAATTACGCCTAAGCACTTTAAATACTTAAATTGTGCTAATTATCCCATTTCTCGCAAATCAACCACATATCGTCAAAGGCACTCATTTTCCCTCATATCATCATTAATTAATTACACTAAGCTAATTAATTAAGTTGCCTATCCAAAAAATACCCTAATTAACGACCTTCCGTTAATAAATCACCCCTTCTACCTAGACTAATTAATTATTATTAATTAATTAGCTTTCCCTTCCATTTAACCAATAAATCAATATTTAATTGATTTAATCCCCTTCTAATAGCATAAATCACACTAATATTCCTCTAATTGGCTTCTATAAGCTTACACCTACCTATTAATGAATCACCTTTGATTAATTAAAATACCCCCAACTCCTATGACTTGCTAAACATGTATTAAACCCTTCTAAAGTAAGGTTACCTTTAATAAAGCAACCTTATCCATTCCTAATCATGTTTTACCTTTATCCCACATTCATGAGAATGTGTTGAATCCTTTATCCTTTGGGCTATATAAAGAGCCCTCCACCTACCTTTTTACTTACACCTAAACTTTCTAAGAGAGTAAATGCAAAGCATATAGCAAAGAGACTAAGAGCTTGCACCTTGCCCTTTTGAGAGTTCATCATCTTGAAGAGTTAAGCCTCTTTCTTAAAGTGCTTGGGTCATATGGGAGGTGTCAAAAGGGTCTTGTAGCCCAACTTTGATTAGCCCCCATTCCTAGGTTCTTGGAGCATTAAGGACAACTATTTTGATAGCCATGGAGCTTACTTAGGTCCATTCATTTATTTGTTGTTAGAGAATAGAGGATTTTAGATATTTAGCATTGTTAGTTTCAAAGTTTGTATTGATGAATGCTAGCATCTAACCCTTGTTTAATTCTTATCATGATGGTGTTTATGCTTTGTTTTAGCTAAATTGTAGAACTATTTTAGGTGGTAGTTCTTGCTTCATTTGATTTAGCATTAAGCAAAGTATACATGCACCAAACACAAAAACAATAGAACATTGTTTTGAGAAAACACAAAAACAATAGAACATTGTTTCGAGAAAAACACAAAAACAATAGAACATTGTTTCGAGAAAACAACAAAACAAATATATATATATATCAAAAAAATCTAAAAACAAGGCAAAATTTTTCAAAAAATTTCTAAAAAGTAAAACACCCTACAAAATGGTAACTTGCTTCTTACAGCTGAAACTTGTGTCTTGCGCATGGTATTTTCTCCATATCCTGTTGGTTTATCTCACATCTTCCTCGATTAATACGACTCGCGGATCACTGGATTCATAACCATTCACAAAAGCTAGTTGCTTGCTTCGTCTGTACTCTGGGGCACTTTTGGTTACCTGGTACTGTTTCGTTGCGCACAAATGCTTTTCATGGACCCCGTGTCCATTTTCATTTCCCCTTGCATGTATCCTTGCTTGGGGCATCATTTTTAACCCTTGTCATCAATCAAGAACTTGTGGATCTCTTCAGCACTGATAACAAACCATTTGTACAACTGTCTTGACCGTTGTTGGGTTAGATATGTGCGTTCGTACTTGTTTTCCCTGTTATATGAGCTTGTTTCCTTCTCGTATTGCATTGCATTATTGTATGTTGCGTGGAGTTGGTACTTTCAGCAATGGACAATTGTTCGTAGTATGGCTTTTCATGTCATTCTACCTTTGTCGTATGCTTATATTTTTCATAAGGACCGATGATGTAGTTCCTATGGCAATATGATGACATCAAATTTGTTCCAAACAAATAAGCAGCTAGAGGCTAAGCTCTTCTCTCCCCTCATCCATATTTCTTCTACACGACTTCTCTTTCACCCCTAATTCTCCCTCTCCTCGGGGCATCCTGCCTCGTCCCCATTCTTCTGCCTACTTCTCATATTTTTCGATCGTCGATCGGCTTCCTTCATCACCCCATCGACACTACGAGGGGGCATCTCTCCCTCCTACTAAATTTTCTTCTATCTCTTCAAAATTTTTTCTGTCTACTATCTTTGAAGTGGCATCACTTACGCCACCCCAAAGAGGGGCAAATGTAGACACCTATAATTACGCCTAAGCACTTTAAATACTTAAATTGTGCTAATTATCCCATTTCTCGCAAATCAACCACATATCGTCAAAGGCACTCATTTTCCCTCATATCATCATTAATTAATTACACTAAGCTAATTAATTAAGTTGCCTATCCAAAAAATACCCTAATTAACGACCTTCCGTTAATAAATCACCCCTTCTACCTAGACTAATTAATTATTATTAATTAATTAGCTTTCCCTTCCATTTAACCAATAAATCAATATTTAATTGATTTAATCCCCTTCTAATAGCATAAATCACACTAATATTCCTCTAATTGGCTTCTATAAGCTTACACCTACCTATTAATTAATCACCTTTGATTAATTAAAATACCCCCAACTCCCATGACTTGCTAAACATGTATTAAACCCTTCTAAAGTAAGGTTACCTTTAATAAAGCAACCTTATCCATTCCTAATCATGTTTTACCTTTATCCCACATTCATGAGAATGTGTTGAATCCTTTATCCTTTGGGCTATATAAAGAGCCCTCCACCTACCTTTTTACTTACACCTAAACTTTCTAAGAGAGTAAATGCAAAGCATATAGCAAAGAGACTAAGAGCTTGCACCTTGCCCTTTTGAGAGTTCATCATCTTGAAGAGTTAAGCCTCTTTCTTAAAGTGCTTGGGTCATATGGGAGGTGTCAAAAGGGTCTTGTAGCCCAACTTTGATTAGCCCCCATTCCTAGGTTCTTGGAGCATTAAGGACAACTATTTTGATAGCCATGGAGCTTACTTAGGTCCATTCATTTATTTGTTGTTAGAGAATAGAGGATTTTAGATATTTAGCATTGTTAGTTTCAAAGTTTGTATTGATGAATGCTAGCATCTAACCCTTGTTTAATTCTTATCATGATGGTGTTTATCTTTGTTTTAGCTAAATTGTAGAACTATTTTAGGTGGTAGTTCTTGCTTCATTTGATTTAGCATTAAGCAAAGTATACATGCACCAAACACAAAAACAATAGAACATTGTTTTGAGAAAACACAAAAACAATAGAACATTGTTTCGAGAAAAACACAAAAACAATAGAACATTGTTTCGAGAAAACAACAAAACAAATATATATATATATATCAAAAAAATCTAAAAACAAGGCAAAATTTTTCAAAAAATTTCTAAAAAGTAAAACACCCTACAAAATGGTAACTTGCTTCTTACAGCTGAAACTTGTGTCTTGCGCATGGTATTTTCTCCATATCCTGTTGGTTTGTCTCACATCTTCCCCGATTAATACGACTCGTGGATCACTGGATTCATAACCATTCACAAAAGCTAGTTGCTTGCTTCGTCTGTACTCTGGGGCACTTTTGGTTGCCTGGTACTGTTTCGTTGCGCACAAATGCTTTTCATGGACCCCGTGTCCATTTTCATTTCCCCTTGCATGTATCCTTGCTTGGGGCATCATTTTTAACCCTTGTCGTCAATCACGAACTTGTGGATCTCTTCAGCACTGATAACAAACCATTTGTACAACTGTCTTGACCGTTGTTGGGTTAGATATGTGCGTTCGTACTTGTTTTCCCTGTTATATGAGCTTGTTTCCTTCTCGTATTGCATTGCATTATTGTATGTTGCGTGGAGTTGGTACTTTCAGCAATGGACAATTATTCGTAGTATGGTTGTTCATGTCATTCTACCTTTGTCGTATGCTTATATTTTTCATAAGGACCGATGATGTAGTTCCTATGGCAATATGATGACATCAAATTTGTTCCAAACAAATAAGCAGCTAGAGGCTAAGCTCTTCTCTCCCCTCATCCATATTTCTTCTACACGACTTCCCTTTCACCCCTAATTCTCCCTCTCCTCAGGGCATCCTGCCTCGTCCCCATTCTTCTGCCTACTTCTCATATTTTTCGATCGTCGATCGGCTTCCTTCATCACCCCATCGACACTCGAGGGGGCATCTCTCCCTCCTACTAATTTTTCTTCTATCTCTTCAAAATCTTTTCTGTCTACTATCTTTGAAGTGGCATCACTTACGCCACCCCAAAGAGGGGCAAATGTAGACACCTATAATTACGCCTAAGCACTTTAAATACTTAAATTGTGCTAATTATCCCATTTCTCGCAAATCAACCACATATCGTCAAAGGCACTCATTTTCCCTCATATCATCATTAATTAATTACACTAAGCTAATTAATTAAGTTGCCTATCCAACAAATACCCTAATTAACGACCTTCCATTAATAAATCACCCCTTCTACCTAGACTAATTAATTATTATTAATTAATTAGCTTTCCCTTCCATTTAACCAATAAATCAATATTTAATTGATTTAATCCCCTTCTAATAGCCTAAATCACACTAATATTCCTCTAATTGGCTTCTATAAGCTTACACCTACCTATTAATTAATCACCTTTGATTAATTAAAATACCCCCAACTCCCATGACTTGCTAAACATGTATTAAACCCTTCTAAAGTAAGGTTACCTTTAATAAAGCAACCTTATCCATTCCTAATCATGTTTTACCTTTATCCCACATTCATGAGAATGTGTTGAATCCTTTATCCTTTGGGCTATATAAAGAGCCCTCCACCTACCTTTTTACTTACACCTAAACTTTCTAAGAGAGTAAATGCAAAGCATATAGCAAAGAGACTAAGAGCTTGCACCTTGCCCTTTTGAGAGTTCATCATCTTGAGGAGTTAAGCCTCTTTCTTAAAGTGCTTGGGTCATATGGGAGGTGTCAAAAGGGTCTTGTAGCCCAACTTTGATTAGCCCCCATTCCTAGGTTCTTGGAGCATTAAGGACAACTATTTTGATAGCCATGGAGCTTACTTAGGTCCATTCATTTATTTGTTGTTAGAGAATAGAGGAGTTTAGATATTTAGCATTGTTAGTTTCAAAGTTTGTATTGATGAATGCTAGCATCTAACCCTTGTTTAATTCTTATCATGATGGTGTTTATGCTTTGTTTTAGCTAAATTGTAGAACTATTTTAGGTGGTAGTTCTTACTTCATTTGATTTAGCATTAAGCAAAGTATACATGCACACAGGCACCACCTGGGTGTCAATCATTTCAAGAACCACAGGGTGAATTTCCGTAGATGACCAAATAGAAGATGTCGGAGCAGCCAGGTGATCCTCCTTTTGTAGTTCTTCCCGAATGTGGGTGGTATCATCAGGTAAGGTATCTGATTGGGAACCGCCTATCTGTAAAAATGAACTAAGCTATCGAGACCGTAGTTGCGTGGAGGAAGACGGAGCCATGGCACACTTTCCTTTTGAATCAAAAATGGGAGGGAATGGACCCTCAGGAGTACCAACTGTGTCCGCATGCTCAGGAACATCGGTTGCCTCTGCTTGGTTATGTGAAGGGAAAGGGCCCGATGCAAGGGTAGACCGAGGTGCAGAAGAGAGACCAGATTTCAATTACTTTGGTCTAGACCCTTCACCACTAGCACATCCCTCGAGCCTCCGCTTTGGTCTAAAGAAGACTTGGTGTGAACACAACAAATGAATCAACCCCAGGTGTTTAATTATAGACTTGCCTCCACCGGACCGGTACTTCTGGTAAAACTTTAATAATGGAGTCTGCAAGGTATTCTGGCATATTTACCCAAAGGGCCTAGTTGACACATCCCTTTTTAAGGTGGATTAGCATTTTAAGTGCATCACCACCTAGAACAGAGGCCTGACCATCGCATATAAAATACCGGTTGACCCATTTCGCAATCTCACTCTAGATTCTAGGTAAACTTGTCCGCTTAACACCCTTCTGGACACCCAATGGAGTCAGGATGACTTCTGGGAGTGCCTCTCCTTCATCGTGAAATAGATCAATCAGGATTTGTAAAGGAGCATTCGTCATAACCTTCAAACCAAAGTCTGGCAGGCCAGATAGGTTAGAAATGACCTGACTGGTAATTTCAACTTGTCTTCCACCAACTTGTGAATAGGTGGACTCAAAATTGTTCAAGAATTCTTCCACAATGCCCTCATCGAAACCTTCAAATTTCCGAATGAAATCTAGCCATCCAAAATCATGAAATACCTATGAAAGGGAAGAATTCTGGAGTAAGGTGTCTGGTGAATCAGGTTATGATGTCTTTCGCGGTCCCATGTTGAATGCCAAAGGTGAGTAATACCAGGTAGTAGAAAAAAACTGAATAGAGCATAGCTCCCACTTCCCATCTAGTGACTAATTAAAACCAATCGTGCTTGATTTGCATACAACAATGGTAAGAAGGAGTTGCAGAAGCATTAAATTTCAAATGGCACCATATTCCTTGGGTGGCACAACATCAAGTGAAGGTGATAGTAGAAAAATAGTGAATGAGACTGGCCACCTGTGTGAGTTTAAGATTTTTATGGTGGCACATATCCCATGGTTGAGGAGAGAGCGCCACATGTCCTGACTTTGGAGAGTGCAACACATTCAAGGCATGTGGTGATTATGAGCCATTACTCCTTTTATGCCATCATCCATAGAACCAGATTTGGAAAGAGATCTGAAATGAACATAGCAATCATTTCATGATGGTGTAATGATGAAAAATGCATACATGGGGAAATGTTTTGCATGGAAATATTGTTAGCAAGTTAAAATGCACTTACCCATGCCACATTTAGTCGGTCGATATCCATAGATTCCTACGCCCTGCTAGTTCGAGATGAAACGTGATTAGTGGCTGTAGAAATAATGAAAATTCCTACATTTATTGGAAATAACAATAAGAAAAACTGCTAACTAAGGGAAGAAGATCGAATGAAGGATCATCTTCCTTTATTGAATTTGCAAGAGATTGATTACTCCATGCTTGAGAGGTAAAGAGCCTCCTCAGCATGCATGTCTTGTGCATAACAGAATGTCATCGGTGAAAGTCTTCTTATCCAGCGGTTGGTGATAAACTCGGAGCCTATGCCCATTCACCAGAAGAGTCTGTTTGTCTCCATCAATAGGTATCAATCGAACAGAGCCATTATCAAACACTTGATTTACCTGATAGGGACCCAACCAATGTGTACGCAACTTGCCTTTAAACTGTTGATAGCGGGAATCAAAGAGTAAAACCCACTGTCCCTCATGAAATGTCCTTTTTTTGATGTGAGCATCATGCTAAGTTTTCTTTTGATGTTGTATAATTTCTGTCTATTGCTGTGCCTCCATTCGCATTTCATCTAATCCATTCAGCTACAGCACTCATTCATGTTGTGCCTCATCCAAATCGATCACAACTTCCAACGTTGTTTGCCAGGTGCGCAATTCAAACTCAATAGGTAACAGTGGTTTCTTCCCAAAGACCAGCTCATAGGGAGAAAAACCAGTAGTTGTTTTCCAGGTCGTGTTGTAGGCCCAGACGGCCTCAGGAAGCTTTGGTACCCAATTCTTTCTATCAACATTGACCACCTTAGTTAGAATATTCTCGATTGGTTACCTCCACTTGCCCATTGGATTGGGGGTGATATGGTGATGATTTCTGGTGCCTGATTCTATAGATTTCCAAGAAAGCTTCAATCATATTTTGAAACAAATTGAGGACCTTGATCAGATACAATGGCCCTTAGTGCTCCAAATCACAACAATATCTGATTGTACAGAAAATCAGCAACAACATCTTCATTGGCAGATGCCAATGCTTGAACTTCAGCCCATTTGGTGACGTAGTCCGTGCATACCAAGAGATACTCCTTCCCAAAAGATGGAGGATCAAATGGTCCAACAAAGTCAATACCCCATTTCTCAAATGGTCCTAGAACCAGCTGAGGATTCAGAGGCATTTCCATAGAAAGTGTAATTTTTCCCATTTGTTGGCATGCATCACACTGCTACACATACTTTTTGACATTCCTATGGAGGGAAGGCCAATAGTACTCTGCTCCAAGGATTTTATAAATTGTTTGTTTCACTGAATAATGTCCACCTCCTGGCTCATCATGAAACGATTGCAGTATGTCATGTACCTCATCCTCTCGAACACACCTGCGAAGAACCATGTCAAGGAAACATTTAAATAAGAATCAGCTACACCATTTATATGTTGCACTATTCTTAACCAATCACCTTCTTTCCTTATGAGTAAAATAGGTAGGAAACTTCCCTGTTGTTAAATAATTCACAAGATCAGTGAACCAAGGAGTCTTAGTCGAGATAGCAAACAAGTGTTCGTTGGGAAATTGGTCTTGGACTGCTTCGTCATTACCTGAAACATTTATTCTAGAAAGAAAATCAGCAACAACGTTAGATTTCCCAGGCTTATCTATAATAGTGAGATTGAATTCTTGCAACAAGAGTAACCAGCGAATAAGCCTTCCACCAACCACTGGTTTGTTCATCAAATATCGAATGGCAGAGTGGTCAGTGTAAACAAAAATTTTATATCCAGTGATGTAATGATGAAATTTATTCAAAGCATAGACAACAGCCAAAAATTCTTTTTCCGTAGTAGTGTAATTCCTTTCCGTAGGAGTCATATTTTTACTGATAAAATAAATTGCATACATATGATCTTCTAAGTCTTTTTGTCCAAGGACAGTGCCCATGGCTATATTAGAAGCATCAGTGTGGATATGGAAAGGTTGTCCCCAGTCAGGGCCACGTAAGACAGGGGCCGTTCATCAGCTTTTCTTTGATAGAATCAAATGCTTGTTGACACTGAGGAGACCATTCAAAAACACAATCTTTGGTTAGCAGTGAAAACATTGGGCGGAAATTTTGCTAAAATCTTTTATGAATCAGTGGTAATAACCTGCATGACCAAGGAAACTTTTGATGTCAGTCTGATTAGCTGGTGTAGGTAATTGGGTGATGACTGATATCTTTTTGGGATCCACCTGTATACCTTGGGCTGAAACATGGTGACCTAAGACAATTCCTTGATCAACCATCATTAGACATTTTTCATGACTCAGAGATAGTTGGTGTTGTTCACATCGACTGAGTACTTTCTCAAGATTATTCAAAGATTCTTCAAAAGTGGATCCATGGACAGTGAAATCATCCATGTAAACCTCAACACAGTCGTTAGCAAGATCTACAAAAATGGCCAAGACTGCCCGCTGAAACGTAGCAGGGGCATTACAAAGCCCAAAAGGTAAGACTCGGTAAGCGAATGTACCCCAAGGGCACATAAAAGTAGTCTTATCCTGATCAGCAGGGGCAATACTAATTTGATTATACCCACTAAACCCATCCAAGAAAGAAAAATATTTCTTACCAGCCAAATTGTCCAGGACTTGGTCAATGAAAGGCAGGGGAAAATAATCCTTCTTGGTGGCTTTGTTAAGTTCCCTGTAATCAACACATATTTGCCACTTACCATTCTTCTTGGGAACAATAACTAATGGGGAAACCCACTGACTATCAGATATAGGATAGATGAAACCTACCTTTAGGAGTTTTTTGATCTCAGTTTTGACTATGTCTCTCAATGTTGGATTGATTCTTCATTTTGGTTTCCTTATATGTTTGACGTCATCTGTGTAAATATGATGTGTAAAAATGCTAGGATGAATTCCTTTCATATCAGTGTAATCCCAAGCAAAAGTATGGAAATGTTTCTTCAAAACCTCAAGCACCCTAGCTTCTTGATTGACCTCCAAGTCGCTACCTATGGTCAACTCTCTTCCCATACTAACGAGCACCTGCTTGGTATCATTCGCAAGAGCAAGCTCTGTACTAGTGATAAAAGAATTAAATGGGAAAAAATGGGGCTAAAGCATGTGCAGGATGGATATGTTGTCAAAAGACATAATCTTGGTTAAAGGACAATAGAAATCAGGAACTAAATGTTCAGAATTATAAGCATAGAGTTTCCTACTAGACTCAGCAGAGGTAATGTCTACCAGAGAAATAGCAGAAGAGATGTCTAATGTTGGTATTCTGGATTCTGTAGCAATAGTGCTGATTTCTGTGGTCGCAAAGTCCTTAGAATCAGTCATTGTAAATGACTCCACAGCTTCCGCCATATGATTGTGTACTGTAATAGTGGCCAGAAAAGAAGAACTCAAAGAGTTAGCATCCAAAGAATCCACCCATACCTGGTCACAATTGTTCGTATAAGGCTAGGCAGGAGGATATAATGAAATGTGTTTGGATTTCTGCCCATTTAGAATTGTCATGTTGCCTGACCTACAGTCAATGTAAGCAGCAACCGTAGCCAACCAGGGTTTTCCCAAGATGACTGGATATCCCAACTTCGGAGCTTTAGGCTGCAAAAACATGAAATCAACTGAGTACTCCCATGATTCAATAGTGACCATTATATCTTCAACCACACCATCAGGTACAACAATGGATTGATCTGCTAACTACATAACAGTGTTGGTAGGTTGAAGTCCTGTTAAGGATAGCAGATTAAACATTTCTGTTGTGATGACATTAATAATAGCACCAAGATCCACTAAAACATTAGATATTGACTGGTTGTTTATACAAATAGTAATGACCGGGCTCCCAGGATCCCCATATTTTGGTGAGATAATGGTGTCAGCAACTAAATCAGCCAAATTCCCTTTGACTCTGACAGTCTTTGGGTATTTATTTTACCTTCCTGGTGTTTTTATACACTCGTTTCTAATGGTTTGGTTCAATTAAGGGATATCCCTTATTACACGCAACAGTGGGACCTCAATATGTACTTTTTTCAATTCCTGAACTAGTTTTGTTTCATCTGCAGTTCGAGTGTCCCGTAATCACTCAGGAAAAGGAGTTGTAGTCTGTTTGGGTATTTGATCATCTAGTGTATCTGGTATTGGTGAAGAACCAGTATTACCCTCAAGTTTTTCTTCCTTATCAGCATCAGTGGGTAGTTCTGTGATAACAACACGAGGGTTCAATATTTTACCAGATCGTAGTCATAAATTACCAATAGTGCTAACCTGCATGGTGTTACCTGGGTTTGTGTCATCAATCGAAGCTGTCTGTTGATTTTTAGGATTGGATACTGGCTGGGCTAGAAGTTGTGTTTGTGTTGCTTGTCCTTGATTTTGGTAGGCTTGAGGTGGAGGCATTAAAGCTTGTTGTGGCTGTTGAAACCTGCGTTGTTGATTACCGTTTTGCGGTGGTGCCCAGGACAGATTTTGGCTAAAAATTTTTTGAGGACCCCACTGTTGATTGTGCCAAGGATTGGTTGCAAGTGGTGGAGCCCAACCCGGCTGATTGTAGGGATTTTTCTAAGGTGGTGGATATGGATAAGTCATCCAGTTTGAGTTTTCCCACTCAGGTTGTCCCCAAGAAGACTGAGAGGCTTGATTCGGCCATGACATCCTCCAGGGATTCTGAGTTGGTCTAGATGGGAACCCACCCTGATTGTTTGGTCTTTGGAAAAAGTTTAATTCATCACTTGTTTGAGAGATGGCATTCAAACCTCCCTTCAACTGTGGTAAAAGTGTGCAATGCTTAGTGTCATGGTCAGTAACTTCGCAGATTAAGCACGTGTCTATGACATCCAAAGGACATTCTCTCAAGGGGTGTCTCTTTCGACACTTAGGGCAATACATGTCCAATGGTTCTTTGGTAGGGGTGGCTTTTACCTTGAGTCCATCTATGGTGGATGTTAATTGCAGTAGAATGTCAGTTTTCATGTTGGCCATTTCTTCTAGAAGTTCAGAGGTACCCAAAGACTTGGATGTTTGTTTTCTTCATATTCCTCCACGTGTTCTAGAGTATCTTCTACATAGCTCAGTGATTTGTTCCATGGTGAGTTTATGCACATCTCCTCCTCCCATGAGATGGAGGGAATCCTTGGTTTCCTCATCCAGTCCTTTAAGAAAGACTGTTTTAGTGATGTCTACATGTAACTCATACCCACTGCATTTATGGAGAAAGAGGAATCTATCCAGATAATCCTCTAGATTCTCATCTTCCTTTTTCTGTATTTGGAAGAACTCCTCCTTCCTATCCCTTCCCCTACAATAGTCTTAGTACTTATCAAGGAAGGCTATTTCCATGGCTTCCCAGGAATTAATGGAGTTAGATGGTAACCCCATAAACCATCTCATAGCAGAATCTTTGAGAGTGGAGGGAAACAATTTGAGTTTTTGATTGTCAGTTTGGTAATCATATGTCTAGCACAGGATTTTAAATTCAAACAGAAACTGATCAGGGTCTTCTTTGGTCATTCCTCGAAAGAGGGGGAGGATGGATGGTGAGATGTTTTTCATGGGTGCATCCTCATCTGCATCAAGGACAATGGGATATGTAAAGGTTCTCCCTAAAGGTTGGTCTTCAGCATTCCCAAGGTCCCCCATTGCCGAGTGGTGTGAAGAGGATACAGAATGCTCAGAAGAGGTTCTAGGTGTTTGGTTGGAATCTGTATCACTCTCAGTGTTTCTTCCTTATGAAGTGTCTAGAAAGATTTGTTGAATATTGTGTGTTATAAATCTCCCTTGGTTATCTCACAACCTATGCATCCAGGTTGATTGGTTTAAAACGAGGTCCGAGAGAACTACTGGTTTCCTACATGAACTCCATTAACACCCATAGCATATGGAATAAAAATAATGGAGCTTATGGTTATGTCCCTGGAAGCGGCACCAAAAATGATGGGTCATTGTATTCTTCCAATCATTTAACTGACATAATCTCTGTCAGTGTCATTCTAAACTAGGGTTGTGTCCTAGGCAGTATGCAATGGAGTCTAGGGGAACAAGTTATACATTAGGTCTGTTGGGGGGTTGTTTAGTTTAGTGACTATTCTACAGAAATGCAATTCAAATCTATGGAAATTAAATACAGTTCTACATAATTCAACTATTTGCGATGAAAGGAAATTTAACAACTAATCTTCTGTTGTAAAATGAAATACGCACACACTATTCTTAACAAATGAAATCACAACTACATAAATGGAACTTAGTAGAAAGCAAGACTATTCATTAACCAGATTTGCATAACAAAAGCGTCTATTCTAAGAAAAATTAGTAATGGAGAAAGTAGGTACAGTTAATCAAAGCATGGATGTAAAATTTATCAAATGAAAATTACAGTAAATCCAATCAAAGAATGTATGCATGAACTCAAAATAACCTCTTATCTCCTCGGTCGAGTGGGCCCTTGCTCTTCCTCGGGATAGAGGGATTAACAACTTCTGATTCTCAAAATTTCATGGCTTTCATTAACTCAAAATAAGTTCATAACATAGATAGTAAAAATAATCAAGAATTGGATGCAAATAATCTTCTTCATAACATAAACAGTAAAAATAATCAAGAACTGGATGAAGATAATCTTCTTCAGTATATAAAAGACAATAAAAATAAGTTCATAACATAGACAGTAAAAATAAGTTCATAACATTGACAGTAAAAATAATCAAGAATTGGATGCAGATGATCTTATTCATTATATCAAAAGTGGTACTACCAAGTTCTGAAGACGAAGTCTTCATATAGATACTATTGGTTACAAGATCTGCCATATCATGCAGCATTAAACACTATCCACCAAATACCAATTAAAACACATAAATCTCTACGGGCTGTTAGGATCAAGCCCAAGCTAATAGGTCAACTTGATGGAAACAGTCTTCAACCACATGCTTCGAACTCGGGCTCCATAACCACCAGCAACTTCCATCATTCCCTGCACACATCATCACGTTTGATCTCACAAAGACAGTTAGTAGGAGGTTCATGTGGATAATCAGTTTTCATAAACTATAGCAAGGAAAATGCATCATTAGTACACAAAACATCCCCATGTACTAATAAGTCTTATCAAAAGAGTATTTTTGGCCTGAAGAAATGATATTAATGATCCAAACAATGCACTCATCACAATGGTCACATGCTTTACAATATTCCTTGTAATCCTTATATAGAGTTTCCCACCATAATCATGTCATTAATATTTTATGTGTGGTGGCATCACCTACATAATGTCCACCCGCACTTCCTCCGTGTGCTTCCTCTATGATGGCAAGGCGCTCATGCTCCAGTACACATCTGCATTAAAATTCATCACACCCTAGTTTTTATAAGTCCCCACTGATCAACATGTAGGGCGTGGTGTATATGGCTAGTTGTTTTTTCTCTAATGTCCTCATCCCTTCCAGTGTTATACCCATTTTAAGGAACACAACAATATCCTCCAAGTCTGAGGGTGCGTGTTGCAACCTAAACAACTGCACATTTGGCATGGTATCTTCAATGCTTTGAGGATCCTCCCCCAAATCAATCCTAGATAAATGGTCACGTCCGGAATTACTTTTTCTTGGTTTGACAACCACCGTGAACTTGAACTCTTGGAATAACAGCACCCACTGACATATGCGCCCTTGTAGGATGGGCTTGTTCACCAAGTATTTTTATGTCATGTGGTTAGTGTAGAAGACAAAGGGAGTTGCCAGCAGATACTACCTGAACTTATGAAGCACGTAGAACATAGACAATGCCTCACGCTCAGTCATAGTATAATTTTGCTATGCTGGTGTCAACTTCCTACTTACAAAGCATAGGGGCTGATCAACAATTCCCTCACCAGGTTGTGCAAGCACTGCCTTAATGGCCATTCCAGAGGCATCTACATGAACATGGAAGGGCTTATCCCAAGAGGGAAAACATAATATAGGCATGGTGACAAGCCTATCCTTCAATGTGTCAAACACCTTTTGTTGCGCCTTTCCCCAATGGAAGGCACTTTTATATCTGAGTAAATCTTCTAAAGGTGCAGTGATATTGGCATACCCCTTGATGAACTTCCGATAGTGGCCTATGTGTCCAAGAAATGTGCGCACTACGCTTTGACTAGTTGGCTCCCCCAATCCCACAATCACTGTAATTTTGGTAGGATCTACCAGTAAGCCTTCTTTACATATGATGTGTCCCAACAGGGTCCCAAACAGGGTAGTAAATACACACTTCTTGATGTTGATGGATATCCTCAACTTCCAACACCTTTCAAACATCAATCTTAGATTGTCACAATGGTCCTTGACCAGTCCATACATGGTCCAATCATCCAGGTAAACTTGGAGAAACTTGTGGATGAAATCTTGGAAGGCCTACACTACAATGTGTGAGAACATAGCAGATGTGTTCTTCAACCCAAAAGGCATGACCGTATAGGAAAAAAATCCCCACTCGGTGGTGAAGGTTGTCTTTCTCTAGTCTTCCTTTCCAATCCTCACCTAGTGATAGCTTGAGAACCCATCCGTGAAAGAATAGACTTCATGCCCTACCAATCCTTCTAGGATCTCTTCAGTAAACGGGGTTGGGAAGGGATCAATGACACACTCTGCATTCAGATCCCTATAATCAACACATATCCTTATCCTTCTGTCCTTTTTGGTACTAATCACCATTGGACTTATCCACTCTGACTCCTCCATGGCCTTTATGATTCTTGATGCTATCATCTTATCTATTTCCTCCTTGACCTTCACGCGTAGATTAGGATTCATCTGGTATGGTCTCTTCTGGACTGGGCATGCACCTTCCTTCAACTTAATTCTCATTTCCCCCAAGGAATGGTGAATTCCTTTGAGTTCATGATACCCACATGGGAATAAATCCTCAAACTCACGTAAAAGATCAATGATCTTAGAGACTTCCTTCTTCGACCAATAATCTTCAATGATAGCTACATTGGATTCTGCCTCCGACCCAATATTAACCTTCTTTGTATTTAAAGGTTCATGATAGGTGCGCATTCTTTCATCAGCACTATCCATCACTTTGCATGAGCCTAGAGAATGGTTAACCTCCAAATTTTCCATCTCTTCACCATCTATGACATAGACCATATTTCCTTTTTCTTTCTAAAAACACACGCGCTCAAGTTGTATCTCTTTTATTTCTTATTCCTCAAAGCACATCTCCAAGCCAGGTTCACCTAGCAACTCCAGTAGCCTATCTTCTGCCATGGCACTATCCCTAATGGTAAGGTGTTTTACAACCTATAATGTCTTATCCACCAATGGTTTGGTGCTTCGATACTCAAATTCTTGGACTAGATCAGCCACTAGTTCTTGCCAATTCCCTATTTGGCGGTGTGTCTTAGAGTGGATGTACCATGCATGCGTGTAACCCTGCAGTGTAGAATACAGTTTGTGTACCCAGAGGGATGGTGGCAAAGCTTTTGCACCTTCCCTCTAGGCTCTTTCACAAGCTTGGATGTGGAAAGGGGCAGGCTCCTTACCACGGTAGTCTTTGATGGTAATGGGCACATTGCTTCTAGAAAAAAAAATAGAGAATGAAATTCTCGCTTTGCTCCATTCCAATAGATTATCCCGATGTGTTTCCCACCAGCATGCAACATTTTTGAGTAGGACATAGCTTAAAATCCCCCTTCATTCATTTTCATCCTTCCACCGAGCTTCCATCTTCTATAAAAAGAGCTCAGGGGAGGCTCCTCCTGAGTACTTAGGTATCTCCTTTCCTCCTAAGCATCGAACTATGCACGCCTTTGTCACCTTTATCACCGATCCTCTTAAATATTGTACGATCAACTCATAGGTTCCATGCACCAAATTATCACATGCTAGACTAGTGGTGTCACTTACCGGCTGAGTATCCTCAAACTAGATAATTCTGTCAGTAGGATGGATTATCTTTGGATCCCTAATTGAGCACACATATATTCTATCTAGGACGTCTTCTCCCAAAGGTTCAGTATAGGGTGCTGACTTCCCATCAGCCAGGGGTATGATGACCCGTTCCTCCTCATTTTCAAAGCTTATGTACCCCTTGTTGAACCAAAGATCTACATTGTTCTTATAACACCATGGGTGCCCAAGTAGTGTTGGGAAATTTTCTTCCTCGGCAAGTGCCAAGACTTCGAAGTCCCCAGTAAACTTATCTCCCTGAATGGTGATAGATGCATCCTTTAAGACACCAATGGGCATCACCTTCATTTTTTTTTCCATATACAACACATTCAAAGATGGCTGTCATGCAAGCCTTCCCATCTGATGTCATGCCTCCAAGGTGAGAACATTGACCTCCACACATGTATCAATGAGGATATTACTAATGATTCATCCATCCACGACCACATTTAACGTGATCTCCCTATCATAGTCAAGGTTGTGAGGGGGAAGGTTTACATGCAAGACCTGCCTCTCGCACTCTTCTCTGGCATGTGGTACCTTCTCTCTCAGCCATGCTCCTAGCAAGGGAATAATATTCTCTTGCCTTAGCATTTTACATACTTCCTTGACCTCATCCAGGTCATCTCTTGGCACCTCGACCTTCCTTCTTTGCTCCTCCCTCCTGGACTACTCCTTTAGACACTAGATTTCTCCTTGTAAACTCTGAATGACATCCATGGTATCTTGATATACCTCCTTTTGATGCGCAGGATCTGGGTACTTCCCATGTATAACTTATTCCCTTGAAACTCGGTTCTTATACCTTGGTATTTCCTTTGCATGTGTAGACTCTACTCTTGTTGTTACCATAACAGATTCCAAACCTGCATCACGTGTCACCTGTGGCATCCATTGTGTGTCTTTCTTCTTAATTCTTACCATTACAGTGCCCTTGTCTTTCCGGTGTTGATAATTCATGTGCTTGAATAACTCAGGGCACTCCTCATACTTGTGCTTCTTCTCGCACCATGAGCACTGTAATAGATCTGGGTACTCTCATTTGTAATGCTCTGTAGACCCACAATTAAAACAAGTTCCACGTGGGAACTCACTTCTTCCTCCTCTGCGGTTACCACGACCACAGAATCCTCTGCAAAATCCCCTTCTGCATGCACCTCCATCTGCACACTCCTCATAACGGTGGTTATAACCTTTAGAACTACTGAAAATGCTGGTCTAGCACACCCCATGATCAATGGCCTCATAAATCTGATCAATAATCCTACAATCCTTGGTATCATGGGTTGTAGAGTTGCAGATCTTACAGTAGTAAGACACATTCTTTTGAATTACATGTTGTAACAAGGGACATCTACTTACATCATGGTCCCCATGACAGATTTCATAGTCTACTATTATGGCACGTACTATCCTCTGGGGGAAACTATCCTTGACATACCCCTCTACTTCACAATTTATACACCATATAACACTGCAAGTCTCATGGGTTGAGTTCATAAACAACTTCTCCAGCTGCTTAGCCATAGTAGTGATCTAAGCTTCTAAAAATGGGCTAACACCAGTATCAACACTTCCAACAGCTTCGGTGTGCAAAGCAGCCTCCAATGCCTCGCGCGGATCTGTGAAAGTTTTATGAGATAGGAATCTTCTAAAAGGTGTTATCAACCCCCCAAAAAACCATTGAGCATGTTGTGAAGGGTGACTATCATATGTTAATTTTAATAGGAGAGTTTTGAACCATGCATCATACTCCCACACACACTCCATCATTCCCTGTTGAATATCCTTCAGGGAACTGATGCTCTTCTGTTCAAACTCAGGGATGTGGAATTCTGCCATGAAGGTGTTCTTTAAAGAAGTATAATCCACCACCATTTGATGAGGGTCATATTTCCTATACCAGCTATGCGCACACCCTTACAACATCATTGTAAACTAACTAGCCTTCTGCTCTGGGGTTGTGATCCCCTTCACATGCCATAGTAGCTCACACTTGTGAACATGTTCTGTAGCATCTTCAATAACTCTGTAATCTAGAAAATGTAAATACATCTCAAAGAAGACTTGAGGGGGTTTTTGGGGTCCTTGTCCTCCTGAGCCAAAGCCTTGGTTTCCTCCAGTGTTTCCTCCACCCCCAAATCCACCAAGTCCTATGCCTCCTGAGCTAACAGATCCACCAGGTCTTGTGCCTCCTAATCCACCAGATCTTTCAGGTCCACCAAGTCCTATAGTGGTCATGCCAAGGGTCCCCAAAGTTCCACTGAATTACACGCCGATGGTCTGTGATAATGCCCCACTGCCACTAGTGTACCCCACGCCACTCCTAGATGTGAGACCGAAGGATTGTGTACTTTCTCCTTGTCAAAAAATTCCTCTGAATACTTGAATATGCGTAGCCATAGAAGTGGGAAATGAAAAAATGTATCTCCTGGGCACAGATCTGTCACTTCCACTGATACCAACTGGGTCAATGGTACTCCTTCCTTGACCTAGAAAACCAAGTGCTAGGGTTTGGTCACAAGGTGGGTTCAGATACGTGCCAGTGGCTCTTCTCTCTCCATACGATGAACTCTCATTAGAATCCGAAGGGGTCTCTCTTATGCGCTTGCTAAGATGGGGTAGCACAGAATGCTTAGGTTCCACATCCTCCACGTGAACCTCCACTCCTTCCCACAACGTCTGCCTCCATAGATCCATCACACTTGTAACATTACATTGTCTAGAAATCTCCCTTTCACGTGCTTCACTATACTTGAGTCACCTCTCCTCCCTTTCCTTCTCCATCATAATATCTGTCATCTTCATCCACCCTAGCTTCCTCACCCAACGCTCAAAATGGTTTAGCCAGCCATTGGAAAAGCTTATAAACTCAAGGTAACAATCAAGATCTTCATTACTAGAGGGATAGCACGTAGAAATGATCCTCTGGGATCCCACAGAAACTCAAACTCAGTAACTTCTGGACAATAATATATAGAAATAGCATACTCTAGAGTGTAGCTAGCCAACACACCTTTCCACCAATGGTCCACAACACAAGTCCACATCATATCTGCATCGTGTAACCTCTGGTATTCTTCTTAGGTCCACCCACGTGATCTATAATACTAGCTTAATCTAGACGCATATGTCAAGAGCCATTCATACAACTCTACTGGGAAGCAACAGAAAAAAAATTCATACAAATTATGGTAGAGGTTCTCTTATACCCATCTGCGTGCATCAAACTCAGAACCAATGTTTAATCTCTGAGAAAATTCATCCTCCATGCTTTTGAACCATGATTCAACACTTTCCAAAGTTAAACACTCTATCATTACTCATTACACAGATCAAGATGTATGCCATTTCCCACTATAACTTCAAAAAGAGATCCCAGCAAAGGAACCAGGATGTAGTCATTTTTACACCCATCACAAAGGAAATAAATCTCATGCATGTTGACGTATCACCCAACGGGCACTAGGTGCTCACCCAAGGCATGCGCAAGCCCCGAGTCTCTCTTTTATGTGAGTTAAATGGGAAACCATCATCTATGTCATGAACTTAATGAATAAAAGTGGAAATGAGACATATAATCATCATAGGGATCAGAACGACCTCTAAAAAAATGTATTCATTCCAAAGAGAGAGTGTTTACATGTAACAGATAGAACTACATCAGAAAGGAGAATACATAAGGATTTACATTTATTCCATAACATCCATGAACATAAATGAAAATATATAGATATGAACCAAATCAATTATATTCATATCCATTCATGTTTGTAACCTCATTACATTCAATGGATCCATTAGAATACCATATCTTGATTAGACTGAAGTCATGCATCACAGCAAGGATCATTTCCTTCATCCATACAAAGAAAAATTTACAATACATCCCCTTAATACATTACTCCTTTATATAGCCTCTACCCAATCCCACAAAGTTCTCGCAGTATTTCTTCAGAGCTCTGCTCCCTATAATCTCCTCTCCTTTTTATCTGATCTCTCCCTTTGTCTATCTGATCTATCTCCATTTTGCTCCTACGGGTGCTCACATATATAAGCATCCCAAAGTGTAACATCCCAAAATTTCTTGTAAGTTAAATTAACTACGGTTAAGTCTAAATAGGATTAGACAAGATCATAATTGGGTGTAAAATTCATTTGGTTCGTTATATCATGACCCACAGCTTCTGCTACAAGGCATGACATTGTGGAACGAATAACCCCACACCCACTTTGATGATCCTTCCTAAAACATGATTAGGCTTAATCATAGGTAAAGCGGTTCATAAATGATAGTGAATCTTTTGGTTATTTGTATTTCGGTTACTTTATTTAAATTGGTTTGGTCATCTTTTGTTTTGTATGACCATAATGATAATTGTCTCTTTTTAATTTGACAATGCTATATCATGCCAACTTTATGAGAATATTTGAATTATTATTTACAGACTTGGTGATTTTCATAATGGAATGTTTTATATAAACCTGGAAATTCAACTAATTTTTATGGTAATATATTGTTGGAAATATGTGGACATGTATTATGAAGGTTAATTTTAACTCAAACATTAAGTTGGGTAACAACTAAAGTAAAAAAAAAATGTATGAAATATTAATTACTATATACATATATATATATATATATATATATATATATATATATATATATATATATTAGAGGGATTTGGCATGTAAGCCAAAAGTTTTATTTAGTTATTTAAATTTATGGGTTTCATAAAGTGAAACACCTTCACATGGATAACGTGAAACACCTTCACTTGGCACAAGTGTGTGGCATGCACTAAAACATGTACCGGCATTGGGAAGCCTAAGAATTCTTCAATATGCCGCCCAACTATAGTTCTTTCATTATATTTTTCAGTTATTTTTCCTTCGTCTATTTTTATTCTCCCCTTCTGGAATACCTGCATGAGTTTTGGAGGAAAGAAGGATTCAACTTGTTGGAGTAGGAAGAGTAGAAGGTTGTTGATTCTGGGTTTACTTCAGGCATGAATATCTTCTCCTTTCTCTGCTACATTATTTGTAAAAAAATGAGGAAATACACATTCTGTTTTTAATGGCAATCAAGGAAATTATGGAGAGCTTTTGGTTTAATTGTTTGGAGATGAAGTAAGAAAAGGAAATTGATGGATTTTGTATTCTTTTTAGTTTTCTTTGTGTTGTTTTAACCTAACCCAGAAAAATACGCAGATGGGGTTTTGGGTTTTGATCAGCAAAATTAAAGTAAAAGAAAGGTTAAAAATTCCTTCTCTGCATTATAATAAATTATACCCAAAAGGAAAAGAGTTGGGTTTCTCCCTGTACAGGAAGAAGGAAAACGTTTTGTGAATTTGTGTGTTTAAAATCGATTTGTGCTTGTGGGTTTTCATTTTGTTAAACTGAAAGTTGGTTGTGTGTTTTATGTAAACAAATCGATTTGGGTATGCAAATCGATTTGCATAAAGGAATCGATTTGGGTAACCCAATCAATATGAGTATGGAACCGGTTGGGGTTTTGTATTTTTCTTCTTGGTTGTTATATGCAGGTCTGATTTTTAATTTATTGAGATCTCTTGAATGATAATTTGTGGGTGTCAAAGCTCTTGCATGGGGCTACATGTTCTAGAAATTTTATTATCATGGACCACTAAATCGGTTCATGTATGAATGAGGGTGTCTTGTTATGTGTGAATAATTACAAAAAAAATGGCATTTAGCCTGTAACTTCCATCCTGGTAAATATGACTTGGATTCTTGTAAGACTGTGAAAAATAAATTGCTTGTCTTGGTAAGGGCATGAAAGCCAGGACAACTTGACTGAGATGCACCAAGGAGTAATTGGAGGCATGATTGGGTTTAAAATAATGATATCTTATGAGAGAAATTATTAGCTATTTTTTTACTAAAAGAGTATGTTTAAATGATGTAACCATGGTGCTACTATATTGTTGGTTGGGATGTTTGTTTACCAGATAGAACATGTTAAGGTGATGTAAATATGGTGATATTTGTGCTAATTTGTAGAGCTGCTCATTGGCTGAAAAAAATACTCTTCTTAATCATATTGTTTTTACGAAGTTATGTAGAAATTTTAAATGTCAAATGCTTATTGATTGAAGCTAGAATATGGATGTATTGAACTTTGTGATTAGAGGGAAACATGATCACTAAAATAGAAATTGGCTGTTCTATTTGTGTGCATCCATAGTTGTATCTTTATAGAAACCAAGTAGCAATACATTTTCAGCTGTATTACCATGTGCTTGTTGATAAAACAACATGTATATCCTTTCATATTTTATTAATTAATTACATCAGAAAATGGAGTTAATATTCATGCCAGTTCATTTTGAACTAACATCATACCACTACTCCAGTCTTGCAGGACCATTAGCCGTTACATTCGGATGTGCAGAAACTCGTGTCTTGTGAATTTTTATCGTAGCATGGATCTAAATGAGATACTTGGATTTCAATTGGTGAAAGGATGATATCCTTGAATTTTTGGCTGAATTATTGGGATCTTAGACCCATTATAAATATTCAAACCTCACTATGTGAGAATTATTATACCGGTTATATATTTCGCCTTAACGGCATATGTAATATATGATTTTAATAAAGAGATGATTACTTTGTGTGTAATAATATCTCATTATGAGTAAATGATGAATACTTTAGTTGTGAAATCTTACTTTTCACAAATTGTTGAATACATTTATTTGATAGTTATCAATGTATGAAGTTGATAATTGGGCAATTATTGTAACAATCAATTGCCTTTAATTTCTAAATTAAATAAGCTATTTAGTGGCGTAGCTAATCGAAGGAATAATTAAATATACATGTTTTAATATATATTTAATTCTGCCTTTCGGTAAACTTGGTACTAATATGATAAGATTGTAAATCCTGTTGTATAGAGAATGGAAGAGTATCATTGTAAAAGGTAATTTAAGGTTAAAGAATCAAACATCAAGAAAAAGATACTAAATGGGATGGTAAATAGATAAAAATATCCATTAGGCATATTAAGGGATAAGTACATGCGGAATGTTGATATAGTTACATTTCAGCATAACGAATGTACTTATCTCATAAAGATCCTAGTTGGCCTTTGGCATCTATCTCAAAATAAACTCTTGCAAGATAGTTTTAATTGGAAATAAATAAAAACAAACTATAAAGATCTAGATAACTGGGAAAGGGATAGTTGTGAGGTGGCGGAAGACTTAAAAATCATAAGACTAGGGTGTTGTCTTGAGTTTAGCCATAACCTACATGATGGATAACTTTAGCCAAAGTAATGCATTGATGGTTGCGCATTGTCTAATCACCTAGTCCTCCAATTAAATTTAAAAAATTGTCTATAACCTAATCATGGGAAGTTGAAATACTAAACATGAGGTAGACAATGGTCGGATACCAAAATACGAAGTCGGGAAACTAGCTTCATGGTAGACCCAAGGACTTTCACATAGTTCCCATGACCTTTAAAAGGTTGAGCCGAAATGCTAGTAAGAATTATCACTCGAAGTAGTGGCGAAGGAAGATCGTGGAGATCTGGATACACCCTTCTCAACCACACATGGCTTACATGGATATTATCGGATAGATCAACAAAGAAAAATTGATTAAATAAATCTATATGATTGCAACTGTGTAATTTGTTATTATGTTTATGTGTTAAAAAATCCTCATTTTTCATCTCTTGTAATTTTCAGCATTACACAAAGTGCCAACTCATCCTTTTACAGCCTCAGATTGGATGCCAAGTGTATGAATGTGGTCCTCCATGGGAGCATGCTTCTCCAAGCCTAAGCTCTCCACTTTTTACCATGATGTCTTCTAGAACCTTCTATCGTAGGGCATATTACTTTCTTGGGCATCATGTTTCCATGTTGTCACCTTATCCACTCTGCATGCGCAGTCAAGTCATGCTTTTCTCGTGTCCTGCCCAAAATGACCAATATGGCTAAGTCCTGAAACCTTGGCTCTGTCTGTGCGCGTGCCACGGGTTTTCTTAAACCCTGTCCTGCACACCTTCTCCTTGCGCACCCTTCTTCAAATAGGCCTTGTGCATCTACGTGCCTTCGTGTACTTAGCCACTATTTTGGGGTCCCAACAACAAGAATAGGTGAAAATTGACTCATACCTATAAGGCCTCACACTTTGCTCGTGGCTCAAGAAAGGTAGGAAATTTTCTCATGTGCCTAAAATATTATCTAGGAGCAAGTTCCATGAAGGATACTAAGATGATATCATTCTACTAAGTAGGGTAATGGTCAAAGAGATGACAAAATATTTTTAGGACTGGATGGTTAACTCATCCTCATTGCCACTAAAGGGAATCAAGTAGTGGATTGGGGGAAGATTATAAGCTACAATATTCATTGGTAGTTTCTTCATTTTCCTTTGGTGTACACTCTCACCTATAAAATACATGTTAATGGCCTAACAGTTTCCCTTAATGTCTCTCAAAGAGCACCATCCTATGAAAAGTATTCCCATCTCATACACAAGGAGGGTAACCATCACTTTACCAGGGTGAATGATGCATTTACCATGTTTATTATCAAACTTATAGAAGGTGACCCAAAGCTGAGGATATCCTCTCAAGATGATACATTGATGGAAAAATATGGGAGGGTATTCACTTAGTTCTCAACCTTCACCTACATCAAGGTTTTTGTCTTCAACCTCACTCCTCCCAGACTTCCTAGGCACCCTAGTGATAAAATAGTAATTTTTGAGTTGTGTAAACAGATCTCTCAAGTTCGTAACAAGTTTAGGAACAATAAGAAGAAGGTTGTATCCTTCTCCATATCCCTCAGAATTTATTCATGTAGAAGTTTTGTAGATGCATCAATTATTGAAGCTTCCTTTTCTTCCCTCAACCTTTATTATTATACATCCTGACCTTATTTTGACATCAAGAGAAAACCCGAAACCTTCACTCTCCCTAGATTACACCACAATCCCTAAATTGAGGATTATTGGATCAATGTCCTAGATGAATTTGAAGTAAGGAAAATAGATCATATGTGAATGACTATTGATCAAATGAGGAGTTTTAAATTTGATTAGCTCATTGAAGGAGTGGGGGTTTATGGGTCTAGTTTGTTCGATCGAGAGTACCAAGCAATAAAATCTACACCCCGTCTACCTATCTCATGGAACATAAGATATTTAGGTGACATCAATGAGAGGACTACAACAGTGATGCAGAGATCAAGGGATTGGTTCAGGAAAAAGAGGGTTTCTCTCATCAACTCAATTGGCCTCATAACTTTCTTGAGGCAAACATCTCACATCGTATCCATGAAGGTGTCTAAGAATACCACAAGCTCTACTCAATCAAGGGATTCTGCAAAGCCAAAAATAAAAGAAGAAGAAAACACTAAAGGATCTAAACCTGGTGGGATTCGTAAGAAAACTAGAGTCACTAAGAACCCCATTGAAGATCTAAAGCAAGGTGAGATTTCTACTTTGCAACATTTTGTTCTATAGGAGTTCCCAAGTGTTACATATTCAACAGATGATTCAAATCATCAAGTACAAGATATGATCCCTCGTCCTGAACCTGAAAGTTCCATCATGCCCAATATTGAGCACACTGCAACCCAAAATTTTCTTAGGATCCAATACCTGATTGGTAGTGATTCGAGCATAGTTCAATAGGTATTGACACCAGATTTCAAAGTTATCTCAAGGATTATGAAGACCTAATTAGGTAAGAAATCCCATGTTACTTCTCACTTTTTTAGTGGTGTTTTTGATAATTATTATGTGGAATTTTCTCGGTTGAAAGTTGTGAAACACGTAGAGATGATGACTCATGAAGATTATGAAATAAAAACAATATATTTGGGACAAGAAACACATGAAGGTGATGGAAATTTTTTCAAGGAGTCTTCTACCCATATACTTTTCAGGAACAAGGAGTACAAACAAATAATTGAGTAATTAGAAGATCATGTGAGAACTGTCACTGCTTACGTGTAGACATTAGTGGATCCTAGTGTAATTACATCTCTTCCTACTGAGGTTTTTACTCTTATTAGCAGCTTCGACCCCATGCCAATCAAGAATGATCAAGGTCACACAATGTAGGGAATGGATAGTGACAGGTAGGTTGAGAAGATTTTGGAGAAAGGGAAAAACAATATTACATGATATCCTCTCATTGTTTGAGTTTTCTCTTGCCATCACTGTAAATGTAAAAAATGAATAAGGATGAAATTGATAAGGAAAAGGTTTATTGGTACATTGTATTTCCACTTATTTCAGAGATGAGTACTTTTGACTCTTTTGTATTGATGGGTAATAATGTATTCACATCCATATCTAAGAATTTATCACCTATTTGGTTTCAAACACTAAGTGTTTGATATGAAATGTTGAATGAGGTTATCTCCGAGATTGATTATTGTGAAGTGTAGTGTCAACTTCCCTCAGAAACTATCAAATAGATTTTCCTTCCGTATTATAGTTGTGTCGTATGGCTCATTGTTTATGTGGAATCAGAAAGGGGTGCCTAGACTTGTAGTTACATAGACTATGTTTATTTTTGTGACATTGTGTTGCCATGGGTTACCAACCTTATGATTTGATTACCATGATTACGACATGATATGTGGATACACTGTTACTTTTGATATATGTACATGGTTGATGTTTCAGGATTGTGATTTGCATATATTTTGAAATTTTATTAAATTCACCACTTATATCTCTCTTTGTTTGTGTTTTTGTGTGTGTGTGTAAATGTGTGTGTGTGCGCATGCACTGATATCATCAAATTAATATTATAATATGAATTCTATTTTATGTGATATGCTTTAATTAAGGAATTTCTGGGACCATTTAAGACATAAAAATGTATTGTTTGCATTCAAGTTTGAATTGGTTCAAAAAATAGCCATTTGGAGCCTTAACAATGGAGGCCTTTGTACTTTTTCCTTTGGGAAGTATCCCAAATTTCTCAAGGAGTGAGAATCATATGTGTATACATAGAAAAATTCTCTCTTAGTATATTAGAGGTAATTCTTCACGAGACACTTGCAAAATCATTAAAAAGTTTAAAAATAAAGAAAGACTAAGGTTGGAGACTTTGAAGCCAAAATCATATAGAATGTTGACACATTGCAAGAGATTGATGGACTTGTAGGATTTGCAAGGAAGGTTTAATAGATCATGGGTTTCTCCAAAATTGCATGAAATGATGACACATGGCCAATGGATCAACAATCAATGTTTTTATTTAGAAGGATTGGGGGAAATGGGTCCAAATAATGCACTTCATACCATCAATAGATTATACAAATGAAATTTAACCTAAAGAGGAAAATTTAAATTCCTCAAAATATTTTTTAGAATTAGAAAAATTAGTTAAGATTTGCCTTTACATCTACAACCATTTTTTAATGATTTTTTTCCTTTTTTACTATAGGCAGTATATCCATTTTTTGTATAATATTTGCCATCCCTATGAATCTTTCTTTAGCAATATTTGCCACCCTTTCTATAAGTTTTTTTCATGGGTTCCTTAAAATTTTCACTAATCTTTCCCACAGTGGTCATTATCCCATTACAAATGCACAAAAGTTACATTGAAACTATTTTAGGGGTATTGTATTATTAGGAAGACTCCCCCAATTATATCTTGTCTACCTTATGTTATTATTCTATTGATATTACATTGTGTATACTCACGAAGGTATAAGGGAAATTTATTGAACTACACACATGTTGGTGTAATGATATCTTACTATGTTTATATCAAGGCTTAACCATCCTATCATACACATGGTGTGCATAATCCATTTCTTTTGAGGCATCCCATTCCTTAAAAGGGGCATGTATTCATGTTATTTACTGTTATTTTATATGACTTGAGATATTTTTTTCACTTTCGCATACAGAAGAAGAAACAATATCATGCATGTCATGCTTCACTTCATCTCATAGCAAGATGTACCCATATTATATTTAGATGCATGATGATTTATAAAGTAGTTATATTAGATTTAGATAAATTAATCTCATTATGAGGTATATTGAGATTATATTTAGAAACGTTGGTCTCATCACAAGACATACTCACATTTAGATTCAACACATATGTATCCTTTAGTATATTCACGTGTACCTATTCCTATTAAATCTTTTCATGTACTTTCTAGACTTTAACAATTCCTTGCTTACAAATACACGCATATACAATTTTATTTACTCACAAGGGCACAATATTTATACAAACATGAATGTGGGTAGGACAAGTTGATTAATACAACCATTTTTGTAACCCCGCAATTGTTATTTTGTTTTGAAATATATGCACACAAATCAATTTGGGGTATTAAGTATATACTTGATTTTTGTATGGGAATAGTTAATTTCTTTAGTTCAGGTATATATTTGTATTTATTGATTATTTTATAAAACTAGACCCTTAATGATGCATGTTCTTCGACCAGATCAACCATCGACTTATCTTTTGTGTTTTTGAAAATTTTGACCTTTTGTTGCTCTTATCAAATATTTATTCTTCTTCATGTGGGTCCCCTATAATTCCTTTCTTTCAAATTATCATGTGTTTATAGATTTCTCTCTCCCCTTGTTTTCAAACATTTTACACACTTGATCATTTACATATATGATATAGATATAATCATTTAAATTTTGGTTCCTTTTCATAGTCTAGGTGCCTTGAGGTTTACCTTGTGTTTATCAACATTTTTCTCTCATTATGTGTTGGTTTGCATGTCAATAGATTCCTATTTTAAATTCAAGAAGTCTATAAATACAAAGGTGCACTAGTGCATTTAGGAAATACATAAGAATCACAATTGATTTACATTGATGTTATAAGGAAATAATTTGTTTATATATATGGCATTCTTGTTCCAAAACAAGATTTTAAAGTATACAAAGAAGATTGTAGACTCTACAAGTTGTTTGCATGCATTGAATAAAGTAAAGTTTCAAGACACTTTCCATACATAAGATTACGTGTTGAATTTTCTATACTTGTATGTTAATTGTAATGTTTTTCTCTAGTTGATTGGCCTAATAAATATAAACAAAGTTTAGGTTTTCTTTGGCTTAGCATAGACACTAAAGCACATTCGTTTTCCTTAAGCATTATGTAATCTTAAAGGCTGAATTATGGTTATGAACAAAGATAGTTTCCCAACAATTCACAATAAATCTACAAAAATGAGCGAACTTTTTGAAGACCAAATCTAGGTAATTGTAACAATTTCACCAATTTTGCATATGACAGGAATAATCCATTTACACCCATTTCATAAGCAGTCAAAAATGTTTTTACTCATTTCATAAATAATTAGTGTGGTTTGGTAGTTTGTGATCTCCCCATCTGATTTGTCTTGTTAATTGGGCTTATTTTCTAGCACTTGTCACTAAAAAATTTCTTCATAATCACGTAAAATAAAGTGTTATCATATGCAACCATAATTATCTAACACTTGTAATGAAATGTGATCTAGATATCTTTAAAACTCAAGGTTCTAAACAAGTCAAACTAGAATATAGTGAAAGAAAATGGCATAGTGAGTATAGAAACATTGAATACATATTGTGGCAGTCATGTTTATAGCACTTGTTCACTATAACATGCACCTATTTAACTCCAAAAACTTATTCGTAGATGGATATTTCCTCTTTTCTTTTCCCTTCTCTTGATTGACATTTTTTCCCAGAAAATAAGGATTCCAACATATTTAATAACCATTTTTTGCAGAGTTTTTGTTGTTTTGTCTTGATTGGGTAGCTGTTTTTTGGCTACTTTGGGCTTCATTGCCACACTTGGATTCTGATCCTTTTTTCTCTGGTTTTCATTCCTATTCTAGATCCTAGGCCCTCTTTTGTACTCAAGGGTATAGTCCCTTTCAAAAAACTATTTGCCAATAATTAAAAAAATAACCCATGCTAAAAATACAAGGAATGGGATCCTTTTGGATGGAATCAAGATGCATAAAATTTTCTAAGAAATATACAATTATCCCATTTGACTTAATGAGATTGAGAAATAAATGGATTTCTTGACAAAAAGGGGTTTGATCTACAAGTTTTTGGGTTGGGGGCATCATCAAACGTAGCTGCGAGATTGGGTAATGGAGCACTTGAAGGTAAAAGGCTTATTTATCCTTGTTTTCACAAAAAGGAGGACAGAGCTATTGTGTTTGGATAGGGATATTGGTTCCTTGATAGATCTTGGTTATTCATGATACTGTCAAACCCCAACTTCAATTTCTTGGAAGAGGATCTAAAGGCCACCTCAATGTGGGTAACACTATTCAACCTCCTAGGACATTTGTGGGATAATGTTATTATTTCTAGAATTAGGTGCTCCCTTAGAGTGAGGATTTGCATTTCTTCTAAAAACCATAACAAGAAGTATATTGTTTAGGGGTAGATGCATGCTAATGGGGGTCAAGTGGGGTAGGATAATTAGTCAGTGTTTTTTTTTCTGAAAAATAGTAATATGCGAACTTGGAAACACTTTTAGAGGCACCTAGTCAAATAATTTTGTGACTACATAAGAAGATAGATTATGAATTTTGAATATAGTTTCTAAATATGTAATTTTTTGCAATACCCAAATGAGACAAGTATATGAAACTTATGCATTTCTAATAATGATATAGTAAGTATTTGTGAAAACATAACAAAAGTGTATGTGTAGCGACATTTTCTTGGAGCAAACGAATGAAATTTCATACAAGGATTCACAAAATGTTGAATATTGTTGAGAATTTTTTTTAGCTAATATAACAATTTTTAATTATTTTACAAGCCAAGAAAGTAAGAAAAATGAAAACGCTTGAGTATTTGGACGTAACTATTTGTGCTTAACTGCATATTTATTATTTTTTTAAATAGTAGCCAATAATGAGCAGATTGTTGAGATATACGATTTGTAATGCATTGGTTGACCATCAACAATTTATTAAACTATTAGTAACACTAATTAATCAATCACAATAAGTTAAGTTAGGTATAAATTAAGTAATAATTAAAAAATAATAATTTATTTTTTTACAAAAAAAGTATTTTCGAAAACTAGATTCTCCCCTCTACATATATATATATATATATATATATATATATATATATATATATATATATATATATATATATATATATATATATATATATATATATATATATATATATATATATATATATATATATATATATATATATATATATATATATATATATAGACTCCAAAAGCCTTCGTGACTTATCTAATGTAGGTCTTAAGATGAGGTTCGGAGCCCCTTGCCCAAATTTAATGTTGTACAGGAGAGGAGAACACTCATTTATAATAAAAAGTAAACAAAGGGAGTATACCATTTGAAAAGTTTTTTTAATTAATTTGTAGCACTACAAAGGGCATAAGCCCGTATTTATATCTTGTTTTATTTTCCCTTATCCTATCCAGAATATGTTCAAGATGGGATTTACAAAGGGTGTGCTCACGTTTTAGAATGATGTACACACTTTGTGAAAAATGATTAAATTGGACACAAAAGGTGACCCCCAAAAATGTACATCTACCCTTATTTAAAAATTTGTGTCCAAATGAATTTTATTAAGCCTCTTCCTAAAAGAGTGTGGTTAAAATATCTAGAAAATGAGATATTAGAACAAACCTTAAATTATGAGAAGTTCTTCTTTCAGTGTTTGATGTGCCACAACCATGGTCATTTATCTCGTTACTGTCTCCTAGGTGTGTCCGCTAAAAAGGACGAGAAACATGAAGATTTTCAATTTTTCAACAGTAAAGGGAGGAAAACCCTTAAGTTTGATTCCAAAAAGAAGAATAAAGTTCAAGAGGAAACAAAGGTCGTCATTGCTCATGCTAGGCTAAGTTCTAGTATCATTTAATTATGTTGCCCATAACTTCTCAATTTAAATGTGTTATGTATTTATATTATTTATCATCACTTATAAGTCAATTTTTAGTAAGGATTATAGATTGTCAAGTAACTTGATTTACCTACTTCATTAAACGGGTCTCTTATTTAAAGATGGAAACAACTTTCATTCATGAGGTTTTATTCAACATTTCTTAAGGAAATAGTGCCCTAGGAATCTTTGTTTTATGATAAACACACTCCCTTGTTTCCACTAAGATTATATTATGCATTCATTATCTTACTCATTTTAATATAGGTTGTTAAATAATGTTGCAATTAATTGTAATCATTATTCATCCATTAAAGAAACACACTATGGATTCTTATTATTTGTTTAAATCAACCAATCACCACTATATTTTACTTTATGTTATTATAACATGTACTTAATTGAATAAAGGGTTTAGAATAAGTAATTAACTTATTATTTCTATTAAGGTTCTAAAGATCATTTATTAATTGATTCTATAATCCAATAGTATATATTATAGACATTTAAGTATAAATGTATGCAAAGTCTACCTATACAAGTATTATAATCAACCTGGATAATCACTTCATGGCTTCCTTATTTACATGTATAGTAATTAGAAGATAAAATATACATGTGTTAATTCATAAGAATTGGCATGAAACAACCTCTTTATTTTCTATATCATAAATGTTGTAAAATGATAATAACAGACAAGTGTTGACCCTACAATTCATGTTACTAATATTCAACTTATTATTTATTAGAAACATCCATCAAAACATATTTTTTTATATCAATCTATATTAGCATTTTGCAGTCAACATATCATGATGATCTTGTACTATAATTTAAATACTTAGATCCATATTTCCATAATTTCCTAAGTTTAGGCTCAAATCAGAAAACATAATAACCACTATAATTTAATACCATTTCCATACATTGGTGACATATAAACTCATTACCTAATGTAGTAATTTACCTGATATACATGATTTTTTAAGATAATGATTAATATTTAATAATTATTTTCAGCAGTTTCAAAAATGTTAAAGAAACAATAATGTTCCTTAGATAAATATCTACATGTATACCCAAACAAATGTCCACTCTGAAATTCTAACAAACATGAAGAAACTTTATACTGGTTGAGGGATTCAACCCAATTTCAACAGTCGTTACCTTGGTAAATACGAATTGACAAACAACTAATGCTTCGTGATAGAAATAAAACACACCCAGTATAATAGTTTAACTTTCGAACTAAACCGAATCCTTTAATGACCTAAGAGAGTTATATACCGTGTAGGTCGATTGCATAACTTTTCACATGCAAGGAAAAATTATAGGAAGAACAAGAAAAAAGTGTTTCTTCAAAAAATAGTTCTGAAAACAGTGAAAGCAATACATATTCTCCATACCCAGTTATCATCTAGGTTATCCTCTAATTTTTCTAACACAAAATCTATATAAAAAGAATTCATGACCGTATATGTTAGATTTGTCTGGATGAATCTTAAATAAAAGAAATGAACATTCCAAGGATTTACAATAAATTCGCACCTGATCAAATACAACAAGGATGAATCATATCACGAAATACCCACTTGTTAAATGTGTTTCCATATAATTTTTTTATCAAATCTTATTGTTTTAACTCATATTGTTTCCAGATTACAAGCCAAAGAAATATAAATCAATTAACATTCTTCATATCAGATTAAAACAACAAATTTGAGTTAGAAGCATTCATGCAGCTATACTCAATTCACATTTATCCATAGTCACACAAACATATAACTATACCTAGTTCTCACTTCAATCCATGGTTAGGAAAATAGCTATACCCCATTCATATTTCATTCAAAGTCGCAAAATACATATACCCATTTCACTTAACTATCAATATTCATGAAAAAATAACTATACTTAGTTCTTATATCTACATTACATACTCATTATAACTTAACCCAGTTTGTTTCTCATTCACAATCAGGGAAAATAACAATACCCAGTTAGTATTTTGGCATGCAAAATAGTATACCATAAGTAAATGAACTTTATAGATGTATATCCATGTTTTCCAAGTAAATAGACCAATAACACTAGTTCACCATTATCAAATTATAACAATCGAGTTACAAAGAATAAGGAATTTGCTTGATGCCTAGTATATGTATGCTCTTGCTAAACTTTTCTTTATTCCTCCCATAGCCTTCTTCCATAACCAAAATAACAATAATAACAGTGAAACATTTCTCCTTGCGAATAAGTTGCACCACATCCACGTTGGTAATCATTCTCATGGCCGAAAAACATGCGAAATGGAGAAGAAAATCAATTACTTTCATGATCCGTAAAAATAGTAGAGCATTTCCAAACAATACCATGATCAAAATGAGAGAGAGTAAAGGAGAGATGCAACTTAGTTAGGTTAGCTTCTCAGGGAAGATAACCATTCCCGAGAAGTCCGACCAAACAATAAATGCCATAAACCCAAAACCCTACCACCTTAATTATTTTGCCAACTAATCCCTTATCATCCTCACATTATTTGCCACGCAACCACATTCCATATTTCCAAAACTTTTCCCGTTAATAATACTTGATCTTGGCTCAAATGGTGCTCACCTAGGTCTAGGTTAATATTCCCACTATCCAAATAACTATAACATTTATATTTTATGTATGTATGTGCACGTGTGTGTGCGCGTGTAGCATAGGCCACCAATTATATATATATATATATATATATATATATATATATATTCAATGATGTTAGCATATGCCACATCTTACATATCATTACCTTATATGTCATTCTTTAACAATCGTCGTTTTACAACATTTATATATCTGGAACTTCGAAGTGCAAACCATGTAAAGGCTTAGATGGTCCCTTGACCAAACATTATTCACGCATTCATCCAATATCTCAGGACAAGTCTCCACTTGTGGAGCAAGTACATTCTAATATGATTAAACCTACTCTCCATCCTTTGAAAAGGCATTGAGTTTTTTAATTCTATTGTTTATTTTTTAGTAATTGTTTTGGGTCATGTGTAATGATGACATAAAAAATCGTATTGTTTATGCCAAGTAACAAAGTTTCCATTATAACCATGCATGATTTTTTTTTTTAAATAATAAATATAACAATGTTTTTTTTGAGTTATGAAAAAATATAATTTAAAACAACCATAATTAAACAAAGATACTTTCTTATTAACATTTTAATTTTGGAAACAACACATTAAATTACATTTTTTTATTGGGAATAATTTATCACTTCTATGATTTTAATAATACTAATAATTGTGATATTATTATAAAGAATTGTTGTATTTATTGAATTTTTTTGTTACTCTGTTTTTCCCTATATTTTATATCCCGCACTCCCTACGAAAGTTGCTACCTTAATTTATGTCTATTTATTATAATTAAATAAATGCATTTATTGTAAAACAGCTTTTCATTCGTTATCATTTGGCATTAATATATGCTCTCTATTCAATGCTGTTGTACCTCCCCAACTTTACACCAATTCTGTGGCAGACAGGAAAAAACAAAATGGTGATCATCCCCAAGTAAATGGAGGGAGATTTGCATTGGGAAATTTGATAGCAGCAGCAGGTTTCTATTAACCGAGGTCCGAAGGGTTCCTCCATGTTTAACTGGATTCTAAAATCAGTCTCGAAAATAGCATGGGATGTTTTTAATTCTTTTTTCTAAACCTCCATTTCAGCCTGAGCTGTTGCTGTCTGCGGATGTAATGCCAACGCCATTTAACAAGTATAGGTAGACAGTGATGGTGATAGGATTTTTTTTTATATCAATAATAAGCGGTTTCAATATGACGGATATTCCACTCTGCATATTTATCACTTTTTAAGTTTGTGTTTAATTTTGGTTAGGTAATTCATTTACGGATTTGTAAAAGGAGCAAACATAACTATCTACTCTCTCGTGGAGTACGTGGAGTTGAGAAAATAATATATCCATATACTCTTTTTTTAATAAATACAAATTTTTGATGGAAGTTATAAACCAGATCAACAAATGTCTAATGAAGTTTTGAATTTAAGTCAGGATGAATACAACCAACTCAACTCAGGGTCGAATTAAAGATTATGAGCACCGTAAAGCAATAATAGAACTAATGTCTTCTATAAATAAATAAAATCTATAATAGAAAAAATAATTAAATGTGACAAAATATAGTATTACTTCATATGTTATGCCTCTACCATCAAAGAAAAAATTACTAATAAATTTTTGTATAGCTTAAGTTAATTCTCTAACATAGTCTATAATAATCCTCTTTTTATTTCGAATGAAGCGAATTGAAGTGGTATGTAAGGTTGGACACTAACTATTACAATATATGTGGAACTGATAAATTAATCTACTCTTCATAAGAACCATAGTATAATAAAATAAATTAGCGCTCTATGCAGTTGCCTAGTTTACCTAGGCCTTAGATTGTGGTCCCATGCAAGGGGCAAGCTAAAAAAATTGAGCAAATGCATGAGAGAAAAAATAGGATATTTTAGCATTAATAGGGTTCTATGGTTTTTTATTTTTCTCTGCTGAGACAAAATAGGAGTCTTTAGCATTAGCAAAAGTATGGTCACATGAATCTCAAATAAACTCTTGGACGGAAAAATAAAGAGGAAAGTTTAAACATAAATGAGTGTACAAAAAACTCCAAATTTTTAAGGAACAAATTTTTGTTTGTGAGACCACATTTACCAAATAAATAGAAGCACTAATCCCCCTGTGACTCAACTACAACTCATTAACAATATATCCATATATTTAAATTGTGACATTTCAAAAAAATTATATAAAAAATTTAAAATTCATTGAATACCAAACATATCTATTGATATATGTTAAAATTAATTAACAAAAATGTTAAAAAATATTAAACAAATGTATGAAATTCATTGTTTTCTCTAAATATTTTAGTTGACCAAAAAAAATTGTAAAAAATTATCTAACAAAATCTATGAAATTCATTTTTTCCGCTAGGTACTTGTTTTAATCTAAAATCGAACAATTTTATTTCCTTTTTATGGCTAACGAGAGACATTTTTTTCCAAATTTTAATCTCCATGAATTGGAATGCCACAGACATTTTTTAAAATAAACAATTTATGATTAGGTACTCTTATCAAAGAATTAGAAACAGTGGCGTTTTTTCTGCTTCTTGGGAGATGGCGGTGGTCCCTCAGTCCTGTGCAGTGTAATTTATGAGGCAGCGCCGGCGTTGTACAATATACGAAAGCAAGTTCAAGTAAAGGTTCTTGTTTTTCTTAACAGAGCCAGTAATAATAATGGAAATGCACGGATAGTCATATGGGTATCAGTGCTCGTTTCCCAATGCATCATTTTTTAAAGTATACCACAGAAGATTCTGCCATACCTACTGTAGTCTGTCACTGATAGTGATATTAATATACTCTTCATCAGACTTCAATGGTCACCAAGTACTTATTTGACTGAATAAGTATCTGTGTGCACTCTGAGCATGTCTGAAGAAACAAGTCAAGGTAGCCTATACTGGCTGGATGAGTCATGTACTTGATATCTTTTTTAAAAAATTTATTTTTCCTTGGGATTGCGTGGGCTGTGGAGCATTAGTTTGGGAAGATGTGTCATGCGCAGTGGATGTACTGATTCAGATTGGGTCAGAAAAAGTAAGGTGACGATTACGAACAAAAAACATTAACATATCCAAGTGGAGTGAAAGCTTGCATTCTGGTTCCTATTGTTGGGGAGATGTGTCATGTGGGTATGGATTAGATTTTTTTGGGCGAGTTTTTTTTTTTTCGCCCGTGATTGGAAGATGCGCGTATCTCACTCCTTCCATGATTACATTGCTACACTGTATTTTAGGCGCCTGTGTTCTTATGTGAGGAAAGGGATTTGATTCACACCAGTAAAGTTTTTGTGTAAACCTCAATTAAATTTTAAAACGATTTATACAATTGAAATTTAAATATATTAGATGTTTTTATTGATTGTTTTGTTAATAGATACTTTTTTTCCCTTTGGTTGTCTTTCTTTTCTTTTCTATTTTAGGAAAAAAAAAAAATTTGTTTTTATTTTTTTATTGTGTAAATGTTTTTATTGACGATTTTTTTGGTTGTTTTTATTTTCTTTTCTATTTTAAGAATAAAATTAATTTTATTTTTATTTTTTAGTCTGTAAGTTACTATGATCAAATATAGATTGTATTGGAATTGATTAAATAAGTTTCACTTTGTAGTACCTTGATACATGACATGATGCAACATTAATTTTGACGATTTTTAAGCTACTTAGACATTTATTACACTTTTGGCTCTTTTTCTCATTATTTCCCCTTCTTATTACCTCTCCATTGCCCTAGTCACCTGTGATTTCCCTTTACTCACTCGTTCACTCACACATTCATTATAAGCATCTCTCATGTTTTCTAGCAAAGAGACATATTCAACATTGTCTAATCAATCCATGACATGTTCAACATTCAAATGTGTGCCATTCTGTCCAATGCTTATTTTTCTGTTCGAGCACTTTTTTTTAAGTTGGCCTAGGTTTGATTTGAAAGTCGGTAGGGTCAGGAAATTCAATTAGATTCTACTATATAAAGAAAACCCTTAACTTGGTTATTTTACACATTACAATCACAAGATTAGCTATTCATTACACTCGTAAATTATTACTACTAGAGGTACACACATCCAAAAAACTCCAAAGTATATAAGAACAATCATAAAGTCTCTTATCAACTATGAACCATGTCCAACTTGAAGTTGTGTGTTATGTATGTGTTGTGCATCGGTAATACATCTCTATTGATTTGGAAATTAGTCATGGCCCACACGAATATGTAGTGCAACCCTTCATTCCAATTTGATTAAAGGAAAGCTTGGGCCTATTATAGGGCTTTCTTTTCATGTCCCTGTGAGTTTTGTTAGGGTTCCAAATGAGGAGAAGAAAAATCCATAGAGTCGCATTACATCACATTAATCTAAGTTATATTAGTGCAGAACATATATGTAGACGAATATGCAAGTCAAATTTGGGACCCACATGGGTCCAATGCAAGACAAGTTCGACGGCGTATGCCAAAGATGGTGATCAAACATGCACCCATACTTGAATTTGTCCCATATTGTCACAAATTCCTAAATTAATAGTTTATTTTTTAATCTCATTAGTATATAATAATGTGTGTCAATGTAGCCATATATTTGACAAAATCAAGGCAAGTATCGTTGGAAGCATAATGACTGAGAAGGTTGGGGTGAATTATTCCTGTAAAAAAAATTACTTAACTCGCATACATTGTCCAAAGCGCCCATTCAACATTTATTAACCAATGTGAGCTCTTATTAATTATCTTATCAAACCATTAAGCAACATATCCAATGCAAGACAAGTTCGACGATGTATGCCAAAGATGGCAGTCAAACTTTCACCCATGTCTGAATTTGTCCCATACTATCCCAAATTCCTAAATTAATAGTGTATTTTTTAATCTCATTATGATACAATAATGTGTGTCAATTCATCCATATATTTGATAGAATTAGGGAAAATATTGTTGGAAGCACGATGACTGAGAAGGTAGGGGTGAATCATTCCTTCAAAAACTTATACTAACTTCCATACATTATCCAAAGCATCCATTCAACATTTATTAACCAATGTGAGATCTTATTAATTATCTTAGCAAACTATCAAGAAACATATCAACCATCCACATAAGCATGAAACAAAAGAGAACACAAGAACACCATATTTAAGTGGCAAACCCTCAAGAAGAAGAAAACCCACTGAACCTCTGCATTTATTACTCAATACAAAGGACTCTCATGAATATTAAATATCATAAGAGATTTATTTAGTGAGGCACCAACCCCACAAGGAGCACCAACCCCTAGTGTAGTAGGTCACTAACCTTGCAAGGAACACCAACCCCTAGTTTAGTATATCACCAAATCTACAAGGAGGCTACAACCCCCCAAGATGACCAAGCACCAACTCAGCCACCCAAATATGAAGATCACTTAAGTAATTTTTGCTCCAACAACTAATTGTGATTACTTTTTCAGCTCCCTTCACTCAAAACCCTCTCAAATAAAACTCTCTCTTCTTCTTCCCTCATGCATGCATCATGTAATGTTGATTAGGTCAAGTGACCTTTAAGTCGTGCTCCTCTTCTCTTTTCAACTCCTTATGCCTATTTTTAGCTTTTCTCTAGAGCCCTTATAACTCTCTCACACCTCTTCTTTCTCGCTCACATCTTCATCCCATAAGCCTATCTCAAATGAACAAATACACCTTCACCTTTATATATGACTCATCCCAAACACCAATCTAGGTCGGCAAATACCATATGACCATGCAAGATCGTTCATATAAAACATAAAAACACCCTTTACTAAAATTTAAAAGTTACTTAAGAGGACCATGTAGGTCGGCATAAGCCTTCCTAACTCGAACATACTCAACTAGGCCTAAAACATAAGCTATCACTCAAACGATCACAAATTTAAATTTCAAGGCATAAGGCGACACCATCATGACTCTGCAAGCTTAGTACACTTTATAAACATCCTCTCAACATCATCTACATGCACAAGAACATCTGCAACCTTCATCTTCATCAAGCATCACTCCATTTGGCAAGAAACACCTATTAGGTCTAAAGCACGTAAATATCAGTCTTCAATAATGAATCGGTTCACACATCAAATTACCTATTCATGACTCATGTAGCACATCACTGAAAAGGTATTGATGTCTTCTAGCTCATACAACTCATTACAGTCATTAGTTCAAGACATAAGACACCAAAACACCTCCATCTATGAAACTGCTCAACTTGCTATAAGGACTCAAGAACCAATCTTGAGCAAATCACACTCTGACACCTCAAAATCCACTTCCAAGTACTTCTATCACTTGGAAAACTTCACCAAAAAATTGATACACCTCCTCAAGCACCCATAACCATATGTCACATGAAGAATATTGCACTATCGTACATGTCCCTATCACCATTCTTGACAAGCCTAAGAGGGATGATTAGGCCATTAGGGATTAAGCCAAAATACACCATTTATGATCAAGCAAGGAGCTCTAACACATCATATGGGACCATAAAAAGCTATCCAAGTCCATTGATCACTGCCACAACATGCAAAACATCAAAAACTCCTTCAAACCTCTATGATTGTTTTTTACCTCAATATGTCATTAGTAGTAGGTCACATTGGAAGACTGATTTCTCCAATTTATTGCATATAAATTTTCCAAATATTTTTATGGACACTTAGCACACATCCAAAGCTTGCTGGAACAATTTGTTTCACTTCATGAAACATGTAAATCATACCTGTACTTTCAAATCTCCACAAAACAAAGGTTTTATTATAGCTTCTCAATACACCTGGAACATGAAAATGCCACCAACATGAGCTTTGAAGAGTCATCTACATCCATGAACCATCAAATTAGCCTTCCCAATTAATTTCATGGCCATACTCTTCATATTTTCTCCATCACTATAAGACTAGGGTTTTGGGAGGGTTTATACCTACTTAGTTTCTTAACAATGGTTCATCAAAGTCTGGCGATCAAATGAATCCATTCCACATGGAAAAGTTTCTTATGAGTCCTCTTAAATTTCCACCAAAGATCAAACTCCCATGTATATCACACACATGTGGGTGAGCATTCAAACTTTACCTTCAAATTGGAAATGGCATTTTTGAGATCTTGGTAGAGCTCAAAACAACTTTTCATGCATTTTATTTAACCTTTGGACCTAAAACTTTGCATACACCTTTGTACTAACCTTCTTCATGATTTCAAAATATCATTTATGTCTACTCATAACTGAAACTCACCATGCATCATGGTTTTCACATGCATTCTCACCTTTTCTTCTTGTGCTTTCTTCTAAAGGACTTTGAACATTCATTATACACTTGAATTGTGGCCTTGTACACCTTTCACACATGCTATGAAACCTCAAAACACACCTCACATGCTCATACATGTCTTATCTGCTCCATATCTCATTCTACCATACTATCTACTTACACCAGGTCTAGGATTAGGCCTATAATTGCTATTATCAACACATGCTTCATGTATATTGACATGTTCACCACCTTGCATACACTTGTACATGTTTGACACAACTCCCTGAACCTGCTAGAAATCATCACATCATTTAAGCAACCTTAGACCACCTCTAGATCCCACTTACTAGACCACACAAGTTGAGCCATGCAAGATACTACACCAATGCAAATACACCATGAAACCAAGACACTTCAATACCAATCAAGCTTCACTCTTCTTGATGAATGACACCTCATACTAACTCCTAAGCAATCCAATCACTCTTTTGCATCAATATAACTTGACATAAATGACAACAATAGTGACACATTGTCCAATAATCTCCCCCTTTGTCATTGATTACAACCATGTTTAGAAACATTGATGGAAACCAAACATTCAAACACCTTCAGGACTTCTCTTTTCTTGTTTTTGAGTCACTCTCCTCCTTTGACATTTATGAAAAATGCTACTATAACAACTTGGCATGCAAATAACAACAATGCATAAAAAACTTACTTGCAAGATCCCCCTTGGTTTATACTTACCTTCTTGACTTCAAAAATTGTAGATGATCCATAGACCCAGTATCCAAACATGCTAATTTCTCCCCTCAATAGATACAAACCTCAATTTGACTTCTCACCAGTTATAAACCTTATTACGAACTTGAATCTTTAAGAATCACGCCCCTTATTTTATTCACCTTGGACTTGCTTAGCACATATGACTGAAACCATCTCCCCTTGAGATGATGCATCCTCTTACAACTTATAGACATAATATATAACTTAATACATACCTCTTTTATCATTATTTCCATCCATGGAGATTACTCCCCCTTGGATCATGCTCTTCATAACCTTGAAGACCTAGTGGAATAGGTTTGTCTCCTTCATTGCACAAATTTTCTCATAGGTTATATTCTTATATTCTTCATTTTGAGAAATTTGATTATCAAAATCAACTATATCACAAGATCTTCTTGGACCAAACACTCATGTACCCTGTATTTGCTACTACTAGGTCTTACATCACTTATCAAACCACCAATCATCTCATTTCTTGACTGTAAAGATACATATTAGGTCTCTATACAACTTTAAATAGATCATATTGAGCATCAAAGACCTGAGTGAGAGCTTAAAGCACTATATTCATACATGTTTGACTATATTAGATTGACTTAGACCAAATTAAGGTCTTAAAGAACACTTTTAGGTTCCAATAGTCATATTACAGATCTTCAAACACCCTACTTACATTTAAGTTCATCCTTCAAAGAAAGATATTTGTATTACAACTTGAATACTTAACAACGTACCTTATGATTCCATGGCATTCCTTCATCATACTAATATGAATTGAAACAACAAAATATGGCCACCCATCTTTGACCAACATGCTTAACAAATCAAGGAGCAATTCATCAAACCTCTGCATTATTTGACTCTGTAGTCTTGTTTTTCCACTCTAATGCCTAGGCGCCCTGGAACTTCATTCAGATAGATCTGAACACTCACCCAAAGCGCGCAAAGCTACCAGGTCCCTCTTTTGTACTGTCTTGTCAAGATGTTAGCATGCATGTTCATAACAACCATTATCAAAGCATAAATTCCAATATAAACATTAGATCCATGAGCTCAAGTGGAAATATAGATAATAAAGGAGAAAACAGATCAAAATATTACTACAATTAGATTCACCATACAAATACCATGATCAGATACATCAATTACCGTAATCCATCCATAATAATCCATTAATCATCGAAAAGATTACATATCAAAAGCTAAATACATAATAATAAAGTCATGGAGTCATGTGCGCATGTACATCTAGGTAGCGTAACTATAATACAACTCTGGGTCCTCAAATAATTCAGATCAAATAACTTATCTAGGGGTTGGGACTTTCCCTTCGCTGCCTATGCATCTCAAAATAGACTGCATGCTTACAATAGCCATGCGTACATACCAAAACAACTTAGGATGCATGCATTCTTACCTAATAACAGATTAAACTTGTAGATAACCTATGTTCGAATCCTATTATTAGCTCAAACTCTGCATGACATCTGATCTTTTCCTCACATGTACTTTTGTCCCAAAATAGTTGTTCCTTCATCTATAAGTCTTCATGATTTTCTTAAAATCCTAGAACGTTGTTTGATCTCCACTCAAATTTGACATTATATTTTTTTAGCCCGTGGCTCAAAAATTGACTAAGTCTCGAATGTTTCCTCCTTGGGCATGAGCCTTCGCACACTATTTGTTATGTCTTATGCGCGAGCCTTCGCACATGCATCATGCGTGCCTTTAGCCTTTGTGCGCGGTATATACTTAGTACAATTATTTCATGCAACATTATCCCACACTAATTAGATTTCCACCATCGGAAATTCTTCTATCAACTTGTGCTAAAAAAGGATGTATATATAATAGGAAAAGAACTAAGAATTAAATTCCCAAAAAGAGTCATTATACCCGAACAAAAATCTACTCAGGCCACAGTTGGTTAGAAGATTTCTAGAATCTCAATGTCTATCTCATTCAACACCTTATGCCATTCATCAAGCTCTACCAAAGCCTACCCGGGTGCCTCCTCAACAATCCCAAACACTTAGTCAGGTGTCAACTCTTTAACCCTACTCTTGAGTTCTTTAAATACCACAATCAATTATGTGCATATTCCCTCTATCACGTCCATGTGGTCCAATAACATATTCTAAAACTGGCCTATATGGAGTTCCATCTTGTCCTTCTTAGCCTTAATCACTTCTTTTTGTTTGGCTGCCTCGGCAATAGCTAAAGTGCACTCAATCTTATTCGTTGGTGTCTTATCCTAAATGGTTTTAAGCACTGCTTCTTCATCAACAAACCGCACTTTTGACATCTGTTGAAGGCCACATCCACCTTGTCACTTGCTTCTTTGAGCTTTGCGATATTCAAACTCAATGATCCTGGCCTTAACAAAAACCTTATTTTCCTCCTTATCCTTGGTAATTTCTTCTTCATTTGGCCCTATGCCACTCTTAATATTCTCCAGAAGCATGCCCACCAAGTCCTCCAAATACTCCATTTCATCACCGTAATCACATCAAGCTTGGCTTACCAAAGCTGGGAACTATCTCAAAATCTATTTGATTAAGGTTTTGTCCCTATCATACACTTTCTTAGTTATCTTCTGCTCTCCCTAGAGATATTTCTTTAAACACTCAACCTCACGCTCTTTTTCCTTTTTATCTGCTACCAAAACTTTCATGGTTGCGCCTGCATTAAGGTTTCTACACCCTACCTCCACTAGCAATTTATTCAAGGTGTTACACATTTGTTCATATGTCAAGTGATTGGGGTTGATTTCCTTGTACTTTTTCCTTGGCTCATTCTTCAATGTAATAACACCAATGGAGTGATTACTCACCTCAATCTCAAGTTCCTCAGTGTGGTTTTGTAGGTTCTAAATCAACATAGTGTGGTTTTGTAGGTTCTAAATCAACATTTTTCTTGTGCATGACACCCCTCCATTTTTACCCATCAACTCCCACGCATACAATTTATCATTTGGAAAGGTGCTATGAAAGCGCACCCTTAAGACCTTTATAGGGTCATCCAAGAATTCCATGTGCGGTGACCAGGGCACCCATCTCCTTCTCTGCACCTTCATCTTCGTTCTATGCTTCTTTGGAGTCGGGGTACCTGTAGTTGTGCCCACTCTTGCATCTTTTTCTTCTTTGATGACATAAGTGTCATCTGTCTATTTTTCATCATGCACCTTTCCCTATACCGGAATCGTGTCCTTAAGTGGAATCTCCCACTATGGTGCGCATCTGTTGTTGGTCAGAAGAATTCTTTTGTGCCAACTATTCAACCCATTCCTTCTCAAGCTCTTTGTACAAGGATTCACTCTTTTTCTCCAGATCTGACTCCTCACTTATCTTTGAGCTAGAGACTACCTTCGCTCCTCCACAATTTACTTTCTATTTCTTTGTGCTTCCCTATTTTGAGGTCCCAACGCCACCACTATTTCTTCTTGTATAATACATATTTTTGTGCCATAAGCAATTAATCTTTCCTTCTTCTTCATCAAGGATTTATTCGTGTGTTCTCTTCATAAGAGGTACAACAGTCCTTCCAAATAGTGGGAAGACGAAGTATGTAACCTCTACTTCAACTCCTCCTTGCTCTTTGGCCTTAATTACACAAATATCCTACTCACCAACCCCTTAATAGTTTCATTCAGTTGGGGGTGCAAGTCCAACGTGTTTGGCTCCAACATTTCCAAGTATGCAGACCTCAAATTGTACCTATAGGTCATGTGCAAAATATCCAGGTCTAAGTCAACCTTGTCAGCATCCAAGGTCAACTTTCACACGTCCTTTATCCTATTTACAGAGTACTTGAAGTATTGAGCAGTGAAGAAAAAAGACACCTTGCAACAAGGTCGCATCTCACCATTCACCATCATGAACCATACAAGGCTTAGTGTTGCATCACTCTGAACTTCTCCCGCACACCAAATTCTATGGGTAATTTATGTGGGATGCGCCATTCGTTATCAAAATCCCCACGCAACCTGTTGTACCATTTGTCAATCCTCACCTTGTATGTAATCGTAATAGTGTTGTCATAGGTATACCCCGTGAATTGAGCTCTGGGATATTTGTTCAATGGTGGGTGTAGACAAAAAAAATTGCGGCACACTCCCCTTGGTCCCTCGTCAAATAATCACCTTAAACACACTCACCTAACCATGGCCCCTTACACCCCACACTAATATTAATTTAATTAAATTAACCCGTGATCTCATGATATTTATTATTTCAATATCCTAATTAAGATAATTCTCACACCACCACCTCACCTATACACCTCACCTAGCCACCTCACCCTAAACCTATTCTTAGTATGTTTCCATAACTAACTAAGACCTACCTAAACCCTAAAAATCAAAGCCTACATTCCCTCTAACCACATTCCCGCCCATTAGAAAGGAAGCTTCCATTCTAATCCACGAAGGAAAGGGAATAAGATCTAAGAAATCAAGGGGATCTACCCATTTTAGAAAACCTAGGAAATCCTGCCCTAACCAACGCCGGTCACCCTAAACCATCGCTGGTCAACCTAGAATTGTCGTCGGTTACCTTTTATTCCCTTTGGTAACCTTATTTCGAGGTTGACACATTTCTATGAGAAAGAGACAAGACAGAGCTACATGCAGGTAGAACCAACATTTGCACATGCATCCAAACATCCATAGCCAGCATCAGAAGTGATCACAGAGCCATTTTGCATTCACGGGAGCATCCAAGAAGCGCCATCACCACACCAAACTCCATCCATTTGATCAACTGTCATTGCCATCCAGCCATCAAAGTTCATACAACAGTAAGTATTTTGTTAACCAACATTCATCTACTTTCATTTTAGTAAGCTTTTTTACCTCTATTATAAGTTTCTACTTGCACTCCCATTCTCCCACCTATTTACCTCCATGAAAGTTTGATCATTCCTTCACCCACACCATTAAATTTCCCATACCCGACAGTAAGATATCTCTAAGTACACCTAAGATCTCCATAGACCTTGCCATTTCCCTCTCCACTTCATTTAGCCTCAGATTTGTCCTCACACCAAGATTTTATTAAGTTTCCTCTACCCCGACCATACTGACGTCAGTTACCCATAATCGTCTCCGGTTTCACTTAAACCGACATCAGTCATACTAGACCGACGTCGGTCTCTGTGTTTTACCCTCAGACCAAGAACAGAGCCTAAAATCCCCACCAAATACCCAAAAGAGCCCAAAACTAGACCCTGACCAGTACCGGTACTTTGACAGAGACCTTGCCCTTCAGATTCAATCATAGCTTAGCATGTTGTGAACGAATTTGCTTATTGTAGTCAAATTAGATACCTAAATCATTTTAACTACAGTGGGATTTCATTTATTGTTAACATTGAATTTTTTTAAACAATGGATTGAGAACCTTCTAGGGAGTATCACACTTTCCGGAACTAGCATACGTTAGGAAGTCCACTGTCATATACTGTTTAACTTTCATTTGGTGGTCTTGTTGTCTATTTCAGGTAGTTCCTCCTAGCCAAAAGGAATCTCTCACAATCAGTTTTGGATCAAGAAGTCATACGCGTGTAACAACCTTCAACCAACTTTAACAGGTATTCCTCCTAGCCCTTTTACCCTTATCTGTTTTGTCAATATTCAAAGAAATGCTCTAAGAATCAGGTGAAACATTTTGGCACGCCCGGTGGGACCCATTCGAGGTTCCTTGCATTTATTCATTTCTAGGTGAAAGTTACATGTTTGTTTCCTTTCCGAAAGGTTCTCACATTAAATTTCTCCCCTGGAATATTCTCTTCTTTCTATTGTCTCAAAGCAATCATGTTTTGGTGCTATAAAAATGAACATCTTCTTCTCTTTCATTTGTATTGCATTAGTGAAAGATCATACTCTCTCCTATTCATCTTTTTGTGTCATCGAATTCAATATTTCGATTTGGGCTTAAAATCAACTCGCATTTCATTCTGCTTTACTCCATTAGCTCACATTAAATGAGGGAAACCTATACACTGGAAGTCATGCCCAGCTGATAGTTGACAAACGAATCGTAGAAAAGCACTTTCTTCTCTCTCTCTCTCTCTGAGTCTTACCAAACATCACAAAATTGAAAAATACACAACATTCTTAAACAACATCTCACCCAGAAGAAGCTGTAGGTGATCACATGATCACGACACAGTGGGCACCCAGCTCGTTACTTCTGTCGAGTCATTATCTCAGAGGACAACCTGCCCCCGCCATAACATAACCTGAAACCTCTCCTTGTAGATCTCCTTCTTCGTAGGAAGCCTTCCTCACCAAAAAATCTATTCTAAATTTCATGAGTCAGTCTTCTAAAATAGCATAAGCTGAACAAACATAAAGGAAAGAGCACTCTTAGGATCGTATTTTTCTTAGTGTTTCTGCTTGGCTTGTGTTTTGAGGTGAGAGGACACGTTCTTCATCTTTTTATTTTTCCTTGCAAACTCCTCATCATAGTTGGTGTATTCCAACTTTGTCTGAGTGTGCCTGGACCCCATTTTCATCATTCTCAGAATTCTAGGTTTGATTCCACATTTGATTTTAAATCACAACCACCTTTTTCTTCATCTCTATTTCAATTTCACAGTAACCGGTGTCGGTCCAACGACCGTCGTCGGTTACCCTCTGACCGTCATCGGTTTTACCCAACCAACATCGGTTTACTGTTCTTTTGGTTAAACTACCCAAAAGGACACCTGTTTCATATTTTTTATTATTCAGAGTCTCTGTAACTCTCATCATCTTCTCTGTTATGATAAAATCCATCTACAACTTATCTACCTAGCAGATTATTAGCCTTTTGCCTTGTTTTGGAAAACTGTTCTTTTTCCACAGTGACCGACCATAGTTATCTGTGATCGACGTCAATTTACCCTAATCGAGATCGATTAGCCTGTTCAATTTTCTAGCTGAAATTTTTACCCAATCCACCTACCATTGCCCGTTTTTCCTATTTTTTGTTGTATTTCTATGTCATTTACAGAAAGTAGTCCTACCGAATCAGTACTTGTTCACATGGTGTTGACTCATAGCCAAGAAAATGCCCTCATATTCCATGCTAGTTGTCAACCACTCCCACCTAGTCCTTCACCACCTTACATTCTATCACCCATGGATCCTACCAACCTATCACTATCGCCACAGGAGACGAGGAGTTCGCACGACTCCTTAACCAGAACCCTGCTGCCTTACAGTTCTATCTTTCCCACTCGTCCAATCGAGATGCCTCGGTCAGTTGATATATGGCATGCCCGTATCTATCCCCCCGACACTCGTTCCTACTTCTGCATCAGTTCCTTCTAGCTTTGTGCTACCTACACATGCCTTTCCCCTAGTCATTTCGCAGCTAGGTCCTATAACTGCTATGACCGCCACATCTTCCACATCTATTGCACCCGCAACATCCACTATACCTTCATCCACCACCCAAAACATAACCTCATCCGCACCTATTGTCTCACATATACCCATAGCAACACAACCACCCCCGGTGTCGATGACCCCTACCCCATTTTCAAAACATTGTCCTTTCTATTCCGCAATCCTTATCCCCCATCGCTACTAGGGTCACCTTGACCCTTCCACCTCCATATATGTACTATCATTAGCCTCCCATTTCGTCTATCATTCATTCTGGATATGTACCCCCTATCTCACTCCCTCATTCTCAACCTACCTATGCAGCATTGCCATATACTGGAATGCCACCTCCATCATATGTCCAACACCAACCCTCTTACGCTACAGGAGGTACCCATCCATCACCACCTACCAATGACCTCATCAAGTTAATGATGGACAAGATGCAAACACTAGAGGCATCGATTTCTGGCTCACGCAACTCTCTCACCTATGATGAAATTTGTAATGAGCCCATACACCCATCCATTCCTATTCGTCCATATCCCGTACATTGGGAAATGCCTAAATTTAACCACTTCAATAGAAAGAGGACCCGCAACAACATTTATGATCTTTCAAACATGGGTGTTATCTGATCGCCCATGATGTCGCTTTACTTACGAGGGCATTTCCCATGTCTCTGACCGGGCCTGCATTGGACTGGTACAGTGGGTTACCTAGACATTCTATCTTCTCATTTAATCAGGTAGCCCAAGCCTTCTTGGATCACTTCTCCATCAACATTGTTAAGAAGGTTACCATGACTGACCTCTACTCTACGCGTCAATATGACAACGAGTCTATCACAGATTTTGTCGCTTGTTGGCGTAGCCTGATCAATCAACTCACATTCCAATTACCACAGACCGAACTCATAGAGCTCTTCACACGGGATTTTGCTATATATATTTCACCAACCCTATAAGTGCAGACTTTCCAAACCTTTGATGAGGCATTCACCATGGCACGAAAGCTAGAGATTTGGGCCATTGAAGAAAAGAAAATCCAACTATGAAATAAGAATGCAACATTTAAATCAAATGATACCTCTTCTTCTTTGAAACCACAGAATAATTATTCAAAAGCCAAGGGAACCACTAACGCGGTGGTACTCAAGGCCATCCTAGCTCATCCATCAAATCAGGCTAAGCCCTCATCTAATCTTTCCCCTGTCCAGAATTTTCAATTCAGACGAGAACAACGGAAATACACCCCAATTGGGGAACCTTATTCTTCTTTTGTAACGAACCATTACACCAAAACCTCGAGGCATTAGTGAAATCCACACATGAGGATCATAACATCCCACCACGCTTCCGTAGAGCCTGACTCGGGCTTGGTTTTAACCCACACTCCCATACATACGAGCCTCGCTTCACCAATGTTTAAGCGTCCCACGGCCCCCGGCTACATGACGTAACCAACTGAGCGGGGATTCGAACACGAGTGGTCACTCTTGATACCAAATGTAACGAACTATTACACTAAAACCTCGAGGTGTTAGTGAAATCTGCAGATGAGTATCATAACATCTATTTTAGAGCTCATTAAAGTTGGGGCCATTACCCTTCCTCTCGTAAAACCACACACTGGTTTTGATCATGCTCACCCCAGCACCTACGTGGTACAAAGAGCACAACTTTTGCAACTATCATCGGGTTAGAAGGTCATAGTGACAACAATTACATCACTTTCAAGAACATTGTCTAGGAAATGCTTGAGAATGGTAAGTTAGTCTTGGATAATCCGAACACACCTACCAATCAAAACCTGTAAATTTTCAAGATTCCATTTCCTAATCACGCCCCTTCTTCTGACCAAACTGGGGATACCTCAACTAATGATAACCACACCCATGAGGTTCATGCTATTTTCAGTGACGTACTAGTTGCTTCCCAGTTGCCTCATATTCCTTCCATAGAGGAAATTGTAGCCCGAAGTCCTCCATCTACATATGAACCCACTTCACCTATTCCTCCACCCACAGAGGAACACCCTTCATCTCCTCCCTCACCTATGAAGGAGCCTCCTATTAACATCGAGACCACTTCACCTTTGGGTTCTCCACCTAGAGATCCATCACCAGCAGTACATCTCTGATCCACAGGAGACGCTTGTTCATCTCCTCCACCCACAGATGAGCACCCATCATCTCCTCCACCTAGCAAAGATCCAGTAGAAATATCGTTACCTTTAGGTGACCCATTCTCCATCAGCCACCCAACATCTTGCCAACTTACTTTTGGCTCTCTTACCCACAAAGGAAGATGCTAGAAATTTCCCTGTTTATAAAACACGTTTTAACGAGAATCACCATTAGATCCACATCGACCTCACCCATGGCAATAGTACGTATCTCACATGCTTAGTCTGATCGCCTGGATTATGTGGATAGAGAATTACTTTGGGGGCATCTTCTACTTCTTGTCTCAACACAAATGCAAGATGTCACTCGTTGACACCTCCACTATCTATCCAAAAGTGTTTTGGCTGACCGAACCAAAACCAAAACCACAACTATCACAAATTCTCCCACGATACCACTCATGGCTCAACTCACACCTCTACCCATAACCCAACATGCATCTACATCCAAACCCACACCTACATCATCTTCCTTGCCTAAACCTATTACTACTTTAGGGGTCATCCCAACAACTATCCTTACTCATCCACCCATCAAATTAGATTTAGCTACGTCCTCCAAAAACTAACACAAAACTTAACCCGACCCCTAAACAGAAGAACCAATCTCCTAGATCTCATACCCCAACCTCGCTAATCGCACCCTCATCACCTTCACCCCTTCCGTTCATCCTAAGACCTCACCCCTTAACTCTGGCTCAGAAACCCCCATCCGCTAGTAAACCCAGAACGTAGCATCCCATTTCTCCCTTGTAGACCTCTAATATACCCAAGTGCCCGACACAACCTCTGCCCACACCTATAACATTTTTACCACCCATACCTCCAATACCATCAGTAACTTCTTCACTACCCACGACACTTCCTTCCCTTTCCCTTACACCTCCTGCATAACTTGCACCATCTACCTCCATGGCACCTCAGTTATCCCCATGGGTAACCCATCCTCTTCCACCATCTACTTTTCCCTCTAAATCTTGTGCACCCATATCAACTTTACCCAAGGAGGTGCAACCTAAAGGAAACAATCCGCTACCCTCCAATAAGGTAGTCAAACCAACCACACACTCTATTGCCAGTTCATCTACCATGCCCCTACCCAAGCAGACATGACCAACACCTAAGACCACACCTCATGCCAAGATAGTAGCCCAAGCCGCTCCCCCTCTTACAAAGACTCTTCCTATACAATCAGCCACACCTGCACCCAAACTTACATTCACCTCCCATTGTGATCCATTAGCAGGATCCTATGCCAAAATCTTAACCAACCTCCTTGAAACTCATGTCATCACATTATTGCCTCTTAGACCTTATGACCCACTCAAACACAAACCAAAAGGGTTCAACGAAACCAAAATTTGCACCTACCATCATGTGCCAGGACACGATGTAGAAGACTGTAGGGCTTTGAAAGCTGATCTTGTCTAGTTGTGTCCTCCTAAAGAAAACTTTGATGATGATGATCTTCTCGATGAGGACCCCATTTTGCCAGCACCAATTTCCATAGTTCTTCCCTCATTGCCTACTCAGCGACCAAAAACTCCACCCTCACAACTCTTAGAGCCACTCCCGAGATTTGAAATTAACATGGTTCGTATTAGAGAACTCACCAAATCTCCACCCAAATGTTAGTGTGCCCAACTCATTTCAGAAGGTTCCGTCCCACCTCTTTCCTTTTTCCCTTCCTGTCGTTACACCTTTCATGGCTCACCTACTTCATCTCCCTCCCTGCCTCAAATCAATATGATCCACGTTGCCACCTGCGCTCAGAATGACAAAGTCAAGGAAAAGGCAACTGTACGATGGAAAAGTGACAAGTGAGCGTGGGAATCTATAAGTAACTTTTCCTCGTACCCGACCTCCCGAGGTCATGCCGAGACAGCCGGTGGGGATTAAATATGCGTGGGATGCAGACAAACTAGTTAGGAAATATGATGTCTTCGATGCGCACTAGTGGAAATTATGAATCTAAGGCAAAGAAGGCCCTCCTAACCTGAACTGGTGTGATAGATCGATCAACAAGGATGGCTTCTCGAAGGCTCCAATCAATATCGAGCTCTGGCATGATTCGGTCTATGGGTTGTGGAATACGTGGAAAATGACTTGGGATAGTTTCGTGTATGTCTCCAGATAAGGTCATAGGGTGGATGGTAAATATAGTTGACTCTATGGGTGATTCTTTGGCCTAGTCTAGAACTCCTTAGCTTCATTAGCTGTTATGTCTTACAAGGATAACCGTTCGATGATGATAGGTGGAAGTGGAGTAGATCTGAATACTAATGTATGTAGGCCAGCATCTATGTCTGATTCACCTATGGACTCATTGGGCTATGGGATTTGTGGGTCATAACCATAGATTCGTGTTTGTTGTGGTCCTGCTATGGTCATGTGTGGATTCAGTCCCTAATCCCTAGTATCCAATAGTCATACACTTTCTCAGCCTCTATATTTAGAATTAACAGTTGTGTGATATTTTCAGAGTATCTCACAGGCGTTCGTGCAACCTGAATTCTTAGGCTGGTATCTATATCTATGAGAGTGTCTCCTGTGTCTGGCTGTGGGACCAAAGGATCACAACCAAATGTTTGATCTCTTTTAAACCCTTCCATAGTCATGCGGATATGTATCTATGGTAATCTGTAGTTTGGTTGATTTGACTAAAATATGTGTGCTTGGTCATCTTATATGTTTAACCTGTGTAATTGGGGACTGATTTGTTGTAAGTTTACCATTGTTCGAAAGACTTGGATCCTAAGATTCTGATCTATATCAGTTATTACTGTGACGAGATTGGGTTGGGGCACGATTGGCTCGAATACGTATTCCCTAGGCTCTCTAGGTCCTGTGATTGTCATACAAAAGTAACAACGTAAACTAAATGTAGCAAAGTAAAATTAACTATGCGAAGTATATCTATAACATATATAACTTCTATATTTTTGTATTTTTCTGATGAATTTTATACGATGAAATTGATGGAGCAGCTATTTTAATATATCTAGAAATTGACAATTAATCTATTGACAAATTTAAAACAAACAAAGTAATTGAGTATAGCTACTTGCTTGTGCAGTTGTAAATCTATTCTAAACAATGAAATATCTGATCTAATCTATTTGAAAGACTCTCGATCCTACCTCAGAAGTGAGGAATGAATCATAGTTTCTCAGAAACTATCAATCCCCACAGCTTCCTTAGCAATATTGAAAGTAAAATTGACTGAAATAAAGTGATTTGCTACTCTATTTGATATGCTTATAATTAGAACTTTGAAAGCTAGAACCTGGATTCTGTAGAACAGTGGTGAATCCGATGGTGTGTGTGGCTTTGTCCCCTCAATGTGATCCCCTCGTTCCTTTGTGTTCACATGGATCTAGAAAAGCATGTAATGCTAGCATCAACAGAAGTAGATATTGGGACAAAGGCAGCTTAGGATATAGACTGAATACAATGCGAGTAGGAGAGAGATAGCACAAGAGTACAGAGCTTGGCTTATGCAATTCCTAGCGGGATTTATTGCGAGTCATGCAACATAAAATGTCCAGAACCTGAAACTATCCTGTTTGAAGAACAAAACCTGCAACTTTAATGGCTTCCTATTGAAAAACAAATTATCTTACTCCAATGGATTGGATGAAATATCAACAACACTTGCACAAGATGGATACGTGGCTTCCTAACAGCAAAACAACACTAACTAAGCATACAATGAATGAAACTAAGAATTCTAAGCAAAATGAAAGACTAATCTATTGTAATGAGAAATTCAGAGGAAAATTTGAGGGGCCATTTGCTTGAGCACAAGCCAACTATTTATAGCATTTTCATTTACCCAAGGTAAAAACCAAATTGAACTCTTAAACTATAAACAATGGCAAAACACTATTCCAGGGAACCAGAATCATTAATGCAAGCTCAAGGTGGTGAAAAAAAGCTGGTAAACGTTTAAATTTACGTTAGTCGTGTTAAAAGAGCATTCTGGAAAACGCGTGAAGGACCACCGCCCATAGAAGGGCGGTGGTTACAAGACCGCCGCCCTACTAGACCGCCGCCCAGGCAGGGCGGCGGTTTCGTAACTAAAGAGCAAAAGGCAAAGAAAAGAGGGAAAAAGGGAAAAACAAAGCATGCGGGGGCTAAGCAAGGCATGCGGGATGATAATGCATACTTGGAGAGATTTTCCGGATCCCGAACACCTTGCGAGGAGACCTGTATCATCATTGGGGCACATGTTACGTTGTTCCGAAGATGAAGTACCCTACAATTTTTGGTACATACATATTGCCCCCTCGGAGAAGTTTTTTAGCCATGAAGAGGCGTAAAATGGTGGGTCCGAGTATGGTGGTCCCGAAATGGGAAGTTGGAAGCTATACCTGATACGTCCGTGTGTCGAAATGACGCCATCCAAAATGCCCGCTCCCTGTAGAACGAAAAGAGAACTCAAGTGCAGATAGACAAGATAGATCGGAAAATAAATGCTAAAATAATGGGAAATGAGGACGTACCATTTTTGCGCGGGTGAGAACTTACCTCCGTCGGCGCTCCAAACCTGCGAAAAAAAAGGATTTAAAACAAGTCAGGTTTCTATATATGTGAAAGTGGGCCCCATTTTCCTATTCATTTACGCATGTTGATTTGGTTGGTTTTGAGCTCTGGGACCCACAGTGACAGTTTCTTATGAGAGTAGAGTCAAAATGTTTGTGACGGGATAGCGATCATGCCGCCACAAGCGGAACATCAACACGCGAGATCACAAGTTAGTTTTCTCTTAATTTATCGTTTTTGCCTCCAAACTTTTAAAATGCTAAAATATTTTTCGTGGGGGGGTTATTTTTGAAAATATTAGGTTCAAAAGGTCCATCTAGGGGGGGCACCTATTGGGTAGGCCTTGTTTTTAGTTAAAATGGTCCTTTTTCATGTTTTTTTGGCCTTTTTAAGTTATAAAACCCGCGTAGGTTTTCGGGACATGACCCCCTACCCAGGGCAGCGGTTACACGACCGCCGCCCTGTTCAGGGTGGTGGTTACAAGACCGCCACCCTTAAGGCGGCGGTTGTGAAACCGCCGCCTTGCTCAGGGTGGCGGTTCTTCACAGAATGTCAAAAGAACACTTGTTTGAGATTGTTTTTGCATTTTTAGCATTTCTATGTGTTTTCATGATTTTTCTAATGTCACTTGGATGCTAATTTGCTTTGTTTTGTGTGTTTTTGGGTGTATGCAGGCGAGAGAGGAGTACATTCAGTGGAGCCGAGAGAGGGAGTGTGACTGGCTCCCAACAGTGTTAGATGCCCTTTCACAGGACGAGCAGGATACTCTTCAGAGGGCTGGTATACTACGTATATCACGGGTTCCACATGTTGCACCATCCAGTCACATACTCTGTGACTTATTTTCCTACTGGGATGCTGATCGGAACACCTTCCGATTACCAGGGGTCCGAGGTGAGTGGACCATCACACTGGAGGATGTTTACCGTATCCTGGGGGTCCCGATCATCGGGAGACGACTCACCCTTGAGACAGCAGGTTCACGGGCCCAGATAGCACAGTGGGCTTCTTACATGGGAGATGTAGTCATCTCCATGGGTTTGAAGAAGGGGGTTAGAGTTCGGTCTATTCCTAGCTTGCGCATCCCCTTGATTCACTAGGCTATTATGGGGATCCTTGCCTCGAGATTGATCGGGGACAAGGGAGGAGACACACTACTCTACTGTTGGTCCCCCATCATTGCACAGATCGAGGGTCATGGCTGGATTTACGCCTGGGGAGAAGATATACTTGGGACTACCTACCATGACTTATACAGGGTAGTCCATTTACAGGGGCAGTCTTTGAGCCACCCGACCCTGGTTATGAGTTGGGTTTATGAGCACTTCATTCCTTATGGTAGAGGTGTAGAGGTGACAGATCCCAGAGCTATGAGGGCAGCCAGATGGACAGATATGTCAGTGCTCAGAGCACCTCATCAGCCAGTTGCTTCTCTAACCACCGATGACATGGAGGCCACACCATATCAGACCATGGCAGGCTTATGGGGTGAGGAGGCTCTTACTTTGATCTCCTGCTCCACCACAGGGCAGCTCATTGACAGAGTAGGGCGAGTGGAGATACACCCTTTTGGCCGAGTTCCTCAGCAGTTTGGCCTACCTTACATGGGCATGCTTCCCCTGGTAGTGCCAGTATACAGGTTAGTTCGAGAGGCCAGAGGGGGTCCTAGAGGCTGGGGTTGGACAGTTGTTACACCTGGCATTCCTATTGCGGCCAGGAGGGTAGTACGTGCCCGAGGGAGAGCCGGTGCTCCTCAGGCACCCTTACTTCAGATTTCCGTAGGTCCTGCCCATAGCAGCAATGACCCCATCGACATAGACTCCGAGTCCGAGGAGTTCACAGGGGGAGAGACAGAGGAGGAGACTGAGGAGGACAGTGATCCTGAGTGGCATGACACTTAGGATATCATGCAGGCAGAGAGGGCAGAGCAGAGTGCAGAGAGAGTTACTCTGGTTTCAGAGGAGCCACTCTCCCAGGGCCATGGTGGGGAGGATGAGTCCGTTGCAGGATGCTACGTCACTCCAGCCACGGGGGGAGCACCTCAGTCAGTGGCGGCATCTGTGGCAGGTGCTGACCCTAGAGATCCATCCTGGAGGCCTGGTGATCCGAGTAAGTTATCTTCTTTTTGCTTTGAGTTAGGATTGCTTTAATTGCCATCTCTCCTTTTGTTTACACTTGTGTTTTATCTCTTGTTTTATTTCTAATTCATTTTCTCCTTTGTTTGCAGAGACCGCCGATGAGTGGCGAGACTTGATTCGCAGGGTATGCACCGATACCCTGATGATCCCCATGGAGAGGACCCGTACAGAGCTGTCTGTGGATGCAGGGGAGCCCTCAGCAGCTGGCAGACATACTGACATCTTTGCCCTTGTCTGGCATGTGGCTAGGATGGTATCAACTCTCCGTACGGAGCTAGCGGGGTATAGGACAGCCGAGCGCCTGATGAGGAGTCATTCTCGTGGTGAGACTGCAGCTGCCCCTCGGGATCTTGAGCCCTCCGTGCACTCAGAGCGCTGGCATAACTGGAGTCCTAGGCATGGGCATGCACCTTCATAGGGTTCTCATAGGGATTGAGAAGCCACTTGGCTCTCCTAGATTTTTGTATGACATTTTTGTATATCTCTGGCTCTTTGAGTATTTTGACCATGCTTAACCCATGATGGCATTGTATAGGAATTTTGATCATTTATATATATATATTCTTTTGGATCAAACCCTTGGCATTTATGGCTTTGCTTGCATTTATGTTATGTGAACTATGACGTTATGCTTATATGCTTTTTAGAATGTATGCAATGGAGAACAAATGATACAAATGTTTACTTTCTTTTTGTATTTCATGATGCTGATATATGATAATGTAGATACAATGTGATTTTGAATCTTAGTTTCTGTAAGCAATTTTGGATACTTCATATTTGTTTTGGCAAAGTGGTGAAGATAAGCCGGTATGATGAGTAGATAGACTTGCCCCACTCCTAACCCCATGCAACTAGTAAGATGCGAGGGCTCATCACCGAGAGCTTGGAAAGGGCACAAGTTATGAAATGTGTTGAAATGATAGTGATGAAAGATAGACAAAGCTTTGGTGGAACCAAATTAGGATGCTACAAGCCTACTCCACTCGAGTGACTCCATAGTTTGGGATGCAACTTGCTTTGCGGTTTATCTAGACTTAGATCCGTAGATGGCCACATGGTAGACAAAATCTGGGTTTTTAGGATTTTTAATTCTCTTGGAATTTTGAACATCCGATTCATTTGTTTTTGACTCAAGACTTCAAGATTTGAATTGTTTGTTTATGACCTTTTACATTTGTTTGTCAAGAGGACCCCCTACACTTTGCCCCATGCTACTAGTAAGAAGCGTGGGTTTATCACCATAGGCAAGGCATAGGCGAGTAAGGGCATTTCCATCCTTTCCCAACCCTACGTCACTAGTAAGAGACGCAAGCTCATCACCGAAGGTTGGTGGGGCAAGGAAATGTGTAAATTTAAAATTTTCTGTTTGATTTATATTTGACTTGTTTACTTGAGAAAAATGTCAGTGTGTTCTTATTTCCAAAGAGATATACATACGGGATAGATGTGACACAATGAAGCTTCTAGAACAGACCATAGGCAAGACACCTATCCTAAGAAGAAACCAAAAGTGAGAACAAACCTGCAGATCTTGGTATGGTTACCGTTAAGACCTTGTCATATCTAACTTTGTTTGATGAAATGATTCCGAAATAGTTGATGATATCATGGAAATAGAGAAGTATGATTAGAGTGTTTATGCCAACAACATCATGAGTTTGTAATGAATTGCTTTGAGAATAAATTCCTTGATCACAAATTTGTACGAAACAAGCGGACAAAATGATCCTAACTATATGAAGATGCAATGTAGATATAACTATACAAGTAGTACTAGTTGCTTACGCATAGAATCGTTTGAGGTGTAGGGAATTGACTGTTTCACCAAATTCCTCACCTTCCAGCGTACATAGGAGATATGCGCCATTTCCGTAGTCCTTCATGACTCGGTATGGGTCTAACCATTTGGGCTGGAACTTCCTTCCTTCGCAGGTATTTTTGTCGATCCAGTTGTCTATCCTTAGAACTAGATCACCTTCATATATGTCGCGTTCATAGACTTTCTTGTTATACTGCCGGCACATCCAGTCAGCATAGACTCTGTGCCGCTGTTCATCATCTAACCTAGCTTCATCTAGGCTTTCTAGTTGGGAGAGACGTGCTTCTCTGTAAGCGTCTTCGTCTAGAATCCCTTGCAATGAGATACGGAGACTGGGTATTTCAACCTCAAGCGGGAGAACTGCTTCCACCCCAAATACTAGAAAGAAAGGATTCACCCCTGTTGGTGTTCTTATTGAGGTTCAGTGGGCCCATAAGGCCGGATATAATTTCAAATGCCAATCTCGTTTGTTTTCTTTCACCATTTTAAGGAGAATGGCTTTTAATGTTTTGTTTGTTGCTTCAGCTTGTCTATTGGTTTGAGGGTAATACAAGGAGGCTGTATGATGGCTTATTTTAAATTTATTGCACAATTTGTGAACTTCATCATTCTTAAAAGAAGTCCCATTATCTGAGATAATGATTTACAGGACACCGTACCTGCAAATGATTTGGTTCAAAATGAACTTGGCAATTACAGAACCTGGTACAGTGGTAAGAGGCATGGCCTCTACCCACTTGGTAAAATATTTGGTGGCTGTGATTATGAAATTATGGCCATCTGTAGATGAGGGAGAGAATTTCCCTATTAAATCTAGGCCCCACGTAGAAAAGGGCCATGGAGTAGCGATTGGTTGTAGAGCTTGTGCCGGCATGTGAATCTCATGGGAGAATTCTTGGCACTTATGACACCTTCGTACAAACTCTACTGCGTCGTGTTCTAGAGTAGGCCAGAAATAGCCCATTCGATGTATTTTACGAGTGGTGGCATGGCCACCAAAGTGGCCTCCACACATTCCACTGTGAGATTTGTGGAGAATCTTCTTGGATTCTTCTATGTCGACACATCTTAAAAGCATTCCATCGAATGCTTTTCGATAGAGCACTTGCTCTATAACGACGTATTTAGCTATGATAATGCATAATCGCCTTCTTTGTTGCAATGTAACGCCTTCCGGATACGTATGATCCATGATGTAACTAACAATATCAGTATACCAGGGACACTCAGAGATGGGAGGTCTGTTTTCGATGTAGTATACGCATTCATCTGGAAAGTCCAGATCTACTAGATCGCCTCCGTCTAATGGATTATCAGCTAACCAATCCATGATGATTTGTCCTTTAATAGACTTTTGATTTACAAACGTTAGTTCAAACTCCCCCATTAAGGTTATAAAGCGTCTAGCCTTTTTAGATAAGGACCCTTGCGTGAGGAAAGTTCGTAAATGCTCTATCTTTACAATGACCTTTGTTTCTTGATTTAGCATGTAATGTCTTAAGCGTTTGGTTGCAAAGACTATGACAAGGCATTCTCATTCTGTTTGCATATAGCTTGTTTCATAGTCAAGCAATGTCTGACTAATGAAATAGATCGCACGTTGTCTCTTTTCATCGTCTTCTTGAGCCAGCATACAGGCTAGCGAGACATTGGTGGCTCGCGAATATAAAATTAATGGGCGATCTGGCTTAGGTGGCATTAGCGTAGGTGGTGATAACAAGAAACACTTAACTATGTCGAAAGCTTCATTGCAGTCTTTGGTCCAATCAATGCTATAATCTTTCTTGAGTAGATTGTTGATTGGATGAATGGCGAAACTTAAGTCCGGGATGAATCTCCGGATTGCACCAAGTTTTCCGAGAAATGACCTGATTCTAGATTCATCCGAAGGTGGTACCATTTTGAGAATAAATTTAATTTTGGTTGGGTCAACATCGATCCCACGTGATGATATAATGTAACCTAGGAGCTTCCCTCCTGTCACACCAAAGACACATTTTTCTGGATTTAGCATGACTTCGTATTCTATCAGACGTGAAAGAATGACACGAAGCACTTCTGGATGGTCACAACGCTTCTTGGCCTTGGCCAACAAGTCATCTACATAGGATTCCACAATTTTATGAATAAGATCATGAAATATATACGTCATAGCCCGCTGGTATGTAGCGCCAACGTTCTTGAGTCTGAATGGCATAACAACATAGCAATAGGTTCCCCAAGGAGTTATAAACATGGTTTTAGCTTGATCTTGTTCGGATATTCTGATTTGATTGTATCCTAAGAATCCATCCATGAGAGACAATAGTTCAAATCCAGCTGTTGCATCAACAATGACATCTATGGATGGTAATGGGAAGTCTTCTTTAGGACATGCCTTGTTAATGTCTCGGAAGTCTATGCAGATGCGTATCTTTCCATTCTTTTTGAGAACCGGAACGATATTAGATACCCACTGAGAGTAATTGACTGGTTTGATGAATCCTACTTGGAGGAGCTTTATTACCTCCTCTTTCACCATGAGAGCTACCTTGGGTTTCATTGGTCTCAATTTTTGTTTAACAGGTTTTGCATCTGATTTAGTGATGAGGTTGTGCACCGCAATGTGTGGTGCAACCCCTGTCATTTCTTTATAATTAAATGTAAAAGCCTTCTGATGTTCCTTGAGGATCCGAGTGTGTATTTATACTTCTGATGGAGTTAATGAGGATCCTAACTTTAATATCCTTGGTTCATCTTCCATTCCGATGTTAATATCAATTGTTTCTTCGATTAAAGAAGTGTTACCTTCTTTAAACTCAGGTGGGGCTGGAGGTAGTTCCAGATCATCTCCATTCTCAACTATGTATATGCTGAGTTTCTTTTGTGGGGGAAGTTCTGTCATGGGATTCCCAAAGTAAGAAGATGAATGTGGGATTAAAGACAAATCTATTACGTGATGGGCGAGATGTAACGCCGCATAGGCGTTTAAGTAATCAAGAGTGATTGTATCACTATCGATGTGGTCTAGGATAGTATATTTGTTTTCATTTCCATTAAAAAGAGGTTTTGACATTGTTTTTATCAGTGGTTCAGTACGAAGGGATACCATGAAACAGGTGTCCTCTAAATTACTATTTGGAGTAAAGCGTGATGCTGAGGTTGCTATTGAATCGGTGAGAAGATTTTGTTCTCGCGGGATTGCTTCAATTGATATGAAGTCAAACTCCTTGCTTAAATTCAGTACAACTATTTTGTAGAGCTGTAAGTGCTCGGCTTTGGTTTCATACACCTCAGCAGACTTGGTTTGCTACCAATTACGAGTCTCCTAACACTCTGATGTTATCAACACTGATTCTCTTAGCTAAGATGAGGCCAAGGAGGAGGGCTTCGTACTCAGCGCCATTGTTTGTACATTCAAAATTTATTTTAAAGGAAAATGGTAGGACTCTTCCTTCGGGAGAAGTAACGATTACACCTACCCCAGCTCTGTAACGACATTTAGCTCCATCAAAATGGAGAGTCCAATACTTAGCTGGGAATATGGGTGCTGGGATATTTGTTGTGTTAACATCTTCTACCTCTACCATGCAGAGATCTACTGCTGGGAGAGAACTGACACCTAGGGTGTATCCCATGCCTACAGAATCAAATGGTAGGAACATTGGTAGATCCTGTTCTAGCAATTCAACAATTTTTGCAGTAGTTCCTAATGATACTGTTTCTACAATGTTAGCCTCATCCTTGAGGGCTGGGATCATCTTGACTAGGCTCATAGTTTCAAGATCTGTTGTAGGCACCAAATTTTCTTTTGGTTTCACGTTAGTGGGTTTATTAAGTTGGTTTGTTGGGAGTTCAAACTCCGAGTGCACGTCTGGTCTTCTCTTTAAGTCAGCCAGGTGTATGTCGAATGGTTTTGGATCACCTTTGGCTATGAACACCTTTCCTAAATGCAATAATCTTACTTCTTGAAATAACGTAGAAGGGATAGCCTTCATACGGTGTATCCATGGTCGGCCGAGGATCATATTATAGTTAGTTTCCCGATCTATAATATAAAACTTAGTCAGGATTGTTTTGGGTCCTAAGGTGACCGGTAGTATTATAGTTCCAATTGAAGTGGCTTTAAGGCTGTCATAGCCTCTTAGTGTATTTCGAGTCGTGGAACAATTGGTTTCTCCATACCCTAGCTTTTGAAGGAAAGAGAAGGGGACTATATTAACTGCTACCCCATCGTCAACCATCGCGCATTTCACATAATTGTTATAAACCCACACTTGCAAGTGTAAGGTTGGATCACCTTGGCATGCAATCTCAGCGTCTGTTGGCATTTTGTTTATTTCGAATATGAATTCGGTGTCCCTATCCGGCTGCCCCAGAGGGTGGATATCAAAGTCTATATGGTTTACCTGTGTTTCAGGAGGTGGAGTGATGTTAATTAAATGACCTAAACCCAATGCCTCTAAAAGAGCAGCCCTGTGAGTAGGGGAGTTCTTCAATAAATCCAAAAAGGAGATGTGTGAGAAGGTTTTTGTTAGATCATTAATTAAATCATAAGCACCCACGGGCTTTATTAATACTTGTTGGATATTGTCTGTCTCTAGCGGGTAGCTTGGACTTAGCTGAGAGGAATATTCTCGTGTCCTTGTTACAGCTTCTACGGGTAGTTCGACATCTAACTCCACTAAACTGACTATCTTAGGTCATGGCTGACTTCCTAATTGTGGCGCAACTAATGGATTTAGTGAAGTTGAAGGCTTCATGATCATTGTTTCCTATAATTACACCCTTGTTTGTCCCGTTTGGATTTAACTTGTTATTGTTGTGATTTGGGAGTGGATCATTGAAGATCTTGAGGGGTGCATTTTGAGGGGAAACTGCCCCTGTAAAATTATTTAGTGCTGGTGACGTAGGATCTGCCAAGAACATATCTATAAAAAGTTGTCTTTGTTCCTTTGGCAAACGTTGCATGAATTTATTGTAGTCACGACACGTTCTAGTGTCATGGCCTCAGATTTTGTGAAAACCACAATACGAGTTAGGATTGTAATTCCTAGTTTGTTGACTTGGTGTATATTGTGGCCTAAAACTCTGATCAAACCATTGCCTATTAGGATTAAAGTTTTGCGTTTGTTGTCTTTGGTTTTAATTCTGGTTTTGATGCCCAGTTGAGTTTTGGTTTGGACCTTGTGTAGGGTTTTGCCATTGTTGTTGTTGTTGTTGTGGATGATTAAAATCCACTGTATTGATTGTTGGAGTAAAGTTGTTGTTTCGTTCACTATTTATTAGCGGCAGAGTATTCACAAAATTTACCCTTTTGGCCTGATCAGTTACTCCATCTGTTGTCACTCCACGATTTTTATTAAGGATTTTAGGTCCTTGATTGACATTCATGGTAGTAGGATAAGTTGTAGTGTTATGGTTGGAGGTGATTAACCTTCCGTTTGCCCCATATGTTTTGCGACCACTATCAATTGCCGCTTGATCTATTCGGAGAGCACTCTCAAGTACTTCATCGTAAGTTCTTAGTGGGAACTTCTGGACTTCTTCCTTCACTTCTCTGCTGAGAGAATGAAGGAATAAATCACATAGTTCCATCTGATCCATATTTGGAGCACTTGCCGAAGAATAAAGAACTGTACGCCACCTCTAGATGAAATGGGTGACAGATTCATTGTGTTCTTGCTTAATATGCAAGAATTCCCTGATTCCTGTTCTTAATAGTTTGTTCATGTCAAATGCCTTGATGAAATCTGAAACGAGTTGCTTGAACGAATGGATGGAAGCCTCAGGTATTCTATAATACCAATCGAGAGCGATGCCTTCCAAGGTTTTCAGGAATATTTTAGCAACAACCCCATCCCAATGGAGTAATTCTCGAATAGCTGTAGCGTAAGCCTTGATATGTGCATTCAGATCTCCCTCACCTTTGTACTTGGGAAAATCAGGAAGGGGTCTTGGAAGCATGACGCTTCGTATGGTGAAATTTAAGGGCTCTTTCAAGTATTATGAATATGTCCCTATCGCATAGGTTTTGACCATTGATGGTGCCTGCTGAGGGAGTGGAGGTGGAATGGGTTGTTGACATGGTGTTGGATATGCGTTGGTAGGAGCGTAAGGAAACCCCTGTGGTTGAGTAAAAATGCTGGGAGAGGAGAACATGTCCCCTTGTGGTGATTTGGAATACATGTTTAAGTATGAAGGGGTATTGTCCACAAATGGATTATTTTGTACTAGACTGGGAGGTGTCAGAACGATGTTAGAAATGATGGTTCTAGTCGGCGTTTGTTGTGAATACTGAGGGGTCACGCCTAACGTACCTATTCCTATGAGGAGGTCTATTTGGCTAGGATTAGAATTTCCTGCCTGCATGAGTTGAGAATGGTGATTTACCTGAGCAAGTTCTAACCCCCTCACTTTTTCTATTAACGTTGAAATGACTTCATTTGGTGAAGTCACGGTATTTTGCGTTGTATAGGCATGTGATATCCTGCTTTGAATTGATCGATACCTTACCAATTTTCCCTGACGGCATTATCTGTATGCAGTGGCATGAAGGTATTTCCTTGAAAAGAGACCTCGGGTTGTATTTGTAGATTCCTTATAGGTGGGTACATACTCTAAGAGCATTGTTCATTCCTGACATAACGTACTGAATGTTCATCATCTAAACCTAGGTATGGGTTTGATTGTCTGCTAATTTGTGGTCTAAGTAGTATCTGAGGAGACGAACTAGATTCTCCTATGAACGTCATATTGTTCAAGCCTGAAGGCTCTGTTTGTTGTGTTTGAGCGAGCTGATCCAACTCCTCTGTTTGGAAAGATGAGCTATATCTGACCCTTGGAGTTTGTGTTGACAACTGGTTAGTTGAGTAGTTGTCACCCCATACTGAGAGCGAGGGTGATGATTGTCTATTCAGTTGAGCGTAGTATGCCTCAAGACCTAAGAGAGGCCTACCATATGCATCAAATCCTGACATATTCGGGGGGTATATGAATACCCACAAAATAATGGGAAGGAGCGAAGGTGATGGTGAAAGCTGATGAGGTAGATAAGATGGAATAAACGTTATTTTGAAAGAGCAAGTAGAAATACGACTCCGAACCAGAAAGTAGGAAGTTTCACATTGGGTTCACCAATTTTGTTGGTGAAGCTGATGTGAAGGCTAAAGAGGTGGAAAAGATGAAAAGTATACTAATTGGAAGAACAAGTAGAAATATGACTCCGAACCAGAAAGTAGGAAGTTTCACGTCAGGTTCACCAATTTTGTACGATGAAAAAGTGACAAGTGAGCATGGGAATCTACAATTAATTTTCCTCGTACCCAACCTCCCGAGGTCATGCCGAGACAGCCGGTGGGGATTGAATATGCATGGGATGCAGACAAACTAGTTAGGCAATCTGATGTCTTCGACGCCCACTAGTGGAAATTGTGAATCTAAGGCAAAGAAGGCCCTCCTAACCTAAACTGGTGTGATAGATCGATCAACAAGGATGACTACTCGAAGGCTCCAATCAATATCGAGCTTTGGCGTGATTTGGTCTATGGGTTGTGGAATACGTGGAAAATGACCTAGGATAGTTTTATGTATGTCTCAAGATAAGGTCATAGGGTGGATGGTAAATATAGTTGACTCTATGGGTGATTCTCTAGCCTAGTCCAAAACTCCTTAGCTTCGTTAGCTCCTATGTCTAACAAGGATAACCGTTCGATGATGATAGGTGGAAGTGGAGTAGATCTGAATACTAATGTACGTAGGCCAACATCTATGTCTGATTCACCTATGGACTCTTTGGGTTGTGGGATTTGTGGGTCACAACCATAGATTTGTGGTTGTTGTGGTTATGCTATGGTCATGTGTGGATTCAGTCCCTAATCCCTAGTATCCAATAGTCATATGCTTTCTCAGCCTCTATATTCAGAATTAACAGTTGTGTGATCTTTTCAGAGTATCTCATAGGTGTTTGTGCAACCTGAATTCTTAGGCTGGTATTTATATCTATGAGAGTGTCTCCTGTGTCTGGCTATGGGACCAAAGGATCACAACCAAATGTTTTCTCTCTTTCAAACCCTTCCACAGTCATGTGGATATGTATCTAGGATAATCTGTAGTTTGGTTGATTTGACCAAAATATGTGTGCTTAGTCGTCTTCTATGTTAACCCGTGTAATTGGGGACTGATTTGTTATAAGTTTATCGTTGTTTGGAAGACTTGGATCCTAAGATTCTGATCTATATCAGTTATTGCTGTGACAAGATTGGGTTGGGGCATGATTGGCTCAAATACGTATTCCATGGGCTCTCTAGGTCCTATGATTGTCATACAAAAGCAACAACGTAAACTAAATGCAGCAAAGTAAAATTAACTATGCGAAGTATATCTATAACATATATAACTTCTATATTTTTGTATTTTTCTGATGAATTTTATACGATGAAATTGATGGAGCAACTATTTTAATATATCTAGAAATTGACAGTTAATCTATTGATGAATTTAAAACAAACAAAGTAACCGAGTATAGCTACTTGCCTGTGTAGTTGTAAATCTATTCTAAACAATGAAATAACTGATCTAATCTATTTGAAAGACTCTTGATCCTACCTTAGAAGTGAGGAATGAATCATAGTCTCTCAAAAACTATCAATCCCCACAGCTTCCTTGGCAATATCAAAAGTAAAATTGACTGAAATAAAGTGATTGGCTACTTTATTTGATATGCTTATAATTAAAACTCTGAAAGCTAGAACCTGGATTCTACAAAATAGTGGTGAATCCAATGGTGTGTGTGGCTTTGTCCCCTTAGTGTGATCCCCTCATTCCTTCGTGTTCACATGGATCCAGAAAAGTGTGTAATGCTAGCATCTACAGAAGTAGATGTTTGGACAAAGGCAGCTTAGGATACAAACTGAATACAATGTGAGTAGGAGAGAGATAGTGCAAGAGTACAGAGCTTGGCTTATGCAATTCCTAGCGGGATTTATTGCGAGTCATGCAACATAAAATGTCCAGAACTTGAAACTATCTTGTTTGAAGAACAAAACCTGCAACTTTAATGGCTTCCTATTGAAAAACAGACTATCTTACTCCAATGGATTGGATGAAATATCAACAGCACTTGCACAAGATGGATACGTGGCTTCCTAACAGCAAAACAACACTAACTAAGCATGCAATGAATGAAACTAAGAATTCTAAGCAAAATGAAAGACTAATCTATTGCAATGAGAAATTCAGAGGCAAATTTGAGGGGCCATTTGCTTGAGCACAAGCCAACTATTTATAGCATTTGCATTTACCCAAGGTAAAAACCAAATTAAACTCTTAAACTATAAACAATGGCAAAACACTATTCCAGGGAACCAGAATCATTAATGCAAGCTCAAGGCGGTGAAAAAAAGATGGTAAATGTTGAAATTTACGTGAGTCGTGTTAAAAGAGCATTATGGAAAATGCGTGAAGGACTGCCGCCCAGGCAGGGTGGTGGTTTCGTAACTGAAGAGAAAAAGGCAAAGAAAAGAGGGAAAAAGGGAAAAACAAAGCACGCGGGGGCTAAGCAGGGCATGCAGGATGATAACGTATACTTGGAGAGCTTTTCCAGATCCTGAACACCTTTCGAGGAGATCTGTATCATCATTGGGGAACGTGTTATGTTGTTCCAACGGTGCAGTACCCTACAATTTTGGGTACGTACAGCAACCAATCCACCAACCAACCCTATACCCAACATATCATCTGCACCCACACCTAAAGTCACTATCCACGGCCCCACATATCCTATTTCTAATGGGGTTACACATCGCGCGATGCTCAAACAATTACACCAATCTTCCCTCAAAATGTCCGTATATGACCTCATCCAAACCTCTGAATCCCATCGTCAAGTTGTCATGGATGTTCTTCAGTCTATTGAGGTTTTACCCAATGATGCCACACCCGTAACCTCCATTATTAGACCTCTTCACATAGCCTCTCTCACCAAATTACCACCTTCTTATACACCTTCACCTACTCACCAAGTAGCCACCCTTAGCTTCTCAGATGAAGAGATCGTACCACACCAAACTGATGACCTTGATCCAACCATTTTCATCTCTGTCCATATTGATAATATACATGTACGAAATGTTACGATCGATGTGGGTGCTAGCATTAACATCATATCCTCACATGCATTCGACCAAATGCACATACCCAAAAATTAACGTTCATGATACGTTCATTCAATGACGTTATAACTTCCACACTTGGCACTGTCATCTTCAATGTTCATGTGGGCCCCCGTACTGTTCTAGAGTTATTTTACATCTTGGAGGGAGAATTTCAATATACCCTATTGCTTAGTAGAGCCTGGATTCATGTCATGGGTTGTGTTCCTTCTACTTTGCATCATTATGTGAAGTTTGAGCATGAAGGGCACACCTATACCATTCTAGCTGACCCATCACCTTTCAAAACCTGCAACATGCCTTACCGACCCAATGATGTGCTTGTACCCATTAAGGCATCCACATCCATGACCACTTCCTCTTCATCCACACCTCTACTCACTAGTGCCCACTGCTACCTCAACCACACCTAAATCCTTCATTCCTACCGTTGCCATGACCTCCACTGTCAACCCATTCACCTCCCAATCAGCTAGCTCCACCTCTGTTCCAATCTTTAACACATTGTCTATCCCATCTACCCACATATTGACTACTGATCCCTTGGAAGGTGTTTTTTAATGCCTCACTCTAGGGGAGTATTGCCTATATAATGTCAACACATTCCTTAATCCACAAGAGTATGGAAGCCTTCACCAACACCCTCACTACGATCACCGCATAGGAGAGTGTCTCCTTTACAGTTCTCCCTACCTTCACACCAATCTCACCTATGGGGAACTTGATACTTCCACTTATACACCTGAACCACCATAAAAAACCCACCCCTTTTCTACCGACCTCTAGTCACTCACCAATTAATGTTTTTCCCACACCTTCCTACACCGATGTGCGTGGAAAGGTTTTGGTTTTGGATTTTACGAGCCAGGCCATCATACGGTCATTCCATGTACTACCCACAAACATAATGACCGTAGTGGTATCAGCTTTACTGAAGTACCTACCAAGAAGGCTCGCATTCAACTCATTGAGGATATCGACCCTTCTCCAGCTTCTTCACTTGCTCCACCTTCTTCACCACCTTTACCAACATATTCAATGGATCTAGAATCCATTCCTCCTAACTTTTTTTTTTCATAAACACCATTTCCTTGGGGCCTCTGACTTATCAATGTGAGGGCAAGGTTCCCTCTTCTCTTCCCTTCCTGTATCCTGAAATGATCGATGATGATACACCTTCTATTAATGTCATTCAATATCAGGATGATGAATCTATACTCACCTATCTTGGTGTAGAAGACTCTTATATTCATCGGTTGTTACCATCTGAGACATAAACCATGTTGAATGAATCTACTATCGAAATCAAAATCCACACTTAGGATGACCCACACATTCTAAAGATTGGCCAATCTTTAGATACTACTGAACAGGAAGCCATCACTTCTTTTCTCAAAAATCATAACCATGCCTTTGCTTGGTCTTACATTGACATGCCTAGTATTGAACCCACCATAGTGGTCCATAATATTGTAACCATTCCTAATGCCAAACCCGTAAAACAAAAGTTGAGGAAAATACACCCTCGCATTGCTCTTCTGGTTAAGGAAGAAATTTAGTGCCTTCTTTCTGGTTCCTTCATCTTACCCATTGATTATCCCTAATGGATTTATAACATTGTTATTATCACTAAGGTGATAGGGGGACTTCGCATTTACACAGATTTCCGTGACCTCAACCTAGCTTACCCCAAAGATGACTTTCCTCTACCCAGTATTAACTAGTTAGTTGACCTTACTACTGGTCACAAGATGCTATCACCCATGGATGGTTTCTTAGGTTGTAACCAAATCTTGGTTGCCCCAGAGGATCAACACAAAACCACATTCATCACCCCTTGGGGGGCCTTTTAATATCGAGTCACACCTTTTGGCCTTAAAAATGTTGGTCCCACATATCAGTGGGCTATGACTTACATCTTCCATGACATCATGCACTGTATATTGGAAGATTACATAGATGATCTCCTTGCCAAATCTAAACACCACTCCGAGTACCTCACCGTCCTAAAAACCATCTTTGACCACCTCATTAAGTATTGTGTTTTCCTTCAGCCCAAGAAGTGTGTCTTCACGGTTCTCTCAGGAAAGCTCTTAGGATTTAATGTTTCCTTACATGGTATAGAGGTTGACACTGATAAAGTCAAGGCCATTCTCAAAATGGCTCCACCCACTAATTTGTAGCAATTATGTATCCTACAAGGTAAGTTGCAGTCTATTCACCATTTCATTTCACAACTTTCCAATCGATGTCAGCCATTTCATCATCTTCTCAAAAAGGATGTCTCCTTTAAATGGGATGATGACTGCCACAAAGCTTTTGAGTCCTTGAAACAATACCTTCTCCAACCACCCATACTCATTCCACCTAAAGACGATCAACCATTCTACCTATACATCTCTGCTACCGATCACTCCTTAGGGGCTATGCTCACTCATCGCAATGAACAACATAGGGAGCAGGTGGTTTATTACATAAGCTGCACTCTTCTAGATTACGAAACCTGATACACCCATGCTAAAAAACTTTGCTTAGATTTAGTTTTTATTTCCACAAAACTCCGCCATTACCTACTCAACCACAAAACCTATGTTATGACCAACATCGACCCCTTACACTTCATGTATGCCAAACCTTACCAAAATCAATAGGCTGCACACTGGCTTATGCTTTTGGTCGACCTCAACCTTGAATTTATACATCAAAAGTCCATCAAGGGCTAAGCTATCACCGACCAATTGGATGACGTGCCTATTTCCGGGGATCAACCCTCTAACTTTTAATTTCTAGATGAGTTTATTGCTACCCTTACCCTGGAAAAACTTGCTTACCAAATGACACTCTTCTTTGATGGTTCCAAGTGTCAGCATGGGGGTGAGGCTAGTGTTATTCTCATTTCGCTTGATGGTGAACCCATGCCTTTGTCTTTTAAACTCAATTTTGATTATACAAAAAACATTACTGAATACGAAGCACTTGTATTATGTCTCCAGGCTATTTACGCCTTAGATGTTAAGTTAATCAATATCTTTGGTGATTCTCAATTGGTCATAAACCAAGTCAATGGTATATACCAGTGTCGTAATGAGGTACTTCAAAAGTATAAACAACATGTGGACATACTTTTGACCACCTTCTATTGTTACACCCTTCAAACCATCCCACGTTATACCAAAAAATTTACAGATACCATGGTCTTCTTGGCTTCTCAGATACCCGCTTCCCCCGCCAATTCTAAAATATTTGTCACCGTAGAAAGACTCCAATCACCCTCTTATTTACCTTGCGAAGTTTACTCTATAGGAACAACTGCTCCCGACTCGAGTGACCTTTGGTATAAACAATACTCAGACTATCTTTTCCTCTCCATCTTGCCTCCCGACCTCACTCGTAATGGAAAACACGCCTTCCTTAAAAGGGTCTCTCATTACGTCATCATGGATGGCCTCCTCTATAAACATAGCTTTTATGGTATTCTCTTACGGTGCCTCACGATTTCTAAAATTACTTATACCATTAAGGAAGTTCATGATGGCATATGTGGAGGTCACATCAGTGGCCTTGCTGTTGCTAAGAGTATTCTTCACCTAGGTTATTACTAGCCGACCCTTAACCATGATTGTTGTGACTACATTAAGCGTTCTGTAAAATTCCAACACCATGCTAATCTTCATCATACACCTAGTCATGCCTTACAAGTCGCTCGTGACCTTTGACCCTTCTCTCAATGGGGTTTGGATCTTTTCAGAGAGATCAATCCTCATTCTTCCCAGTGACATCAATAGATAATCACCGCTACCAAATATTACACCAAATGGGTTGAAGCCATACCTCTCATCTCCACGAAAGCTGAGAAAATACGTGAGTTCATCAATCATCACATTATTTATCGCTTTGGTGTCCCACATCGCCTCATCACTGATAACAGAAAACAATTCAAAAATAAAACCTTGCAGAAACTTTGTGATGCCTTCGGTATTCAACTAATTTTCTCATCGCCATATTAGCAAAAAAAAAATAGCGAAGCCGAATGCACCAATAAAACCATGAACAAAATTCTCATAAAAGTGGTTAACAATAATGGGAAGGACTGACATATGCACATTCCTTTCACTCTATGGGCATACCGTACTAGTATTCGCACTTCCACTGCGGCCACACCTTTTTATCTTGTCTATGGTACAAAGGTTGTTCTACCTCTCAAAGTTCAAATTCCATCACTTTGTATTTCTCTCCATGACATGCTCAATGATAATGACTTTCACCAGGACCGTTTAGCACAACTTCAGTTATTAGACGAATGCCATCTTAATGCTCTTGACCATCTTCAATTTTACCAAAAACGTATCAAACGTGCCTATGAAAAATGTGTCCATGAACGAACCTTCTAAGTTGGTGATCTCATCCTAAAGAAAAATCAACATGTAACCAAAGCAGAAAAAGTAAACGGGGAAAAATTGCTCCTAATTAGATTGGACCATACATCGTGACTCATGCTTATGGATTAGGTGCTTATCATTTATCTTCACTTGACGGTAAACCTAAACCTGATCCCTTTAATGCCTTGCATCTTCGACCATTCTACTGTTGACTTTCAGTCCTACCTCACATTCTACCTCTTTTCATGCTTTTCTCTTGAGCGCCATTCACTTCCTTCCTTTCACTATGCCATCCCCAACAATTAAACAAGAATAATGTGCATACTCATCAATATTTTACGCTCTCTTAAATATGTGTACCACGGCTCTGCACATGACATGATTCTCATATATATTTTTCATCTACTTTTAGATGAGATCCCATGGTTGTTTCACCTTGCTTTCTAAACAAGAATCTGATTCTTCACCTTAGTCTTGTCCATGACTTAAAATCCCTCACATGGGATCCAAATCCTTAAATCAAACTTCTAATAAAAATATGACTCCCTCAAAAAGGACATCTTTCTCTCTACATCGCTGCTATAAATAGATTGCTCCCTCGAAGGACAGCTATGTAAAGCCTGCTTAAAAAAAAAGGAGAATCTGAAGCTTCCCACATCGATTAGCTTCGCGAAGAACTCAAGGAGTTAACTTCCTCATCCCATATAGACTTCCCACATCAATCAGTCTATCTCAAATACAAATCAAAACAAAAAACTTTTTCGTCACGGACTTGCTCATTGTGATCTTGGATCTCTTGCCAAAAGGCATGCTACCTCATACCATATAACCTAACCACTTTTCACCTTCTCACCATTTGCACCTTCATTTCCTACTGCCTCAAGGGACCTGCTGGAACTGTGATATTTGGTGATCATGTGACTATTCTTCACCTTTAGAATAATCAATCATGCAATGTCTTTAGGGTTTTACATTTACCAACCTATCTAAGGTATGATCCAATAGTTATGATCCTCACTAATTAGGTGTCTCTCTCGCCTCCTCTTATATTTTAACTACTTCGTTACGTATTGATCATCTTATACAAGACTAGATCCTCGATGCTTATCTCTGGGAAATTTCCCTCTTTCACCACAATCAACTTAATATCACCCATACCTATTTGTCCACAATTCAACCATCCCTAAATGAGCTCAACCCAACCATGCCTATAACCTACCAACCCATTCTCATACCTCCTCACATTTTCCCTAGCTTATGGGAGAACTACATCGGCCTGAGGTCCCTGTTTTCTAGGACTATGTAGGTAGCATTCCGAGGGCATGGGGCCCTTGGAGGTTAGCTTGACCACTCTCTACCCTAACCAATCCCCCCTTCCCTTTCCTAGTCACATTCTACCCTAGTTAGTTTCCTTTTTATATCAATAATTGGAAATTCAACCAAACAAACAATAATTGCTTCACATCTTTATCATCATCATTCATACATTCATTATATCTACCATTTCTTTACCGTTATTATGCATTTTACTACAAAACATCTTAACATGACCCATATCATCATTAACTGCACAGATTAATGAATTACAAACTCAACCAATCCTAACTCAACCATACCTAAACCAAACCTAAACTTCACCATACCTAAGTCACCCTAACTCAATCCATGCCTAAACCACAAACCTGACTCAATCCATACCTAAGTCAACCTGACTCAATCCATGGCTATGACCTGACTCCATCCATGCCTATGACCTAACTCAATCCATGCCTCAACCAAAAACCTGACTCAATCCATGCCTACAACCTGACTCAATCCACACCAATAGCCTGACTCAATCTATACCTATGACCTGAGTCGATCCATGCCTATGACCTGGCTCTATCATGCCTACACTACCTAGTTTCCATCACATAAACAAATCAAAATAGAAAGTTAAACACAACCATATACACATCACACCATAATCACCATTATCTCTATAAATTAATCATCTAAACATGTGTATCCATATACATGACTCTCAAATAGCTTCGGCATGCAGGCTGGTGTATATAACAAAATCTCAAAAAATATTATGTACATTCTCACTATCTTCAGCACACAGGAAGATATATATGTCAAAAATGTGATGCTAAAAAAAAAGTAATCATGCATGGAGATCAATCATCTCCCCATCTGATATCCAATCCTGTCTCATATGTTTCCTCCTCCACTCCTCTAGCCCAACGTCCAGCTGACCTCCCTCCGCCTCGCCCTAGTCCAGCTCCTGATAGTCCTACCTTTGGAGCTGGTCTCCATGCACTAGTGGCCTCACCCTAACCTAGCCCCTAGGCTCACTACCCCCTTGTGCTCTCCACACTATGTGTGCGAGATCTACTCCTCTCACTCGAGGCTTGCTGTGCTCTATACTCGGCATATGATAAGACATATATCCCCACTCCCATCAAATGATCATGGTAGTATCTTACCTCACCCATGGCATCTCTTAATCTAGTAGTGGGTACTATTTGCAGTGGTTCCATCGCCCTCTGACCCTACCCTGCTCCTGCCTGAATAACCCTGCCCCTGTGGTGGTGCCATCAGCCCCAGATCCTGCACCTATACATGGGCCTGAAGGGACACTATTTATGCCTGTGCAGCAGCCAAATGGCCCTGCAAACCTGTAACATGTCCCTACGCTGGCCAACTACCTTGCAAACCTATCACATGTGCATGTGGGCATACCTGCACCCCATATCCATCTCCACCCTCTCCCTCTCCCTCTCCCTCTGGTGTGAGTACTAGTCCCTGTACTCCATGTGCCTGAAAAGTGGCCACCTGTGCCTGCAGAGTTGTAACATGTGCCTCATCCCCTGTCAAATGTCCTTGTACTATGCCCAACTAGGTCACCAGGGTAGCCACCTGCCCCTGTAGGGCGTCTCTTTGAACTGTGATAGTAGCCAAATATGGCTGCCCTGACCTCGGTGGTACTGCTTGTAGCTATGCCACCCACCAGTGTCTATACCTTTTTGTCACTCTGACATCATCTATTTGTCAGTCGACCAGCTGCTCCTCCTACTCCATCGACACTGTAGGTCATGGTGGAGACATAGGCCTCTCCACATCATCTCTCCTATACTAAGTGAAGGGTGGAGGTATATCTTGTGGCAAACCGAACTACCTTCTAACCTGGTCTACGAGTATCATCTCATGCTCCCCGACCCACCGCCCCTCTATCCACCTGTAAATATGTAACCCATCCAGCTCCATCACCATCTTCTTGTATGAAGGATAGGCTATCTATGGCCTCCAAATAATGTCCACGCTAGACAACCCCTCTAGTAATCGCCTGTAATTGGCTACATCATGTGTCACTCTCACCGCTCGACGCTCTCTCATAACCGGCACCCATTTCTTGTAGCCCACTCAAACAAATCCTGGCTCAAATGCATCAGCCTGGGGCATACCAACTGGGTGCACACACATAATGTGGTCATAATCCCAACAATGTAACAATAATGTGTAGGATAAGCTGAATTGCCATAGTCACCCATAAGCCCACAACTCCCTGTAGAGTTGTACCAAGAACGCAGGTGCCCATGCAAAATGAGTCTTGCTCTCCACCATGTCATGTAGGAATCCCATCAGTGACTGTGGGAATCTCCCACCCTCTGCATATGGCAGTGCAAAACAACAAACTACCTCCATCAAAAGCACTACCAACCTCATCTCCTCGGGGTAGGCTCGACACATCACCTCGTAGCTCATACTGACACTATGGAATCCTAACAATGCCAACCCCTCTCCAAACACTGGTAACAGTAACTCCTTGGATGCTTATGAGGAGATCAAGTACACCTATGTACCTGATATATGTAGTCACAGAATCCTATAACATCCTCTAGGGTGATCGTGATCTCACCTGTTAGAAAATGGAATGTATTGGTTGTTGAATCCCATCTATCGATGAGGGAAACCATCAAACTTTCCTCCCAGACTACATTTTGGTAGAGTCTGACCCCAATTAGGCCCACATCTACAACATGGATCCACTCCTCACGTGTCATCTCCCCCATATATCTCCACGAGAAAGGGAGGTACCATATCCCTCACCCGTAGCTGGTCCCTAGCCTGCATACAACCAATCATATTAATCAAACTTGACCACACCTACATGCAACCTTGCCACCCCTACTGTACTACTTACCCTAACTAAATCAACCTTTCACCTATTTCTATGCCCTAAATCAACACCACCTATCTACCCACGCCTCAGACCCTCACCTATTTTTATTTTACCTATCTGCCCATGCCTCAGACCCTCACTTATTTCCCTTTTACCCCTCTCACTGATCTTTATTATTCACCCAGCTACCCATACCCATAACTTTCCCCCCTACCTAACTCTCCCTACCTCTACCTATCTATTAGTAACTCGTTCATTTTAGCTCATTGAGGGCCTGCCTCTTTAGCCTGCTAACTGGCATCGGTCAGCATCGACCGATGGTAGTCCAACATTAACTGGCATCGGTCATCACATATGTAACTGATACCGGTCCTTACCCACAGACACCGGCTAAGAGAAAACTGACGTCGGTCACTGTCACGGTGTCAAACCTGTGACACCCTACCCTATTTCTACCCACACACCTCCTTTCTACCCATTTCCCCCACTGATACCTACCCACTACCTATTCCCACCCCTCAATTACCTAAATCTACCCTTCCTTGTTCCCCTTGTCTCATTACATTCCCCACATAAAAATTTTCATTTTTCCCCCCAAAATCCATTTCCCTCCTACCCAATTTCTATCCTCCACCTACTTAAAACAAAAAAAATCAGAATGGGATCTTACCTCATCACACTGTTGTTTGCGTGGTGGTACCTTAGGCTGCTACGCAGGTCCACCCGATCCCTCTTTTGCCTCTACCATCACCAATTGCCCGTTGGCTCAATCTAATCAAATCAATCACCTAATGAAATCACCATGCTCGTAGACCCGCCTATCGACCAATGATCACTTGTTCTATGGCTCACCAACTCAACTCTCTGTGCTGTTTGGTCGCTTTCCACCTCTTTATCTCTCTCTTGTTGTTTTCTCCAATGTGGAAAATGATAATTAATTTTCAAAACTGCGGCACTTTTTCTTTTTATAGCCTTCCCAACTTGACCAGCGATGATTTTACCTTGACCAACATTGGTCCTGTGCCCTAACCTATCGTGGTCGGTTCATGGCGATCAGCATTGGTTCATTATGACTGTTTTCAATTATCTTGCTTAGTTTTATTACTCCCATTACCCCTAATTTGCTGACTTGAATCCTTTTTACCTCACCCACACCTGACTTGAACATTTCCCTTTACCCTTCTAACCTCATCATTTACCACCTAACCTCTTTATCATTTGGGGACTCTTTATTTTACCCATCCCTCGGCCCTACCCACGCCGTGACCTAGCTATTTGGACTCAAAACATTGCTAGTGACATGTGGCCTCATGTGCTCACTATACCTTGTGACATTGTTACCCGTGTTGTTTGACCTAATGACCTTACCTTGCCCTTTTCTTGACTGTTTATCCTAACCCAACCTTTGGTGTACTGGAACATACCTCAACATTCTTGCAACTAACCTGCGATGTGTTTCCTAACCATATCCTATACCTTGGATACCAGAATCACCTTAACCTTGTTAGGATAAACCTATCGAACTTAGACAATGTAGATTTTGCATGCTCTTCAACATGGTACCGTGGTGTAGTTTATACGTGTGCGTGTGTTTGAATGTTACTCCTTTAACCCTGACCCATTACCTAGATTTACTAATTGGACCTTTACCCCTTTACCCCCGTTGCCCACCTTCCTCTTCATCACATTCACCTTTTATCAAACCACTCACCAATTTTGCCTTCTACCTCATCAGTTCCTAGTTTGAGGGGGATCACCGTCACCCACACATGGGGAAACCACATCTTATTTTTGTCAACGTCGCTTACTAATACAAGCTATGCAACAAAAAGGGGCAAACTGTAGACACCAAAAATTAGGGAACACTCCCCTTGGTCCCTCATCAAATAATCACCTTGAACACACTCACCTAACCATGGCCCCTTATACCCCACACTAATATTAATTTAATTAAATTAACCCGTGATCTCATGATATAATTTATTTAAATATCCTAATTAATATAATTCTCACACCCACCACCTCACCTATACACCTCACCTAGCCACCTCACCCCAAATCTATTCTTAGTATGTTTCCATAACTAACTAAGACCTACCTAAACCCTAAAAATCAAAGCCTATATTCCCTCTAACCACATTCCTGCCCGTTACAAAAGAAGCTTCCATTCTAATCCATGAAGGAAAGGGAACAAGATCCAATAAATCAAGGGGATCTGCCCATTTTAGAAAACCTAGGAAATCTAGCCCTAACCAATGTTGGTCACCCTAAACTACCGCCAGTCAACCCAAAACTATCATTGGTTACCTTTTATTCCCTTTGGTAACCTTATTTTGGGGTTGGCACATTCAGAGGGCAAAGGAGACGAGACCAGAGCTGCATGCAAGTAGAACCAACATTCACACACGCATCCGAACATCCACAACCAACATCAGAAGTGATCACAGAGCCATTTTTCATTCACAGGAACATCCAGGGAAGTGCCATCACCACACCAAACTTCATCCATCTAATCAACTATCATTTCCATCCATCCATCAAGTTCAAATAACAGTAAGTAATTTGTTAACCAACATTCATCTACTTTCATTTTAGTAGACTATGTTACCTCTATTATCAGTTTCTATTTGCACTCCCATTCTCCCACCTATTTCCTTTTTACCCCTCTCATTGATCATTCCTTCACCCACACCATTAAATTTCCCATACCCAGTTGTAAACCACCTTTGAGTATACCTAAGATCTCCATAGACCTTTCCATTGCCCTCTTCATTTCCATTTTCCTTCCACCAAGATTTTAATAAGTTTCTGTCACCCTACTGTACCAATTTTAGTTACCCATGACCATTGTCAGTCCATCCTGAACTGTCATCAGTTACACTAGACCGACGTCGGTCTCTATGTTTTACTGTCAGACCAAGAATAGAGTCTAATTTCCCCACCAAATACTTAAAATATCCCAAAACTAGACCCTGACCAGTACTAGTACTCTGACAGAGACCTTCCCCTTCAGATTCAATCATAGCTTAGCTTGTTTTGAACGAATTTTCTTATTGTAGTCGAATGAGATACCTAAGTCATTTTAACTACAGTAGGATTTCATTTATTGTTAACATTGAATTGTTTTAAATAGTGGATTGACAACCTTCTAGGGAGTATCACACTTCTCGAAACTAGCATACGCTAGGAAATCCACTATCATATGTTATTTAATCTCTTTTGGTGGTCTTATTATTCATTTCAGGTAGTTCCTCCTAGCCCAAGGGAAGCTCTCATGATTAGCCGTGGATCAAGAACTCATACATGCCCAATAACCTTCAACCAACTTTAACATGTATTCCTCATAGCCCTTTTACCCTTATCTATTTTGTCACATTCCAAGAAATGCTCTAAGAATCAAATGAAATAGTGGGTAAAGCCACATGTCTTCATCCAACCCATCTGGTACTCCAATCTCCCAAAAAATGATAATGAGAATAATTGAGCCCCAGATTATCTTTTCTCCTTCCTCATTCTGCACCTTTGCCTCTTCAATGACCCCATCAACAACAAATTACGTAATGTTATAATGTGTTTTATTTGCCATATTGTGTGCAATGTAAAGGAATTTTCTATTCAAGTATGTCTACCTCTCTGATGTTCCCAATTTACAACTAACTAGTCAAGTTGCAACCCTAGTTACATGATCCATGAGGTTATCAATAAGCATCACCCTGCCTCCCTTCTCATAAATTAATAATTCAACAATGTAGCCAATTCATTTATATTTGTATTGGCATAAATATCTAGCCCCATATCATCTCCTATGCTTCTCATCCCTATAAAATTCTCAATCAATTGAGCCGTGATCCTCATCCTTTGATCCAAAAAGTAGAAAAAGTCTTTGTGTACCCTTGACATAAGCCACTGGTACAAGTATGCAGGTTTGGAAAAGAAAGGAAGTTCAAACAGCTATAAAACTGCAAATTATTCCAAACTCATTCACATGGAGTTGTCCACCAGTGCATTTACTTCCTCATCCGTTCCCGAGAATACTCTCTCCAAATAATCCTTTAAACTCTTCTCATGATCAAATGCTTTGTGATTATATTCACTAATTTTACACTTAGGGAGTTTGGACTTACAAATCTCAACTCTAAGCACTCCTGGCGGGTATTGCATTTGCGAATAGATTTATTCCAAGGGTTCTTCTACTTCAACCTCAACCCTCTTTGTCTAGAGCTTCCTTCCTTTAGGTGCCATTATGGTGAATTTGTGCCCTAGGTAATCTATCACAACACTTCCTTCACTATACAAGAATTGCGAACCCTACTTTCTCAAACCACATGAAACTATTCTTCCCATGCCCTAACCATTGGTTCCAACTTATCTTCTTACAAGGATCCACACATAGCTTCACACGATGCTCTTGTTTTCTCTTCAGTCCTTTCACTCTTTTTCCCAAATCCACTCAATATATCTTTTGCTCCAAGTTATCTTTGAAGGTAAGGTAACAAATGACTACAAATTTCCCCTTTTTATACTTTTCCACTGACTTAATTTATCACCTAACCCATGCTTTTAAGTGACTTTCTTAATAAAGTACCTTTTCTAAGTTTGATTTCTTCCATGAATCACTTTTGTGTGTAGCACTCGTAACATTCTAACATGCTTTACTATTTCCCAAGCCATAAGCCTCCTCCGCGTGCCTCCCTATGGTGAAGTACATAAACCATTACATCATATACCCAGTAGATTCTCATTGCACTACCTACCTCGTGTTACACTGCATGATCATTTTTCTCATGCAGTCTTCAATATGAGAAATTATCTTCAGAGTACCTTCATCTATAACACCTATAACACCTTTTTATCTTGCACCAATCTCTCAGGAAGCACCCTTAGCTGAGCCAACATGTACCAAAAAAATCCAATAATTATTCATTTATACTTGATCCACCCCACACTAGAAGTATACATGGTATTCTTTGCATGAATTCAATAGATAGTAATTATCTCCTGCGCGCAGGCACGCTTATTAAAACAAAACAATGAACTAAATTGAAAAAACATAACAACGATAAAAGGAAACACATAAAAGGAAATATAACATAAGTGGAAGTACCACCTTATTACAAACACTAAGAAGCCTTATTTATAATAGGGATCTAGCCTACTCCCATTAAAGTAACCGGGAAACAAGGTGTCATCCAACGCCTAAAATTGAAAAGCGTCTAATTCTAATATATTTATTACTGTAAAAGTTCCCATCCAATTTACTTTCAATTTCCCTGGGTGGCATGCAAATTTTGAATCATACAGAAGAACCATCATTCCAACCTCAAATGTTTTGTTCCTTATGTGCCTATCATGTCAGGCCTTATGTATTTCCGTTTCTGTCTTCTAGCTCCATTAGGAAATAACGCACCTCTCATCTAACTGCATCAGTTTTTCTATGTGCTCCTCAACAACTCACTCATCAATGAGTCCTCTAATGCACACAATATGCAGGGATGACAACATAAATTCAACAGGTAAAATAGTCTCTGTGCCAAACACCAACTGAAAGGGTGTGGCCTTATTCAACCTTTTATATGTTGTCCTATATGCCCAAAGTACAACAAATACTTTATCATCACAGTCTTTCCTTCCAACATCAAAATTTTTTATCAATGTTTTTCCCAAAATAGTGTTGAAAGCTTCAACAGTCCATTAGCTTATGGGTGATAGGGTGTAATTTTATGGTGTGCCACCATAAACTCAGCCAAAATAATTCTGATGGTCTCATTTAAAAAATGAGTGCCCGTATCACTTGTTAAACTCAATGGACATCCATACATGTTGATAATATTTTCCCATAGAAATCTTGCTGTTGTAGCGGATATGTAATACTTTGTAAGTGTTGCTTCTTCCCACCTTGTCAGATAGTCTATACAAGGTAAACTATAGCACGTGCCAATTCTACGTGTGGATGGGGAAATATGACCTACAAATTTAATCACCCATTTCTCAAACAATTCAACACTTGCAATAGGCATCACAAGCATCTCATCTCATGTTCCAGGCTTCCCAAGGTGCTAAAAATGGTCACATGCCTTGACATATTCTTTAATAGCCTTGTACAAAGTTTCCCACCAAATGCCATCCATTGGAATCTTACGCGTAGTGGCATCCCCAACATAATGACCTCCTGGAATTCCACCACAAGATTCTTCCATAATAGCCTCATGGTCATGCTCCAGAACACACCGGCACAAAACTTCATCACAACCTAGCTTATAAAAATATCCACCTATCAACTGGTAAGGTGCCGCACGTATTACAAATTGATTCTTTTCTAATGTCTTCATTCCCTCATGCACCTTTCCAAATCATAAAAATACTTTAATATCCTCTAAATCTACCGGCACGTGGTTTAACCTAAAAAGCTTAACATTAGGCATTGTGTCTTCAATGCTCTGTGCGCCCTCACCAGAATTGATTCTTGATAAATGGTCAGGTCCTGAATTACTTTTCCTTGGTTTGATAACAACTATAAACTAAAACTCCTAAAATAATAATATCCACCTATAAATGTGCCCTCGCAAAAGAGGCTTGCTGACCAAGTACTTAACTACCATATGATATGTAAAGAGGATAAATGGTGTTTCCAGTAAGTATTACCTAAATTTGTGCAGTGCATAGATCATAGAAAAATGCTCGCACTCAGTAGTTGTATAATTCTATTCCGCAGGTGTCAACTTCCTTCTTGCAAAAAAAATGGGGTGATCTACAATTCCTTCTCTTGGTTACGCCAAGACTGCACCAATATCCATTCTAGAAGCATCAACATGAACATGAAAGGGATTATCTAAATAAGTAAAGTGCAAAATAGGTGTAGTAGTCAACTTCTCCTTCAATGTTTCAAACTCCTTCTATGTATCACCCCAACTGAATTTCCCTTTTTCTTTCAACAGTTCCTCCAAGGGCGCGATAATCTTTACATAACCCTTAATACATTTCCAGTAATACCTTGTATGTCCTAGGAATCCACGCACTTCACTTTGATTATTAGGTTCCTCCAAACCCAAGATCACAACTATCTTGGCTGGGTCTACCAACAAGCCCTTTTTACAAAGAATATGCCCATGTAAAGTGCCAAAAGGTGTTACAAATATGCACTTATTAATATTCAAAGATATTATCAATTATTTGCACCTCTTAAGCATAAGCCTTAAATTCTCACAATGATCCTTGACCAAACCATATACTGTCCAATCATCTAAATACATCTGTAAAAAATTATGAATTAAATCCTAAAAATCCTTCACAATAATGCGCGAGAACACTGTTGGTGCATTATTCAGTCTAAAGGGAATAATTGTGTATGAAAAACTTCCCCACTTGGCGGTGAAAGTTATATTTTCTTGATCTTCATTCACTATGCACACTTGATGATAACCTAAAAACCACTTTGTAAAGGAGTTGATCTCACACCCTGATGCAACCTAGAATTTACTAGTAAAAGTGCAGGCGTGCTGACACATCACCCAGCCTAGACTGAGCGCTCACCCAAAGCACGCAAAGGTACTAGGACCCTCTTTAGGGTTGTTGTTGTAGGATGTTAGCATGATGAAGACTTAATGCATTCAGATCCGTAATTAATACATCATTCTACAATGCATGTTCATATCTATATCTAAAGAATTATAGACTTAAATGATAGCCATGATGAAATCAAAACATACAAGAACCAATTATACTCAATATTAATACTCTGATTCAGCCAATACACTCCATTGCATTAAAAATGATAAATACATAAGCTCATTACAATATATAATACCATATTTTATGCGTGCATCAGATTTGACAACATATCCTCATAATAATTCAGTTCTCACACCACTATACTATGCAGATCATTACATACTTATAAGGGTGGGGAATTTCCTTTCACTTCTTGCATAACTCTAAAAATAGGTTACATGCTGAAAATAGCCATGTGCCTTTACAATTATAGCCACACATGCAAGTGCACTAACAATAGATCTATCCTAGTTAACTATCAGTAGAAATTCTATCTTTAGTCTACATCCATGCAGAGCGCTCCATAGCCACTCTTCCAAAAATAGTTGATGCATGTCGCACAAGTATTTTCCTATTTGTGTGCTCCACATGCTATCTCAAAAAATAGCCCATACATGTTAAAATGGCTAAGTCTAAAATCTACCCTTATATTCCACGCACATGTTCTCCCCTATCCTTTCGTGCCTTTGACTACACCCTGTTCTCTCGCGCGAGTCTCTTGTGTGCCTTCTGCTAAGTATTCCACTTTGACTACTCAACATTACCCCACAGTAACTGCATTTCCACCCCAGAAATTTCTACCTCTTGAATGTTTAAAGAATAAGAAAGAATATAAATGGAAGATAGTAAAGAACTTTTTATACAAAAGAATTATTTACTCAACAATATCCTCTACTTCAACTAGAAGAATCAATTTTAGATATTCTTCCTTTATTTCTACCTCTAATGTCTTCCACTCATTTAGTGCACCTCTACCTTTTATGGAATATATACTGCAATAGACTCCATCTCATCTTGGGAAATTTCTCCCTTTTCATTCTACAAAACCAGAATAATGTTGGACATTACAGACATTCTTCCTTCTAGCAAATCCATCTTCTGTGCTATAATCTTCCCCAGCTCATCTAACCTTTCATTATGGGGTTATTGTGTTGTTGCAAGGACCTCACACTTTTGTTTTACCAATTTCAACTTCTCTGCATGACCCAATGTCTCATCCTTCATCACTTTTAGGACTTTATTTTCCTCTACCATGGTCCTTAACTTGATGACCGCCTCCGGAGCTGTGTAAATATTCAATGCCTAGTCTGCTTTCCTCATCTCCTCCTATAAGGTTTGGAGCAATTCCTCATAAGATGAAATCTTCCTCATCGTCAAAGTCTTTGCTTGCTCTACTTTCTACTTAGGATATTTTAGTGCTAGCATGCACATATGTCCATCCTTAAGCACCAAATCCACCAAGGTACATACATAATGTATTGTTGAAGGAAAATTTTTGGGTACCTTGGACTCCAAATGTGGTCTTGCCTTTAGGACATGGTCTCCAACTTCCTCTTCCATGCTGATGAAAGCATTCTTCTTCTTCTGCTCTAAGTTCTTCTCTTTTTGTAGGTGTTCTATCTCTACATCTTTGGCCTTGATCTCTTCTTTCAGCGCCCTAATAGTTACAGCTTTATCCACATTCCTCCTTTCCACCTCTATAGATACCTTCACCAAGGGATGACTTGTTCATCTGACATAACAGTAGGCTTTACTGTTATGTGTCTAGCCTGAGGTGTCTTCTTCAATCTTATTGATACACAAGACTCTTCACATATGTCAAAGTTTGTTTTTTCCATATGTGTCTGCATTGACCAAGACATCTGTTTCCTTGTGTGCATGGTGGCCATGCCCTCATCCATCAACTCCCATCCATACAATTACTTAAGGCTCAATATGCTTTGGAAATGGGTACAGACAATTTTAATTATGTCCTCAGCGTAGCCCATGACCAGCGCATTATACTTCCCACTTGTCCTCTTCGATCTTGGCCCCTTAAGAACTTGAGCGCCAAGATTTGGAGCTTGTTTTTCTATGCCCTGAGTAGTCTCTTGCATTGTCCCATCTACCTCCTTTGTTCCTTCTTCTCTATCCTTCATTTCTTCATCCTTTGGCTCTTCCACATTCTCTAGTGGTGTAGGATATTTTGGTGTGCTCCTCAGACTCTTTCACCTCCTTGTCCAGCTTCAACTTTCTCCTTTTTTTCTGAGTTGTCTCCTTCTTTGGAGAGATTCAAGGTGATCTACACACTGACTGTGGTGTAGTACCCTGGGTTCTGGTTCTTCTAAATACCATTTTGAAACAATGCTCTCCTTATATTGCATCCAGGTCCTCATCACCTCCTTCTTGCACCCAAGGTGGTGTAGTCATGCGCTTAGTTCCTACCTTGTCTATAGGATGCCTTCATCCTCTATGCTCTAAGACACCACTATATTTTCATTCATCCTCCTATTCATCCACCACTATAGTCTCTGTAGGCTATGGAGTTGGCACATTCTCTACTGTATGCTTACCCTTAGGTGGCCCTAGAAGCACGAACTCATTTTCCACATATCTGTTGTTCTCTAGCTTAGGCTTGCATTGAAGATACACAACTGTTGCTCCAACGTCTTTGACTTCCAAGCTTACTAGCTTCATGCTTATTACATATGAGATAAGCCTCTCAATGTAGGCAGTTCATCCTGGATATACATATGTTTTTCTTAGAGTGTGATAATCACAATCTACCTTATCTGTGATGAAGTTCATGTTGCGTGCATATGTGAATTGGTTAACTCATGCCTAGAAGTAGCGTGTAGTGAAGGCATATCGAATTTTGCACCAAGGGCTCCAAGATCCTTCATCACAAATCGTGCGATACAAAAATGTTGGTAGACCATAAATTGTATTTCCTTACTCACCACTGAAGCTAACTCCTTTTGTATGTGCCACTCCTCTTAGAACACCATGCGGAGCCTGTCATACCACATCTCCTCCATCTATTTAAATGGCCCACCCATTGTCCCTTCACATAAGTATTTATCAAATATTTCTGCTATAGATTTTTTTTCCTTGGGGTACTCTCAAATATTTTCCTTTGGCCCATCAAGAAATCCAATCTCCATAAACACCAAAGACAATAAAATATCACCAAAAGTAATTCTGTCACATGTACATGCTTCTTCAATGATTTTCCCTACTATGTAACCCATGATATTATAGATCACTACTTGAGACATTTTCCTTGCAACGTGCAACCACATTCTATTCACTTGCGACCACCTTTCTTGGTCATTCAACTTTGCTATCAGATGTGTAGCTTCTTGTACCACTAGGTACTTCTTTAATTTATCAATGTCCATGCCACGTGGACCCTTGGTATATCCTAGCTCCTTCCTTATCTCTAGGATCATTGCTTTATCTGTTAAGTCACTCTCCAGATCTTCTCCTGAGGCCCTTAATCCTATCACTATTGAAATTAAGGCATATGTGATTCTAACCATTTGTCTAGTGAAGTAGAAGAAGTCCTCATGGACTCTTCTCATCAACAATCGATATAATGGTTCATAATTTCCAAAGTATGAGAGCTCGTACAATTGGTATACTCCAATTTTCTTTAGCAACTTCTCTCCAACATCATTGTACATTGGCATGTCTTCTGTTGTGCATTTGTTTGTTTTCATTCTCAACAATGCATCTAGTTCCTTCTTATTATTTGATGTGTGATGCTTGTAATCACTGATCTTATATTTAGGGATGTGGGAATCCCGTTCTTGTCCCACAATCACGCCCTCTGGATACTACATTTCTAAGAAATTACTCTTGGGAGAAATTTCTTCTTCCACTTCAACCTTCTTCTTCCCTTTTACTCCTGCTACAGATGCTTTCTTTGGCACCATTTGAAAATATCTCCTTTCTATCCTTTGTAACAAGCAAGTTAAAACCATAGTTCGAATCTTCATGCCCTAGTGGAAATCATGTGCCCTAGCTCTTTCATAACGCTTCTACTTCACTTAAATCCTTCACCTATGGGGACGTAAGCTTCTCTTGAGCACAAATATTCTCTCCACATCTGGTTTCACACTCTTCACACCTCAACATGATTTGTTTGGCTTGTTTGCACTTATCTCTTTTCAAATTATCATAATTTCAATGGTAAGAATGAACTTGCATCCCATCCTTATATAGATTTTCAAAAATTTAGTGCATTTATTTCTCCTTCACCTACCAAAAAATCCCTCGTTAATCGACCATTTTCGTTCTTTCTACGTGGTACATCTTCATGCCCAAGCTATAACCTTCTAGCATGCCTTCCTACTTTCTAGCTGCAAACTTCTCTTCAATGCACCTCTATGTGCTCGAGTACCTTACCATTGTGCCTTCCCTTGGTAATTCCAATCGCTCCTACTTACCTCACGTTATAATTGTTTGTTCATTCTTCTCCACCTCTTGTCCTCATGTCTAGAAGCAATCTCTTTTTTTAACAATTCTCCAACTTGAATGACACCTATAGAAGTTTGTTCCTTTCATGTGTACTTATTTTCAATAGTCCTTTACCTAGATATCAATAACCACCCACACTAATGGTATGTGCAATCCTCTGCGCATAAAAATTCTTCAAATAATATTATCTTCTAGTGCACAAACATGCTTATTACACAAAAACACTAACTAAATTGATAAAACATAATGACGAAGAAGGAAATACATTAAGGGAATACATAATTGAAACCTAATCTAAATGACAACATTGCCTTATTAAAAACACCCAAAAGACTTATTTATAGTAGGGCTTCAACCTACTCTACTTGAAGTAAGTTGGTAATTGTATTCCATCAAGCATTTCTAACTGGAAAGTGCATGTTTTAAGGATGTGAGTGATAACATACAACCCCAACCAATGTACCTTGAGTTTTCTTGGATGGCATAGAAACTTAGAATTGTAGAGAAGCACAATCTATCCTATCTCAATCTTTTTGTCCCTAATGTGCCTATCATGCCATGCTTTCTGCCTTGACTTTTCTTTTTTTTGACTCCAATGTACTATTGCTCGTCACTCATACAACTTGATTAACTTTTTAATCTATTATTCTAATGTTTTTTCATTAGCTAGACCTCCAACACCTGCAATATGCAAAGAAGGTAACATGAATTCCATAGGAAGAACTACTTCTGCGTCAAACGCTAATTGAAAAGGTGTGGCCTTATTTAGCCAATTGTACATTGTTCTATATGCCTAAAGTACTATAGAAACTTTATCATCCCAATCCTTCCTTCCAACATCAATTTTTTTTGTCAATGTCTGGCTCAAAATATTGTTGAAGGCCTCAACAGTCCCATTTTCCCAAGGATGATATGGTGTAGTCTTATGGTGTGAAATCATGAATTAATCCAATAAAATTCTAATTGTCTCATTTAGCAAATGTGTGCCCCTATCATTGGTCAAACTCAAAGGACATCCATACTTTGTAATAATATTTTCCCATATAAACCTGGTTAATGTAGCCACTGTACAATCCTTTGTAGGTGCTACTTCTGCCCACCTTGTCAGATAATATGTGAAAGTGATGATATAACATGATCCAATCCTACACATGGATGGTGAAATATAACAAAAAAATCAATAGCCCATTTCTCAAACAATTCTAAACTAGTAATAGGTCTTAAAGGCATTTCATCTCATTGACCTGGTTTCACAAGGTGCTAACAGTGATCACAAGCCTTGCAATATGCTTTACAATATTTATATAGGGTCTCCCACCATAATGCAGCGAGTAGAATGTTACGCATAGTGGTGAAACCTGTATAGTGGCCACCTGCAATACCACCACGAGCTTCCTCCATGATATCTATGTGCTCATGTTCCAGTACACATCAACGTAATACTTCATCCCAACCTAACTTGTAGAGGTCACTGCTAATCAACATATAGGGTGCCGTGCATATAGGAAGTTATTTCTTCTCTAAGGATTTCATTCCTTCTAGTGTCATACCTATTCATAGAAAGACAACAATGTCCTCTAATTCTGATGGCGTGCGTTATAACCTGTATAACTGTGCATCGGGCGTGGTATCTTCAATGACATGTGCTTCTTCTCCTGACTATATTCTAGATAAATGGTCTGGTCCAGAATTACTTTTCCTTAGTTTTACCACAACTATGAAATCAAATTCTTGAAATAAGAGTACCCATCTACATATGCACCCCTGTAAAATGGGTTTGTTCACCAAATACTTCAATGCCATGTGATCTGTATAAAATATAAATGGTGTAGCTAACAGGTACTGTATGAATTTATGTAGTGCATAGATCATTGACAAAACTTTGTGCTCTATAATCGTGTAATTTTTCTCTGCATGAGTCAACTTTCTACTAGTAAAGAAGATAGGATGATCTATAATACCTTCTCTAGGTTGAGCCAACACCATGCCAATGGTCATGCCATATACATCCACATGTACATAAAATGGTTGGTTCCATGTAGGAAAGTGTAGAATAGGCATGATAGTAAGCTTCTCCTTCAATGTCTCAAATGTACGCTGCTGCGGTTCTCCCACGTAGAACATACCTTTTCCTTTCAGTAACTCCTCCAAAGGTGTGACAACTTTAACATACCCCTTTATGAATTTCCTATAATACCCCATGTGATCCAAGAATCTGTGCACCTAACCTTGACTGGTAGGCTCTTTTAGGCCAATAATGACTGCAACCTTAGCTTGATCAACCAACAAATCTTCCTTGCAGATTATGTGTCCTAACAGTATTCCAAATGGTGTATAAAATATGCACTTCTTGATGTTCAAAGAGATACTCAATTATCTACATCTTTCAAACATTAAGTGTATATTAGCACAATGATCCTTAACAAGTCCATACACTGTCCAATCATCTAAATAAACCAGTAAGAAGTTGTGAATAAAATCATTAAATTCCTGAACAACTATGTGTGAAAATACATCAGGTTCATTTTTAAAACCAAAAGGCATCACAATATAGGCAAAGCTGCCCCATTCAGTACTAAAAGTAATCTTTTCCTGATCCTCCTCAAAAATCCTAACCTGATGATAACCAGAGAATCCATATGTAAACGAATATATTTCACACCCTGCAACACTTTCTAGTATTTCCTCAGTGAATGGCGTAGGAAAGGGATCAGTCACACATGCAGCATTCAGCTCCCTATAGTCCACACAAATCCTACTTTGACCATCCTTCTTGATACTGATCACCGTTAGACTAACCCATTCCGACTCATCTAGGGGATTGATGATTCAAGACTTCAACATTTTTTCAATCTCGTCTTTGACATTTTTATGTAAGTTAGAGTTCATCTTGTAGGGTCTCTTTCTGACCAGGTGCGCCCCCTCTTTAAGATTTATCTTCATCTCCCCTAATGATTTGTGCACGAATTTAAGTTCATGGTATCCCTAAGGGAATAAGTCCTTATAATCCCGTAGTAACTCAATGATTTTTTCCACTTTAGAGTCAGACTAATAATCTCTAATTATGGCCTGCTTAGGCTCAACATATGATCCAATATTAACCTTTTTTTTATCTTCACCGGTTCATGATAGGCACGCGTGGTCTTATATACACTTTCCAACACCTCATGCCTACCTATTGAATGGTCTATATCCATATTTTCTACTTCTTCATCATTCACCAAGTAGACCATTTTCCCTGTTTCTTTTTCAAGGCAAGCGTGTTTAAGTAGTATTGCATCGGCTTTTGTTGCTTCTGCAAAATGTTCTCCTGAGTCTCCTTCATCAAATAACTCTTGAATGAGTGCTTCCGCCTTGGCACTATCCCCCATAGTTAAGCACTTTATGACCATTAATGCTTCTTCTATAAGAGGTTTAGTAGAGAAGAAGTCAAACATCTAGGCCATTCCTATAATTAAATCCTGCCAATTTCCAATCTCTCTATGGAGTTCTACATATACAAACCAAGCATGCATGCAACCTTGTAAAGTGGAATAAAACTTGTGCACCCAGAGAGAAGGTGGTGAAGCTTCCTTCCCCTCTTTCCAAAGTCTCTCACACTGCTGAATGTGGTGCTGAATAGGTTGATTACCATGATAAGTACATATTTGAGTACGCGCATTGCTCCTGAAGAACCTAGTAGCAAGAGCAATCCTAATTTCATTCCATCCTACAAGATTATCCTTGTAAATCACCCACCAGCATGTTGCTATCCCGCGTAGGGTATAGGCTAGTATATTCGTTCTCTCCAACTAGTCTATCCATTGTTCCTCCATGGAACACAAGAACACCAAGGGTCTCCTTCTCTGGTGTAACGAGGTACCAAGTTGTTTCCTATTCCCCCAATATAATGTGGTCTACTATCCCTAGAAAATATACTCTTTACTTTGTGCCCTACCAACTCATAAGTGCTATAGTATTTCAGATATGTGCATGTGTTCAACAACATCTTCTATGCCCCTATACTCTGGAAGACGAAGAGACATATCCATGTAAATATTCTAGGGTTGGTGCGGACCTTTCCCACCTGATCCAAAACCTCTTGTGTTTCCTCTACCTCCAGAACCACTAGAACTAGAACCACCTATACCTCCTGATCCTGAACTTGTAGCAGGATTCAGACCAGAAGATGTACTCCTTTGTGTCCCAACAGTATTACTAAAATGCACCCCTATGGTCTGCGAAGTGTTACTACTCCTAAAAAAGAGTCCAAAATTTTACGTGCCTGAATTCTATGCAGAAGATACACTTGAAAATGTACCCCTAAAAAATAAAGAAGATGTTTACGCTACCATCGATGTAATTTTTATATGATTTACTCCTTCTATCCTACTTCCTAAATTAGCTTGCTGACTATTTTTCGTACTAGATACTGGAATACCAAGCACAAGGGTAAGGTTTCCAGGTAGACTTAGATGTGCACCTATGGCCTATGTCCTCCTTATTGCTGTGCTTCCATGTGAGGCCGAGGAGGGTTCCCTATCATGATTTCCCAAATGGGGGAGTTCCTAATGCTCTGGCTCTATGCCTTATATGCGAGCTCCAAATCCTTCGTGATCCATCTGTCTCCTTAACGTAATTCACTCTGCAACATCCTGCTACTTCTCTATCTCCCTCTCACATGCCTCATTGTACTTAAGCCACCTTTCTTCTCTCTGCTTCTCTGCCACTAGGTCTGCCATCTTTCATCAAGCCTGCTCCTACCCCAGTGCATGGTGGGGTTCCATTAACCATTAGTTTTCTCTCCAAGTTTAGGGTTGCCATATAAATTTTGATTGCCAATGGAATGCCTTGCAGGTAAGTTCCCCTGGGATATTGTAAAAATTGGAATTCAGCTACCTCTGGGCACAAATAAGTGGAAATTGAGTACTCCAAGATATAGCTGTTCAAAACACCATGGAACCACGTATCCACAACACGATTCCAAATCAGATCAGCATCATAAAGGATCTGAAATTATTCCTGTGTCCAGACAAGTGTGCGATACCTCCAATTCTGTTTAGATGCATAGGCAGCTAGCCACTTGTACAATTCTACCAGAAAGATAACGAAGAAGCTCTTGTACAAATAGTCATACAGATTCTGCTCCACCCATGTGCATGCGTCAAACTCAGATCCAATGCTAAACCTCTAGGCATATTCTTCTCTAGGTCGTATATCCACTTCTCAACACTTTCTAGGGTCAACCAGTATGTCTTCATCAGGAACCATCCTGAAAAAAAGTGAAAAAGAGGTCCCAACAATGGAACCAATGATGCAACCTAGAATTTACCAGTAAAAACCCAGGTGTGTTGAAACATCACCCAACCTAGAATGAGTAATCACTTGAAGTGCACAAAGGTACCAAGCCCCTCTTTAGGGTTGCTTTTATAGGATGTTAGCATGATGAAGACTTAATGCATTCATATCCATAATTAATACATCATTCTACAGTGCATGTTCAAATCTATATCTAAAGAATACCAAACTTAAATGACAACCATAATGAAATCAAAACATGCGAGAACCAATTATACTTAGGATTAATACTCTAATTCAGCCAATACACTCAATTACATTAAACATGATAAATACAGAAGGTCATTACAATAGATAATACTAATGCACGCATCATATTTGGCATAATATCCTCACAATAATTTAGTTCTCACACCACTATACTACGCAGATCATTACATACTTATAAGGGTGGGGAATTTCCTTTTACTACTTGCATAACTCAAAAAATAGGTTGCATGATGAAAATAGTCATGTGGCTTTACAATTACAGCCACACATATAAGTACACTAATAATAGATCTCTCCTAGTTAACTATCAGTAGCAATTATATCTTTAGCCCACATCCATGCAAAGCGCTCCATAGCCACTCTTCCAAAAATTTCTGATGCGTGTTGTGCAAGTGTTTTCTTGTTTGTGTTCTCCACACGCTATCTCCAAAAATATCCCGTATATGTGAAAATGGCTAAGTCCCAAATATGCCCTTATAATCCACGAGCATGTTCTCCCCTATCCTTTTGCACCTTTGAATGTGCCCTGTTCTCTCACTCGAACCTCTTGTGTGTTTTCTGCTAAGTATTCCACTTTTTCTGCTCAACACACCCAACAACTCCCTCAAGAATCTCCTTTGTGAATGGGGTGGGAAAAGGATCAATAACCCATGAAGAATTTAATTCTCTATAGTCCACATAGATCCTTATCCTACCATCCTTTTTAATATTGATTATCATGGGGCTAACCCATTCAAATTCCTCAATGGGATCAATTATACTAGACTTAAGCATCTTATCGATTTCCTCATTTACCTTGACACACATATTAGGATTCATCCTGTAAGGCCTCTTCCTAATCAGGTGCATGCCTTCTTTAAGTTTGATTCACATCTCACCTAAAGAAGGGTGTACTCATTTTAACTCATAATAACCCCTCGGAAAAAAGTCCTGAAATTTGTGTAGGAGTTCAATAATCTTAGCCACTTTCTACTCTGACCATTAGTCACCAATAATGACCTCTTTAGGATCTGCATTTGTTCCAATGCTAACCTTTTTTTTTTCATATGCTCATGATATGTGCACACCTTTTATTCTATTGTGTCCATCACCTCGTGCGTACCATTAGTGTGGTCAACATCTAGGTTATTATCCATGTCATCCTCATCATTTATCATGCATACCAATTTACCCTTTTCATTTACTTCACAAGAGCAGACCATTTATTCTTCTTTTATCTCTTCAAGGTCAAGGCGCGCCTCTAAATCCAACTCTCAAAACATATCTAACAACATTTCCTTAGCCTTCATGCTATCCCTCAGAGTAAGGCGCTTCATAATTTGTAGTGTGTCATTAACCGGAGGTTTAGTAGAAAAGTAATCAAAAGTATAAATCATACCCGAGGTCATCTCTTGCTAATTAGTTGTTTCCCTTGTTAACTTCGCATGAACATACCATGTTTGCGTGTAAATACTTAAAGTGGAGTAGAAATTATGCACCTAGAGTGATGGTGGCAAGGCCTCCTGTCCCTCCATCCAAAGTCTCTCACAATCCCAGATGTGATGAGAGGCATGGGACTTCCCATGAAATTCACATATCTGAGAAGGTACATTGATCCTTAGGAACCTAGTAGAAAAGGTGATTCTCACTTCTCTTCATTCCAACAGGTTTCCTATGTGTGTTTCCCACTAGTATGTGGCTATCCCGCACAGAGTATATACCAACATATTTCTTCTATCTCCTTCATTCTTCCACTAGGATTTCATGGCACATAGAAATACATTAGGGTTCCCCTCACTAGTGTACCAAGGTACCTGGTTATAAATCAAGTGCCTAACTATGTGCAGCCTAATCATGCAAGTAACCATGTTTTTAACATCTCACCCAACTACTTCCTACATTTCATGCATCCAGTTGTCACAAGAAATACAAGTGGTATCACTAACCGACTAAGCATCATCCCAGTGTATCACTCCTTCCTTAGATGACTTAGTTACATTAGGGTCTCTGATTGTGTGCGCATATATCTTGTTCAATTCTTCTTCATTCAGAGGATCAATATATATGCCATCCTTTGCATCTTCCAAAGGTATAATGACGCGCTCTTCCTTATTCTCAAAGATAATGTACCCTTTATTGAAGCATAAATTTGCATTATTTGCATAACAATAAGGTCACCCAAGATATGTTGGGAAGCTACTTGCTTCAGTTAGCTCCAATACTTCAAATTTCCTAGTAAACATGTCCCCCTGAATTGTAATAGTTACATCCTTTAGTACTCCAATAGGATTAGCCCTAGTTCTGTTTTTCATGCACAACACATTCGAGGAAGGATGTAATGGTGATCTTCCCATTTGATTTGAAACATCTAATGTGAGTACATTAACTTCCACACCCATATATATATCAGAATGTTTCTCAGAAGTCATCCATCTATGACTGCATTTAGTGTAATCTCCTTATCATACTCATGATTATGTGGGGGAAAATTTGCATGAAGTATCTTCCTCTCACACTCATTACCCGTGCGTGGTATTTTTTCTCTCAATAAGTATCCTAACAAGGAGATTATATTCCCTTGGCATAACATTCTACAAACCTCCTTCAAATCATCTACATCCTTCTATGGGATTTCAACCTTATTTTCTCATTCCATCACATGTGCATGTTTCTTCAAGCTATGATTTTTCCCTTACAGATCCCTAATAACATCGATAATTTCATAGTAAACCTCTTTTTGATGTGCAACATCAAGGTACTTATAATTAATCACTTATTACTTTTTTATAGTAGATTATAATTTAGAGGTTTATGTGTGTGAACAACCTAAACACGTGTAGTAACCAAAACAGGTTGTAACTTAGGGGTAGGCGCTACCTTTGACATCCATTGATATTCAAATGTGTGTTTTACCTTAATCATTCCCGTGCCCTTATATTTCTTGTGTTGCTTGCTCATGTGCTCATATAAGTCAAGACACTCGTCAAGCTTGTGTTGTTTTCCACACCATGAGAAAAATACATTTTGAGGGAACTCGCGTTGATAATGATCAGGTGATCCACAAGTATAACAAGTTCCTCTAGGAAATCATCCTTTTCCACCATCGTGACCTTGACCTCTATATCCTCCATGGAAGCCTCTATTCCTGTTGTCCCCATTATCGTGCCTTTCATTGTACTGTCCTTAATGTTCCTTAGATCAACTTGCTACACTAGTATGGTGCACACCAGTCTCAATGGATTGGTGAATATGATCAATCAATCTGGAGTCAATAGTGTCATACGTGTGAGTTTTGTAAATTTTACAATACATAGACACATTATTATGGATCGTATGTTGCTAAAGAGGATATCTACTCACATCATGGTTCAAATGAAAAATATCACAATCTAGTAGCATCGAACATACTAACTTCTGAGGAAAAATATCCTTAGTGTGTCCTTCAACCTCATAATTTTTACACCATATTCCAATACATGTCTCATGAGCTGAATTCATAGAGATCTTCTTTAAATACTTTGTCATGGCTGTAATATGTGCCTCTAAGAATGGACTTACTCCAGTATCCACACTCCTAGCTGCCTTAGCACATAGATCTTCTTCTAAAGTATCACGCGGATCTAAAAAGGTCTTATGATATGTTGATCAATTAGAATCTAACACTTAGTGAAGGAAATACAAAAGTTTGCATGGGAGAGAAGAGCACATTTAAAGGAGTAGGAGTATCAGAAAGGATCATGTGCGAATAAGAGAAACAAATTCGAGACTAAGCCGTTTTCTTGATGAGGATATATTTTTGGAGATAACGTGCGGAGCACTCAAACTAATTGGAGACTTGTGTGACATGCATTGGGTATTTTTGGATGATCAACTATAAAGCTCTTTGCATGGATGAAAGCTAGGGATAGAATGGAAAACTTGTATTTGATTAAGGGAGATCTATTGTTAACACTCTTGCATGTAAGAATATTTTTGTAACATCATGTGGCTAATAATAACATGTGACCTATTATGGGATTAGATAAGTGGTGAAGGGAAAGTCCCCACCCTTATAAGTATGTAGTAAACTATGTAGAAAGAGAGAGATATATACAAATATAGAGAGGAGAGTATAGATATACGTATGAGAACTAGGGTATAGGGAGATTATGCTGCTAGATCAGTTACGCGCATGAGCGTATAGTACTGTTATCGTAACAAAGATTCTATGTATTTACTACAATTAATATAATGGAGATTATGGACTGAAATAAGGTGTTATCATGGTTATAATTCAGTATTACATGTTTGATTCCATTATGGTTATCCTTTAATGTTGTTATTTTCTAGATCTAGATCTGAATATGTACTGTAGAAAGATATATTAGCTATAGATTTGAATGATTAAAGTATTTATCCTACTAACATCCTGTAATAACCACCCTAAAGTGGGGCCTGGTACCTTTTTTCACTTCAGGTGAGTGCTCAGTCTAGGCTGAGTGATGTGCTAGCACGCTTATGCTTGTATTGTTGAATTATAGGCTGCATCATTGGTTCCGTTGCCTAGACCTCTTTTTCAGTTGTTTTCAGGATGGTTCACGATGAAGACATACCAGTTGACCTTACCAAGTGTTGAGGAGTGGATACATAATTTGGAAGAAGAATATGCATGACAGATTAGCACTGGATCTTAGTTTAACATATGCGTGTGGGTGGAACAGAACATATATGAAAATTTATATGAGATTTTCTTTTCTATCTTTCTAGTAGAATTATATGAGTGGCTGATTTCTTATGCATCTAAGAAGAATTGGAGGTATCACACACTTGTTTGGACGCATGAAGAATTTTAGGCCCTTTATGATGCTGATCTGATTTGGACTTGAGCTGTGGATATGTGGTTCTATGGTGTTTTAAAAAGTTATATCTTGGAGTACTCAATTTCCACTTATTCGTGTCTAGAGGTAGCTGAATTCCAATTTTTATTATATCCAAGGAGAACTTACTTATAAGGAATTCCACTAGAAATCAAGATCTTGATGGTAACTCTAAATTCAGAGAGTAAACCAATGGCTAACTAAACCCCACCACACACGGGGTAGGAGCAGGTTTGGTGAAGGATGGTAGACCTAGTGGCAGAAAGGAAGAGAGAGGAGAGGTTGCTTAAGTATAATGAGGTACATGACAGGGAGGTAGAGAACCATCGTGACATTGCAAAGTGGATGACGTTGAGGAGAGAGATGACTCATGAAGGATTTGGAGCTCACGTAGAAGATGTGGAGCCAGATAATCAGGAACTCCCCCATCTAGGAAAGCATGATAGGGATCCCTCCTCAGCCTCATGTAGAAGTGCGCTAGCATAGATTACTTGGGCCGCGGGTGCGCATTTGAATCCACCTAGAAACCTTGCCCTTGTGCTTGGTTTTCCAGCATCTAGTACAACAAGTAGTTAGCAAGATCATTTAAGAAGTGGGAGAGTAGGAGAAAGTATTATAAGAGGCACAATGATGGCAACAAAAAAAACTTTGTTGTTATATGGGAGTACCTTTTGGGGTGTAACATCAACATAGAATACAGATGCACAAATTTTTGGACTAACTTCTAGAAGTGGTAACACTTTGTAGACTGTTGGGGTACAGTTCAATTCTACTGTTGGGACATAAGGAAGTACATTTTCTGGTTTGACACCAGCCACAGGTTTGGGATCAGAGGCATATGTAGCTCTAGTTCTAGTGGATCTAGTGGTTCTGGAGGTAGGGGAAACATAGGAGGTTCTGGATCAGGTGGGAAAGGTTTGCACCAACCCCATAATATTTACATGAAGATGTATATTCATCTTCCAGAGTATAAGGGCATAGAAGATGCTACTGAACATGTGCATATGTGTGAAATACTATGGCACATAAAAGGAATCATGACTTCTGAGCGTAGGGCAAGCCAATTTACTACTACATTACAAGGGCATGCACACAATTGGTATAAAATTTTTGACCCTGATTAGACTTGTGTAGTCTATACAACTTTAAAAGATGCATTTCTTAAGGGGTTTCACATCCCTGAGTTTGAGCAAAAGAGTATAAGTGCACTCAAGGATATCAAGCAAGGCACTACTGAAAGTGTTAGAGAGTATGATGTCCATTTTAAGACACTGCTATCCAAAATTTCTTATGACATACACGTAAGCCAACATGCACAATGGTTCATTGGGGGCTTGATTACCCCTTTTAGGAGGGTGTTATCACATAATACATACACTAATCTATGTGAAGCACTTGAAGAAGACTTACGCGCTGAGGCAGTTGGAAGCATAGACACTGGGGTGAGCCCGTTTTTAGAAGAACAGATAGCAACTATGGCAAGAAAGTTGGAGAAACTATCATAAAATTTAGCACATGAGATACACACAAGGATTTGGTGCACAAATTGTGAAGTAGAAGGTCACATATAGGATAGTTGTCCTCATAGATCAATATGCTCATTGTTGATGGATTGTGAGATATGTCATTTAAACCATGATGCTATCCGCTACCCATTATTACAACGTGTGATAAGGAAGAACGTTTCAAGCTACTGTAAAATTTGTAGGTCCACAACTCATGACACAAAAGATTGCCAACTGATTGGGTAGATCCATGATGCTATAGATATTGGTGTACGATAGACAAGAGTTTTAGATAACTCTACGGGAAAGAATTAGCATCAGGACCAGGATCAAAATTAGGTGCGCTATGATCGAAATGAATGGAATTTTGAAGGTAGTCATGGCAGAGGTTGAGGATACCACAGTGGATTTGGAGGAGGAGGCCATGGTAGTGGAAGAAGTGAGTTCCCTCAAAGAACATGTTATACATGTGGATCTCCTAACCACTACAGGCATGAATGTCCTTAGAATATTACATGTTCTTTTTGTGGAATGAACCATAGCTATGAGGAGTGCCCAGAATTTTATGAGCATCTTAGTAAGTAACGTAAACAAGAAAACAAAGGCACAAGGATGGTTAGGATACATCACGCTATTGAAAATAAGTGTATGCCTAAGTTGGAAGCAGAATTTGAGGCGTTGTAACTAAAGATCATGACCCGAGCTGAGGCAGCACGCACCAGAGAAGCATTATAGTAGAAGCCTACCATCACTAAGGAGGAGGTTCTACATGCATGGTACCAAGATCTTTCCCAGCAGAAGGAGGTTTATCATGAAACCATTGAAGTTCTTAGGAATCTTCAGGGTGAGATACAATACTTAAAAGAGAAATCATGGAAGATGAAGCAAAATAAAGTATCATAGGTGGTCCAAACTGATATAGATGACTTAATGGAAGTGTGTAAAATGTTTCGCTAGGAAAATATCATTCCATTGTTAGGGAATTAGTTAAAGGGAAACACTCTGCATGTAAGTATTGAGACTGGATGGTAAATCCTGCATGGGAATATTTCCCCTCATGGCCTAGATTATGAAAAGGAAATCAATTTGAATGCTGTTATGGAAGGGTGGCTATTTAGTAATATACTTATTGATATAGGTGTAGAAGTAAATGTTCTCACCTTAGATGCATGGGTATAAATGGGAAGGCCCCCATTGTATCCATCCTTTAGTGTATTATTCATGGCTAATCAGACTAAAGCCACTCCCATAAGAGTTTTGAAAGATTCATCCATTACCATACAAGGAGCCAAGTTCACTAGAGATTTTGAGGTTTTAGCACTGATAGAGTCAGATAGCTTCCCAGATCTATTGGGGCATCCTTGGTGCTATGCAAATAATGTTGATCTTTGGTTCAACAAAGGTTATATCAGTTTTGAAAATAAGGAGGAAAGAGTTATTATCCCTTTAACATATGGAAAATTTGTGCCCTATGTTAAGCCCTTAAGTGAAGAAGATCTGAATAGGATTTATGTACGCGCCATCCAAGATCCAGAGATACCTAATCCAACTAAGGAAGGAATAATTTTATGGGAGGATGAACAGTCCATTAGCTATATTACAAGTGTTGCTTGTGATAATTGGGCTAATAGCACTTATGAGTTGGTAGGGCGTAAAGTAAAGAGCATATTTCCTAGAGGCAAAAACTGACATTATGTTAGGAGGATAGGTAACAACTTGGTACCTTGTTACACTAGAGAAGGAAATCCTATGGTATTTTTGAGTGCCATGGAGGAACAGTGGATAGACCCATTGGAAAGAAGAAATATGCTAGCATATACACTATGTGGGACAACAATCACGCTAGTGGGTGGCCCACAAGGATAATCTTGTAGGATGGAATGAAATTAGGATCTCTCTTGCTACTAGGTTCTTTAGGAGCAATGCACCTACTCAAATATGTACTTATCATGGTAATCAACTTGTTCAACACCATGTTTAGAAGTGTGAGAGACTCTGAATAGAAGGGCAGGAAGCTTTACCACCTTCGCTATGGGTGCACAAGTTTTATTCCACTTTACAAGGATGTGCGTGTGCTTGGTATGTATATGTAGAAATCCATAGAGAGACTAGAAATTGGTAGGATTTAATTGTAGGAATGGCCCAGACATTTGATTTCTTCTCTACAAATCCTCCAGTGGAAGAAGCATTGAAAGTCATAAAGTGCTTAACTATGGGAGATAGTGCCAAGGCTGAAGAAATCCTTTAGGAGTTATTAGATGAAGGGGACTCAAGAGTGCATCTTGTTGAAGAAATAAAGGCTAATGCCACACTACTTCAACATGCTTGCCTTGAGAAAGAAAAAGGAAAAATGATCTACTTAGTGGATGATAAAGAAGTAGAAAATCTGGATGTAAACCATTTAACAGGTAGGCATGAGGTATTGGACAGTGTAGATATGACCACATGCACCTATCACGAACCTATGAAGATAAAGAAGGTGAATATTGGATCAGAGGTTGATCCTAAGGAATCCGTAATTGGGGACTATTGGTCAGACTTTGAAGTGGAAAAAATCATAGAGTTACTAAGGGATTATCAGGACTTATTCCATAGGGGGTACCATGAACTTAAAGGTGTGCATGAATTGTTAGGGGAGATGAAGATAAAACTTAAAGAGGGTGTGCACCCAGTTATAAAGAGACCCTACAAGATGAACCCAAACTTGTGTGAAAAGGTCAAAGAATAACTTGACAAAATTTTGAAGTCTGGAATTATCAAGCCCCTTGATGAGTCAGAATGGGTTAGTCCAATGATGATCAATATCAAGAAGGATGGATGGATTAGGATTTACGTGAATTAGAGGGAGCTAGATGTTGCATGTGTGACTGATCCCTTTCCCATGCCATTCACAGAGGAAATACTAGAAGGGGTTGCAAGGTGTGAAATCTATTCATTTATAGATGGGTTCTCTGGGTATCATCAGGTTTGGATTGCCTAGGAGGATCAGGAAAAGAATACATTTATTACTGAATGGGGTAGCTTTGCCTATACTGTAATGCCTTTTGGTCTGAAAAATGTGCCTACTATATGTTCACGCATAGTTTTTCAAGCATTCAAGGAATTTATTCACCACTTCTTATAGGTCTATTTAGATGATTGGACGGTGTATGGATTAGTTAAGGATCATTGTGACAATATGTGCTTAATTTTTGAAAGATGTAGATAGATGATTATCCCCTTGCACATCAAGAAGTGTGTATTTTCTACACCATCTGGGATATTTCTAGGACACATAATTTACAAGGAAGGTTTTTTGGTTGATCCAGCCAAGGTTGCAATCATTATAGGCCTAAGGGAGCCTATCAGTCAGAGTGAGATGCATGAATTTTTTGGTCATACAGGATATTACATAAAGTTTATCAAAGGATATACCAAAGTTTCCACACCATTGGAGGAGTTACTGAAAGGAAAAGGTACATTCTACTGGGGAGAACTGCAATAGTGCACATTCGAGACATTAAAGGAAAAATTTACTACCACACCTATTTTGCATTTTCCTTCATGGGACCGACCCTTTTATGTACATGTTGACGCCTCTGGCACGACCGTTGGTGTGGTGTTAGCTCAACCTAGAGAAGGTATTGTAGATTGTCCTATCTATTTTTCTAGTAGAAAGATGACTTATGCAGAACAAAATTACACAACTACAGAGTGTGAAGCTTTGTCAATGATCTATGTGCTACATAAATTCTGCCAATACTTACTAGCTACACCATTCATCTTTTATACAGATCACATGAAATTGAAGTATTTGGTAAACAAGACCATTCTACAAGGGTGCATATGTCAATGGATGCTCTTATTTAAAGAATTTGATTTCACAGTTGTGGTAAAACCAAGGAAAAGTAATTTTAGACTAGACCATCTATCAAGAATACAGTTAAGAGAAGAAGTACAAGAAATTGAGGATACCATGCCAGATGCACAGTTATACAGGTTACAATGAGCGCCATCATAACTAGAGGACATTGTTGTCTTTCTATGAAAAGAGATGGCACCAAAAGGAATGAAATCCTTGGAGAAGAAACAACTTGCTATACATGCAGCCCCTATATATTGATTGCCAGTTACCTGTAAAAACTAGGTCAGGATAAGGTATTACGCCATTGTGTGTTGGAACATGAGCACATAGATATTATAGAAGAAGCTCATGGTTTTATTGAAAGTGGCCACTATGTCAGTGATGCCACTACGTGCAAGATTCTACTCACTGGATTATGGTGGGATACCTTGTATAAATATTGTAAGGAGTTTTGTAAGGCAAGTGATCATTATCAACGTCTTAGGAAACCAGGTCAATGAGATGAAATGCCTCTAAGACCCATTATTAGTGCCAAACCATTTGAGAAATGGGATATATATTTTTTGGGTCATATTTTACTAGCTACGTGTAGAATTAGATTGTGCTACATCATTACTTGCATAGATTATCTAACCAGGTGGGAAGAAGTAACACCTATAAAGGATTGTACAACAACCACAACAACCAAGTTTCTTTGGAAAAATATTATTAGAAGGTATGGATGTCCTTTAAGTTTGATGAGTAATAGGGGCACGCATTTTCTTAATGAGATAATTAAAATTTTATTGGATGAATTCATGATTTCACACCATAAGACTACACCCTATCATCCTCAGGAAAATGGGAATGCTGAGGCTTTCAACAAAATTTTGAGCCAGATATTGACAAAAATATGTGATGTTGGAAGAAAGGATTGGGATGATAAATTATCTGCAGTACTTTGGGCATATCAGAAAACATATAAAAGGTTGAACAAAGCCACACCATTTCAGTTAGTGTTTGACGTAAAAGTTGTTCTTCCTATGGAATTTATGTTACCTTCTTTGCATATTGTATGCACTAGAGGTCTTGCTGATGAGAAAGCATTAGAAGAACACATTAAATAGTTAATCAAATTAGATGAACGATGAGCCATAACACGTTGGAGTCAAAAACAAGAAAAGTCCAGGTAGAAAGCATGGCATGACAGACACATCAGGGGTAAAAATCTTGAGATGGGACAAATGGTGCTCCTTTATGATTTTAAGTTTTTGTGCCATCCAGGAAAACTCAAGGTACATTGGTTGGGGCCATATATTATTATTCACATACTCAAATCAGGCACTTTTCAGTTAGAGGCCCTTGATGGAATATGGTTACTTGGTTACTTCAACGGGAGTAGGCTGAAGCCCTACTATAAATAACTCTTCTTGGTGTTTGTAATAAGGTAGTGTTAACATTTAGATTATGTTTTCAATTCTCCATTCCATTAATTTGTTTCCTTCTTTGTTGCTATGTTTTTTCAATTTTGTTGGTGTGTTTGTGTAATAAGTGCATTTGCGTGCCAAAATCTAATTACTATTTGAAGAATTTTTTATGCGTAGAGGATTGCACATACCCTTAGTGTGCGGTAGGTTGTTGATATATAGGTACAGGACTGATGGAAATAAGTCCACATGAAAGGAACTATCTACGGGTGCTATTCAAGGTTGGAAAATTGAAAAAAAAAGATTTCTTCTGGACACAAGGACCATAGATAGAGAGGAATGAAGAAACAAGTATAACGTAAGGTAAGTAGAGGCCAGGAAGACTACCAGTGGAAGGTGCAATGATGAGGTACTTAGGCACATGGAAGTGCACTGAAGATAATTCTACAACCAAAAGGTAGGAGGGCACACTAGAAGGTTATAGCTTGGGTGCAAAGATGTACCGCACGGAAATAATCAAAATGGTCGATTAATAAGAGGATTGTTTGTATGTGGAGCAATAAATGCACTAAATTTTTTAAATTCTACATAAGGATGGGATGCAAGTTCATTTTTACCATTAAAATTGAGAGAATTTGAAAAGGGTTAAGTGTGAATGAGCCGAGAAATCCTGTTGAGGTGCGTAGAGTGTGAAACCAGACATGGAGAGAAGGGTTGTGCATAGGAGAAGCTTACATCCCCATAGGTGAAGGATTTGAGTGAAGCATACATGTTACAAATGAGTTAGGGAACGTGATTTCCTCTAGGGCACAAATATTTAAGCTAGGGTTTCAACTTTCTCGAGTACAGAGAGAATAAAAGAGATATTTTTTTAAATGGCACCAAAGAAAGCACCTGCAGTAGGAGATAAAGGGAAGAAGGTTGAAGTGGAAGAAGAAATTGCTCCCAAGAGTAATTTTTCAGATATGCAGTATCTAGAGGGCTTGATTATGGGATAAGAATGGGATTCCCATATCCACCAATGTAAAATCAATGATTACAATTATCGAGCATTAGATAATAAGAAGGAGCTTGATGTGTTGCTGAGCACGAAAATGAACAAGTGCATGATAGAGGATATGCCAGTATATGATGACATTGGTGAGAAGTTGCTGAAGCAGAATAGAGTCTACCAGCTGTATGAGCTTCCAAATTTTGGAAAGTATGAACCATTGCATCGATGGTTGATGAGCATAGTCCATGAGGAATTCTTCTATTTCACCGGACAGAGGGTAACAATCAGAGCTACTTTGATTTCAATAGTGACAGGACTAAGGGCCTCATGGTTGGATGTGGATAGTGATTTAACTGATAAGTTCGTAATCCTAGAAATGAGGAAGGAGCTGGGGTATACCAAGGGTCTGCACAGCATGGACATTGACAAGTTAAAAAATTACCCAGTAGTGTAGGAATCTACACATCTTTTGATAAATCTAAATGACCAAGGAAGGTGGTCGGAGGTAAACACAATGTGGTTGCACGTCACTAAGAAGATGTCTCAAGGAGTGGTCTACAATATTTCAGATCACATAGCAAATACAATTATCGAAGAAGAGCATACAAGTGACAAAATAAGTTTTGGCACTATGTTATTGTCCTTAGTATTCATGGAGATTAGGGTGCCTGATGGGCCAAAGGAGAAGATTTGGGAGTACCCCATGGAACACAAGTCACCTACAAAAAAGGTTTGGCAGGTACTTGTGTAATGGATCAATGAGTGGACCATTCAAGCAGAGGGCAGAGATGTGGAATGATAGAATCTACGCAGCGTTCAAGGAAGAGTGGTGCATACCAAAGGATTTGCCTTAGATGGTGGGTAAGGTAATTCAATTTTCCGTATACCAACATTTTTTCATTATGCAATTTATGATGAAGGATGGGTCTTGGAGCCCATGGTGCAAATTTCCATGTCTTCATAGCAAGGTATTTATAAGCATTAGTTCATCAGTTTTGAGATGCACACCACTTAACCTTCAATGCAAAAAAGGTAGATTGTGACTACCACACTCTAAGGAAGAAGTATGTATATTTAGGGTGCAATACATACATTGAAAGACTTATTTTAGATATTATAAGCATGAAACTTGTAATCTTGGTAGTTGAGGACACCAGAGCAACGCTTGTGTACCTACAACTCAAACCCAAGCTAGAGAACACTAAGTATGTGGAGAATGAGTTCACGCTCCCAAGGATGCCAAAAGGTAAGCATACAATGGAAAATATTCTAGTGCCCAAGCCCATAGAAATAATTCAGGTTGATGATGAAGAGGAAGAGCATGAGGATAGTGGTGGTTTGGAACATTGAGGTAGAAGACAACCTCCAAATAAGGATGAAGCTGAGTGTGCAACTACACCACCTCAGACACAAGAAGAAGATGATGAGGAATTAGATGCAGTCTAAGGAGAGTTCCGATTCAAGAGAGTATTCAGAACAACAAGAACCCAAGGTGCTACTCCACAAACCATGCATAGATTAACTTGAATCTCTCCAAAGAAGGAGACAACTAATAAAAGGTGAAGGAAATTGAAGCTGAATGAGGAAGCGAAAGAGTCTAAGGAAAGAGCACCCAATTCTCCTACACCTCTAGAGAATGTAGGGGAACAAAAAGATGAAGAAATGAAGGATGGAGAAGAGGGAGAAAAAGGGACAGAAGAGACAACAACAGAGACTGTTCAGGACATAGCAACATAAGTTCCAAATCTAGAAGCCCAAGCTCCTAAGTAGCCTAGATCAAGAAGAACAAGTGGGGAGTATATTCCACCAGCCATGGGATATGCCAAGGACACAAGTAAAATTATCCATGCCTGTTTCTAAAGCACAATGACACAAAAGGAGTTATATGACTAGGATCTAATGGATGAAGATATGGGGATAGTGCTCACAAGGAAGCAATTGTCATGGTCGATACACACGCGCATAGATGAACCAAAATTTGATATGTGTGAGGAGTCATGCATGTCAAGGAGGTTGAAAAAGACACCTCAGGCTAGACACATAATAGTAAAGCCTACTATTATGTCAGATGAACATGTGAGCAATGCTTTGGTGAAGGTCTTAACAGAGGTGGCACATCAGAATATGGATAAAGCTGCCACAATCAGGGCACTGAGGGAGGATATCAAGACTAAGGATGAGGAGACAGCGCACATAAAATAGGAAAAATACTTGACACAGAAGAAGAATGTTGTGTTTATTAGCATGGAAGAGGAGATTGGTGACAATGTCATGAAGGCTAGGCCACACTTAGAGCCAAAGGCACCTAAGACGTTTCCTTCAGCAATACATTATGTCAGTACATTGGTGGACTTTGTGCTTCAAGATGAACCTTTGTGTATGCCTAAGCAAAAGGATCCAACATAGGAAGTAGAGTGGGAAAAGGCTTTAGTGATGTAGAAGATTGCATCATATTAGGAGGAACTCAAGAAGGCAGATCAAACACTGAATATTTGTATAGCACCAGAGGCCGTTATAAGGACCAAGACTATTTTAGAAGACAATGAGGTCCTGAAGGCCATGAAAGATGAGACATTGGGCCATGCAGAATGGTTAGCACTTGTTAAGAAGAAGTGTGAGGCACTTATAATAGTTCAGGAACCACACATGGAAATGCTGGATGAACTTGGGAAACTCATCACTCGGAAGATGGACTTGTTGGAAGGGAGAATGACTGTCATTTCTAGAATTGTGTTGGTCTTATAGAATGAATAAGGAGAGATTGCAAGGGATGAATTAGAGTCAATTGCAATGGATATTCCAGAGAAAGCAGAGGCCGCACTCAATGAATGAAAAACCTTAGAGGTGGAGATAAAGGAGGAATATCCAAAATTGATTATTCAAGTTGTAAAAAAAGATACTGCAGGTTAAAAAAATTCTTTTATTCATCAAAATTATTTATATTCTTCAATTCGTATTATTTGATTCAGTTTGGAGATAACCATTACCAGGGCGGAAATGAAACTAGTGTGGGGTAATGTTGATAAGTTAGAATTTGGCAGCGAAGGAAATAAAGAAGGTTCATGTGGGAGAGCAGAGCACATTTAAAGGCACGGGACTATCAGAAAGGATCACACATGAATAAGAAAAATAGATTCGGGACTTAGCCATTTTCATGATGAGGATCTATTTTTGGAGATAGCGTGTAGGGCACTCAAACAGATTGGAGACTTGTGTGACACGCATTGGCTATTTTTGGATGACCAACTACAAAGTGCTTTGCATGGATGCAGGCTAAAGATATAATGATGAACTAATAGTTGAGTAAGGGAGATCTATTGTTAACACTCTTGCATGTAAGCCTATTTTTGTAATGGCGCGTGGCTAATAATAACATGCAACCTATTATGGGATTAGATAAGAGGTGAAGGGAAAGTCCCCACCTTATAAGTATGTCGTAAACTATGTAGAAAGAGAGATATATATACAGAGATAGAGATGAGATCATCGGTATATGTGTGAGAACTAGGGTATAGTGAGATTATGCTACTAGATCTGTTACACACATGAGCATATAATACCGTTATTGTAATGAAGTTTCTATGTATTTACTATAATTAATATAATGGATATTATGGATTGAAAAAAGGTGTTATCATAGTTATAATTCAGTATTGCATGCTTGATTCCATTATGGTTATCCTTTAATGTTGTTATTTCCTAGATCTAGACCTGAATATGCATTGTAGAAAGATATATTAGCTATAGATCTGAATGATTAAAGTCTTCATCATGCTAACATCTTGCAAAAACAACACTAAAGAGGGGCCTAGTACCTTTGTGTGATTTGGGTGAGCACTCAGTCTAGGCTGAGTGATGTGCCAACGCGCATGTGCTTGTATTGCTGAATTCTAGGCTGCATCATGATATAACGCCCTTCTAAATGAAGTTAACAAGCCCCCAACAAACCACTATACATAATGATAGGGATGTATATCATAAGAAAACTTTGAAAATATATTTTTTAAATTCACGTCATACTCCGGCACGCTCTCAGATAAGCCCTGCTTAATTTCCTTAAGCGCATTGATACCTTTCTGCTCAAATTTTGGAATATGTAAATCAGCTAGAAATGCAGAGCATAAAGCATCATAATCCATCACATTCTGATGCGGTTCATATTTTCTATACAAATTATGCATGTGCCCTTGAAGAGTAGTATAAAACCAACTTTCTTTACTAGATGAGGCTGTAATTCCTTTAGCACGTCATAGTGGCTCACACTTGTGCACATACTCTGCAACATCTTCATTACCTCTATATTCTAGTAAGTGAAGATAATTTTTGTAATAAACTTGATGTGGTTGATAGGGGTGTGGTCCTTATCTACTATATCTAGATCCAGAGCCTCCACCAGTATTTCCTCCACCACTAGAACTGCCTAATCCACTTGATCCTGATCCTCATGATCCTCCTCATGTAGCAGGAAACAGAATAATCGATGTACTTAATTTTGTCCCAACTTTAGTGCTAAATTGAAATCTCAAATTATTTGAACTTTTAATACTCCCAAATGTATTCCCAATGTTCTGTGCGCCCACTCTTTGTCCATATGACGCGATAGAAAATATTCCTCCAATCAGTCCCTCAAACAAGGATGATGTTTTCTGTGCTGCCATAGGTGTATCTACAATCTGATTCAGTTCTGTATTTAAAGGGAAATTATATCTACCTAAAGCTACTAGATTACGTACACTCACCTACTTATAAATTATTACTTTTGGAATTGAAACAACAAACACAAGGGCTAGGTTTCTAGGTGGGATCAGATGCGCACTTGCAGTCTTCAATATTTCCTCCTCTGACGTGATCTCATTAGAATCTAAAGGGGATTCTCTACTGTGCTTTCCTAAGTGGGGGATATCCCAATGATCCAGCTCCATGTATTCCATGTGAGTTTCAAATCCTTCACGAGACATCATCCTTTGCAACTCCACATACCCCTCAATATCATGCTTCTTTGTCAATTACATCTCTCGTGCTTCATTATACTTGAGACACCTTTCCTTTCACTGGATTTCTTTCACTAGGTCTGCCATCTTTCACCACACCTGCTCCTTCCCCTGCACACGATGGTGGGTTTATCTAGCCATAGGTAATTGTTCCAAACTCAACACCATCATCATGATCTTAATTACCAAAGGAATAACGAAAATGTAATATCCTCCGGGCTCACGTAAAAATTAAAAGTCAGAAACTTTTAGAAAAGAATACGTAGAAACATCACACTTTAGAGTATAATTACATACAACACCAGCCCACCAATGATCTACAGGACATGTCCAAGGTTCATTTGCATCAAACAAATTCTAGTAATCTTTCCATGTCCAAACCCCTTGTTTATAACTACATATTTTATTTTATGCACATGTTAACAACCACTTGTATAATTCTATAGGAAAAAGGATGAAAAACATCTCATAGAGCTCATAATATAGATTATCTTCCACCCATTCTCATGTATTGAAATTAGGTCTAGAACCATATATTTACGCAAACTAATCTTGTCCTTCATCTATTCAACTTTTAATGTCTGCAAGATTCAATTGATATGCCATCATCATTAACATCGTGATAAACAGTTTGAAAAGAGGTCCCAACAAAAGATCCAAAATGTAATCTTGTCATTCCACTCGAATGTTGAGGCATGCTGACACTTCATTCAGATAGATATAAATGCTCACCTAAATCACGCAAAGCTACCAGGTCCCTATTTTGTATTTTCTTGTCAAGATGTTAGCATGCATGTTCATAAAAACCATTATCAAAGCATACATTTGAGTATAAACATAAGATCCATGAGCTTAAGTGGAAGTACAAAATTAAAGAAGTATATACATTAAAATATTAATAGAATTAGATTCACCATACAAATACCATGATTAGATACATCAATTACCATAATCCATCCACAATACTCCATTACTAATCGGAAATATTACATATAAGAAGTTGAATACATAATAATAATGTCATGGAGTCATGCACCTAAGTACATCCAAGAAACATAACTCTAATATAACTCGGGGTCCTCAAACAATTCAAATCAACTAACATATATAGGGGTGAGGAATTTCCCTTTACCATCCATGCATCTCAAAATAGGATGCATGCTTACAATAGCCATGTGTACATACCAAAACAACTTAGGACGTATGCATGCTCAACTAATAATAGATTAAACCTGTATATAACCTCTATTCTAATCCTATTATTAGGTCAAACTCTGCATGACATCTAATATTCTCCTTGCACGTAATTTACCCCAAAATAGATGTTCCTTCATCTATAAGTCTTCATAATTTTCTTAAAATATTGGAACGTTGCTTGATCTCCACTCAATCTTGACATAATCTATTTTTAGCCTGTGGCTCTAAAGTTCACTAAGTCTTGAATTTTTCCTCCTTGGGCACGAGCCTTCACAAGTTGTCTATTATGTATTACATGCGAACCTTCACACCTACCTCACTCACACCTTTATCCTTCGTGCAAAATATATACTTGTTTCATTGGATTCTTAACAAATTAATGAAACAGATAAGGGTAATATGAAAAGGATGAATACATGTTTGTAATTTTGGTTTAAGGTTGTGCACACGTTCTAATTTCCCAATCCAAGTTGATTATGAGAGCTCCTTTTTGGCTAGGAGGAACTACTTGTAAATACAAGACAATACCACCAAATAGAGTTAAACAAAACAATGAGTGGACTGCCTAGCGGAATCTAGATCTAGGAAGTGTGATACTTCCTGAACAGGCTGTCAATCCACTTTTATATAACAATATTAATGCTAGTTAAATCATAAATGAAGTAAAGATCCTATTGGAATTGAAACGAATTATTTATCTCATAGAAAATAATAAGAAAGGTCATTTAAAAGGTTGTTTAAGATCAAAATGGGAGGTTTGATTAGATGGTGTTGAGTTATAAGTATGGTATAGGTTCTGGAGAAGGCATGGTAAGGATTAGAAATGGTTCTGGGCTATTGGGAAGTGGGTATCAACTTACGTTTCTGAGCTATATTTCCAGACTCAATGACCGGTGTCAGTTGATTGATCGATGCTGGTTAGGTAGAATAACTGATGTCGGTTGGGTAATTGGCATCGATAGGGGAAATTAACAGAAAGTTCTTAGAATTGGTTTTCCATACTCCTTGTGATTTCACAGAGGTTAGAAAGGGTGAGGATGGATTCGTAAAATGGTTTTGAAGACTCAGAGATGATTAGGAGAGGGTGAAAATGGGTGAAGAGTCTGAGTATGGTTAGGTGATGGGTTAATGGATGGAAGGAAGTATGTAGGTGTGGAGAGAAATAGACTACAAAGATGAATAAATAAATCTACATAAGGAAACTAGAGATTTAGTGTAGAGATGTTAAATACTTACTAGAAAGTAGATTAGAGAACGTAGGTGATGAAGGTGGTGACAATAGAAATATGGAGAGAAGATCCGTTGTATTCATGTCACGGAAGTTCAGACCTTTGTGATCATGAAGAGGATGATGAATGGTGATCGATGGTGGTAGTGCTCCCATGTGTCTTATTTTTCTTTAGTGCTAAAGAAATTCAAGTTCTCTGAGTATCTAGAATAATGAGATCCTAGATCAAATGACCAAATTGGGAAAAGGATTTTGGAAACATATTTAACCTAATCGACCACAGTTAGGTGACCGACGTCGGTTGAGATATAACTGGTGTCAGTTAAGGCGGGAATATTTAGGTTGGCCAAATACAGCCAGATTGTTGATATTTTTGGCATGATCTCCAACCTTCTACCGAGTCTCAAGTGATAGATCATGGAAAGATAAGTGGGAGTCCTTTTAGGTTTGTTAATAGGAGTTAAGTCTAGCTTTTAGACTAAGTCCTAATTAGTTAGGATAGGTTTAGACTCAGTCTTAGGTCATTAATGAGGTTTGAGTAGGTCATTGAGTGAGGTGGTTAGGTGAGGTGGTTAAGTGAGGATATTAATTAATTTAATTAACATGTGCACTATAGGATATGAATAGGTAGGATATGGTTAATTTAATTGACCGGGTTTAAAGGGGGTTATGACCTAATTTTGGTGTCTACATTTTTCCCCTTTTTGTTTCGTATCTTGTATTTGTAAGAGATGCCGAAAAAAATAAGAAATTGGTGTTCTAGGTGTGAATGGAGGTTAGATTTCCCCAAGTGTGGCTGAATATGAGATTGTCCTAAGTGTGGGTAGAGGTGATCCCCCTCAAACTAGAAACTGATGAGGTGTTAGATGGATTCAGTGAGTGGTTTGATAAATATGTAAGTAATGAAAGTGAAGGTAGGTGGGTTGTAGGTAAGGGTATGGGCACTTTGGGTAATGGGTAAGGGTCAAATCGGGTAATAGGTAATGGAAATAAAAAACACACACATGTATAGACTCCGACATGGTACCAAGAAGAAGAGTGTGCAAACTCTACATCGTCCAAGGTCGATAGGTTTATCCAAATGAGGTTGAAGTGATTCAGGTATCCAAGGTATATGATATGGTCTAGAAACACAAGTTAGGTTAGGTTCAGGACCGTTTAGGTATGATTCGGTACACCAAATTTTTAATTAGGATAAACAACACGGTAATAGGAAAGGTAAGATCATTAGGCTAAACCACACGGGTAACAACATCCCAAGGTATAACGAGTAAATGAGTTTCAAGTTCACAAAAGGTAGCTCTAGTCAAGGTATTTAGGACATGTAATGGGTAATGTTGAGGTATAGATAAATAACAAGTCCCTAAATGTGATTACAGAAACATATAGTTAATTTAGGGTTGTGGGTAGGGTGTAATAGGTTTTGGGAGGGTCAATAGGTATTTGGTCAGTAATGTTCTTAGGTCAAAATGGTCAAAATGTAGGTGAAATGGTACTGATAGGTGAGTGATGTTGGTTATAAGGTAACTAACGTCGATTGGGTAGGGTACAGTTGAGTTAGGTCAGTTAGGGATGGTGGAGTTTAGATGATTTAGGAATTGGTTGAGTTTAGGTCATTTATGCATGGTTGAGTCAGGTATAGTCATGGTTTGGTTATGTGTATGGGGTTGCTTTAATTTCCATGTTATTAGTAGTATGGAAAATAAATGATGATCTATATGTATGTCATGGTGTAAATTTGTGAAATACTTGATATCATGGATATGTGAAATGATTGATTAGATGTTTGGATGATATGATATGTATGTATGTTTTGTATGATTTGTTTAATTTACAAATGTTTGTGAAAAATAGAAACTAAGTAAGGTAGATTGTTAATAGAAAAATGAGGGGAAATTGGTTAGGGTAAAGAGTGGTTGAGCTAACCTATTAGGGCCCCATGCCCTCAGAGTGCTGCCTACATTGCCCAAGTGAAAAGGGGCCTCAAGGTAATGTAGTTCTCCCGTAAGCTAAGGAATAATATGATGGGGATAGAGTGATGATTTGGTAGGTTTAAGGCATGATTGAGTCTAGGTCAACTAGGCATGGTTGAGTTTAGGTCAGTAAGGCATGGTTGAGTTTAGGTCAGTTAGGCATAGTGATGTTGGTGAAATAGGAACTCTTAAAATGTATGTGTCGATGGTCTAGTCCTCTAAAGGAGAATCAACAAGTAATGAATAAGGTGAAGGGTAAGAGGTGGCAAAATTATACGCCTCATTGGAAAGATCCAAAACAATTCTACCATACCAAATATGGGATTATGAACATAAAACCCTAAAGGTGCTGCATAACTGACTATTCTAAGGGTGAAGAAATTCATATGATCAAGAAATGTTGCATTTATAGAACGTCCCTTGAGAAGGTAGAATATTAGAGAGCAAAGACAGTGAGGTGAAAGAGGCTTGTTAGCGTAACCTAGTGTGAGACAATATGTCTACTTGGCAAGAGATCCGAGAACAAAATAGGCAAGTCTGTGATGAAAAAGTTATCTTTTTCCTTTTTCTTTTGTTTTAATAGACTGATTGATATGGGAAGTCTATGTGGGATGATTAGAATATCTCCTTGAGGTCTTTGTGAAGTTGATCGATGCAGGAAGCTTAAAAATATATTTTGTTATTTTATTTTTGTAAGAATAGTCTTCTTTTTGTGATAGACTATGTATTGTATGGCTAGCTTTGTATAGCTGTCCTTTGAGGGAGAAATCTATTTATATCAACGCGATATGAAGAATAGATGTTCTTTTTGAGAGAGGCATCTTTTTTGCTATAATTTTGATTCAAGGAGTCGAATCCCATTTTACTTTTGAAATTGTTTTGCTTTGGAATTTTTGGTCATGGACAACACTAAAGAGACCTATAGGATCTTTTCTTGTAAACAAAACCATAGCACACAATGGTTAGCTATAATAGAGAGGTTTTAAGTTATGAATGCCCATGGGATTACATCTTGAAAAAGATAAAAAGTATCCATGAGAACCATGCCATGAGTAGAGCCATAGTACTCATATTGAAGATAAAACTTAAAAGGTGATGGGTAATCACTTTGATTCTTGTTTAGTCATTGATCCTTAAAATAGGTAAATGGAAGGTGAATGGTGCTCAAGGGATGAGCGTTTAAATAGAAAGAATGTGATATAGGACTTGATTCAACAATAGAATGGTTGAAGATGTAAGGCATTGAGGGGCTCAGGTTTGGGTTTACCTTTGAGTGAAGACAAATGATAAGCACCTAATCCATAGGTATGAGTAATGATATAGGGTCCAAGCTAATTAGGAGAAAATTTGTCTTGTTTACTTTTCTCCTCTTTTGCTACATGTTATTTTCCTTTAGGACGAGGTCATCAAATTGGAAGGTTCATTTGTGGAAACATTTGTCATAGGCATGTTTGATACATTTTTGGTAGATTTTGAGGTGGTCAAGAGCATTGAGATGACATTCATCTAATAACTCGAATTGTGCCAAAAGGTCTTAGCGAAAATCATCATCGTTGAGCATCTCTTTAAGTGAGATATGGAGATATGGAATCTAGAATTCAAGAGGCAGAACAACCTCTGTATTATAGACTAGAGAGAAAGTTGTGGCAGAAGTTGAAGTACGAATACTAGTGCGATAAGCCCATAAGGTGGAAGGAATGTGTGTATTCCAATCCTTGCCAGTATTGTCAAAAAATTTCATAAGAATTTTGTTTAAGGTTTATTGGTTGATTTTTCTTGGCCATTTATATGAGGTTAGTAAGGTGAGGAAAAACTAAGTTGAATACCGAAGGCATCATAGAGTTTCCATAGGGTTTAGTTTTTGAATTGTTTTCTGTTATCAATGATGAGATGGTGAGGAACACAAAAGTGACACATGATGTGATGGTTGATGAATTCAAATATTTTCTCAGCTTTTGTAGAAGTAAGAGGTATGGATTCCACCCACTTAGTATTATATTCAGTAGTGGTAATAATCCATTGATGGCATTGGGAAGAATGAGGATTGATCTCTCTAACAAGATCCAAACCCAATTGAGAGAAAGGCCAAAGGTCTTGTGCGACTTGTAAGGCGTGACTAGGGGTGTGATGAAGATTAGCGTGTTGTTGGCACTTCACACAATGTTTTACATAATCAAAACAATTGTGGTTTATTGTTGGCTATTAATAGCCTAGGCAAAGAATACATTTAACGATAGCTAAACCACTGAAGTGACCTCCACAAATTCTGTCGTGAACTTCCTTGATGGTATAAGGAATTTCAGAACTTGTAAGACATCATAAGAGGATACTGTCAAAGCCACATTTATAAAGAAGACCACCCATGATGACATAACAAGAGACACCTTTGAGAAATGTGCATTGTCCATTGTGAGTAAGGTCTGGAGGTAGAATTGAAAGGGAAAGGTTGTCAACAAATTGTTTATACAAAAGGTCACGTGGGTCAGTTTCAATGGTTTTGAAAAGGTTGATGTCTCGAAATAAATAAGAAGGTGATCACAACCTTTATATGATGAATAAGATTTTTGAGTCGGAGGGTGAAATGGGTATCTGAGATGTAAGACAGGCCATGGTGTGGAAAAATTTATTAGTGGAACGTGGGGTGGTTTGAAGTTAATAACGGTCAAAGGTAGTCAAAATTATGTCTACATGATGCTTATACTTTTGAATTATTTCGTTACGACACTGGTATATACCATTAACTTGATTTACAAAAATTTGAGAGTCACCCAAGATATTAATTGACTTAACATCTAAGGAAATGGCAGTTATAAGGCATAATACAAGTGCTTCATATTCATTGATACTTTTAGTATAATCAAAATCTATTTTGAAAGATAATGGTATAGGCTCACCGTCAAGAGGAATGAGGATGACTTCGGAACCACCCCATGCTGACATTTGGAACCGTCAAAGAATAAGGCCATCTAGTAAATGGTATTGTCTAAAGAGAGGGTAGCAATGGATTTTTCTGGAAAATCAAAGTTAGAGGATTTATTTCTGGAGAGAGGTGTGTTTGCAAGTTAGTCAGTGATGGTTTGTCCTTTGACAAATTTTTGGTGGATGAATTTGAGTTCCAGGTCTGCAAGAAGCATGAGCCAACATGTAGCACGTTGATGTTGGTAAGGCTTGTTGTACATATAATGTAAGGGGTTAGTATTGGTGATGATTTTTTTTTTGGTTGAGTAGGCAATGTCAAAGCTTCATGGTGACAAAAAATACTTATATAGTAAACTACTTGCTCCCTATATTGCTCATCACGATGAGTGAGCATGGCACCCAAGGAATGATCAGTAGCAGAAATGTAAAGGTAAAATGGTTGGTCATCCTTAGGAGGAATGAGGACAGGTGGTTGGAGGAGTTATTGTTTTAAGGCATCAAAGGCTTTGTGGCATTCATCATCCCATTTGAAGGAGCCATCAATTTTTAGGAGATGATGAAATGGGTGGCAGCGGTCGGAAAGCTGATAAAAAGATGAATAGATTACAACTTTCCTTTCAAAATATGAATTTGAAGAAGGTTAGTGGGTGGAGGAATTTCAATAATAGCGATGATTTTTATGGGATCAAATTCAATTCCATGCAAAGAAATGATAAATCCAAAGAGATTTCTGGAAAGAACAACAAAAACACACTTCTTAGGTTGAAGGTGAACACAATACTTAATGAGACAGTTGAAGATGACCTTAAGGAATGGGAGGTGTTTGGCCCAATGTTTACATTCGGAAAGAATATCGTTAACGTAATCTTCCAATATACAATGCATAATGTCATGAAAGATACAAGTCATAGCCCATTGATATGTAGCACCAACATTTTTAAGACCAAAGGGGATGATATGATAATAGAAGGCCCCCTAAGGAGTGATGAAGGAATTTTTGTGTTGATATTATGGGGAAAGTAATCTTTGGTTATAACCCAAGAAACCATCCATGAGTGATAGCATCTCATGGCTGATGGTAAGATCAACTAGTTGGTCAATACTAGGTAGAGGAAAGTTGTCTTTGCGGCAAGCTAGGTTAAGGTCATGGAAATCTGTGTAAATGAGGAGTCCCCCTATCACTTTCATGATAGGAATGATGTTAGAGATCCATTGGGTATAATCAATGGGTAGGATAAAGGAAACCAAGAAAATCTGCTTAAGTTCTTCTTTGACAAGAAGGGCAATGCGAGGGTGCATTTTCCGCAGCTTTTGTTTTATGGGTTTGTCTTCAGGAATAGTGATGGTATTGTGGACCACAATTTTTGGGTCAATACCGGGAATATTAGTATAGGACAAAAAAAAGTGTTGTTATGATCCTGAAGGAAAGAAGTAAAAGCTTCATGTTCAACAGTGTCTAAAGATTGGCCTATCTTTAGAATGTACGGGTTGTCCTAAGTCTTAATATTGATTTCGATGGTAGATTCATTTAACATGGTTTGTGTCTAAGAAGGTAATGAATGATGGATATAAGAATCCTCCGCACTTAGGTAGGTGAGAATAGATTCATCTTCTTGACATTGAATGATGTGAATAGAAGGTGTATCATCATCAATCATGTTAGGATACAGGAAGGGAAGAGAAGAGGGAGCCTCACCATCTCATTGATAAGTCAAAGGTCCCAGGGAAATGGTGTTCACAAAAAATAAGTTAGGAATGGATTCTGGATCCATATACTCTGCAAGTGAGGGTGGTGAAGATAGTAGATGGGGTGAAGGAAGGTTTTTGTCCTCAATGAGTTTGACGGGGTATTTCTTGGAAGATGGTTTGGCAAAGCCAAAACCACTTCAGTCTTTATGTTTATGTGTGGTGCATGGGATGATAGTATGACAGCCATGTTCATAGAAACTGTTATCCAAAATTCACCCCCAGGGTAATTTTGATAACATGCATTAAATTCTCCAGTCCCAGGCAAATAGATTGATTCAGAGCAAAAATCATGTTTCTAGGGTCCCCTCAGATTTTTTCTAACTCCCCTGTCCAAGAAGAAAAGAGCAAGTTATGAGAAAAGGTGAAAAAGTTGCAGAAAACAAGCTGGGCCAGGAAAAATCATGAAAAATGGCTAAGTCCTAGTCCTCACAATAGTTAAGACGTGAGGGACATCTGGGCGCAAATCGGCTGAAAGGCCACCAGGTAGTCTGCAGAGCAAAGGGACATCTGGGCCATGAGGACGCGTGGGACGCGGAAAGGTGAACCGGCCGAAGGTTAGAGGAAAATCGACTAACTGCTAAACGTAACAGTCTGGGACATTTGGGCCACGAGGATGCGAAGGACGCGAACCACCCAGATCAGCCAAAAAGGAGAAATTTCACACTGGGACAGTTGGGACAAAGGGATGCGTGGGACGTGGATAGCCAAAGGAGCCGAGAGCCAATCAAATTATGCCACGTGTCATCGATAGATAAGGGACAAGGAAGCCCATTTCGGGCAGATCAGAAGTTTTCATCCCAGACAGTTTGGGATAGCCGGGCCATGAGGACGCGAGGGACGTGAAAATCCAGTAGACCTGGAGACCAATCAAATCATGACACATGTCACAAGGGGGAAACGTCAAGTTTTCAAAGGGTAGGGTTTGAAGCGCTGGCCCGAGCCAATAAAAAGAGGACACGTGTCCAATGGAGAAGGGAAGCGCGGAGCTCAGGGAGGGTTTGGAAAATTTGGCCAAGTTTCAGCCAAAAAGCTAAAAGTAAAGGAAGCCCCTGCACCCCTGTCCTCCAATCAGTGCTTGACACGTGTCATCCAGGTGGCAGAGCGCGGGAAAAAGTTTCAAAACTCATTTTCGCCTGTTTTGTGCCCTAGAATTTCAGATCTCCATATCTTTTGATCCAGAGCTCAGATTTGCACGTTCTTTATATCAACGGAAAGCTTATGAAATTCTCTACATGACTCCAGGGTCAATATTGAATTTTGGTGCAGTCTAGAGAGATAATGTTAATAAATGGCTCTGACACGTGTTCATGGCTAGAAGTGACATTTTAGCAACCAAATTTAATGTAGAATGGGTCGCATTCTCTTGCAATCCAGTCAAAATCGATAGGGTATGGGTTTGTAAGGTATCCCATGCTGTTTTAATGCATCTGCAGTCGAGGAGGAATGGGCTCTCACATTTTTTGTATGTTTCTGTCTCCTGGGCTCGACCCATGTAATGTAAAAGCCAGATTTGGCTCATTTCTAGGGGAAAAACATTTTTTGGACATAGCAACTTCTTCTTTCACCTCCAGCAAGTGATTTTTAGAAGAATCAGACCTCTCCAAAGACTGTAACAGTTTTTATCTCTTTGAGGTTGTAATGCAGTGATTTTGACACTGGAAATGATAATACAAGCTTTGTGAATGAGTTTCAGTCCTTTGTTTATATTGTTTGCTTCATTTCAGATCCTAAATTATATCTTATCAGCCTGTGTATGTTTTATGCTGCAATCTCTGGTTTGTGTCTATTTACATGACAGAAATGTTTCACCACTCCTTTTGGTGCATCACCACCTTTAGTTAGTTTCAATTTTTACATTTCTATCCCTGTCTCCTTGCAATTTAGAGTAGGAGTAGAATCTGAACCTCTGTAGTTGTGCAAGCATTAGATCTAAATCAGAGGAGTTTGAGGAACCAACCTCTAATCTGGAGATTCCTCTCTTAGTTTAACAAGTCCCACACTTGGAGAGAGGTTTCCATGTTGTGTAATCACACTGGATGCCTGAAACATCAACATAGAAGCCTGATGTGCATCCAGGGGTGCTGTGAGTCTGCAACAACAGAAACTAAAGCCAAAACCCTTCCATGAACAACAATAGAGGAAGGTGTGGGTGAAACAACTATAGGTGAGAGATTAAAGGTTAGATGAAAATGGTCACGTTTGGGAAGGTGGCTCTGGTGAGTAGGTAGAAGTATCAAGTTCCCCATATGTTAAGTTGATACGAAGGTGGGGAGGACCATAAGGGGAAACCTCTCCTATGCGGTGATCATAGCAAGGATGTTGGTAAAGGTTACCATACTCTTGAGGAGTAAGGAATGTGTCGATGTTGTACATGGGGTACTCCCCCAGAGTGAGACGTTGAAAAATACATTCCAAGGGATTGGTAGTGGATACATGGGTAGTGAGAATGAAGAATCACGAGTCGATTATGAAGAAAAAGAATATGTTGGTTTAGAAGTAGATTGGTTAGCAGATGGGTCAGCTATGGAGGCTATGAAAGTAACGGGAATTGAGGAAATAGGTTTGGGAGAGGTAGCGGTAACATTGGTGGATAGGGCTATGGGTGAAGGAGAAGTGGCAGTGGTGGTGGATGCCTTAACTGGTGTAAGAACATCATTAGTTCAATACAACATGTTATAGGTTTTGAATGGAAAAGGGTCAGCTGGAATGGTATAGTTATGTCCTTCATGTTCAAATTTTACACAATGGTGTAAGGTTGAAGGAACACAACCCATGACGCATATCCAAGTTCAGCCAAGTAACAAGTTATATTGGGATTCCCCCTATAAGATGTAGAATAATTCTGGAACAATACGGGGGCCCACGTGAATGTGGAGAATGATTGTACCAAGGGTCGAAGTTATGACATCATTAAATGAATGCAAAATAACTAGGTTATTATGAATGTAATTGGAAGGGATGTGCATTTGGTTGTACACATGGGAAGATATAATGTTAATGTTAGTACCGCCATCGATCATAATGCATCAAACACATATATTATCAATGCAGACAAAGATGAATAGGGTGGGATTAGGATCATCTGATTGGAGAGGGACAATCTCATTGTCAGAGAAACTGAGAGTGGATACTTGATGAGTGGTAGCAGGTGTAGAGGAAGGTGATGAAGTGGTGAGAGATGCCACATGGTGAGGAGTGATCATGGATGCCACATGTGTTGGGTCATTAGGTAAAACCTCAATAAATTGTAGAATCCCCATTAGGGCCTGTCGGTGAGAATTAGAGGTTTGGACAAAGTCGTAAAAAGAAATTTTTAGAGGAGATTAGTGAAATTGTTTGATAATTTTATGATGGGAAACCCCATCAGAAATAGGGTATGTGGGTCCTTGAATGGTAATTCTTGGTACGGGTGTCAATGGTACATTGGGAACAAGATTGGTAGATGGGCTAGTTTTTTTCTCCTTTCCTTTTTCTTTCTGGGTGCGAGTGACAATGTTAACCATATTGATATGGGGTGAAGGAGGAGGTGAGCCATGATAGGTGTAGTGACAGGATGAGAAATAGAATGAAGGATAATGTTTTTTGTGAAAGAAGATGGGCACACTGAAATTTAGGCAGAGGTTTGGCTAGCTCTCTTATGAGGACCATGTTGATATCAAATGTTGGAGAAGGATAAAAATGTTGTGGAGGTGGTGATGAAGGTCATTAGATAGGTAAGAGATGAGGGTGTGTGGTGATAGGTGAAGGTGGAACTGGGTCCTTGTCTAGAAGATCATCATCGTCAAATTTTTTTTTAGGAGGAAAAATTTAGAGAAGAACAATTTTTAGAGCCTTACAAGTTTCTACATCATGTTCTGACACACGTTGGTAGGCGTAAATTTTGGTATCATCAAACCCTATTAATTTAGGTTTGAGTGGGTCATAAGGTCTAAGTGGTGGCAGTGTGATGACAACGGTCTCTAAAATATTTGATAAGATGTTTACGTAAGATCCTGTCAATGGATTAGAATGGGAAGTAAGTGTGGGTCGAGATGGAGATGTGAGTGATTTTGGTGGGAGAGATGCTACAAGAGGTGGAATTGGATGTGAAATGGGTTTGACCACTAGTTTTATAGGTGGTATTATTTTAGATTTGGGTTGCACCTTCTTGGGTAAAGGCTTAGTAGATGAAGTAGTGATTAAAGGTGTTATAGGTTTGACTACCTCTTTGGGGGGTAGTGGGTTTTTCAACTTTGGTTACACCTTCCTAGGTAAATGTGAAGGAGTACATGATGTGGAAAGGAAGGAAGATGATGAAAGAGGTCGAGTTAGCCAAGGTGATAAAGGAGGCACGGTGAAGGTTGCTGGCAAAGGTAAGGTGGAAGGTATGGGTTGAAGAGAAGGAAATTTCATAGGTACTGATGAGGTTACTGTAGGTGGTGGGGGTATAGGTGGTAATAAATATGTGGATAATGATAAAGGTGTACACTATGTATGAAAGGAATGATAACCAGATCATACCAAGCCAAGAACACAGATGCTAATCAAACACCACGATCAATAAGATGAAAGCAATTCGCCATAATATCTTTACATAAAACCTTTGCAAACAAATAAGCAACAATATCATATATTATTATGGAAGTCAATGCAATACATTGAGAATGTTCCTTGCTTAAATAGGCAAGGAATAACAATCTAAGAACCCGTCAAGGTCGTAGATCAAGCCATAAATCAAGGAAATAACCAGTCATCAAAGAACTAGTCAAGACCATAGATTTAGGAGAGAAATAAACATCAAGGATATAGTCAATACCATAGATCAAGGGAAGAACTAGTCAATACCATAGATCAAGGAAAGAACTATACCTAACAACTAGATAATATCTCCTAATATCTAAATAAGATAAAAGAAATATCCACACACATAAGTGGATGAGGATAAATACAATAAAGGTAAATAAAGTACCTAGGTTAACATGAGCTAAGGTAAATACCTACTCTAACACCCCCCTCAAGTGAAGCTAGGGGCAAAAATAGAAGTGGCATGTCCACAGTACGAGTCTCAAAAACTAGGCCTGATGAGGTACTCATGTACAATAACTGGGAAAAAAGGGACATCGCAAGGTACCCAAAACCAGTAACAACAAAATAAAGAGAGTAAAGACCCGCTCCAAGGCATCCCAAGAAGCTCGGCTAAAAAAAAATCATACAATGCTGAAGAATTTTTGTGTGCACTATGGTTTGAATCCACTACTCGATCAAAAAACTCAAAAACAACTGACACTAGGCTCCACTAGAATAGCTCCATACAAGGAGACTGTCAATGGAGTGATGTCGAAAGTGCAAAAAAACACCAAACATAATTCGATAAAGTGCTACAAATAGGTGTTCCATGATACAAGAACAATAACCAAAGCAACAAGGCAAGGACACAAAATCCAGAGTGTCACGATCCAAGAAAAGCCAAGGTAAAAATGCAAGGACACAAAACCTGAAGAAGTAGGATCAACACCACACCCTCCCATACTGCTGAATGGGTGGAGTGGCGCTACAAATATATATGAGTTGTCAAAACAACTGCTCAAACAATGACAAACTAACACTAGCCTCCACCAGAATAGCTCCCCCACAAGAGAGACTGTCAACATGCCAAAAGTGTCAAAAATATAGATACAAAATATCTCAACAAACAAGAGAGATACACTTCACCTGCTAAAGAAAAATGCTCAAAACAAGAAGCATCATAATGCAGAAGGTATAGAAAGTGGAGCAAGAGGCTGAATGGTGGAGGAGCCACGCCTATAGATTCCTCTCAATGAATGCCTATGTCACCTCCACGAGTGATTAGATATCCACCCCAAATCAACACAGATGGATGAAGAAGATGCTTGCATATGACTTGGTGTAAAATGCACAATGGATGCATGCAAAAGAAAATCAAAATGTGTGTCAGGTTGATCATATCTAACAATTGAAATCTTGGGTTTTTCAAGCCTGAGTGAAGATGTAGAACTCATGTGTTGCTCAGGATCCTCAGAAAGAGCCGAGTGAACAAAAAAAGGAGCTCAGTCAATGTGTGATCCCAATGAAGTATCTACTTTTAAACTAATGTCATGACAAGAATTCCACTTAACATGTGGAATAGAGGAAACAATACCCTGTGAATGTCTGCCAATGACTCCACTAGTGAGACCCATATAACAGAGCATGTGAGAACTGAATGCAGTATTATGCTTCTCAAAAAATCCATGCAGCTAAGTAGAAATAGGATACACAACATGTGGTATTGTAATAGGCACAGATGTGGAAGAGCATGCAGTAACAAGCTTCATAGGTGTATGAGCATCAAGATCAGGAAAAGACTCAAATACCGACAGATCAATGTCAGTGGATTCATGAGTAATAGCTACAAGTGGACTAGGAGCATGGTTGTGGTTTTCCACAATATGATGGTGATGGTGTAGACTAGCAAGTTTGTTCTGCAGGGAGTGTATTATTGTATCCTTATCATGAATGAGTGATTGTAGAAGATAATTTCAATTCTTGAGTGATCTATTTTCTTCCACAAATTTTACAATATCCTCTTGAAGTCCACACACTTCAGAGAAAATCATATCATTCTCATAATCCATGATAGGTACAATTTGCAACTCCCAAAAGTTTAGGACGTCGGGCTCCACAAAAATTTCATTCATAATTAATTACAACACTCCTCCATATTTGGCACTTTATTATTATAGTGAAAGTTTCAAAATAAATATTTCCAATGGAAAGAGCACAAAAAAACAAGAACTTTCACAAAAAAACGACGCTCAAAACCGAGTTACCGATCAAAAGTTACAAGCTTTTTAACAGTTTTCTCTATTATTTATTTTAGTTGCCACTGAAGCAAAATAAATTGTTGTTTCCTTCACCACACAAAAAAATTTGAAGGGGACTGAAGTTAAGCACTAGTAGGAATCACAAACTTTAAACTCTCATATGACTATACCATATGACTAAGGGCTAAGGATTTTAATGGATGACCAAATCCCAAATATATGAATACATAAATAATTTATTTACAAAATAGAACTTACAGATGGATGTCAATAGCAATCTCCTACTCTGATACCATGAAAGGAACAATAACCAGATCATACCAAGCTAAGAACATAGATGCTAATCAAACACCATGATCAATAAGATGAAATAAATTCGCCATAATAGCTTTACATAAAACCTTTGCAAAAAAATGAGCAGCAATATCATATATTATTATGGAACTCAATGCAATACATTGAGAATGCGCCTTGCTTAAATAGGCAAGGAATAACAATCTAAGAACCAGTCAAGGTCATAGATCAAGCCATAAATCAAAGAAATAACTAGTCATCAAAGAACTAGTCAAGACCATAGATTTAGGAGAGAACTAGATATAATGATCTAGTCAATACCATATATCAAGGAAAGAACTAGTCAATACCATAGATCAAGGAAAGAACTATACCTAACTAGATAATATCTCCTAATATCTAAATAAGATAAAAGAAATATCCACACACATAAGTGGGTGAGGATAAATACAATAAAGGTAAATACCTACTCTAACAATATCATCATCATCAAAGTTTTGATTAGGAGGAAAAAGTTAGAGAAGAATGGTTTTTAGAGCCTTACAATTTTCTACATCATGTCCTGACACACGTTAGTAGGCGTAAAATTTGGTATCGTCAAATCCTACTAGTTTAGGTTTCAGTGGGTCGTAAGGTCTAAGTGGTGGCAATGTGATGACAACGGTCTCTAAAATATTTGATAAGATGTTTGCATAAGATCCTATCAATGGATCACAATGGGAAGTAAGCATGGGTCGAGATGGAGGTGTGAGTGATTTTGGTGGGAGAGATGCTACAAGAGGTGGAATTGGATGTGAAATGGGTTTGACCACTAGTTGGGTAAAGGCTTAGTAGATGAACTAGTGATTGAAGGTGTTGTTGGTTTGACTACCTCTTTGGGGGGTAGTGGGTTTTTCAACTTTGGTTACACCTTCCTAGGTAAAGGTGAAGAAGGAGTACGTGATGTGGAAGGGAAGGAATATGACAGAAGAGGATGAGTTAGCCAAGGTGGTAAAGGAGGCACGATGAAGGTTGATGGTAGAGGTAAGGTGGAAGGTATAGGTTAAAGGGAAGGAAATTTCATAGATACTGATGAGGTTACTATAGGTGGTAATAAATATGTGGATAATGACAAAGGTGTACGTTGTGTAGGTAAGTTGGGTAGTAAAATATCATGATGAAGAAGTGGGATGCTGTGCTTTTAGATTGCCGTGGATCGGAGGTTACTTGGCTAGGGTCAACGGGTGATATCCTAGGATGGAGGGCAGCGGTGAATTTGACAGATGAGTAGTGGGTGAAGTTGGTGTAGGTAGCTGAGAAGGTTGGGTCTTCCCCTTGGATGGGGAAATAGTCTTTATGCAAGCTTGGGAAGATGTCGCTAAATCCAATTTGATAGGAGTATAAACTATACTTGATGTCGGCATGACTCCTAATGTGGTGATGGTTCTGACTATGGGGGAAAGTGTAGGTGTAGGTAGGATCTTAGGCATAGGATCAAGTTTGATTGTTGGTAAAGGTTTAGGTGTAGGTGAGGGTGATGAAGAAGAGGTGATTATGGCTGGTATGAGCATGGTTGGTTTGATTTTTTGAAATACCTTTGGATAAATCGTAGAGGTATCAAAAGATAACATTTGCATTTGGGTTTAAAAGGGTAGCGGAAGACGTCCCCAAAGCATGGAATTATCAACATAATCAAAGCAGTTTGTAAGGCGTGAAAAATAAACTATCGTAAGATGTGATGACGTTTATTTAGTATTAATACTTGTAAAGTATGTCTGTGAGATAGAGAAATGATTGGCTTCAGAATTTGTGGGTAAGAGAGCTAAGAGAAAATAAAACTTGATCCTGGAAGGCTAATGGGGAATTGACACCAACAAGAAGTGGCACTTCTAAAGGATCCTCTATTGGTAGGGGTGATGATAAGTGGGATGAGGTAGGTTCCTCTTTCAGTGGAGAGGGGGTGAACATGACTCTCCCATGGGTAGGAGAGTTAACATTGCAGGTTGTTCATTAGATTGTGAGGGGAGTGATAAATTGGCATCGACAGATATTGTGGTCTCCTCCGTGGGTGAAGGGGGAGATAAAGGGGAATCCTTTGTGGGTGAAGGAGTAGATGAAATAAACTCCTCTGTGGGTAAAGGAGCTCGTGCTAGAATATCCTTGATAGAGGGGATAGGAGGAAATTATAGAAGAGCTGGTATGAATTTTAAAACAACATGAACTTCACAGACATTACTTTCATTAGTTGCAAGTTTGTCAGTTTGGTTAGATGATGGGGTATGATTAGGGAACAAATTCTTGAAGATATGCAAGTTCTGATTAGCTGGTGTGTTTGGGTTGTCTAAGACGAGATCTCCATTGTCTAAAATTTCCTTGACAATATTTTTGAAGGTTATACAATTACCATCATTATGGCATTTTGATGCAATGATAGTTGTAATAGTCATGTTCCTTGTACCATGTAGGCATAGGAGGAGTGGGGTCAAAACCAGTATGTGGTTTGATGGGTGGTAGAACAATTGCTCCGGATTTTAGAAGATTTTCTAAAACTGATGAATAGGGATCTCCTATGGGAGTGTACTTTCATTTCTCTCACCTGAACTGGAAAGCTTGAACGGGAGAAAGGTTGGAAGAAGGTTTCGATTGATTAGATGGGTGAGATGAGATAGCCTTTAAAGCTACCATGTTGGTAGATCTTTTGTCTTTGGAATAATTATTTTGGGGTTTGGAAGAGGAAGAGGCCTCATTTGAATTGAATACAACATTTTTGTTAAGCAATTGAATTTTCTTCTCTTCTATGGCATGAATTTCACGTTTTCTAGCCATGATGAACACTTCATCAAAGGTACAGAAGGTTTAGAATTGGAGAGTTGGTGAGATGTTCCTGGCACAAGCCCTAGTGAAAAACTCTGTAAGTTCAGTTTAACATAGCTGGAATGTGAGTTGGTTGATGAGGCTCTGCCAATAAGTGAAAAAATCTGCGATAGACTTGTCGTCGTACTTTCGTGTTGAGTACAAGTCAATCATGGTGACCTTCTTGACGATATTGATTGAAAAACGGTCAAGGAAGGCTTGAGCCACTTGGTTAAATGAGTAAATGGAATGTCAAGGTAAACCACTATACCAATCCAACATAGGTCATGTTAAGGACATTAGGAATGTCTGCAAGAGTAGAGTGTCTTCATGAGTGATTAAATAACACCCATGTTTGAAAGACTGCAAATGTTGTTGTGGGTGCTCTTTGCTGTTGAACCGATTGAATTTTGGCGTTTCCCAATGTGTAGGGTATGGGTGAATGGGAATAGACAGATGAATGTGATCATTGCAGATTTTTTCATATGTCAAAGAGTTGTGAGATCCAGAAACTGATGCTTCTAATGTTTACTTCTTCTCCATCATCATTTTAATAAGGTAATTAGTAGGTTATGGTGACTGGGCACCCCCTGTAGTATAAAGGGGTAGATGGCGAATGCAGGATGAGGAAGGCATCCTAGTATATGGTGGTGCCGAGTATGAGAACTGCGAGGGGGGAATAGATGTAGACAAAAAATATTATGAATAGGCTTTAGACAAGATAGGTGGTTGTTGGTGATTTGTGTAAGTAGGTGGGGTGGATGTAGCGATTCTTGTAGTGATTGGAGGTAAAGATTGTGGGATGGAGAGAAAGATGTTTTGGAATGGAGTATGAGTGTCTGACACCATGGGTGACTGCGATACAATGGTTAAATATGAGGTGACGGGTGCAGATGGGGCTATGCTCAAGGTAGATGATGAAGGAATGATTAACACCATGGGATAAACTGACATCAAAAGTGCGACGAATGTTGTAGGTGCCACAAATATTTATGATGTGGGGTCAAGTTGGGATACTATGGGTAATAAGGCAGAATAAGGTAAGGCCAAGTTAGTACTAGTTGATGCAGAAATGGGGGCAAGGGAAGGGGAGATGGACATAGGCATGTCATATACCAATTGTCTTGATGAATCCTAAGTAGATGAATGGGCAAGATAATGTTGTAGGGCATCGGGGTTGTGGTTAAGGAGTTTTACGAACTCCTCATTACCAGTACTGATGATAATGGGCTAAGTATGATCCATTAGTGATAGGATGGAAGGTAGCGATGGGCTAGGTGGGAGTGGTTAAAGGCTTATGTGGAACATAAGGGCGTTGGCTTGAATACGAGTCAAAACCATGTGATTTATCCTAAAACAAGTAATCTTATCTCTATAAATGACATATGAAAACAAAAGGAAATGGAGAAAATAAGTTTTGGGAGGTAAAAACAGGTCGTTGTTTTATTTAAAAATTAAAACACAGGAACCGACGGTGGTTTTGTTAACCAATGATGGTGATAGGGTGATTGATGCCGGTTAGGTTAATTGATACCAATTACTGCAGGAAATTAAAAGTTTTACAAATGGGGCAATAACTGATGAAAATGAGACAAAATTGGATCCGAAAGTTATCTAAAAGATCCAGGGTTATGATGATGCTTCTGAGGAACCTCAGAAAGAATATAAAATGTGGTGAGTGTTGTTTTTGGTGAAATGACCAAAAAACAAGATAACCGATAATGGTCAGGTAGACCGATGTCAGTCTGATGAGTAAAATGATGCCAGTCGCTGGACGGACACCGGTAACTGTGAAATTTGAAAACATGAAATAATTTAATTTTTTTTATTTAGATAAGATAATATTTCAACCCAAAAACCTGAGTATGATAGTGATGGACCCTAACACACCCAGAAGAAGTCAGCATACACTAACTATAATTGTGGGGAATGAAAGGAAGAATAGCATGGAGAACGCGCCCTCACATCTCAAAACACAAATCAAGGAAAACTTAATAAACATGAAATCTTATAGGTGAATTTTATGTTTTAGCTTATACTATTTAAGACTGACTTGTGAACAGAACAAATTTTTTGGTTTGATAGAAGGTGTCCTTTGAAAATCCAAGATCTAAGGGTGGTTTTAGATAATGTTTTGGTGGGGGCAGTCCTTTCTCTAAGATAATGACTAGATAGAGAAACCAGTTGGGTGCTCACTGTCAACCCTTTGATTGTGTGATCGTTGACAACTTCTTTCAAGTAATGTGTTATTTAAGAAATGTGTAATTTATTTTCTGTGCGGTTTGGCAAGGAGAGAAGAGAATGTGAACTACAATTCAATTTTGTCAACCATCAGCTGGGCATGACTTCCAACATATAGGTTGCCCTCAATTTTAATGTGAGCTAAGAATGCAGAATTAGAAGTATGAAATGACATTATTTTAAAACCCAGATTGAAATGTTATATTTGATGTAAAAAAGAGTGAATAGGAAAGAGTACGACTTTCACTAATGCAAATGCAAGAAAAGGAAGAAAGATCCTTTTTAGTCCTGAAATACAAATGTCACTGAGACAAGTAGAAGAGAGAGAAGATTTCCAGTGAGAGAGTTTAAGGGTAAGTGCATGAAGTTAGGGGGCCAAAAGTGGACAAAAACCCAAAAAAAGAAAAATGTGTACGTGTTCTATTCTAACGCGATCATGTTTTAATTTATTAGGTTTGGAATTTACAAAAAAAAAGCCTGAGTCTATATCATTTTATCTCCCTCAAACATGAGTTTTAGAGCTTAACTGTGCCCTCACATTTTTTCATTCAGCTAGATCTCAAGATCAAACGATCGTCTCTAGATTTTCAGGAAGGTCTGAATCAAAAATGACACCACAGAGAAGAGGTAAGCACAATTCTTTTCTCAAAATTACATTGAAATATGATAATTATAGAGTAGAATTTTAATTGAATACATTTTTTTATTGTTACAGTTTGAGGTCAATGGAATCAACCACAACCAAACCCTGCTATTCCTGTCATCCCTCCCAACCCTCCCACAGTTGCTCAACATCCCCCAAGTAGTCAAGAAGATTTAACAGCCCACATAGTTGAAAATAAAATTGAAATTGAGGATTTAATCAAAAGAATGAGGGATTCACAATCTAGAAACCCCCACTACACCTCTCTTGCAAACACATTGGAGGCATTACTTACTCAAGTTGACATGACAACGGGGAAAATTGATCATTGGAAAACTGACAGAGAGGGTTGTAGGGTTTAGTATTCCAACAAATTGTCATATATGGATGTAAAGAAAAAATAAATTACAAAATACCTCATATGTGCCTTATTCATAGACCCCCACACTAATTTTCTTGTTCCGTTGTCATGCAAATGGTTTCCCATCCATTGGTGCAATAATAATTTGATTAAAAATAAATTTTGGGACCAATGGTGGATGTTTGATTTTCCACCTTACAATAACAACGAGGGGCCACTATAATTTCTGAGGAAACTCTATTGCAAATTTATCCTCAATGAGATACCAAATTATTTTGATTTCTGAGATTCCCAAGGCCAAGGAAAAGGATTTACATAGGATCAACCAGGTGCACAACATGCACCTATTCAGCAGGGTAGAGTCCCCACACAGAATCCCGCTCACCTTGAGATTGTCCCTCCAGCAATGAAGGAGACATTAGCGATTAATACACTCCATGTGCTTGAAGGGATATCTATGACCCTTGTTTGACATATGAGGGAGATTTCTGAGCCATATGCTTGCGGAGGTACACAAGGTATTCCATCAGGGAGTACTAACATGAGGCCACATCTTTGATAATCATGTGGTAGCATATGTTTGGGGCCCAAGGAGGACGATGCTTTCATGCGTACTATTTTTGGTGGAGTTGGTGCTAGGGGTGCACACGATAATTTCACTATGTTAGATGCCTTTTTGAGTGATACATTCGGATTACAGTCATCGACGTCACGTTTTTAGGTATTTATTATGTTTTGTTATGTGTGTTATAAAAAGTTTGGAGTACTTGATTTACTTATATATGTTAAATTTCTAAAATAATTGTATTTGTACATGTACATGTATTGATATTACAATGTGCTGGAGGCACATCTTCATCCCAACCACATGCGGTGAGCACCATGCGTACACATACATTCACAGAGGTAATTTAGAATGTTAATTGTGTAAAATATTCACATACATGCAAACACACACACACACACACATGTATGTATGTATTATATATGTATTATATATATAAGTTTTGAAGTCAAATATATATATGTTCTTTTATGTTCATCTAACTCACGTGATACATGTTTGATAAAGATGCTAACTTCACTAGACACCCCACCATATCTACGACAAGGAGAGAAAGGTGTTTCCGCAGCAATTTCATCTGCACAACAACTCACTGAATTATTCAAACAACATGTAAACTTTGTTAAATTGTTTGTGTAATTCATATTATGTTAAATTACATGTTAGTAATGTCTTTCATTGTAGAATTATTAAATTATGTTACTAATGTCCTTCATTGTGTATATGTAGGAGTTACCTATGATAGGTAGTAGCCCTGTTCATTTGATTCACAGGTGTGGCAGGGTAAAAACAATAGTTCTATATTGATAAAATTAGTTAAAATATTTTCATTACACATACATAAATTTAGTTCTATTTTTGCTAACTCTGATGTTAGATTTTCTGATCTTATGTGTATGTAGGGAACTTCAACCCTCTCTATTTTTACTTTGAGGGAACAAACTCCTCCATCTTGTCATATTCGTACCCCCGTTCGTACTCCAGGATCTCTCGATGACTCATCTGAGCATGATATGAATATTCGACGTGATCTACAGCTTGCAGTAAGTTTGTGTATTTATGTAAATACTTTTATTCTAGTATGGTCTTAAATACATGTTGAAAACATATATAAATTAATTTTTGACAAAAAAACATTTTTTTCATTTACAGGTGCATCTACAAGTGAGTATTCAGTGGAAGAGGACTCGTAGCATGGGTTCGGATGATCCAAATTCATCTCATAGATCTCCATCTTCATCTAAGGGCGGGCCTTATTCGAGCAAGGCCAAGAGAGGGATATATTTTGATGGTTAGGAAATATATATGTCTTACATGACATTTTTTTGTATGCCTATGTGCATGGCATTGTATGTACGCATATATGGCATTGTATGTATGCCTATATGGTGTATGACCTATTTGGGCATTTTTATATTTATTATGCACATTAAAATACTATTTGGAACTTGATATTTTTGTTTCAGACCTTACATTTCTGAGATTATTTTTGCATGAAACTAATATGATGTTCACTTGAAAATATTTAAGACATTATGCATTATTTTTTCATTTATTTGTGATTTACATGTACTAGCATTTTCAATGTATAATATGCATCAAAATTTTGAAATCAATATTTATATAATGTATGTATATAAAGAGTTACCTAATCTAAGTAATTATTCATTCAATTTAGCAATGTGTATATGTGTATTTGATTTACTTGTGCTTCTTCTTTCTCATGGTCTCTTTGTACTGGTTCCTATCTTATCATGCACCTATTACATTCTTCAATGATTCTTAGTCTTCTCCCCTGTTAAAACACCTGAGAGTCATCACAATTTGATGCCTTTCATTTGTTGATATTTTTAGAATTTCTCTACATATGCATTATTACAATTCTCGAAGAATGTCTCCAGATGTTGTGACATTCTGATTCAGACACTCAATGATTCTTGATTGTCCAATCCTATCCAATTTGTGTTATTACCTTTAAATATGTAGGCATTTCAAGTTATTTGGAAATCACATCACACCCTTCACTAGGCCTGATGACTACCCCTATCTTTTTAAAGGTGATTTTGAAAGCATCCATGGGTTTATCATAACATAAATTATCAATGAATGGAAGGTCACTAAGTTGTAGGCCATCTGAATCCCATTAAAAACTAAACAAGAAAGATTTACTAGGCAATTGATAACTCCAGTGTGCTCTTAGACATTCCCCAATCAAATTAATTCTTAATCCAATCTGGACATTGAACAAGAACTCCCATACAAGGTTTCAGATCTGACGAGACGTTTCTAGGTGCCACGAAGTCTGAGAAATCACATGTCAAAGATATAACATGTTTTGGTCTCAGGGCTCTTATGGGACTACGCCTGGACAAGGTATCCCAAAAGCATGGGGAGTGTAGGGTGTTGGTATCCAAATTGATTCTCCCTTGGAAATTGAGTAACATCACAGATTTAACAAGACACTGAGAGACAGAAAAATTATATTATGAGTCATTTTGTAGCTGGGGAGGGGATTTTTCTGACTCTTTGTCATTCGGGAATCAGAGAAATGGATAGCAGCTTCATTAAGGATTTGATCTATCCTCACTGCTTTAGGCCATGCCTTTTGACTAGGGTGAGAGGACCTGTTTTGTAACCTCTATTATTGAAGGAGAATTAAGATATCCTTCTTTGCAAAAATTTGAAAGGATACCCTAAGAAAATATGATCAATGCACCACAATTTAACTCTCACAAGTTGTCACTTCTAAAGAATGATGATATTTTCTAAACAGGGTTAAGGTTACTAAATTACTAGAGACATTATCGAATCCTGATTGCTTGTTCATATTTTGGTAGTAGAATTTATTCATTTGTGGACATATAGAACAAATAGGGGTAGTTCAGGTAGGATTCATTGTTTTGAATAATTTTGGTGGGAGATTAAGCAGGATAAACTTGATTTTTTCAGATCTTTGAGAACCTTCACAACAATTGGAAAACTAAATGAAATAATGCTTTAGAATAGCTAAAATATTCCTTTAGAAGGTGTGCATCAATGAAGGCCCAAATTTGCATGGTTTCACACAGTCTCAAAAAATTTAACACGAAGGCTCGAGCTAAAGACTCAATTAAATATTGAAGACCCCTGGTTCCTCATGCTTAAGATACACTCAAAGGATTACAGAAAATCTTTATCAACAAAATGACAGCAAAGTGATTTTAAATTGTTTATCTCATTACAGGATGGAAGTCTCTTCTAGTAATGAAATTGCAAATGTAACTGAACTATCACAGGGATGAGATCTTATGTGATTCGAAGGGAGTTTAACAACAAGATTTCAATAGGAACAAGAAAAATTACTTGCAGACATTCTGAAATAAAGCAAACACAAATTGGCCCAATATTAACACAGATTAATTCGAAGTTGATTAGATTCATCAGTAGGGAAAAGTTTCTTTGTACAGTCTCATAGCTCGTCAATGGTTGTACACTTGCAACAAAATTGACATGGTCAAATCTAAAACATAGGAAATTAACAGGTTTCTCATATGGTCTCTTAGGAAGATGGGATTTCTCAAATTTTTGCTTAAGAATTCAACCCCCGACCATTTACAAGAGTATCCTCATTGCATTTATACAATTTCTACTCACTCACTCATCCCAAAATTTTCCCCCAAAAAGAAGAATATTTGATGAATCCTTTTCTTATTACCAATTTGTCTCAGAAAGTGACATTTAACAAATTTACATCCGTAGCTGCCAGGTGGACGAATCATGAACTGATCACATTTCTCAGACCCTTGACTAATGACTAAGATTCCATGCCACAAATTTTTGACAGTCCTTCTAATCATTCCTTTTATTCTGTCATGCGAGAAATCCTCATTTTAATCATTTTCCAGTGGCTATGTATAGTTGGATCTAACAGGAAATCCTTTTCACCCTCAAGGCAACACCTTTTTCATCTTTTACACTTGCAACCTCCATCATTTCACCCATTTCCCATTCTTTCCTCTGTAACTCTACTCCACATCCAGCTTCTCTGGTAATTCACATTTTTACAAGTGCTCGAGTAATTCCAACTTCAAAATATCAATATTTACAATCCTTGGACTCACAAATTAAGCTCTAAATCCATTCAATTGCACTTTACAAACAAAAACAATAAGTAATTTCATCAAAAAATGATGAAACACAATGCGTATTCACATCTCCAGGAATCTTGGATCAAAAATGGCAAAAAAATCAGATGCAAATGCATAACAACCGTTGATTCTTCCCTTTCTCAACTTTAGATTAGAGCCATCCACATGTTTCCTTGGTGCAACTACAATAGAGAAGTATAGAGGCAAGTTTCCAAACAAGTGCGGTCCTTCCACATGTACATGGGCCCAAGAAAATTGCCTTTTGGCCTTTGAAAAAGTCTCAGTATAAAAGGAGCTAGCGGAAGCGTCCATATGTCTCAATTGTGCACTTTTTGATATGGTGCCCAAAAGCAGAGACCCTAATCAAGCATGGGCTCACCACGTGTCTCAGTCCCGAAAGGTTGTTGAAAATGTTTTAAGGACCAATGAAAGGTGCCATGTGTCTAGGGTCTGAGAAAGTTTCATCATCCCTTGAAAAGTATAAGAAAGGGTAGAGTGAGTGGAAACCTCCAAGTGTCCCTTCGGTGCTTCTTCAAAAGTAAAGTACAGGGGCAAGTCCCCAAATAGGCACAGGCCCTCCACATGTCCCAGGCCTTAGAAAGTTGCTTGAAAAGTTGAAGTATAGAGAGGAGCCGACGGAAGCCTCCGTGTGTCTCCTTGGTACAACTTTGAGATCGTTCCCAGAAAAGGAGACCCTAAACAAGCGCGGGCTCACCACGTGTCTCAGTCTGAGAGAGTTGTTGAAAAATTTTAAGGACTAAGGCGATACGTGTCTCCTTGGTGCAACTGCTAAGGTAGGACCCTCAATCGTCAAATGAGCCTCGGCCCTCCATGTGTCCATGGTCTAACAAAGCTGCATTGGCCACATGAAAAAAAATGTCCAAGTCTGGGCAAGGCCAGCAAAAACCTCCATGTGTCTCCCTAGCACAACTCTAAAGGTCAAACCAAGAGGAAAATTGTTAGATGAGCGCAGGCCCTCCATGGGTCAAGACTTGAGTTAAAGCGGGCCTTAGAGTTTCAAAATGCCCCGCCGAGCCACATCCAATTAGAAAGGGCCACATTTCCACAGATGTTGGGACAAAAATTGATAGGGAAAAGAAAACACGACTGTGGAAAAATGGAAGGAAGGGAAAAAACCTGAATTTACGCCCAAGTTACAAATTATTTCACATGGACAGAGGAATGGAAAACAAATTCTAGACTTAATGTGATCCTCAACCAAAGGAAAGGACTGATCATGGAAACCAAATGAAGGACAAAACTTTCACGCATCAATACAGGGAGATAGAAAAGATGACAGAGTCCGCAGATTGAAGAATTTTGAGGACCAACGGCGTGAGATCAAATTGAGCACCAACATAGGGAACCAAAAAAAATCCTCCACTAGTGTTCACTAGGCCATCTGGACGTGTTGGCACAGATGGTTCGGTCCCATGAGCTACCATTTGCAAAATATAGCATCTTTCAGCCTTACACTGACTCAAACCACTATTTTGCATGTTTACAAATAATAGAACAATGAGAGAACTGAATGGGTATGGATAAAACCATGAGAGGATTTTGTATAGGGTGCCAATGTGGAGGTGTTGGATCTAACGAGACATCTCTAGGTGCCATGGAGTTCGAGAAATCACTTGTCGAAGATATAACATGTTTTGGTCTCAGGGCTCTTAAGGGACTATGCTCGAATGAGGTATCCCAAAAGCATGGAGTATGTAGGGAACCAAAATAGAGCCTCCAATAGCATTCACCAAGCCATCTAGACATTTTTGCAAAGATGGTTTGGTCCCAAAAGCTACCGTTTGAAAAATATAGCATCTGATAGCCTTACATTGAATCAAACTACACTCTTTGCACATTTACAAACAATAGGACAATGAGAACACCGAAAGGAGATGGATAAAACCAAACTAGGATTTTTTAGAGGGCCCTAACATGGAGGTTTTGGATATGATGAGATGTCTCTAGGTGCCACGGAGTCTGAGAAATCACCCGTCGAAGATATATCATTTTTTTGATGGACAACCTTGAACAAAAGTCTATTTTACAAAAACTCATATAACTTGGAAAAATGACCTAAATTTGACCTAAAATTTTGCAGGAAGCATCATGACACCTTCCTTTATCATCTCCCATAATTTCTAGAAAAGGATAGTTCTACATTTTTCTATCCCATCTCATTTTCATGCTATAATAGTGCATGCTAGAATAGTGTAAGGCTATCCAATGGAATATTTTACAAACGGAATCTCTTGGCACTAAACCGACTATGCCCACATGTCGGGGTGGATAGGTAAACACTAGGGGAGGTTTTATTTTGGAGGAAAAATCTATAGGTGCTTCCAGACTACCTTGTTCATGCGTAGTCCCTTAAGAGCCATGAGACCAAAAAACACTATATCTTCGACGGGTGATTTCTCAAACTTCGTGGCACTTAGAGATGGCTTGTTAGATCCAAAACCTCCATGTCGAGGCATTCTAAAAATCATATGCAAGTATTTTTTATATCCTTTTTGTGTTCTTGTTGTGTTATTGTTTGCAAACGTGTGAAATAGTGTAGTCTGAGTCAGTGTAAGGCGGTCAGACGTTATATTTTACAAACGGTAGCTTGTGGGACCGAACCGTCTACACCAAAACGTCCGGATGGCCTAGTGAATGATAGTGTAGGATGTTTTGATTCCCTACGCTCCCCATGCTTTGATGGTACCTCGTCTGGGTGTAGTCCCTTAAGAGCCTTGAGACCAAAACATGCTATATCTTCGACAGGTGATTTATCGAACTCCGTGGAACCTAGAGACGTCTCGTTGGATCTGACACCTCCACATCAGGGCCCTCTACAAAATCCTCTCATGGTTTTATCCATCTCCATTCATTTGAATTTTTATCCTATTGTTTTCAAATGCTCGAAATAGTGTAGTCTGAGTCAATGTAAGGTTGTCCATTGTCAATCACTTGAATAATATAGGTGGTTCATATAATAGAGGTGGTGAAATGAGAATTTTAATAAGATATTTTTACAATATAGGTGGTGAAATGAGAATTTATATATTTTTTTCCTTTCTAATATTTAATTTCTCTTAGCTTCACTTGGCTTTGAGAATAATAAATTCTCTACTGAGAATGCCAACCAAGTGAAGGTGGAACCTTGTTTGGCACCACTAACCTACATAAACATGTTAGTAAGCAATTAAATAGAATTTTAAATCATAAAGAATTTAAATAAAATCATCAAAGTAAATATTCAAATTAAATTTATGAAAAACACAACTTTGCAAATTTAATCCAATGAACAACAAGAATCAACTCTACTCTTGACAGTAGCGATAATTATTTCATGATCTGATTCATGAACCTTTCACAGATTCTTATTTAATGGTCGACCTCGATATTTGATCAATTTAATATTTGTTGCAAGAACCAAATGTGAATAGTTAATTATCTTTCGATGTACTTCATAGCCTTCAAACAACCAAATGTTTTATTTTTTGGTAGGATATCGTCGAAGCCAACTTTCAGTGACTACCATTGACCCAGTGGGATAATCAAGGTCTTCACTATCAATGACTGTGGAAGTCAAATTTGTTTTCCCCTCTACACAACAAGACAAGAAGTAGTCTATTCCCTCTTCGTTAAATTCCATTACAATAACTGCAAAACCATGCCCTACATCACAAAGTAAAAGTGAAGTTAAATTTAAAATATATTAAAAGCTGCCCATTAAATAATTTATAAATCTAAAACATGGCATGTACATATATGTATGTACCTTGTTCCACTAAATCAGAGACTTGGTCAAAGTTAAGTGATGTTATCATTTGATCTGAAGACCCTGCAAGTTGTAATGCTCGTGGAACTTGATATGTGTGGAGTGGAATTAGAGGTCTACAAGTCCATTCATCCACCCACTACTGTGACTCACATTCATTCCACGCAAAATCAATGCATGATACACAAAACATGCCATACACCTAGTATAAATAGTCTAAGCATTTGCATCTGAACTATGAAATGAGTGCATATCACTTGATCCTATAATAGTCATATAATCTTCAAAGTTTTCCAGATGGTGTTCCTCTATCAACCAAAAATATCTACAAACCGTTGATCTCTCTTGAGATTCATGGCCCATATTTTTGACACACCAATCAATAATACATGTATTGCATCTTGTAAATTTAGCAACATCCTTGAACTTTGACTCTTCTCTTGCAAGTGCTCTTTTCACACATGCTCATAGTACCATCATGCTCTTCGTTTTCCATGCATACTACCTTAGTAAAAATACTAGATTATGTTGTACACATATTTTTTTGTGCATCCTGCTTAGCCAATAAAACATCTGCACATTATTCAATTGTGATGTGTAGTTTTCTGACTAAATGTAATGTTAATTGAAAAAAATGTTCCTCTCATTCAAGTTAAGATAAAACACATGGAAACACCCTTGAACATATTCTGTAGAATGTGTTTGATCATCAGTGATATAGAAATGATACTCTCTTAAATTTTTTTAATCTTGCTCAGTGATTTCTTGAGAGTGCATGAATTTTATATGCATGAAAATAACAAATTGCACTTAGTTATAGTATTGAGACTTAAAATCTATTTGTGGTTGCAATGTGTAATTCTCTGCGAAGTCAATTACTACAATAATAGTACCAAGTGAGAATGTGTCCTTGCTTAACTTTAATTTTTCATCCAACCATCGAGCTCTATGTGTATGAATTGCATACTCATAAACAATTTACTCTCTGAATTTGACCATATATTCTGATATAGGTAGTTGTTGTATAACAAGCTTACACCTGTTAGATTATTTTTGATGTTTTTATTGATATGTCACTGATTTATATTTAGTGAAACCAACTAATTTTGTTCCTATTGAATTTTTACTCTTCTCATGGATAAGACTTTTCAATTTTGGAAATCCACCACATAAGTTGCACGTTCCATCCAAACATGCTTTATTATAAAAAAAAAATATCCAGTTGATTTTTCACAAAGTATCATAGGAATAAAATCCCTTGTAGATTTTTGTGGAACATTTATTTCACACTCCTGCAACATTATGTCAGTATGGAAACCACAACGTATTTGACAAAAATGTCATAATGCATTGAAAATTCAACATGATGCCTACAACAACAAGTTGTATGTGAGTGATTGATTTTCACATAAAAGGGTTTTTTTATTTCAAAAAATATTTAGGTTTTGTTAATTTGTGGATTTTCATTCTTAAACTTAGAGAACAATTGTGTTTGAGTCATATCCAAGAAATGTTTTACACACGATTCATGATTATGATAACCTATTCTTCTTTTTATTGAATTATTCTATTCGGTTACACCCTTGTGTTCTCATTCTAATAATTTACAAGTAATTCTTTTAGAATATCAGACATATGCTTATATTTCTATGGGAGTCTGCTAGAGAATACCCAATAGTTAGTGTTATTGACTGACCAGAAAATTTTATGTCTCCCTATTGATTTCGTTTATGTTTTTCTATTTAGCTTCAAATATGTGCTTGTTTTTCTAATTAAGCATTCATTAACTGATTTATCACTCACTATACAATTAGTAAGTTCATGTCGTGTAGCATTACTATCTTTGGTACATCTGTTGACACCTACAATTTGGTATGCTTTATGTATATTTTCAACAATTGACGCATTTCGATCAACAACATTAGATGTTCTTAACCCAAAGGTCTTAATTGTAGGTTTCATCTTAATTAATTTCATCAATGTAACAAAAAATTGACAACTTTGTGTGTCATTTAAATTCTCGAAGTAATTATCCCAAATTCCCCTAGCTTTTTTCTTCAGACATTTTTTAGGCAATGGTTTTATATTTATTTCATCAATTTCAATTAAGTGAATTGGTTTTTTTCACAAAATCAAAGAAGGTGTTCTGAAGTGAAGATTCATTAACAAAGTTACTTTCTTCATTCATAGTTTTCATACAAATTTTAGGATTAACATTTGGATTCTTAGGTAAAGTTCAACATTTGGATTCATATCAATTTCTTCATTCATACCAACATTATCATTCAATTCAATATCAATATTCATTTCAAAATCATTATTATCTATAGTTTCATTATGTATTTTATCCTCATTTTCTACAACATTAGGTATATTAGATATAATAGATGTGCCTTTCCATGCACGAAGTTTTTGCATCCTCATTAATTTATTTAATTTCAACTCTTCTAATTGTTCTAGTTTCTTATTCTCACATTTATTCTTCTCCATACGTCGTCTTTTATTTCCCATGACTGTAAAAATATATATGGTGGGGTACAGGACAAGATGAACTACTAAAAAATCGTGAAGAATGTTTAGTAATCTGTAGACCAAACAGAAAGAGGGTAGAAGTATTGTGAAATGTGTGAAAGGGAATTTGGTGTCCCATAAAATATGTAAAGATCATAATACGTATATGGTATAACGTATATGTGTTATGATATTCCTATTTTCCAAGGTATGCCTCTAGGATTTGAACCGACTGGGATCCCAAAGCCTGAGGCATGGTCATGCACAAACACAATAAACAATGTGTTTTTACATAAATATGCTAAAATTCATATTATACCATGATAAATCACATAAAAATGATCAATTCATTTAATAAAAATGTGACTATGACGTATAGAAAGACTTTTTTCTTTGTAAAAATATAATTTATCAAATTTTCTGACAAATATAAGGTTTCCATATTATTTATTTTCTAACTATGCCTTTTGGTAGTTATTATTTGAAGTTTAAACATTTCTATCTTTCATCGTGTATCTTTTTATTGGCTCATCAAAATTGAAAAAAAGGTTATACTAGCCCAAATTAAGCCTAATTCTATACATATTCAAAAACAAATTTGTGATATTTTTTATGTAATTAGGGGGGCATGGTTAGAGCTCTGTTATTTTTAAAAATTTAAAAATTATGTACTAGAAAAATCATACAAAAAAACTCTCAAAAAAATATTTAAAAAAGAAGCCCAAACTAGATGCTCCTAACTATCTTTCTACAAAAGGGTTTTCAAAAATACTAAATAGTGCTCAAAAAATGGTGGGGGGCACGAAAGTCACTCTATTATGTTTTTTAACAAAACCAAGAGCACATGTTGGTGTTTTAGTTATTTGACCCACTTAAACATACCATTTTCAATAAAATTTAGTAGCTTAGAAACTAGAATCATAATGCTATGATTAATGTTCCTACAATATCTTCTAGTTTTTGGTGTAACTTTTTCGAATAACTCATACAAGTTGAAGATTTTTTATTTTTTAGAAAAAGGTGTCCACTTCAGACCCCTTTTTTGCCGCCCAACATGGTGCACTTACCCTATGATCAAGACTAAATAGATGCCTAAAGTGTTGGATTTTGTAAAGTGTTGGATTTTGTGTCTACATTTTCCCCCACTTTATGTTGTTGAGCGAATGCTTGATAACATAAAGTAGATAAGAAGTACATACCTGATAATGATGTAGATAAATGATGAAATCACACCGAGGGACTAGACAGAACATAGAGTGATAAAAATGTGAAACGTGGATAATAAGGAGGAGAAAGTGTAAAAATTGATGATGAAAATGACCCTAGGGAGGAAATACCTGTGTAGATGTCACAATGTGCCTATTGTTCATATCACTTATTGTGAAGTGATGGGTGTTTTTGATGTTGTGATGTGACTATCGCTTCCCATAAGGATAGATCTACAAAAGAGAAGAACGATCAAGTATTCAAATACGCGTGTATATGATCAAAATGTGTTAAAAGTATGTAAAATAAAAAATATAAAAGGAAACATGTGCACCAGATCCATGATGAGAAAAAAAGGTGTAGAAAGGATCCTTAAGATATTATAGAAGAATAAGATTTTTGGGATATCTCGTACAGTTTCCTTAGAAAGGTCAATTTTTTGGGGTGATCTCATAGTAAGTCATGGAAGGATTGTAGGGAGAAAATTCCAATGTTATCCTCTACCCTTTAACTGTTTCCCATACTATAGAACACCATTGAAAGTGGTTCTGGGCTATTCAAACAATTTGAACAACTTGATCCAATGTGAAATTTGAAAGTGTTATGTAGTTCATGCATTCTCCGTGTTAAGGACTATGTGCCCTATAAAATACATCTATGTGGAGCTCTGTAACCGTGTTGAATTGCGAAATAATTTGTAACTACTCCATGGTCATAGGAATCTAGGAAGGGTCAGGGTGAACCCAGACACTACTTGACCTGGTGTGATCACTAGTGTTCAGTAAAATGTTCATGATTTCAGATTACTCTGTATCAGGTGACTTATTCACCTGAATGATTCCCCATATGTTTGGGGTACATGTAACATTGTTGAAGGAAGTATATGTGAATCCAAAAGAGGACCGAATGCTATGAATAAAACAATGCCTTACATGGGGAAGGACTATGTTTTTTTGTAGAAACTAAGGCACACGTAAAAAAGTGGCTTAGGAGACAAGTGTTATTACAAGGTGAAAGACATACACATCCGGATAGAATAAAAAGTGTAATCTATGTAGACGGAATGTGTAAGTCCAGACAGTGAAGAAGACAATCTAAACAAACAGGAAGATAATGTAGTCTACGAAAAGTGGGTTACAAACATGGGACACTTTTTCACTTAATGTCTAAAGATAATTTGAGTGTTCAACAAGTCTCTGGAAAAGTAGAAATCCCGTACATCACAATGACAAAAGGAAAAGGCTTTCAAACAACGTAGAAAACAATTGAAAAGATAAGGTAACAAACAATAATAGGTAAGAAGTTATACATAACAAAACATATTTCGGTCAAGATGGTAATATCAATATGGCCAAAAATAGCCAGTATAATGTTGATAAAGTATGGTGCTATGAAATAAATAATAATAATATCGACTTATAATGATAGAAAATGGAAGCCCACATTGGGAGTCCTTTTGGGACTCGTAATAGGACTACAAAGTCTATTTTGTGACTAAGTATTAGTTAATTAGAAAGGTTTAGAATAGGTCTGTGTCATTAATGATAATGACATACAAGTCTATTGAGTGAGGTGGCTAGCATGAGGTGGTTAAATGACCATATTAATTAAGTATAAGTAAGCAAGAGTAAATTCTAGCAAGATATTCAATATGTTATGGATGATATGGAATGGAATGTAATGTGAATGATAGGAGCTACATGCCCCCCAAGTGGATGTGTATGCATGAAGTGAGGTTCATTCGTACATGCCCCCTCAACAGTCAAGAATGAACCATAAACGAGAGTGCATCATTAGGAAATGATTTAAATGTGTAATAGAGGAAGATGTGATTGATATAGCATATAACGTATAGTGTGAGTGAGTGATTGAATGCATAACTGTGGTGAAGGTCCATTCAAGATAATATAACACCATAAACATATTCTTTGAGTAAAATGGAATTGCGACTAGAGTCTATCATCTCCAGGTTGAGACAATCACATAGTAGTAGATGAGTATGACTCCTCATGAAAGTGATAAAAAATACATGCACATGTGTCTTGAGTGTATAATTTACCAGTGTGTGATCCTTCATTCAAGATAGACTAAACCCTCACATATTCAAGTGAGAAACATCCCTAATAATCGAGAGTGTGTCATACGGGGAATGATGATATAAATGTATCAAGTGTGTAACATGGTATTGTCATGATTAAGATGTGCAAAGTGAAAAATTCATATTGTATCAAGCTATGACAACGGAAGAAAGTAGTGGATTGTAAACCTTCTCGGACAGTTCTTATGTGATAATAAGATGATCAAGGTGTCTAAAATATCATCTTTGGCTTGATTGAAGGTAAACCTAAACCTGAAGATGTCAATGCCTACAGAATTTATAAGGAATAGTATTGTTGATATTAAAAGCCATGGTGGGACCCAGAGGGTGTTCACAATAATTGCATATTAAAGTTCATTCAATGAAAAAAATTATGGCAGACCTTGGTTTGTGAACCAATGAGTGAGATTAATTTAGAATTCTCAGGAATGATCTCATTACTTTATATTGACTAACATAAATGAATGACTTTTGGAAAGCTTATGAAAGTACTCGACTAGCTTTTCTACTACATTACCCTAATTAGTCAAAGAACATTCCTCTTCCTCATCTCCATTGGACTAGGCATCGAGGGGCATGTACAATGGAATTGGGCTTACTAAATTTACATTTAATTCTACAAAGGTTTCATTAGGTAGCTCACATAATGTGAAAATAACCATGATACAGATGGAAGTGATGCAAGCAGTATGGTTAACATTGATTTAATCAAGTTCACTTGTTAACTTTCGTCTGTATGCACAAAAACTATTAAAGAAACACATATTCTAATGGAATCCTGATACCAAGAAGAAGTTATCAAGGATCAAATCAGTGTGCATGTGACAGTGAGGTGCCTATGGATGTAATTTCCCCTGATAAGGTCATTATCTAGTGTATGGACCAACCCCGCAAAAAGGTACAAAACATTAGATCTTGAATTTTCATAGTGACACTTTGTATTTATCAAAAAATCAATTTTATGAAAGTCAGTCTATGGAAATAAGATTCATCGATAAAATTCACCCATAGGATTTCGTGTTTCTTAAATTTTTCTTGATTTATATTTTGAGTTGCGAGGTCGTGTTCTCCATTTTTCTTTATTCCTCTCACACTCCACAATTATAGTTGGTGTATTCTAAATTTTTTTGAGTGTGTTAGGGTCCATCACTATCATACTCAAGCTTCTGGGTTGATATTTTATCTGATCTAAGTCACAAAAGTCAAATTTTTTTCAACATGTTGTATGGATTTGTCAAAGATGTTGGTAGAAGTGCATTATATGTAGGAGCGAGAGAAGCATCATCATGCAAAGTAGTAGTGTTGATAGGAGTAGACATTGTGGGTGAAATGATGGAAGTAATATGAGTTAGAAATAACTGGAGTGCTGTGAGAAGCAGAAGAATATTGTGAAGCACTAGATTGTTCAATGTCATATCTATCAATACTATTGTATGGAATAGGTTGTGATGGAAGAATAGGCATAGTTAACAAGGTCTATACAAAAAAAATTGAGTGGTTTAGGATCCATAGTAATGGTATGTTCATATCCATCATGTAGAAATTTGACACTTGATGAACAATGGATGGAACTACTTACATTACATGTAACCCAACTACCGTTTCCTAGTTAAATTTTTAATTAAAATAGTGACCAATTTTATTTCCTGGAACCTATTTTTCTCCATTCCTTCTATTTTTCTATTTCATTTATAGAGAGTAGATTACCAGGTCTACACTAAGTCAGATGGTTTTGACTTGTAGCCAAGCCAACACCCTTGTGTTTCATGCTAGCCTTCAACCACTCCCACCTAGCCCATCAGCACCTTCCATCCTATTACCTATGGATCCCACTCAGCCCATTATCATCAGTACCAGTGACAAGGAGTTCGCAAGACTCCTAGACTAGAATCTTACTGCCTTATAATATTATCTTTCCTATTCATCTACTCGAGACTCATCAATACAGTTGGTATATGGCATGCCTTTTTCCATTCCTCCTTCCCTCACCCCCATTTCTACATCAGCTACTACTAGCTCGGTGTTACCTTCATCCAGATTACCACCTGTGGTGTCCCAACAAGTCCCCACATCATCTATATATGATGTACCTACAACATCTGTTACACCATTTGCATCAATTTCTCCCATGGTGTCAATCATTCCTTCATCAGCCACCTTGAGCATAGCTTCATATGTACTCATCACCTAATATATACCTATTGTATCACAACCACCCATGGTGTCAGCAAACCATACTCCTTTCCAAAACATCATCCTCTCCATCCCGCAGTCCCTACCCCTAATCACTATAAGAGTTATTACATCCACCCCACCTACTTACACATATCACCAACAAACCCCAATCTCGTATGTTACCTATTCGAGATATTTTCCACCTGATTCTATTCCGCCCTCGTAGTTCTCATACTCAGAACCACCATATACTAGGATGTCATCCACATCATAAATTCATCATCAACCCCCTTATTCTACAGGGGATCCCAGTCATCACAACCTACCAATGACCTTATTAAAATGATGATGGAAAAGATGCAAGCATTAGTTTCTTGCTCTCGTAACTCTTTAACATATGATGAAATTTGCAATGATCTCATGCATCTGTCTATTCCCATTCATTCATACCCTATGCATTGGGAAATGCATAAATTTAATTAGTTCAATAGCAAAGAAGACTCATATCAACACTTGTGGTCTTTCAAACATGGGTGTTATCTAATCGCTCATGACGACACTCTACTCTTGGGGACATTCCCAATGTCCTTAACAGGACTTGCATTGGATTAGTCTAGTGGTTTGCCTAGAAATTCCATTTACTCATTTAACTAAGTAGCACAAGCCTTCCTGAACCATTTTTTGATCAATATCGTCAAGAAGGTCACCATGAACGACTTATACTTAACACAACATTACTACGATGAGTCTATCACTATTATTTTCACTCGTTGGGGGATCCTCATCAACCATCTTACATTCAAGCTACTTCAAACCAAGCTTATAGAGTTATTTATTAGGGCTTGTGCTAGGCACATCTCACCAACTAAGTCCAAACCTTTCATACCTTTGATGAAGCATTCACCATGGCATGAAAACTTAAAATTCGTGTCATTAAAGAGAAGAAAATCTAATTGCCTAACAAAAAACCACATTTAAATCAATTTACACCTCTTCCTCTTCAAAACCCCTAAAAAATTATTCCAAAGCCAAAGGATCTACCAATGTGGTAGTTTTAAAAGCTAGCCCATCTCACCCATATAATAACTAAAAACCTTCCTCCAATCTTTCTCTTGTTCAAGTAGGAGCAACAAAAATACAATCCAATCGGGGAGCCTTATTCTTCAGTATTAAAAAAATTTCTTAAAGCCAGAGAAATTTCTCTTCCACCCGTAAAACCACATACTTGTTTTGACCCCACTTTTCCTATGCTTGCATGGTAACATGACTATTACAACTATCATCGCATTAAAGGCCATAGATATGGTAATTTTATAGCCTTTAAAACATTGTCAAGGAAATTTTAGATAATGGAGATCTTGTCTTGGATAACCCAAACACACTGGATAATCAGAAATTACATATCTTCAAGAATTTGTTCCGTAACTATACCCCATCATCTAACCAAACTGGTGAGCCTTTGACTAATGATAGTAATTTCCATGAAGTCTATGTTTTTTTTGACATCGTATTAACCCTTCCTCAATTTCATCCTATCCCCTCCATCGAGGAGATTATAGCATGAGCTCCTTTACCCATGGAGGAGCCTATTTTGTTTACTCCTTTACCCATAGAAGATTCCCCTTCATATCCCCCTTCACCCATGGAGGAGAACCCAATATTTGCCAATGCCATTTCATCACTCCCCTCATAACCTAATGAACAACCAATGGTGTTAACTCTCCTACCCACAAGAGATTCATGCTTATCTCCCTCTCCACCGAAATATGAACCTGCTGTTTCACCAGATTCTTGATAAAATTAATGAAATAGATAGAGGGTGATACACCAAGGAGGAATACTTATTGTTCGTTGGTTAAAGGTTGTGCGCATGTTCTGATTTCCTGATCCAATGTTGATTGTGAGATATTCCTTTTGGCTATGAGGAACTACATGTAAATGAAAACCAATACAACAAGAAGAATATTAAACATTATATGTCAGTGGACTACCTAACGTGTGCTAGATCTGGGAAGTGTGATACTCCCTATATGGATGTAAATCCTCTGTCTAATATAATTTAATACAAGAAATAACATTAAAAAATAACATCCTACTGTAGTTGATATGATTTAGGCATCTCATTCAAATACAATAAGAAAATCTAATCTAACAGGCAGAATTATGATTAGATATGGAGGTTGGGTAGGTGGATTTGAGTTTTTGTAGGTTTGACAGAGGTTTGGTAAAGGTTACAAATGATCCTCAGTAGTTTGGGAATGGGTATTGGCTTTTAGTCCTGAGATGGGTTGTCAAACATAGAGATAGATGTTGGTTAGGGTCTGACCGATGACAGTAAGGGTATGATCGATGACGGTTTAGGGTGGATAAGGGTAGAATGTTAAAATAGGTGTCTAGAATCTCTCTGTGTCTACACAGATATTTGGGAGGCCCTATGGTAGGATTATATGTGGGATACCAGGTATGGGTAAGGTTTTGTGAGGTTTTTGGGGTTTTAAGGTCAACATAGTGAATGTCTGCTAGGAGACACAATAACTGGTGTCAGTCTAGTGACTGATGCTGGTAAAGGGGAAAATGATGATAGTCATGATGACCAAATTCAGTAGGGGCAAAATGGTGGAAATCAAACAAAATTGGTTTTGGTGCTTCTCTGGGACTACACAGAGAATGGAAGAAGGATGGCTAGGCTCATAAAAATTATAAGGAGGCTTAGGAATGCCTAGGAGTCGAGTATAGGGAGATAAAAGGTAATGGGTGGTTAGATGGTGGAATGCAAAGGAGAATGGGATCTAATAAATAGAGATAAAGAAACTACAATCTAAGTAAGTATAGAATGATGTAGATCAAAACACACTTACTTGTATTTATAGTCTTGGTTGGTGGAGGATAGGAATGGTTGATATGTTAAACTGGTGGTCAGTGCCGTGACAACCCTTCCCCGAATGTTACCCTGAATGCCAATACCTTTAGATTGGTCCTGGTATTGGCTAGGGTCATTTGGATGCTTGAGAAGGTTTTGGTTTCGTGCTTACATACAGATCTCTCTATCTCTAAAACATGAAAAATTCCAACCTCTGGAACAAGGTTTCCAAAAATGAATATATGGTAACTGACGATGGTTTAGGGTTAACTAACGTTGGCTACAACGGGAAATCTTAGGTTTTCCAAAATAGTAGATCTTGGCTATCTTTTGGCCAGTTCTGCCCATTGGTTTGGGTCTAAAATGGTATTTTACACTTAGATAAGAAGGTATGCTGTTAGAGAAAGAATAAAAATCTAATTTTAGTGTCAGACTAAGTCTCAGTTAGTTAGGGAAAGTAGAGATTGAATCTTAGTTAAAAGAAAAATGCTAAGAATAGGTCTATGATGAGGTGTCTTGGTGAATTGGCTGGGTGAGATGTAAATTATTTAATTAAAGTAAATTAATTAATAGATAAAGTGAAGATGGACATTAATTTAATTGTAAGTAATTAAATTAATATAAATGTGGGGTAAAGGGGGCGTGATTTTATGAACATGCTATGTTAACTGCTCGAAAGGGGATCAAGGGGAGTATGACCCAAATTTGGTGTCTACATTTGCCCCTTTTTTCATGTAGCTTGTATTGTTAAGTGACGCTAAAAAAACATGAAATGATTTCCCCATGTGTGGCTGAGAGCGGAGTTACCCCAAGTGTGGATGAAGGTGATCCCCCTCAAACCAAGAACTAATGAGGTTTTATATGGAGTCGGTAATTGGTTTGATAAATGTGTGGGAGGTGTAAGTTAAGGTAGACTGGGAACAGTATGGGTACTTTGGGAAAGGGTAATGGTCAACTTAGGTAATAAGTAATAGGCCAGGGTCAAATTGGGTAATGGGTAATGGTCAAATCGGGTAATAGGTAATGGGTCAGGATTAAATTGGGTAATGGGTAATGGTCAAATCAGGTAATAGGTAATGGGTCAAGGTCAAATTGGGTAATGGGAAATGGAAATTAAATGCACGCACACATATAGACTACAAAACAGTACCAAGTTAAAGAGCTTGTAAACTCTACATCGTCTAAGGTCGACAGGTTTATCCAAACAAGGTTAAAGTGACTCAGGTAACCAAGGTATATGATATGGTCTGGAAACACAACATAGGTTAGGTGCAGGAACGTTTAGTTATGTTTCGATACACCAAAGGTTTGGTCGGGATAAACGACATGACAATAGGCAAGGTATGTTCATTAAGCTAAAATAACATAGGTAATAGTATCATAAGGTATAACGAGTACATAAGTTCAAAGGTCCCAAAAAGTGGTTTAGGTCAGGTTATATAGTGTAGAGGGTGAGCGGTAATCAGGTTAAGGGTAGTGTGGGATAGGTAAAGCTATAGGCGTGGCCCATTCATATAGGTGGGTGATATGTGAGGGAATGGGGCAATGGGTAGGGTTACAGTGAAGACCAAATGGTTGTAGGTTGGGTAAGAGATAAGTTCCATCTAACGCACGCACATATATAGATTGCGATAAGGTAATAGGCTGAAGAGTATGCAAACTCTACTTTGGAAAAGGCCGGTAGGTTTATCCAACAAGGGTGAAGTGATTTAGGTATCCAAGGCTTATGATATGGTCAGGAATCACAACAAGGTCAGGTGTAGGAAATTACGTATGATCCGATACATTTGGATAGATGGCACAACATTAAGGTAAGACAAAATCTAGAGGCTAGTCAAAGTAAGTATCATATCACACGGTAAGATGGGTATAGACAATTCGAGGGGCATACGGGGTAAAGTGGGGTATGAGTTATTAGGGTGGGTGGTGTAAATGGGGTAGTGGCAGGGGCCAAAGTATGCCCCAACTGATAATAAGGTCAGGTGGGAGGTAATGATAAAAGGTATTTGATCAATAATGTTGCTAGGCATGGTTGAGTTTAGGTCAGTTAGGCATGGTGGAGTCTAGGTGAGTTAAGCATGGTGGAGTCATGTATAGGCATGGTTTGGTCATGTTTTTGGTTGGTTTAATTTTCAAGTTATTGGTAGCATTGGAAAATAAATGATGATGTACATTTTTTTATGGTTTAAACATATAAAATATTTGATATGATGAAAAGGTGAAAGGATTAATGTATGATATGATGATGTGTTAAAAATGGTAGGTATGTATGTTTGTATGTTTTAATTTTCCAATTATTGTGTAAAATGGAAAAATCACTAAGATATAATGTGAATAGAAAAATGGGGGGGGGGGGATTGGTTAGGGTAGAGAGTGGACAAGCTAACTTCCAAGGCCTCATGCCCTCAAATTTTTACCTACATAGTCCCGATGAAAAGGGGCCTCAGGCCGATGTAGTTATCCCGTAAGCTAGGGAAGAATATGGTGAAGTAGAGGAATGGGTTGGTAGGTTTTAAGCATGATTGAGTCTAGGTCATTTAGGCATGGTTGGGTTGGGGTCATGTAGGTATGTTTGAGTTTAGGTCATTTAGGCATGGGTGATTTTAGGTTAATTTTAGTGAAAGAGTAATCCCCAAAATGTAGGTGCCGATGGTGTGGTCTTGTATAGGAAAATAAAAAAGTGACGAAGAAGGTGAATGGTAAGAGGTGACAAAAAGAGCCGCCTGATTGATAAGAACCACAACAAGTCTATCATACCAAAGATGGGCTTCTGAACATAAGACCCTAAAGGCGTTGCAAGATTGACTATTCTAAGGGGGAAGAAAGACATGATCATGAAATGTCACATTTACAACACATCCCTTGAGAAGGAAGGAAATTAGGGTGAGAAGGCAATGAGGTGAAAATGTCTGGTTTTAGTGTAACTTGGTGTGAGAAAATAGACCTACTTGGTAAGAGACCTGTTGTTGCAGACTCACACCACCCCTAGATGCAGATCATGCTTCTAGGTTGATCACTCTAGCATCCAGTGTGATTGCACAACATGGAAACCTCTCTCCAAGCATGGGGACTTGTGAAACTAAGAGAGGAATCTCCAGATTAGAGGCTGGTTCCTCAAACTCCTCTGATTTAGATCTATATTTTGCAAAACTACAGAGGTTTAGATCCTAATCCTACTCTAACTTGCAAGGAGACAGGGGGTAGAAGTGCAAAAATTGAAACTAACTAAAGATGGTGATACACCAAAAGGAGTGGTGAAACATATTTGTCATGCAAATAGACACAGACCAAAGTTCATAACATAAAACATACACAGACTGATAATGTATAATTTAGTATCTGAAATCAAGAAAATAATACAAACAGAGGATTGAAACCCATTCACAGAGCTTGCATTATCATTTCAATGTCAAAACACGCATTACACCCTTAGAGAGGTAAAAGAAAACTATTACAATCCTTGGAGAGGTCTGATCCTTCATCAATCACTTGCTGGAGGTGAAAGAAGAAGTCTTCTATGCCCAAAAAATGTTCCCCCTTTTCGGAATGAGCCAAATCTGGCTTTTTACATTGCATAGGTCGAACCCAGGAGACAGAAAACGTACAAAGGCATGGGAGCCCATTCTTTCTTGACTGCAAGTGAATTAAAATGGCATGGGGGACCTTACAAACCCATACCCTATCACTTTGACTAGATTACAGGAGAATGCGACCCATTCTACATTAAATCTGGTCACTAGAATGTCATTTCTGGCCATGAACACGCGTCAGAGCTGTTTCTCAATTTTCTCCCTCCAGACTACTCCAAAACGTAATATTGACCTCGAAATCGTGTAGAGAATTTCACCAGATTTCCGTTGATATAAAGAACGTGAAAATCTGAGATTTGGATCGAAAGTTATGGCCATCTGAAGATTTAGGGCACAGAACAGGTGAAAACGCGTTTTGAAATCTTTCCTGCGCTCTGCCACCTGGATGACACGTGGCATGTGCTGATTAGAAGAGAAATTCTCTCTCCTCTTCCTTTCACGGGCTTTCCTTTTGAAATTTCCTTGTGGGCCCCTGCTGGGACACGTGGTGCTATTTTATTGGTTCGAATCAGTGCTCGAAACTTCACCCTTTGACTTTTTGACTTTTTCCCCGTGACACGTGTCATGATTTCATTGGTTCTCGGCCCTTGCGGCTGTTTCATGGCCATCGCATCTTTATGTCCAGGATGTCCCAGTGCCTCGCGGGACAAATTCTTCCGGTTCACCCGGTTCGGCCGGTTCGCGCCTTTTTGTCCCACTTGTCCCAGTGCCTCGCGGGACAAATTCTTCCGGTTTGCCCGGTTTAGCCGGTTCGTGCCTTTTTGTCCCACTTGTCCCACCTTGCTTTGGACTGTTTGTTCCCATTTTAGCCGAACTGGCCGGTTCGGGTATCTTTGTCCTAGATGTCCCAAAGCAGTTAGTGCAAAAGTTCTCTTTTTCGGCTGGATCGGCTTCTCGCGCCCATCGCGTACTTCTGTCCCAAATGTCCCTGTTGTTATTTGGGCTGCCTGGAGGCTTTTCGGCCGATCCGCGCCTTGACGTCCCAAATGTCCCAGTTGCTCCTAGGACTAGGACTTAGCCGATTTTCACAAATTTTCCTAGATCAACCTACTTGCCTTCTGCAACCTTTTTTCCGCATTTTCTCAGATCTTGTTCTTTTCAGCCTGGACAGGAAAGTTAGAAAAATTCCTGAAGGGACCCTAGAAACCTGATTTTTGCTCTGAATCAATCAATTTTCCTGGGACTTGAATATTCTGATGTAGGTTATCAAATTAACCTTGGGGGGTGAATTTTGGATAACAATTTGGTGACTCAGCGGGGTCATCTGCCTGCTAGATGAAAAGACCAGTTGCCTGGAGCAATCCATTGGGCATGGAGTCATCAAATATTCTATTTAGAATCCAAACTAACTCAGAATGTGCAAGGAGGAAGATGGAATGCCACCTGATGAAAGCAAAGACATGCTAAACATCTCCATGGACAGCAAGCTGTGCCAAGGCAGTTAGGGAAAACAAAACTAACCTACAGCAAAACAATGTGCGCAAGCACTTGGAGGAAAGGAAATCTAATCTAATATTTACAGATGTAGTGAACCTCCCTCTAGAAGCAACGCTTGAGATAGATTCCATTTACTGGAATCTGCAGTTCTTCACCATCTAATGAGTCCAATTGGAAAGCATTGTTGTTCTTGCACTTTGTGACCATGTATGGGCCACTCCAAATGGCATCAAATTTTGAATGCCTTCCCAGTTTTGCTCTGTCCACATCCCATTTCAACACTAGATCTCCTACTTGAAAATATCTATCTTTGGCCTTCCTATCAGAGGTCTTTTTGATCAAAGCTTGATCCTTTTCCATTGCTTGGGATGCCTGATCTCTAATCTCTTGCAGCTCCATCAATTCTGCATACCTCACCTCCATGGGCTCAAATTCTAGCAACTCCAGCTGTTTCATGAGTTCCAACATTGGCAACTCAAGTGACATGGGAAAGATTGCCTCTCTTCCATAGATAAGCTTAAATGTAGAGTTACCTGTGGATCATTTGGGAGTTATCCTATCAGCCCATAAGGCTGATTTTAGCTTGGTATGCCAAGACCTTTGATTCTCATCAAGATTCCTCCTAATGATCTTCAACAAGTTCTTGTTTGTAGACTCGGCCTAGCCATTACCTTGAGGGTAATAGTTTGATGAAGTGCTTAGGTAAATACCATTCTTGATAGCCCACTCAGTCACCCTGGATCCAATGAATGCCAATGCATTATCAGAAATTATTGTGGCAGGTACACCAAATCTGGTTGTTATCTGCTCATAAAAGTCTAAGATGTTAGACTCATTTGCCTCTTTGAGTGCTACTGCTTCTGTCCATTTGGTGAAGTAGTCTGTGGCTGTCAAAATCCATTTGTGCCCTTGGCTCGAATTGGGATTGATGGATCCAATGAAGTCAAGTCCCCACTGCATGAATGGCTGATCTACTGTAATTGGATGTAATGGAAGGGCAGCGAGTCTCTCTTTTCCTATGAAGAATGCACAATTCTTACACCTCTTGATCCATGCATAGCAATCACTAAAGATTCTAGGCAAATAGTAACCAGCCTTCACGATTTTTAGAGCTGTTACTCTCGGTGCAAAATGGCCACCAGATGGTCCATTATGAAATTCTTCCAACACCCTTTGAATCTGACTTGTGCTAATGCATCTTAGCAGCACTCCATTCACATCTTTCTTGAACAAAACTCCATCAACAATGGCGTACGGGACAGCCTGCAATCTGAAATGTCTCCTTTGGGTCTTGCTCATCTCTGGAGGGCATAGGCCTGTTTGTAGGAAGTGCATAATGCCTTGGGTCCAGCAAGGAGTTGGGGCAGCATTGTCTTCTTCTTGCCTGCCACTCAGCTCATGGCTGTCTTGAACTGTTAAAACAACCTCTTCTTCGTTGCATACTTCTTTTTGCTTTCCCAAAACCAGCTGTTCACACAATCCTTTCCCTCTTACCAGCTTGGTGATCTTGATCTCAATGTCATACTCCATGACACGGGTGATCCAACCTGCCCTTTTCTCATTCGAATCCTTGTTGAGGAGGAAGTCCTTAACCCCTGCATGTGAGACCAGCAACTGGACCTTGTTGTTTGAGACTAAATGCTTGAATTTCTTCAAGCTCCTGATTACTGCAAGCACATGTTTTTCAATAAAAGAGTACCTCACTTCGCAGTCATCTAGGCTTTGGCTGAAGAAGGCAATCGGTTGTTCATCATTATCTTTGTTCTGCTGTACCAAAATGGCATAAATAGTGTCATCACCTCCAAATGCATAGAGGATGAAATCCTTGGAAAATTCTGGGTTGATGAGAGTGGGTGCCTGGGAGATGGCTTCTTTGATTGCTTCAAAACTCTCCTTGCCTTTTGCCGTCCATTTGAAATCCATGCTTTTTCTTAACATTTTGGTGATGGGCTTGACAAGGGCTGCAAAATCTGGGACAAACCTTCGAACAAAGTTTATCCTTCCCAGGAAACTCTGAAGAGCCTTCTTGTGACTTGGCAATGGTAGAGCTCTTATGGCTTCAACCCTCTCTGGATCAATTGCTAATCCTTCCTTGGAGACAATATGGCCAAGGAGCTTCCCTTCATGTGCAAGAAATATGCACTTCTTAGGATTCAAAGACACTCCAAACTTTCTACACCTCTGAAACACTTGCCTGAGGTGAAAGAGATGGTCTGCAACATTCTTTGAGAAGACAATGATATCATCTAGGTATACCAGCACTATCTTGTTGATCAAGCCTTTGAATGCCATATCCATAGCTCGCTGGAATGTTTCTCCGGCATTCGACAGTCCAAATGGCATCTTCTTGTAAGCATATGTGACCCATTTGGTTGTGAAGGCTGTCTTGAACTAGTCTTCCTCCTTTACCATAATCTGATTGAAGCCTGAGTAACCATCAAGTAGCGAAAACCTTTCTGAACCAGCTACGACTTGTAATATTTTCTCCATGGAAGGGAGTGGATAATGGTCCTTGAGAGAGGCTCTATTCAAATCTCTGAATTCAACACAGCCTGATCTCTCCACTCTTCTTTCTGACTGGAACTAAGTTGGCAACCCAACTAGAATGCTTGATTGGGAATATAATTGCTGACTCAATCAGCTTGACCAATTCTTTCCTCATGAGAGGCTCCATGTGTGGATTGACTGGTCTCTATTTCTGCCTGACAGGATTATTATTTGGATCCAATTCAATGGTATGCTGAGCTAAGTTGGGATTGAAACCTTTCAAGTCTTCATAGCTCCAAGCAAACACGTCAAGGAATTCTTGACATAGCTGTATGAACTCACACCTTTCTTGCTCAGTTGTCATCTTTCCAATTTGCAATGGCTTGTTCTCTTCTACCAAGATGGATACCGAATCTTCTCTCTTAACCTGAATGTTTGCTTTCTCCTTTCTAAATTGATCATTGGGGTTAAAAATGGACTCCAAAGTGATAAGTCCCTTGGGCAGCTTGTCAGTTCTCAGCTGTATCACCTGGTCACCATATTGATGTTCTAACTTTTCTTTATTCTTGGCTGAGAACTCAGCTTCTTCTTGCAAGAAATGGATGATTTGCTAGTCATTCTCAAATACTTTCCAACTAACATCGTTATCTAGCACTAAAGGCCTCACAATCACGTGGATGTTTGGCTGTATCTTGTCTTGTTGAATGTTTTCCACAATGTCAAAGGCTGCCCCTACTGCTGCAAGCCTGTCAGCAGCTTGATTCTCTTTCCTAGGGATGGCTTTGATGCCGAAACCCTCAAAATCTTCTATGAGGTCCCACACCCTGTTCTTGTAGCACCTGAGTAGATCATTTTTGGCGGCATGCTATCCCTTGACCTGATTTACAATCAGCTCACTGTCCCCAAAGACTTGCAAGTTCTTTATTTTTCTCTTGATTGCCCAATGCATCCCTTGCACCAAGGCTTCATATTCAGCAGTGTTATTGGAGCATGCAAATTGAAATCTAAAAGCTGAATAATACTTTACTCCTTGAGGTGAAATAAGCACAGCTCCACCTCCTGCACCTTGTCTACTCCTTGATCCATCAAAAAGCAGCTGCCATACCTCATTATCATCCTTGTGGTTTGGCTTGGTGATGCTAGGAATAGGTTGACTTTATTCGTGTATACAATAGACTCCTAGCTCAGATTCTTCTATTCCTTGATAAGGATCAAAAGCATGCACCTTGCTTGCCCATTCATCAAGAGTTAGATCCGGGATGTTTCCAACTTTAGTGTCAGTTTCATCAGTGCTAGGGTGATCTTCTTGATCAAATGCCGAGCAATTGGCATTAATCTGATTTGGAGTGTAGGGCTCAATGTGGAACTTTGCAATAGGTTCTGATCTAATTGTAGCCTTAGTTCCATACCTCATTCTGAATAGCATGTGAGACCAATCAGTGGACAAATATCCCCCAATTTTGGCAGTGAAGTCCCTTGATAAACATAGGGCAAAGAGTGGTGGAAGGTCTATGACTGATATATCTTGTAAGACAACAACATTTGGACATGCATGCAAGGTAAGACTCAAATTTCTAATCACTCCAACTGTTGCTATTGTTGTCCCATCTAGCTGCACTACTCCCTTAGATGTTATTTCATGCTGGAGCCCTAACTGATCAGCTATCTATTTAGGCATTACTGAGCTACTTGCCCCGGAATCTATCATGCAATTATGCACTAGATGATTTCCAATGATTAACGAAACATAGAAAGGGGGGGGCTTCAACATTTTACCTTGTTGTGCTCTATGATTTCCTTCAGGCTGGGCAGCATTTGTGAGTACCTTCTCTTGCATTTGGACCTGCTGATTCAAAGTTGGCCAATCCTTCATGGCAGCTTGCAGCAGATTTCTTTGGCCTGGGATGGATAGGGATTCCCACATAGATATATTGACGTTTGTCTTCTTCATCTGATCAATGATACTGAATGGTGATGAAGGATCTCTCTGCTGTCCTTTGGTTTGCACATTTATTCCTTGTATGTGGGCAGCAACAGCTGGCATTTGAGTTGGCCTAGGGGCTGTTCTTGGCTGCCCTTGTGCATTTGGAACGGGACTTTGCCTGTCAATCATTTGTGGAGCCATGGAAGGTTGTGGATTGGCTGGGGCTAATGGCTGCTCTTCACCCAAATTTCTCCTTTTTGACCTTGTGTTTGCTGCAACACCTTGAGAAACTGCCTGGTTCATGCCACAAAAATCCTCTGCTTGCCAATTTACCAATGTGGTGTCATTTGGGGCTGATTACTGTTGGAATGTTTCTTGTTGTTGGCTGTTTTCTTGACTGTTCTCACCCTCCACACCAGTAGTTGTTATCATTAAAGCTTGAGTTAAAGCACCATTGTAGCACATGGATTGATTATGAGGTTCATTACATGGAAAACACCAATCATACTCCTGGGCAATGTTGTTTTGTGCTGGTACTAATGCCTTAGAGGCAGATATGGCATTTGGATTATAGGGCTAGAATGGTCTATTGGCAGGAGGCCTTGTTTGATTCAGATGTGCAGTTGGATTGGGTGGCCTTTGAGGCTGATATGAAGGTCTAAAACCTTGAGCTTGCTGTCTTTTGAGAGTGACCAGCTCATTGCCTAGATTTTGCAATTGTTTCATGACCTCTTGAAGCTCATTTGGGGCACTTGGAGATGAAGTGGAGGCTTCATTTGAACTCTGATTTCTAGGAGTGGGAATGAGAGCTAAGACAGGTGCTAGACTAGCACTTGGGCTCTCTAAAATTGGATATAATGGCATTGGAGGCCTAGGAGCTAGCTTGCCAGCTTGAATCAGACAATTTTCAGCTCTAATGGCAATACTATAAGCAGCAGGGATAGTTGTGCCTCCCATAGACTGAACCAACATAGAAATATTAGAATTTAAAGCTTTAAGGTAATATAGAAAAGCACCTTCTGCTGTTGGCCTGACTGCTACTGGAATCCTATCCCAAGACCTTTGAAATCTAAAGTTGAAGTCAGTTAGCTGCTCATTGGAAGATCTCTTGATGGTTGTCAGCTGCTCCAAAAGAGACAAGTTGTCTCCCTTCTCTCCAAATTGATCATGAAGTGCAATACACAGCTGATTCCAGTTTGTGATAGAGCCAGCTTCAAGGCTCCTAAACCATTGCAATGCTTTCCCCTTGAATGAAGGTGCCAACAATTTGACAGCTACATCCATTTCATTTATCTCATGGATTACACAGATGTTAGCAATGTCTTTGACATGATCACCAGGAGTGGTATGATTTTCTCCAGTGAAAAATGGAATGTTCTTCAACGCTGCGATTGGAACTGGATTCTGTGCATTGAGGGCAAGTGGGCTGCTGCCAGTGAAATTGACAAAGGGATTTAGTGGTTGCGCCATTCTAATTGGTCGAAGGACTCTTGAATACTGAATGAAAGGCCAATTAGGTAGAGGAGTTGAGAGAGTTCTGTTTGGTGGAGATGGAGACCTTTGAATCCTCCTTCCTCTTTGCCTTCATCTTGGAGACAATTGCAGGTATTCAAACAGCACTTCCTCTTTTCCAACTCTTGACCTTGTGATTCTTCTCATAAGCTTTCAGGCCTGCGCTGCTGAAACCAGTTGATTCTTTCTCTCGGAGTCGCCAGATATGCAAATAATAGCTCTTTTCAAGCAAGAAAATTGCAGCAGATGCACATAAACTTTGCTGCAATAAAAATGAGACCTCTAAGTCCCACCCGGCGTGCCAAAACTGTTCTTGCAGACTCACAGCACCCCTGGATGCAGATCATGCTTCTAGGTTGATCACTCTAGCATCCAGTGTGATTGCACAACATGGAAACCTCTCTACAAGCGTGGGGACTTGTGAAATTGAGAGAGGAATCTCCAGATTAGAGGCTGGTTCCTCAAACTCCTCTGATTTAGATCTATATTTTGCAAAACTACAGAGGTTTAGATCCTAATCCTACTCTAACTTGCAAGGAGACAGGGGGTAGAAGTGCAAAAATTGAAACTAACTAAAGATGGTGATACACCAAAAGGAGTGGTGAAACATATTTGTCATGCAAATAGACACATACCAAATTTCATAACATAAAACATACACAGACTGATAATGTATAATTTAGTATCTGAAATCAAGAAAATAATACAAACAGAGGATTGAAACCCATTCATAGAGCTTGCATTATCATTTCAATGTCAAAACACACATTACACCCTCAGAGAGGTAAAAGAAAACTATTACAATCCTTGGAGAGGTCTGATCCTTCATCAATCACTTGCTGGAGGTGAAAGAAGAAGTCTGCTATGCCCAAAAAATGTTCCCCCTTTTCGGAATGAGCCAAATCTGGCTTTTTACATTACATGGGTCGAACCCAGGAGACAGAAAACGTACAAAGGCATGGGAGCCCATTCTTTCTTGACTGCAAGTGCATTAAAACGGCATGGGGGACCTTACAAACCCATACCCTGTCACTTTGACCGGATTACAGGAGAATGCCACCCATTCTACATTAAATCTGGTCGCTGGAATGTCATTTTTGGCCATGAACACGTGTCAGATCCATTTCTAGATTTTCTCCCTCTAGAATGCTCCAAAACGCAAGATTGACCACGGAATCGTGTAGAGAATTTCACCAGCTTTCCGTTGATATAAAGAACGTGAAAATTTGAGCTTTGGATCGAAAGTTATTGCCATCTGAAGATTTAGGGCACAAAACAGGTGAAAATGCGTTTTGAAATCTTTCCCTCGCTCTGCCACCTGGATGACACGTGGCACGTGCTGATTGGACGAGAAATTCTCTCTCCTCTACCTTTCACGGGCTTTCCTTTTGAAATTTCCTTGTGGGCCCCTGCTGGGACACATGGCGCTATTTTATTGGTTCGGATCAGTCCTCGAAACTTCACCCTTTGACTTTTTGACCTTTTCCCCGTGACACGTGTCATGATTTCATTGGTTCTTGGCCCTGCTGGCTGTTTCCGGCCAGCGCGTCTTTATGTCCTGGATGTCCCAGTGCCTCATGGGACAAATTCTTCCGGTTCGCTCGGTTCGGCCGGTTCGCGCCTTTTTGTCCCACTTGTCCCACCTTGCTTCGGACCGTTTGTTCCCATTTCGGCCGAACCGGCCGGTTCGGGTATCTTTTTCCCAGATGTCCCAAAGCAGTTAGTGTGAAAGTTCTCTTTTTCGGCCGGATCAGCTTCTCGCGCCCACTGCGTACTTCTGTCCCAGATGTCCCTGTTGCTATTTGGGCTGCCTGGAGGCTTTTCGGCTGATCCGCGCCTTGACGTCCCAAATGTCCCAGTTGCTCCTAGGACTAGGGCTTAGCTGATTTTCACAATTTTTCCTGGATCAACCTACTTGCCTTCTGCAACCTTTTTTCCGCATTTTCTCAGAGCTTGTTCTTTTCAGCCTGGACAGGAAAGTTAGAAAAATTCCTGAAGGGACCCTAAAAACCTGATTTTTGCTCTGAATCAATCAATTTGCCTGGGACTTGAATATTCTGATGCAGGTTATCAAATTAATCCTGGGGGGTGAATTTTGGATAACAAGACCAAAGATCAAAATAGGAAAGTCCATGACAAAAAGGTTATATTTTTCTCTTTTTTCCTTTTGTTTTTGATTGACTGGTCGATACAAGAAGTCTATGTGGGATGAGTATATTATCTCCTTGAGGTCTTTGTGAAGTTGATCGATGCGGGAAGCTTCTGAATATATTTTTTTTTGCGAGGATAGTCCTGTTTTATGATAGACTATGTGTAGTATGGCTAGCTTTGTATAGTTATCCTTCGAGGGAGTAGTCTATTTATAGTGGTGAGATAGAGAGAAGAGATGTCCCTTTTGAGGGAGTCATCGCATTGTTATAATTTTGAATCAAGGATTTAAATCCCATTTTTCTTGTAGATGTTTAAGTCATGGACAAGACTATAAAGGAAGAAGAGGCTCTTGTTTAGAAGATAAAACCATAACACACAGAGGTTAACTATGAAAGAGATGGTTTCAAGTGATGAATGACTATGGGATTCCATCTTGAAAAAGATGAAAATTATCCATGAAATCATGCCATGAGTAGATTCATGGTACTGATATTGAAGATAAGGCTGAAATGTGCTGGGTAATCACATGATTCTTGTTTAGTTGTTGACCCCAAGAATAGATAATATGAAATATGAAGGGTACTTAATGGACAAGCTTTAAATAGACAGAATGTGATATAGGGCTTGATTCAACAATAGAATGGTCAAGGATGTAAGGCATTGAGGGGTTCAGGTTTAGGTTTACCTTCGAGTGAAGAAAAATGATAAGCACCTAATCCATAGGTATGAGTAACGATATAGGGTCCAAGCTAATTAGGAGAAAATTTGCCCCGTTTACTTTTCTCTTCTTCAGTTACATGTTGATTTTCCTTCAGGACAAGGTCACTGACCTAGAAGGTTTTCTCATGGACACATTTTTTGTTGGCATGTTTAATACATTTTTGGTAGATTTGGAGATGATCAAGAACATTAAGATGAAGTTCATATAATAACTCAAGTTGTGTCAAATGGTCCTAGAAAAATTCATCATCGTTAAGCATCTCTTTAAGTGAAATATAGAGAGATGAAATCTAGAATTCGAGAGGCAGGAAAACTGATGAGGTTCATCAATCCTCTCCATTAATAATGTCAATCCAGGTTGGTGTCCAAAGGCTGTATGCATTAAGAGAAGAAGATCTTGGAAAACACCCCCTTAAACACAATCAAAACTTGCATAAATTGAAAGCACACATGCGGAAATTTAAATATTTCACGAATGCATGATGTTTTCCATATTTAGTTGCTAAAAAAAATACATTTCAGATTTATCACATGTGTTAAATTGGAATTCCTTGTAGGTCCAAGACCCAAGAATAATCGTGGTTAAACCCATACGAGTGTTGGAAACTTGCCAGTTGCATTTAAGAAATCATGAGATAAGTCAATGTAAGGTCCAGTGGGACTAAGTGCAACTTGGGAAAACCTAGACAATATGAAAATTACTTTTCCATATTTATTTGATCAAAATTGACTATTATGACTGATAAAATTTTGTGATTTTATCTTTATAATTCTACCGGTTATAAACAGACAACTATTGTTTTTAAATAAACACCTATGTGAATGCTGATTTCTGGAACTTTAAATTCAGATATTGTCGCAAACATATGTTATGAAAGTGACTAAATTAATTATCCTGAATGTAATGATTAAAATGAGATAATCATTGGGACAATGATTATTTTTATGAGGGAAGTATGTAGCACCTTGAACAAACTATTATATTTCTCTTTGCATTACAAGCATTGGCATGTGATTTTCTTAAATGAGGTGTGTTTCCTTGATGGTTGAAAATCATGCTTGTTATGGATAAATCATCTCTTCTCTTAGATTTAGTGGACTGAAATGATATGGCTTTTAGGAATCCATTGTCACTTCTTGTTGATAAGTTGTAATCAGATTTTTTTTAGAGTTGCAAACTTATCTCTTTTGACTAGCTCATCCTTGGATCAATTTTAGTGATCTAAGGAATGTTTTAAATCTTCTTAATAGATTGAATGGTAAACTGACATTCATTGGTTAAAATACATAATGGACTAAACTTGCGTTTTTTGCAAATTATTTATTATCTTGAAAGACCGTGCCTGCATTCTGTTGTGTGTTGTGCTCAACTCTTCTTGATTGACCTTTGCAGGGTGCTTAATGGCGTTAAGGGAAATAGAAACCTGCTTCAGGATTCTTGAGAAAGAGAGAATATAACATCTAATAAGGTCTATCCTAATGGGATTTGAGACTCATGTAAATTTTCCTAACTCTTTCTACACCACTCTACGTGGGATGACATCCTAACCTAAGTTGTTAATACTAAGTTAGTATGTAGGGAAATAACCTAAGGGATGCTAAATTATTTCTAACCTATTGCCTAATACTATTTGGTTAAGCTATGTCCTAACCTAAGGTGGAAATCTATTTGATTAAAGGTTATATCCTAAGGTTATACTTTTAAATTAAGCTAAGATCTAACCTAAGAAAATTGTATGTATCCTAAACTAATGGGGTATGAAAGGGAACCTATGGGTCGATTGGTAAGTGAGAGCTAAGTGGTGGTTCCTAAGATTTTAATGAGATGTGATTTTGATTTGATTTGGTATTAAGGCATGGAAGTAATGCTAGTTGGGCAAGGGATAGTTAAATTTTAGTGGGGCTTACGTGGAGGCTTTGCTACGTATGGAATTGCATGTTGGATTGGAATTGTTAACCACCAGTTTTGGGAGGCGGTGGCAAGGAGAGATAAGAAGGAGAATAAGGAGTTATGGCATTAATGAATATTTATTTTTGTGTGCAAACCATCTTGGAATATTGAGGTGGGTTTGTAAGAGGTTGTTTGGTTTTGCATGCATCGCGGAAAAAGGCATAAAAGGCATTGTGGAAAAATATTATTGTTGTTTGATCTTGCTTGGAGAAGAAGAGGTGTTGGAAACTCAGCTAGAAGTCTTCTTCGAATGAGCAGAGGCACTATCAGGCATGATAGGCTCTACCCATTAAGATTTCTTTCTTTCTTTTAAATGATTCATTAAAATAATTATGGTCACTGGATATATGTTTTTGCATGATGTATCTGGATATTTACTTACATGCTTTCATGAAATCTATTTGGGTTTGGAATTTGAATCCTTTTTTGTTAATGATAGTATTTGGAAACTTTCTCTGTACTAATTATTAGAGGTATTCATGCAAATTTATATTTGAATCTATGTAGCTTATATTCAAAGCTTTGTTTCTAGCATTCAAGCCTAATGTGAAATGAATAAGATTAATGCTTGTTCGGTTCTGAATCTCTGTTTAGTCTTGTGTTTCATGAGCTTGAAGTGGAGCTCCATAGTTGTTTTAAGATTGTGTTGAAGCTTCATGTTTTGTTATGAGATTTTTTCGGGACTTTGTGTTGGTTTTGGACTAAGTTGGATCTTGGTGTAGTTTTGAACTTTGGTTGAATCTTCATATTCAACAACTGTACTTGTATTCAGTTCTTGCAAATGCTGAACTTACTATTGAGTTATTGAGTTTTGTTTTGTACTTACATTCTGGACTGGAATTTTATTCTCATTTAAGGATTTGAGAATACTTGGACTCATATTAGAGCATTATTATTTTGGTTTTGAGATCGTATTTAGGGCTTCATGTTTCTTTTAGGCTCATATTTGATTTTTTGTTTGTCTGAGCCGGTGTTAGAGCCTTGTAAAGTCTGAACTTATGTTCGAAGCTCATATTTGACACTGTACAGGTATTCCAGTATTGCATGTTCTAGATTTATGTTGGAATTGACATGTTTACCTATATTGTGAGTTAGGTTTGGTTGGTATTTAGTTTTGGAAAGCTTTATTCTCTTTATAGATTGTCTACTCGATAGGGGATTGAGAGTATAGTTTCGGTTTGAAGCCGATCTGGTAATCTCCTTGTAATATCCTTTGTGCTTCTCCTTGAGTGTGATTGGTTTTTTTTCTTCTGTCCTTTAGACTACAACCTTCTTTGAACTTGAAAGGGTGAGAGAAATTAAAGTTTAACGTATCCTTCTCTTTTTTGAGCAAACACATGTCTTACAGAAATCTTGACTGTTTTGTTCTTAATATTATAAGGGGACAAGAATTATGTCTTGTAATGGGTTTGGTTAGTCTTTTTATTGTTGGAACAGTCGAATAAATTTTGATGTTACGGGAATGATGTATTACTCTCTTTGGACCTTCTTAATTGGTTTCTTGGGTTTTATTGGAAGTTGAATTTAAAACCTAGAATACTAATTCTTGTTTAAAGTATATATATATATATATATATAATCTCTGTTTAGATAATTTTGTATATCTGTTCTTGTTTGGGACATGAACTACATACTTCTTGTATCAAGCTTTTAAAGTCGTGTAATAAGAATTCAATTCTTGAGTTCGCAATTCCTTCTACACTTGTATATATTCTCTGTTTGTGGATTCTTATTCCTTGAGGGGATCATCGAACGAATCTCTAGGTTTTAGGAAGATAAATGAATATGAACCACAGGGACAATATAAAGTTAGGGACTGTACTATGTATTTCTTTCTGAGATTTGAATTTTTACTTGAGCTTGGTGAATGGAAATAGGAAACCAACTTGTTAGTTTTGATTGGAAGTTGTAGTGTGCATTCTTTGACTGTGCATTCAGTTTGTGTTCTCTTTTGGGAACTAGTTAATGAATTTATAAGTTTGAAATAGATAAGGGAATTTATTTCATAGTATAAATGAAATGAATTATGGATTGGGTCCTGTTCTGTTTGAGATCCTTTTTTATGTTGACTGTATAAGTTCATAGACTGGACTTCTCTTTTATTGAATCTCTTCTGAGATGGAAATTTCTTGTGGATTGGTTAAGATATTTAGTTACTAAAGTATAGCTTGGATTTGTGGGCATTCTGGTTTCAGATCTTTGTATTATACCTACTAACAGATAGAAGTTAGTAAGGATTTTTGTTAGACTGTTTTAAATCTGTTTGGATTGAATTGGGACTCTTGGTTAGATATTGCCTCTTTATATTGATATCTTGGACTGAGGCAGTGTTGTGTGTACTAAACCTGATTCTTTCCTTCAGATGAATTATGTCTAAGGAATAGGTATGTCTTGATTCTCTTCTTTGGTTTATATGGAAAGATGACACATACTAATATGAGCTATGTTGTAACTAACTTCTTTTACTACTTGGTAAAGATAAATGTGTATTTATATTCTTATGGGTTTATGAAATAATTGAATGAGAAGAATTGTTGACTGTTTTAAAGTAATTGATAAGATCAATTAAGTCTTGTGATATAACTCTGATGTTGCAGATTATATTATGCTCTTTTCTTAAAAGTGAATTTAGATTCTCTTACTTGTACTTCTTTCTAGATATTATTACTTATGATTATTTTTATGATGTATATTAATTGTTTCATTAAAGCAGAGTTGTTTAATGAAACAATTAGTGGAATGCACTTTACTTTAATGCTTAGTGCTTATCATGCTCAGTTCATATAATTGACCTGTGCTATCAATTTTTACAGATGGACATCGTAAGTGATAAAAGAAGACAAGAACTTTCATGTTGTATTGGCTTATTTAATTTTGGATCTTATGTAAAGAGTTCGATTCATTATCGAGTTGCATTGAAAAAGAAAAGTTGTATTTTTTCTGGAATAGATGTTGTTTGTTATACAATATGACTGAAATGTATAGTCTTATAAATGTATAGTTTCATAATGATGAATTGAAAGTTGGAGATTTACTTGTATTTGTTGTGTAAATTATTTGGTATTTTATGAAGGAGATGGAAATTTTATCTTGATGATATTCTTCATATCTATTATATGCTTAATTTGGATAAACTTGATAAGCTAGATAAAGGGAATTAGTTCAATTTCCCTTATTAAGATGCAGCTTGTTAAGTTTCATAAGATAACGATCTTTATCTAAAAAATTCTAACATAGTAATGGAATGTGTATTGAATATGTAGTAAAATTATAGAAATTGTGAAAGATAAGAAGGGTATGAAAAACCCTAACACTTAATCAGGTAGAGGAAGACTCTTCCTCGCTCAAAGAAATGTAATCTAAATAATGGTGATATGATCGTTAATCATTAGACTTCATTTCCCTATAAAGTATACTATAATTGAACCTAATTGGTTGCTACACCTTCTGTGAATGGTTAAGTTACATTATAATGGAACTTATGATGTTGCTGTCATGTTTTTGGATATCTGTTTGTTAAGCCAAGTAAAACAAACATAGAAAGCAATCATAATTTAAGGAAGTTCTTTAATGACTAATTGAATCAAATATAGAAAATATCTTATGGAGTGTTCGATTAGGGTTTAGCAGGGTTGTTGTAATCTGTGTAATAATCCAAATTAATAAATGTATTAATAACCTCCTTGGGGTATGTACATCTTGATGAGGTAGTGTCTGTAGGATGTTGGCACATGCCAACTGCAAGACTGTACCTTTGAGAAGAAAAGTGTCTTCTCAAGGATACAACGTTGCAGTTGACATGTGGTAACACCCTTTTGCATTGTTCATCTAGATCTACACACAAATAAGGACTTGAACTTAGTTTCTCTCTAGGTCAAGCTAGTAGCATGTTTAGGATAGGTAGTAGCATTTAATGGCTCAAGGTACCTTGGAAAATCTGGTTGACTTCGGTCAAACGAGTATGCCCATATACCCTAAGACATTGTGAGCATCTTCCTATAATAAAATATGTTTCTAACTCGCGGTAGGGTTAAACCTTGGGCAAGTGGACTGACGGTAGTCAACAAAGACCAATCTAGATAACAAAAGAGTTAGGTGAAGGATGTATTCTAGAATGATGAGTATACCATCTAGGAATAGTAACATGAATAGTATGTTGAAAATATTTGGCCAAAGTATCGCAAGTTGCTAGTTGCATTGTCCTAAATCACCTATTTTAAAGTAACGTGATGTCAGATGAATATTGGTAGCAAATATTCAGATAGGTTCTTTAAAAAGTTCACTCTATACCCGGAATAGGGTAGGAGAACCAAATATATGTAGTATACATACAGTATTCTATACTTTAAGTTAACATGAGAGATCGGTTGGTAATCGAGTCATGGAATGAGAGATCAGTAGCATACCGAGCCATTACAACTATATATGGTTATCTGTTATGAGATTGATTGGCATGGAATGTGTGTTCTAAATGATGTTTTATTTAGAATAGAGAACATTATGTTTCAAAAAAAAATTCCTTGTTTCTAAAATCTTAAAATGGGAATGTTACATCTTGGTATTAGGGCTGAAGGTTGCAGCTCTTAGACCTCTTGTGTCCATAATATGATGAAACTTAAATTTTCTTGTAATAGAAAATGGTTAGAACAAGAGGAAATGTTGCAAATAATCCTTTGCCTGAGGAAGTAGCAGCAATTTTCCAGAAACTTGATGAGATCCTTGCTTCCCTATTAAACACAAGAGATTGTTTGGTTGTACTTGAGCAACAAGTAATGGGCAATGTGGAGGAAGAAGATGCTGATAACAATAATCAACCACCTCCTGGGACAACACCAATGTAGGTGTTGATAATAACAATGTGAACATACCTGATCAGCCTAAGAACAAAAAGGCTAGGCTGGCAGTTGACCTCACTAATGATATAAAAAGGATAAGTCCACCCAAGTTTGATACAACCAAATTAGGAGATGGGGCTGAGAATTGGCTCATTGAAATGGAGAAATACTTTGTAATAAGGAATTTCTCAGAAGAAACAAAGGTGATATGGGGAGCATATCAGCTTTCCCATGAGGCATCTTCATGGTGGGATAGCCATAAGGCTGAGTTAAACATTGATGAAACTAATATCACATGGGATCAATTTAAAGGTTACTTTAGGAAACGTTGGCTGCCGCAACTTTACTATGATCAGAAAATGACTGAATTCTAGAACTTATCTCAAGGAAAGCTAATTGTAACTGAGTATTGGGAGTGGTTTACTAAACTCTTTAAGTATATACCTCAGTACCAAACTGATGAGAAGTTCAAGATATGGAAATTCATCAAGGGATTGAATCACGTTATAGGAGGAGAGGTGGAAGGGGTTGTTGAAAAGGCCATAAGGAAGGAACAGAAATTGACAAAAATTTCTACTCATAAGGAGGAAGTAAGGAAGAAAATTCCCAACTCCTCTTCATCATCTCTTGCACCTAAGAAAGGACCATGGAAGAAATTCAGAATGAAAAGTAAGTTTTCATATGATACTAATAAGAAAATAGAAACAAACAAGTTTAGTGGTAATGCTCGGAACAAATTTTTCAAGAACAATAATAATGGATAGAAGTCCTATGGGGGTCAGAACGATAACTCTAGGGTTGACAATAAACCCGAGCCTAGAAAGGGACCTATAGGAGGCTGTTATAACTGTGGAAACGATCATTACGCAAATCAATGCACTTTGAAAAAGGATGATCATAATCAACAGTAAAAGATACACACTACAATATCTGACAAGTAGGCTGAGAAACAGGCCACACATATACAGGTTCCGGGTGTTGGTGTAATTTATGGGTTTGCACACTTTACTCTAATTCTCCATGTTCCGTTTTTACTCAAAAACATCCTTGTGGCTCGAGCCGAAGATCTATAACTCATTTTATCCAATTGAATGTTTTCAAAATGCCCTCATTTTCATTATTCTGCCCTAGATTAAAGTAAAATCCAAGTTCTCCCCCCCATTCGTGCCCTGATTTATTCATTTTCATGGGCTGTACCATTTTCTCCTTTGCCAAATTGTGAAAGTGCTTGAAATTGATCAAATCCTGAATTTGTGCAAGTGTTTCCCCAATCCCAAGGTCACAAATGATGTCAAGAGATGATTTACTTGGTTTAAAATGAAGAATTCTACCTTCCCTATCAAAAAATTTTGTTTCTAAGGCATTCCTTGAATTTTTCATGTTTTTTTATGTGCTCTCGGGCTGTCAAATTTATCATTTTAAACTCTATGCTTACATGGCAAGCTCTCATTGGTCGGGTGCGGTCCGAAAGAATGTTATAACTTGTCAAATTTTCAATTTTTGGTGAAGGGAAAATATGCTCCGTGGCCCCGCATTTGCCTATTGTGCCTACGTGTCATGATTTGATTGGACAGATGGAGCATCGAGTGGTGGGGGTCACTTAAAAAAAAATTTCCTTCATTTTTGCAAATTTCTAAAAATCAAATTTTTCCCAGCGGCCCCGCATTGTCATAGGGATGTGCTTACATGGCCTGATGTGATTGGTCAAGGATTGACGGGTGGCGGAAGTAACTTAGGAAAATTTTCTTCCATTTTGGAAAAATTTCTCAAAATTAAATTTTTTGCCAGAAGGCCCGCAACAAATGGCATGATGACACGTGTCCAGGAGGGCCAGGCGGATGGTCAAGGACTTGGAAAATTTTGGTGTTTTTTGGCTCGGGGTGTCAAAGGAAAAATTTGGCTTGCGAGTTTACAACCATTGGAAAGGTGACATGTGTCCAGGGAGATCGACCGAAATAGAAGGAACTTAGAAGAATTTGAAAAATTTTGGTTTCAAAATGCAAAAGGAAAAAATTTGCCCAGGGTCCACACCCAATACGAAGTGGAAACGTGTCCAAGAAAGTTAGCATGGATGGGTGGAATTTGTGAAAATTTTGAAGTCTATTAACTTCAAAGTGTTAAAGTTACAATTCGGCCCGAAGACCCGCGCCCAATGGAAGGGTGACACATGGCACATGGATGTCAAGCAGGGAAGTGAAGAGTTGAAATTTTTCAATTTTTTTGGCTCAAAACCTCAAAGAAAAATTTGGACCTGATGGCCCGCACCTAATGAGAAGGTGACACGTATGCAGGGATGAAATGATGGAAGGGGCTGAAGGAGGAGTTTGTGATTTTTTACCTTTAGGTTTAAAGAGTAAAAAATGAAGAATAGGCCCGCGTCCAACAAAAACAAAACACATGTCCTAAATTTGGCAAAGGTTTGGAGCGCGGAGAGAAAGTTGAAAATTTTGCAAAATTTTAGCGAAAAATCTCAAGGTGAAAAATATGCCCGCAGAAAAATTTGGAGATGCGGCCCCGCATCCAATCAGGGGGTGACACATGGCATGTTTCAAACGGATAAGGAAGAAGCACGGGCCCACAAGGGATTTTGTGACTCGCGGAGGAGTAAAAGAAAAAAAAGGAGGGGTCGGTTCCGTAGCGAATAGGAAACCGCCACGTGGCATAAGTGACAGCGGGCGTTCCGGGGCGTGGAGAATGTCTAGAATATAATCCTTTTCTCAAAAGGTGGTGAAATTCATAAAATTGGCCCACGGTTTTGGTAGGGCCCACGAGAGGACACGTGGCACATCCAAGGGCTCGCGGTGAAAATTTTAAAAAATTTCCCGAGATAAAAAAGGGTTTAAAATGCAAATTTTAAAAGGGAGGGACACGTGCCAATGGTTTTTGGATATGTGTACACCTTATCCAAAGTCAAAAAGGTAATTTTGGAATTTTGAGAGAGGATTTGGATCTGCCACATGGAGGGCTGGCATTTAAAGTTTATTTTAATCAACGGCAGCTGTGTAATTTCATTTTGGGCGCCATTGGAGCTCCAAGAAGTGTGGAATCGTCATTTTTACACGAAAACACATGAAATTTTATATGAATCTGCATCCCCTTGGCCTTATGAACACAATGGAATCATTTATTTTAGCTAATTTGGTGCCCTATAGTGTTTTTCATGAGATATTTTTCTCAGCCCGTGAAAAACACATGAAAGGTAAAAATGAAAAGTTGCAGAGTTAAAAATGATGACGGAAAAAGGTGAAAAATGATTGCAAATTCATGATGGCATGGTGGAATGCCAAAAATGTGACCCTGGGATGGATAAGGATCAGAGTTCATGCAATATTTTAAAATATTTGTGCATCTCTGGCATTTGGCGAGCTATTTCATAGTTTTATATCATTTTTCATCAAATGGATAGGGTTTTGTAACAAATTTGATCCCTTTGGCATATTATTTGCTTGGGATGCAAGGATCCAAGTTGGCATAGGTTATATGATGCAGTTTGGAAGCATTTTTGGAGTTTTGTTGAGAAATTTGGAAAAAAGAGAGGAATTTTTACATGGAAAAACTTGAAGAAGTCTTTTTTTTTTTGAGAAACTTCCTGAGGGCCATTTTAATTCCTGTTTGCATCAAATGTTCATCATGTTGAGTTGGTTTCAGTTGTAAATCCATCAACAAGCTTTGAGATTGTTTAAATAACATTCCCTTGTTGATATATTTGATCAAATTCTTGGATTAACTAGTTTTATCTCTTGGCAAAGCTTGCATACACTTGTATTTCAGTATATTTTTAATCTATGTTTCATGCTAATGTTGCAATCTTGTGTTTGGGATCTTTATTGGTCATGCATGGTATCATTTCTTATAGAGGATCTAAAGGCATCTGCAATCTTCCATTCAGAAGAGCATTCATTTGAGTGGAGATAAACGGATTTAAATTCATCTTACCTTCCTTGCAAACTGAGGGTATTTGTAAACCTTTGGGTGCACCTTAGGACATGATCTAACAAGGGGTTCTTAATGCTTTATTGATATTTTTCTTCAAGCCTTTGTGGTAGGCTATCAAAGTTTCTATGGAGTGGTGCAAATTTAGGCATCCATGTGTGCACATATCCTGGTTGAAAGAGCACTTCAAAGTCATTGAAATATCTCTTTTGTTTAGGTGTTGTAGTTCTTTTGCAAGGTTTCCTGAAGAAGGTGATGTCTCCCAACTACTCTTGTCCCAATCTCTCTCATCAGAATTTTACTTTAAGCTAACTCATCCTACCTACAATACCCTTGTATCTGCATTGTGTGTCCACAAAATAATTCAACCCTTTCACAAAAATGCATAAAGTTGATCAAGGTTTTATCGTGTCTTTAGCAGCTCTAGCTTTGTTTTGAGAACATTTCCATCATTTAGTAGTGACAACTCTTTTAAGTTTGGATAATGGATATTTGATCATGTTTTCACAAAGCCTCCTCCACACCATATGCAAAACAAAAGGATATCTTCATCTCCTTACCATATAGGGGCTGCAATACAGGTTCTCTTACCTTGGTTGATAGGCACAACCTAAAATAGTGAGGGTTATATCAAAACCATTATGAAGGTGTTATCCACTCCCTCAATTCTTGAATGAAACAAGTAGATAGGTGTTCTCCCCAGCTACAAATGACATACAAAACATCTATATGTCCTTGAGTGTCTTGTGCAGATTCATGATGTTGTTCAAGTTGTGATGGAGATTAAATCTGGATACCGACACCTGAGTGGCACCGTTTCCGGGGAATTTTTGTAATTTCTTGGTGGTTTTGAAGTACTTGAAGGGTTTGAGAATTTGTGTGATTAAGTATTTGAGCTGTTACATTCTTGAGATATCATTTCATACTTCAGATCTGGATGTTCTAGGTAAGAAAGACTTCAAACTCAGCCTGCTCTCCTCATCTACCAGTAGTTTATGTGATTTGGATGCACTTTTTTTGGTTGAATTAAGAAGAAGAAAATCTGATTTGTGAATCCCTGCAAGTTTTCAATATAGCATGCATTTGATAGAATATTTTTTAGTGCTTTCTTACACAACTAAGGTGAAAATCCTTGGTGGCGACTCCATGTTGTTGGGATCTTAAAAATACCAGTTGTCTAACACATTTTTATCATTTGAAACTTGTTGTTTAAATCTGTCAAACTGGAGGGAAGGAGATCCCTCTTCATGAAGAACTCTTCTAAGAAGTTGCTCACTGAATCAAGAAGCTCAGAACTAGAAGGAAGAAGAGTGTGGAAAGTGGTTGGTGATTTGGTTGCAAGGAAAGGAATCCCCGTAGTTGAATTTGAAGGAGAACAGCCTGTCATTGAAGATTATAATTCCTCTTCAAATAGATCTGATTCAGGCAATCTTCTTGCTGATTTTCACTCTCCATCAGGTGAGGGACCTTCTTTTGTATTTAAAAAACTTTCTCCTAAATCTACTCCCATGGTTTCTAAGTTTGCTGAAGTTTATCAAGAGAGAGAGCCTTTGGGGGGTTATCATTCTAGAGATCAGTCATATGTTCCAATCAGACCCACTACTACTCCTCATCAGCTTGTTTCACTTCCAAGATCACCCCCACCAAACAATATGGATCAACCTAGACCTCCATTTATTGTAAACACCTTTGGTCCTATAAATTTTGGAGGAATGGATGGTTATCCAAATGTTGTCCCATAGGATGTGAGAAATAGGTTACCAAAATTCCAAGGTAACAATGCCATAACTGGAGATTAGCATCTCAAACTCTTTGTTAACATGATGGAAGACTTTGAAATAGAATTTGAGGATGTGTATATCAATTTGTTTATCCATACACTTGAGGAAGATGCAAGAGATTGGTATAAAGCTCTGCCTGATAACTCTATTGATTCATGGATTGAGATGAGTAATGCATTCAGATTACAATATGGAGACAAAACAGATCCAAGGTTCCATCTATCCAAGTTTGAGAACATCAAGAAGAACCCAAATGAGACCTTTCATGATTTCAATACAAGGTTTAATAAGACATTGAGAAGGTTGCCTATAATTTTGAGGCCTTGTGATGAATCTTTCTTGATCAAATATGCAGATGCATTTGATAAAAAGGCAGCTTATTACTTGAGAGACAAAAATCCTACAAACTTGAGGCAAGCTTTCACCATGGCACTTCAAATTGAAAATAATATTAAAGTTGTTGGTAAACCACTTAAGAGGGACGGTGTGAAGCTGATAAACCCTGAGAAGCCTCAAACTAGCAAGGGTGCTGATTCGGAGGATGTTATCAAGACTTCGGCAGGGGTTGTCAAAGAAATTTCCTACAAATTAGCCCGGGATGAGAAATGAATTGGTCAAAGTTCACAAGGATAGCAAAGAACTCAAAACCATGATAGATTTGGCAATCATCATAGGGGTGATCAAAGACAAGATGATAGAGGTAAAGGGCTTATTGGATCTGCAAGTAGACAACCCCAACCACGTGAGAATAGAGTGGTGCCTGAGCCTCTGACTGCAAGAGTTGCTGTTGTTCAAGAAGTTGTTGATATGGATTAGTGTGACAGATGTTTTCTTTCTCATCCACCATGTGAAATGGACTAGAAAAATATTGATGAGGATAATGAGAATGAAATGGATGATGAAATTTGTATGATGGGCAGTTCTTCAGGCTCACAGCAAACATCAACATCAACAGATGTGATAAGTGCAAAGACTGCTGCAACCTTTTGGGATTGTATAAAGAGGGTACCATTTCTTTCTCTTCCTCAAACTCATGATGTAAATGTAGTTCAGGCCTTTGAAATTCCTAATAATGAATTTGAATACCTAAGGACTTTAATGATCAAGAAGTATGATGGTGGTATTCCTTCGAAGGAAGATAGACAATTGTTAATGAATGTTGTGGTTGGTCAAGAAAAGGAGTACAATACTAGAAGTAAAGTTGTTAGAGGAGCTGGTCCTCAAGCCAAGCCAAAGACTCCCTTGCTCACAAGGATTCCCAAAGATAACCCTAGAAGGGAAACAATTTCTAAGAACCCTGCTGTCCCATGCAAAATATCAGTCCTCTCCATACCCAGGCTGCCAAGAATACTTCTCCATCTGATGAACCTTCTTGTTTCCCTTCCAATGTTGTTTTGCCAAAGAATGTTCCATATGATATAGCCCAGGTATTGAGCCAAATCAAAGTGAGTGTTCCCATTATTTAATTGCTTAGGATTCCTAAGCACAAGAAAAGATCTTTTGAATACTTGGGATTGAAAGAAGAAAAGAGTATACCAAGCAGAAATGTAAATGTTGTTGAGAGTCCTCTTCAAAGCGTTGCTGGCCCTGAAACATCACCACCAATGGAAGATCTTGGAGAGGAACCTAAAGTATATTTTGGGACATCCTTGGTTGATTCTCAATTGAATGTTGATCCATTCTTCACAACTTTTCTCATAAAAGGTAGGTTGCTTCACAATTGCATGTTTGATTCCGGTGCATCATGTAATGTTATGCCTCTAGAAGTTATGAATGAGTTGGATATCAAGGTGACAGTAGCATATGGAAAGTGTATAGCCATGGATTCAAGGGAAGTGCCAGTTTTTGGATGTGTGAAGGGTTTAGTAGTGCAACTTGCAGCCTATCCGGGTAAGAATTTAAAACTTGATGTTGTAATTGTTGACATCCCTACCAAATGGGGTATGCTTTTGTCAAGAAAGTGGGCTACAAGTGTTGGTGGTAGTGTTCAAATGGACATGTCCTATGCCACCATTCCCATTGAGGGTAGCCTTGTCAAACTCTATGGTGAAAATAAGATGTTACACTTGATTGAGGATCCCAACAATGTTTCTTATGAAGTGTTGTTTGCTGATGCAGATGTCAGCAATTTCATTAGTTTTGCTGATGGAAAAGAGAATAAGATGGAAAAATCAGAGTGCCTTGGTATGGAAGGTTCTCCATGGACATTACTATTTGATGGATCTTGCTCCAAAGTTAGAAATGGTGCTGGTATAGTGTTGGTTTCCCCTAGTTTAGAAGAGTTTCCTTTTTCCTTCAAGCTCAATTTTGAATGCACTAACAACATTGCTGAGTATAAGGCATTATTATTGGGATTAAGGATTGCATGGAAGTATGGAGTAAAAGATATTTTTGCTAAAGGAGATTCAGAACTGATTGTCAAGCAAGTAAGAAAGTTATATGCCACAAAAAATCAGTGTATGAAGCAATATAAGCATGATGTTTGGGACTTGATTGAAATGTTTGATTCCTTTAACATTGTTTACCATGATAGAAGTCTTAATGTTGCTACTAATAAGCTGGCTGTCCTTGGTTCTAAATTTGACAATTGCATCGTTTCACCTTTTTGTGAGTATGATGTTGAAGTGCTAACAAGGTCAGTTGTCCCGGATAATGTGAAACATTGGTAGACTTTTGATGATGATGCACAAGTGTTGAGATTCTTATAATGCCAAGGAGATTTTTCTGGTCAAAATATTGATTGGGAACCAATGGTGTGCATGAATGAAGGTAGAGAAACTTTGTTTGACAACAATATTATACAATTGAAGATAAATACCATTCCCAAAGGTCTTGTTGCACTTGAATCCAATTTTAGCAATGTTGATTGCATCATTAATAAAAATATGTCTACTTCAAGGGATGTGGAAGAGCATAACTTGGGAACTAAAGACAAACCAAGGAAGATCTGGTTGGTTAGTCATCTTAGCAAAGAAGAAAAAAAGTCTTATGCCCAACTTTTAAAGAAATATCAAGATTGCTTTGCTTGGTCTTATTCAGAGCTGAAGACATATAGAGAAGATTTATTTCAGCATGAGATTCCCCTTGAGGCCAAGACTAAGCCGTTTAGACAAAAAAAAGGCCTATTAACCCACTAATTTCCATGAAAATGCAAGAAGAGTTGAAGAAATTGAGAGATGGTGGCATCATTCAGCCTACTAGATACTCTTCTTGGGTTGCCAACCTTGTGCCAGTTAGGAAGAAGAATGGAGATATCAGACTTTTTGTGGATTTAAGGAATCTAAAAAAAGCATCTATGAAGGGCAACTATCCTTTGCCAAACATGGAGAATATGCTGCAGCTTGTGACAGGGTCAGAAATTCTTTCTACTTTGGATGGTTTCTCCGGATACAATCAAGTAGTTGTTAAAGAATAAGAAAGACTTAAGACAACCTTCACTACTCCTTAGGGGACTTATGTTTTTGTAAGGATGCCTTTTGGATTGATGAATGCTGGTGCTACTTTTTAGAGGGCAGTGGATGTTGCCTTTTCTGGTTATATCAATGAGTTTATTGCAGTTTACCAAGATGATGTGACTGTTTTTTCAAGACAGCGAGCAGACCATTTGCAACACCTAGAGAAGATGTTGATTAGATGTAGGGAGTATGGAATTTCACTCAATCCAAAGAAGTTTCATTTTGGTGTACCAAAAGCCAATCTGTTGGGGCATATTGTGCCAAATAAGGTGTTATGATAGATCCTGAGAGAGTGGAAGCAATCAGCAAGGTGCCTGTGCCAAGAACCAAGAAGAGTATTCAATCTTTCTTTGGCCAAATCAATTTCATTAGAAGGTTTGTCTCCAATTTTTCTAAGTTGACTCTTCCAATCACAAGCATGCTAAGAAAGGATCAAGTTATTAAGTGGGAGGAGGCTGCCATCCAAGCTTTTGAAGGAATAAAGGATGCATTCAAGCATGCACCTGTTTTGGCAGCTCCAAACTATAAGATGCCTTTCCAAATCTTCTCTTTTGCATCTGAATTTACTATTGCTTCAGTTTTGCTACAAAAGGATGAAAATGGAGCTGAGAGGCCTATTGCTTTCTTTAGCAAGGCTTTACAAGCAACTGAATTGAGATACACAATTATGGAGAAACAAACATTTGCATTAGTAAAAGCAACAAAGATTTTTAGGCCCTACATTTTGAGTTCAAAGTTTGTTTCTTATGTTCCCCACACCATGGTTAAAGACATATTATTTGACATGGAGATATCAAGAAAGAGATGTAGATGGGTTAACAAATTACAAGAGTATGATATGGATATCCAAACAACAAAGTTGGTAAGAGGTTTAGGTCTTGTCAAACTCATGGCTGAGAGTAATTTGCATAATGTAGAAGTGAATTAGCTAGGGGAAGAAAGGGTAGATCTCCTTGACAAATTGATGATTTCTAAGTGGTACAAGGATGTGGTCTATTACCTCAAGCACTTATGTTTTCCCAGTCACTTAAATAAAAATCAGAAAAGATCCCTCAAGCTGGCTTCTCAGAAATATGTCATAATAGACCTTGGGCTGGCTTGGAAGAACCCTAAAGGTGTCCTCTTGAAATGCATAACTAAAGATGAAGCTCCCAAGTTGATTGCTGATTTCCATGGGGGATTTTGTGGAAGACATTTTTCTAGGAGAGTGACAGCATAGAAGATTTTAAGGGCTGGTTATTGGTGGCCAACTCTTTTCAAAGATGCAAACCAGTTAGTTAGAAGGTGTGATAAGTGCCAACGTTTTTCAGGAAGATTAAAAGCTTCAGGATCCCTTCCTTTGCAGCCTGTATCAGTTGAATCTCCTTTTAAACAATGGGGAATGGATTTTATTGGTGAGATTTCAGATCCTTCTACTGTTGGTTATAAATGGATCCTTGTAGCAACTGATTATTTTACAAAATGGATTGAGGAAATTCCATCTAGAAAGGCAACACACCAAGTGGTAATGGATTCCTTGCTGAATCATATCATATGCAAATTTGGGGTTCTAGTTAAGATCGTGTCTGATAATTCTATGTGTTTTAGGGGTAAGTGCACCAAGTTGGGGGACAATTAAGTGGACATCAAATCCTGAATTTTACATTAAAAACAACAAAACATCAAATTTAGTCTTCCATGGACTTGAACCATGCTGAAAAGTAAAAAATATGTCATAAAAAAGGTACCATTGCGTAGGGGAGACTGTTAGCTTTGTAGAAATACTGATTTTAAAGTGAATAGAATAGTATAAATATCATTTTATAATTTTTTACTAATAATAGGTCTTTAAGACACTTTTTCCAGTGAATGTTTATGTCTACGTTTAAGACTTAAAATTTTGTTTCACTTATCAGAATGTGATAAAAATTATACCATCCCAACCGTAGTGAAATTATATACATGTTAAAAAAAAAAAATTTGATTTCAATATTTTTTGATGAACTTATGGCGGGCAAACGGAAAGTGCTCTGTTTTCTTTATGTTTTCATACCACTTTCATTGAAAAAATCATAAAAAATAAAATATTGCTCAAAAAAATACAAAATAAAATTCATCCCAAGATAGATAGTGGCATCTAACTTCTCACCAAAGGAGAAAAATATATATCAATTTTTGGTCATCCAAATTGTGGGCAAACAGACTATAATCTTATAGGAGTTTTTTAAAATAAATACCAAGTCATTGAATTTTGAGAGTTTAATATAGATAATCTTGTCCATTTTTAAAAAAAAATAGTATTTTAGAAACTAGATCCCAGATTCTATGATTCATATTACTATAATTTTTTCTAATTTTGAGCGTATGTATTGCTAATAATCCCTACAAGTTGATATTATGTTGTTATTTGCAATATGACGTCCACTTATGACCCCTTTTTTGTCCCCCAACTTACTGCACTTACCCTTAGAGCTAAGCCTTTGATGGCAATGTGCAATGAATATGGGATAAATCTAACCTATTTTTCAAACTATAACCCACAAGGGAATGGGCAAGGTGAATCAAGTAATAAAACCTTGCTCAAGATCATTAGAAGAACCTTGGAAATCAACAAGAAGAAGTGGGGAGAATAGTTGAAATTTACAGTTTGGGCTGATAGGATAACTCCAAAAAGAGCAACTGGTAAAAGCCCATTTGAACTGGTGTATGGAACTCAGGCTTTGCTGCCATTACACCTGCAATTATCCACTTTTCAGTTTGCCCAGCAGTTGGAAGATCAAGAACATGGCCCATATGAATCAAGAATCAATCAGATCATTGAGTTGGATGAAGAAAGGAGAGCTTCTCATCAGAGACATGTTAGGTTTAGGGAGAAATTGAAGAAGTTGTTTGATAAGAAGGTCACCCCTAGAGCTTTCAGTGTTGGGGATCTAGTTTTTCTGTGGGATAGTAGGCATGAAGATAAGGGCAAGCATGACAAATTTGATGCTCTATGGATGGGCCCTTATGCCATCGATATCAGGATTGGAGAAAATACATTTTTTCTCAAGGATTTGGATGGGGATTTGTTGGAGGTGCCTGTTAATGGAAGACATTTAAAACAGTTTTTGGATTAAATCCCCAAAGGAGGTATGCACAAGTTGTACATTTTGTATTGCCCTTGTTGTTGTTTTGTCTTTTCCTTATTTTTGTTGTTGTTGGCTTGTGGTTTGCCCTTTTGTCCTTGGTAACCATTGTTGGTGTAGTTTTCTCGGTCTATTTTTGGTGGAAGTTCTAGTTTTTTGGCTGCCCTACATGTTTTCTCCTTGCCCAATGGATTTTTGGTACTTGGTCTATGTTGTGATCTTATGACACACGCTGGGAGTGCCCATCCCTAGGCAGGAACCAATGTTGGTGCAATTTATGGGTTTACACACTTTACTCTAATTCTCCATGTTCCATTTTTACTCTAAAACGTCCTTGTGGCTCGAGCCAAAGATCTGTAACTCATTTTATCCAGTTGAATGTTTTCAAAATGCCCTCAATGTTGTTATTCTACCCTTTTTTGAAACAAAATCCAAGTTCCCCCCCCCATTTGTGCCCTGATTTATTCATTTTCATGGGCTGTACCATTTTCTCCTTTATCAAATCGTGAAAGAGTTCGAAATTGATCACATACATAATTTGTGCAAGCTTTTTCCTAATCCCAAGGTCACAATTGATGTCAAAAAATGATTTAGTGGGTTTAAAAATGAAGAAGTCTGCCATCCTTGTCAAAATTTTTGGTTTCTAGGGCATCTTCTACTTTTTTTCTGATGTATTGATGGTTGTACGGGTGTTTTTTACCCATCAAGTTTATCATTGCAATGTTTATGCTGACATGACAGACTGTCATTGGTTGGGATATATGGAAAAAACATAGCTAACTTGTCATTTTGGAGTTTTTTGCAAAAAGAAAACTTTTTCCTGCGGCCCCGCAGTGCTACAGGGATGTGCTTACGTGGCAGGATGTGATTGGTCGAATGGAGCATCGTGTGGTGGTGGAAGTCACTTAGGAAAAATTTGCCTTCCATTTTGGAAAAATTTCTCAAAATCAAATGTTTTCCCGAAGGCCTGCAGCGAATGGCATGATGACACATGTCCAGGAGGGCCAGGCGGATGGTCAATGACTTGGAAATTTTTTGATGACTTTTGGCTTAGGGTGTCAGCGGAAAAATTTGGGCTACAAGCCCATACCCAATGGAAAAGTGACACGTGGCACAGGGAGATCAAACAGACATCATGAGAGTTGGGAAAATTTTATTATTTTTGACTCAAAAATGTCGGAAGAAAATTTTTGCCCGTGCCTCTGCAGTGTTACAATGGTGCGCGTACATGGCACGATATAATTGGTTGAAATATCATTAGGTGACGGGGGTTACTTATACTTTTTCTTCAATTTTTGAAGAATTCTCAAAATCCAATTTTTTCCCGAAGGCCCGCACCCAATGGGGAAGTGACATGTGGCACAGGGAGATCAAACAGACAGCGTGGGAGTAGGTAAAATTTTATTGTTTTTGACTCAAATATATCTGAAGAAATTTTTTTCCCGTGGCCCTGCAGTGCTACAGGGATGTGCTTACGTGGAAAAATGTGATTGGTCGAGGATTGGCTGGTGGTGGAAGTCACTTAGGAAAAAAAATTTCCATTTTGGAAAAATTTCTCAAAATAAAATGTTTTCGCGAAGGCCCGCAGCAAATGGCATGATGAAACATGTCCAGGAGGGTTAGGCATGGATGGGTCAAGGACTTTGTGAAAATTTTGATGACTTTTGGCTTCAGGGTGTCAGGGGAAAAATTTGGCCCGAAGACGCCTGTGCCCAATGGGAAGGGTGACACATGGCACAAGGAGGGCCAGCAGTGGATGGCGAAGGTCATTTAAAATTTTTGCCTTCAATTTTTTTGGCTCAATTACTTCAAGGTCGATATTTCCACCCGATGGTCTCGCACCTGAATAATAAAGTGACACGTATTAAAAGGTTGAAATGAATGGGTGGAGGTTTGAAGGAGGAGTTTGTGAGTTTTAACTTCAAAAGGTTAACACAGGAAAAATTTTGCCTCAAGAATAGGCCCACATCTAACAAAAACAAAACACATGTCCTAAATTTGGCGGAGGTTTGGAGCGCGGAGAGAAAGTTGAAAATTTTGCAAAATTTTAGCGAAAAATCTCAAGGTGAAAAATATGCCCGCAGAAAAATTTGGAGGTGTTGCCCCACATCCAATTAAGGGGTGACACGTGGCATGTTTCAAATGGAAAAGGAAGAAGCACGGGCCCACAAGGGATTTTGTGACTCGCGGAGGAGTAAAAGAAAAAAAGGAGGGGTTGGTTCCGTAGCGAATAGGAAACCGCCACGTGGCATAAGTGACAGCGGGCGTTCCGGGGTGTGGAGAATGTCTAGAATATAATCCTTTTCTCAAAGGTGGTGAAATGCATAAAATTGGCCCACGGTTTTGGTAGGGCCCACGAGAGGACATGTGGCACATCCAGGGGCTCACGGGGAAAATTTTAAAAATTTTCCCGAGATAAAAATGGGTTTAAAATGCAAATTTTAAAAGGGAGGGACACGTGCCAATGGTTTTTGGATATGTGTACACCTTATCCAAATTCAAAAAGGTAATTTTGGAATTTTGAGAGAGGATTTGGATCTGCCACATGGAGGGCTGGCATTTAAAGTTGATTTTAATCAATGGCAGCTGTGTAATTTCGTTCTTTAGGCACCATTGGAGCTCCAAGAAGTGTGGAATCGTCATTTTTACATGAAAACATATGAAATTTTATATGAATCTGCATCCCCTTGGCCTTATGAACACAATGGAATCATTTATTTGAGCTAATTTTGTGCCCTATAGTGTTTTTCATGAGATATTTTTCTCAGCCCGTGAAAAACACGTGAAAGGTAAAAATGAAAAGTTGCAGAGTTAAAAATGATGACGGAAAAAGGTGAAAAATGATTGCAAATGCATGATGGCATGGTGGAATGCCAAAACTATCACCCTGGGATGGATAAGGATCAGAGTTCATGGAATATTTTAAAATATTTATGCATCTCTGGCATTTGGTGAGCTATTTCACAGTTTTATATCATTTTTCATCAAATGGATAGGGTTTTGTAACAAATTTGATCCATTTGGCATATTCTTTGCTTGGGATGCAAGGATCCAAGTTGGCATAGGTTATATGATGTAGTTTGGAAGCATTTTTGGAGTTCTGTTGAGAATTTTGGAAAAAAGAGGAATTTTCACAGGGAAAAACTGGAAGAAGTCCATTTCTTTTTTGAGAAACTACCTGAGGGCCATTTTAATTCCTGTTTGCATCAAATGTTCATCATGTTGAGTTGGTTTTAGCTGTAAAGCCATCAACAAGATTTGAGATTGTCTAAATAACATTCCCTTGTTGATATATTTGATCAAATTCTTGGATTAACTGGTTTTATCTCTTGGCAAAGCTTGCATACACCTGTATTTCAGTATGTTTTTAATCTGTGTTTCATGCTCATGTTGCAATCTTGTGTTTGGGATCTTTATTGGTCATGCATGATATCATTTCTTGTAGAGGGTTTGAAGGAATCTGTAATCTTCCATTCAGAAGAGCATTCATTTGAGTGGAGATAAACAGATTTAAATTCATCTCACCTTCCTTGCAAACTGAGGGTATTTTTAAACCTTTGGGTGCACCTTAGGACATGATCTAACAAGGGGTTCTTAATGCTTTATTGATATTTTGCTTCAAACCTTTGTGGAAGCTATCAAAGTTTGTATGGAATAGTGCAAATTTGGGCATCCATGTGTGCACATATCCTGGTTAAAAGAGAACTTAAAATTCATTGAAATATCTCTATTGTTTAGGTGTTGTAGTTCTTTTGCAAGGTTTCCCAAAGAAGGTGATGACTCCCAACTACTCTTGTCCCAATATCTCTCATCAGAATTTCACTTTAAGCTAACTCATCCTACCTAGAATACCTCTGTATCTACATTGTGTGTCCACAAAATAATTCAACCCTTTCACAAAAATGCACAAAGTTGATCAGGGTTTTATCGTGTCTTTAGCAGCTCTAGCTTTGTTTTGAGAACATTTCCATCATTTAGTAGTGACAGCTCTTTTGAGTTTGGATAATGGATATTTTATCATGTTTTCACAAAGCCTCCTCCACACCATATGCAAAACACAAGGATATCTTCATCTCCTTACCATATAGGGGCTGCAATACAGGTTCTCTTACCTTGGTTGATAGGCACAACCTAAAATAGTGAGGGTTAGATCAAAACCCTTATGAAGGTGCTATCTACTCCTTTAATTCTTGAATGTAAACAAGTAGATAGGTGTTCTCCCCAGCTACAAATGACATACAAAACATCTATCTATCCTTGAGTGTCTTGTGTAGATTCATGATACTATTCAAGTTGTGATAGAGATTAAATCTGGATACCAACACCAGGTCAGTTATTTGGTTTATCTATAACTATTGTTTTTGACACCGAAGCTACTGAATGTTTTATTTCTAGTAAATTAGGATCAAAAATAAAAAGAAAAGCTGGAAACATGGATAAAAAATGGACTTTACAGTATGGAAACAATTTTGTTCATACAGTTAGTATGTGTCTTTTTGGAGTAGTCCTTGATGTACCTAACTTTTCCACTGAATTTGATCTTTATGTTGTACCTTTGGGGTCTTCTACTATAATCATAGGGGTTAATTGGTTAGAAAAACATAAGGCTAAAGTGGACTATTTTGAAAAACGCATTAGTTGTTTAGATGATCTACATAAAAAAACATAGATTCAGGATGTGAAACCTTAGATTTCTGTTAGAAAAATGTCAGCTATGCAACTTAAAAAGGCCAAAAATAAAGGTGGTACCTTATATGCAGTAAAAATTATAGAAACAACTGAAGAGGACAATAATTTCATGGAATGATATCTGTTGTTACAAGACTTCAGTGACTTATTTCTAGAAGAACTACCAAGTCTTCCACCCAAAAAGGAGTTTGATTTCACAATAGAGATCAAGCCTGGAACCGAAATGATATCTAAAGCACCTTATCGAATGACTACTATAGAATTAGTGGAGCTTAAGGCTTAGTTATAAGAACTTTTGTCTAAAGATTTGATTAGACCAAGTGTTTCACCTTGAGGTGTACCTATAATTTTTATGAAAAAGAAGAATGGAACACTTAGATTGTTCATTAATTATAGAATGTTAAACAAAGTAACAATCAAGAATAGATACCCAATCCCTAGGATTGATGATCTATTGATCAGATGCATGGAGCATAGGTATATTCTAAGATAGATATTCAATCTGGATATCATCAATTGCAGATTACGGATGAGGACATTCATAAAACAACTTTTAGAACAAGTTATGGAAATTATGAGTTCACGGTTTTACCTTTTGGATTAACAAATGCACCTGCAACATTTATGAACTTAATGAATAATATCTTTCAAGAATACTTGGACAAATTTGTGCTCGTATTCTTGGACGACATTCTCATATATTCTAAAATTATTGAGGAACACCATGAGCATTTGAAGATAGTTTTGGAAATTTTGAGAAAGAGATGGTTATATGGTTAGTTGTCTAAATGTTCTTTCTATGACACAGAAGTGCACTATTTGGGACATGTAGTATGTACGAATGGAATTGTTGTAGATCCTTCAAAAATTGTAGCTATAACTGAGTGGCCTGCACCAAATAATGTACATGAAGTTAGAAGCTTCATGGGGCTTGCTGGCTACTATAGAAAATTTATAAAAGATTTTTCTAAGGTGGCTACACCAATAACTTCTTTACATAAGAAGGATAAGAAGTTTGTTTAGAGTGAAAAATGTGAAATTGCATTCAAAAATTTGAAGGAACAATTAGCTTTAGCACCTATTCTAGCAGTTCCAAATCCTAATGGAGAATTTATGGTGGTAACTGATGCATCTGGTGAAGGTATAGGAGGTATTTTGTTACAAAATGATCATTTTATAGCTTACAAAAGTATAAAAATAAAGTTACATGAGTTGAATTATGCTCCACATGATTTAGAACTTGTTGCCATTGTTCATGCACCGCAATTTTGGAGGCATTACCTGCTTGGTAAACCTTTTGAATTAAAAACTGATCATCTTGGGCTAAAGTATATCTTCACTCAGCCAAATCTTAATGTAAGACAACGAAGGTGGTTAGATGTTTTGTCTCAATATGATTTTGACATTGATTATATCAAGGGTAAATAAAATAGAGTGGCTAACACTCTAAGTCATAGGAAGCACATTTCTTCTCTTATAACATTGAGAACACAATTTAAAGATGAAGTAAAAAAGTGTTATGGAATCTAATTCTTACTTTTAACAAGTAAAGACAGTGCTTGCTGTAGATCCTAGTGATTTGAGGTATAAAGGTTTTCACTTCGATAGTGAAGGAATCTTAAGATTTGAAAACAAGGTATACATACATTCACTAAATGATTTAAGAAAGAAATTGTTAGCAGAATTTCACAACTCACCTTTTTCTGGATACACTGGTATTACAAAGGTGCTTGCTGATATAAAACAACAATATTTCTGGAAGGGAATGAAAAAGGATGATATATATTTTGTGACACATTGCCTTGAATGTCAACGTGTTAAAGTGGAACATATGCACCTAGCTGATTTATTGTATCCTCATAGCATACCGTAGTACAAATGGCAAGTGATAAGCATAGAATTTGTACAAGGGTTTCCTATGTCAAGAAATAAACATGATGTTATTTTAGTAGTTTTGGATAAACTAACAAATGTAACAAATTTTATTGCCGGTAATCTAAAGGATGATTCTCATGTGTTAGATAAAATATTTGTACATGAAATTTTCAGATTACATGGAGTACCTGAATTAATCATATCAAATAGAGATCCTAGAATGATGTTAAGGTTTAGGAAAATGCTTAATGCAGCTCTAGGAACTAAGCTGAATTTTAGTTCTGCATATCATCCAGAAATGGATGGACAGACTAAAAGAGTTAATCAAGTTTTAGAGGATATGTTATAGATGTATTATATGGACCAGCAGTATAAGTGGGAAGAGTACCTTCCACTAGTTGAGTTTACATATAATAACACATATTATGCCTCTCTTAAGATGGCACCTTTCAAAGCATTATACGAAAGAAAATTCAGAACCCCTGTTAGTTGGGACAACATTGAGGATAGAGAGGTAATTGGACCTAAAATACTTACTGAAATGGAACAAGTTAATATGATTCGTGAGCACTTAAAAGAAGCAGCAAATAGGCAGAAGAGTTATGCTGATTTAAAGCGGGTTGATAGGAAATTTGAACTTGGTGAGAAATTTTTTCTTCGGATTAAACCGAAAAATAACTCTATAACTTTTGGCAAGGCTGCCAAGTTGTCACCTTGTTATGTGGGACCTTTTGAGATAGTTGAAGTAATCAACCCTGTAGCTTACCATTTAGCATTACCTCCTGCTTTGTCACAAATGCATGATGTTTTCCATATTTCTTTGCTTAAGAAATACATTTCAGATTTATCACATGTGTTAAATTGGAATTCCTTATAGGTCCAAGACCCAGGAATAATCGTGGTTAAACCCATATGAGTGCTGGAAAATTGCCAATTGCATTTAAGAAATCATGAGATAAGTCAATGTAAGGTCCAGTGGGACTAGTTTAGTGAAGAAAGTGCAATTTGGGAAAACCTGGATGATATGAAAACTGGTTTTCCATATTTATTTGATCAAAATTGACTATGATGACTGATAAAAATTTGTGATTTTATCTGTATAAGTCTGCCAGTTATGAACAGACAACTATTGTTTTTGAATAAACAACTATGTGAATGCTGATTTCTGGAACTTTAAATTTGGATATTGTTGCAAACATATGTTATGAAAGTGAATAAATTAATTATCCTAAATGCAATGATTAAAATGAGATAATCATCGGGACTATGATTATTTTTAGGAGGGAAGTATGTAACACCTTGAACAAACTGTTATATTTCTCTTTGCATTACAAGCGTTGGCATGTGATTTTCTTAAATGAGGTGTGTTTCCTTGATGGTTGAAAATCATGCTTGTTATGGATAAATCATCTTTGCTCTTGGATTCAGTGGACTAAAATGATATGGCTTTTAGGAATCCATTTTCACTTCTTGTTGATAAGCTGCTATCATATTTTTTTTAGATTTGCAAACTTATCTCTTTTGACTAACTCATCCTTGGATAAATTTCAGTGATCCAAGGAATGTTTTAAAGGTTAAAATACATAATGGACTAAACTTGTGTTTGTTGTAAATTATTTATTATCTTGAAAGACCGTGCCTACATTCTATTTTGTGTTGTGCTCAGCTCTTCTTGATTGACCTTTGCAGGGCACTTAATGGTGTTAAGGGAAATAGAAACCTACTTCCGGATTCTTGAGAAAGAGAGAATATAACATCTAATAAGGTCTATCCTAATGGGATTCGAGACTCAGGTAAATTTTCCTAACTCTTTCTACGCCACTCTACGTGGGATGACATCCTAACCTAAGTTGTTAATACTATGTTAGTATGTAGGGAAATAACCTAAGGGATGCTAAGTTATTTCTAACCTATTGCCTAATACTATTTGGTTAAACTATTTCCTAACCTAAGGTGGCAATCTATTTGATTAAAGGTTATATCCTAAGGTTAAAATTTTAAATTAAGTTAAGATCTAACCTAAGCAAATTTTATCTATCCTAAACTAATGGGGTATGAAAGGGAACCTATGAGTCGATTGGTAAGTGGGAGCTAAGTGGTGGTTCCTAAGCTTTTACTAAGATGTGATTTTGATTTGATTTGGTATTAAGGCATGGAAGTACTACCAGTATGGTAGGGGCTAGTTAAATTTTAGCGGGGCTTATGTGGAGGCTTCGCTAAGTATGGAATTGCATGTTGGATTAGAATTGACATACACCACTTTTGGGAGGTGGTGGCAATGAGAGATAAGCAGGAGAATAAGGAGTTATGGCATTAATGAATCTCGGTTTTAGTGTGCAAACCATATTGGAAACTTTAGAGGCTGGTTTGTGAGAGGTTGTTTGGTTTTGCAAGCATCACTAATTTTTCTTTGCTTGGAGCTATCTGTTTCCTTGAACTAGAAGTTTGACTTCTTCTTTTTCTTGGCTATTTTTGGTTTCTCTTGCCTATTTTCTATCAAGAGAATGTATAAGAGGCATTGTAGAAAAATATTATTGTTGGTTGATCTTACTTGGAGAAGAAGAGGTGTTGGAAACTCGGTTGGAAGTCTTCTTCAAATTAGCAGAGGCACTATCAGGCATGATAAGATCTACCCATTAAGATTTCTTGTTTTCTTATAAATGATTCATTAAAACAACTTTGGTCATTGGATATATATTTTTGCATAATGTGTCTGGATATTTACTTGTATGCTTTCATATAATCTATGTGGGTTTGGAATGTGAATCCTTTGTTGTTAATGATAGTATTTGAGAACTTTCTCTGTACTAATTATTAGAGGTATTCATGTGAATTTGTATTTGAAGCTCAGTAGCTTGTATTCGAAGCTTTGTTTCTAGCATTCGAGACTAATGTTGAATGAATTGGCTTGTTTCTTATTTGGTTCTAAATCTCTGTTTAGTCTTGAGTTTTGTGAGCTTGAAGTGGAGCTCCGTAGTTGTTTTAAGCTTGTGTTGAAGCTTCGTGTTCTGTTATGAGATTTTTTTCAGACTTTGTGTTGGTTTTGGATGGAGTTGGAACTTGGTGTAGTTCTGAACTTTGGTTGAATCTTCATATTCAACAACTGTACTTGTATTCATTTCTTGTGAATGTTGAAATTACTGTTGAGTTGTTGAGTTTTTTTCTGTACTTACATTCTAAATTGGAATTTTATTCTCATTTAAAGATTTGAGAATACTTGGACTCATATTACACCATTGGTGTTTTGGTTTTTGGCTCGTATTTAGGGCTTCATGTTTCTTTTAGGCTCGTATTTCTTCTTGTGTTTGTCTGTGTTGGTGTTAGAACCTTGTAAATTTTAAACTTATGTTCGAAGCTCATATTCAACACTGTACAAGTATTCCATTATTGCGTGTTCTGGATTTATGTTGGAATCAACATGTTTACCTGTATTATGAGTTGGGTTTGGTTGGTATTTGGTTGGTTTTTGGGGCTTGAAAGTATAGTTTTTGTTTGAAGCTGATCTAGTAATTTCCTTGTAATCTCCTTCATGTTGCTCCTTGAGTGTGATTGGTTTTTGTGCTTATGTCCTTTGGATTGTACAACCTTCTTTGAACTCGACAGGGTGAGAGAAATCGAAGTTTAACCTATCCTTCTCTATTCTAAGTGAACCTGTGTCTTGCGGAAAGCTTGACTATTGTTTTCTTAATATTATAAGGGGATGGGAATTATGTCTTGTAATGGGTTTCATTGGTCTTTTGATCATTGGAAAAGTCAAATAAAGTTTTATTTTATAGGAATGATGTATTACTCTCTTCGAACATTCTTAATTGGTTTCTTGGGTTTTATTGAAAGTTGAATGTAAAACGTAGAATACTGAATCTTTTTTAAAGTATATATAAATATTATCTCTGTTCGAATAATTTTGTATATCTGTTCTTGTTTGGGACATGAACTACATACTTATTGTATCGAGATGGTAAATCCATGTAATAATAATTCAATTCTTGAGTTCACAATTCCTTCTACACTTGTATATCTTCTCTGTTTGTGGATTCTTATTCCTTGAGGGGATCATAGAACGAATCTCTGAGTTTTAGGAAGAGAAATGAATATGAACCATGAGGACAGTATATAGTTAGGTACTGTACTATGTATTTCTTTCTGAGATTTGAATTTGTACTTGAGCTTGGTTGGAAAAAGGAAACCAGCTTGTTTGTTTTGATTGAAAATTTATAGTGTGCATTCTTTAACTGTGCATTCGGTTTGTGTTCTCTTTTGGGAACTAGTTAATGAATTTCTAAGTTTGAAATCGATAAGGGAATTCATTTCATAATATAAATGAAATGAATTATGGATTGGGTCCTTTTCTGTTTGAGATCCTTTTTATGTTGACTGTATAAGTTCATAGACTGAACTTCTCTTTAATTGACTCTCTTCTAAGATGGAAATTTCTTGTGGATTGGTTAAGATATTTAGTTACTAAAGTATATCTTGGATTTGTGGGTAGTCTAGTTTTGGATCTTTACATTATACCTACTAATAGATAGAAGTTAGTAAGGCTTTCTGTTAAACTGTTTTAAATCTACTTGCGTTGAATTGAGACTCTTGGTTAGATGTTGCCTCTTTATTTATGGACTCCTTATATTGATATCTTGGACTGAGGTAGTGTTGTGTGTACTAAACCTGATTCTTTCCTTCATATGAATTGTGTCTAAGGAATTGGTATGTATTGATTCTCTTCTTTGGTTTATATGGAAAGATGAAGCATACTAATATGAGGTATGTTGTAACTAACTTCTTTTGCTTCTTGGTAAAGATAAATGTGTATTTATATTCTTATGGGTTTATGAAATAATTGAATGACAAGGCTTGTTGAATGTTTTAAAGTAATTGATAGGATCAATTAAGTCTTGTGATATAATTCTGATGTTGCAGATTATATTTTCTCTTTTCTTAAAAGTGAATTCAAATTCTCTTACTTGTACTTCTTTCTAAATTTTATTACTTATGATTATTTGTATAGTGTATATTATTTGTTTCATTAAAGTAGCATTATTTAATGAAACAATTAGTGGAATGCACTTTACTTTAATGCTTAGTTCATTGAACTGACCCGTGTTAGCAATTTTTGTAGATGGACATTGTAAGTGATAAAAGAAGACAAGAATTTTTATGTTGTATTAGATTATTTAATTCTGGATCTTATGTAAAGAGTTTCAATTCATTCTTGAGTTGTATTGAAAAATAAAAGTTGTATTATTTTTAGAATAGAGGTTGTTTGTTATACAGTATGCCTAAAATGCATAGTCTTGTAAATGTATAGTTTCATAATGATGAATTGAAAGTTTGAGATTTACTGGTATTTGTTGTGTAAATTATCTTCTATTTTATGAAGGAGATGGAAATCCTATCTTGATGATATTCTTCATATATGTTATATGATTAATTTGGATAAACTTGATAAGTTAGATAAAGGGAATTAGTTCAATTTCCCTTATTAAGATGCAGCTTGTTAAGTTGCATAAGATAACGATCTTTATCTAAACAATTCTAACATAGTAATGGAATGTGTAATGAATATGTAGTAAAACTATAGAAATTGTGAAATAGAAGAATGGTATGACAAACCCTAACACTTAATTAGGTAGAGGAAGACTCTTCCTTGCTCAAAGGAAGGTAATCTAAAGAATGATGATATGATCGTTAATCATTAGAATTCATTTCCCTATAAAGTCTACTATAGTTGAACCTAATTGGTTACTACACCTTCTTTGAATGGTTAAGTTACATTATAATGGAACTTATGATGTTGATGTCCTGTTTTTGGATATCTGTTTGTTAAGCCAAGTAAAATGAACATAAAAAGAAATCATAAGTTAAAAAAGTTTTTTAATGAGTAATTGAATCAAATATAGAAAATATCTTATGGAGTGTTGGATTAGGGTTTAGCAGGGTTGTTGTAATATGTGTAATAATCCAAATTAATAATGTATTAATAACCTTCTTGGGGTATGTACATCGTGATGAGGTAGAATCTGTAGGATTTTGGCACATGCCAACAGTAGGATTGTACCTTTGAGAAGACAAGGGCCTTCTCAAGGATACAACATTGCCTTTGACATGTGGTAACACCCTTCTGCATTGATCATCTAGATCTACACACAAATAAGGACTTGAACTTAGTTTCTCTCTAGGTCAAGTTAGTAGCATGTTTAGGATAGGTAGTAGCTTTCAATGGCTCAAGGTACCTTAGCACAACCTGTTGACTTAGGTCAAATGAGTATGCCCATATACCCTAAGACATTGTGAGCGTCTTCCTATAATAAATTATGTTTCTAACCCATGCTAGGGTTAAACCTTGGGCAATTGGATTGATGGTAGTCAGTAAAGACCAATCTAGATAACAGAAGATTGAGGTAAAGTACGTATTCTAGAATGATGAGTATGTCGTCTAGGAATAGTAACATGAATAGTATGTTGAAAATCTTTGGCCAAAGTATCACAAGCTACTGATTGTGTTGTCCTATGTCACCTAGTTTAAAGCAACGTGATGTCATATGAATATTGGTAAAAAAATATATAGATAGGTTCTTTAAATAGATCACTTTGTACCTGGAATCGGGTAGGAGAACCAAGTATACGTAGTATACATAAAGTATTCTATACTTTAAGTTAACATGAGAGATCGATTAGTAACTGAGTCATGGAATGAGAGATCGGTAGCAGATTGAGTTATTACAACTACATATGGTTATCTGTTATGAGATTGATTGGCATGGAATGTGTGTTCTAAATGATGTTTAATTTAGAACAGAGAACATTATGTTTCAAAAAAAAATCCTTGTTTATAAAGTCTTAAAATGGGAATGTTATAGGAGATGTCCTTTTTGCTGAGATGGTTAAATGGTTAGCAATGATCGTAACGCTACAAAATAAAATGATGAATAGATTGCAACTTGCCTTGAAAACTATGAAGTTGAAAAAGGTTAGTAGGTGGTGGAATTTTGAGAATAGCCTTGATTTTAGCGGGATTGAATTCTATGCCATGCAAATAAATGATGAAGCCAAGAAGCTTTCCTGAGAGCACAATGAAGACACACTTCTTAGGTTGAAGGCAAACACAGTACTTGATGAGGTGGTCAAATATGACCTTAAGGACTATAAGGTGTTCAGCCTGATGTTTGGATGTGGAAAGAAGTTCATCTACATAATCTTCTAATATGTGATGCATGATTTCATGGAAAATATAATTCATAGCTTGCTAATATGTAGCACTGGCATTTTTAAGGACAAAAGGCATGACTCGATAGCAAAAGGTCCCCTAAGGAGTGATGAAGGTGGTTTTGTGTTGATCTTTTGGGGTGAGTAATATTTGGTTATAACATGAGAAACTTTCCATGATTGATAACATCTCATGACCAATTGTGAGATCAACTAGCTGGTCAATACTTGGTAGAGGAAAGTTATCTTTGGGGAAAGCTAGGTTGAGGTCATAGAAATATATGCAAATATGAAGTCCTCCTATCACTTTTGTAACAAGAACGATGTTAGAGATCCATTGGGGATATTCAATGGCCAAGATGAAGGAAACCGAGAGAAGGCATTGAAGTTATTATTTGATAAGAAGATAAATATGAGGATGCATTTTCTTCAGTTTCTATTTTCCAGGTTTAGTTTCAGGAACAATTACGATATTGTGGACCATAATGTTTGGGTCAATATCAATCATATCAGCATAGGACCAAGTAAATGTGTTGCTATAATCCCAGAGGAAAGAAGTGAAAGTTTCATGTTCAGTAGCATTTAAAGATTGACCAATATTTAAAATGTGCAAGTCGTCTTGAGTGTTAGTATTGATTTCAATGGTCGAATCATTTAACATGGTTTACATATCAAAAGGAAATGACCAATGAATATAAGAATCTTCCGCAACAAGGTAGGTGATAATAGACTCATCATCATGACATTGGATGACATTAATAGAAGGTGTATCATCCTTGATCATGTCAAGATACAAGAAGGGAAGAGAAGATGGAGCCTTGCCATCATGTTGATTAGTCAAAAGTACCAGGGAAATGGTTTTTATTAAAAAAAAATTAGGAGGAATGGATTCTATAGCCATATACTCCATGGGTGAAGGTGGTGACATTGGTGAACAGGGTGGAGAAGGTTTTTCGTCTTGAAGAGTTCAACACATGCCTTCTTTGAGGATATTTTGGTGAAACTGATACCACTACAGTCTTTGTGTTTACAAGTGGTACACAGGATTATGGTATGATGAACTTATTTGTAAAAACCAAAGCCAAAGCATTTCCATGCACACCGGTGAAGGAAATTGTGGGAAAAGCGGTGATTGGTGAGAGATTAGAGGTCAGATGAAAATGGTCACATTTGGGAAGGGGGGTCGGGTGAATAGGTGGAAGTGTCAAGTCCCCCATACGTTAAGTTAGTGCAAAGGTGGGGATGACCGTAAAGGAATACCTCGCCAATGCGATGTTCATAACGAGGATGTTAGCATTGGTTACCATAGTCTTGTGGAGTAAGGAATGTGTTTATGTTGTACAAGTGGTATTCCCCCAGAGTGAGGCATTGAAAAACACCTTCTAAGGGATCGGTAAAGGATATGTGTGTATCTAGAATAGATGAATTACTAGGCAATTGGGCATGGGGGTATCGGTTAGTGAGGAAGTAGATGCATTAGTAGATAGGTCAGCTGCAGAGGCCATAGAAGTAGTAGGAATAGAAGAGTTAGGCATGGGAGAAGTGGTAGAAATTTGGTGGATGGGGTTGTGAGTAAAAGAGAAGTGGCAGCAATGGTAGATGCTTTAACTGGTACAAGGACATCATTAGTTTAGTAAAATATATTGCAAGTTTTGAATGGTGACGGGTCAGCTAGGATGATATAGTTATGTTCTTCATGTTTAAATTTGACACATCGATGTAAAGTTGAAGGAACACAACTCATAACACGGATCCGAGGTTAGCCAAAGAATAGGTTATACTGGAACTCCCCTTCTAAAATGTAGAATAATTCTGACATAGTACAAGGGCCTACATGAACATGAAGAATAATGGTGCCAAGGTTGGAAGTGATAGCATCAATGAATGAGCGTAACATAGCTGGGTTATTATGCTTGCAATTAATGGGTATGCCTATTTGGTTGTACGCATGGGAGGGGATGATTCTAATAATATCACCACCATCAATCATAATGCGTCAAATGTGAATATTATTGATATAGATGGAGATTAAAAGAGAGGGATCATGGTCATCTAATTGGAGAGGTATAATCTACTCATCAGAAAAACTGAGGGCAAACTATACACTGGAAGTCATGCCAAGTTGAATGTTGACATAATTGAATCATAGAAGCACTTTCTCTTCTCTCTCTCTTTTCCAAACTACACAAATAAAAATTCAATCATCTTCTTAAATAGCACCTTTCCTGGAAGAAGTTGTCAACGATCACTTGATTAATGGATTGGCAGTGGGTGTTTAGTTGGTTTCTCTTTCTAGTCATTAAATCAAATAAAGGACCACCCCCACCAAAACATAACCTAAAACCACCCTTTACAATTTTCCTCTTCATGGGAAACCTTCCCAACCATAAAATATGTTCTGAATCCACAAGTCAGTCTTAAATAGCATAAGCTAAAAACATAGAATTCACTTATAGAACTACATGTTTTTCTTAGCTTTTTCCTGAGTTGTGTTTTGAGTTGCGAGGTTACGTTCTCCACTTTCCTCTTCCTTTCACACTCCACCATAATATTTGGAGTATTCTGACTATTTATGAGTGTGTCAAGCTCTAATACTATCATCCTCAGTTTTCTGGGTTGATACTCTAACTATGATGGTGGAGTGTGAAAGGAAGAGGAAAGTGGAGAACGTAACCTCACAACTTAAAACATAACTCAGGAAAAAATCTAACAAAAATATGCTATCCTATAAGTAAATTTTATGTTTTTACCTTATGCTATTTAAGACTAACTTGTGAATTCAGAATAGAGTTTTTTGGTTGGGAAGGCGTCCTATGAAGAGACAAATTCTAAAGGGTGGTTTCATGTTATGTCTTGGCGGGGGTAGTCCTTTCTCTGATAATGACTAGTCAAAGAAACTAGTTGGGCACCCACTATCAATGCTCTGATCGTGTGATAATTGGTAGTCTCTTCCAGTTAAGGTGTTGTTTAAGAAAATGTGTAAATTTATATTTGTGCATTTTGGCAAAGAGAGAAAGAAGAGAAAGTGCTTCTATGATTCAATTATGTCAACCATAAGTTGGGCATGAATTCCAGTGTATAGGTTTCCCTTAGTTTTTAATGTGAGCTAAAATGCATCATACAAGGATAAAATGCAACAATTTTTAGAACCCAAATCGATAATTATATTCGATGTATCAAATGATGAATAGGTGAAGAACATGCTCTTTAACTACTATGCAAATGCAGGAAGAAAGAAATGATTCATTTTAAAAACCAAATCACAAATGTCATTTAGAAAATTAGAAGAAAACAATGTTACCAAGGAGGAGATTAAATGTGTATTCTTCAAAAAGAAAGAGACACATAAGATTTCCGTATATGAATAAAATGTAATGAACCCAAGAGAGTGTCCCACCGGGCGTGCAAAAAAATTTCACCAGATTCTTGATAAAATTAATGAAACAAATAGAGGGTGATAGGGTGAGGAATACCTATTGTTCATTGGTTGAATGTTGTGCATGCATTCTGATTTCCTGATCCAATGTTGATTGAGAGAGATTCCTTTTGGCTATGAGGAACTACCTATAAATGACAAACAATACCACAAGAAGAATATTAAACAATATATGTCAGTGGACTACCTAACATGTGCTAGATCTGGGAAGCGACATACTTCCTAGATGGCTATCAATCCACCGTTTAATACAATTTAATATAAGAAATAATGTAAACAAATAACATCCTACTATAGTTGATATGATTTAAGCATCTCATTCAAATACAATAAGAAAATATAATCTAACAGGTAGGGTTATGATCAGATCTAGAGGTTAGGTAGGTGGTTTTGAGTTTCTGCAAGTCTGAAAGAGGTCTGGTAAAGGGTACAAATGATCCTAAGTAGTTTGGGAATGGGTATTGGCTTGCGGTCCTAAGATGGGTTATCAAACATAGAAACTGATATCAGTTAGGGTCTGTGATGACAGTTTAGCTATGACCGATAACGGTTTAGGGTGGATAAGGGTAGAATGTTAAAATAGGTGTCTAGACTCTCTTTTTGCTTGCACAGAGAGTTGGGAAGGCCTGTGGTGGGATTGTAGGTGGGATATTAGGTTTGGGTAAGGTTTTTTGAGGTCTTTGGGGTGTTAAGGTCAACTTAGTAAATATTTGTTAGGAGACACAGTAACTGACGTCGGTCTGATGACAAATGTTGGTGAAGGGGAAACTGATGACAGTCAAGATGATCAGCGTTGGTAGGGGTAGAATGGCATAAATCAAACAAACTTGGTTTTGGTGCTTCTTTGGGACTACACAGAGAATGGAAGAAGTATGACTAGGCTCATAAAAATGATAAGGAGGTTCAGAAATTCCTAGGAGTTGGGTATAGGGAGATAAAATTTAGTGGGTGATTAGATGGGTGGATTGACAGGAAGGTGGGGATGGTGGAATGCAAAGGATAATATGATCGAATAAACAGAACTAAAGAAACCACAATATAAGTAAATATAGAATGATGCATATCAGAACACACTTGTATTTCTAGGCCTAGTTGGTGGAGGATAGAAATGGCTGATCTGTGAAACTATTGGTCAGTGTCATGGAAACGCTTCCCAGGATGTTACTGTGAATGCTAATGCTTTCATATCAATCCTGGTACTAGCTAGGTTCATCTAGATGCTCAAGAATGTTTTTGTTTAATGCTTCCATGTAGATCTCTCTCCCCAAAACTTGAAAATTCCAACCTCTAGAACAAGGTTGCCAAAAATGAATATATGGTAACTGATGACGGTTTAGGGTTAATCGACATTGGTTTAGGGTTAACCAGTTTCAGTTATAGTGGAAAATCCTAGGTTTTCCAAAAGAGCATATCTTGGATATCTTTTGGCCATTTCTTCCCATTGGTTAAGGTTTAAAATGGTATTTTACACTTAGATAAGTGGGCATGCTGTTAGAGAAAGAATAAGCATCTAATTTTAGGGTCAGACTAAGTCTCAGTTAGTTAGGGAAAGTAGAGATTGAATCTTACTTAAAAGAAAAATGCTAAGAATAGGTCTATTATGAGGTGTCTTGGTGAATTGGCTGGGTGAGGTGTAAATTAATTAAAATAAAGTAAATAAATTAATAGATAAAGTGAGGATGTGCATTAATTTAATTATAAGTAATTAAATTAATATAAATGTGGGGTAAAGGGGGCGTGATTTTCTGATAAAGCTATATTAACTGCTCGAAAGGGGATCAAGGGGAGTTTGACCCAAATTTGGTGTCTACACCTACCTCATCCCACCTATCATCTCCCATACCAATAAAGGATCCTTTAGAAGCACCGCTACCTGTTGCTGATAGTTCCCCATTAACCTTACAAGATCCAATTGATTTTCTCTCAACTGTCTTACCCACAGAGTTTGAAGTCAACCATTTCCCTGTCTCACAGACATACTTTATAGGGACTACTAGTAAATCAACATCATCTCCTCTTACAAAAGTTTCATTTTCACTCCTGGAATACCGCTTGGATTATGTTGATAATTTCATGCTTTGGGGACATCTTCAGCTACCCTTTTTAACCTAAATTCAAATGTCATCTATTGATACCTCTACAATTTTATCCAAATGTATTTCAGACAATCGAACCAACCATGCCCATACCATTCATAATAGCCTCTTATTCATCACCCTCACCTACATATAAACCTTTACCACTAATCAAACCTAATCCTATGCCTAAGAACCCACCTGCACCTACATTTTCCCCCACAACCAGAACCATCACCACATTGGAAGTGATGCCGACATCAAGCCTAGTCCATCCTCCTATCAAATTGGGCTTAGCCACATCTTCCCAAGCTTACGTAAAAAATATTCCCCCATCTAAAAGGAAGACCCAACCTTCTAGGCCACATACACCGGTTTTTCCCACAACTCCTCTGTCACCTTCACCACTGCCCTCCATCCTAGGACCTCCCTCATCGACCTTGGCCAAATAACCTCTTATCCAAGTTAAACCAAAAGCACAATAGCCCACCTCTTTATCATGATATTTTATGACACCCAACTTACTTACACAGCGTACACCATCGTTGTTACCTGCATCTTTATTACAGCCTATACCCCCACCACCTATAGTAACTTAATCGCTACATATGATATTTCCTTGTCTTTAACCCATACCTTCCACCTTGCCTCTACCAACAACCTTCACCGCACCTTCTTTATCACCTTGGCTAACTCATCATCTTTTTCCATCTACCTTCCCTTCCACATCACATACTCCTTCCTCACCTTTACCTAGGAAGATGAAACCAAAATTGAAAAACCTATTACCCTCCAAAGAGATAGTTAAGCCTACAAAACCTTCTATCGCTAGTTCATCTACTACACCTTTACTCAAGAAGGTACAACCAAAATCAAAAACAATACCACCTACCAAACCAGTGTTCAGACCCATTTCACATCCAATTCCACCTCTCGTGGCACCTCTCCCACCAAAATCACCCACACTTCAATCTAGACCCACATTCACCTCACATTGTGATCCATTAGACAGGTGTTACTCCAACATTCTAGCTAACCTTTTAGAGACTTCCATCATCACATTACCACCCCTTAGACCTTATGACCCACTTAAACCCAAACCAAAAGGGTTTGACAATACTAAAATTTGTGCCTACCATCATGTTCCAGGGCATGATGTAGAAAAATGTACGGCTCTTAAAATTGTTCTCCTTCAACTGTGTCCTCTTGAAGAAAATTTTGACAACGATGATATTCTAGATGAGGAACCTGTTCCACCTCCACCTATCACCACACTTCCTCACCCACTACCTATTCAATGACCTGCATCACCACCTCCACAACCCTTTTATCCACCTCCCAAATTCAAGATCAATATGGTCCGTATAAGAGAGCTAGCCAAAACCCCACCAAAATGTCAGTGTGTTCTACTCATTTCATAAGGCTCTTATCCCGCACTAGGTTCTTATCCATCACATCATTACAATTTTCATGACATACCTTTTCCATCCACCTCTCTTCCTCAGATTAACATGATCTAAGTAACTACTTGCACTTAGAAAGAAAAAGGAAAGAAGAAGGCAACAAAACCCATTCTTCAATCCTATGCCCAATATACCATCTGTACCCACACCAAAAATCACCATTCAGGAACCCACATACCCTATTTCTAATGGGGTCACCCATCGTACAATGATAAAACAATCACACCAATCCCCTCTAAAAATGTATTTGTACGACCTTGTCCAAACCTCTAAATCTCATCGACAAGCCCTCATGGAGGTTTTGCAATCCATCAAGGTTTTACCTAATGACCCTACACCTGTGGCATCCATTATCACCCCTCACCATGTGGCATCTCTCAACAAATTTATATACACCTGCTATCACTCATCAAGTAGCCACTCTTAGTTTCTCTAATGAAGAGATTATACCTCTCCAATCAAATGATCCTGATCCCACCCTTTTCATTTCTGTCTATATTGATAATATACACATTCAACACATTATGATTAATAGCGGTGCCATCATCATCATCATCTCCTCCCATACATACAACCAAATGCACATCCTTTCCAATTGCATCCATAATAACCTAGTTATTTTGCATTCATTCAATGATGTCATAACTTAGACCCTCAATACCAGCATTCTCTACATTTGTGTGGGCGCCCGTACCATTATAGAATTATTCTACATCTTAGAGGGGGAATTCCAGTACAACATGTTACTTGGCCGACCTTGGATACACGTCATGGGTTGTGTTCCTTCAACCTTACACTGATCTGTAAACTATGAACATGAAGGACATAACTATACCATTCCAACTGACCCTTTCCCATTCAAAACCTGTAACATGTTGTAACAACCTAATGATGTTCTTGTGCCAATTAAGGCATCCACCACTGTTTCCATTTCTCCTTCACCTACATCCCTATCCACCAATGTTGCCACTACCTCTCCCACACCTAATTCCTCAATTCCCACTTCTGTCATAGCCTCCACATTTGACCCATCTATTAAGCCATCTACTTCTCAACCAACTAATGCTTCTTCTTTACAATTGCTTGGCGATTAATCTATTCCCGCTACCTACATATCCACTACTGATCCCTTAGAAGGTGTTTTTCAACATCTCACTTTGGGGGAGTACAACCTGTACAACATTGACACATTCTTTACTCCTCAAGAGTATGGTAACCTTTGCCAACATCCTTGCTATGATCATCGCATAAGCGAGGTTTTCCCTTATGGTCCTACCCATCTTCATACCAACTTAACATATGGGGGAATTGATACTTCTACCTACTCACTTGAGCCACCATCCCAAACCTGATCATTTTCATTTGATACAATTTATTACTAACCACTGTTTCGCCCATACTTTCCTCCATAGTTATGCATGGAAGGGCTTTGGTTTTGGTTTCTATGAACAAGTCCACCATATTTTCATCCCTTGCATCACACGTAAATATAAATACTGAAGTGGTATTGGATTTTCTGAACCATCTTTCAAGAAATCCTGTGTCAAACTCATTGAGGATGAAAAACTCCCTTCACCCCATCTATAAATTTCACCCCCTTTACCTACGGAGTCTATGGATCCAGAATCCATTCCTCCTAATGTTTTTTTTCATGAACATAATTTCTTTGGGACCTCTAACTTATCAATGAGATGGAAAGGCTACCTCTTTTCTTCCCTTCCTGTATCCTAAGGTGATCGATGATGATAGACCTCTTAACTTTGTTCAATGTCAAGACAATGAATCTATTCTCACCTACCTTGGTGCGGAAGATTCTTATATTCATCATTCGTTACCTTCTGAGACATAAACCATGTTAAACAAATCAACCATTGAAATTAATATCCACACTCAGGATGAGCCACACATTTTAAAGATAGGCCAACCTTTAGATACTGCTGAATAGGAAGCTTTTACTTCTTTCTCTGGGATCATAACAACACTTTTTCTTGGTCCTATGCTGATATGCCCGGTATTGACCTGAACATTTTGGTCCACAATATCACTATTCCTGAAGCCAAACCTGTAAAATAGAAGCTATGGAAAATAAATCCTCACATTTCCCTTCTACTCAAAGAAGAACTCCAACACCTTCTTTTGGTTTCCTTAATCTTACCAATTGATTATCCTTGATGGATATCTAACATTGTCCTTGTCATAAAAGTGACAGAGGGACTCCACATTTACACAAATTTTCATGATCTTAGATATGCATGGGAGGAGATGATGTTGATGTTGTCACCTCCATTGATCAGAACACATTGAACACATTTATTATCAATATAGACGGAAATGAAAAGGGCGGGATCATGATCATCCTATTGGAGAGGTATAATCTCCTTGTCAGAGAAACTGAGAGCAACTGCTTGATGAGTGATAGCAGGTGTATAGGAAGGGGAAACATTGGTGAGAGAGGCCAAATGGTGAGGGTTGATAATGGAGGCCACCGACATAGGGTCATTATGTAAAACCTCAATATATTGCAGAACCTCCATGAGGTCTTGTTGATGAGATTCAGAGGTTTGGACAAGGTCGTACAAAGACATTTTTAGAGGGGATTGGTGATATTTTTTTATCATTGTATGATGGGACACTTCATCCAAAATAGGGCATGTGGGTCACTGAATGGTGATTTTTTGTTTGGGTGCAGATGGTATATTGGGCACATGATTGACAAATGGTTTGGTTACCTTCTCCTTTATTTTTTCTTTCTGGGTGTGAGTGGTGACTTGAATCATGTTAATCTGAGGAAGAGAGGAAAATGGAGAAGGTTTATCATGAAAAGTGTAATGACATGATGGACAAAAACCTAGTGTGGGATAAGATCCTTGCGAATTGATTAGGGTGCACTAGAATTTTGGTGGGGTTTCCATCAATATACAAATAAACAATGGAAATTAAAACAAGTACATGATCCATACAATAAATATCATCATCTATATAACTAGGAAAAATTATGTGTATCAATACACATATACACAGATATAAATACATACAAGTATCTCAAATCATTCAAATACAACCTCACTATCTTTGGTACACATGACAATATATAAATAAAAACCTCAAAAATAATAATCATACTAATTAAATAATTGTCACCCTACCTGATATCCTCCTATCATGTCTCCCCTGTCTCCTCCTGACCCTCCCAACACCTATTACACCCTACCCATAAGCCTAATTTACTTATACATGTCCTTACTTGCATTTAGGGACATGTTATTTACCTATACCTAGGCCTTACCTATGCCATGACCTATATACGTTGACCTAAACAAAATTTTGTGATATTGGAATTCGTTTACTTGTTATACCTTGCAACGATGTTACCCGTGTTGATTAGCCTAATGACCTTACCTCACCTATTATCATGTTGTTTATCCTTACCAAACCTTTGGTGTACCAGATCATACTTAAATGTTCCTACGCCTAACCTAATTTTTGTTTTTAGACCATATCCTATACCCTAGATACTTGAAACACTTCCACCTCATTTGGATAAACCTATCAACCTTGGATGATGTAAATTTTGCAATCTCTTCCATCTGGTACTGTGTCACAGTCTGTACGTGTGTGTGTTCTATTTCCATTACCCTTATCTAATATGACCCTTAAATCATTACCTAAAGTTCCCATACCCTCCCCTATAACCTACCTAGCCTCATTTTCATCACTTACCCATTTATCAAACCACTCACCGACTCCGTCTAACACCTCATCAGTTCTTGGTTTGAGGGGATCACCTCCATCCACACTTGGGGTAGCCGCACCCATTTCCAACCACTGTACAATCACAGGGAGTTTGGAAAACCAATTCTAATATTTTTCTTCTAATTGCCTCTACTAATGCCATTTAGCTAACCGATGTCGGTCACTCTTCCGAACCAACATTAGTCAGTCTGACGAAACCAATTACTGTGTCTGGAAATATAGCTTAGACTAGCGAGCTAATACCCACTTCCCAATAGCCCAGAACCATTTCTAATCCTTACCAGACCTTAGCTAGATCCTGTACCATACCTGCAACTCAACACCAACCAATCAACCCTCCCATTTTGACCTTAAACAACCTATTGTATGACCTTGCTTATTATTTTGTATGAGATACCTAAATAGTTTCAATTCCAATAGGACCTTTGCTTCATGTATGATTTAACTAGCACTAATATTTTTATATAAAGTGGATTGACATCATGTTTAGGAAGTATCACACTTCTTGGATCTAGCTTCTGCTAGGCAGTTCACTCATTATTTTGTTTAACTCTATTTGGTGGTATTGTTTTGTATCTACAGGTAGATCCTCCTATACAAAAGGGATCTCTCACATCCGTTCTAATCTAGAAGTCATCTACGCTTGCATTCAACCTTCAACCTATATTAAAATAGGTTTTCCTCCTTGTCCTTCTACCCTTATTTGTTTCGTTAATTGGCTAAGAATCTGGTGAAACACCAAGAGTTAGTGAATTTTTTCATCTTCCCTTCATTTTTTTCAAAAGCTACCTGGAACTCTAAAAAATAAATTCTAGAGTATTTCTCTACCATTTTCCCTCCTCCATTCCTCCATGATCACACTAGAATAATTATTCATAAAATTTACAACTTTTTAAAAGCTACGGGTACATTTTTGCTAGAATGAATCTATAGCTTGCGAAGGAAAAATTCTTATATCTTACAAATCGGTGCACGTATCAAGGTGGGGATTTTTGCATTCTTCTCCATTTACAATCACCCTCAAGACACAGGTGATAGTAATTACATGCATCTACCATATTTTTTATGGTGAAGATACCTCACCTTTTGTGCCTTAGTTTTTTATTATTTTATTTCCCGTCATTCTAGCAATTAGATTGAGCTAAACATTTATACGTGAGATCGAGAGAAGAAACCTATCCCAATGGACGTGGTTTTGTTTCAATCCAAGGTGTGGAAGGTCAATTTCCAAAAATATTAAGTCTCTATATGAGAAATTACTATAAATAGTAAATTTTGAAGAAGGGCATATTTCTTCAAGACATTGTTCTTAAGAAACAACTATGGTAACAAGAGAGGTGGTCGAAAGTAAAAAAGTTAAAAAGGGAAATTTTCTAAAAATAGAAAATCCTCGTTATGAGTATTGGAGGTTGTTTTTGGCTTCATCTTAATTCATATATATTCTTTACAACATCCCCATAGGGGTATGTAATAGTTTCACAGTTCAAATGAGGCAATCCATCCTTCATGGGGGATCCCGAGGAATCTTTGTGATCACAATGGTGTACGTGAGAAAAATAGAACACCACAGAGTGCAACAGTGGAAATGAGAGGCATTGTGTAGTCCAAGTAGATATTCAAAAAGGTTTAAGATCTCTAAAAATCATCATTATGAATGTTCAATTAGGTTAGAGGCATCTTATTTCCCTCAGTGAGCAAGTTGAGTGAACTTGGTGATTTTTTCAAAGTGAGGCAAACCAGTTGTACTCATTGGGCTAGGTGAGCAAGTTGGGTTGAATTTCTTAAGAAAAAAAATATTCCTTAAGCATGATAAATTAATTATAGAACATTCAAGTGACCAACCATGTATCCCTGAAGGTCATAGATTCCCCATAACAATAAATAATTGATTCCATAATAATCTTTTAAGAATGATTCAATAGAAAACACCATGTCATCACCTGGTGAGCCATTCCCATGGATTCAAGAAATGATTAGCAATGAGCCAACGACAATGCAGTAGATTACCATGCCATTTCTCAAGGAAATATAAGAAATTTGGAAGCCCAAATGGAGAAATAAATATCAAACAACATCCCACTTATTTAGTGGGACCTCTGGTAATCAGTATGTTGAAGTTGTCATACGTGAGTATTGGGACCCTAATGTAGCTACCAAATCTTAAAGGCACGTAGGCATGCATGGCCGGAGGGAGTACAAAAGTGAAGCCACGTAAGGAAGAATTCAAAAAGGGTTCTTGTAGAACCAAGGACACGTGCACGCGAAGCACAATTCGGGACTTAGCCATTTTCAGCCTTTTAGACAAAACACATGAAGAACGTGTTCCGTTTGGATAAGGTTCCAGCTTGGCAACAGGGTGTCCTGGAAGGAATAACTTGCAATAAGAAGATCCAAAAAGCTAATCATGACATGGAGAGGCATACGCCTGGGGTGACCCACACCTTAACACTTGCAGCCAAATCTAAGGTTGTAGAGGAGTTTGTTAGAGCTCAAATGCCTATTTATACGTGCACCCTTGGTAAAGAAAAAGAGATACACAAGTGAGGTAGCAGAGCTTTGCAGAATTACTATGAGAACTATGGGATAAACTAGGTATATGATTGTAGGAAGAATGTAATGAGGGAATGGGGAATGAAAATTTTGTTTTGTGAGAGTACATGTATGGATCTAGATATGGCGCATGACTGCGGTCTCCCTTCTATGATGTTTTATAAGTAATGCTAGGAATGAATATGATAAGGTTACCATGACACTTGTATTAATATCATTTCTCTGTATTACCTACATATTTCTATTGTTCTTTTGTTCTTGAATAATCATGAACCTTACTTGAATGTTAAGTCTATTTGTGGATTTACAACTTCCTAGTTCTGTTAATTATGTTAAGCACTTTTACTTTTGATATGACTGAAGGGGTATAGAAGCCATTCTGAGCTCTATAGATTTTTCATGTCCTTTAAATCACTAATTCAAGACCATGAATGATGCCTTCCACTAAAATCACGTAAAATGGAGACTCAACTCCCTTTCGCATGCCTCGGGTGAGTGCCCAATGCCCGCTGGGTGATAGGCCGACGTGCATGAGGTTACCTTGTTCTTGGTGAGTGAAAAAATGACTACATCTTGGTTCCATTACCGGGACCTCTTTTCGAAGTTGTAGTGGAACATGGAATACATCATGATCTGTGCAAAGAGTGATGATGGAGAGAATAACCGAGAAGGTGTTGAAGATTAGTTTAAAATCATGGAGGATGAATTCACTCAAAGATTCAATACTGGACCTGGCTTTGACAAATAAAGATGGGTGGAAGACACTCTTTATCATGAGTTGTACGAAACCTTCTTTTGTTATTTCCCAGTAGAGTTATTCGAATGGCTCTTGGCTTATACATCTATATCGGGGTGGTGTTATAAGTCACACCCTTGGACCTAAGAAACATATCAGAACTTGTAAGATACTAATCTAACATGGACCCGTGCTATAGATCATTGGTGGAAGGGAGTATTTACTAGCTACACTCTGGAATAAGCAATTTCCATGTATTCTTGTCCAGAAGTTGCTGAGTTTGAGATTTTGCGGGAGCCCAGAGGATCATTTCTATGTGTTATCCCCCTAGCAATCAAAATCTTGATGGTAACCATGGGTTTAGAGGCATTTCCTATGGCCGACTAAACCACTCTGAGTGCTTGGTGAGGAAGCCAGGTTAGCAAAAGATGGCTGATATAATGACTGAAAAGGAAAGGGAGGAGAGACGGCTCAAGTATAAAAAAGTGCGTGAAAGGGAGATCAATAGACAGTGTAAGACTATAAGTGGGTTATGGAGCAAAACATGGTGGAAAGGAGTTGAGGTTCACGGGGAGGATGTGGAACCTGAACAGTCTATGAAACCCCATCTTTGTAAGCACAGGAGAGAAAACCTTGCGGCTTCTGATGAGAGTCCATTGCATAGAGAAAGAAGAGTCATTGGCATGCATCTGACCCCACCTAGCGACTAAACCTTGGCACTTGGTTTGTTTAAATAAGGGAAAAGTATAGTTTATCCATTTGATATTAGTAGAAGCAACTGATCGGCACCCAAAAGATACAACTTATCATTTAGGACTTCTATGGCTTCACACACTATTCCAGTATTTGGTGGCATGTTTGGACAAGGCACATATACAGCTGGTTTTGGAAGTGCGTTAGGAAGTGGTGGAGGAAATATGACTAGGAGTGGCACTAGTTCACAAACTATCGGTGTGTAATTTAGTGGAATGATGGGAGTGTTCAGCACGAAAAACACAGGCCCTGTACCTAACACAGGAGGATCTGGAGGTGGAAGTGGTGGATCTGGTGCCTCAAGACTAGTGGGTCTAGTGGAGGAGGAAACACTGGAGGAAACCAAGGGACTGGATCAGGAGGCCAAGGGCCTCAGCCACCTCCTCAAGTCTTTTTTGAGATGTCTCTACACTTACCAGATTATAGTGGGATAGAAGATGCCGCAGAGCATGTGCATAAGTGCGAGCTGCTATGGCGCACGAAGGGGATCACAACCCAGGATCGAAAGGCCAATCAATTTATGATGACCTTGCAAGGATGTGCGTATAGTTGGTATAGAAATTATGACCCTCATTAGACTTTTTTTTATTATACCGCACTGATAAATCCATTCTTGGCGGAATTCCACATACTTGAGTTTGAACAGAAGAGCATCAACTCTCTCAAAGAAATCCAGTAGGGAATGGCAGAGAGCGTGCGGGAATATGATGTGCATTTTAAAACTCTATTGTCTAAACTGTCTTATGATATCCACCCTTCACAACATGCTCAGTGGTTTGTCAGAGGGTTGATCACACCCTTTAGGAGGGATTTGTCTCATAAAACATTCACGGACCCGCGTGAAGTGTTATAAGCTACTTTGCACGCTGAGGTAGTTGGTAGTGTTGACACTGGTGTTAGCCCATTTTTGGAGGCTCAGATCACTGCCATGGCTAAGCAATTGGAGAATTTATCTACCAACACAGTTCCAGAGACTCACGATGGGATGTGGTGCACAGATTGTAATGTATAAGGGCACACAAAGGATAATGGTGAGATATGTACTCGGAAGACGGTACGTGTTGTAGTGGTAAATTGTGAAATATGTCATACGGACCATGATGCAAGTAGGTGCCCCTTTTACAGCACATGATCTACAAAAATGTATCTTGTTATTGCAAGATATGTACCTCAACCACACATGACACCAAGGATTGTAGATTGATTGACCAGATTCATGAGGCAATTGATCTTGGTGTGCGCAAAACTCACATTACTAGCAGTTCCAAAGGAGCCGAACATCAGTATGAAGAGTGTGGAGATGGAGGTGCGCGTGGAAGAGGGTTTCACAGAGGATTTCGTGGTCGTGGTAACCAAGGGGGAAGAAGTGAGTTCCCACATGGAACATGCTTTAATTTTGGAGCCACAGACCATTATAAGTGTGAATGTCTAGATCTTCTACAATGCTCCTGGTGTGGAAAAAAACATAAGTACGAAGAGTGCCCAGAGTTATATGAACATATGAGTCAACAGTACCGGAAGGATAAGGGTGCCGCCATGATGAGTATTAAGAAGGCTGACGTGTAATGGCTCCCATGAGTAATACGTGAATCAAAACTAGAGCCTGTTATGGTAATAACAAGGGTGGTGTCCACATGCACAAGGGAAGCACCTAGGTAGAGACCTTTGGTTTTAAGGGAAGAGGTAGTACATGGGAATTATCCAAACCCAGCTCACCAGAAAGAATTCTACTAGGAAACCATAGATGTAATTCAGAGTTTACAAGGGGAGATCTAATGCTTAAAAGAGCAAACTAGAAAAGATGAGAAAAGAAGATCAGTAGAAGCACCAAAGGATGACTTGGAAGAGGTTAAGGAGGTGTGTAAACTGCTGAGGCAAGAGAATGTTATTCCCCTGCTAGGAGCATGGTTGAGAGAAAAGGTACCACACGCCAGGGAAGAACATGAAAGGAAGATCTTGCATGCAAACCTCCCACCTCACAGCCTTGATTATGACAAAGAAATCACCTTGAACGCAGTAGTGGATGGATGGCTATTTAGCAACATCCTCATTGACATAGGCGTGAAGGTTAATGTTCTCATTCTAGATGCCTGGCATCAAATGGGAAGACCTGCATTATAGCCATCTTCAAATGTGATGTATATGGAAAATAACAAAAAGGCAATGCCCATAGGTGTCTTGAAGGATGCGACTATTACCATTCACAGGACTAAGTTCACTGGGGATTTTGAAGTCTTGGTGCTTTCCGAGGTGAATAATTTCCTAGCTTTACTTGGGCGCCTGTGGTGTTATAAGAATAATGCATATCTTTAGTTTAACAAGGGGTACATAAGTTTTGAAAACAAGGAGGAGAGGGTGATTATACCACTTGCTGATGGAAATTCCACACCCTATACTTAACCCCTTTGAGAGGAGGTCCTTGACAGAATATATAGAGATCTAGAGACCATCCATCCTACAGAAGGATCATCTAGTTTGATGATGCTCAATCTGTCTGTGATACTACCAGTCTAACATGCAATAATTGGGTACATGGGACTTATGAAATGATTGGGCAACATTTGAAGGGCTCAGTGACTAGGGTAACCACGACGTGTATAGTTCGACACCTGGGAGAAAAGGCAATAACCATGTATTCTAGGGATACATACCCGAGGTCTTTTTGAGAGAAATGGAAGCTCAATGGAGGGAGGATGAGCGATGAGGTATGATGGGTTATGTTTTGATAGGCATAGCAGTAAGGTGGTGGGCCAAACATAGTGAAAACTTGTTGGAGTGGCGTGGAGTTAGAAGTGTGCTCGCTGTCTAATTCTCAAGGGGCAATATACCCACTGCTAGCAAGGATTACAATGGTAATGAGCCTACCTCTTCCCACATCCAAGCATGTGAGAGGGTTTGGGGAGAAGGTGCCGAAGCTTTACCACCCTCCCTCTGGGTGCACAATTTGTATTCAACACTACAAGGTTGTGCATGCACTTGGTACATCCATTCTAAAACTCACCACCAGACGAGAAATTGGCAGGAATTAGTAGCTGACCTGGTTCACACATTCGAGTACTGAAGTATCAAGCAACTGGTTGATGAGGCATTATAGGATGTCAAGCACCTCACTCAAGGGAATTGTGCCATGGCAGAAGAAGATTAGTAAAATTACTTGGTGGACCTAGCTTGGAAGCATAGTTCAAAGAGGAGAAACTAGAAGACATACAATTCAAGCATGTGTGTGCTGAAAAAGAGAAAGGAAATATGGTATACGTTATTGATGGAGATGGGATGGAGAGCTTAAATGTCGACCATTCAGTTAGGACATGCGAGGTAGTTGACAGTGCGGATGCATGTGCACGTACATATCATGAACCACTCAAAACCAAGAAACTTAACATCGGCTCAAAGAAGGAGCCCAAGGAAGCTATCATTGGGGACTATGGGTTAGACAAGGAAGTATCAAAGATCATCGATCTCTTACATGAATTCAAGGATTTATTCCCATGCAGATACCATGAGTTGAAAGGCATCCACCATTCATTGGGGGAGATGAGGATAAAGTTGAAAGATGGTGTGTACCCGGTAAGGAAGAGACCTTATAGGATGAATCCTAACATGCACGTAATGGTTAAAGAAGAGCTAGACAAAATGATAGCATTCGGTATCATTTGAGGCTATGGAGGAATCAGAATAGATAACTCCAATGGTGACTAGCATAAAGAAGGATGGGTGGATTAGGATATGCGTGGATTATAGGGAATTAAACGTTGTTTGTATCATAGCTCCTTTTCCCACCCCCTTCACTAAAGAGATTTTGGAAGGAGTTGTTGAGCGCGAGGTCTATTCCTTTACGGATGGATTCTCGGGATATCACCAAGTAAGGATTGCCAAGGAAGACCAAGAAAAGAAAACTTTTGCCACCAAGTGGGGAAGCTTTATATACACGGTCATGCCCTTTGAATTGAGGAATGCGCCCGTTGTATTTTCGGACATAGTGGTACAAGCATTTAAGGAATTCATCCACAAGTTCCTTTAAGTATATTTGGATGATTGGAAAGTGTATGGATTGGTAAGGGACCATTGTGATAACTTGAGATTGATGTTTGAAAGATGTCGACAATTGAGGATTTCCCTCAACATAAAGAAATGTGTCTTTGTAACCCCTTTTGGAACATTGTTGGGGCATATCATATGCAAAGAGGGCTTACTGGTGGATCCCATGAAAGTTGTGGTTATTATGGGATTAGGGGAGCCCACTAGCCAAAGCATTGTGAACAGATTTCTAGGACACACTGGGTACTACAGAAAGTTCATTAAGGGATACACCAAGATCGCCGCGCCTTTGAAAATATTGCTAAGACATAAGAGTGTATTTCAGTGGGAAGAGGTGCAGTAGAGGGCATTTGACACTCTAAAAGAAAGGCTTATCATTGTACCTATTCTACGATTCCCATTATGGGATAAACCTTTCTATGTCCACATGGATGCCTCTGGTACAGCAATGGGAGTCATTATTGCTAAACCAAGAGAGGGGATTGTTGATCATCCCTTGTGTTTTACAAGTTGAAAATTGACACCAGCAGAACAAAAATATAAAATGATCGAGCTTGAGGAATTGCAAATGATCTATGCACTCTAAATTTTTTGACAATATCTGCTGGTGAATCCCTTCATATTCTACACTGACCATATGGCCTTGAAGTATCTAGTAAACAAAGCACTGCTGCAAGGGCGCATATGCCATTGGGTACTTATATTTCAGGAATTTGAATTCAAAGTGGTGGTAAAACTAGGAAAGAACAATTAAGGGCCGGATCATTTATCAAGGATTGATTCAGGAGAGGACGCATAAAGTATCAAGGAAACCATGCTAGATACAAAACTATTTAGGTTGCGATGCACACCCTTGGAGTTAGAAGACATTTCTATTTTTCTCAAGGAAGGTATAGCACCCAAAGGGATGAATGCACTAGAAAGGAAAAGGTTAGCCATACGTGTCGCACCCTTCATGTTGATCAATGGGGATTTGTATAATATGGGCGACAATGACGTTTTACGCTGATGTGTATTAGAACATGAACGCGTGGCCATATTAGAAGAAGCCCATGGTGGGATTTCTTGGGAACACTATGTGGGGAATGCAACTACGTGTAAGATCCTAGTCATTGGACTATGGTGGGAGATGATTCACCAGGATTGCATTGAGTTTTGTAAGCCCTGTGACCACCGCCAGTGCCTTGGTAACCCTGGAAGAAGGGATGAGATGACCTTACACCCCATCACTAGCGCGGAACCTTTTGAGAAATGGGCAATAGATTTTTTCAGACCAATATCACCGGCTACGCGAAGGACTAACTCATGGTATATCATTACCTATACTGATTATTTGACAAGGTGGGCAGAGGCCACACCCACTAAGGATTGCACCGCAGCAGCAGCTACTAGATTTTTGTGGGAAAACATTATCAGCAGCTATGGTTGCCCATTAAGTTTAACAAGTGATAGGGGCACTCACTTCGTAAATGAAACCATTAGGATTCTATTATAAAAATTCATGGTAGCCCATCACAAGACTACCCCTTATCACCCTCAGGAAAATGGGACTACAGAGGCATTCAACAAAATCCTTAGTCACACATTGACTAAGATATGTGACATGGGTAGGCAGGATTGGGATGACAAAGTGTTAGCAATTATTTGGGCATACAGAACAATGTATAAAATATTGAACAAGGTCACACCATTTCAATTAGTGTTTGGCACAGAAGTAGTTTTGCCGGTTGAATTAGTGCTACCATCTCTGCGTATAGTTCATGTAGGAGGGTTGGACGATGAGTAAGCACTGGAAGAAAGAATATATGAATTGATAAAGTTGAAGGAAAGGTGATCACTAGCAAGATGGAGGCAAACAGCTGAGAAGGCAAAGCAAAAGGCATGACATGACTGCCATATTAAGAACAAATAGTTTGAGGTTGGCCAGATGGTATTGCTATATGATTCAAAATTTCTACGACATCCTGGAAAGTTGAAGGTGCATTGGTTGGGTCCTTATGTAATTTCATACATCCTTGATTCGGGCACGTGCCAGTTACAAGCACTGGATGGAACAAAATTACCTGGACACTTCAATGGGAGTAGGTTGAAGCCCTACTATAAATAATGCTTCTTAGTGTTTGTAAATAAAGTAGTTTTGCCTATTAATTTAGAATTTCCTTTTATGCTTTTCTTTTCTTGTATTTTCCTTTTGCGTTGTTGTTTTTTTTTGCACCTTGGGCACCGATAACCTTATTACTTTTTGACTTATGAATGTGTTGAGGACCACACATCATTTTAGTGTGGGGTGAGATGATGAAGAGAAACTTGGAGTTATTCTGCTAGGAGGATTTGGGTCAGTGGAAAAATAAGGTTACATTGGAAATCCACGTACAAAGGAGAAAAAGTGCAAAAACAAGAGGTAGGTGAAAGCAAGAATCATGAGGATGGAAGAGGTGCCTTTGGCATTGGTAACATGAGCGCAAGAGTCTTCTGTCAAGATGGATTGTTTGTGTGCTAGAAGGTTGGAAAAAATTTTGCACAAGGATTGGGTGCATGTGGAAACATTTTCACACAAGGATTGCGCGCGGGTGGAAACATTTTCGCGCAAGGATTGGGCGCGGGTGGAAAATTTTTCATGCAAGGATTGGGTACATAAGGAGAAGCGCTGAAGTCGGGTGTTGTTTGAGAACATCACATTAAACATTATCATACGGTGGTAGGTAACCTACCCTTAAATGCGTAAAAGTGGGAAAATTTATAAATACAAGAGTGGGTATTTCATTATTTCACTTTGCGAACACAAGAAGAGTGATTTTCTTTCGAGAGCTAGGGTTTCGAGAAATGACCTGTGTAAAGAAAAATCCCAAGAACTTAAGCACAATCGGTCCGTTAGATCTACAAACCAGAGTAAAAGTGATTCATGGGTGTGAGGAACATTGTGAAGAAGCGTCGTGATCGAAGGATAAAAATCTGAGGTTAGGTTTTGTGTTTTAGGGCATAGGGTGCACAAGGAAAATGTTCAAACAACTCGTAAGATAACCTAGGAATGAAAGCAAAGGGTGAAATGACGGCCACGAAACCAGTTAGTAAACCTATAGAACAATGCAAGAAGGGAAAGGGTAAAAGAAAAGGAAAGAAGAAATAAGAAGAAATACTCATGGATACAAATGAGGAATGATACTTAGAAATGCAATACCTAGATGGGGTTTTGCTAGGGCAAGAGTGGGAGTCCCACATAAGACAGATGACCATGATTGACTACAATCATTGGTCAAGCAAAATCACAAAGGAAATTGCACTGGAGCTGGTGCGCCCCACAAATAAATGAACACCTGATGGGTTTCCAATCTACAGCGACGTGGTCAAGGTGAAAATGGAGAAGGCAGGGCTTCTCCAACTTTTTGAGTTTCCATATTTCAGGAAGCCCGAGAACTTGTACCAATGGTTGATGACGTGCATACATGAAGAATTTTTCTACTTCACAGGGTGAAAAATGGACATAACTCCCCAACTAATTTCACACTTCACAGGCCTAGACTGTAAAGGGGATGCGCTCATATAAGACCTCCTGGATGAGGAGGAAATTAAAGAAACCATAGCATCCTAGGAATTGAAGAAGGGATCAAGGTACTACGACGTCTCAAATATCAGTGATACGGTGATGAAGATGGCTGCACACCTTGTCTCCAAGTTGAATGGACAAGAAAGGTGGACCCAAGTGAGCAAGCCCTGGCTAAATGTCTGCGGGAAGGTCACAGAAGGCACCGTATACAACATATCCCAATACATAGTAGATGAAATCATAAGCAGCGTGGAGAAGGGAGGAAAGATCCTATTTAGAAACATTATGTTGACAATTTTGTTCTTAGAAATCAGGGTGCCGAATGCATCTGACAAGTTTGTGTGGGAGTACTATGCTGAAGATCCCTCACCTACGAAGAGATTTCATAAATACACATGTGAATCAATGACAGGGGTACACAAGGTATGCTTAGACAAATGGTATAAGTGCTTTAGGAATGCATTCGGAGCTGAATGGTGGATCCCTAAACAACTCCCCGTAGCGACTGAAGGAGAAATAGAGTTCGTGGTCTACCAGCACTTCTACATTGGTAGTTTCATTTTTGTGGATGGCAGTTGGAGTCCATGGTGCAAACTCCCATTCTTGTTTACTACCCAATTTTTCCAAGTGGGAGTAAATAGATATAACGAGTAGAAGAAATTGGACCTTGAGTTGTCCACCCCTTATAGAGAGCATAGGGAAATTAGGAAGAAGCTGGTTTACCCAGAGAAGCACACGTATGTTGAGAGGTATGTGTCGTAGGATGTGCATATTGTAAGGCCTTTAACCTTACCTATTTCTAGGAGCAATGCCATAAGTATTTACCTACACATAAGGTCAAATTTTGAAAAGGGCGCATATGTGGAGGATGAGATATCCATTCCAGATGACCTTATTGGAAGAAGGAAGCCTGTGCCAAAGCGTAAGGAGAGGGAAGAGAAAAAGGAACAGAGGGCGGTGGAGAAGCAAGATGTAGGTACCGCAGGGACAAGTACCTACGTCTGGAAGAACAAGAGAATGGTGGTCAGGGAGAAGACCCCAGAACCTGCGAATCCACCATCCCCTGAGGAGCCCTCAAATGAAGAGAAGACCACATCCACAACTCCAGAGTTTTCAGCAGAGGAAGAAGAAAAGGGAATGGAAGAACCAGAGTCTTAAGATACAGATGACCTGAATGCCTATTTAGGCAAAAAGGATGATAATGAAGAGGAAGAGTTGGAGGTAGATCAGGAGCCGATTGATTTCCATGATTCAGGAGAAGAGGAAGCAGAATATGCAAATGATTCCTTCATATTTGTAAGGAGGAAGAGCACCCAAGGGGAGGAAGGTGCACGGAGTGAGGGGGCAAGTACCAAGGAGCCAGATATGCCCAAGCTCACTCAGGAGGAGGTGAATGAGAAAGTGACAAGGGAGGCAAAGAAGATAATTAATACCTTGGTCCATGATGAGTTTCAGCGCAACATGGAGATTATGCTCGGTGAATTCAAGGAAGAGAAAAGGGAGAAGAATGTGGGTAGCACAAAAGGCCCATCTCTTTCAGTAACTATTCCCAAGGGCTTGCGCACGGGAAGTAAATGCACAGAAGGGGGAATTTTAATGATGGGATTTGTTGATGACCCCAACAAAGTTTTGCGCGTGCGTTTCCAAAGTACCGTGCCCACCAAGGAGCTCACTACCATGGAGTCATTTGATCTTGAGGGTGGATACCCACACACAAGGAAGATGCTGTCATGGGTGTTTAACTCCCACCTCGATGAGCTTGAGTTCGAGGTTAACTAAGGAGCGATACTAGTTCTATTTAAAGGAAAGGGGGACAACCCCATTATAAACACGTAACAACTATCGGATGAGCAAGTTTGTAACGCACTCAACAAAGTCTCCATGGAAATTGAGGCTAGGCTCTTCTACAGAAACGATAGGGTTAAAGTCTTGGAGGACCTGTTGGATAAGAGGAAGGAAGACGTAGTTAAGCTAACAAAGGAACTTAGCCTTGAGAAACTAATCAGCGATCAACTACAGATGGAGCTTCAGGAGGAAAAGGCCAGGGTACGTGAAGTTTCCAAGAAGGTGGAGCTCATCTCCTAAGCTATTATCATGAAGTACCTGGACCTTAACCCTCCCATGTAAAAGTATGGATCCTCCCTAGAATTTCTAGAGGACTTGACTTGGATCCTCACCATGGAAAGGTAGCCTTTGGCCTTGGAGTCAGTAGAGGAGGTAGTGGTATGCTTGAAGAAGGTGGACAAATTAAAAGTCATCACACTCATGGCTGAATACAATAAGATGCTTGTTGATGTGAAGACAGCCACAAAAACTGCGGGGGTCACCTACGACCATTACGCGGATCAAGACAAGGTGATAAGCATGTTGTTTGCTAGTGATGAGGCCAAGCTGAAGAACTTCAGGGAAAAGAATAAAGGTAATAGAGCTGAGCGAGAAAAGATCCTAGCCGAAGTGGAAAAGAAGTTTGAAGCTATTGAGATCCTACGAGTCTCAATCAAAACCTGGCTAAAAGATCTCTACAAGGTCATTACAAGGAAGATGGATGCCTTGGAAGATCACACTAAGGAATTGGAGACTATGGTGGAGACCATTAACACAAAAGGGGAAGGGTTAACCTTCGACGAGGTGAGCACATTGGTTGGTAACCTTTGCACAAGAGCACAGGATGAATTCAGTGCATGGAATACGCTACAGGCCGACCTGTGGCAAAATTTTCCCCTTCTTCTTCTTTAGGTTGTTTTTCTTCTATTCTTTCTCTTCCCCATTCTTTATTCTTTCCCTCCATTCTTTTCCAAGGCACATCCTTGCAAATTTTTTACTACATTCTTTGAAAAGGTTCCTGAGGGAGGAGAATAGGTGAAGTGTGGGGTAATGTTGGGACCCTAATGTAGCTACAAAATATTAAAGGCACGTAGGCACGCATGGCCGGAGGGAGTGCACAAGTGAAGGCGCGTAAGGAAGAATTCAAAAAGGGTTCTTGGAGAACCAAGGATGCGCACATGCGAAGCACAATTCAAGACTTAGCCATTTTCAGCCTTTTGGACATAACACATGAAGAATGTGTTCAATTTGGATAAGGTTCCAACTTGGAAACAAGTTGTCCTGGAAGGAATATACCTTGTGATAATAAGATCCAAAAAGCTAATCATAACATGGAGAGGCATAGGCCTGGGGTGACCTACACATTGACACTTGGGACTAGATATGAGGTTGCAGAGGAGTTTTTTAGAGCTCATATGCCTATTTATATGCATTCCCTTGGCAAAGAAAAAGAGAGACACAAGTGAGGTAGTGAAGCTCTGCAGAATTACTGTGAGAACTATGGAATAAAATGGGTAGATGATTGTAGGAAGAATGTAATGAGGGAATGGGGAATGAAAATTTTGTTTTGTGAGCTTACATGTATGGATCCATATATGGCGCATGACTACGGTCTCCCTTCTATGATGTTTTATAAGTAATGCTATGAATGAATATGATAAGGTTACCATGACAATTGTATTAAGATCCTTTCTATGTATTACCTGCATATTTCTATTATTCTTTTGTTTTTGAATAATCATGAACCTTACTTGAATGTTAAGTCTAATTGTGGATTTACAACTTCCTAGTTCTATTAATTCTGTTAAGCACTTTTAGTTTTGATATGACTAAAGGGGTATAGAAGCCATTCTGAGCTCTATAGCTTTTTCATGTCCTTTAAATCACTAATTCAAGACCATGAATGATGCCTTCCACTAAACTCACATAAAAAAGAGACTCGTCTCCCTCTCGCATGCCTCGGGTGAGTGCCTAGCACCTGCTGGGTGATAGGTCAGCGTACATGAGGTTTCCTTGTTCTTGGTGGGTGAAAAAATTTCTACAGTGAGAGTGAGAAGCCTCTAAAACACATGAATCCATCAGACTGTGAGTTAACCTGTATCTTATTGAGACAAGCCTTGCATGAGGGTTACTCCCAAATCCCACCTATTCAACAAATCCTCCTCGCATATCTTTTCTCGAAATGAATATTAAAAGTAAATCATTGTGCAATTCGAGGGACATGTAAAATCTCTTAGTGCTTACATTCAACCATTCTCCAGACCTGAATTAACATCTTATCTTCTAGTCAAATATATTCCTCCAATCATTAGTACTGACCCTAAGGAAATCAAGAAAGCATGAGGATACATGATGCAGGGGAGGGCCAATGATAAATGGATCGAGAAAATCATTGAGAAAGGTATGGCATTTTTTCCAAATATCATTTTTGTCATCAAGTATGCTCTATCAAAATTGTATGAAGTGGAGACAACAAAAGAGGAATTTGTAAAAGAGGTCAACCATTTAGATGAGGTGTTCCCACTAGTGTTCGAGATGAGTTCCTTCAATTCTCACACTCTCATGAGAAAAAAGTGTTTCAATTAAATGTTGAGAAATCATCTCAAGTTTGGATCCACATCATAGATGTGAGATACACAATGCTCAAGAATGCCATAAATGAATTTAAATCTTACAGGAAACAATTTTTTGAGATCTTGAATGATGTCTACCATTGTGTTCATATATCTGAGTTCCCTCTGCCTAGTAAGGACTCATCATTAGAAGAGTTCATCATCTAATTCTAGGATCTGGTCAAGAAATAGGTAGGTGACTCTCTTTCCTTCAATGAAGATAATTTAGAGTCCTTGAAAAACATTAGAAGTTGCATTTTTGCAATTCTAATGGATCACGAAGTATGGCTCAGTTAATGTAGAAAGGTAAATGATGTTCCTGGAGCATGGATCAAAGTTTTGGGTTTCATATGCATTCCAGAGGTGGATAATTTTATCGTTGTGACAACTCAGTTTAATAAAGCATTCAAGGAACAAGAGTGGGAAGTAAGAATAAAAAAATTATTCATCAAGGAAGAGTCTTCATCAAAAGTGTAAAATTCTCTCCACTTCTCCCTCTTTATTCTCTCCCTCTTCTAATTCTTTTTTGAACATAATCATTTTATTTTTCCCTATTCACTAAAGTGAAACATTTTTGAATTGTAAAAGTATTTGCTCAAAATTATAAGAGAAATAATTAATTTATCTTTTCTAATGGAAAATAAAATCTCACAAGTGGAATGTGAACACGAAGAGTCATGAGAGGGGAGTGTAGACACCAAATTCATGTCTTACGACCCCTTGTGACCTGCATCCCATTTCGCAACCTAACCTCATTACCTAAACCTTACACAATTATTTATTAATTACCTTGTAATTGATAAATCCCCATCACCTCACCTACCACCTCATTTTGCCACCTCATCATGACCTAGCCCTAATCCTAAACTAACCTAATTAAGACCTAAAACTTGGTCTACACCTACACCCATGACTAATGACCCCTTTCTCACACCCAAAACCGACCTTCTAGTCACTTGACCAAGCCCACAACTAATCTCTCGGGAGAAAAGCAGGGAAGGTGGGCTATTTTACTAAAAATAGCCTACTTTTTCCTTACCGATGCCGGTTCCTACTCGACCGCCGTCGGTTACATAACCACCATCGGTTCCCTGTAAATGGCCTCCCCAAACCAAAAACAGAGGATCAGAATTTCATTTTGGATCAGGGTCGAAGGATTTTTGAATCAAGAGAGATCATTTGGGAGTGATCAAAAGAGTCCAGATCTTCACTTGACCGAGCAGAGACGAGTGGAAAAACCAGAAGAGTTTGCAGCAAAGGAGATCAACTTGCATCTTCGTCAAAAACTAGTAAGTCACATCTTGCATGTCCTCTATCATAATATTTCTTATGCTTTTGAATCACAGTCCTCATAAGCGTGCCATTGCATCTAACTATCATTCTTTTACCTCTCATCACCTCATTTCCTAATATCACCCATAAAACTAGCCTTACAAACAACGTAGTTACCCTACAGCACAACCACCCCACAAAACAACCAACCTACAGATCCTAAACCCTACCGACATCGGCTACCAGTAGCCGGTATCGGTTATCCTGACTACAACCAGAAATCAGCCTTTCCCTACCCGTTTCAACAAAATAATTTAATTGATATTTTACAGTCTTTTGTGTTGATTCATATTAGCAGGGGAACTGACCACCTTCGAAAGGAAGTTTTATATTTCCTGGGCCCAAGGCAGTTCCCTCATTTATTGTCTAATCAAAATCGTGTGGTCTTGTGTTCTTATTTGTAGGTAGTCCTTCCAAGACAAAAAGGAGTTCTTCGCAGTCAACCTGATCTTTCTCTATGGTACGCGCACACCATCTCGACGTTCAACAAGTATTCCTCCTAGCCCTAACCTTATCTATTTCTAAAAGGAATGAAACATTTCGAGTGAAACATTTTGGCACGCCCGGTGGGACCCATTTTGGGTTTCTTTCTTTCTTGCTTGCTTTCATATAGGGAGTATACTTAATGTTTTCTTCTTCTAAAAGATATTCACAAGGTTTACATTATTTTGATAAAATAACTTGCTTTGCTTTACATCTCGCATTAGTGAAAGTCATCTCTTTTGCTTCATCGAATATCATTTTCGATTTGGGTTTAAAACACGTGCATTGCATTACTGCTTGCTGTTTTCAATTCTAGTGAACATAGATTAAGTAACAGGTCGTACACGTGGGGGTGATATCCACGGTATTGACAAGAAATTAATCTTACTTTCACTGCACAACACATACCGAATCACTTCACAATTAACACAACAGCTCAAATACCCCCCTTTTCTGCGGTATTCCTCCGCCCGATTGAGGTAACCTTATAAGCCAAAACAACTTGACATTTCCCCTAAGTCTTTTGTTTAGGATTGACATCGTTCTGCGTCTAAAGGCATAAGCCCACAATAATTAAAATTAACCCTAGGGTTAGTCTCTGGATTTACGTGTGCATCTTGCTTGTTTTTAGTTCTGTTTTCTTTTTCATACCCTGTCTTCTGTGATCAATAATTGGACAAGTATACTAAACGTTGTTAAAAATCAAATTAGCAGCCTTTTATATCTTGTTGGCCCATACTTCTTAGACCAACATCGGTTACCTGACCGGCGTCGGCTATAGTATAACCGACATCGGTTACTAGACCGATATCGGTTACTGTCTTTCCCAACTCCTGACAAACCAGCAACCTACCAATTTCACCAGTCTGAGTTTGTTTCTATTCCTGACAGATTGAAACCCTACTGTGAACTCCTTTCCATGGTTGTTATCACTCGAAAGCAAGCCGCCGCCATGGTTTCACATGCTTGCTCTGTTTCTTTTCCTGAATCACCCCCTTCACATTCTGTGGGGAATCCTATAGATACCAGCAAGGTTCCTAAAATTCCTGTGGGAGATAAGGACTTTGCCAAGTTTCTGGATGCTAATTCTAGTGCTGTACAATACTATTTGTCTCATACCCCTGACCGTACACCTGATGGTCAGCTCCTTGTTGGTATGCCTATTAGTATAGCTACTCATTTAGCTCCCACTCTGCCTGATAACACCGCCTTGCTTCCTGCATCTCTAGCCCCGTCTCCCAATCCGACGGCTTCAGAGGTTCATACGACTCAGATTGGCTTTCCATTGGTTAATCTTGGACCCCACATATCATTACCACCAACTGCCCCTACCTCATCTCTCTTGCAGACTGCTTTGTTCATGACTTGCTCTCTGCCACCTATCCACACTAGCTTTCCTTCTCAAGCTCCACCTACCTTTTCTTTCCCATACACGTATCCAGTGACCTCAACATCTTATATGGGACATCCCTATTCGGTCACCTCAACATATTCATCCTCCATACCTTATCAACACTTAACCCCACCATTGTCCAGCGGAGGCCCTTGGCCCAATTTGCCTCCGTTTACCACAATCGCACTATCATCTCATCCAACCACGGATTTCATTAAACAAATGATGGACAAAATGCAAAACCTGGAGGCTTCTGTTTCAGGAAGTCGTAGCACCTTGACATACGAGCAAGTTTGTCAGGAGCCTATTCACCCATCTATCCCCCTTCATTCGTATCCTCCTCAATGGGAATTACCAAAATTTACCCGTTTTAACAGTAAAGAGAACCCTCAACAACACTTGCGATCATTTAGACATGCTTGTTATTTGATTACTCATGATGATGCCTTGTTACTCCGCACCTTTCCTATGTCCTTATCAGGACCCGCCTTGGAGTGGTATAGTGCTTTAACCCAGCACTCAATCTTCTCTTTTAACCAACTAGCCCAATCTTTCTTGGATCATTTCTCCATTAACATTGCCAAGAAAGTATCTATCACTGACCTTTATGCCATCCGACAATTCGAAGACGAATCTATTGCAGATTTCATTGGACGATGGCGGGGCCTTATCAACCAACTTACATATGCCTTGCCTCAGGTTGAACTTATCGAAATTTTTACGCGGGCATGTGCTAAGCACATTTCTCCTACTCTTCAAATTCAAACTTTCCGCACATTTGATGAGGCCTTTACCATGGCTCGGAAACTAGAAATTCGAGCCTTAGAAGAAGAGAAATTGTGGTTGCGTAACAAAAATCCCAATTTCCAAACTTCAGATTCCACCAACAAACCTAACACCACCAATCCTCACCCATCGACCGCTTCGAAATCAAAAGGGGCCATGCACGCGGTGATGGTCAAATCCCAACCACCGTCTAATACCCCGCCAAAAACCACTTATAAGTATAAAGCAGAACCCATCAACTACACTCCCTTGGGAGAAACATATGGTGTGATATTGGAAAAATTGCTCAAAGCAGGAGCCATTACCTTACCTCCTATTAAACCTCATTCCGGGTTTGATTCCACTCGCGCCATACCTTCCTGGTACAAAGAAAATGACTTCTGTAACTTCCACCGCGTGAAGGGACACAGTCATGAGAACTGCAAGATGTTGAAAAACATAGTGCAGGAAATGGTTGATGCAGGGGATATAGCCCTCGATAATCCTAACGCCCCTGCTAACCGAAATTTGAAAATATTCAACAAACCATTCCCGAATCATTCTTCTAACAGTAATCTAAATCAAGATATCTTAGCCGAGGAGAGTGTTCATGAGATCCATGCAGTCTTCGACTCCCAGCCAAAAGCCTCTATCGAGAAAATTTTGAATCAAGCCTCTCCACTAAGATAGGAGTCCGAACCTCCTTCACCACCATCAAGCCAAAGCGAAATCATTCCTTTACCCATAAAAGAGTTAACTGCCCAAACTTCTCTTCTCATCAATGAGTCTGCTTACACCACATCCCTACAAGACTGCAAATGGATGTTATCTAATCTATCTATTTCCCAAATGTCCCCTTCTACCGCTCTTGCTGCACAAGAGGAAGGCTCGCCACTCCTTTTGACATCCTTAGATGAGAAATCTCTTGCACCAACATCACCAAATTCTTTAACCATAACAGACCCTCTCGAACATGCCCTCTTACCTATTAGTTCTTCATCGCCTAAATCTTTTCAAAGACCAGTCGACCTCTTAACATATATTGATACAGTGCCTCATCTACCCCCTGTATCATACCCACAGTGGATTGGAATCAAAACCCACCTTTCTTCCGTACAAAATTTACAATTCACACCTGAAGACTGTCATTCTCTAGAGGATAGACGAATCCTGTGGGAACGTTTGAGTACCCCCTATTCTACTCAAATGCAGATGACCGATCCAGACACCTCTACCATATACCCTAAGTGTTTATAGAAACTCAAAATGCCTCTCCTCATTCTCGTCCCCCGGATCTATACCAAGTAGCCTATCCACCTCTATTAACCTAACCAAATCTTCCCCTACACTTGGGACCTCACCAATACCCAGTCTCACACACCCGCCTAAGCGACTAGATTTATCCAAAAATAAAGCCGCCCCGCCACCTAGGAGACAAACTCAATCCGTGCCTCTATCACAATCAAAACCATCATCGTCACACCTACCTTCCATATTGGGACCTCATCCCTCCACCTTGCATCAATATATCATACCTCCTGCGTTTTCTTCTAAATGACCTATGCCTTCTGCACCTATACAGAGATCTAAAGGTATATCAACATTATCACCCCACGTATCCTATCCACCCATCAACCCTAAGCAAACTCCATCATCAAAGGATTTATTTTCTGTCACTCCCCTTTCTCTGTGGTTGTTTTCCGCTACCACGTCATCTGTAGCCTCATCATCTAACCAGCCGAATATAGCTTCTGCGCCAAAGAAACCACGTTTAGTGAAAACCACGTATCAACACCCCTCGGCTAAACCACCACCCGTATGAACCAACCATGCCCAAACATTACCAAAACCCACAAAACCAATACCCTCATCCTCCTCCGATTTTGACCCACTCAAAGGATCTTACGCCAAAATCCTTGCTATGTTGGTGGAGAATGCGACCATTTCTCTACCCCCACTTAGACCTTATGACCCGTTTAAACCTCGACCTATAGGTTATGATGAGTCTAAAATCTGTGCCTATCACCGCACACCAGGACATGATGTGGAGGGATGCAAAGCTTTAAAAACCATCCTTCGTCAGTCACCTCTCCCAGATACAAAGGTTAAGAAAGACAACTTACGAAGGGAGAGACCTTTAGCTTCAATTCCCTCTACTATACCATCTATCCCCGCCTCACCAAGATCTATCATTATTACAACCCCACCTCTTGAAGACCATGATTTATCCCAACCATCTTCTTCATCTCCGGTCTACGAGATTAATATGATTATTGTTGCTACTCGAGCGCAGAAAAACAACGAGAAAGCAAAAGAAAGCACACATGCGTCCTCTCTTTCTCCATCCAGCATCCCGATTGCACCACCACCCAAAGTGGTTATTCGTGGACCTGCTTACCCCATCTCTAATGGAGTTGCCCATCGAGCCATGATCAAACAGCTTCACCAATCACCCGTAAAAATGACACTATATGATCTCATTCAGACTTCTGAATCCCATCGACAAGCTCTCGTTGAAATTCTTCAAGGGATCAAGGTCTTACCTAATGAAACCCTACCTGTTGCCTCCATTCTAACACCCAATCACATTGCTTCTCTCACCAAACAACCCACTGCCCCAACCACTTCTGTACAACAACAAGCTGTGGCAGTCAGTTTCTCTGAAGATGAAATTGTTGACTTTGGTACAGAAGATCCTGACCCTGCCCTTTTCATCTCAGCTTACGTCCGGGACATTTGGGTACGTCGTGTTATGATTGACGGGGGCGCTAGCCTAAACATCATCTCTTCAAAAGCCTTCCAACAAATGAATATCCCCTCTAGCTACATGTGTGCCAATCCCATCATGTTGCGGTCATTCAATGACGCTATTACCTCTACCTTAGGCACCGTGATCCTCAACATTCGGGTAGGACCACGTACTTTACCCGAACTCTTCTATGTCCTTGAAGGAGAGTTCCAATATAACATATTGCTAGGTCGCCCTTGGATCTGGGCTATGGGATGCGTTCCCTCAACATTACATAGATGCATAAAATTTGAGTACGAGAGGAAGTCCTACATAGTAAAAGCTGATCCTCCCCCCTTTAAAACCTGTAATATGTTATACCGCCCTAACGATGTGCTTATACCAATCAAGACACCCATACATTCAACCCAACCATCCTCTTCAAATGTACCTCAACCATCCACCTCAACCGCACCTACGCCTTCAACTGATGAAACCACCGTCGCAAAAACCACTTCCCTTCCCGCAACTAACATCCCAACCGCAGACCCCTTAGTAGATTTTTTTCAACGCCTTACGCTGGGGGAGTATCGCCTATATAACGTTAGTTCTTTCCATACCCCATAGGAATATGGATAGGTACATGCACATCCTACCTATGACCGTCGTGTGGGGGAAGTAATCTCTTATGGACCACCCCATTGCCACAACCAACCTAACGTATGGGGGTGTTGACGCATCCTCCATTACCCCTGAACCCCCTCTTGGTGTGGTTCCCTTCCAATCCGATTTTCAATACTTGACAAATCCTCGTTTCGCCCTCACCTTCTTGACTCGCTGTGCTTGGAAAGGCTTTGGTTTTGGTCTTTATGAACAAGGCCGACATACACTCATTCCCGTGACTACACACAAACACAATGATCGCAGTGGTCTCGGTTTTCCTGAAACACCTACACAGGAGGAACCTCGTGTCAGTTGTCTTCTAGAAGACAACGACGTCACCCCTACCGAACCGTCATCACCCATTTTTCCTTCGTCACCCACAGAGTCAATAGATCCCGAATCTATCCCTCCTAACTTTTTTTTTTCATAAATGCTATCTTCCTAGGTCCTCTCAATTATCAACGCGATAATGAGGACCCCTCTTCTATCCCCCTTCTGTATCCAGACATGATCGAAGAAGATTCACTTTCGATTAATGTTGTTGAGTGCCAGGATGACGACTCCATCCTCACTTACCTTGGGGCGGATGACTCCTATATTGAACGCACCTTACCGTCTGAAACTCAAACCATGTTGAATGAATCGACTATAGAAATCAACATCCACACGGAGGAGGATCCTCACATTGTGAAGATTAGACAATCCCTTAACACATCAGAACAAGCTACCTTTACTACCTTTCTCCATAACCGCAACCAAGCTTTCGCTTGGTCCTACGCGGACATGCCAGGAATTGATCCTACCATTGCCGTCCATAACATCACTCTAAACCCTGATTCCAAACCAATTAAACAGAAATTGAGAAAAATGCATCCACGCATTGCTCTCTTGGTCAAAGAGGAGCTTCAACGACTCCTTTCTGTTTCTTTCATTCTACCTATTGACTATCCTCAATGGATTTCTACACATCGTACCTGTCACTTAAAGCGACGGGGGGACTTCGTATATGCACGGATTTCCGAGATCTTAACCTCGCTTGCCCTATAGGATGACTTCCCCCTACCTAGCATTGACCAACTCTTAGATCTCACTGCAAGCCATGAGATGCTCTCTCTCATGGATAGTTTCTCGGGATATAACCAAATTTTGGTTGCCCCCCGCCGATCAACATAAAAACTACCTTCATAACTCCTTGGGGAACCTTTTGTTACCGTGTAATGCCATTTGGCCTTAAGAATGTTGGTGCAACCTATCAGTGAGCTATGACCTACATTTTTCATGACATTATGCACACTATCCTTGAAGATTACGTCGACGATCTTCTTGGCAAGTCTAAACATCGTAGTGAACATCTCGATGTTTTAACCATTATTTTTGATCGCCTGTTACAATATTCTGTCTGCCTTCAACCAAAGAAATGTGTCTTTGGTGTCCTTTCGGGGAAACTTCTTGGATTTATCGTCTCTTTGCGTGGCATCAAGGTCGACACATCTAAAGTCAAAGCTATCCTAGAAATGCCCCCACCTACCAATCTCAAACAATTGTGTAGTTTACAAGGTAAGCTCCAATCTATCCGACGTTTCATCTCCCAACTCTCGGATCGATGTCAACCTTTTCATCACCTTCTTAAAAAGGACATTGATTTTCAATGGAGCGAAAAGTGCCACCTAGCCTTTGAAGCTCTCAAAACTTATCTCTTACAGCCACCCGTGCTTATCCCACCTCAGGACGACCGCCCTTTCTACCTTTACCTTTCCGCCACTGACCACGCTGTAGGGGCCATGCTTGCACATCGTGACTCTGAGAATCGAGAACAAGCCATTTATTATATAAGTCGTACTTTGGTGGACTATGAGACTAGGTATACACATGTAGAAAAGTTATGCCTAACCCTATCATTCGTGGCTACCAAACTCTGACACTACCTTCTGAATCACAAAACTTTCGTCATCACCAACAACGGACCCCAATCCATTACATGTATGCCAAACCTCATCTAAACCAACGCATCGCCAGATGGCTCATGCTCCTTGCCGACCTCGACCTTGAGTTTGTTCACCATAAATCAATCAAAGGACAAACTCTTGCAGACCAACTTGTGGAGGCCCCTTTACCTGAGGAACAATTTACCAATTTTACATTCCCAGACGAACTCATCGCTACTCTTTCCCTCAAGGAGGAGTCGTATCCAATGACCCTCTTCTTCGATGGATCCAAATGCCACCGTGGTGGAGGATCCGGCGTTGTTCTCATTCCTCTCGACGCTGAGCCCATGCCTCTTTCATTCCGACTCCGATTTCCCTTGCACTAATAATACAGCGGAATACGAGGCCCTTGTTCTGGGTCTCTAAGTTGCGTTACACTTAGGTATCAAATCTATCAATATTTTTTGGCGACTCTCAATTGGTAGTCGATCAAGTTATGGGCATCTACCAATGTAAAAATGAGGAACTTCAAAAGTACAACACTACTACGTGGATTCACTTCTAGCCTTATTTACTCACTATTCTATCCAAACCATTCCCCGCTCCACTAACAAATTTGTGGATATTATGGCTTGCTTAGCCTCACAAATTCCAGCTTCATCAACTGACTCTAAATTATTCGTCTTGGTCCAACAACTTTTTTCCCCATCCTACTCAACCCCGGTAGTTTGTATGATAAATACTGTGTCTGCTAACTCACAGGATACCTGGTACCACCAATTTCATGACTACCTTACAACCTCTGTTCTCCCTTCTGACCTTACTAGTACTGGAAAATGCACTTTTCTTAAACACGTTTCTCGTTATGTAGTTATGGGGGGACTCCTTTATAAACGTGGCTTTGATGGCATCCTCCTTCAATGTCTCACCGGCGCGGAGGTCACCCATACCATCCAACAGGTCCATGACGGTATCTGTGGCGGACATTTTAGTGGCCTTGCCGTGGCCAAACGAATCCTTCGCCTTGGTTATTATTGTCCTACTCTCAATAACAATTGCTACAAATATGTTAAGCGTTGTGTTATGTGTCAACAACACGCCAACCTTCAACATACTCCTAGCCACCCCCTACAGGTCACCCCGAGATCTTTGGCCTTTCTCACAATGGGGTTTAGACCTTATTGGTGAGATTCACCCGTCCTCTTCGCAACGTCACCGATGGATTATCACAGCAACCGAATATTACACAAAATGGGTGGAGGCTATTCCACTCATTTCAACCAAAAAAGAAAAAAAATTAGAGTTCATTAACCACCACATTATCTGTCATTTTGGTGTTCCTCATCGCCTGATAACAGATAATGGAAAATCTTTCAAAAATAAGTTATTGCAAGACCTTTGTGACAACTTTGGTATTAAACTTAGCTTCTCATCACCCTACTATCCACAAGCAAATGGTCAGGCTGAATCTTCTAATAAAACCCTAACCAAAATCCTCATGAAAGTTGTCAATGAATCCGGAAGAAATTGTTACGATCACATCCCCTTTACCCTTTGGGCTTATCGTACTAGCATTCGTACCTCTACTAATGCTACACCTTTTTCTTTGGTATATGGTACCAAAGCTGTCTTGCCTCTCGAAATACAAATACCCTCCCTCAGAATATCTCTTCAGGATATTCTCACCAACGATGATTTCTGCCAAGAGCGGTTAGCCCAATTGGAGCTTCTTGACGAACGTCGTCTTACAGCTCTCGATCACCTTCAAATCTACCAAAAACGTATCAAGCGTGCTTATGATAAGCGACTTCATGAGCGTACCTTTAAGGTTAGTGATCTTATCCTCAAAGAGAATCAACATTTAACCAAAACTAGAAATGAGAAAACGTGGAAAATTTTCTCCTAATTGGATTGGGCCTTATATAATCACTCACACTTATGGATCAGGCACTTATCGTTTAGCTTCGCTTAATGGTAAACCTGAGCCTAAACCCCTTAATGCCTTGCATCTTCGATCATTCTACTGTTGAATTTGGTGTTATATCACTTCTTATCTACCTACTGCTCGTCCCTTGAGCTCATTTACCGCTACATACACTTTGTTTCCTACATCTCCAAATAAAATCAAGCTCACTTCTCACCTCCCCTCAATGATGCCTTCCCCTTTTTAGTCTAGTCCATGACTTTAAAGTCTTAAAATAACACCTTCTTATGGGATTTTCTTGAGTCAAACTTCCTACCAAACTAGATGCTTCATGCCAAAAGAACATCTAGCTATCTAAATTATATGTAGACTGCTCCCTTGAAGGACAGCTATATGCCAAATTATTGCTGCTATTATATATAGAGTGCTCCCCCGAAGGATAGCTATGCACTAAAATCATATCTGCTACTATAAATAGACTTCTCCCTCAAAGGACAGCTATACATAGTCGGCCTTTATCAGAAGCTTCTCGCATGGATCAGCTTTGTGAAGACCTCAAGAATAGCACAATCAATATCCCTTGTAGACTTCCCGCATCGATCAGTCTATATTCAGTAAAATAAAAGCCTCATTCGAAAGAACTTTTTGGGTCATGGACTTGTCTATTTAGGGTAGGTTCTCTTTTGTCAGAACACTCACTTTGTAATAAGTTCTTCGTACCTCAACTATACCATTCACCTCACCTCACCATTTGTTTCAACTCAAGGGACATGACGTACACCTGATATGTTGTGATCATACAACTCTTTTCCCCTATTGACTTCTCGTCTATGCACCGGTACCTAGGGCTTCAAGTTCGTTCTATGTTGTGTGGTTTGTTTTGCTCTGTTCACCTGCAGAGCACTCTTTCCTCTTTGCCTTGCATCTAGGATTGTGTGTTGATCTTAATCAGGACATGATTCCCTACCACTTGGGTAGGCTAACTTTCGCTTCCCTTATACCTTTTACAACATCACCAATTCATTACCAACACCATCAACCTTACCTTACCAATATTACTATCAATACTTTTACCAACCAACCAATCGCCTAACCATACCTAAATTTCCTAAATTCACCTCTCCCTGATCCTAAGGGAGAACTACATCGGTCTGAGGCCCCTCCTTGCTTTGTGCAATGGGCTATGTAGGCAGCACTTCGGAGACATGGGGTCTCCCAAGGTTAGCTCGACCATCCCCTACCATAACCTATCATGTGTAGTAAATATAAACATTTTTTTGTGTATTTCTATTTCATCACATTCCTCTTTATCCTTTTTTCAAAACACTGAAAATCAAAACACAAACATTCTTATTATTATCGTAACTCAAATCAACATACATATTCATCTTTATTTAGATGTTAAACACATACATCTTCTCTATCATCGACACGCAGGTTGGCATCCTTATTTATTCTTATACCTTGCTAGCATTTACTTAGACCCTCATACCTCATCCCGAACTAGGGGATGATTGTGATCGATGACACCGCTCACCAGGCCTCTCTGTCCTCAATGGTACCACGGCTATTGGTACCGCCCACTGATCTACTAATCTCTCCTGTAACATATGAATACGCTCCCTTATATGGAGGAATCCAGCCTCTAATCCCTGTGCTCGTGACTCCGCAACCACTAACAATCCTCTTGTCTCATTCACCTGCGTTTGGAGCTGCTGCACTAAACTCTGTAGACAATCTCTCTCTGTTGTAATCCTAGCTATGTCAGGACGATCATGTACACCTCGCAGTTCTGCTACACCATAACCTATAGGCCTCTATCGTTCCTGCATCCATTACACTGCGATCGACTGCTATCTCCTCTGGCCCTTCTGGAGGTGTTAGCCGGGGAGGTGAGAATGCTGCCTCGGCGTCGATCCTCATATATGGTCTATAAGCCTGCGGTATGTCTTGCACCAATCCAAATTATCGCCGCACATGATCTAGAGGAATCCTCTCATACTCACCTGGCCTGTGCCCTGCAATCCACCTCAATCGCTCTACACCCCTCAACTCCTCAGCTCTATTCTCTGTTACCATATAGTTCCCGTAAGGCCTCCAACAGATATCCGCAATCGTCGCCCTCTCCCATACCTGCCTATAATACTCAATGTCACCCGTCACAGCCTGGGATCTTGCCTCTTGTTCTGTCTGGACCCATCGTCTGAACTCCAACCTCTGTACTCCGGTCTCTCCTAACTGGATGGGTCAGCCTATTGGTCACACACACACAATGTGCTCATAGGCCCAACAGTGTAATAAGTATGAACCATCCAATGTAGTCCTGTGATTTCGTCTACAAGCCCATAAACCCCTGTATAGCTCCGCCAAATATGTAGGTGCCCATGCAAAAGTCACATTCCTTTCTATCATCTCCCAAATAACACACATCAATGCCTTTGGAAATCTTCCCCCTTCTACCCTCGGTAATGCATAATACCCTACCGCTATCATTAATATCACTGCTAACCTTGTCTCCTCAGGGTGTGCTACATACATTATGCCATACGTAAATATCAAACCTCGCTGTGTCAAATCTCGTGCGTATGGACCAAATACTGCTGTTATCGCTGCCCGCCTTGTGCTAGGCATTTCCTGATATATTGGTGTTCCTATAATTGGGAGTCTCAAAATACGGAACACATCTTCCAATGTCACTGTCATCTCCCCTATTGGTAGATAGAAGGTATTTGTCTCAGGATTCCATCTCTCAATCAACGCCTGTAACATAGGATGGTTACGTGCGATTCATGAATAATAGCAGATTCCGCTTAACCCCAAACGATTTATCAATGTCCATTCAGCTGGCGTTACATCCGCTCGGATTCGTGACAACAGCACTGGTACACTATCATTCATCCTCAACCCTGCCTCTGCCTGCATACATCCAAATAACAAACAACCATTCAATTCCTCAAATCACGCCGAGTTTTTTTCTCAAATTCTGGAAATTCCTACAGTAACCGGTATCGTTTACAGCTAACCGATACCAGTTGAGTAACCAATACCGGTTATCCCTAACCACTATCGGTCACTATTAATTACATACACCTTGCCTAAACAACCACCTACGACAATAAATTTCTCGTTTATTCCTTTCTGTCCATACAAACATACCTGAAACCCCTGATTACCTACCCCGTAACACTCACCTCATCTATAACCCTTGCTATCATGTTTTCTTTCTCATATCTACCCACTTAATCTCCCTCTTATTCACAAAACATGCAGAAATCAAATCACAACCAAAACGTTTACCTCTTGGGTTGCAGCAGCTTGCGGTGGCACTTGTCTTCCCTCTCGTCCCTACCTACTAGATGCTTCTCCTCGTTCTATCATGATCACCACTCTTTTCAAATTCACCTTTCTACCATCTGAATCTCAGATCGCATTCACTTTCCGTGTCCCTTTTCTTATCACCTAAATCTCTCATGCAATACCCTGTCTCTTTTCTCCTTATCACTCAAATCTCTCATTCAAATACTTGTCCCAGTCGTCAAAAAGTATCGCCTTCGCGTATTTAATTTCTTGCATGTCTCTCAAAATTAGAACTTAAGTTGCCACCCTAGCTTCTTGCATCGGTTCCCTAACCAGTATCAGTTACACACCTGCCTTTTTGAAACATGGTTCTTTTCTTCGTTTTTTACCTAATTTTTGTCGCGCCCGCCTCTTTTCCTGCATCTCATCACCATTATCCATATTTGTCCATCCACCACACATATCATTACAATTTCATTAACATCATCTATTTTACAAAAACAAACAAGCCATCAACTAAGGATACCAAAACAAAACAAAACAAAACAAAAAATATCTATCTATACATCATTTGGATCCAACTCATCAGATACATATATAACAATGTCCCAAAACTAGCACCAAAACATGCAACATTTCATCATATAACATGTCATCCATATATACGTGCAAAAGACATCAACATCATCCATATATCAGCATGTCAATTAAACTCATCATACATTCTATATCACAAACCATTGACGAAATACTTAAAAACATTTTAAACACTACATGTGGATCAAAACATCATCTCTATATATATATACAAGTTTCAAATATACAATGTGCCCTGCATCGGGGCCTCTGTGATCTCATCATCCAATAAAGCCGGCACGCAGGCCGTAATAACTATCAAGCATCTCGACTCGGCTTGCAGGTCGGTCCCTCATATCAAAAATATACTCGGCTCGCAGGCCGGTATCAACTGTACAACCCGTACTCGGCTCGCAGGCCGGTCTATAATGAATCAATAAATGAATAAATGTAGGCACGCAGGCCTCTATCAACATAACCGATTCGCAGACCAGTGCCCATGTCCAATATACAAATGTGCAGGGACCCCTCAGCTCTCTCCACCTCCCTCTACCTGTCTGCCTACTGGTCCCTGTCCTGCCTCCCGCCTCCTACCTGTAACAGACACATCGGCTGTGGCTGCACCTCCCTGCGATCTCTGACTATGCGAGGTCTCTGCTCGGTGTGCCGCATATGGCTGATACTCAGCTCCGGTACTATCAAGAACATCCTAATAGTACCAAGCCTCTGCTCTCGCCTCCATATATCTGTCCCGTGCCACCGTAGGTACTGGGGCTAGTCCCCGGACTCCTACTGCCAATACCCCCTGTGCCTGGGGCTATGGCTGTGCTGCTGCTAGTGGTGGTATCTGTACTTGTGCCTGGGGCTGTGGCTGTGCCACTGCTGGTGGTGGTGCCTGTGCCTGTGCCTGTACCTGCGCCTGGGCTAGCTGCCCCTATAGGACACCTATCTGTGCCTGTGTAGCAGCCAACTGCCCCTGTAATAACTACACCTAGCCCCTGAGCTAATCTCGCTCTGCTATCACTGCAGCCAAGTCTAGCTATGCCGGCGGTGCTATCCTAGCTACTCTTTGACCAGCCCACCAAACCATGTATGCTCCCATATAACCAGCATCATCTACACCATCATTTTCCAGCCTCTCAATAGCCCAATCTGGATCCATGGGCTGTGGTGCAGGAAGTGGGGCCTCTACGTCATCCCTCCTGTACTGAGGGAAGGGAGGTGGCTCGTCCTGTCGCAGGCCCATCTGCCTGCGTACCCTCTCTAGGGGTATCCTCTCGTACTCTCCCGGCCTCCGTCCTGCTATCCAGAAAGTGTACTGGATCCAGTGTAACTGTACTAGGCCTCCTCTGTGCGGGTGATGACCTCTGTAAGGTCTCCATATGATATCTACCGCTGTCAGGCCCTCTAACAAATGTCTATAATAGGTGACATCCCGCCCTGCAAGCACTGCTCATGGCTGCCCCACGACCCCCAACCACCTCTGAAAGTTATATCTGTATATGACCTGTGGCCCTGGCTACTAAGGTAACCCTACTGGTCTGATGCATATGATGTGCTCATATGCCCAACAGTGAAGTAAAAATGTAGAGGAAATCCCAATCGCCTCATTCGGCGATAGCCCCATAGCTCCCTGTATAACTGCACCAGGTATACTGGTGCCCAAGCGTAACAGGTGTGCTCCTCCACCATCTCAAGCAGCACCCCCATTAATGCACGTGGAAAGCGGCCTCCCTCTGAGTCTGGGAGGGCAAAGCAGGTGATCCTGATCATCATCAGCACGGCAAGCCGTGTCTCATGTCGGTGCGCATGGTACATATCACCATACCCGATACTCACGCTGTGATAGGTAAGTAGCGCAACTACATCTCCAAAAACCTGTAGGATGCTGTCCATGGCCATCTCAGAATCTACATGGAAGACTGCCTCTCCCTCGATCGATAGTCAAAGGATGCGATACACATCCTCCAATGTGATAGTCATCTCCCTAGTCGGGAGATGGAACACATTGGTTGCCGGATCCCATCTCTCGATGAGGGAAACCATCAAGCTATGATCTCTATCGATCGCTCTATATTGCTGGACTCCGTCGAGTCCCACCTCACGCATGATAGCCCAATGCACTGCAGACACATGTGGTTGCATCCGCACTAACAGCGGGGGCATCCTGTCCCACATCGTCAACTGCTGACGTGCCTGCAAAACCAACCCACAACATTAGCTCTACTCTTTACAACAATAACTTAAAAAAAAAAAAAAAAAACCTAACAACCACTACGGACCGGTACCGATCCCCAATAACCGACCGCGGCCCTCTTCCCACTGACACCGGTCAACTACAGACCGACATCGGCCAAACACAAAGAACCCCCTCCCTGGATTTTTTGACCGATGCCGGTCGCTGTAATTTCCCGGAACCGAACCCCCGCGCGGCCCCCCCCCCACCTCCATTTTTTCATCTTTTTACCTACATACCCACCCAAACACCCTAAAAATCTACCCACCCAGCCAGCTTGGCTTATTTCACCTATCTACCCTCTCCCTTTTTCGAATTATTTCCTAAAACATGTAAATTCCTACCCAAACCCCCAATCTAGCTTAATAACATCAACTAAACACAATGAGGGGTTTCGAACCTACCTTTACGATGACACGTCATCGTGGTGGGATGGGTGGTGGTAGTCCAGCTCCTCCTGCTCCTCCTGGCTGTGCCATGGCTCCAACTGTCCTCTTCTAGGTCCTCAACCAATCAACTACTACCTCCTCCTCACTCGGGCCCGCTACCAACTCACTCCTCCAGTCCAATAGTGCCACCTCAGCGAACAAATGCACCAATATCACTATTCCACCTCAGACACCCCAAATCGATTTTCAAATTAGACAAGTGATAATGACTGGCCGTATTTTTCTTTTTATAGGTTTTTCACATCGAATCGATACCGGTCAAAGCGTGCCCTAAGTAACCGGCGTCGGTTATCTAACCGGTACCGGTCATAGATAACCGATATCGGTTTCTTCCTTTTTCACCCAACTTTTTGCCCTTATTCACTACTTTCTCTTTCCCACCACATTGCCTATTTACCACATCGCCTATACGTTCCATTGCTCTTTAGCCATTTTTGACTTCACCGGCCTGACCCAAGGCCGCAACCAACTACTCCAGCCCGACCTAAGGCCGCAACCAACCATTTGGCCCGACCCAAGGCCTCAACCAACTAATCCGGCCTGACCTAAGGCCACAACCAACCATTTGGCCCGACCCAAGGCCTCAACCAACTAATCCGGCCCGACCCAAGGCCGCAACCTTACCCATTTGGCCCGACCCAACGCCGCAACCCTAACCATCTAGCCTGACCCAAGGCCTCACCCTACCCATTTAGCCCGACCCAAGGCCTCACCCTACCCATCCGGCCTGACCCAAGGCCGCACCCCAACCATTTGGCCTGACCCAAGGCCGTACCACTTCCATACCTTACCCAACATCACCAACATACACTCTTATCCACCCATCCTGTAGTTTTTTGTCCAATCGAGCTCACCTGTTCGTGTTTTAGCATAATTAGGGTCCTTGACTTGATCTGTCGACCAACTTTGCCTAGACCTAGATCGTGACATTTATCTCAACCAAACCAACCATTTGGTACTGCCGAACATGCCTAAACGTTCCTGTACCTTACCTGTTATATACCCTGGAGCTACTTCCTATGCCTTGGATACCAAGATTATATCACCCTTGTTTGGATAAACTATCGACCTTTACCTATGCATTGCTGGTTTGCTCGTCAAATCATGTACCCTAGTCGTACTATTGCATTTCAACATGTGTCTTCTTCCTTGGACCTACCCCACCACCTTACCATCCCCTCTACACCATTTACCCTTTATCAAACCTATCCCTGATTTCCCGTTCACTCAATCTTTGATAGATTTGAGGGGGATTACCTATATCCTTAACAGGAGAAACCACTTCATATTATTGTCCGCGCAGCTCTACAAAACAATCTACACGACAATAAGGGGCTAATGTAGACACCAAATTCGTGTCTTACGACCCCTTGTGACCCGCATCCCATTTCGCAACCTAACCTCATTACCTAAACCTTACATAATTATTTATTAATTACCTTGTAATTGATAAATCCCCATCACCTCACCTACCACCTCATTTTGCCACCTCATCATGACCTAGCCCTAATCCTAAACTAACCTAATTAAGACCTAAAACTTGGTCTACACCTACACCCATGACTAATGACCCCTTTCTCGCACCCAAAACCGACCTTCTAGTCACTTGACCAAGCCTGCAACTAATCTCTCGGGAGAACAGCAGGGAAGGTGGGCTATTTTACTAAAAATAGCCTACTTTTTCCTTACCGATGCCGGTTCCTACTCGACCGTCGTCGGTTACGTAACCGCCATCGGTTCCCTGTAAATGGCCTCCCCAAACCAAAAACAGAGGATCGGAATTTCATTTTGGATCAGGGTCGAAGGATTTTTGAATCAAGAGAGATCATTTGGGAGTGATCAAAAGAGTCCAGATCTTCACTTGACCGAGCAGAGACGAGTGGAAAAACCAGAAGAGTTTGCAGCAAAGGAGATCAACTTGCATCTTCGTCAAAAACCAGTAAGTCACATCTTGCATGCCCTCTGTTATAATATTTCTTATGCTTTTGAATCACAGTCCTCATAAATCCATTCCTGAATCCACTACCAGCGTGCCATTGCATCTAACTATCATTCTTTTACCTCTCATCACCTCATTTCCTAATATCACCCATAAAACCAGCCTTACAAACGACATAGTTACCCTACAACACAACCACCCCACAAAACAACCAACCTACAGATCCTAAACCCTACCGACATCGGCTACCAGTAGACGGTATCGGTTATCCTGACTATAACCAGAAATCAGCCTTTCCCTACCCGTTTCAACAAAATAATTTAATTGATATTTTACAGTCTTTTGTGTTGATTCATATTAGCAGGGGAACTGACCACCTTCGAAAGGAAGTTTTATATTTCCTGGGCCTAAGGCAGTTCCCTCATTTATTGTCTAATCAAAATCGTGTGGTCTTGTGTTCTTATTTGCAGGTAGTCCTTCCAAGACAAAAAGGAGTTCTTCGCAGTCAACCTGATCTTTCTCTACGGTACGCGCACACCATCTTGACGTTCAACAGGTATTCCTCCTAGCCCTAACCTTATCTGTTTCTAAAAGGAATGAAACATTTCGAGTGAAACAGGGAGATGAGAGGTCAATTCACATTACTATAAATTAGGATGGATACTTTATTCCAAAGGATCCTGAAAATGCTAGTGTTTGCCAAGATTTATTCTTTCCTACTCAAATTAATGACTAATAATGAAATAAACTAGCAACTCAAAACACGAAGGGTTTATGGTACCTCAAGGTGATAATATGGATGGGTGAAAATGAATAAAAACTCATTGTTGTAAGTTTGATGATCTGCACAATAAATAACACTAGAAGAAAAAATGGATTAGTAGATAGAATAGAGGGCTTCCCGATTAAGTTGGTTCCAAGAAGCGTGAACTATCTTGGATATATGTCAACCCTCTTGTATATGATATGAAATATAAAAGCTGGTGATGGATCTAATAAAAGCATTTAATATCTAAAAATAGATCTTAGATGATAGTGAAGAAATATGATTTAGATATAAAAAAATGAGGCAAACCTAATAAAGGTCGAAGGAGACCCGAGGACATAGTGGGCCTATTGATGGAAACTAGAGCTAGATGAGGAGGACCTGTGACAAAAATAAATCTTCAAGCACCTGTGGATGAATCTGAACTAAACAGTACCTGCAAACAGATCTGAGACAAACACAAACACTTACAGAACAGACTTGACCTATAAATGGGTGAAAGGATGTAAGAAATTTATAGAAAATGTATAAGTGACAGGGTTGGTCGATGGTAACCAGGGTATATCAATGGTGACTAGGGTATAATAAAAATTGATCTAAATGACAGAGTACCAGAATGACAAGATCTAGATAATAGAGGTAGACAAAAATTGGTAATAGACTGTTGAAGATCTGAGTCACAGAAACAAGCTTAATGGGGGTTGGGTCGATGGCGCTTAGATATAATTGATGACGACCTAAACATGTTAGGGTATGAATGAGGATAGAATGACCAAAAAAAATGTGAATATAGAACTGAAGGATGAAATGGAATGATGAGAGGTCCTTGAAGCTCCCTGAACCTATAAAAGATGTTAGGAATAAAAAAAATGCAAAAATATGATAATGGAAGCACATGAAAATGAAAAATCAAGACAGGTATTCTTTTACATCTAAGAATATTGTCAGATGTGTAAGATAGCTGCAAGATTACTTAAAATGGAAACAATATCACAAGATAGCCCGAAAATCACAATGTGGCATCCTTTTGAAAGGGAGGGGAAAGGGTGTATTTATAAGGTCGATGACGACCTAGGTGGGTTGCCACAGATTGCAGGGATCCATCCATTATGGAGGTGGGATGATTCCTAACTCAAGGAAAAAATCCCCAAATGAAGCGAGATTAGGGTTTAGATGGATAAAGACGAGCTAAGATTTCATAGGGAATGAAAACTGGTAGATAAAAGGTTAGAAAGAGTAAATAAAGGCCCTTGATAGGTAGATTTATTAAAAAGAGGCCTAGATATTGTAAATTATAAGCTTAGGGATTAGAAATAAGATATTTAGGGATGAGAGATGAATTAAGTGGGGATTAAAATTGATTAATGATGATTAAGGATGATTAGAAGGATTTAGCAAAATGAAAATATAATGAGACGAGGATTAGAATAAACTATGGATAATGCATTATTAAAGGTGGGAAAATAATAATTAATGGGATAAATTGATTTTAAGATGGAAAATAAATGTTTGAATCGGTGGCCAAGGTGAACGAGAGTGAACATGGGGTAAAGGGGAGGAACAATAGCAAAAATTGGTGTCTATATTTTTCCCTTTTTGGTGAGCGATTTGCGTTGGGAAAGCCATGAGGAAAAAATGAGAGAGAAGAAAAGGTGAATGATTGGGTGCTCCCCTTCAAACTTGGGATGGAAAACCTAAAGGAAGTCAATCATGATTTTGAAAGTGATAGATGGATAAGGGATAAAATATGTCAGACGAGGATTGAATGAAAAGTAAAATATGGTGGTGATTCCAATATCACTTTGGTAGGGAAAAAATGATGGTCTTAATGGAGATGAAGGAAATTTCCTACAGACCAGTGAGTGGGTGAAAATCACTGCAAAATGGAGGGAAACTAAATGGAATACACTCTAATAGATTGGACATGCCATAGGACCAATGGATAAAAGGAAAGGATCAAGCATGCATAAACAAATGTGAAAAGAGTCGAGGAAAGTGACATGAAAACATGAAGAGGGGTAGGATAAAAAAAAGTGTCCAAGGAGGGATGAAGGCTAATGCAAGAAAAAGATGCCCCAATGGGGAATAAAAAGGTCACAAAGGAAAAATGAGGAATCTTATGGAATAAAGAGAGATGAAAATATGAAACAATGGTGCCCCAAGAAGGAACACAAAAAATGACCATAGATGCAAGGGGATGAAATCCTTTCCAGAAAAAGATAAAAGTGAAGAAAAGTATGCCATCCAAAAAACTGGAAGAAAATATACTTTTAATGAAATTGAAAGGCAAGAGAGTGATATGCATGAAAAGCTAGGTTAGGTTGACGGTGACTAGAAGAAATCGGTGATGACCCAAGGGATTTGATGACGACTATGGTCAGTGGGGTATAAAAACCCCTGGGTCAGCTAAAAGGGCTCATTTGCACATGATCAAGTGACTATCGAGAGATTTAAGGCTATAAGAGAGAGAGAGAGAGAGAGAGAGAGAGAGATAGATAGAGATTAGATGAAATGGAGTCTAAAGCAACTGGGAGGAAGCATCAAAAGACTTAGAGGATGGTGAGTAGTGAAACCCTAACTTGTTTAAAACATTTTATATGTTTTTTAAAAAAAATTACATTTTTCATATTTTGGGGCCCAACACCAGGGGAGGTCAGTGGAATTTGGGCACAATCATTAGTGATCATCCATGGAAGGGTAACGACTCAACCCTAGGTACATCGACCCAACTAGGGTTGGTTGAGACCAGGGGTAGGTTAGGTTAAAAAAAAGTAATTTTGGAGAAAATGGATTAAATTTAATAATCAGATTGCTAATGGGGGCATGTTGTACCCATTTTACAGGCACGAGAGACACTATTTTTATGGATAGAGTCTCAGCCTTGTATGATCATATCAGGGGGGATATAGTATATTTTTAGTGGGATCACTTAACGTCGATGGGATTGGGAGGATTAAGACATTATCATAGGATCCCACAACATGTGGGTTTGATGATCGCATTGGTTGAAAGATGGGATGTGCATCAAGCACATTTTGGTTCAGGAAAGGAGAGATGATAGTGACCCTAGAGTATGTACACCATATCCTCAGGATACTTATACAAAGGGAGTGTGTAGTGCCTATCATAACAGATACCAGGTTAGCAGTGTGGACATAGCTATTTGGAGTCGATGCCGCACAAATTATGTTTTCTTCAAGGGAATTTTATTATGAGATAAGATATGATCATAGGGATGCATGGATCTAGTTGATATGTTTATTGATAATGGAAATTTCATACTATATATTGTTTCACTCAGATGAGCCCAGTTTCCTTGGACACTGGCGGGAGTCGTGGCTGACATTGTAGATAACAGGAAAATCTATTCTTTTGGCACGAAACTACTGGAGTAGATTTATCATGACATTTTAGGATATATGGAGGGGAGGAAGACAGGGATATATGTTGGATTACTCCTACACTATTGGACCTATGAGCACATAACATTTTTTAGACCACCAGGGTTACCAAGGGTCATAGGTGACAACATAGAGTTGGCAGTGGGATTTTTACGATGGCAAGATGACCAGGATCAAAGATATAGGAAGGAGAGAGATGACACATGCTATATGAACATGCTTACAAACCTTGAGACAGATTAGATTAGATGGAGGCCTTACTATGATTTTCCTACATGGCTAGGGGTGTATGTAGAGTTGGTCGGCATGAGGAGGACTCAATGGGTACAAGTGCAGAGGCCTAAGATGATAAAGGCCATCCAGTTTTATAGAGTTTTTGGTCTGAAAATCTATTAGGTGGGAAGATCTATGGATAGACAGGCCAACAGTGTGCAGGGCATAGCCCCTCTTTGAGACAGCAAAGCAAAATTGGTTTATTGCTATTCTACCAACAGGAATCTATTCAAGTCTTATAGTATTCTGCCTTCAAGGGGGTTTGGGATCTCATCCTGGTGGAAATAGTTCTGACGAAGAACAGAAAGGAATGAAGGAAGGAATGGAAGAAAGGTGGATTTGAAGGATGAAAAGAAATGAATTCCAAAGTAGAAAGGTCAGAGGGTTTATGTTTTAGCCTGGTAGTAAACAGAGCCAAACTTACTCACATAAACAAACAAAGCAATAATGATAAAAAATGAAAAAATCATAGGTGAATCCAATAGAATAAGCATGCAGATCTAACTTAAGAAAGATCTAACACGTAACATAGGAATTCAACACAAAGTCTCAATTTTGTATTAATAATGTTTTGTTACAAGAAAGCTTAAAGTCTTTCTCTCTTCACTCTATTTTTCATACAATTTTTCTCACATGGAATACAACAAGCATTCCAGTATTTATAGAAGGAGAAGGAGGAAGAAGACAAAAAGGAGCCAACAACTATTTACAAAATATCTACAAAATATTTAAAAGTCAAAAGTTGACTTTGGGCCAATTTTGTGGATGAAAACATCTCATGATGCAACATGCATGATGTCATCATTTGTGCCAACATTCCTTTAAATATTTTACAAAAATGGGATGAATCCCAGGAGGAAGGAGCCTATTCGTCATCATCCCTTGGCTAGAAAGGAGTGTCATGCTTCTGCTTAGGAGAGGAAATGTGAAATTGAGCTCGATACTCCATGAACTTGCTAACCATCGTTTGAAGTTGATCCTGAGCGGGACCCTTGGTGTGATCCCTGATGACTTCGCAAGTCTCCCGTTCATCTCTGAGTCTTTCTGGGAGTTTGAAGTATTCATTACCTACCTCCATCAGGTATCCAACAAAGTCACGGTAGGCCATAAGGTTGTTGATAGATTCTATATCAAAAGTGGCCTATGAATCTAAACCCTATGACACAATTCCTTTGAAAAGCCTAATAGTGTCATCTACCTTCCTCAAGGTGTATGATGGGGTGAGAAAACCTAGAGACATCCTTAAGATGATCTGCTCCATTTGATGCATTGCATCCAAGGCTTCCTCCTTGATTTTGTCTATTTTCTCCAAGACAAACTCCATTTGGTCAACCCGATAGTCTAAAGCAACAAGGACTTTATTGGGTGCTCTCGAGTGATCGAAGACACCGAATTTCATTAAGTCATCCACTGGGAAGTCGAGCATCTTTTGGAATGTCTCATGTTACAATCTGGCATGGTCAAACTCTTTAGAGATAGGTCTTGTTATTTCCTAGAGTTCCTTGTTAGCTTGATCTATATTTTGATACAGCTCTGTGAACTTTGTAATCACTTCCTCACTATCTTTGAGGATCTGCTCTCTCCAGGAAGACATTGCTACACCTTTCTCACCAATCTTGGTGTACTCATTTATCTTCTCTTGACTAAGGGCTTTAGGAGTTTCGGTGGTAGCTACAGGAGGTGCATTGCCCATATTTTACAGGGCTTGGAGAAGATGCTTGTTTTGCTCTTGTAATATTCTCTTATCTTCCTTTGCTTCTTGAAGATTTTTGCAAAGGGCATCCACTACAAATAAGACCTCTCCTTGAAGGATTTCTGAGGATGTTCCCATTGTGACCTGAGTCACTGTAAAATCTGTAGGAGACAAATATTTTTTCTCCTTTTTGGGATCAGGGTATGTGATCTCCATAACTCTTTCACCTGAAGCACTTTTAGAGAAGTGGGTTATAGCCTTTTGCTTCTTAGCCCCTTTAGCTAGAATAATAGAGAAGTCCATAGGTGCAATAGGGATTTTCCTCTTGTGCTGACTCAGGTGTTTGGAGATCCATTCTGGACTTAGGGGAGTGGGACCAGAGGAAGAAGAGGAAACATGGGTGGAAGATGGAGCAACTACAGTGGACACGGGGAAATGTGTCGAGACACTCAGGTGGTGGCATTGAGAAAGAAGCCAACCCTCCAATGCTCACGGGGGTACGAGTTATTGTAGGAGAGGAAACCGTGGGGGTCGAAGGGATTTGTGAGATGAGGGAAGAAATGCTAGGGGAAAGATCCTCGAGGGAACAGAAGATGGAGGAAGATGGAGGGGGAACGGTAGAAGGAAGAGGAGAAGACACAACCAAAGGAGTGGTTGGTTGAGTGACATGAGGAGGGGAAGGAGGAGCGGAGAGGGGATGATGGGAACCTCAATAGTTGTAGTAGTGGCAACATCCTGAGTGGATGTGCCCATTGGAGCACTTACTGCTTCTTCTTCTTCTGGGGATATCAGGCTTACTACCTACTCCTCGTTAGCAGGAGGGCTCTCAGGAATTTCCTCCTGAGTAGTGCTTGGATCTCCCTCTTTATCTTTTCCTTTTCCTTTAGGCAAGTGCTTTGGCTTGGTGGGTGCATTACCCAAGGGATACATGATAAAGTCTACTCCAAGATAGATGATACTGTTGTTCTTGCATTAATACTCAGTGTGCTGCAGATTTCCTTTGACCCTTTCCTCAATAGTCGGAGATGCCTTGTTTCTATAAATTTTAGTAAATGGCCAATTGTCCCCATCCATGTCTAGATAAACTTGATCAACCTCTTGATCAATTACTTGGAAACCCTTTGGGACAATGGCCACACCATATTGAATGATCTTTGCCAAGGCCATGCGGGAGTGATCCTTTCGTCTGAGCTCAACTTCGTGATATAGATCGATGTAGATATCTTTGATCTGAGGGATGTGAATTGGATCAAGATTTTCCCTTGGAAGGTAATCATGAGGATCAAAGGTTGGCCTCGCCGAGAAATTATGCTTTAAGTTGAGAAATTCAAGCTCTGCAAACATTTCTTGGGCTTTTCTCTGTGAAGTCTAGGTGTACCTACCCACTATGAGGGGGAATGGAGTTCCATCCTTCTTTCTTTTCAAACACTTCTCATGGTATGTGATAAGCTGTCTAGATAGCTCCAATAGGATCAGCTTGGGTCCCTCATACCTCAGCAACTTGGTGGGATTTCTCAAGAATTTTGTGGCTCTGAGATAGGTGAAAGTGGGGAATTATGTGAATAACACTCCCCACTTATTTATGGTGGATACCACACTTCTGGTCATCCGACCGTGAGTCATATTGGGCCTCAAGAGGCACATGATGCCGTAGAAGAAGGCATCATTAATTTTGTATAATTGTGCTATGCTATTTTCAAGTCTTAACTCTGTATAATACTCATATATTTTGACCTGGGGCCATACCCCATACTGACTCAATGTTGGGTAGTCCCTCTCTAAGGTAGCAGCATATACCACATAGGAGTTCATATAGAACTTCCCAGTTGTTGAAATTTGTTGAACCTGATTTGAGATTGTGCTGTTGATAATCTCTCCCCATTCAAAACATTGATCAAGAACATTTTTTCTCATTGTTTCTAAATATCTGAGCATCCACTTGTGAAAGTAATGGGCATCAGGAAGCCCAAACACCCTGCTCAGGAAAGTGATGGTGTCACTTAGCTCCTCTGAAAATTCACTGCGATGAATGACTTGTGGCCACCTGCTTACCACATTCTTGTTTTTGAGGTACACCTCATTCATCAGCTGCATGCATTTGTCTTCATTTTTGTTCCATGTCTTCATGCAGTCCTCTTGGCTTACCGCTACAAAATGTCGGTGGTGAGGGATACCCAACATGATCTCAAAATTCCAGGTAGTGAGGTTGATTATTACCTTGCCCTTCTCATTTTTGACACATCTTGTGTCTTTATTGTAACAACGGCCCACCAACATCATGAACTCGTTGTTGATTGCACTCACAGGAATCCCTGTAGCAAAGTGTAGACCACTGCCAACCAATTTATCCATCCATGGGCTGCATGTGACCTTCTTGGTTCTAGCCTAGAATTCTTCCATGTCAATGTGACTGAGTTCTAAATCTCTGATATCTAGGTCACACTTTGCAAGGGATTCAGGCATCCTGACCCTTTGGTATTTATATTTCATTTCTTCTTCTGTTAGCTTGGCTTTACCCTTGGACTTGGTTGGCTTCTTACTCGATGAAGACATGTGTGAATCTGAGTTCAGCTATTGATCTGCAAGAAGAATCAGGGAAGTCCATCGCAGAAGAGCCATGTTAGCTGTTAAGTCATCCATCAAAGCTTACAGAATGAAAAGTTAGCAATTTATGAGTCTCTGGGTGCAAGGCGTAGCTCTACTGCAGGGTCTCAGAAAAGTAAGGTGGACTTTAGGAACGTGTTACATGGGAGGAAATAGTGCTAAAAGGGGTACAGGGCATGGAAATACTACACACAACATTCAGATGTTGGTGTCAATGGATGTGCGCTTGCACCATATGAAGTTTTTTAACTGGTTGCATATTTATTTGGTGTAGCAAGGTCTCAGGGTGCACCATCTCGTGCATATTTGGTAGATGCAACATTAAGGTGAGGTGCGCCATGGGTTTATCTTGCGTGGCGTGAGAAGGGTTTGCACAACATTCAAATGTTGTTGTAGCTGTAGATGCGCTTGTGCCTGCGCCCATGCCTAAGGAATTTTTTGCAGTTTATTTACAAGCTGTGGAGAAGGGTTATGCCACATGCCAGGAAGTGCGCCTATGGTACAACTATGTTTAATGAAACAACAATGAAACTTGCACCAAAGGAAAGGCAGTGGGCTATTTTTGCAAAAAAATCATGTTTTTCACCCTTTGGCTCGGATTTTGATGGCAAGGGGGAAAAATCCAGCAAAGCAGGGAATAAGTTTGAGTAGTTTCGTGGTAGAGGTCTTCCAGATTTGTAGATCTGGAAGGAGGACAGAGAACGGTTTTGGAGCTGAGTATTTGGATTTGCAAAACGGGTTGGGATTGCATTATCTTCTTAGGTTCATTGTTATTTTTAACAAATCACCTAAACCAATAAAAAAACCACAACAAAGCCAAGGACTATATATATATAATGATAAAGGAGATGATGTGGGATCCATGAACGTGACAAATGGCAACACGCATGGCTGAGAGGAACGCTGACAAGTACAGAGGAATAACTTTTTCACATTTTTTGAATTGTGAAAATGACAGGTCAGACGTGCCTATATATAGCAAAAGGTGTAATAAATGCACCACCAACTTTTTCTATGGTGCACTTAGGGAGATGTTGACATGAAAATATTTGTGCCATGGCGTAGCTTTTGAAGTGTCGACACTGCATTTTCAGTGCCTTGGCGTAACATTAAAAGGCGCAACATTTGGAGTGTTGACAAGTTGGTGCATGCGCCTTGGCGTACCTTTGACAGGTGCAACATTAAGAGGCACAACATTTGGAATGTTGACACTTAATAGAATGCACCAAAGGAATATAGGGGGCGCAGTTTTGGTTGATGTAACGTGAAAGAAAACTGCGCCCAACCCAAAAAGGTTGAAAATGACCAAGTTCTAAAAACTGATATTTTCTAGAAAGGGATTTTATGCCATTCTGAATGTTAAGAGACCTCAAAGGGGGACCAAACTGGAAATTTTGGTATGGTTACCTGCAAAATTACCCTTGTCAATTTTACAAGATAACAGTTGGCTCTTTCTAGGAACTAACTTTGAGTGAAGCTTAAGGGCAAAGAACCTCAGATCAACATGTGCCCATCCATTGGGCTAGAGAGTCAAAAACAAGGGTGTTGAAAAAGGAAGGAAAACACACAACCAACAAAAAGAAAACACACGACAAAAACAAACATACAACTAAAGCAAACTGCACAAAGAAGAGAGAAAGCTCTAATTCCTAAATATTTTGATATGTTGCCTACTATAGGGAAGCGGGAGCTTAGTTCCATCCAGATATAAGAGATAGAAGCTATTCTCTCCGTTGAGCTGCTTGATCTTGAAAGGCCCTCTCCAAAGAGAGTCAAATTTTCCATGCATGCCCTTTAGCTCTCTTCGCTTGTCCCATAAAAGGATGAGATCTCCCACCTAGAAATTCCTCTACTTAGCATTTTTATCAAACAATCTCTTGACTTGATTATGATGTTCGGTGATCCTGTCGACCACCCTTACTCTCTTTTCTTCAAGTTTTGTTAGATACACGATCCTCTTTTCTAGAGAATTCTAGAAAGTCTCATCCTCGATTACTCGTGCCAAGTGTAGAGCAAGGAGTTCTGCAGAAATGGGGAGCTCAATGTCAATTCCATATAACACTTGAAAAGGTGACATACTGAGAGATCTCTTCAGAGTAATATGGTCTGTCCACAAAGCATCATATAATGACTTGTTCCAGGACTGTTTATTCTCATCGACTAGCTTCCGTATGATGGTTACTAGGTTCTTATTACTGGATTCTACCTGACCATTTCCCTGGGGGTAATAATCTGAGGCATGGGCCAAGGTTATCCCATATTCATAGAAAAAACCGATAACTTCCCCTGAGGATAAGTTGGAAGCCTTATCAGCAACGATCTTGTGTGGGATGCTGATGAAGCTACAAATAACTTCAGAGGTGGCATTCTTAACAGGTATGGCCCCCACCCATTTGGTGAAGTAATCTGTTGCTGTTAGGACATAACTATGTCCAAAAATTTATTGGGGATGTAGTGCTTTGATATAGTCAATTCCCCATTTCCTGAATGGTCCATCAATAATGACGGGCCTGAGGGGAAAAGCAACCAATTTTGGTTTGCCAACAAACTATATGCAGAGCTCACATTTTGCTACCCAGGTCGCTGTATCCTGAAATAGTGTTGGCTAGTAATACCTATCCCGGATGATCTTATGTGCTATTACAGATGAGGATAAATGACCTCCGTAGGCTGAGTCATGAAAAGTTTCAAGCAATTTGATCTGTTGTGGTTTGTCAACGCATCGTAAGAAGATGCCATCAATACCGCAATTGTATAAACCATCATCCCATATGACATATCTGGCTTCCCTGAGCTTTACAGTCCACTTCTCCTTTGAAGTTAGATGAGCTGGGCACTCACCATAAGTGAGAAAGAAAGAAATGTCTGAATACCATTCATCACTAGTTGCAACAAATAGGACCATAGGTAGAAAATCAACTTTCTCCAGCTGACCCTGCACTTTGTCGATGCAATCAACTTCCTCTTTAGGGACCTCTGAATCTTTTTTTTCAGCCATAAGCTGACATAGGCCCTTACCTCTTACCAGCTTGGTTGGTTTTATGTCTAGATCATACTCCTGGACCTTCATGATCCAATTCCCTCGTAAGCTCCCTAACTCCTGTTGAGTTAGGATAGACTTAACTACCGTGTCAGGAACCAACACTACCGTATGAGAGTTTAGGATGTAGTACTAGAAGTTCTTGACTACTTTGACCACTGCGAAGGCATGTTTTTCTAACTGAGACATCTTCAATTCATGAGGCTTGAGAGGGGAGCTCATGAAAGCGATTGGGGATTCAACATCCTCAAAGTTCTTTTGCATTAAGATGGTTGATACAGTATGCGCAGATACATAACTGTACGTGATAAAATCCTTGGAGAATTCAGGACATACCAGGATAGGTGCATGGGCAATGGAGGCTTTTATATCCTTGAATGACACCTTTCCTTCTTCACTCCACCAGAAATATTATGACTCTTTCATCATATTTGATATGTGACGAGTCTTTTCAGCAAAGTCGGGAACAAAGCGTCTGAGAAAATTCACCTTTCTAAAGAAGGAGTGAACATCAGTCTTGCTTGTGGGTAAGGTAAGGCTCTGAATAGCCTTAACCCTTTCAACATCTATCTTTGTTCCTTCCTTGCTAACAATGTGTCCCAGCAAATTTCCTTCAGTGACCCCGAAAATAGAATTTTCTGGGTTTAGGAAAATCCCGTGTTCTCGACATCTAATCAATACTTGCTCCAAATGATCACAATGATCACTTCGCTTTTTTGAGAACACAATTAAGTCATCCAAAAAAACTATGATGACCTTTCCCATCATACATTTGAATGTGAATTCCATCACTCCCTAAAAGGTGGTAGCAACATTGGTCAAGCCAAAAGGCATCCTACTGTAGGTGAATCTGCCCCAAGGAGTAGTGAATGTCATTTTGAATCAGTCTTCAGGTGAGACTTCGATCTGATTATAGCCCAAAAATCCATCAAGCATGGACAGCATCTCTGAACCAGTTACTGCCTACAGAACCTGATCCATTATGGGCAGTGGGTAGTTGTCCTTCAAGGACACCTGATTCAGATTGTGAAAATCTATGCATATGTGTATCTCGCCATTCTTCTTTCGTACAAGCACGATGTTTTCGACCCAGGTACTATGATGGATAGGAAAGATGATTCTCACATCCAAAATTTTTTGTATTTCCACTTGGATGGTGCCCGAGATCTTGGGATTGTATTGTCTCTATTTCTATCTAAATGGTTTGACATCATCCTTTAACACGATGTCATGTTGGACATCCTTCATCTTGAAAGACTTTAGATTAGCATACGATCATGCCAATATGTTCATATATTTCTTCAGCAATTTGACAAACTTCTAATTTTCTTCGAGTGTACAACATTTCATGATGTTCACAAACTGCGGATCTTCTACAGTATCCAAGTTGACCGATTCAATCTCTGGAGAGGAGTTAGGATCATCTTATCGCTTCTTCTTGACAAAACGATCATGTTTGTCAAAAAATCATTCTAGAGAGACTAAACCCTTTGGAATTTTATTTCCCCTGAGCTGACATATGCCATCACCTTCTTTTGATTCATTCGCTTGACCAGTGACAGATTCACGGCATGCAGAAGTAGATCCTTCAAAATGAAGCTCATTGAAATTTTCTACTTTCTCTAGAAAGGCAATAAGCTAATTGTCATCGTTGAATACCTGATAGTGCTGAAAATTATCTGGCATGCTTGGGCGGAAGACTACCTCAATGGTATATGTGTCTGTTTTCAACCCTGGGTGAGGGAGCATAAGAGATGCTGAGACGGCCAATGAATCGGCCATGTCATTTTGAGCTCTTGGAACGACTTTTATTGAGAAAGTGTCAAATTCCTCAATGTTGTCCCATACTACGTTGCGGTAGTGCCTGAGTCTGTCATTTTTCACTTGGTACACCCCTTTTACCTGGTTGACGATCAGTTTGGCGTCACCTTGTACTTTTAGGTTCTTGATTCCTCTTTCTTTTGTAGCTTGCATACTGAGTAACAAAGATTCATACTCAGTAGTATTGTTTGTATTGAAAAACTACAATTTGAAAGAAAGAGGAAAAATCTCCTCTTCAGGAGATATCAGGACAGCTCCAGTGCCACATCCACTCGTTGCACAACTGCCATCAAACTGTAGTGTCCATATCTTGTTAAGGTCCTCCTCCTAGACAAGAACGTCCATTTTATCAGACTCAGTGGATAAGAAGTAGTTCCCCATCCCTGATGATTCAAAGATGATTTGAGCTTTGGGGTCGTCAGAATTGGTGACCAAATACTTCTTTCGTGATTCAAGCTCCAATGTCTGCATAACACCCTTGATGGGGATTCTTGCTTTGGACCAGTCCATATGAATCTCTCCACCAACTTCTTTATAAAAGCTTCTCCCTAGTAGAATTCCATATGCTACTGGGATATCAGCAACGAGGATGGTCATCTTTACCCTTTTCTCTGGGAACGCTACAAACGTGAACTGTGCATCTTTTATTTTACCAATTAATGAAACCTATTTGGTTTCCATGGAGTAACATATGCTGAAAGGCTTAGTAACAGTGAGGCCCAAAGCATGAGCGACCTTCGCCAGCATGACATTATCGGAAGCACCATAATCAATTATGCAGTTGCTTAGTTTGTGACCATTGATTAGGAGGGAGAGATAAAAAGGTTCAATTTTTCCTGATGCGGAAGTCAAGGCAACATTTATGTGAGATGCAGGAGGAGTGGAAAGGATTCCTTTCGGGGAGACACGAGAGGGGGCGGCAGCTTGGCTTTGAATATATTCAGTTTATCTTACAAGTTGCTCAAGGTTAGACTAAAGATATTCAGCTTCAAACATTTGAATATTGCTCTTTTTAACATGATCGACTATGTCAAATGTGACCAAGGGCTGCATTGATGAAGGAATGAATCCTTCATTTTGTGATGGCAGGGTATGGTTACTGGTCTTTATGGAAACAGAAGAAGGCTGATTTGGAGGAGACATGGCAGGAAAATATTTCTTCATAAAAGGCTTAATAGGAGGTTGAGTAGGAAGAGGATTACCTCTTTTAGCAATGGTTGGAGGCATGTTCGACACAGCCTTCTCTTTTTGTATCCTGGCAGCAACTTCTGCTTCTTTTCCTTGTGAGTGGGTGAAAACAGCATATGATTGTCCACTTGCATACCCTTGGGTACCCTCTTCTTCATCAGATTCCTCATCTTCAAATTCCATATACCTGATTGTAGAGTCACCAGCCGGTTCACCGACATCTTGATCATCTCCACCTTGCGATGAAGGTTCTTCATAAATTTGCTCCTCTTCTTCGATCTCAACCAGGGCATTGACTGAAGGAGCCTCAAGTGCCAACCGTGGAGCAGCTGCAGGAAAATGCTTATTTTGTGGGGAGTTGTTGGGAGTGAAGTTTCTCCATGGGATATCCTGGTATGGAGTGGAGGATGAAGCCTGAGCTAATTACTTTTTTAAAGTGAACAAGGTATTTTCCATCTTCTGGAATGCTGGATCTGATGAAGTGGCTTGAGAAGGAGTTGAAGCCTTAGGCTTGGACAGCTCTCATTTTAACTCACCAGATATAAGCAGGTTGTCTTCTATCCGAATGGCCATAGCTTGAGTGAGAACCAGGGTGGTGATTTGTTCTTGTAAGAGTAAGAAACTTACTCTTGAACCCATGGCATTCACAAAGAAACACTTTTGATTTTATTGTGTTGGCAACATGGCAGGCGGCACACGGTTAATCAGTAAATTGAAACGGGTGATAAAATTTTGCATGGTTTCATTGGCCTCCTTCTTTAAGTGAGTGATCTTTGATAGTAACACAAATGTGTCTTCTGAAGGCTTATACCTGTCTTCAAATGCAGTTTGTAATGTGGCCCAACTGGTGATAGATTCGGCCGGCAAATGTTGGAACCATTCTGCTGCAGGTCCTTGCAAGGTCTCTAGAAAGAGGCGTACTGACACATCTTCATGGGTCACATCTAGGATGCTGCATGACATAATGAATGCAGATATATGTGAATCCGTGCTTTGATTTCCACTCCCATCAAATCTTGGGAAATTCTTACGGTTTCCATGAGGAAGTGCATGAACTGGATGCGGCAATGCAAGAGGGCCCATAACGTTTCCCTATGGTACTACCATTTGAAATGCTGGAAAGAGGATGCAAGGCAGAAGTGTGGTTCCGCTGAGTAACAGAGCACTGCAAAGGGATGTGGAGGCTCCTTGCAAAAACTGGTTCTTTCGTGGAGGCGAGGCACTTCTGGCCGACCGATTAGCTGAACTCAGCGACGTGAAGCATGCTGGTGTAATACTGAAGTTGTGCCGTTGAAGTAGATCAAAAATAGGATCAACTTCTCCATAGGCTCTCCTGATACAGGTAAATGGCTCACCTGCCAGTGTATCTTTTCAGATCTACAATGATTTTAGAGCATATTTAAAAACTCTTTTTGTTTGTACTTGCTGATTTTCTGATTTTTCTGACAAAAATCAGCAGCATGTACTTTTCTAAATATTTAATTTTATCCCTCTTTTGAAAATTGATTGCGGTTTAATGACAAATATTAGCAAGGATAAAATAATGGATAACTTAGTAAGCTGATTTTTGGATCTTAGATTTGACTTTTTGCAAGGGTTTGAAAATATTTGTAAAAATATCAAGATCTTGGATCTACAGAAATATACAGGTTTTTATAAAAACTCAGCGAACTAAAGTTTTCTAACTGGTCCAGATCTATGGATCTCTGAAGAAAATTTTTAGTTTGGATCACTTTTGCAAAAATTTAGGATTTTAAACAAAGAGTTAAGATTTGCAAATAGGTAGTGATTTTTACAGTTTTATCTATTTTCTTAGTTTACCCACCAACTTTAAAAATTGTTGGTGTCTCTTAGCTGACATAAAATTCACATAGATCTGGTTCGATCCCCAGTAGAGTCGCCAAAAACTATTGGTCTGAAAATCTGTCAGGTGGGTAGATCTATGGATAGACAGGCCAACAGTGTGTAGGGCATAGCCCCTCTTTGAGACAGCAAAGCAAAACTGGTTTATTGTTATTCTACCAGCAGGAATCTATGTAAGTCTTACAGTATTCTACCTTCAAGGGGGTTTGGGATCTCATCCCGGTGGAAATAGTTCCGACGAAGAATAGAAAGGAATTAAGGAAGGAATGGAAGAAAGGTGGATCTGAAGGGAGAAAAGAAATGAATTCCAAAGTAGAAAGGTCAGAGGGTTTATGTTTTAGGCTGGTAGTAAACAGAGCCAAACTTAGTCACATAAACAAACAAAGCAATACTGATAAACAAATGACAAAAAACATAGGTGAATCCAACAGAATAAGCATGCAGATCTAACTTAAGAAAGATCTAACACGTAACACAGGAATTCAGCACAAAGTCTCAATTTTGTATTAATAATGTTCTGTTACAAGAAGGCTCAAAGTCTTTCTCTCTTCACTCTATTTTTCATACAAGTTTGCTCACATGGAATACAACAAGCATTCCAGTATTTATAGAAGGAGAAGGAGAAAGAAGACAAAAAGGAGCCAACAACTATTTACAAAATATCTACAAAATATTTAAAAGTCAAAAGTTGACTTTGGGGCAATTTTGTGGATAACAACATCTCATGATGCAACATGGATGATGTCATCATTTGTGCCAACATTCTTTTAAATATTTTACAAAAATGGGATAAATCCCAGGAGGAAGGAGCCTATTCGTCATCATCCCTTGGCTAGAAAGGAGTGTCATGCTTCTGCTCAGGAGAGGAAATGTGAAATTGAGCTCGATACTCCATGAACTTGCTGACCATCGTTTGAAGTTGATCCTGAGCGGGACCCTTGGTGTGATCCCCGATGACTTTGCAAGTCTCCCGTTCATCTCTGAGTCTTTCTGGGAGTTTGAAGTATTCATTACCTACCTCCATCAGGTATCCAACAAAGTCACGGCAGGCCAGAAGGTTGTTGATAGATTCTATATCAAAAGTGGCCTCTGACTCTAAACCCTACAATGTGATTCCTTTGAAAAGCCAAATAGTGTCATCTAATTTCCTCAAGGTGTATGATGGGGTGAGAAAACCTGGAGACATCCTTAAGATGATCTGCTCCATTTGATGCATTGCATCCAAGGCTTCCTCCTTGATTTTGTCTATTTTCTCCAAGACAAACTCCATTTGGTCAACCCGATAGTCTAAAGCAGCAAGGACTTTATTGGGTGCTCTCGGGTGATCGAAGACACCGAATTTCATTAAGTCATCGACTGGGAAGTCGAGCATCTTTTAGAATGTCTCGTGTTGCAACCTGGCATGGTCCAACTCTTCGGAGATAGGTCCTACTATTGCCTAGAGTTCCTTGTTAGCTTGATCTATATTTTGATACAGCTCTGTGAACTTTGTAATCACTTCCTCACTATCTTTGAGGATCTGCTCTCTCCAGGCGGACACTGCTACACCTTGCTCACCAATCTTGGCGTACTCATTTATCTTCTCCTGACTAAGGGCTTCAGGAGTTTTGGTGGCAGCTACAGGAGGTGCATTGCCCATCTTTTACAGGGCTTGGAGAAGATGCTTGTTTTGCTCTTTTAATATTCTCTTCTCTTCCTTTGCTTCTTGAAGCTTTTTGCAAAGGGCATCCACTGTGGATAAGGCCTCTCCTTGCAGGCTTTCTGAGGATGTTCCCATTGTGACCTGAGTCACTATAAAATCTGTAGGAGATAGATCTTTTTTCTCCTTTGTGGGATCAGGGTATGTGATCTCCATAACTCTTTCACCTGAAAGTGCTTTTAGAGAAGCGGGTTATAGCCTTTTGCTTCTTAGCCCCTTTAGTTGGAATAATAGAGAAGTCCATAGGTGCAATAGGGATTTTCCTCTTGTGCTGACTCAGGTGTTTGGAGATCCATTCTGGACTTAGGGGAGTGGGACCAGAGGAAGAAGAGGAAATGGGGGTGGAAGAAGGAGCAACTACAGTGGACACGGGGAAATGTGTTGAGACACTCAGTGGTGGCATTGAGAAAGAAGCCAACCCTCCAATGCTCATGGGGGTAGGAGTCACTGTAGGAGAGGAAACCGTGGGGGTGGAAGTGATCTGTGAGATGAGGGAATAAATGTTGGGGGAAAGATCCATGAGGGAAGAGAAGATGGAGGAAGAGGGAGGGGGAATGATAGAAGGCAAGGGAGAAGACACAACTAAAGGAGTGGTTGGTTGAGTGACATGAGGAGGGGAAGGAAGAGTGGGAGAGGGGATGATGGGAACCTCACCAGTTGTAGTAGTAGAAACATCCTGAGTGGATGTGCCCATTGGAGCACTTACCAATTCTTCTTCTTCTAGGGATATCAAGCTTACTACCTGCTCCTCGACAGCGGAAGGAGGGATCTCAGGAATTTCCTCTTGAGCAGTGCTTGGCTCTCCCTCTTCTATCTTTTCCTTTGCCTTTAAGCAAGTGCTTCAGCTTAGTGGGTGCATTACCCAAGGGATACATGGTAAAGTCTACTCCAAGGTAGATGAGACTATTTTTCTTGCACCAATGCAAAATGCGCTACAAAGTGCCTTTGACCCCTTCCTCAATAGTCGGAGGTGCCTTGTTTCTATTGATTTCAACAAACGGCTAATTGTCCCCATCCGTGTCTAGATAAACCTGATCAACCTCTTGATCAGTTTCTTGGAAACCCTTTGGTACAACGGCCACACCATATTGAATGATCTCTGCCAGGGCCAGGTGGGAGTGATCCTTTCATCTGAGCTTGACTTCATGATATAGATCGATGTAGATATATTTTATCTGAGGGATGTGAATTGGATCGAGCTTTTCCCTTGGAAGGCAATCACGAGGATCCAAGGTTGGCCTCACCATGAAATTATGCTTTAAGTTGAGAAATTCAAGCTATGCAAACATTTCCTAAGCTTTGCTCTGTGAAGTGTAGGTGTACCTGCCCACTATGAGGGGGAATGGAGTTTCACCCTTCTTTCTTTTCAAACACTTCTCATGGTATGTGATAAGTTGTCTAGACAGCTCCAATAGGATCAGCTTGGGTCCCGCATACCTTGGCAACTTGGTGGGCTCTCCCAAGAAGTTGGTGGCTCTGAGATAGGTGAAAGTGGGGAATTGCGTGAATAACGCTCCCCACTTCTCTTTGGTGGATACCACACTTTTGGTCATCTGACCATGAGTAATATTGGGCCTCAAGAGGTAGATGATGCCATAGAAGAAGGCATCGTTGATTTTGTTGAATTGTGCTATGATAGTTTCTAGTCTTAACTCTGGATAATACTCGTATATTTTGACTTGGGGCCATACCCCATACCGACTCAATGTTGGGTAGTCCCTCTCTGAGGCAGAAGCATATACCACGTAGGAGTTCATATAGAACTTCCCAGTTGTTGAAAGTTGTTGAAGCTGCTCCGAGATTGTGCTACTAATAATCTCTCCCCATTCAAAACGTTGATCAGGAATGTTTTTGCTCATTGTTTCTAAATATCTGAGCATCCACTTGTGAAAGTAATGGGCATCATGAAGCCCAAACACCCTACTCAGGAAATTTATGGTGTCACTCAACTCCTTTGAAAAGTCACTGCAATGAATGATTTGTATCCACCTGCGTACCACCTTCTTGTTTTTGAGGTACACCTCATTCATCAGCTACATTCATTTGTCTTCATTTTTTTTCCATGTCTTCATACAATCCTCTTGGCTTACCACTACAAAATGTCAGTTGTGAGGGATACCCAAAATGATCTCAAAATTCTAGGCAGTGAGGTTGATTATTACCTCGCCCTTCTCATTTTCGACACATCTTATTTCTTTATTGTAACAACAGCCCACCAACATCATGAACTCGTTGTTGATTGTGCTCATGGGAATCCCTGCAGTAAAGTGTAGACCACTGCTAACCAATTTATCCATCCATGGGCTGCCTGTGACCTTCTTGGTTCTGGCCTAGAAGTCCTCCATGTCAATGTGACCGAGTTCTTAATCTTTGATATCCAGGTCACACTCTGGAAGGGATTCAAGCATCCTGACCCTTTGGTATTTATATTTCATTTCTTCTTCTGTTAGCTTGGATTTACCCTTGGACTTGGTTGGCTTCTTACTCGATGAAGACATGTGTGAATCTTAGTTTAGTTGTTGATCTGCAAGAAGAATCAGGGAACTCCATCGTAAAAGAGTCATGTTAGCTGTTAAGTCGTCCATCAAAGCTTACAGAACGAAAAGTTAGCAATTTATGATCCTCTGGGCACAAGGCGCAGCTTTACTGCAAGCTGTAGGGTCTCAGAAAAGCAAGGTACACTTTGGGAACATGTTGCATGGGAGGAAACAGTGTCAAAAGGGGCGCGGGGCATGGAAAGACTACACACAACATTCAGATGTTGGTGTCAATGGATGTGCACGTGCACCATATGAAGTGTTTTAACTGGGCATAGATTTATTTGGTGTAGCAAGGTCTCAGGGTGTACCATCGGTGCATATGTGGTAGATGTAACATTAAGGTGAGGTCTGCCAAGGGTTTAGCTTGTGCGGTGCGAGAAGGGTTTACACAAAATTTAGATGTTGTAGCTGTAGGTGTGCTTGCACCTGCACCCGTGCCTAAGGAATTTTTTATATTTTATTTACAAGGTGCAGAGAAGGGTTATGCCGCATGCAGGGATAGTGCACCTGTGGCACAACTATGTTTAATGTAACAACAATGAAACTTGTGCCGAAGGAAAGACAGTGGGCTATTTTTTTGCAAAAATTTCATGTTTTTCACCCTTTGGCTCGGATTTTGATGGCAAGGATGAAAAAGTTAAGCAAAGCAGGGAATAAGTTTGAGTAGTTTCATGGCAGAGGTCTTCCACATTTGTAGATCTGGAAGGAGGACGGAGAATGGTTTTGGAGCTGAGTATTTGGATTCGTAAAACGGGTTGGGATTGCATTATCTTCTTAGGTTCATTATTATTTTTAACAATCCTAATCATCTAAACCAACAGAAAAACCACAACAAAGTCACAATAAAAGCAAGGACCACTTACCAGGAATATATAATGATAAAGAAGATGATGTGGGATCCACGAACGTGACAAATGGCAACACACAGGGCTGATAAGAACACTGACAAGTACAGAGGAATAAATTTTTCACATTTTTTGAATTATGAAAATGACAGGTCGGATGCGCCTATATATAGCAAAAGGTGTAATAAATGTGCCACCAAATTTTTCTATGGCGCACTTAGGGAGATGTTGACATGAAAATATTTGTGCCATGGTGCATCTTTCGAAATGTCAACACTGTGTTTTCAACGCCTTGGCAAAACATTAATAGGCGCAACATTTGGAGTGTTGATAGGTTGGTGCATGCGCCTTGGCGCACCTTTAACAGGTGCAACATTAAGAGGTGTAATATTTGGAATGTTGACACTTAATAGAATGCACCAAAGGAATATAAGGAGCACAATTTTGGTTGATGTAACGTGAAATAATATTGCGCCCAACCCAAAAAGGTTGAAAATGACCAAGTTCTAAAAACTATATTTCTAGAAAGGGATTTTATGCCATTCTGAATGTTAAGAGACCTCAAAGGGGGAACAAAATGGAAATTTTGGTATGGTTACCTACAAAATTTCCCTTGTCAACTTTACACAATAACAAGAGTCCAAAGGTAGTTTAGAGTTGTCTAGACAGTCCCTAGAGATCCCATAGTTTATAGGCAAGATGATTCTAATAGGGATATGGCAAGTCCTCAAATGGAAGATCCACTAGAGGAGATAAGGGCATCGTGGGATGAGGATGAAAACATGGGAGTTGGTGTTGGGTTTTCAGATTGGATGACCCAAACCTGGGCATCACAGATGGTGTTCGAGGGAGGGTATGAGGAGGAGGAGGACTTGCCCATGGAGGAGGAGGCAGCTCCTCGAGATGAGAGAGGGGATGATGGAGAGGAGAGTACAGATATGGCATGGCTACGTGTGGAGTTATATAATATGTGCATATACAAGGATACGTTTCAGGAGGAGAGGGATCAAGCCATAGAGAGAGGGATCAGTATATGAGGTAGTGAGAGGCCTATAGAGCTAGATTTTAAGATCTTGTATTAATCATTACATCAGAGTCAATGAGTGGTTCTCCGGGAGCTTCACAAAGAGTTAAAAAAATGGCACTGATAGGTATTGTTTCATTGAGTCATTACACAACATTAGTGGTGGAGGTGAGGTATTACGAGATTATTATTGTGCATCATATACCACAGACAATGAGATATGTAGAGTATCTAGCAGTGTAGTGAGACAGAGGAGGGAGTGTCACACTATCAGGGAGGACTACAAGCATGGTGTAGCCACAATGAGAAGGGGGCATGTGGGTGGTGATGATGCGTATGGATTGATCACAACACCTACCCCAGGAGGGGAGGACTTTAGATTATCATAGGTCTAGTTTACATATTTTTATGATATATCAACTTTGAGAGAGGGCCCTTAGAGGCCAATGATGCATGATGTATTGATACAATTGGAATTATGATATATAGATTATGATTTTGGCTTTAGTTCATAATGTTTTATGGATTTAATATGTATATTTAATGATGTTTGATGTGATGATGATGATGATCATATATGTTTAGAGAGTAGATGATATATACATAATGTGAGCATGATTATATCTTATTTAGATGACAAGGATGTTAAATTTATATGGTTGCTTGTATTGATTTGATGATGATGATGAGACTATGGATTAAATATGTGTGTGTATTGATTGGATGTTAATTTATGATATGAATCCTATTTAGACGTAGATGATATGGTGATATAATATTGATGACTATTTGTGTCATGTTGATGGATGGAGTTTGGTTTATGATTATGGAAAATGTGATGGATTAATAATGTATATACATAATAAGAAAGAAATATAACTAGGTGTGATAGTTACGAAATGACTATGATGTTAGTGAATCATGTGAGGAAAAACAACAAGTCGAGCCTTCAAATAAGGATAACCGTGAATAGATGAAACATGACTTATCAAGGAGATGTAACAAAAGAAAATTTAAATGAAACATGATCGTAGCAAAGAGCACATGAAGAACCAAATGCTTCTACTAGATAGGAGGTAAACAAGAAGGGAACCACTTAAGGAAAATACTTGCAACAAATAAAAAATGCTAACACATAACCAACAATATTTTGTCATTCCATGGATCATATGGGAAGATATGGAAAGGGGAACTCATAAACCAATGGTCGACATGACAAAGGGGGTTTGTGTGTGAATTATACATGGGAACTAGGTTCTCCATAGGTGGATTTTCCTATGTCTATACCCCAACTATGGGTAGTAGAAAATAAAATTGGTTAATGCGGGAAGTTTGCAACAAATGAGAAATTTGATAGATGCGGGAAGCTTTCTTAGGATGTTGATAGAAGGCTGATCAATGTGAGAAGCCTTCACTGCCAAGATGTAAAGGAGTATCCATCCTTCGAGGGTATGGTATTCTTCATAATTTTATAGCTTTTATGGAATGAAAGTGTTAATACATATGATATATGTCATTTGAGGGATCAGTCTATTTATTTGACTTTTTCTTTGCTTTTTTTTTGACATGAACAAGTGTCCTTCGAGGGATCCATCTATTTTTTATAATTTTGATGAGCATCTATGAACTTTTTGACTTTTACATGGGGCAAAGTTGGGGATAGCATGGTAGGAAACATAAAGGGGGAAAATGAATGTACAAGTGACACCCTTGGACCTTAGCACTGTTCCAATAGGTAAACAAGATTGTGATGGATGTAATTATCATGGATTTCTCACCAAATGATCCATAAGGATCCAAAATGAATCTACTTCATCAAATCAATCAGCATGAAGAAGGAAAAATAACACATGGAGGTTCTATATTTATAGTAACATGACCATCACTTTGTGTAGAGAGGCAGTTACAGAACCTCCATCCAACCAGGGTGATAGTCCTAAGACCTCCGGTCTACATTGGGTGGCGGTCCTAGCTCTTTTAGATAGAAAACAAAAATATGAAATGAAAATCCCTAGAATTTGAAAGGTTGTCTGTGTCTTTTATCCTCCATGACCTTTCCCATTCAATAGTGCATGGGAGGACATGATAAGGCTATAAATACATGTTTGCAGAAGAGAACAAGATCATCGAAGCATGAAAGCAAGTGAGAAAGAAGTTCTTAGTTCTGGAATTATGTTTATAGAAGAAAGGAGTGTGGAGACAGAGCAAGCAAGTAATTGGGAGGAAGTGTGAGATATTATCTACTTCTCTTTCATACTTATTGTAATTTATATAATTATTGTTTGAATTAGCCAATAAAAGTGGGAAGAAAGAGTGATTTCCCTTCCTGACTGGTTTTTCCTACTCTGGAGGTTTCTAGGATAAAAATTGTTGGTGTTTGTGAGTTTATATTCTTCCTTTCCTACTATTTTTTATTCGAAGCACAGGAAAAATTCATTCACTATCTATCTCTATCATTTTCTGATAGAAAGTAGAACAACAACGTTAAATTTTTATTATGTGGTTAATTCCAAAGTTGAAGAGTTTACAAAAAAAAATTGGTATAAGAGCTAACAAGTATCTAGGACTGTGTTATTCGTTCTTTGATTTTTATGACTATGACAAGATCTAAAGGTGAAGAGGCTTTACCTTACGATCCAGAAATTTCTACAAAGAAGTGGAAACAGAGAATTCGGGGAAAAATGGAGGAAGAGAACTTGGTCAGTAGAATTGAGATGTTGGAGACCATGATGGATAGGATGTTTAGAAGGCAAGAAGAACTTACAGATTTGTAAAAGACAACTTCTTTCAAGAAAGACTCCATGGAATCATTGATTTGAGGATTAGCTGAAAAAGTTTGGCATAGGGAAGAGCCACTATGAGGAAGATTATGGAGAAGAGCATGAAGAAGATACTTCAAACTCAAGAGAAAAGGTAAAACCTGATGATACTCCTTTTCAAGTTGAGACGAAAGTTGAGATTAAAATCTTGAAGGATAAGTAGATGAAAATTTGCTTGATAAATGGTTAAAACAGTTAGAAGTCTACTTTAACATCCATAATGTCACTGAGGCATAGAGAATCACCTTTGCACATCTCAAAATGGAGGGACAACGCTCTGGTTTGGTGGGAAACCCATCTAACCACTTGTGAAAATAAGCAACATCCTATTGTGAAATCTTGGCAATTATTTAAATAATTTCTTAGAGCTAACTGCTATCATATTGGCCAAAAGACTGAGCAAATTATTAAATGGTAGTATTTTAGACAAGACAGTGGTCAAAGTGTGTAGGATTATACCACAAAGTTTCAGAGGTAGGCCATGTTGCTAAAAATGGACTTGGAGGATTAGTATATTATGACTAAGTACTTGGGAGGACTTCAAACTCACCTTTGAATAAAATTCATCTCCACAAATCCCAAAGATCTCAATGAGGCGTGTGTGTTGGCATACTACATAGATGATGAAAAGAAGAAAGGAGAAGCAAAACCAAGGGAAAAGAAGTCAAAAAATTAGTAGAAAAAAGAGTATGGGAAGCCAAGTAACAAGGGTAAGTGGTAAAGGAAAGGTAAACAAGTTTCCACTACTTTACATACTTGTAAATATCCCAGGAATTTTGCAAGAACTGTGATATATATGGTCATACTAATGCTACATGTCAGAAGTTTCATTCATAGTTACATCCAAAGAACCGAACCAAAGAACTCAAATAATTCCATGATAGTTGTAAAAATAGAAGGGAAGGTGGAAATTGAAGATGATTCTGATGTAGACAAAAATTTTGGATGCACAGCCACCAACATGGACAACCAAGAAGAGGAGATGAGTAGACTATTCTATATCAAAATCTAGATCAAGATGACCAAGGTAAATGCTTTGGTTGATACCCGTTCTCAGTCTAACTTGATTTCTAAAGCCGTTGTAAAGAAGCTTGGTCTTGAGACTTACAAGCATCCACACCTTTATCCTTTGGGTTGCATTAAGAATGGTGTTAAATTTAGGTAACAAGAAGATGTAAGGTCAAGTTTGGGATAAATTCCCAATATATTGATGTTTTGAAGCTGACGTTATTCCACTCGATGCTTTTGATGTTGTATTAGGGAGTCCTTACTTATATATTAGTGATGTTATATTTATGAGAAGGGAAAACTGGTATAGATGGATCAAGGATGGGATCATCTACAACATCTAATAACACCAGCGTAAGACACGGGTTACTATGGTGAGTGCTAACTAAGCAAAACAACTTATTCAAGAAAATCGTAATCAATTTTGTTTACTTTGTTAAAGGATAAACAAGATAGGGTAGAAATTTTAGATATTTCTAACCAGGGAAAGCATGATTTAGATAGTATTATTCAGTCTATTCAGGAATTATTTTAGGCTCCCAATGGGTTACCACCAAAATGAGAAGTAGATCATGAGATTTAACTATTTCCAGAGTCCCCTCTACTGAACATTGGGTTATATATGCAATCCTTTCTTGAGAGTACTGAAGTAAAGAAACAACTCCATGAACTACTAGACCAAGGGGTGATACATCTGAACACCTCACCATGCAGTTTTCCTATCGTGATGGTGCTAAAGAAGGATGGTTCTTGGAGAATGTGCATCGAATACCGCACTTTAAAAAAGATCACCACAAAGAACAAATTTCCACTTCCTCGCATAGATGATCTCTTGGACCAGTTTCAACATGCCAAATTTTTTACGAAGTTGGATATCAAGTCAGGTTTATCACCAAGTTAGAATGAAGGAGGAGGATATATGGAAGACTGCCTTCAAGATAAAATAGGGTTTGTATGAATGGTTAGTACTTCCTTTTTGGTTATATAATGCACCCACTACATTTATGAAATTTATGAATGATGTATTACGGTATTTCATAGATTCATGTTGTCATTGTATATCTAGACGATATCTTGATTTTTGTAGTGCCACATGGGAAGAACCATCTAACTCATTTACAACAAGTCTTGCAAGTTCTCAGGGAGAAAACAACTACTTTGTAAAATGAAGAAATGTGAATTTTCCAAATAATCACTTGTCTATCTTGGACACATGGTTAGGAATGGTTGTGTTTGCAATTGCATTTTTCCAGCTGCCCAGACAATCTTCCATTTCTTTTCCTATGTTTGCACTCTACAACAGGTTTTTGTTTGCTTCAATGATCACATTCTACAATGCATTGATCTCCTCCATTTTCTCTCTTGTTACAATTTTAGGTTTGAACAAATCTTCCTTAGTAAGTGCCCTGAATTTTTCCTTTGATATCCTGCATTGTATTTCTTTCTGTAGAATTTTGTTTGAAAAATTGGCATTGAAGATCTTGAAACTTAGCCAATATTGCATCTTTGGAGGCTTCTCCTTTTTGTATCATATTGTTTTTTTTCTTTTTTACATTTCTTGCATGCATGAACTAGTATTGAATCTAATACACGTAAACAAGAAATATTTCAGAATAGGAAACCCAAATCAATTGAGACCCTACAGAAATATATTATGTTACAATTTTTATAAATATTAAGAAAACTTATCATCAAATTCCTATTGTATCCATTCCATCACACCAAAATACATGGGTAACTAGCCACTGTAATTGCTGTGTATATAGGAAATAGAGCTAGGTATGGGTTTTATTTGATGATAATACATATTTCTATTATGAATTTTTCATTCATATGTTGATTAAGGTAGTCAGTCTTATCAACAATCTATAATATCATATTGAAATTCTCAATATGAATATAATAGAAATATTTCTTAATAGAATAAATAATTGTATAAACACATGTTTGATGGACTAATATGAAATGGTGTTTCCATGTTATTTAGGAGGGAGTTTATTTTGGTAATCTCCATCAAGTTTCTAAATCTAATTGCAGAAAAAATTAATCTATTTGCAAAAAAAAGAAATTTGCAGGAAAAAAAATTGCAGGAAATCAAATTGCTGGAAATGAAATTACAGGAAAAGAAATTGCAGAAAATGAAAAACTTGAAAGAAAATTCTAATCTAGTTGCATGAAACAAAATTCTAAAGAAGCTATTGAATAAGAACCTCCTGTCACAAATCTTGTTAAGAGGTATTCTACTATCACTAGAATACTCTTTTAGAAAAATCTGAGTCTCCTAATAACACCATGATCCTCGGCAACGGTGCCAAAAATGACGGGTCGTTGTATTACCAGTCATTTAACCAACTCAAAGACAAGTTGGTGTCATTATAACCAAGGTGGTGTCTAAACATGTATGCAAAAGGAGAAAGGAAAATCTTATTCAACAATACTTCTTCCTAAGAAAACATACATAAATTAAACATGCATGAAAAAGAAACACACAACAACTAATCTACTGAAATAAATCTACAGTAAATAAACTATGCTAAGAAATAACAGAAAAATCCTCCTCCTTGGGGAAGAGTGGCTTTTGGCCATTCTCTTCCCTTTGGATTTGGAGAAACTACAATTAACTTTTAAAACTTTACTTGTATTGATTCAAAACTGATTTACAAAATATGCCCCCTTTTCCAAATATATAGAAGAGGTATTTATAGACATTACTCCTAGTTTACTTGGTCCACACTCCAAGAACTAACTACCTATTCTTGGGTGGATTTATTCAAAGCAATAAATACTAAACAAACTTGACTACAACAACCCACTTATCGTGGAGAATATTTCTACAACTCATCCCTTTAATCTAGGAACACAAAGTGGGAGAGTACTTATTCAACATTCCTAATACTATTCCACCATTTGCTCATCCTTGAAACATGGAGAGAAAAATGGGGAGTGCTAATTCCATGACTTTTAATTCTTCTTGGAATGCCACATGTATTCATGACTTTGGATTGCCACGTGTTTGGATCTATATTCTTGGTTGATGATGTGGAAGCAAAGAGTAGGCTGAATAGTTTGGTGCTCCTTTATATTATTTTGGAACAAACCAAAATACTTTCACTAGCTGAGTGTTTCCGTAGATGCATGAATAATTTTCGTAGCTAGGCATTTCCGTAGCTGTGTGAAGAATTTATGTAGATGTGTGAAGAATTTTTGTAGCTGGGCATTTTCGTAGCTATGTGAAGAATTTCCGTAGCTGCGTGAAGAATTTTCATAGCTACAATCTATGAACTTGGAGTATAGTTGTTTATGACCTATTTTCTACACACTATTGCATTCCAACTTTAGAAGAAATATCAAGAAATAACAATAATTAGATTGTAAATAGATTTCTAAAGAGATGATAAGATAAATCATATATTCTACCTTAAATATGATATATGTTATTAAAACTACATCTAAATTCACTTGAAAGCTTTATTTTGAGAGAGAGAATAAGAATGTTATTTGGTGATATAATGAGACATATTTTGGTCTCATCAATAGCCCCAAATCTGTACTTATGCATGATAACATAAGGTCTGATCCAGTTGTGAGTAAACTTTCCATGTTGGAACATTTCTAAAGTAGTGACATTTTGATTTTACTTAAGGACAAGATCACCTATGTTAAAGTCACGTTATTTAATATTTTTGTTGTAAGCATGTTTGACTCATTCTTAATAAACATGATTATGTTCAAGATCGAAAAGGTGACATTCATCTAATAACTTGAGTTATGCTAGACACTCATGGTGATAATATTCATCAGAAATGAAGTTGCGAAGAGACACACGTAGGGATGGAATTTTAACTTCAATTGGAAGAATGGCCTTAGAGCTGTAAATGAGAGAAAAGGGAGCAACATCTATGGAAGTTTGGATGCTAGTATTGTAAGCCCAAAGAGCAAACAAAATATGAAGGTGCCAATCACAACCTAATTTATTAATAGTTTTAGTGAGCATGTTGCGAAGATTTTTTTAGTGGCTTCATCTTGACCGTTAGCTTGAGGACAGTATGGAGAAGATAAACTAATCATGATGTTCAATGAGTCACAAATTTTCTTGACATCTTTGTTTTTAAAGGACTTTCCATTGTCCATGATAATTTTATGAGAAATGTCGCAGCAAAAAATGATGTCATGATAGATGAAGTTAATAATTTTATTATCCTTAATCGATGTAAGTGGAATTAATTCCACCCACATAGTGAAGCATTAGCTAACGGTGATTATGGAATGATGACCCTCATAAGAATGTGGGTTGATGAGACCAATGAGGTAAATCCCCCATTCTGAAAAGGACCAAATTTCCTAAGTTTATTTTGATAGCTGGATAGGAATACATATGAGATTGGAATCATGTTGGCATTTGACGTACTTCTTTACATATTCATAGTAGTCATGATTGACAGATGCACAATAATAACCCATGCATAGGACATGCTTGGCAACCACCAAACCACTAGAATGTCCCCCACATATATTTTCATGGACCTCTTGGATAATGCGAGTAGATTCGTGAGACTTAAGGAAATGAATAAAAAAGCTGTCAAAGTTGCACTTGTAAAGGATTTCACCAAGGATGACATAACGTTTAGCACATTGAAGAAAAGACATCCTACCATTTTTGGAAAAGTTAGAGGGAATGATGGATTGAGATAGATAATCAAAGATTTGAGAATACCAAAGGTTTTGCAAATAAGTGTCAACATGGTTGACATGAGGAAATTCATGAAGGTGGGTGGGTTGATCCTGATACCAAACAACAATGGAAAGATGGTCCTCTTCAGTTGTCCAAGGAATTTGAGAGGAAATGGAATCCATAGTGTCTATGAAGTGATTAGATGATCAAGGGATGAATTGAATGGTGTAGAAATAAAATGCCTCAAGAAGGAAATCAACGATATCCTTATACTTTTGTAAGACATCATTTTTACATTGATAGATACCTTTGACACTATTTATGATAAGTTGAAAGTCCCCGTAGATATCAAGGATTTGAACACAAATCAAGATAGTGGTTTTGAGACCTAATATGAGAGCTTCATACTCGACCATGTTGTTTATGCACTCAAAATTAATCTTTTTGAGATGGGTATATGAGTATCCCAAGGAGGAATGATGATGATGCTAGTGCCTACCCCTTGCTGACACTTAGAACCATTAAAGAATAGAGTCATCTTAAGAAGATAAAATTCATGCTAGAAATTGAATATTGAATTATAAAAGAAATTATCATGAGGGAGATGATTACCTAGAAGAGGGGCATTGGCTAACTGGTTGGCGATAGTTTGTCCCTTAATCAAATTTTGAGAGATGGACTCTAGGTCAAACTCTGTCATGAGCATGAGCTATCGAGTGATAAAATCATTGTGATACAGATTGGATTGCATGGTTTTGAGGAGATGAAATCTAGTGATAACAAAAGTATTATGATTGAGAATCTAATGTCGAAGCTTGGAAGTAGGGAAGAAAAGAGCACAACATGGCTTTTCAAATTTAGTGTAACGAGTCTCATAATCGTGAAAAGTGTGGCTAATATAGTAAATGACATACTCATGGCCTTACTCATTATGATGCGCTAACATAGCTCCTAAATCATGATTAGAGTTGGAGACATAGATATATAAGGGCTCCCCATCTCATGGAGGCATAAGTACCAATGGAGATAAGAGATACTACTTAAGACTATCAAAGGCCTATTGATAATCATGATCCCAATTGAAATAAGCATATTTACAAATAGTATGGTGAAAAGGATGGAAATGATCAAAAAAGTGGTAGATGAAGTGAGAAAAGGATTGAATACGACCTTAAATACTACGAAGCTGCTTCAACTTAGAGGGAGGAGGAATCTCGAGGATGGCCTTAATCTTAGCAGGGTCAACTTCAATACCCCTGATATAAACAATTAAGTTAAGGTATTTTTAGTTAGCAATACAAATACACACTTGGTTAGATTAAGGTGAAGAAATAAATGGATAAGATTCCCAAATAGGATCTATGAATAGCGATATGATCGCATCAATGTTTATATTTAGCTAGGGGTCATCAATGAAGTCCTCAATAGTTTTATGGATGAGATCATGAGAGATATAAGTCATGGTTCACTGATAAGTGGCTCTGACAATTTTAATTCTTAAGGGCATGACACAATACCAAAAGGTTCTCCATGGAGTGATGAATGACATATTATGTTGATCTTAAGGTTCGATAAATATCTAATTATACCCAGAGAAACCATCCTTAAGAGAAAACATCTCATGGCCTATAGTAAGGTCTACAATCCAATCAAGATTAGGAAGAGGGAAGTTGTCTTTAGGGTAAGTGAGGTTTAAATTTCAAAATTCCATATAGATATTAATATATACTTTTTCAATATATATGATGTTAGAAACCCATTGGGGATAGTCCATGGGGATGATGAAGTTAGTGGAAAGAATTCATTGCAACTCCTCTTTAACAAGGAGGAAAATTCAAGGGTGCATGTGGAAAAGCTTTTGCTTGACCAGATTAGAGTTGGGAAACATGAAAATATTATGGAAAACTATGGATGGATCAAGGCATGGCATGTTAGAGTATGACCAAATTCAAGCTCTTGTGGATCAAGGGATTGACCCACTTTGAGAATGCGGGCTCCTAAAGAGTCCCTATGGTTATGTCGATGGTGGCTTCATTAATAATAATGGATGACTCAGATGGTAAGGTATTATGAATATAATAATCCTCTAACCCCATATGGGAAAGAATATCATCATCTTCAGCTCAATGGAGAATGTTGATGGTAGAATAAGCTTCTTCCATCATTTCCAAATACCGAAGAGGGAGGGACCTAGTTTGATTTTCACACTAATAAGGGGCAGGTCCTAAGGTGATGGTGGAAACTAAAAATAAGCCAAAATTTATAGACATGGTGTCATTTGTATCCATAGCCTCGTAGGATGGAGAAGATGGAAAAGGCATTTATGTAAGCATCATAGATGGTGGAATGGGATCGACAGATTATTATCTATAACCTAGTCCAAATTTTTCATGGGGCTTTCTTGATTGATCAATAAAATGGTCATATGCGCCTTTCTTATAATTCTCCATTTCAAATCCTTTCTAGGATCAATGGTGAAGATAGGTGTGTGTGAATGATTTCTTGTAAAGATAACCAAATTTGTTGATGTATAGCTTGGTATGAGATTGGATGTCAATGTGAGATGGAGGGTGATTGATACCACCATAGATGAGAGTGGTATGAAGATGAGGTGGACCAAAAGGAATGATATCCCTAAATTTTTTTTGATACCTAGGTTCTCTATTTTTTCTACTAAGTCTATTTGACGTGGGAAGATTGTTTAGTGTAAGGATTCAATACTCTCCTAATGAGAGCTTATCAATTACTTTGTCGATAGAATCATCATTTGGAAGCTTAGATGTGGGAAAATATGAGCTAGTGGATAGTTGAGATGAATTTTTGGTGGGGATGATCATGTCATTAGGATGATAAGTCATGTTACATGCTTTGAATGGTGGGGTGTCCATGGGGAGAGTCAAGATATTCCCCTCCTCATATTTGATACATCAGTGGAGGGTAGAAGAGATGCAATGCATAACATGGATCCAAGGTTGTCCTAATAAGAAATTATACTCAAAACTCCCCCTCTATGATATAGAATATTTCATGAAGGATTGTTTCACCAACACGGATGGGAAGAATGACCATGCCTAAGGCAGGTACAATAGCTTCATTGAAAGTGTGCAAGACCATGGGTGATTGGGTGACAATGGATTTAGGGAGCTTGAGTTGGTCAAAAGTATGGGATGATATGAGGTCAAATTAGCCCCATTATCAATTATAGATTGACGAATGAAGGTTTCGATACATACGGTGATGAAGATGGGAAGATCATGTTCATTTGGTGGGATTATGTTGATAATTTCATGCTTTGGGGAAGTCTTCGGCTACCCTTTTCAACCCAAATGCAAATTTCATCTGTTGATAACTCTACGATTTATCCAAAGGTATTTCAAACAATCGAACCAACCATGTCCATACCATTCATAACAACATATTATTCATCACCCTCGCCTACACCTAAACCTTTACGAAAAATCAAACTTGATCCTATGCCTAAGAGCCTACCTGCACCTATATTTTCCCTCGTAGACAAAACCATCACCACATTGGGAGTCATGTCAATGTCAAGCCTAGTCCATCCTCTTGTAAAATTGGACTTAGCCACATCTTCCCAAGCTCACGCAAAAACCATTCCCCCATATAAAAGGAAGACCCAACCTTTTAGACCATATACACCAGTTTCACCAACTACTCCTTTGTCACCTTCACCATTTCCCTCCATCCTAGGACCTCCCTTGTCAACCTTGGCCAAACAACCTCCTATCCAAGGCAAACCAAAAGCACAGCAGCCACCTCTTCATCACAATATTTTATTACACTCAACTTACCTGCACAACGTACACCTTCGAGGTTACCCACATCTTTCTTACCACCTATATGCCCACCACCTATAGTAACCTCATCACTACATATGATATTTCCTTCTCTTTAACCCATACCTTTCACCTTGCCTCTATAAGAAACCTTCACCACACCTCCTTCATCACCTTGGCTAACTTGTCCTCTTTTTTCATCTACCTTCCCTTCCACATCACATACTCCTTCCTCACCTTTACCCAGGAAGGTGCAACCAAAATTGAAAAACCCACTACCCTCCAAATAGGTAGTTAAGCCTACAACACCTTCTACCACTAGTTCATCTACTATGCCTTTACCCAAGAAGGTACAACTCAAATCTAAAACAGTACCACCTACCAAACCAGTGGTCAAACCCATTTCACATCCAATTCCACCTCTCGTGACACCTCTCCCACCAAAATGACCCACACTTCAATCCAAACCCACACTCACCTCACATTATGATCCATTGATAGGGTCTTACGCCAACATTCTAGCTAACCTTTTAGATACCTCCGTCATCACATTGTCACCCCTTAGACCTTATAACCCACTCAAACCCAAACCAAAAAGGTTTGATGATACTAAAATTTGCACCTACCATCGTGTGTCAGGGCATGATGTAGAAATCCATAAGGCTTTTAAAACTGTTTTCCTTTAATTTTCTCCTCCTGAAGAAAATTTTGACAATAATGATCTTCTAGATGAGGACCCTGTTCCACCTCCACCTATCACCACACATCTTCACCCACTATCTATTCAGTGACCTGCATCACCACCTCCATAAACCTTTTATCCACTTCTAAAATTTGAGATCAATATGGTCCGTATAAGAGAGCTTTCTAAAACCCCACAAAAATTCCAGTGTGTCCTACTTATTTCACAAGGATTTTATCCCGCACTAGGTTATTATCCATCATGTAGTTATAATTTTCATGAAACACCTTCTCCATCTACCATTCTTCCTCATATTAACATGATCCAAGTCACCGCTCATGCCTAGAAAGACAAAGGAAAGGAGAAGGAAACCAACCCATCCGCAAATCCTGTGCCCAATATACCATCTGCACCCACACCAAAAATCACCATTCGAGGACCCAAATACCATATTTATGATGGGTTCACCCATCGAACAATGATAAAACAATTACACCAATCCCATCTAAAAATGTATTTATACGACATTATCCAAACCTCTGAATCTCATCGATAAGACCTCATGGAGGTTCTACAATGCATTGAGGTTTTACCTAATGACCCTATGCCTATGGCCTCTATTATCACCCCTCACCATGTGGCCTCTCTCACCAATGTATCCCATTCCTATACACCCATTATCACTCATCAAGTAGTCTCTCTTAGTTTCTCTTACAATGAGATTGTACCTCTCCAATTAGATGATCCTGATCCTTCCCTTTTTATTTACGTCTATATTCATAATAGACATGTTTAACATGTTATGATCGATGGTGGTGCTAATATCAACATCATATCCTTCCATGCGTATAACAAAATTCATATCCCTGCCAATTACATCCATAATAATCTAGTTATTTTGTGTTCATTCAATCATGCCATAACTTCGACCCTTGGCACCATCATTCTCCACATTCTTGTGGGCCCCCATACCATTCCAGAATTATCCTATGTCTTAGAGGGGGAATTCCAATACAACTTATTACATGGCTGACCTTGGATATGCATCATGTGTTCTGTTCCTTCAACCTTACACCATTGTGTACAAATTTGAACATGAATGACATAACTATACTAGCTGACCCTTCGCTATTCAAAACCTGTAACATGTTGTATCAACCTAATGATGTTCTTGTACCAGTTAAGGCATCCACCACTATTTCCACTTCTCCTTCACCCACAACCCTATCTACTAATGTTTCCACTACCTCTCCCACACCTATTTTCTTAATTCTCACTTATGTCATAACCTCCACAGCCAACCCATCCTCTAAGACATCTACTTCTCAACCAACCAACGCTTCTTCTTCACAATCACCTAGCGATTCATCTATTCCCACTACCCACATATCTACTACCAATCCCTTACAAGGTGTTTTTCAATGTCTCACTTTGGGGGAGTACCATCTGTATAACATCTACACATTCCTTGCTCCTCAAGAGTATGGTAACCTTCACCAACATCCTCACTATGATCATCGCATAGGAAAGGTTTTCCCTTATGGTCCTCCCCACCTTCGTACCAACTTAACATATGGGGGACTTAAATCTTCTACCTACTCGCTCGAGCCACCTTCCCAAATGTGACCATTTTCATCTGACCCCAAATCTCTTACCAACCATTGTTTCTCCCACACCTTCCTCCATCATTCTGTGTAGAAGGGCTCTAGCTTTGGTTTCTTTGAACAGGTCCACCATATAGTCATCTTGTGCACCACACACAAACATAAAGACCGAAGTGGTATTGGATTTTCCAAACCATCTTCCAATAAATCCCACATTGAGCTCATTGAGGATGACAACCTCCCTTCATCCCATCTCCCAACTTCACCGCCTTCACCTACAGATTCTATGGATCCAGAATCCATTCCTCCTAAAAAAACATTTCATGAACACCATTTCCCTGGGACCACTAACTTATCAACGAGATGGAGAGGCTCCCTCTTCTCTTCCCTTTATGTATCCTAAGATGATAAATGATGATACACCTTCTATTAACTTCATTCAATGTCAGGACGATGAGGCTATTCTCACCTACCTTGGTGTATAAGATTCTTATATTCATTGGGCGTTACCTTATGAGACATAAACCATGTTAAACGAATCGACCATTGAAATCAATATCCACACTCAAGACTACCCACACATTTTAAGGATAGGAAATACATGAACTTGGGTGGTTTAACCCTAATACCAAACAACAATGGAAATATGGTCCTCTTCAGTTATCTAAGGGATTTAAGAGGAAAGGGAAGCCATAGTGTCTATGAAGTGATTAGATGATCAAGGGATGAATTGAATGGTGTAGAAATAAAATGACTCAAGAAGGAAGTCAATGATATCCTTATACTTTTGCAAGACATCATTTTTACACTGATAGATCCTTTGACTTGATTAATGATAAGTTAAGAATCCCCATAGATATCAAGGATTTGAACACCAAACAAGATAGAGGTTTCGAGACCTAATATGAGAGATTCATACTCGACCATGTTATTTATGCACTCAAAAGTAAGCTTGTTTGAGATGGGTATAGGAGTATCCCAAGGAGGAATGTTGATGATTCCAGTTCCTCCCCCTTGCTAACACTTAGAACTGTCAAAGAAGAGGGTAATCTTAAGCAGATAAAATTCATGCTAGAAATTGAATATTGACTTATAAAGGAAGTGTTCATGAGGGATATGATTATCTGGAAGAGGGGCATTGGCTAACTAGTCGGCAATAGTTTGGCCCTTAATCAAATTTTGAGAGATGGACTCTAGGTCAAACTCTGTCATGAGCATGATCCATCCAGTGATACAATCATTATGATACAACTTGGATTGCATGGTTTTAAGGAGATGAAAGCTAGTGATAATAGAAGTATTATGATTGAGAAGCTAATGTCAAATCTTGGAAGTAGGGAAGAAAAGAGCACAACATAGCTTTTCAAATTTAGTGTAATGAGTCTCATAATCATGAAAAGTGTGGCTAGTATAGTAGATGACCTGCTTATGGCCTTACTCATTATGATGTGCTAACATAGCTCCTAGAGCATGATTAGAGTTGGAGACATAGATATATAAGGACTCCCCCTCTCGTGGAGATGTAAGCACCAATGGAGATAAGAGATATTGCTTAAGACTGTCAAAGGCCTGTTGATAATTACGATCCCAATTAAAATTAACATATTTACAAAGAAGATGGTGAAAAGTCTGGAAATGATCAAAAAACTATGAAATGAAGTGACAAATGTATTGAATACAACCTTAAAGACTATGAATCTTCTTTAAGTTAGAGGGAGGAGGCATCTCAAGGATGGCCTTAATCTTAGCAGGGTCAACTTCAATACCCCTGATATAAACAATAAAGTTAAGGAATTTGTAATTAGCAATCCAATTACACACTTGGTTAGATTAAGGTGAAGAAATAAATGGATAATATTCCCAAAGAAGATCTATGAATAGTGAGATGATCGCGTCGATGTTTAGATTTACCCAGGAGGTCATCAATGTAGTCCTTAATGGTTTTATGGATGAGATCATGAAAGATATAAGTCATGGCTAGTTGATTAGTTGCTCTGAAATTTTTAAGACTTAAGGGAATGATGCAATAGCAAAATTTTCTCCATGGAGTGATGAAAAACATATTATGTTGATCTTTTGGTTCGATAAGTATCTAATTATACCTAGAGAAACCATCCATAAGATAAAACATATTATGGCATGTAGTAAGGTCTACAAGTTGATTGAGGTTAGGAAGAGGGAAGTTGTCTTTAGGGTAAGTGAGGTTTAAATCTTAAAAGTCCATGTAGATATTACTATACACTTTTACAACATATATGATGTTATAAATGCATTAGAGATAGTCAATAGGGATGATGAAGTTAGTTGAAATAAGGTATTGTAGCTCCTCTTTAATAAGGAGGGAAATTTGAGGGTGCATGTGGCAAAGATTCTGCTTGATCATATTAGTATTGGGAAAGGTGATGATATTGTGGACAACTGTGGATGGATCAAGGCCTGACATGTCAGAGTATGACCATGTGAATGCTTTACTGTGGTGAGAAATGAACACAGTGAAGGATTCAAGCTCTTGCAGATCAAGGGATTGATCCACTTTGAGAATGTAATCTCCTAAAGAGTGTCGATGTTTATGTTGAGGGTGTCTTCTTTAATAAGATTGGATGAGTCAGATGGTAAGGTATTATGAAGATAATAATCTTCTAACCCCATGTGGGAAATAATGATGTCATCTTTAGCTCAATGGGGAATGTCGATGGTGGACAAAGCTTCATCCATAATTTCTGAATACTGAAGAGGGAGGGACCTAGTTTTATTTTCACACTAATAAGTGACAAGTCCTAAGGTGATGGTGGAAACTAAAAAAAAATCCAAAAGCTATAGACATGTTTTCATCTTTATCCATAGCCTTGTAGGATGGAGAATATGGATTTTCATCTTTATCCATAGCCTTGTAGGATGGAGAATATGGAGAAGGCATGTCCGTAAGCATCATATATGGTGGAATGGGATTGACGGATTGTTCTCTATAACCTAGTCCAAATATTTCATGGGACTTACGTGATTGATCAATAAAAATTTCATGCATTCCTTTCTCATAACACCCCATTCCAAATCCTTTAATGGCACAACAATGAAGATAGTTTTGCGTGAATGATTTCTTGTAAAGACAACCAAATCTATTGATGTATAACTAGGTATGAGGTTTGACATCAATGTGATATGAAGGGTGATTGACACCACCATAGATGAGAGCAGTATGAAGATGAGATGGACCAAAATGAATGATATACCTAAATTTATGTTGATACATAGTTTCTTTTTTTGGTCTAATAAGTCTATTTGACATGGGAAGAGCATTTGGTGTAAGGATGTGATACTCCCCTAATGAGAGCTTATCCATTACTTTGTTGATAGAATCACCATTTGGAAGCTTAGATGCGGGAAAAGATGAGCTAGTTTATGGTTGAGATGAATAGTGGGTGGGGATGATCATGTCATTAGGATGATAAGTCATGTTACATGCTTCGAATGGTAGGGTATCCGTGGGGAGAGTCAATATCTTCCCCTCGTGCTTATATTTGATACATCGGTAGAGGGTAGAAGGGATGTAACACATAACATGGATCCAATGTTGTCCTAATAAGACATTATACTAAAATATCCCCCTCTATGATATAGAATATTTCATGGAGTAATTTTTCACCAATGCGGATGTGAAGAATGAGCATTGCCTAAGGTAGGTGCAATAGCGTCATTGAAAGCATGTAAGACCGCAGGTGATTGATAAAAATTAGATTTAGGGAGCTTGAGTTGGTCAGAAGTATTGGATGATATACTGTTAATGCTAGCTCCATTTTCAATCATAGATCAACGAATGAAGGTGTCTTTTATATGGATGGTGATGAAGAGGGGAAGATCATGCTCATTTGGTGTGATGTCTGAAATATCACTGTCATCAAAAGATATGGAAATCAGGGTAGTAAGCAACCTGATACGAGATGTGAAGTGTTGAGCCTCATCATTAGTAGTAGGAATACGTTTAAAAGTTTCCATGAGGGATTACCTATGATCTGGATAAATTTGGATAAGCTCATAGAGTGAAATCTTAACCAGGGCCTAATGGAGTTATTTCGTTATATTATGTTCAAGAGCAACAAGCTGAGGGGTAGCTAAGATGGAGACCTTAGGATTTGATGATGAAGATGGTTGGGTAGACTCTTTAGGAATGACAATAACCACCTTGGAATTTGATTGGTTGGGTGGAGGATATTCACGAGAAGAATGAGTGGTAACCCAAAAATCATCAATGTATAGTGGAGTATGCTCCTCTAGAGGAGCAGAAGTGGGTGGATGGATGGTGATATAATTCTTAGATAAGTGGGTGACTTAAATTTTTTAGTGGATGAGGGTTTGGATGAAAAATTCGATGATGGAATATTTGGTCCCTCTTTAAGGAGGTCATCTTGGTCAAAGAGATTATGGATTATGGTTTGAAGAGCCTTGCAATTTTTGATATCATGCCCTGGTACACGATGGTATGCATAAACATTATTAGAATCAAACCATGAAGGTAATGGTGCATTTTGGTCAAAGGGTTTGATTGATGGTAAAGTGATTGCCAAAGCTTGGATTAATTCGTAAAACATTGTCATATAATACCCTAACGGAATATATGATGATGCATCTATAGATGGAGGGGTAATGATGAAGGTGATTATTTATTGGTTTGAGGGGGTTTGATGGGAGCCTTTTATTTTGTCTTATATTTTGAGGAAGATGAATATGATTGGATTTTAATTTGAGTCTTGGTTGATGATGTGAATGGTTTGGATCCAGTTTTGGGAATAGAAGTGGTAGATGGTTTAGGAGGAGGATTCATATTAGAAGAAGGCATTTGTTGTGTTTTCTTACTAGTGGTAGAGGGTTTAGATGCAAGGGTGGCCCCAAGATATAATAATATGTTCCTAAGGATGATGATGGTGTAGTCTCGAAGTTATTAGTCTTAGGGGAAGAAAGCTCCAAATTTTTATGTGGATGTGTAAGATATTTTTGAATGGGGATGCCAATTTTTTTAGTTTTCACTTGTGGAGACTTGTCCTTGGTGGAAGTAGTGACATCTTCAGTTGGAAGATCCATGGTGGGTGGTTTTGGTAGAAATTATTGTAATATTGATAGTGGGAGGGGTTTTTGCATGATGCCTTTAACAACATCCAAAGGGGAGATTGATTGTGTGGTCTTAGGATGAATGGGTATAGGTGTCATAGTTGTTGTTGATGTGATAGAAGTGTTACTTATAATTGTATTGATAATGGGATTAAGTGAAGGTATAGTCATAGGTGTAATTTTATATGTTGGTATAGAGATGATTTATTTTGTAGATGGGGGGTGAATATCATTTGTGGTTTTCTTGGGTGAGGGTGGTTACATCATAAATTTCTTAAGGGGTGCCATAGTGATACTAGAAAATTGAGATGTAGATGTAATTATGTTAGAGGATGTGGTTAATTTGGAAATGGGTGTAGCCATAGAAGTGGATGTTGGTGAAGAAAGGGGTTCAATGGATGCAGTTATATATGGTGAAGATGTCAAAGTGGGTATAATCAAGTCTAAATAAGTTGTGGTCATGGTTGATGTTGATGAAGGTGTGATAGTTAGAGAGGGATCTAAAATAGATGTAGGTGTCATAGATGATAGAGTTATGGATGTTGAAATTTTATCTATAGTGTTAATAATGTGTGTGTTAGGTGCTTTTGATGAATAAGGTTGAGTCTTATTATTGGGTGAATGGTTTGGGAAAGGTTTCTTGAAGACATCTAAGGGTTTATTGGGTGGTGCGTTAGGTTTTTCCACTTGAATTTCACCCAAGTATATGATTTTTTGAACCAAATATTTAAATGTGTGACACCTTTCGATGTTATGGTTGTGGACTTGGTGATACTTACAATTGTACTATTCACGGTACCATACTGTTTTAGGTCATGTTTCGTCGAATGGTCTAATGGGTGGAATTCAAATGAGATTAACCACCATCAAATTGTCAAAAAATTGAACTATATGACTCTCCAAGAGGGGTGTAATTGGGGGTTGGTCTAGGAGCTCTTCGCATAGGCTCCATGTGAGAAGTACATGCAGATGATGATTTGACCATGATGGTATTAGCGGAAGTTTTAGATTTGTCATTGTGTGAAGATGATTTTTTGAACTACATCTTAGGTTTGTTGGATCAAAGTTTAACATGACCTTGCTCAAGGGCATGAAGTTCAAGTTTGTGATCCATGGTGAATGCTTCCTCGAAGGTTTGAAATGATTGGATTTGAAGGGTGGATGAAATATTATTTGCCCAAGACCATGAGAATATTTCAATGAGTTCAGTCTATGGAAGCGTAAATTAAAGTTGGTTGATGATGTTATGCCATCATGAAATGAATTCAAAAATAGATTTTTCATCATATGGTTGTCAGTGACATAAAGGTTTGTGATGGTAAATTTTATGCGCAATGTTTATTGAGAAGTGTTCAAGGAAGATTTTTGTAAGTTGGGTGAATGTGAATAATGAATGTTGTAGGATGTTGTTATACCAATCTAGTGTTGGTCTTTTCAAATACATGGGAAACGTGTGTGACATGAGGTCTTGATCATGAGAAATGAGACAACATGCATGTCTAAATGCATGAAGATGTTGTTGAGGATCGTCCTTACTATTGAATTTAGAAAATTCGGGCATTTCTCAATTAGCAGGATAAGGTTTGACCGAAACATATGAGTTGATGGGTTTTTTGTAAATTTGATCATAAGAAAACATGGTTTTAGATCCTATGGTTGCAGCTTCAAGATTGGCCATCTGAATCAATATAACTTATAGGGGATAATTGGATGGTTAAGATGTCATAATAGGAATTTGATATGTGTGTGACATGGATTGATGAGGTTGTTGATATGCTTGATAGTTTTGAGGGTGTGTTCACATTGGTGGAGGTAGTTGATGAGGGGGGATAAAATTAAAGGCTTGTGAATATTTATGGTTGAGTCACAACTTGGTGTTGGGAGATGGGAATATGATATGATTGGTTGGATTGAGTAGGTTGTTGTGAGATTGGGACATATGATTGATTGGTTGTAGGATTAGTTGGGACATAAATGATAGGTGGTTGGGAAGTTTGATTTGATTGGATGAGGATGTGATAGTGAGCTCCTTGAGGAGGTGGGCCATGAGCCTGTATTGATTTGGCTGGAAGAGGTTGTGAAATGACCATGCTATCATGAACATGTGATGTAGAAATGAGAGGTAATGTAGTATGATGTTGGTCGGATATAGGAGAAAGAAAAAATGATTATTGAGGTGGTTGAATAGGAAGGCAAATGATTTTTTAGAAAGTGAAGTGATGGGAATGGAAGAACGGATGGCAGTGTTAACATGAGGTAGATTGGTTGGAAGAGGAACCACCAATTGAGTATTTTGATGATTGGTTGGATTGGAAGAAGATGGTTGATTAGGGTAAAATTCATTTTGGGATTTGGAAAGCTCACTCATGGATCTTGCAAAGAACATTGCGAGTTGAGAGGTAAGCACTTGATTAGACTCTAGATTATAATGATAAGCATAAATTTGTTGCAAAGGTGGTCCATTAACAGGAAGATTAGTGTTCTTGTGAAGAACATCGTGGAGAGAAACTAGATTTACGTCAAGAAGCTCCTTAAACTCCACAGAACCATGAGGGACGAGGGGATGCCCAGAAGCATCAATAGAGGAAGCAGATGGAGGATTGGATGATATAGAAGGAATGGGCTTATGATAGAGGAAGGCATTGGTTTCATCATGGGGATTGGATTGAAACAACTACATTTCCTAAAGAGGAGGAATGGTGAAAACGGGTTGGGTAACCGAGGTTGAAACGACTAAAGGATTACAAGTGAGAATGCAAAGTGGGAGGTTGGTTGAATGGTAGTGGGGATTGAGACATTGTTTCACATGTTTTTTTCCATTTTCTTAGATTGAGATCTAGTGATAAATCACATAAAACAAACAAAGCTAAAACTATGCTGATTTTTAATTAAAACAAGAAAGGCACACAACAAGTTTTTTCTTATCTTGATTAACTTAAGATGTGAAAAATAGGTTGATGGGGTACTTAAGAAATGTCAATCTATGGATGGTTTTGGTTATTTTTGGTTGTGGAGTCCTTGATATACCTGAAGATACATGAGGGCTGAATATGTGCAAGATTTATAACAAGGCCATAACACCATCAAAAAATTTCAATTAGGTGATGAAATCCCAATCAGTTCCACCTAGTAGAGAATTTCTATATGTGTAAGTTAATTTGTGAGTTTGGTTGTGTGTGATGAAGTGAAATACAATGTGTTAAACCCCCTAGTTAAAATATATTTTCAAACAAGGATGCAAGGGTTAGTTTTAGATCCAAAACCAAGTGTGTATTTCAATGAGAACAAGCAAGAAAGAAAGGGAAATTATGATGCAAAATTATAAACTAAGAAAAAAGGGGAATACCTAGAGTATGCTTTTCCTTTTTATTTGATCTTAAAATTAGTGTAAAAGAAAAATAAAATCCAAGAAATCTGCAATGCAATGTATACTCCTTCCTTACAAGGTTAGTGGAAATGAAAGGAAATGAAAAATAAATTTAAAAACTCACCTAAAAAGGGTGGTCCCACTAGGCATGCCATAATGTTGGCCAAGATTTCTTCTTTCCTACTCAAATTAATGACTAGTACTGAAAGAAACTAGAAACTCAAAACATGGAGGGTTTATGGTACTTGAAAGTGATAATATGGACGGGCGCAAATCATGAAAAAATTCTTGCTTCCAGTTCAATGATCTGCACAAAAAATAACACTAGAATAAAAAATAGATTAGTAAATAGGATGGAGGGCTTCCTAACTACGTCGTTTCAAAGAATTGTGAACTTGTTTGGATGGATTTCAACCCTCTTGTATATGATATGAAATATAAAACCTGGTGATGGATCTAATAAAAGTGTATATTATCTGAAACAGAACTATGAAAATAGATCTGAGTTGATAGTGAAGAAATATGATGCAAATATAAAAAAATGAGGGAAACCTGACAGAGGTCGATGGTGACCCGAGGACATAGTGGGCTAGTCAATAGTGATTGGAGCTAGATGATGTAGACCTGTGACAAAAATATATCTATAAGATCATGTGGATGAATCTGAATTGAACACTATCTGCAAATAAATCTGAGATGAACACATGCACTTGCAAAACATACTAAACCTATAAATAGGTGAAAGGATACAAGAAAATTATGGAAAATAAGGGCAAATGGTGAAGTGATAGGGCTGGTCAACAACAACCAAGATCAATCGATGGTGACTAGGGTCTGAGAAAATAGATCAAAATGACATAGTGGAAGAATGACAAGATTTGGAAAACAGAGGCAGACAAAATTTGGGAACAGAGACTATTGAAGATCTAAGTGACAGAAACAAGCTGAATGGGGGTTGGGTCAATGGTTCTTGAATAGAATCAATGACAACCTGAACTGGATAAGGTATGAATGAGAATGGAATGACCAAAAATAATACCTACAGATAGAAATAAAGGATGAAATGGGATGATGAGAGGTCCCTGAAGCTATTTGAACCTACACAAGATGTTAGGGATAAAAAATGCAACAATATGATAATGGAAGCACATGAAAATGAAAAAGTAAGAGAGGTCTCCATAGATGACCAAAGTAAATGCACAATATCTCCAAGAATATTTTCAGATGTGTAAGATAGTTATAAGAGTACACAAAATGGAAACAAGATTGCAAGATAGCCTGAAAATCTCAATGTTACATCCTTTTGAAAAGAGGGGGCAAGAGCCTATTTATAGGGCCAAAGGTGAACTAGGTGGGTCACTGTTGATTACAAGGAGCCATCCATTAGAGTTGTGGGATGATTCTGTACTTGAGGAAAATAAGCCCAAATGAAGTTAGATTATGGTTTATATGGATAGAGGTGAGCTAGGGTTGCATAGCTAAGAGAAATGGGGAGGTGGGAGGTTAGAAAGGGTACATAATTTCCCTTGATAGGTAAATTTATTAAATTAAGGACTAGAAATTGCAAATTAGAATCTTAGGGATGAGAAATAGGAGATTTGTGGATGAGAGATGAATTAGGTGGGGATTAAAATTAATTAATGATACTCAAGGGTGATTAGAAGAATTTATGAAAATGAAAATATAATGAGATGAGGATCTAATTAAAATATGGCTAATGCATGATTAAAGGTGGTAAAATAATAATTAATAGGATAAATTGATTTTAAGAGGGGAAATGAAATTTTGAATGGGTGACCAAGGTGAATGAGAGATAAAGTGGGGTGGAGGGGAGGAACGAAACCAAAAATTGGTGTCTATAGTTAGATTGTGATAGCATCTATGGTGTAGCAAGTTTGGATTGTTTTGTTGTTGTGAGATAACAACACCCTGGGATTTATTTGTTTCAAATCCCTACTTCTTTCGAACATGGGATGATCTCACAAGTGTGGGACTTGAAAATTGAGATCAAACTCCAAAGAAGGTTGGTTCCTCTACCTAATCTTAATTCTAAATTACTCATATTTTTGGAAATGAAAATATATAATCCTATTCTAAAAATATAAGGAACTAGAGGAATAGAGAGATGCATGTAGACATTAAAATTAGGTCACACTCCCCCTTCATCCTTTGACATATAAGCCCCCCCCCCCTTTTATTACATCTACCTAGCCATGGCCCCCTTCACCTCACTAGTATTAATTTAATTAATTTAATTAAATTAACTCATTATCTCACTATATTTATTATTTAAATATCTTATTTAAATAATACCCACACATATAGTTCACTTAGACACCTCACCAAGCTAACTCAACTTAAGACCTATTCTTAACAAGTTACCATAACTAACTAAGACTTACCCAAACCCTAAAAATCAATGCCTACACTCCCTCTAACCACATTCCCACATGATCACAGAAGCTCCCATTCTAATCCATGGGATAATGACACAAGATCTGAGGAAATCAGGAGGATCTCCTTAAGTTTTGCAAACCTAGAAAATCCGACCTTGACCGACATCGGTTTCCCCTAACCGTCGCCAGTTAAGCCGGCCTGCCATCGGTTACCCCTTTTAACCCAAAACAACCTTATTTCTCAAGGTTGGAAAACATTGCAAGAAAGTGGACAAGTAAGAACGACATCTCAGAGAGATAACACATCTTCAGAGAGCCAATTCTAGCAAGAACTAACATCCAAAAAAGGAGATTGAGCATCTTCTCCTACATAGCCATCCCAACCATCTTTTGAACTATCTGAGAAAAAGAGGAGTGTTCATACAGCCCATGCAGAATATTTTCTTCATTTGGTGATCACTTGCAGCCTTCAAACCCACCATCGGCACCTCCATCCATCACACAAGCCTTCAGGAACAAAATCCAAGTACAATATCATACTTTCCTGGTTATTTCATTTCATCATCATTTTATCACCCATCATTTATCTTGCTCCTTATTGACCATCTCCAACATTTTGTACCTCCATAGAGCCATTAAAAGCTTGTAAAAACCTATCCCAATCACCTAATACCTCCTCCCAACCAACTAAATCATTTGTGCAATCACAAAGGATACCAAAACCCCATTCTGTGACGTTTCCAGATCTCACAGTAACCGGCATGGGTTATACCTAACCGTGGTTGGTCACCCCTGACCGACGTCGGTCTCCGTGTTTCCCTACACAACCTTAAACAGAGACCTATACATCAATTTTACCTCACCCTCACTCACTTGTGACCTACCCAAGACCTTTATTGGACCTGCATAACCCAGAACTAACCATTTGACCTGTGGATTCTATTCTAGCTTAGCCTATTAGATTAGATATGTTTTCTTATTGTGTTTTAAGTGAGATACCTGAATCATTTTAAAATAACAACAGGATTTACCTTATTTTTAGCATTAATTTGTTTAAAACAGTGGACTGACAGCCATCTAAGAAGTACCATACTTCCCGGATCTAGCTCACGTTAGGCAGTTCACTGCCCATATTGTTTAATTCTTTCTAGTGGTCTTACTTTCATTATAGGTAGTTCCTCATAGCCAAAAGGAAGCTCTCACATTCAATTGTGGATTCAGAATTCATACGCGCACAACAACCCATCAACTGACATTTGAAGAGGTATTCCTCCTAAACCTGTTACCCTATTTGTTTCGTCAATGATTCAAAGAAACTATCTAAGAAAAAGGTGAAACAATGCATGTAATGGGAAATCCTAAGCTAAAGGGAGGTGATAACACCAAGAATAGGTCAAGGAATCTCTAATGAAGGAAAAGGGTGAAGGAAAATGGGCAAGGGAGAGGTCAGACAAGTGACACAAAACAAAAACTACATTTAACATCTATTTTCCATAAAACACAACCAAATGAACTTGCAAAGGAGAAATACATGCACAACATACAAGAACAAGAATGGAGAGACAATAAAATTCAACAAAATATATGTGAGGTTTTATAAATACCATAAAATGAATATTTTATCACTTTCAAAGTATGCATAGACTATTACATGTGAAGAATAAGGCACAAGAATACATTTCCAAGCTCAAATGGACGTCTACAACTCACATCTACTCAGGAAATGTTTTGACATAAATCCTTTACATTTTATAACATCCTCCTTTTCACATGAGATATTTTTACGTTATATAGCAAAATGGGAGAAAAAGAGGAGTGAGAAGAGAGGGAACTAGGATTTCCACCTTCAACCACCTATAAGATGCATTGAATGCTTGAAAATAGGCATGGGTACCTTGTCAAGGCCATTCCCCCATGGTACTTTGCTTGCTGGAAATCCAAGACACCACACCTTATCAAACCTGGTGGTTGAGTTGAATAAAACTATTCCTATAATGATGTTATTGTATTTACACTTTTTCACCCACCTAACCTTATTAAAATTAATAAATCTAATTTTTTTGGTTTCGTACATGCTGAGACCTTTCCAAAAATTCCATTTTTTAGTGAAAATCAGAGCTATAGGGTGAAATTTATGGAAATTTTAAGTTCATGGTGCCATACGTCAACAAATTTGAGTGGTTAAGCTATTAAATTGAGCCTCTGTCAGTTTTGTGACCATGTAAAAGACCTTCAGAAACCTGACGTGATGATGGTGGAAGTTGGCCCTTGAAATGCAACTACAAACTCCTGAAACAGTCCCCAGTGGAATTCGAGACTTGCATTGCAACCTCTGACTCCCAAAATGGTCTTGGGAAAAAGTTGATACTTGCTTCACAAGTTGAAAATCTAGAAATGATTATTTCAGAAGTCAACCACCTTTTTGCACTTGTTAGGTTTTGGGTTGCAATTTGTATGCAAAATGCAACGTGAAACCCAAAACCCAAAATGGTCTAGGATTCTTTGTATTTTGGATTTCAGGACTTGACTTGCAATTTTCATGCAAGCTTCAAATTAGGTTCCGAAACAAAAAATTCAATTGTGTGGTCAGAAGTCATGTTTCGGGACTCAACTTGTAAATTGCAAGTTAGGTTCTGAAACCTGAAATGCACTTGGAGGTTGGATTTCAAGGATCAAATTTCATGTTGTAATTTGCATGTAATTTGAAATTTGAAACCTGAAATCTGAAATACACTAAATCCTTTGTATTTTACGTTTCAGGGTTTGAGGAACAATTTGCATGTAAATTACATTTTGATCCCCAAAACTTGAAATCTGAAATATAAGGGAAATTTTGACACTTAGGAATTTTTCAATATTTTTTAATGAATTTCAGGGTGGAGAATAAGGAACATGGAACATGTGGAAGTGCATGAAGAACCTAGAAACCTGACACACTTAAAAATGAATTCCTTAGCCCGGAATCAATTGTAAATTTTCCCAAGTCTGGAAATGAAGATACGTGTTGTCAGAAAATTTCGCAGGGGGTAATTTTATACAACATGTTGTTGTTGGAATTTATGTCATCAACATGCACATGAAATAAAATCTACATTTATTCTATTCTCATTTTCCTATGTTTCTTCTATCTCTCTCTTATGCACTTTATAATCGTAGTGATCTAGAAATAGCTTTATATCTTTGATAAATGAATCTAAGGACTTTGTGTATAGGTTTGTTCTTCTCACTAGATAGCTTCATTATTTATTTCCTTTATATTGAATTTTGAACTACTTTGGTTATTAGGTGTGAACTCTACAATTGGTCTACTCACAACAATAACCTTTTGTTCCTAGTTTCTCTCCTTCACCCCTCATCATTGTGATTTCCTCCCTTATACCCCATACAAGCACTTTTCCACAAGTTTAGTGGAGTGTCCTTGTGTGATACCCGACCTATTTGGCCAACCCACAACATTTAGGTAGGATTATATTATTTAGCATTCAATAATGTGAGTTGCACCATTGAATGCAGAGGGACATATCCTCGAGACCATCGGTATAGACACTTAATTTTTCATATCAAAAAAATTATCACCAATAATACGCTACAAATTCAAGAATAAAACATACCTCATTGCTTCCTTTAACTGATGAATGTCATAATGAGGCCTAGTGAAGACACCCCAAGCTTCTTAGTGCACTAAAAAAATATAAAATTGGGAGATTCCTTCTCATTCAACTTGTAGTCAGTCCTTAAGATTATTTTTGACTTCTTGGTTAGATTTTCAGGTTAGATGACAACATCCTTCTTGTCTTTTTTCTGAATAGCAGTCAAACTTATATGTTCCTCTTCAACCTATGGCTTGTTCACAATCATTGCAAACATCCCTTTTTGACTTGATGACTGATTAGGATTAGGAATTTCTAAATTTATCTCTTCCTTCTTAACCTCATTAATAGATTTGGACACAATTATTACAAATACTTCACCTTTTTTCGTAGATGGATCTTAACTATGTAACATTGGTTTTCGTTTTTCTTTCTTCTTGTTTTTTATGACTGATTTTGGCTCTTCTTTCTTGTCCTCATGTTTAGGATCATCCTTCTTGTTCATAGAAATATTCTTGAATGTATTAAGCTCATCTTTGGGATTAATATTCTTTTTGAACACTCTTTTATCTTTCCTTCTAGGAGCTTGAAACTAACTGTTGTAATTTTTAGATTCATTTTGATTTAAAAATATTATAATGTGACCTAGTTTATAACAATTATAAAATAAAACACCATTCTTTCCTCTTGAATGATATGAGTTGAGTTTCCTTCTACAATCTATAACCTTATGACCATATTCATTACATGCATAATATTAGTCATTAAAGGAGCTTTCAAAATTCCATGATAACTTGTTCCTTAAGAACCTTCTTTCACATTCTCTTGCCCTATGAACAAATTTATTACAAGCATAATAATACCCATTGAAAGAGTAACCATACCTCATTACATTTTGTTGTCTAACATGGTTAGACCTTTTTGAATTTGTCTTTTTGGTTAGACTAACATCCTATTTTTTCCTCTTCATGTCTTCATAGGTACTTGGACCTGATTTTTTATCTGCATAGTTCTTCATGTGGTCTCCTTTGAAACCTAGACCTATTTTTATCACTATCTAACCTTTGATTGTTCAACATATCATCTATATTCTCAGAGATCTTCTCCATCCCCTCATAGGTCTTTAACTTGCTATATCTTTTCTCCAAATCCATCTTCAAGGACCTCATCTCACATTCATACTTGATGCAATCTTATTCTTTTGCATTTAAGGCTTCTACTTCAGTCTTGAGTTTGCTACATTTTTATTCTTTTCCTTTTAGAGCTTGTGTTACTAACCAAACCTAAGATTCCAATTCTTTTATGGCATGATCATGCTTTAAATTCATACAACTAATCTATTTTTCCAATCCCTTGGCAAAGGAATCCAAAATTTCATTCTTATTTCTTAGACACATCAATATTGTTTCAACATCAAATGATTTTCCTATTGTTGTGCTTCAAGGATCTCCTCCAAGTTGTTAGACTTGCTTCAAAAGGACCTATCTCTGATACTAATTATTAGAAGCACAAATTACTGTGGGGTGAATTGTTCCTTTAAAAATGTTTACTCGACTTGCATACATTATCCAAAGCATCCATTAAACATTTATTAATAAATATGAGCTTATTAATTATCTTATCGAACTATCAAGAAAAATATCAACCATCCAAATAAGCATGTGATTTAACAAAAATAAAGATATGTTAAATCCTGATTGTAGAGTCACGTATGATAAATAAATGCTAAAGTAAAAACTAAACACAAGAAATAAGCTAGATAAATACAAAACCCTAATTACAAGAGAAAGAAAAAATGACTTAGCTTTTTGTGTTATCCTTAGAACTGATATGGACTAACAAAACATTGAATAGAAAGGTGATATTGTCACAACTGAGCATAGTAAATTTCAGAACTATTGGATAAGCCTAGTCCAAGGCATCTGGACTAGGTCGGGCGCTAAAGTCTTATTCTAGGTGTTTGTGACTGTGAAAGTGGTTAGAATCTGATTTTTCTAGTGTCGTTGGTAGTCAATTTTGGTCACCTGTATGTCAAAATATGATCGATGAATGCACTTATAACTTGTAAACTGATGTTGACCTGTAAAACCCTTAAACTACATTAAATACCAAAAATGAAATATGAAATATGGGGATTTAGACTGACTCCGATGGTCACCTGACTGAGTGAACTTATGACCAAGTGTTACACTAAATCTCAAACTCCATATAGTTTTTGTTTGTATGTGATAGAATCATTCCCTAGGAATCCCTTGTGTAAGTGCACATGATAGCGGGTGATAACTAGATGTACCAATGTAAATAGATGTGTGGATGGTAAAATGAACCTCCCCTTCCTATGAAGTGTATGTAGAAAATTTTGTCTCTTATCCTTTGAATGAGTACTAGATAAATTTATTTAATGCTCTTAGATTCCTTTGGATACAACCTTACGTGATAATAATAGATTCTTAGAGCTTGGTCCTTTATTTTGGTCACATATCTTTATATTTATATGATTCCCTTGGTGGAATTTTGTAATTGACAACAAGAAGTCCAACCCATAAGAAAATAATATTCCCAAAAGAAGCGAGTAAGATAGAAAGAGGTCAGAGGTGACCAGAGGGGATGGGGGCACTTGGCCACTGACGTCCTGATTGGGAAGTGGCGTACAGATTCATAAAAAATAAATAAGTGAAATAATGAATAAGTTGTAGGGTGTAAAAGTATAGAAAGTAGATAATAAACGATGCAAAGAGGCCAAAGATAGTTTTCAATTATTAGTTTTCTCACTTAGGAATCATATGAATGCAAGTATGCTTTTAGTCCCTAGAAATTTACCCAAGTGTGTGATTTTGTGTCTACATCATGAAACAAGAGAGAACAAAATAACACCATATTTAAGTGGGAAACCCTCAAGGGAAAGAAAACCCACTAAACCTCTACATATATTACTCAATACAAAGGACTCTCATGAATATTACACATCACAAGATAGTTATTTAGTGAGGCACCCCCACAAGGAGAACCGGCCTCTAGTTTAGTAGGTCACCAACCCTAAAATGAGCACCAACCCCTAGTTTAGTAGAGTACCAACTATACAAGGAGGATACAACCCCCCAATATTACCAATCACCAACTCAACCACCTGAAAATGAATACCACTTAAGTACTTATTGCTCCAAAAATTGATTATGATCACTTTTTTAGCTCCCTTCACTCAAAACCCTCTCAAACATCTCTCTCTTCTTCTTATCTCATACATGCATCATATAATGTTGATTAGGTCAAGTGACCTTTAAACCTTTCTCCTCTTATTATCTCAAATCCTCATGCATCTTCTTAGCTCTACTCTATATCCCTTACAACTCTCTCCCAACTCTTTTTTCTCGCTCACATCTTCATCCCACGAGCCAATCTCAAATGAGCAAATACATCTTCACCTTTATACATGACTTGTCCTAAACCAAGTTCTAGGTCAACATAGACCATATAAACATGCAAGGTCACTCATATACAACATAAAAAAACCATTTACAAACATTAAATAATTACTTAACAGGACCATGTAGGTAAACATAAGCCTTATTAACTTAAAAATACTCAACTAGGCATAAAACACAAGCTATCACTCTAATGATCACAAATTTGAATTCAATAGCATAAGGAAAAACCATCATGATTCCAAAATATTAGGAAAATTCATAAACATCCTCTCAACATCATCTACATAAATAATAATCTCTGTAACCTTCATCTTCATCAAACATCACTCCATTTGGAAAGAAACACCCATTAGGTCTCAAACACCAAAATATCAGTCTTCAACAATGAACTGGTTCACATATAAAATCACCTCTTCATGACTCCTGTGAAAAATCAATGGAAACTTCTTGATGCATTCTAGATCATACAACTCATTTCAATCATTAGTTCAAGGCATAAGGCCCCAAAAAATCTCCATATATGAAACTTCTCAAACCTGTTATAAGGACGTGAGAACCAGTCTTGAGAAAATCAAACTATAACACGTCAGACTCCACTTCTAACCACTTCTATCACTTGGAAAACTTCACTAGAAACCTGATACACCTCCTCAAGTACCCATAACCATATGTAAAATGAATAGTATTGCACTATCATACCTGTTCATATCACCATTTTTGACAAGTTTAATAGGGTTGGCTAGGCCATTAGGGCTTAAGCCAAAATATACCACTTCTAATCAAGAAATGAGCTCTAACACATCATATGGGAAAAATACAATCTATCCAAGTCCATCCATGACTACTATAACATGAAAACCATCAAAAACTCCTTCAGAGCTCCATGACTATTTTTGACCTCATTAGGCCATTAGCGGTAGGAACTATTGGAAGAATTATTTCTCCAATTTATTGCATATAAATTATCCAAATATTTTAATGGACACTAATCACACATCCCAAGCTTGTTGGATCAATTTTTTTCACTTCATGAAACCTACAACTCATACTTGTACCTACAAATATCCACAAAATAAGGGTTTTATTGTAGCTTCTCAATAAACCTGAAACCTAAAAATGCAACCAAAATGAAATCTGCAAAGTCCTCTACATCCATGAACAATCACATTATCCTTCCCAAGTCATTTCATGGCAATACTCTTCATATTTTATCCATATCTACAAGACTCAGATTTTTGGAGGGTGTATATCTGCTTAGCTTCTTAGAAAATGTTCATAAAAATATGATGACCAAATGAACCCATTCCAATTGGAAACATTTCTTAGGATACCTATTAAAATTTCCTCAAAATTTGAGACTCCCATGAAAAACACACATGTGTGGGTGAACATTCAAAATTTACCTTCGATCTAGAAATGGAAGCTTTGAGAGCTCAATAGAGCTCAAAACAACTTTTTTACGCCTTTTATTCAACCTCGTGACCTGAAAATTTACATATACCCATGTATTTTCCTTATTCATTCTTTATAATGCTCACTTATGTCTGATCACATCTGAAACTCACCATGCATGATGGTTTTCCCATACATTCATGTCTTGTCTTATTTTGTTTTCTTCTAAAGGACCCTGAACATGCACTATACACTTGAATTGTGGTCTTGTACACTTTCCAAACATTCTTTGCAACCTCAAAATAAACATCACATGATCATATAGGTTTGATCTTCTCCATATCTCATGTTACCATACTATCTGCTTACACTAGGTCTAGGATTAGGCCTAGAATGACTAATATCAACACATGCTTCAAGTATTCTGGCATGTTCACATTCTTGCATACACTCATACACCTCTGACACAGCTCCCTGAACCTACTACAAATCATCACATCCTTTGACCAACCTTATACCATCTATGGAGCCCAGTTACTATACCACACAAGTTGAGTGATGCAAGATACTACACCAATGCAACACACCATAACACCAAGACACTTCACTACTAATCACCCTTCACTCTTCTTGATGAATGACACCTCATACTAAATAATATTCCACCTAGACACTCTTTTCCATCAATTAAACTTGAAATTAATAACAAGAATCATTTGGCACATTGTCCAACTAGTACTTCTGAAGTGATGCTCTTACACTCTCTCTTTCCAACTCCATTAAAATATATATTTCTAATTTTGAGTTTTTTATAAAATTTAGTGTTATTCCTAGAACATATAGATTACTTTACATTTTATCTTATTATAAACAATAAAATTTTGTAATTCTACTCTTTGATACTACTAGTATTGGCATTTCTCTCTTGTTTAAACAAGTGCACTTTACTCATTCTCATCAGGTACACCTATAGATCTCTTGTCTAGCTTGTTTGATCATACACACTCATCTATCAATAGTATTTGAGAATTAAATGCATTAAATCCATTAATAATTTTTTTTGGTTCACTTTCAAACTTCACACTTAAGATTGTCTCTCTATGGTAAAAAATGTATAATAGGGGAAAGAACTTCCATACATTCTTGAGCATAGTGTATGGTTTTTCCCTTGCTCACTTTCATCCTAAAATTTTAGTTTCACGTTATTCATTGGGTCATTTAATCCTTCTCAATTGGCCTTTGTAACTTAATCACCTTTAGAAGCATAAATAAGAAAGTGAAACTCACCTGATTTATGACCTAACACTCTTATGGACTCCTATTGAAAAATATAGAATAAAAGGTACCCAAATAACTATACAATTTGTAAATACCTCTACACATTCATTAGGGAAACACTATCTACAAGTTTGAAGCTTCCCACTAGGTCTAGGGGACTTCTTCACACATTTGTAGGTACTCAAAGTGACTCACTCAAGTACATTTGCAAGAGATAAACTCAAGTCAAGCTTTTTCAAATAAAGGATTTCATATTTGATTACAATACAACTAGATATCACATGCTAGGTGGAGAAATGTGTGTGGTTTGAGGTCTCTTCGGAATACTACTAATGTTAATGGTGCATGGGGGCTCCCATAACCCAACCAATGTTTTTTTTTCAAGACCTCATCTATGGTTATGGTTTGATATGATGATCATTCAATTCAGAGATCCTCACTACATGTGCGACAACTAGGGTTTGATAAAAACTCATATTTTTAGGCCACCAAAGAGTATAGTAAGTTACATAGTCTAATTCCAAGGGGTTTCAAGACCATTCAAAAGGTCAAAACCATATATTATAAACTGATGTATTGTAATATACAACATCAAGGTAGTTTTCAGGTTCTAAAATCAGAGTTAAAGCATTGTGAAGATCAAAACAACTTGTTCATCCATTTTACACATCCAAATGTCCTCTTTTTCAACCTAAAAACCAAGTCACTCTTTCCATCTTGTTTTTTATTTCAATTACATGGTTATGTTAATCCACGTATGTTAATTCTTTGTATCTGATATGAGTTACAAATCTTATTTAATGTTTATATTGTATTATCTTTGTTAGATCAACAATCAACTCTTATGTATCATACACCTAATTAAATTGAACAAGAAATTTAATTAATGGTTAAAATTTTCTATGAATCCATTTGATTGAATCCTTCACCTAATATAAGATCTTTCCAACTTTATATAGGTTAGTCATGTTGATTTTAAGACCCTAGAGCTTCCTTAGGGTGCATGTGTGGTTGGTTTATGTGCATTTCTTATTTTTGTGTGATTATGGATTATTTTTCATGCCTTTTGGAATCATGACGGTTACTATCCATCTCATCAGGTCCATAAAACCTATGAGAATGCAAGGAATTTTACTCTATTTTCATACTCTCCTAGATGAAATGGTATTTAATTTTGATATAGATCTAGATTCTCTTATATTTTAAATACCATCCTCACCGCTTTGGCCCTACCCCTAGTACAAGTGTTTTCTTAGCCCACTTTACTATGGAGGAAAGTACTGAGTATATACCCTCTCTTCCTAATCATAACCAAGATGTTGATCCTAGATTTATAAGTCATGTAGATGACTAGAGTAGTGATCTTGAACAAGCACAATTTTATCCAGTAGTAGATGATGATGCTTTAGATTCCAGTGACAATTAAAGTGTCTCTAGCTTATATACGAATGACATTCCTTCCATTTATACATTTGATGATGATGGTATTTATACTTCCACTAATGAGCTAGAATAAATTCATAGTGATAGCCCTTATGATTACATACATAATGCAAATTAATTAAGTGAACATGTGTTTCTCCTACTCCTTTAAAATGTAAAAAATGGTGAGTTTGATTGTAATATGTCTACCTATCTTACACATGATTCTTATTGTATTTTATATGAATTCCAAAAGAATGATATTTCTTGTAATAATGTTTATTCTTCTCTTCCTATTGTACATGTTATGCCTGATACACATTATGTTTCTATTATAACAAAAAAGTAACACCCTGGGATTTTCCCATTACAGACCCCTACTTTTTACTAACATGGGATGATCCCACAAGTGTGGTACTTGTAAAGTGAGATCAACCTCTGGAGAAGGTTGGTTCCTCTACCTAAATCCTATTTCTAAGCTACTCTTAAGGAAGGAAATGTAACTACCTAACACTACACTAAACTTTTAAGGGACCAGGGAGAGAGAGAGGTGCATGAAAATAGGAAATACTACACTAACAGAGGTGATAACACCAAGAAAAGGGTGGAGAGACACTCTCAAATGAGGGATAGTGGAAGCAAAATTATGAAGGAGAGGGTTGTTATCCAAAATTCACCCCTCAAGGTAATTTTGATAACATGTACCAAATTCTTCAGTCCCGAGTAAGTAGAACTAATTCAAGGCCCAAAATCATATTTTGGGGTCCCTTTGGTATCTCTCTAACTTCCCCATCCAAGGAAAAATCCAACAAGTTAGCAAAAATTTGAAAAAATCTAAAAAATGAAGTCGCGGGCTTGTTTTAATGCATTACGGGTCTAAAGGTTGCGGGTCGTACCAAGTTTGGGGCTGAAATACAAAGGAATCAGTTAAATCAAAAAAATTTGTCCCAAATGGTCTGTGGGACAGTTGGGATGTAGGGACGCGCAGGACGCGCAAAGCCGAATTGGCCGCAGTCAGTGAAAATCGGCAAAAGTGGAAGTTTTTGTTCCGTGTGGTCTGGGATAGCTGGGACAAAAGTACGCATGGGACATGAATCGGCCGATTTGCCATAAATCATTCTATCATGAGTGGTGTGGATATTTTTTTCTAAGACAGTCAGGACAAACATATGCGTGGGATGTGCAAAGTCGAAATCGCCGCACAAGGAGCCAAGCTAAGTGGATGTGGCAAATGCAGAAGTCAACGACCCTCTCGCCCAGTCAGTGGTGGATGCATAGGGACAAAGAATCCCAAATTAACTGATGTGGAAAAATGTGTTCAGGACAGCTGGGACACGTGGACCCAATTTTTTCCACAATACCTGCATTTCAAAGGAAAAGTTAACGTTTGACTCCAGAACTTCAAACGGCCATATCTTTTGACTCTGAGCTCCGATTTTCATAAAATTGGACTTTTTGGAACAAGCACGAAAACATATTTTGATGAGGTTATATATATTTAAATATAAGAAACATATTCAGCTCCATTCAGTTAATGCTCATTCCCGTCAAATGACAGAAAACGCCTGGCAGACCTAAAAGGGCTGCTCACACTTAGAAGGCCATAACTTTTGCATTTCTTAACAAAATTGCATGAAATTGGTACCATTCGAATCATGGCTCTGAGAAAAATGTACAGCAATTAATAAATTTATTATTTGATGATAAATCGATGGATATTTTTCATAAAACGTGGTCGGGTTAATGACAGTGTTTTATTTGGTAGTTGGGAGTGCAATTAAGAGGCATGCTCATCATTCTTTCTCTGTTGCATCACCTGGGATAGAATGGGGAGCCTTTTTCTAGTAACATACAATCATTTTACTCCATTTAATACATCTTACAAGTGGTTGAAGGATAGATTTCAGGATTTCCATTTTCCCCTTCTCTCTATCTTCTCATTTTTCTATAAATTGGAGTGTTAAGCTCATTGTAAAGAAGAGTTTTAGTTGTAGCAAAGCTCTGTCAAAATTGATTTGTGAAGCCAATGTGCTCCAGGTCCTTGTAGTGGACTCCTTGCATGGTGATCCAGGCCTTTATCTTGTAATAGATTGAATTGTGCATATCATGAAGCAATAAAATACAAGTTTGTAGATGCATCTTCCCCTACTATGTTTGTTTGCACTCTTCTTTCCCTTTCAACCTTCATTAAAAGAATATTGTGTCTATTTTTATGCTCTTGCAGGGATCCATTATCATTGTGTATGCTTGGATATATTGTTGTGAATGCATTTTGCTAGATTATGGATGAACTGTCATCACCTCTTCTAGTGTGCACTTTGCCTCTGTATCCTCACACATTTGGAGATTACTCTCACACCCTCTCTTTTCTGGTGTATCAGACCGCTTCTAGTGTAGGCTTTCATGTTTTATGCATTCTCTCTCCCTGGTCCCTTGGAAAGGGATCCAGATTAGGCTCAGTTAGTTTTGATCCTGCATTAGAGTAGATTGTCGCAGGTAGTTTAGGAGCAAGAACTCAACTTTCTATGGAGGTCTCATCTCAAGTAGAAAGTCCCACAACTTGGAGATAGTACCCATGTTATCCAATCACACCGTGAGTATCAAATTATATACTGGCAGGTAAACATAAAGGTGAAATGTGATTCGGTGATAACAAGGAGTATACAATAAGACCAATATGTATCTCGAGAAATGCACCACTTCAAAAAACATTTCTCATGGGCTATTAAAACATATTCTCAATTCTTAAACCTCTCTTCATATGCACCTTGGAATACAGTGTGAATGTTGAATGTTCATAGGCTAAGAGATTTTGAGATATGAAAATGAGAGTTCTTGGGGACATTTTCTGTGAATGAAATCTAGCCATTTATCATTGGTTATGACCCGGATGCAAGTGTTTTATTGCTCTCTTATCACTTGGGGATATAGGGACAATACCTGATTTGTACAGATGAAAATTCTAGCAGGAGGAAATCTGGTGTATCACCATTATGAGCTGCACAAATACTGCACATATTCTAGTTTCAGAGTTTCATAATCACATCTGCTCTTCAAGAGAGTCTCACAAGTCTACTTAGCATGTCTTCAAACTTAAAAATGAGTAGATCAGTTTAATTGGAAATTTGAATAAATTCTTAGAGGTAAGGTCGTTTAGTGAGTGGGCCTACCCCAAAATATCCTTTGCTCAAATGGAATTCATCATCTCATTCTATGGAAGTCACGAGACCACTTGGAGCAAGGCAACTTCAATGTCTCAAGATCTGAATCAACTAATGATAAACCATTTAGAAACTTTTGGAAATTTGCATTGGGGTCGCTGTGTTTTGCTTACTAAAAGCCAATGGCCTCAAATGACTCCCGTCATTAAGATTGTTCTGCAACATACTTAGGGCTGCAACAAGCTACTTTATCCATGAGTAAAGGAATTAGTTAACTATAGACATCAACATACCATCACCTTAAACCTATATAGATCTTGAGTGTTTGCATGATAATCAGAACATGCTCATAAGCTTCACCAATATAAATTTTATTAGATTTAGAGCATCTCCAAGTGAGATATTAAGCTGCAGGTCCAAGGGGTGCCATGAGGAACACAGGTTCCAAATTTCTTGTCATACTTTGAATTAAAATATCCATTTTTACCTTTTATATTTTCCATTGGTTGTTGGTTGAATAGTGGTGCAGAGAACTAAGAGGAGGATGGAACTATTCCATTTGTTCCTTCTGGATCCTCCTTTACCACAAAGGTCTTAGGTTTTCTTGTTGGGTATTTACGTGGACGTCATATGGAACTAAAGGATTGTTCCCCCTAACAACTGATTTCCTGGGGACATTTTTTGGCCCACACTACACTTGCCTTGCCTCCTTCCTTTATTCATTTTGTGGAGTAAAGCAAGCCAGTGCAAGGAACTAATCATTTCACAGAATTATCCCTTCCCTGATCCGTTCTCCTACAAACCTCCAAATCCAAAATACACTCTGGTTCATAATTCCTTACACTATGGATCAAAGACCCATGTGGGGAATTACTTACCCCATGGAACTTGTTCCACTATTCCTTGTCCAACCCATAACTCCACATAACATTACCCCCGTCTGTAAATCCTTTTTTATACAGCCAAATAAAAAAATCAAGGAATAAGAGGAACTAAGGAACAATTCTTCTTATTCCTCCCACACCTACAAAACCCGAAATACACTACAAATGACCCATTTTCTCAAAATTTTCTAAGTTCCTTGATTTTTTGGGTTAAGTATGGAACTCAAGAAGTATGCAGGGAAAGGGGGAATTCGTAGACATTGAAATTATCCACTTTTGATCAATTATACTTGTCCCAAACCTGAATAAATATGTAAGTTATCAAAATTACCTGAAGGGATGTAATTTTCATAACAATTTGGTGACTCAATGGTGTTATCTTCTTGTTAGATGATATGATTTGTGTCCTTGTAACATCCATTGGGCATAGAGTAAACCTGATAGTATGAAACCGATTTGAAACTTGAATTTCTCACCCCTGAACCTGCCTGAGCATTACCGATCTGATGACTTCCATTATGAATTTTTTTTAATTACATTTTATGAGAGTGGAAAATTATTTTGGCTTGATTATTTCCCCATTAAGAAATTATTATACTGAGCAACCACAACTCCAATCTTCAATGCATCCAAACCTAACTTGTAACTAATTTGTTGGAACAAATGAATGGAAAATCTGGAATTGTCACAAATCTAATTTTAGTTAATCTACATTTGATTTCCCAAGATATTTCAGTTGATCCTTACAACCTTGAAACTCTTCCCAACTCATACTTCCATAAAAATACTCCAATGAAGCATTTTGTAATGAAACTATGTCATCTAAAAGCAATAAAACCCTTTGCAAAGCACTTCAGGTTACTGAAACTAATCTACCAACAAGAAAATGTGATGAAGGTGTTAGGTTAATTAATTATGCATAGTATATATTTATTATTTAATTAATTATATTAATTAAATAATGTTGTTATATGGTTTTTTAAACCATATTTGTCTTATTCCACAGTTATAAGATTATTTGTTGCATAGTTACAACTTAATCATTTGTTTGTATTAATTTAATTATTTCTTCCCGGATGTATCATGGAAGTTGTTGTATTTTTGGTTGTACCTGTGTCACCTCTCTTTTGTTTGCACATGATTGTACAATACCTATAAGTATTGCAATCCTGCTATTGTAAATTGGTTGATTGAGATTAATAAAGATAATCAGGCTTTCACCCATGTTTCTTAATTTACATTTAGTACCAGAGTGAGAATCTGGACCTGTGAAGGAGTGGAAGAGAGAGCAGCTGAGATAGAGGGTTTTTAGAGAAGCGTTTGTAGCATCTGAGAGCTTGTTCAGCCTCCTACAACCTCCCATCCCCATCCCTACCTCCTCACAACCTCCTATTCATTCCAAGTGTTTAGAATGCAATTTTTTTTTGTTTTGCACTGGTGCACCCAACACCAGGAAAAAATTGTTGTAGGTTTTAAAAATTAAAGAAATTAAAAATATTTTTTTTCCCCATTAGGGGTTTTGTCACTAAAAGTTAGTGACCCTGATAGTCAAAGCTAACAATGGCAGCAACACTATGTTTGGAGAATTTTGTGCTATTTTAGCAGAGCTTAGCATCCATTTCAGTAAATCGAGCTCATACAGAGAGTTGAGCATTATTTTGAAGAGCCAAAGGGCAAGTTACGGGAAGATTCAAGCCTGCATTTCAAAGTTTGGTATTGCCTGTAGCAAAGGCAAAAACCATGGCATGTAGAAAAGTCCAAAACCATGTCATGTAGCAAAGGCCAAACATGGTACCTACATCAATAAAAAAGGGGAAGGTCGAGCATTTCCCGTAACACCACATTCCACCTGCAACCTGTGTTTTTCCACGCAGGACCTACAGTGACCCTGCTTCCATCACATCCTCAGCCACCTGTAATAAATCTCCACGCACCTGCAACCACAAGCAAAAAATGGTGATGAAATATCAAAGAAAAATTAAGCAGCGGATATAAAGAATAAATGGCGAAGATAATAGACAAATAGCGAAGGAAAAGAGAAAAAAGGAGTCAAATCTGGTTTCTCAGCACGCAGAATCCCTAATCTTTCCTCCATGCAAGCTCGACCATGTGGTTCTCTCTACAAGGTCACAAATTTTTAAAATGTGAGTTTGAATTCCATCCTTTCCAAATATAATTTCCTTAGTTTCTTACATGAGCGCTCATAGAGCCTAAGTTGGATAAGGAGGAAAGTGTTAGAAGTGGGAGGTGCATGGTTCAAATCCCACTAAAAACACAACTTGGTTTAAACAATTTGAGTTTAGGCGGCCAAAATTTTGAGAAACTAGAAAATTTAGGAGGCATAAGATTTAGCAGAAAACCTACAGCTAAACCATTTAGTGATAACTAAATAGTGCTCTAAACATTTAGCGGAGAAATCCCTAATTTAGGGTAAAAAAATTCCTCCATTCAGCCTATGTTTTTCATTTCTGGCATTTTTTCGCAAATGAAAGACCATCCAAAAACTTCATCTTGGGCATTTTTTTAACAGTTTCCAGAATTTTGGGTCATTTTGGGCTCCAGAGGCCACCAGGGCCCGCAAAACAAAAAAATTTGCCTGTCATTCAATTTTTCTAGATTTTTGAATGTAATTTGTATACTGCATTATATTGTACTAATTTGCAGGTTGCCATAGTCAACTGCAAACTTTGTAACTGCTCAGAAACTGGCAGAATATTGTAATAAAAAAAGCAAAAAATTGGTTCTGTAACACTCACGAGATCCTAGATCTCATTCGCAGCATTTGGTATATACGGTGCCTCTGGGAAGCGCTTACGAGGTAAAGCCGTCACGACTACTACTACACTTAATGCCTAATATAGCTGCAACAATGTCATCTGGGCATCGACCCTTTAAATCGACAAGGAGTAATAAGGTCACAGTGCACACACTATGAGCCATCCCATCCGTCTGTGAACGATTGCATGACATAAATCTAGACTAAGAAATTATCCAAGTATATAGCAAAGTTACGCGTGTGTATGAGGATATTTCTTTGAGCCGGTGTCAATAATCACACAGACCCCATCAGTACTGTCTTGGTACCACATATTGAATTCTTTCACATACATTAACGCCTCTTTCATGTACCATCGGGTATATAGAAAGGGCGAGCTTCTTCCACGTACCACCGGGTATATCGGAAGGGTGTGTATATAGAAAGGTTTGGTATATCGGACTGATGGTATATAGATTGGGAGACCTTATACCTGGAGTGATAAGAGCCAAACCCTGTTAGTGAATCTCTGTAAAATGGGCACCAATGCCCCCAAATTTTTTCTTCCAGATTCACAATTACTCAGAGGAAACAACTATGCTGCATGGAAGACAAAAATCAAGACACAACTTGAGTTTGAAGAGATCTGGCCTACTGTGAATGGTACTCTGACCAGATCAACTACTGATACAACACAACAACGACAGTTTGATAAAGCAGATCAGAAGGCCAAACTCATCATCTTGTTTGGAGTGTCTGACGATGTGCAACCCCACATTCGAGATGCCAAAATAGCCAAAGAAGCGTGGGATAAGTTGAGCACAGTATACGAGGCCAAGAACAAGAATGTTATACTAAATTTACAGAGTCAGTTACACACATTAAAGTTCAAGCAGAATGAAAAAATAGAAGCTTTCTTAAGAAGAGTTACAGAGTTGAGGGCTTCACTTCTAGCCCTAGGAGAACCAGTCACAGATGATGCTCTCATTCCCATCTCACTCCCCTCTTCCCATTGTTCTGAGAGCACTCCCTACAATCTTCTTACCATCAAAAGTGTTAAGGAAAAGGTAAAGGAAAACCTTTTTGTCCCACAACACTAAACATAAGAATGTCAGATACGATAGTTAGTTTTGACAAGCTGGTAAACCTACTACAATAAGAGGAAGCAATGAACAATAAGGATGATGAAGAGGAGCAGGCACTTTCTTCACATCAAAAATGGAAAGGAAAAGGTAAAGGAAAACCTAATTCCTATCAAAAGTCCCAAAATCAAAATCAGTATCAAGGGGATAGACAACAGAAGAAGCAATGTCCAATCTGCAAAAGAGGACATAACCTACAAGATTGTTGGTATAATACTTACAAGAAAGGTTCATCAAGCAACTCTGGACCTCCACAACAATCTAACAAGGGACATTCTAACTACAATCAAGGGTAGAAAAAGGGGAACTAGAAAAGAAGACCCCACCAGCAAGGTAATATTGTTGAGCAACAAGAACAGTCAGACAATGAAGACTTCTTGTTCACTTCTCAATCAAGTGAACCATCCACGTCATCTAGTGATGTTTGGTATGTTGATTCGGGGGCCACTCGACACATGACTAGGCCACAGAGACTGGTTTACTTCAATGAGGGACACGCCATCAAAAATCATGTTTCGTTGGGAGATGATTCTTCATATACAGTTCAGGGGATTGGGAACATTTCTCTACCCCTTGGTTCACACAAATGCAGACTATCAGATGTCCTATATGTCCCTGGGTTGACTAAGAATCTTCTTTCAGTTAGTCAACTCCTAGATCACAACCTAAAAATTGACTTTGATAGTCAATCCGGCAAGAAAATATGTTTGATTCGAGATAAATCAAGAGGCTCAAAAATAATTGCAAAAGCCTCCAATGTGGGACACATGTTCAACTTGATTTTGTTCACAGAGACGATCAAGCACTTGTGGCTAAGAACTCCACCTCAGCACAGTTGTGGCATCAGAGATTTGGTCATGTAAGTTTCAAATATCTCAAAACACTTCGCCGGCGTAATATGGTACATGGGCTACCATCTCTTCAGAAGGATACAGACAAGTGTCCTCACTGCCTAGCAGGAAAACAACACAGAGCTTCATTCCAAAGGAGTACATTTCGAGCTCATGGTAAACTTGACCTAGTTCATACTGATCTTTGCGGTCTGATGTAGCCAAGTCATTCTGGGTTCTAGTACTTCATGCTTTGTGTCGACGACTATTCAAGAAAAATGTGGATTTTATGTCTTTGTAAGAAAAGTGAAGTGTTTGAAACCTTCAAAAAGTTCAAAGTAGCAGTTGAGAACGAAACTGGTCGTCACATCAGAACTCTCTACTCAGATCGAGGGGGGGAATTCACCAGTGATGAGTTCAGAGACTACCTACAAACTCATGAGATTCGTCGACAAATGCCTCCTCCACACACACCGCAGCAAAATGGTGTTGTTGAGAGAAGAAATCATACTATCATGGAAATGGTGTGATGCATGATCGATGATTCTGGACTTGCAAAGACATTCTGGGCAAAAGCAGTAAAGACAATAGTGTATTTGTTGAATAGAGCACCCATCATTACTCTTGACAGAGTAACACCACAAGAAGCATGGTTAAAATGGAAACCATCTATTGCACACCTCAGAGTATTCGGGTGTAAAGCAAGCATGCACATACCCAAACAGAACAGAAAGAAATTGGACATGAAGTCACAGAAACTCATCTTCATTGGGTACAGTGAAGAGACTCTTGGGTATAGATTGATGGATCCTAAGACCAGAAAATTCTACACCAGTAGAGATGTTGAGTTTTTTAAGGAGGAAGTAGATACTCCTCCTCCAGACTCACAAGATGTAGATTTTTCACCAGTTGTAAAAATTGAAGCTAATGTTCCCTCAGAATATGAAACTAATGATGCGGATGATGGTGTTGATTAGATAGAACCACGACCCATGGTAATAGTTCAGCATATTCCTAAATGGTGTACAAGCACATTATGAGATGCAAGAATGGATGATCCACTGAATACATCCACCCCTAGACCACGGACTCGCAGTAAAGTAATATTAGAAGTTAACTTTGCTTTGATGAGTAGAGTTATTGAATCATATGAGCCCTCTACAGTCCAGGAAGCCCTATAATTAAAAGCTTGGAAAGATGCCATGGATTTTGAATATCAATCAGTGATGAAGAATAACACTTGGCAGCTTGTCGATCTTCCACCAGGGGGTAAGTGCAGCAAGTTGGGGGACAAAAAAGGGGTCATAAGTGGACTTCATATTGCAAATAACAGCATAATATCAACTTATAGGGATTATTAGCAATACATACACTCAAAATTAGATAAACTTATATTGATATGAATCATAGAATCTGGAGTCTAGTTTCTAAAATACTAATTTTTTTAAAAAAATGGACAAGTTTAGCTATATTAAACAGTCAAAATTCAATGACTTGGTTTTTTTTAAAAACGCCTATAAGATTGTAGTTTGTTTGCCCACGATTTGGATGACCAAAAATTGATATATATTTTTCTCTTTTTGTGAAAAGTTAGATACCGCTATCTATCTTGGGATAGATTTTGTTTTGTATTTTTTTTAGTAATATTTTATTTTTTATGGTTTTTTCCGTGAAAGTGATATGAAAACATAAAGAAAACAGAGCACTTTCCGTTTGCCCGCCATAACTTCATGAAAAAATATTGAAATCAAATAAAAAAAAATTGAACATGTATATAATTTCACCATGGTTGGGATGGTGTAATTTTTATCACATTCTGATAAGTGAAACAAAAATTGTAGTCTTAAAAGTAGACATAAACATTCACGGGAAAAAGTGTCTTAAAGACCTACTATTAGTAAAAAATTATAAAATGATATTTATCCTATTCTATTCACTTTAAAATCAACATTTATACAAATCTAACAGTCTCCCCTACGTGATGGTACCATTTTTATGACATATTTTTGAATTTTCGTCATGGTTCAAGTCCGCAAAAGACTAAATTTGATGTTTTGTTGTTTTTAATGTAAAATTCAGGATTTGATGTCCACTTAATTGTCCCCCAACTTATTGCACTTACCTAGGGAAGAAACCCATTGGATGAAAATTGATATTTAAAACAAAAGTAAAAATTAGATGGGAAAATGGACAAGTATATAGCAATACTTTTAGCAAAGGGGTATGCACAAAAAGAAGGCATTGACTATGAGGATGATCTTTTCTCTAGCTGCACAGTTTGGATGGAAAGTCCACCAAATGGACATAAAAAGTGCCTTCCTAAATGGAGATTTACAAGAACAATTCTACATGACTCAACCTAAGGGATATGTAGTACTTGGTCAAGAAGCAAAGGTATGCACACTCAGGAAATCTCTGTATGGCCTCAAACAGGCACCCCAGGCATGGTACATCAAGATTGATGAGCATCTCATACAACATGGATTTGTTAGAAATCCATACGATCCCAATATTTACCTCAAAAATCAAGGGGATGAGATTGTGATTGTTGTTGTCTATGTTGACGATCTAGTCATCACTGTAAGTTCAGTGACGATGATCGATGCAACAAAGAAATATCTTAATCGATCGTTTGACATGACCGATCTCAGGCTGATGCACTAATGTCTTGGATTGGAAGTGTGGTAGAAAGAGAATTATATTTTTGTTTCTCAAATGAAATATACCAAGAATACACTCGATAAATTCAGGATGATGGATTACACACCAATTTCTACACCCATGGAGAACAAATTGTAGTTATCTCATTCAGATCCATCTCTTGAGGTAAGTGCCACTCTCTATCAGTAGCTGATTCGGAGTCTTATTTACCTGACCTACACTAGACCAGATATCAGCTTTGCAGTGAGCTATTTATCCAGGTTCATGCAGGAACCCAAAGTTTTTCATTAGAAAGCAACAAGGCACATTTTGAGATATCTCAAAGGATCAGTGGATCTTGGTCTAGAATACAAGAAGAATGACAACTTCTTGACTGGATATTCAGATTCAGATTGTGTAGATAACATTGATGATAGAAAATCCACTTCTGGATTTGTATTCTTTATGGGATCTAGACCAATATCATGGGGAAGCCAGAAACAACACTTCGTTTCTCATTCTTCCACAGAAGCCAAGTATCATTCTGCATGAGAAGCTGTCTATGAAGCAATTTGGCTACGTCACATACTAGAAGGACTTGGAATACCACAAGACAAACCAACCACCATGTATGTTGACAATGAAAGTGTTCTAAAACTTGTTCGCAATCTAGTTTTTCATGAAAGAACAAAACACATTGAGGTATAGGTACATTTCATACGTGAACATGTGTTGAATCACAACATCCAGCTTCAATTTTGTTCAACAGTTGAACAACGAGTAGATATTTTCACAAAGTCACTTGCACGTGACAAGTTCGAGTTGTTCAGAGAGTTCCTCTCCTCATCTCTTGAGACAATGCACAATTAAGGGGGGGAATTTTAGGTTAATTAACTATGCATAGTATATATTTATTATTTAATTAATTATATTAATTATATTAATTAAATAATGTTGTTATATAGTTTTTTAAACCATATTTATACTATTCCACAATTATAAGATTATTTATTTCATAGTTACAACATAATCATTTATTTATATTAATTTAATTGTTGTTTCCCAAATGTATTATGGAAGAAGTTGTATTTTTTTATTGTACCTGTGTAACCTCTCTTTTGTCTGCACATGACTATACAATACCTATAAGTATTGCAGTCCTGATATTGTAAATTGGTTGATTGAGATTAATAAATCTAATCAGACTTCTGCCCCTATTTCTCAATTTACAGAAGGAACTTAGAGGAATTGAAAACTAATTTACTATGTGTAAGGGAGGGTCTTTACTTTAATAAGAATACTTGAGGTGGATCCCATTGATTGGCATATACAAGTCTTCTCCATCCAATCTTGATAACTGGAAAGCATTGTTTGACTTATAGCCTAAAATCATATGGGGGTCACTCCATATTGCATCAAACATTAAATGTTACCTATTTTTTCCCTGTCTGCATGTCACTTAAGGACTAAATCTCCTTTTTGGAAGCTCCTAGCTCTCTCCTTCTTGTCAAAACTTATCTTGATATGAGATTGATAATTTTTCATTCTTTACACTATTAGGTTCCTCAACTCTTTTAGCTCCACAAGTTCCGCATACATGAATTCCATATCTTAAAATTCAAATAACTCTAGCTACTTGGTGAGCTCCAATGCTTGAAATTCAAGATATATTGGAATCCTTGCTTATTTTTCATAAATGTATGGAGATTTACTATTTTATTTCTTGGGAGCAATCTTGTCATCCTACAGGGAAGATTTCAGTTTTGTGTCACATGTTCTCTGATTCTCATCCAAATTCATCCTTATGATTCTCAAAAGGTTTTTATTTGTGTACTCGACATGAAAATTACCACAGGGGTGATAATGAAGATGTTATCAATTATATATCATTATTGAAATCCTAATCAATATCTTTGTGCCGAAAAATGCCAAAGAATTATCAAAAATTATAGTTGAAGGAAAACCAAACTTGGCCACAATACCTTCATAGAAATCAAGAATGTTGGCCTCATTTGCTTCCTTCAGTACAACTACCTCTATCCACTTGGTGAAGTAGTTTGTGGCTGTGAGGATACATTTGTGACCCAAGCTTGAATTTTGGTTGATTATGTTAGAATTTAAAAGGACTGAGAGGCGGGGTTAATCAGTCGTGTAATAAAAATTTCACTTGCCTATTTTAAACAATGAACCTAAAACCTTATGAATCACCTATACTAGTGCAAGATCACAATTTTATATAGTCTATCATAGTATGCATACATGACAAGTTCATAGAACAAACTTAGAGCTTTTCTTTATTGATGTTTAGAATAGGGCGCGATAACTTGATCCTTATCAAAAGTTTACAAGATACAAACAAGAGCTCATAGATATTTTACTAACATCAATATGGCATTTAACTACAAAATAGTAAAATTGTTCTCTTGCATCAATTTTTTATTATAGAGACTTCATTTTCTACAATCCACTACAACCAGCTACAAAACTAGAAAAGACTTCCATGGGTTTTGGGTTATGCCCAAGGGGTTTTTCTTTGCAAAAAAAAATTATTCAATAGAAGATAAAGGGGGTTTTCATCTAACAATTTTTTTTCACACACACAATCTCATTTTTATAAGAGATGTCTATATGTACTTTTCATCTCCCCAACTCATTGACTTCTTGTCAACACCTTGAGATTCTCTTCTTCAACTCATTTCAACACTTCAATGTCTTTAGAGACTCTTCAAATTACCCTTGGAACTTCAAGAGACAACCTTTTAACATCAAGACAAATTGACTCTTCATCTTCTACATCAAGAAACTAAGATAAAGAATTGTTTTGAATTCAAGAGAAGACTTATCAACTTCTCTTATAATGCACATGTATGGTCTAAGGAGAGGAGAAAACATTCATCCTTCCTTTCACTATTAAATCTTATCAACAACATCCTTTCCACTGAACTTATTATTTTGCAATATCAAGATGTTCTCTCAAACCATACGACTATCTCTTCAAGGAATTAAAATAACAAGGGAAAACTTTGAAGCATAGCTTGATAGCCAATTATTGTCTATAACTTACCTCTCAAATGATAAACCTATGCCTCAGTACATATTTATGGTTTTATATGCACCTTGATCTCAGTTATGGAACTTTCCTACATCATTAAAACCTCCAAGCTTGTTCATGCATACCAAGATCCCTTCAAGGCTTTGACACATTCTTAACACCAAGAACCAATAAGAATTGTAGCTTAAAATGATCAAAGAATAAGAAATATGGAGAAAATTGAATTTCATAGTCATTGTATGTACACAGTAAAACTACCTTTGATTTTTGAGCTCATTGAAGCTCAAAAATTATTCTTCATTGATTATATATCCTTCTAATCACCTGTCTCTTCAAGAAAAACATCTTTGTTTGATCATAGACCTAGAACTTCAAAGAACTTGAATTTTCACAGTCAAACATGGTTGTTGCAGAGAACTATTTCTTAACTCTTTACATTTGGAGCTTAATCATACTCAACCATTTCCTTCACAAGATCTTACAATTATATCAACAAAAAAATTGATTTATACTTCACACAATTTAATGGAGGAATGTTAACAGTCATTTTATCATACTGAGTACGTATTTCCATTTTTTTGCTAGAAAATTCTCACTACACACTCAATCATTTACAAAAAATATTTTTACAATCAATCATAAATGCCTTAACATGGAAAAATCAAAAATTTCAAGAATTTTGAGTGGCGGAAACGTTTGTTTTGAGAAAAATTGTCTAGTGAAATCCCTAGCTCAGGGTATGGGATTTGTGCAAACCTGAGAGCTTCAAAATTCATTTTCATTCTCATTACTTGATGAAGGATGATAATTCCAACTTCATGAGGTCTATTCAAGGTTTCTAAAACTCTCCAAGTCCTTTTTTCTTCTTACAGCAATCACAATTTGGCTAACCATCTTCATTTGCTAGTTGTTAGAGACCTAAAAATCATACGCATTCTACTTAGGAGCTTTGGTGAACACCAACAACAGCTTAGAAATATTCCTGTAGCTTGAAAACATGATAAAAGGCATGAGATCAATCAAAAATATCCATAAATACTATTATGCAGGGTAGATGGAAAGTCATAGTCAATATGAACAATTTGGACAAGCACCAAACAACCATGGAAGATGTTCCTAGAGTGCAGAAGATATGAAAAGACAAGAAAAGATTCACTTTACCACAAGAGAATAATTTAAACACTGAGAATGTACTTGAAGAGAAAAAAATCAAACTAGTCTTCAAACATCGATGAAGAACTCTACTTTTTATTGCACTTACTCATTGTGCCTTGAAGGTGCAACCTATGTCTTGAAAATGGCTTAAAGAAGAAAGTCATCCTTGAGGAGACTTGAATGAGTTATAACAATGATATCAACATTGGGTTATCTCTTAAACATGATAGAATGGTTCAACCAAGACATTGAATATTGTTGTCATGTAAATGTGCAACAGGGAAATTGATAATTGCTAAGTATGACAACGATACCCCGATACCAAAATTTTCATGTTTTATCATTCTAAGGCACCATGGGTCTTCCAAGTCAATCTAGTAACATCTCAATGGGTGTTAATTCATTCCCCTAGGTGATTTAGGAAAATAAATTCAACCCCTAGGTGATTTTAGGAGTTCATTGAAAAATGCAAACTTTAGGAAGTTGTGGGAAGGGCTATCACTAGCCTTCCTAGGACTGTAGCAACCCCATGGAGTGGAGCATAAAATCCAAACTAGACATGGAGGTGATTCAAAGCCCTTGGGACATCACAGAAGTGATTTACAAATATTTAGGAAGGACTCAGAGAATTAGGGGCAATTTCACCAAAATTTGGGTTCACAAGCCTAGGCAGTGCGTAGGCCAAAAATGTTGTTGAGCTTCAAAATTTGATTTTGGGATCTCTAGATGGAGTTAGGAGCAAAATGAAACATCACCAGAAATGGAATTCCAAGCCCTATAATATCTAATAGAATTTTTTCTCATGCACAAGTGGAGTACCAAATCAAAAATCCAATTTTCAGGAATAAAATGGAGAAATAAATACCTAATACACCCACAATTAGATTCATAAGGTCATTTCTAGTCACGATCATATAAAATTTCATTAAAAAATTCCATAGGGATCTCAAGTTATTGCCATTTCAAGTTGTCCTCTTGGAGTGAGTTTGGGAGTTAGTCAAATTTTAGAAGGACATGTGTCAGCTCCAGGAATCTGGTGGGATTTTGTGTCCCTCACATCCCTAAAGGTCAGGGACATCAAACATTTAAAAAATTTCCCAACCTCTAAGGAGACTTCTGGTCACCCATGTGACCAACTTCTAGCTTCTCAGTGCTTTAAAGTTATTTTTTGCTTTAATCCCCTATCGTCAGATCTCCACCACATGTCATCACCTTGCTCATCATGAAATTGTATGTCCCTCATATCCCTTTGAGGTTAGGGACATCAGGGACATGAAAATGCACCTATCTCCCATTTGTGCTTTATTTCAAATTAAAAAAAAAAAAAAACCCGCTTCTAACATCTAACTCCTTCATGCACAGCTTGTTTTGTAACTCTCTCTGTAAATTCCTACCACCACTCCACCATTACTGAACCTAGAACCAGCTCCCTCATAGCATGGAAAACTTCTACTTCATTATAATATGTAGGTCACATAGGAATAATCGATTGAAATGAGAAGAAAGAATGAAGAACAGAGAAGAAGAAGCATGAAAACTCCATTGCCATAGAACGAAGAATCAAAGAAATATTTCAAAACAATGGGCTAAATGATCCACCGTTTGTTGCTGAGTTCTCCACTCTTAAAAAACATCAAAAATACACCTTCAAACCTCTCGTTCTCAGCATGAAATGCTCACAGTGAAGAAATTTCACTTTTGACTCTACAAAGAAAAAACCTCAATTTCTCGTCAAACCGGCAACAAGATCAAAGATAAATTTCACCAGTAAGATAAGAAGAAAAAATCCATATCAAAAATGTAAATTTTATCACAAACATAGGATAAAATCAGACCTGAAATTTTCAAGTTCCATTAATGGTTGTTTCCAGAAGCACTGCTAGGTCAACAAATAAAAGTTTAAAATATCCTAAACCATTGATTGGGTAAGCACAAAATTTCAAAGGGGTGATATTTGGAAAAAAAACCCATATCAGAATACTTTGTTCCACGTAAATCCAACCCCCAAAAGCCCACTTTCTAAAAGTAGAAGGTATTCTATATAGGGGGTTATTATTTTGGGAAATTCATCAATAGAAGAACCTGCGAGGGAGATGCTAAACACAGAAGATGCACTGTAGCTAAGAATTAATCAGAACAGGAATTTTGGTCCAATTTTGACACTTACTAAAAATAGTAAGTGGTCTCATGAGCACCTGCCAAAAATAGAAAATTGATCCAGAAGGTGATAGGAACACAGGGAGAAAGGGATATCTGAGGTGTAACATCTAGTTGAGGTTCGAGGCAACTGATTTTTCATTCTTACTAAAAATAGTATGTTTTTTCTAAAGAAATCATGAAGCATAAATGGACAGGGCAGCAGCTGACGCAATCTTTCACTTCTGAGTAAGAGATAGAAAAATGTGCAATCTTTATCATCATAATATGTAGAGTAGGTGATAGTGAGGATGTCAACAATGTCTTTCGACACTCATTTAATGCTTCAATTGGTATGTAGGAGGTGGAATTCATAGTTGACACTGTCAGATCATTCATAAGATGCTTCATCAAGATCATGTATGAATCATCCAAGCAGTACGACAGCATTATAGGGAGTCAGGACAAGATTTGTTCCAAGGCTTCAGTCCCTTCAGAGGAGGATCTTCATGAGTGGTACTCATGGCCACCAAATGATTCATTCGACAGTGTTTTTAAAAACTTAGCTCACGGTGTACACATGTCATCCAAAGGAAGTTTCTCAGTGTGCGCAAGAGTTCAAAAAATCATAGTTCATCACATTAGAGCACTTCATCAAATCATCTATAAGGATCAGCGGGCTTTATCAAAGGAATAATTTGTCATCATCAACATCATTCTTCCTTCTTCTCCTTTCTACTCTCTCTCTCTCTCCTCTCCCCCCAAATTTCTCTCTCCTCAATATTCTAATCTTGCTTTGGGGTTGCACTTTTTTGTATGTCTTAATGTTTCTAATGTAATAAGTCACCTTTATGTTATAAAAAGGGACTTAATGTTTTCCTAGGAAGGAAAAGAGTCTTAAGTCATGTTAAGACATACAAAGAGTCATTGGGGAGTATGTGAAAAGTCATTTCTATTCCTATAAATTATAAATTCATTCCCATTTCAAAGGTTTGGTGATTGATTTTGTAAACTCAAGAGTGTATTGCACTTTGAGAGAACAAAGGAGATAGTCATTTTCTTTCATTCCCCCCTCACAATTTTTCTTCCATTCCCACACTATGTAAAACTTTTGTTTAAAAAATCAATACAACATGAAGGATTTTCTAGCATTTTTTGACTAAGGGATTTATTGATACTTTTTTCTCATAAATTCTAATCGGTCTTGTTGTTATTTGTAGAGTTGTTTCTTCTCATAAATGCATGTGTTGAAACTTCTAACTAGTGTGTGTAAGAATCTGATTTTCTACCTACAACATTAGTTATCCTATCTCATTTCTCACTCCCTTTTCCCACTTTACAGACAAATTTCTCTCTAGCAAGAAATTTCTAGCTTTGTTGCAGGGTCAGTGGAGTACCCTTGTTGGATCCTGGGTCAAAAGGCCATTACAGAAATCCACCTTTTTACTCACACATGCATATATGAAACCTAAACTGGTTAAGTAGAGGGACTAAGATTTCCAGAGCATTGGAAATAAATCCACAAGTTTTTCCACTCGACAATTTTTTTCACTAACAAATACCAAAGTTTACCTTTTTGTTCCTATCCATTCAAACACTGCTTGGACACCAAAAGAACCTGCTCAGAAGATTGTTCATAAATTTCTCAAAAAAAAAAATCCAATTGACCTGAAAATTTTTACATTACTTTAGGATTGGATTCTACTAAAGAAAATTATTCTATGATTTATCGAAATAATACCTCATAATGTTTCTTGAGTGTTCAGAATCCAGGCTGCTTTTTATTCAGTTTTCAAAAATCCTGTTTTAGTAAAACTAATACAACTTCCACATATCTTCTCAAAACCTAATGAAATTTGATGTGGAGATTCAAAAATTACCCTAATATGTGGTCTATAATCCCATTTTCCATATATATTCCTAAATACTTTTATTCCATCTCATTTACCTCTACTTACACTGAGAGTTCTCAAGACCAAATTTTGTACAACTTTAAAAAAAAAACTTGAGACTGATATGAGCCTAATTTTTGCTCATACATGCTATAGATACTATTCTAAGGCTTCTCATATGCTCCTAAGGAAATTTCATTACCTGCACTGATTTTTCACACATTATCAGGTACCAGAAACAGGCCTAAATGGCCCATTTTGAAATGCAAAAAATTCCAAATGACCTTATACTCATTCTAATACCTCTCACTCACTTCATGGACCTTTTTTTACCTTCATACCACCTTTGAGATACTCAAACCACACACATGACCTTTGGAGACCCCTAGATCACCTAGCTAACATGCCTAGATCACCTAGCAAACATACCTAGATCACCTAGACCCCTATGACATCAAATAAATTGACATCAATGACAACACAAGTGACACACTCTTCCAAAAAACTACCCCTTTATCATTGATGGAAACTATCTAGAAGCATTGATGGCACACACACACACACACACACACACACACACACACACACACACACACACTTAGATTTCCCTCATTTGCATGTTTATTTTCACACTTCTCCCCCTTTAACATCTATGAAAAAGGTATACATGGACTTGACATGGAGACCAATGACTCAAAATGACAATCAAGATAGGAAGAGGATGACTTACATGAACATATTTCCCCCTTGGATTGAGCACTTGCTTACTTGACTTCTTTAGCAGCATTTGAAGATCTTATGGACCTGATAAACATGAGAGAACATATCCCTCTGACTTTGATACTAAGATGGTCTTCTTAGAGCATTGACTTAATCACTTTCCATTGTTCTTGCAATCATTCACAATTTTGAGCTCTACACAGTTGCAATTAGATCCCTGAGCACTATTTACAAACATTTATTGATACACACACCTCTGAGGGACTTCATTTTCATGTTGCAGACCTGAATACATTTACACATACTGAGAATCTTACTTTCATATACTTGTGTCATGCATCATCATTCATCACATTGTCATTCAGTCTTTCTAGACACCATAAGGTGTTAGTACCTTTGTCCACCTCACTCTTCCATACTGATGTCATCAACAATCAGATTTTGTTTTTCATACATATCAACAACCTTATTCACTAAACCTTTCATAAGAACATTTTTCTCAAAATTATTTATTTACCTGAACAAAAATCCTCTGTTTCAGTCTTCACCTCTTAGTTTATAATTTTTATGCATTCGTCTATCTTCAAGTACATGTTCTTTGCATCAACATTATTTTTCCTTCATATTCATTTGATTTACTACTCAAATACTTTTTCAAATATTATCATGATACCAACACTCCTTTCAATATATTATAGAATGCATTGTGACATTATTATGATAGATATATCACGTTGATCAAACCACTTACTTAGAGCTTCAAGGATCAATAGTTCAAATATTTTAAGTCATACCAACTCAACCAAAAGTGTAACAAACTGCATGAATACTTTTCTTCAACCATATACACCATCACATAAAATTACAAACTCATTCACTAACTTTGATATACATGTGACTCTGCTTTAGACACCCTTCACACATTTTGAGCATATTGAATACACCTCTAGACTGAGGTAGTTTGTTCATAGACAATGATCATGCACAGCTTTTCATCTACTTCGTACATTTCTCCCAATGGATGTAATCCTCTCACAATCATTTTTTATCCTTTTCATGAGAATTTTGAGTATACCATCAACACCTTCTAGAGACCTTAACTACTATAATGATGACATATCACACAAAAATAAAATCATGGATACACACTTCATTAGGTATTTAGAACACATTTTAGACTTGTAGTAGACCCTATTTTGATCACACAACCATCTATAGTACCCTTACAAATTCATACATTATAGAGTCTATATTTTTAACCTCAACACTTGAATTGTAAAACACATATTTTTGAGATTAGACATGCATTTCATTATATTTTTTGATGTCCTTGAATGATACCTAACTCCCCCTAGGTGAGTAAAAGCTTCAAAACCATTTATAAGTACTTTTGATCATAGAAACAACAATGTCTTCATATCTTCCTTTTCCCAACCTTGAAATTTTCAGTCCTCGGACCTTTTTCACTTCCTTATCAGTTGTAAACAACCCTATCAAAACATTCTTGACATTCAATATAATCTTAGAATAAGTGATAATTCAATTATTCAACCATTAATGTTTCAAATATTAAATCGTTCCAACTGTACATGCATTCTCAGACATAATTTTGAGTCCCAGAGATATTGATCCTTACACATGGAGCACCTGTAATACTTGAATGCAAAACATCAATGGCTCCCCCTGATTTTGATGGCTTGATAGACCCTTGGACTCTGTTCCTTCGACTGAGAAGGTACTAAGATTACCATAGCATTTTCACATTCCTCATAAGATTCCAAACACAATTGAAGACCATGCTCAGATTATTGGCATAGAGACACGCTTTTATCATTAGAGTGAGACACAACTTCAAATCATGAACCAAGATTACTTTCTTCCATTACTTATACTTGAGTGTCCAACCACCTGTAACTGAAATCTTACATGAATTCATAACTTTTCTTGTAATATTTTCATAGTCTTCATGATTACCTCATACTCGTTAACTCACTATTGACACAACTCCAAATCTCTATGAAATCATATCTAGACTTAGCTCCAACATAAAATTTGGTGTATATCCACACTTCACACTTTAAGATGCATGACTCAAGACTTTCAACATTTACTTGTTGATTGTAACACATTCTATTCAAGACTAAGATAGTTCTAGACAACAAAATGGAATGTGGTGATTCTTCAAACACTAACCTTAACCTTGTAGTTCATTATTTCTCCTCTTAATATGACAAATTCTTAACTTCATACAACTATATTCTATCTTGTAGACTGATATTTGTTCTTTATTGATGTCAATCATGTTTTGTCTCACATGTCCTTACATTAATGATGATATTTAGGTCCCTTATAGAATATCATGCTCAGACATAGATTCCTTCAATTGAATATCAAATTATAACTTAGATTATAATTTATCTTTCTTCTTCCTTAGCACATTAGATACCTCTTTCCTGACGAGTTCGTGAACATATCTTGACAAGCCTTCAAAATTTTCATGCAAGATTGATGCCCAAGCTTAGTTTCACTTTACTTCTTGGAAATCTTAGAGTAACCTTCACTGATTCTTCCACCTGTAGATTCACTTAAGAATACCTTCTCAATTAGTCCCATGGATTCAACACATTTGTAGTATATATCTACATTATGTAGGAACAAAAAAACTCCTCCTTTTCCACCTTATCTTGCAATAGTAAAGTTAAAATTACACATTTCATTCCTGAACATTAGTTGACCTTTTCTTTGCAAGTTTTTCATAGTACCTTCAAGAACTGACCTTCATGCTAGAATCTTAGAATGAGAACACTTTTCATCCTTTTGGGAGTAATACTTACTCTTAGTGGAGTCAACTACTACAAGCTCTTGTCTTAACACTATGAAGAAGACTCATACTAACTTAAATAGCTCCCCCTCACTTTAAAGTTGCATATGCACTTGTATACCATGGAGGAGCTTGATGAGAGACCTAAAAAGGTCCCAAACCCTCCTCTCGCACCTTGACTGATTCTAATTTTTCTAAACCTACTTTTGTTATAGTAGATCCCTTATTTTTCTCGGTCACACTTTTAGAATCCTCCTTACCACCTTGACTAGATTCTTCCTTCTTCTTGAACTTCTGAACTTGTAGCTCAAGTCTTTAGATCTCTTTCTTCAGGTGTCCTACATCACAAAACCTTACAATTTTCTCTACCTTATGGTACCTTAAGCATTCCACTTGTCTTCCTTTACACTCAAAGGATCTATGACCATATTCATTGCAAGCATAGCAATAGCCATTGAATTTTCTTACATACCTTCTTGTGTTTGATGGATCATTTTTGCAATACTTTCTTAGATGTCATTTCTCATGACATTGATAGTATTAAGATCTATAATTTTTTCCTAATTTTTGCTCTTCCTTTTGTCTCTCAGAGTGATGTTCTGAATATTCTCGTTGCAATATTTTTCTTTTTCAACCTCAGGACTACACATATTAGCCCTATGACCATAAGCACCACACTTGTAGTAGTTACCATGAAAATAAACATGCCTAAATGCATTTGAATGCCTGATAGATGATTTTCCATGAGATGAATGCTTTAAACTATCTCCTTTCTTGACTGCATTTTGACATTTGATCCTTGAATTTTTTATAAAGGATAAATAGTTTTGAAGGGACTATACTCTGTATACAAAAGGCTCAAAATCCAAATATAATAGTAGAAGTGGCACAAAGAGAAAAAAGGGACTAACACCCTTAAAAAGGAGGCTTAGCAGCCAAATAAAATAGTGAAAATAGCAAAAAGGGGATAACACCCACGAATTTTAAAATAACTAACAATAGTTCAACTGAGAACTAACAAAGGGACCAAAAAAGAATAGAGTAGGATCAAAACAGCTTGAAACCTGCAAATTGATAGCAACATAACAGTAAACTGGGAACAAAACTATTTAACTGCCTTGTCAATCTTTATCTTGATTTTCTACAACGAACTGGAAAGTGCAAGTGTCGTGACTTTAAAGGGATACTTCTTATCAATTTGTGAGAATATCAGGTCCCTTGCAGTGTCAGACTCCTAGATGGCAGTAGGAATGTCACTTAGGATACAAACACTCTTCACATGTTGTTCCATGAAATTGTAAACCACTTTTAGCATAGAGATGGTACAATTATGCCATCCTTTAGTATTACCCAATCTATTATCTAGAGAATTAAGTTTCTTGAAGATTTATGTATTTTTCTCTTCATCCCTAAAATTCTCAACCTAAATCTTCCTTTTACCTATATTTTTATCATTTCTCTTGATTTCTTCCTTAAGGTTCATGACCTCACTCTCAAGATTATCAATCTTACTAAGGAGCCCTTAATCTTTGAAGCCCTCCACAGGATTGCTGATATGGAGTAGGTTTTTGGCCAACTCAATCTCCTTATTACTGCGAAGAACCATTTGAGAAGGAAGTAGGGGATAATGGGTATTCTTATATTTTGTTTTTTGGATGGTGGAAGAAGCAACAGGGTCTTTGATGACTAGAATATGGGGTTCAATAGGTGTCATAGGTATGGAGCGAGAAAGGGATAGACAGTGATGGTGAATTAGTAAAATGAGGCCTTGATGAAGGGGTATAGCATGAGTATGGTTTTGGACCACAAGGACAGACCATTCTAGAGAGTTCAACAGGTATTGTGGGAAATTCATAGTTGAGCCCCTTCTAAAATGATTAAAGAAGATTAAATGTTTTAAAGGGATAATTACATATCTTCCCTCGAGAGTAACATACCTAACCATCATGCGAGATATTTTAGTAAAAGGCTCCGAGATAGAAGAAAATTTGATGCCAACCGTGAAAAATTCAAGGTTTTCACCTTCTTCAAGAATTTTATTTGCTTCAACATTTCTGTCTACCCGCTTGCTGAAAAAAAATTCCCCCTCCAAACTCAAACCCGTGACTTGAGCAATGAGCTCTTCAGTAATTTTAACTCTGATATCCATACTCAACTATTCATTTCTTCCATCCATTCACAAATTGCACTGAGATATTTTGATCATGGCCTTGCATTCTTTCTATGGGGGTTGAAATTCCCCCATTTGTAAATACTTCCACAATATTTCATCATTCTTCCATGCTAGGTCGTGAATGGGCTCTGTTTTGTAAGAAGTTCCCCCCATTCTGTTGTTTTTTCTCCTTTTCTTCTCAACAGTAAAGTTTTGATTCTAATACCTCCTTTCACTACCACCTCTATTTTTTGAAACCCATAAGGTGTGTGAAATTTTAATCACATAATTAAACCTACATGCGGAGTTAATAATCACATCTTCAATGGTGGAGCGAGATCTTTTAATGATTGTTTTGAATATCATGTTTATCTTTTATGATGTCATCAAGTACCTTAGCCGGGAGAAGATCACCACTAAACTAGTTTTGCATTTTGTTTCTAACTCCAAAATTTTCCAAACTATCTACCACTTTATCACCTTCACAGTAGGTATGAATGATCTTGTAATTATCAAAAAGATTAAAAATCTCAATAGCTTCACAAATAAAATCTCTAATTGTATATCTTGGGGTTTGATTTTTGTTTAGCAAATTTATAATGTGAATCCCCTTCAATTATGATATTTTAAATATTACAATCTCTCGCAAGCCTTATACCCCATAATGATGCCAAAGCTTCAAAATAAGGGTTTGTCTATTGACCCATATTTCTAGAAAAAGTAGCAACAAAGCAACCTCTGTGATCTCTGATCACCCCACCTCCTCCTGAAGCTCTAAGATTACCTTTTGAAGCTCCATCAAAATTCAATTTGTACCATGAAGAGGGTGGTTGAATCCAATGCACTAAATATATTTCAATGTTGTTATTACCTTTATTCTGAATGTTTTTAGTTTCAATGCTCCAGGAAGTAAGGATGTGTTCCTCTTCCTTGGGATATAATCTATTTTTTGGAGGCTTAAACCTTTCAATGTTATCTTTTACAACAATAACAATTTCTTTAAAACATTTGGTACACACCTTCCTTTTATTTCTAAAGATGACATCATTTCTTTCTTTCCATAATCTCCATATGGTGTGAGGAAGAACCAAGCTCCATAATCTCCTAATCATACAATGTTCATAAGGAGAATACCATTGTTCCCATGTATGTAAGCAAGTATGATAAAGAATCCAATTCAAGTTGAAATTTGCAAAGATAAGATGCCAAAATCTTGTAGCATACTCACAATGCAAAAAAAGGTGTTTGATATCTTTAGCCTCTTCTCTACACATACAACATCTGTTGAGCATAATAAAACCCTTTCGAATAAGATTATCACAAGTCATAATCTTACCTTTGAGAACCAGCCACAAAAAGAAGTTAACTTTAGGAGTTAATTTTGGCATCCAAATTTTTCCCATTCTATGTCACTGTTGGTTTCTAAAACATGTACCCACGTCTCGGATCTTAGAAAGTGCCGAGGTGTTTGAGACTACAATGGAACCATCCCCAAGTTGTGGGACCTTGCGAGCTTGGGACGGATCTCCGAAGAAGGCCAGTTCCTCTATCTATTTCTGCTACTATTGCTACTCCTAGTGCCGAAAGGGAAAACTAAGCTAAAAATGCCAAGGGACTAGGAAAAGAAGGATAACATGAAGTAAACTACTCTAAAAGGTGATAGCACTAGAAAAGAGGGGTGAACACTATCTGTTCTAAGTGAGAATGATAGGGAATGCATGAAAGGAGGCTAGGCACAAGTAACACAGCAAAATACGCATTCACCAAATCATTCTCATGGAACACAACTAAGTATGGAATTACAGGGGACTTGAAATAGCAAAACTAGCATACAACGTAAAATAAAAGGAAAGAAGAAGGAATGCAAACACGTTAAGATAGAGAATAGTCACAAAACAATGCTTTAATTACTTCCAAAAATGCACAGAGCTATTACAATGACGAAGGAGGCTGATATCCACATGTAATAGCCATACATAGAAGTTTGCAACTTAAAATATAGCAAATATGGTGTCCTTAGCAAAAGGCGTAAGGATCTAGAGTGTCCAACAAAACAAATGAGCCTTGCTCTTACATTTATAGACAAATCCATGGAGAAAGAAGGGAAAGGGATGGAAAACCCAAATTTAAAACACAACCACCAACAAGAAGCATTTAATGTATATAAATCTACTTGGAAATCTATGAAATATGCTTCCCATATATGTTTGATGTGTTGAAGACAAAATAGGGTGGATCATACCAAATTGGGTGGTTGGAGAAATTAGATCTTCTCATCAATGTTCAGAGAGAATTTTTCCCATTTCTCACCTACCAGATCTGCTAGAATTTGAATTTTGAATTTCTGACACTATAGTTGATGTCAGCAGCTCTCTGACAAGTCCAGTTTCACACTGATCTATGCTCTGTAGCTGATGATATGGCTATCAGAAGATGGCAGAGTTGTCAACATATGTAAAACACATGGCGCACGCTAATTTGCTGAGATGGTGGCCAAATTTACAACTATTTTTTGTTTCTACCACGTGTCAATCATTCATTTGTTGCAAGGATTCAGTGCCTTGTTGGCATACTTGACTGGTTACACATGACGCACTTAAGCATGTCAAAAGATGATCTGGCACAAAATGGTATGAAAGGGTGAATAGAGAAAACAAAGGAAGGTGAGGAGGGGGCGTACGCGATGCACATGGGGAGATGAATGCACACATAGAGATGAATGCACATAGGGAGATGAACGAAACTGGTGAGTAGAGAACATATGGTTAAGGCACAACTATTACAAAGTATTGGGTGTGGCATGTGAAGGGCCCAGGACTTAGTAGTAAGTGTGAGGTGCACGGGATGAGAATAAACTGACTAGGAAGAAGGCAAACGCATGGAAGGTGGGCACGAGGGGAAGTGGAAGGAGAAAAGGAAGGGGGTGCGCAGGTAATTTTGACCAAGGGAATGTGCCAAATGATTTTGAGTGCGTGAAATTATTCAATAGATAACTTAGAGCCAAAAATTTTATGCAAGTTATCCAAATCGCTAGGGGAGATATTTGGATAACAATTTTAGTGACTTTCGGGACCATCTGCATGTTAGATGAACGAGACCAATAGCCTAAAGCATCCATTAAGCATGGATTCTACTTATTCACTAATGAAAATGACCCTTTGATCACTTGAGAATCATTTCTGCACTCTGTTCCGAATCTCACAACTGCTGAGAGAAGCTCTGCACTCTGGAAGTAACAAAAGAACATGTGCAGGAAGTATGCAAGAGGAAAGAACTATGTACAAACAAAACATGTGCACAGAGCACACTTGAAGGAATTGAAACTACTTAATATATACAACCTGATATAACAAATCTAATAAAATGGTTTGAGATAGATCTCATTTACTGGAATTTGCAACGCGCTTCCATCCGGATGAGTTAACTCGAAAGATTTAGCTTCTTTGCAAGACTTGATGATGTATAGTCCACTCCAAAGTGCATCAAACTTTGAATGGCACCCTGGCTTGGATCTGTCAGCATCCTATTTTAGAACTAGGTCCCCAACTTTGAAATCTTGAGGCCTATCCTTCTTGTCGAACCATTTCTTTGTTGCTTGTTGATGTTGTTCTAGCTTCATCATGGTAGAGTTTCTGAGTTCTTCAAGATGAATCAACTCTACCATCTTGATTTCTCTTTGATCCACACCTTCAAATTCCAGTTGTTACACAAGTGCCAATGAATTTAGTTCTAGTGTCAAAGGAAGGGAAGCCTCCTTTCCATAGACGAGCTTGTAAGGAAAAGTTCCTATTACCTTTTTTACTATGATTCTACATGCCCAGAGTGCACGCAAGACCTTCGTATGCCACTATCTTTGTCTGATGTTCATTGTGCACTTCATGATTCTGATCAGGTTTTTGTTTGTTGATTATGCTAGACCGTTACCCTGAGGGTAATAGTTGGAATAGGTTTTCAGGTAAATTCCCAAACTTAGAGCCCAATCAGTGATTTTAGCACCAAGGAAGGTCTTTTCATTATCTGAGATAATGGTTTGAGGAATGCAAAACCTTGTGACTAAACCTTCGAGAAAGTCAAGGATGAATGCCTCAGTTGATTCCTTAAGCAAGACAGTTTATGTCCATCTGGTGAAGTAATTTGTAGCCATCAGCACCTATTTATGTCCAGTGCTTGAAGGTGGATTGATCATGCCTATGAAGTCAAGACCCTATTGCACAAAATGCTGATCCGCTTGGATTGGTCAGAGGGGAAGCATTGCCAATCTTTTATTTCCTGCAAAGAAAACACATTCCTTTAATTTTTTGGCCCACCTATGTGCATCTACAAATAGGGTAGGCCAAAATAAACTTGCCATTATGATCTTTACTGTTATACTTTTGGTAGAGAAGTGTCCACTAGAGAATCCATCATGAAATTTTGCTAACACTTTTTCAATTTGCGCATCATTGATACATCTTAAAAACATGCCATCAAGATTCCTTTTGAAGATAAGTCCATCAATCAACACATAAGGGACAGATTGTAACCTCAGATGTCTTCTCTTTGCATTATTTAAACCAGGAGGGTATGCACCCTCGGAAAGGAATGTGATCATGTCCTTCATCTAGTCACATGCACCAGGGTCTATATTCTATTTAATTTCTATGCGCGGAAGGTACTCATCTAGAAATAATGAAGCCTCAAGTTCACTCTACGCATCCTCAACAATCTACTTACAAATTGTACTACCTCTTACCAGTTTTGTGGCCTTAACAGTCACATCATATTCCATAATTTTGGTCACCCATTGCACTCTCTTCTCACTGATTTCTGTTCCCATGATGAATTCTCTGACATATGAGTGGGATGATAACACCTTGATGTGATTTTTAGCAAGCATGCTCTTTAATTTATTGAGCACGCACATGATGGTGAATACTTTCTTCTCCATGTGACTGTATTTCAATTCATAATCCTTCAGTGTCTGGCTGAAGAAGGCCATTGGTTGTTCCAGCCCTATTTTATTTTTCTATGTTAGGATAGCACCAATGCTTACATCAGCACCATAAGCATAAAGGATGAAATCCTTTGAGTAATTTGGATTGATGAGTGTTGGCACACAAGCAATCTCTTTATTGATCTTGTTGAAGATTTCTCTTCCTTTTATTGTCCATCTAAAGGCTATGTCCTTCTTGAGCATAAGGGTAATGGGCCAAACCAGTCCCGCAAAGTTAGGGATAAAGTGCCTAACAAAGTTAATCTCTCCAAGGAAGGACTGTAAGGATTTTTTGTGTGCCCATAGGGAAAGGGCTAGGATGGCTAAAACGTGCTTAGGATCAATCATGATACCATCTATTGAAACCACATGGCCCAAGAGCTTGCCTTGAGCCACCGCAAAATTACACTTCTTAGGGTTAAGAGATACCCCAAATTCTCTACATCTCTCAAAGACATTTTCCAGGTGTGCCATGTGATCTATGCCTTGCTTTGAGAAGATAGTTATATCATCCAAGTAAACCAAGATGAACTCATTGATGTAACCTTTGAAGGCAATATCCATGACACACTGAAACGTTGTGCCTACATTTGATAGACCAAAGGGAATTTTCTAGTATGCATATGTTCCCCACTTGGTTGTAAATGTTGTTTTGAATTGATCCTTTTTCTTGACCAGGATCTGGTTGAAACCTAAATACTCATCTAGCATGGAGAACATCTATGCACCAGCTACGGTCTACAGAATCTACTCCATTGAAGGAAAAGGATAATGATCCTTTAGAGATGCCTTATTCAAATCTCTGAAATCAACACAGAGTCTAATTTCACCATTCTTCTTGCGCACTAGAACAAGATTCACGACCCATGTGGAATATTTGATGGGAAATATAATTTTTGCCTCAATGAGTTTGGATAACTCCTTTCTCGTGAGGGGCTCTATTTAAGGATTGAATGGTTTTTGTTTCTATCTGATGGGCTTTATACCAAGATCAAGGTCAATGGAGTGTTGAGCAACACTTGGATCAAAACCTTTGAGGTCTTCATACTCCCATGAGAAAATTTCACTATATTTTTGACAAAGAGAGATGAAGGCCTAATTTTCTTCATGTGCACAAGTCCTGCTGAGTAGCCACTCTTTTCACGCATAATGGTAATGGAGGAGTAGTCCTCCTACACGGTGTGCATGTTTCTTTCTTCACCCTTGAACTCGTCATCAGAGCTAAACATGTTCTCTAAGGTGACCAGCCCTTTAGGTAACCTATTTGTCTTCAGCTATATTACTTGGTCACCATAGCTGTCATGCAAGTCAGCTTACATACTTGATGAAAATTTAGCTTCATTCTGGATAAACTAGACAATCTACGCGTCACTGTCGAACACTTGCTAGCTTGTTTTATTGTCTGGGATGGATGGTCTAATTACCATCTTAATGTGTTGAGTGTTTCCTTTGACAAATTCCTCAGCAGGAGAAAATTATGAACCGAGTGCAGCCATTAAGTCAGCTTCTTTGTTCATTTTTCGCAGGACTACCTGCAAATCTCAAATAGGTCCCAAACTCTATGTTTATAAGCTTTAAGAAGCATATTCTTTATCTAGAATTTTTTGGTGACATGGTGGATGATAAATTTTATGTCCCCAAAGATCTGTAGTGCTTTAATTTTCTTCTTTTCAACAATGAGCAAGCCATGCACCAGTGCTTCATACTCTGCCACATTATTAGAGCATGCAAACTATAACCTATGTGTGAATAATAATTTCTCATCCTTATGGGAAATGAGAACCACTCCTGATCTTGCACTGTTTTTGCTTTTGGATCCATCAAATTATAACTTTCATAGACCAGTTTGAACTTTGTCTCTCATGAGCACACGTGAAAGCGTAGTATCTTCTTCTAGAATGCAATAAGTACCAAGCCCAGTTTAATAGGCTTACAGTTATTCAGAATAGGGATCAAAAATTTTATGCCTTTCTACCCATTCATCAAGTACTAGTTCTGGAACAGAGGGTGGAAGAGACTTCTCTTCAGGAACTGAAACTTGTTCTTCTTGGATAAGACAATTGGCTTGGAGAGGGGACAGGACATATGGCTCTACATGATAAGAAAATATAGGCTCAGCTTATATGGTAAACTGGGTACTATATGAGACCAATCAGAAGACAAGTAACCACCCACCTTGGCAGTAAATTCTCTCAATAGACATAGAGAAAATAGAGGAGGCAGGTCAATGATTGACACATCTTGAGTAATTGTCAAGCTTGGACATGCATGGAGGGTTAACTCAAGATCCTTGATGACTCCTAAGGTGGTTACAATTGAGCCATCAAGTTGTAGGAATCCTTTAGACAAAGGGCTATATTTCAAACCTAAGACATCAGCTATCTTTTTAGGCATAACCGACGTACTGGCGCCTGAGTCAATCATGTAGTTATGCACTAGGCATTTGCCTATAATCAAGGACATATAGAAGGGTGGGGTATTAACAACTTTACTTACTTTTTTCCCCTCTTCTTGGAATATTTTGATAGAATCACATGGCTTATGCATAACTGGGTCAGTGCATGAGAGTTGCACCAAAGCTTCATGCAACAGGTCCCGCTGAGATGGAATGGTCAAGGCATCCCACATTGTGACGTTTATGTTTGTTCTCTTCATCTGGTCAAGAATGTTGAATGGAAGCCCCCCCATCTTGTGTATTTGGGGAACAACATCCCTTCTTGACTATTCAGGTACGAAATCCTAAATTTTAGATGGGGCTAAGACTTGGCCTACCAAATGAGGGGCACATGTTGTTTCAGATGGAGCTTTACGAGGGGACTCCTGCATAGGGATTTGAGAATTTTTACTACATGATGCCTTGTCTAATTCTTTCTTCTTATGAGGATCTATTTTTTTCCGAGGGTATAACCTATGCACCTAATTCTAATATTCTTTTCTTGTATCTCGTGTTGTCTGCAACTTGGGCACATAGTCTATTTGTATCTGTTACAGCTTGTTTGATTGCACAGAAGTCCTCTACACCAACGAACATCAAATTGGACTCTGAAGGAACTTTTGGTTCTTTTGGATTATTTTCTTCATAGGCACTTGTTGAGGGCTCACAAGATGAATCATTCTGGATCATGAAGGCTTGGGTGCACACAACATTAGCACAATGGTACTGACTATGAGGCATTTTGCAAGGGAAGCATCATTCTAACTCTTGAGCCCAAGTTGTTTTGAACTGGAACAAGCACTCAGCTTGCGATGGGTGTTGGGAGAGAAGTTGCAGGAGGAATGACTTGCAAGGGTAGATGTGCATTAGGTTTTCATCTGTCATTCTGCTAATTGGGTGCATATCTTTAATTTCCATATTGATTCTGCCAAGGATGATTTCCTTGTCCATGTGCCTAATTGGAATTGCCTCTATACGCTTGCGCCTACTACTTTTCTAATGATATGACCTTGTTTGATAAATTTCTGATCAAGGCCTTCAATTCTTCATCTTCCTTTTGCTGTGATGGAGAATAGGATGTTGAGGTAACTCGTTGTGCACTTTTCTCAGGGATAGGAATAGGGGCCACAGAAGGTTGGGGCACCTGTGATATCTCTAGGAACCAGGGCATGGGCGGTCTAGGAGCCAACTTTCCCACCTGAATGAGACTATTTTCTACCCTTACTGCAATGTTATAAGTAGCTGGTAAATTCCTACCTCCAATAGATTGGATCATAACTAAAATGTCACTATTGAGCACCTTTAGATAATAAACGAAAGCATGTTGGGTTGTAGGTCTTACCACAAGAGGAATTTTTTCCCAAGTCTTCTGAAATATGATGTTGAAATCATTAATTTACTCATTGGGTGCCCTCCTTGTTGTTGTCAGTTGCTCCACCAAAGATAGGTGATCTGACTTGTCTTCAAAATAATTACATAGAGTTTTTCCTAGCTCATCCCAGGTGCTAATAGATCTAAGTCTCAAGCCTCTATACCACTGAAGTGCTTTACCTTTGAAAGAGGCTACAAGCAACCTGACTGCTACATCATTATGTGTGATTAGATAGAGTGAACACACATTTGCTACATCCTGGATATGCTCCTGAGGGGTGACTTGATTCTCACCAGTAAAGTAAGGAATACTCTTGAGCACACCATTTGGCATATCATGATGCACATCCAGGAGTAAGGGACTCCCTCCATCAAATTTTTCAAAGCTTCTTAATGGAGGAGGTTACTGATGCACCATTTCAGGGTGTGTAGGTTGTGTGTTTTGAGGAGTATTTAAATGGGTGTGGCACGCTGGAGATAGAGATGTGCACACAGGATTTCTGGAATGAACTCTTCTCGAGGATAGCTAGAGGTATTCAAAAGAATCTTCAGCTATTGCACTTCTTCTTGTGTGCACCCTTCTCATGAAAGGCACTCAGGACTGTTGAAAAAGAGATCTTAAAATATTGGGAGTCACCAGATGTGTTTGAAATGAGCCTCAAAAGGTTGAAACACTAAGTTCACACACCAGAACATAGAGATATGAAATTTGATCTTTCAATGCTTCCCCCACCAAGCATGCTAGAAACTGTTGGTTTCTCAAATGTGTACCTACGTCTCGGATCTTGGAAAGTGCCAAGATGTTTGAGACCATAATGGAACCATCCCCGAGTTATGGGACCTTGCGAGCTTGGGACAGATCTCAGGAGAAGGTCAGTGCCTCTATCTATTTCTACTACTACTGTTACTCCTAGTGCTAAAAGGAAAAACTAAGCTAAAAATTCCAAGGGACCAAGGAAAGAAGGATAACATGAAGTAAACTACACTAAAAGGTAATAGCACCAAAAACGAGGGGTGAACACTATATGTTCTAAGTGAGAATGATAGGGAATGTCTGAAAGGAGGCTAGGCATGAGTAGCACATCAAAATATGCATTCACCAAATCATTCTCATGGAACACAACTAAGTATGGAACTGTAGGGGACTTGAAATAGCACAACCAGGATGCAACATAAAAGAAAAGGTTAGAAGAAGGAATGCAAACAAGTTAAGACAGAGAATAGTCACAAAATTATACTTCTATTAATTCCATAAATGCACATATTTGTTACAATGATGAAGGAGGCCGATATCCACATGCAAGAGCCATATATAGAGGTCTGCAACTCAAAATACAGAAAATATGGTGTCCTTAGCAAAATGTGTAAGGATCTAGAGTGTCCAACAAAAAAAATGAGCCTTTCTCTTACATTTATAGATGAATCCATAAAGGAAGAAGGGAAAAGGAGGGAAAACACAAATTTAAAACACAACCACCAACAAGAAGCATTAAATGTCTGTAAATCCACTTGGAAATCTATGAAATACGCTTCCCCATGTCTGTTTGACACGTTGAAGACAAATGAGGGTGGATCATACCAAATTGGGTGGTTAGAGAAATTAGATCTGTTCATCAATGTTCAAAGACATTTTCCCATTTCTCACCTACCAGATCCGCCAAAATTCAAATTTTGAATTTTTGGCACAGTAGTTGATGTCAATAGCTCTCTGACAAGTCCACGCGCATGTCGATCTGAGCTCTGTAGCTGATGATATGGTTGTCAGAAGATGTTAGAGTCATCGGCATATACAAAACATGTGGCACACACTGATTGGCTAATATGGTAGCCAAATGTACAACTATTTGTCATTTCTGCCACGTGTCAATCATTCATTTTTGTAAGGATTCAGTGCCCTATTGGTGCACTTGACTGGTTACACGTGACATACTTAAGCATGTCAAAATATGATCTAGCACAGAAGGGTGTGAGGGAAGGGCATGTGGAGAAAATAGAGGAAGACGTGGAGGGGGCACGCACGCGATGCACATGGGGAGATAAATGTGTGCATGGAGATGAATACATGTGGGGAGATGAACCAAACTAGTGAGTAGAGAATGTATGGTTAAGGTGAAACTATTACAAAGTAATGGGTGTAGTGCGCGAAGGGCCAAGGACTTAGTAGTAAGTGCAAGGCACGCGGGATGAGAAGAAATTGACTAGGAAGAAGGTGAACGTGCAAAAGGTGGGCATGAAGGGAAGTGGGAGGAGAAGAGGAAGGGGGTGCATAGGTAACTGTGACCAAGGGGATGTGCCAAATGATTTTGAGCACGCGTAATTCTTTAATAGATAACTTAGGGCCAGAATGTGTATGCAAGTTATCCAAATCTCTAGGGCAACTATTTAGATATTAGTCACTTTGAAGAGTAGCAAAGAAAGTTTTGTATCTCGACTTTATAGAATAATTTCCATCAAAATAAGCTCATCTTTATTTTCATGTCGATTGATAGGAATGAGTGAAAGTTGATTTTGTAGAGCAAAAACATTAGGCGGCAGATTTTCCATATTCACTTTAAGTTGCTTCCAATTCCTCTTATTTCCATTCAACTCAATGTAGTCTTTAACATTATTACCATAATTTTCAATTAGGTTATCTTTTATGGAGCTAAAATTGTAACTCAATCTTATGTCAGTCTAGGTATCATGCCAAAAATTAATATCCTATTCGTTTCAAAGTTTCCATCTACAGCCCTTAGCAAGCATATGTTTTATTTGAAGAAGGTTTTTCTAGAATGTGGATCCAATTGGTAGTTGTTGATAAAAAAAATAAAAGAATTCATATTTTGCTGAGATAAATATTTAACCCTGATCAATACATCCTAAGGTTTCTTTTCCTTTACCAATCTCCAACCAAGTTTTGCAATTAAAGCAGCATGATGTCCTTTATTCCCAGACCACCAATCTTTTTTGGAATACAAACCTGATCCCAAGCCACTAAATGATATCTAAATATTTCTTTTGTCCCCTTCCATAGAAACCATTTTTGAATTCTCTCAATACTATCCATAACTACTACTAGAATGTTGTACACTCACATGATATATATGGGTAGATTATGAAGAGCGATTTTGATCAACAAGCACTTGCTAGCACTGGAAAGGGTAGCACCCTTCCATCCAGTTAATTTTTTCTAAAATCTATCTAATAAAGCATTCCATACCCCATTAGAAACTTTAGTAGTACTCAACGGAAGATCTAAATAAGTTTTTGGTAAGGATTTGATTTTACATCCTAAAATGAGTGCTATCATTTTCTACCTCTCAATAAGAGTATTAAATAAATACACCGAGCTTTTTTCAAAATTGAATTTCTAACCAGAAGCTTCCTCATAAAATCTAAGAATGGTTTTTATAGATTTTAATTCAATAATAGAGGCCATCAAGATTAAAATGGTGTCATCAACAAATTGCTGATGCGAGGCAGTTTGATTAGTAGAAGTAGGTTTAAATCCTATAAGCATGCCATTATTTATATCTTTAGTTATAGATCTGTTAATACTATCAGTCATATTGATCAACAACAAGGGGGGTATGGGATCCCCTTGTCTTATACCCCTACTACTTGCAAAAAATACCATTGGTTCACCATTAACCAACACTGAAAATATAGAAGAGGAGATGCATGCTTGGATAATTTTAGTGAATTTATTGTGAAAGCCAAATTTGGTTAGAACCTTATCAAGAAATTTCTAAGAAACTCAATAAAAATCCTTATGCATGTCCAATTTTATTGCCATCCCAGATTTTCTACTTTTGTCCATTGAATGAATTGTTTCATGTACCATTATCACCCCATCTTGAATGATCCTACCTTTTATGAAGCCACTTTACTGCTGGGAGATTAATTCGATAAGAAGAGGTTGCATTCTAGTAGTTAAAAATTTTGTAAAGATTCTATAAACCACGTTTACCAGACTAATGGGTTGAAAATATTTAAATTATTTTGCATCCAACTTCTTTGGGGCTAGCACAATGTGAGTATTATTCAATTCCTTTATAAGGTTTCCAGTTCTAAAAAACTCATTGACAGCTTTCAACAAATCTTCAAAACAAATGTCCCAACATTTTTGAAATAAATTAGCTAAGAAGCCATCAGGACCTGGTGCCTTATCCCCTTCTAAAGCAAAAACTTCCTTTTTCAAATCCTCAATGGTGATAATTTTAGTTAGACTTTTGAATCTCTCGTCAGGAATCATGTTTCTTGGAATGGAATCAAGAAGAAAAGAGGTTGCTTCCTCATTATATGAGTTACTCTCCATCAACAAGGTCTCATAAAATTTTAAATCTTCAGCTTTTATATCATTTTTTATTTTTTGATGATGTCATTACCTTTAGATACCTCTGTAATCTGATTGTGAGCCCTGTGCTTGAGTTTTTGGCAAAATTTCAAAAGGGATATTTCACCCCGTAGGCCCGTCGTCTAGTTGGATTGCGTCACGTGTCCAAAGGGGAGAAAATTGAAAAATTTGACTAAGTGTTGGTGCCATGGAAAATTCAGGAGGAAAGGCCCATGCCCAATCACATTTTGCCACATGTCCTTAGGCCAAGAACAGTGGAGGGTGGAGATAAAATTAGAATTTTGGTGAAATGTTTGGTGAGGGCGCAAAGCCAAATTTTGCCCGCAGGGCCCACATCCAATGGCCTCTTGCCACGTGTCTCAAGACCCGTGGACTACGGGGGGAAAATTAAAATTTTGGTGAAGTGTTTGGAAAAAATGAAAGGGAAATTATTGGCCCGTGGCCCCACCGACCAATTAGGGCCCGCCACGTGTCCATGGGCACGCGGATCTTCGGAGCACGGGGGGAGATTGAGATTTTTTCCCAAAGAGATTACGTAGAGGGAAATGTTCACCCCAAGGCTCGCATCAAATAAGAGCTTACCATGTGGCACCTAGAATGGTGGAAGGTGGAGGAAATTTAGGAAATTTTCCCGAAGCAAAACGAAGGAAATTTTAAAAGAAAATTCCTCTCCCCAAACATGATCCAATGGCATCTTGCCACGTGTCCAATGGCGTCAAAAAAATACAAGACATGCCCACAGGGAAAAAGGAAAAGAAAATCTTGTGCCCAATAGGATCATGCCATGTGGCACCTGGAATGGTAGAGTACGGGGATTTTTTGGGAAATTTTCCCAAATGCAAAAAAGTGGAAAATTTTAAATTTTTCACCCGCCAATCCGTTTTGACCTTGTTTTGCCCTACATTTTCAAACGGCCATATCTTTCAATCCAGAGCTTAGTTTTTCGTGTTCTTTATATCAATACAAAGATGGTGAAATTATCTACAAGATTCTAAGGTTATTTTTGTATTTTGGTGGAGTTTCAAGAGATAAAATTGAAAAACACCTCTAGCACGTGGTCATGAGCAGAAATGACGTTTTAACCACAATTTTTAATGAAGAATGGCTCGCATTCTCTCTCAGCATGGTGAAAAATGTCAGGGGATGGACTTTTAAGGATGTCCATGCTGTTTTATTGCATTTTTGGTTAGTGGTTGAAGCTCTCCCATGTTTTCCCATGTTTCTCTCTCCTGGGGTTGCTTCTTGCACTGTAAAAGCCAAAATGGGCTCATTTTTTGAAGGGGAGACTTTTTCAACTCTGCATCTTCCCTTTTTCTTCCTTTTTGGCATAATTTGTGAAAAATTTTACCTTTCCATGCAATATAGCACCCCTTTTTTGCCTCTTGGTCACTATAATGCATTGTATTGGATCTGAAATGATAATGTATGCTCTATGATTAAAATAACTCAATCCTTTCATATATTTACCATTGTTTCCTGATCTTTTATTACATCTTGAGAAATTTGTGCATACATTGTGCTATGTTTTCTTGTGGATTGTGTATGTACTATAGTATTAGGTGTCTGCTACTCCTTTGGTGCATCACCTCATTAGCATTAGTCTCATTTTTCTTGCATTCCCTATCTTTGTCCCCTTGGAATTTAGAGTAGGAATTAGGAATTTAAACCTCTACAACTTGTAAGTGATATATCTGATCAGGGGAGTTGAGGAACCAGCCTCTAATCTGGAGATTCCTCTCCCATTTTTCAATTCCCACACTTGGGGAGAGAATTCAATGTTGTGCAATCACACTGGATATCCAAAAGATCAACTAGAAGTCTTATCAACATCCAGGGGTGCTGCTGATTTGCAACAATAGTTTTGGAACACCTGGTGCGACCTTAGAGGTCTTCATCTTCATTACAACAAAATTGATGTGCATTTATTGCAAGTTTCTTGCTTAAAAGATCCCTAAATTACACATCTGGCGACTCCAAGGAAGAAGAATCAGCTGGTTTTAGCAGTGCAGACCTGAAAACTCATGAGAAGCATCACCACAAGGTCAAGAGTTGGAGAAGAAGAGTTTTTGTTTGAGTATCTGCAATTATATCCAAGAAGAAGGCAAAGAGGGAGGAGAATTCAAAGGTCTCCATCTCCACCAAACAGAACTCTATCAACTCCTCCACCTGGTAGGCCTTTCATTCAATCAACAAGGGTTCTAAGGCCAATCAAAATGGCACAAAACAACCCCTATGTCAATTTCACTAGCAGTAGCCCACTTGCTCTCAATGCACAAAATTCAATCCTAGTTGCACAATTGAAAAACATTCCATACTTTACTGGAGAGAATCAAACCACTCTTGGTGATCATGTTAAGGATATTGCTAATATTTGTGCAATCCATGAGATCAATGAGATGCAAGTTGTTGTCAAACTATTGGCATCTTCATTCAAAGGGAAAGCTTTGCAATGGTTCAGGAGTCTTGCCTCAGGTTCTATTCAAAATTGGAACCAGCTATGTATAGCCCTCCATGAGTAGTTTGGAGAAAAGGGAGACAACTTGTCCCTTTTAGAACAGCTGACAACCATCAAGAGAGCTCGCAATGAGCAGCTGACTGACTTCAAATTTAGATTTCAAAAAACTTGGGAGAGGATTCCAATGGTAGTAAGGCCAGCAGCAGAAGTTTCTTTTCTATATTACCTTAAAGCTTTAAATTATTATATTTCTATGTTGATTCAATCCATGGGAGGCACAACTATCCATGTTGCTTATAGCATTGTCATTAGAGCTGAAAATTGTTTGATTCAAGCTAGCAAGCTAGCTCCTAGGCCTCCAATGCCATTATATCCAAGTTTAGAGAGCCCAAGTACTAGTCAAGTGCCTGTTGTAGCTCCTATTCCCACTCCTAGAAATCATAATTCAAGTGAAGTTTCTACTTCATCTTCTAATGCCTCAAATGAACTTCAAAAAGTCATGAAGCAATTACAAAATCTAGGCAATGAGTTGGTTACACTCAAAAGGTAGCAAGCCCAAAGCTTTAGACCTTATTTCCAGCCTCAAACTCAGCCTAACAGGCAGCCATATCAACCTCAAAGACCACCCAATCCAGCTACAAATTTAAATCAAACAAGACCTCCTGCCAACAGACCATTTCAGTCCTATAATCCCAATGTTATATCTGCCTCTAAGGCATTAGTGCCAGTGCAAAACAACATGGATCAAGAGTATGATTGGTTTTTTCCATGCAATGAACCTCACAACCAGTCTATGTGCTTCAATGGTGCCTTAAATGAAGCATTAATGGTGACTACAATTGGTTTGGATGGTGAAGGTAGTCAAGGAAATAACCAATAACAAGACACATTCTAGCAGCAATCAGCTCCAAATGATACCACACTTGTAAACTGGCAGGCAGAAGATTTTTGTGGCATGAATCAAAAAATTCCCCAAAATGTTGCAGCCAACACAAGGTCAAAAAGGAGAAATTTGGGTGAAGAACAGCCATTGGCTCCAAGTAATCCACAATCTTCTATCACTCCACAAATTATTGGCAAGCAAAATGTAGTTCCAAACACGCAAGGACTGCCTAAAACAATTCCTAGGCCAACTCAAATGCCAGTTATTGCTACCCATGTAAAAGGAATGAATTTGTAGGCCAAGGGATAGTAGAGAGATGCTTCATCTCCATTCAACATCATTGATCATATGAATAAGACAAATGTAAACATATCAACGTGGGAATCACTATCTATCCCAAGCCAAAGAGATTTGCTACAAGATACCATGAAGGAGTGGTCAACTTCAAATCAGAAATTCCAAATGCAAGAGAAGGTGCTCACAAATGCTGCCTAACATGAGAGGAATCACAAAGGATAGCAAGGTAAAATGTTGAATCCCCCTTCATTCTATGTTTCATTGATCATTGAAAACCAATTAGTACATAATTACATGATTGATTCTGGGGAAAGTAGTTCAGTAATGCCCAAGTAAATAGCTGATCAGTTAGGGATTCAATATGTATTCATATCCAAAGGAGTAGTGCAATTGGATGGGATAGCAGTAACAATAGTTGGAGTGATTAAAAACTTGAGTCTTACTTTGCATGCATGCCCCAACATTGTTGTTTTGCAAGATGTCTCAGTAATAGATCTTCCACCACGCTTTGCCCTATGTCTGTCAAGGGATTTCACAGCCAAGATTGGAGGTTACTTATCTACTGATTGGACACACATGTTGTTCAAAACAAGATATGGAACTAAAGCCACAATCAGATCTGAGCCTATTGCAAACTTTCACATTGAGCCTTACACTCCAAGCCAAATCAATACCAATTGTTCAGCGTTTGATCAAGAAGATTATCCAAGCACTGATGAATCTGACACCAAGGTTGGAAGCATCCCAAATCTGACTCTTGATGAATGGGCAAACAAGGTGCATGCTTTTGATCCTTATCAAGAAATAGAAGAATCTGAGCTAGGAGTCTATTGCATGCATGAAGAAAATCAGCCTATTCCTAGCATCACCAAGACAAACCACAAGGATGACAAGGAGGTATGGCAGTTTTTTTTTTATGGATCAAGGAGTAGACAAGGGGCCAGAGGGGGAGCTATGCTTGTTTCACCTCACAGAGTTAAGTATTATTCAGCTTTTATATTTCAGTTTGCATGCTCTAAAAACACTGTTGAATATGAAGCTTTGATACAAGGATTGCATTGGTCAATCAAGAGAGGAATAAAGAACTTGCAAGTCTTTGGTGACAGTGAGTTGATTATCAACCAAGTTAAGGGGCAACATGCTGTCAAGAATTATCTACTCAAGTGCTAAAAAAATAGGGTGTGGGACCTCATTGAATATTTTGAGGGCTTTAGCATCAAATCCATTCCTAGAAAAGAGAACCAAGCTGCTGACAAACTTGCAGCAGTTGGAGCAGCCTTTGATGTTGTTAAAAGCATCCAAAAAGACAAGATATAGCCAAACATCCATGTGATTGTAAGGCATTTAGTCCCAAACAACAATTTAATGTGGCAAGTGTTTGAAAATGATCAACAAATCATCCATTTCTTGCAAGAAGAGGCTGATTTCTCAGCTAAAAATTAGGAAAAGTGGGAACAGCAGTATGGTGACCAAGTGGTACAGCTGAGAACCAACAAACTACCAAAGGGACTTATTACTTTGGAGTCCATTTTCAATCCTAATGATCAGTTTAGGAAGGAGAAAGAAAACATCCAGGTCAAGGGAGAAGATTCAGTGTCCATCTTGGTGGAAGAAGGAAAATCACTCCAAGTTGGTAAAATGACAACCAAGCAAGAAAGGTATGAGTTCATACATCTTTGTCAAGAATTCCATGATGTGTTTTCTTGGAGCTATGAAGATTTGAAGGGTTTCAATCCCAAATTATCTCAACATACCATTGAATTGGATCCAAGTACTAAGCCCATCAGGAAAAAACAAAGACCAGTCAATCCACACATGGAGCCTCTCATGAGAAAAGAATTGAATAAGTTAATAGAGTCAAGAATCATATTCCCTATCAAGCATTCTAGTTAGGTGGCCAACTTGGTTCCAGTTAGAAAGAAGAGTGGGGAAATCAGATTGTGTGTTGACTTCAGATATTTGAATAGAGCATCTCTCAAGGATCATTATCCACTTCCTTCCATGGAGTAGATTTTACAAGTTTTTGCCGGCTCTGAGAGGTTTTCATTACTTGATGGCTATTTAGGGTATAATCAGATTATGGTGAAAGAAGAGGATCAGTTCAAGACAGCCTTTACAACCAAATGGGGAACTTATGCATACAAGAAAATGCCATTTGGGTTGTCCAATGCTGGAGCTACTTTCCAAAGAGCAATGGACATGGCGTTCAAGGATTTGATTAACAACATGGTGCTGATATATCTTGATGATATCACTGTTTTTTCAAAAAATACAATAGACCATCTCTTTCATTTGAGACAAGTGTTCCAAAGGTGCAGAAGATTTGGAGTATCCTTGTATCCTAAAAAGTGTATTTGTCTAGCCCATGAAGGAAAGCTCCTTAGCCACATTGTCTCCAAAGAAGGATTAGCAATTGATCCAGAAAGAGTTGAAGCCATAAGAGCACTACTATTTCCAAGCCACAAGAAGGCCCTTTAAAGTTTCTTAGGGAGAATAAATTTTGTTCGGAGGTTTGTCCCAAATTTTGCATCCCTAGTCAAGCCTATCACCAAGATGTTAAAGAAAAGCATGGCTTTCAAATGGACAGCAGAAGGCAAGGAAATTTTTGAAACAATCAAAGAAGCCATCTCTCAAGCCCCAACTCTCATTAACCCAGATTTCTCCAAGGATTTCATCTTCTATGCATTTGGGGGTGGTGATACTATTTCTACAATTTTAGTACAGCAGAACAAAGACAATGATGAGCAACCAATTGCTTTCTTCAGCCAAATCCTGGATGACTATGAGGTGAGATATTATTTCATTGAGAAGCATGTTCTTGTAGTAAACAGAAGCTTGAAGAAATTCAAGCATCTAGTTTCAAACAACAAGGTTCAGTTGCTGGTTTCTCATGTGGGAGTTAAAGATTTCCTCCTCAACAAAGACTTGAATGAAAAAAGGGCAGGTTGGATTACTTGTGTCATGGAGTATGACATAGAGATCAAAGTTACCAAGTTGATTAGAGGAAAAGGATTGTGTGAGCAGCTGATTTTGAGCAAACAAAAGGAAGCATGCAATGAGAAGGAGGTTGTTTTGGCATTGTAAGACAACCATGAGCAAGGAAGCACTCAAGAGGAGAATGATGGTTTCCTCATTCCTTGTTGGACCCAAGACATAATGCACTTCCTAAGCACAGGTATATTCCCTCCAGAGATGAACAAGACCAAAAGAAGACACTTTAGATTGCAGGCTGTCCCATATGCCCTTGTTGATGGTGTTTTGTTCAAAAGGGACGTGAATGGAGTGTTGCTGAGATGCATTGGGACAAATGAGATTCATAGGGTGTTGGAAGAGTTCCATGGTGGACCAGATGGTGGTCATTTTGCACCAAGAGTGACAGCTCTAAAGAACATGAGGGCTGGCTATTATTTGCCCAATATTTTCAGTGATTGTTATCCATGGATCAAGAGGTGCAAGAATTGTGCATTCTTCACAGGTAAATAGAGGCTAGCTGCCCTTCCATTGCATCCAATTTCAGTTGACCAGACATTCATGTAATGGGGTTTGGACTTCGTTGGAGTCATTAATCCCAATTCAAGCCAAGGGCATAAATGGATTCTAATAGCAATAGATTACTTCACCAAGTGGACTGAAGCAGTAGTACTCAAGGAAGCAAATAAATCTAGCATCCTAGATTTCTATGAGGGAATAGCAACCAGATTTGACATACTTGCTACAATAATATCAGATAATGCATTAGCATTCATTGGGTCCAAGGTGACTGAATGGACTGTCAAGAATGGGATCTACCTAAGCACTTCATCAAATTATTACCCTCAGGGTAATGGTCAGGCTGAATCTACAAACAAGAACTTGTTGAGAATCATTAGGAGGACTCTTGATGAAATTCAGAGGTCTTGTCATACCAAATTGAAATCAGCCTTATGGGCTAATAGGATAACTTCCAAGATATCTACAGGTAACTCTCCATTTAAGCTTGTTTATGGAAGAGAGGCAATTTTGCCCATGTCACTTGAGTTGCCAACATTGGAACTCATGAAAAAGTTGGAGTTATTGGAGTTTGGGCCCATGGAGGTTAGATATGCATAATTGATGGAGCTCCAAGAAATCAAAAATTAGGCATCCCAAGCAATGGAGAAGGATCAAGCTTTGATCAAAAAGACCTTTGATAGAAAGGCAAAGAGTAGATCTTTCCAAGTTGGAGATCTAGTGTTAAAATGGGATGCAGAAAGAGAAAAACCGGGAAGGCATTCAAAATTTGATGCCATTTGGAGTGGCCCATACATGGTCACAAAGTGTAAGGACAGTAATGCTTTCCAATTATCTTCATTGGATGGTGAAGAGCTGCAGATTCCAGTCAATGGAATCCATCTAAAGCATTGCTACTGAAGGGAATTCTCCACCTTGTACATATTAGCTTAGGTTTTAATTCCTCCAAGTACTTGTGCACATTGTTTTGCTATAGATTACTTTGTTTTCCCTAAGTACTTTGGCACAAGCTTGTTGTTCCTGGAAATGTGTTTGCAGGCCTTTCTCCATTCGGTGATGTTCCACCCTCCATCTTCCTCCTTGTAGTGTTCTAATCAGTTGGGGTACCAAGCAAAGAATTTAATGACCCCATGCCTAATGGACTGCTTCAGGCAACTGGTAACTTCATCTAGCAGGCAGATGACCCCTCTGAGTAGCCAAAATTGTTATCCAAGATGTGCCCCTTGCTCATTTTGTGGCTAACTCCCTTCATTCTTCCCTCTCTTGTCCCTCAGTCATAACTTTTTACTTTTCAGGCACTTAAGACTTTCTGGAAATGGCACCATTGGATAGATCTTTTTCTCAACTTTCCAGAAAGGTAAATTTTTCCTCCCAACTCCATGTATTTTTAAAGTTATGGCTCGGCGGAGTTTTTGTGGGAAATTTTCCCCTGGAAGGCCCGCAGCCAGTAATATGGTGCCACGTGTCAAAGGAAGTGGCGGGGGTCGGAGGAAAACTTGGATTTTTTTACCAAGTGTTTGGTAAAATTTCAAAAGGGATATTTCACCCTGCAGGCCCGGCATCCAATTGGATTACGCCACATGTCCAAAGGGGAGAAAATTGAAAAAATTGACTAAGTGTTGGCACCATGGAAAATTCAGGAGGAAAGGCCCGTGCCCAATCACGTTTTGCCACGTGTCCTTAGGCCAAGAACGGCAGAGGGCAGAGATAAAGTTAAAATTTTGGTGAAATGTTTGGCAAGGGTGCAAAGTCAAATTTTGCCCGCAGGGCCCGCATCCAATGGCCTCTTGCCTCGTGTCTAAAGACCCGTGGACCACGGGGGGAAACTCAAAATTTTAGCGAAGTGTGGAAAAAAGGAAAGGGAAATTATTGGCCCATGGCCCCACCGACCAGTCAGGGTCCGCCACGTGTCCATGGGCACGCGGACCTTTGGAGCATGGGGAGAGATTGAGATTTTTTCCCAAAGGGATTGTCTAGAGAGAAATGTTCACCCCAAGGCCCGCGTCAAATAAGAGCTTGCCATGTGGCACCCGAAATGGCGGAAGGCGGAGGAAATTTGGGAAATTTTCCCGAAGCAAAATGAAGGAAATTTTAAAAGAAAATTCCACTCCCCAAATGTGATCCAATGGAATTTTGCCACGTGTCCAATGGCATCAAAAAAATACAGGATAGGCCCACAAGGAAAAAGGAAAGGAAAATCCCATGCCTAATAGGATCGTGCCACGTGGCACCCGGAACGGCGAAGCGCGGGGTTTTTTGGGAAATTTTCCCAAATTCAAAAAAGTGGAAAATTTTAAATTTTTCACCCACCAATTCGTTTTGGCCCTGTTTTGCCCTAAATTTTCAAACGGCCATATCTTTCAATCCAGAGCTCAGTTTTTCACGTTCTTTATATCAATGGAAATATGGTGAAATTCTCTACAATATTTCAGGGTCATTTTTGTATTTTGGTGGAGTTTGGAGAGATAAAATTTAAAAACACCTCTGGCACGTGGTCATGAGTAGAAATGACATTTCAACCACCATTTTTAATGAAGAATGGCTCGCATTCTCTCCCAGCATGGTAAAAAATGTCAAGGGATGGACCTGTAAGGATGCCCATGCTATTTTATTACATTTTTGGTTGGTGGTTGAAGCTCTCCCACATCTTCCCACGTTTCTCTCTCCTAGGGTCATTTCTTGCACTATAAAAGCCAGAATGGGCTCATTTTTTGAAGGGGAGACACTTTTTCAACGCTGCAACTTCCCTTTTTCTTCCTTTTTGGTAGAATTTGTGAAAAATTTTACCTTTCCACGCAATATAGCACCCCTTTTTTACCTCTTGGTCACTGTAATGCATTGTATTGGATCTGAAATGATAATATATGCTCTGTGATTCAAATCCCTCAATCCTTTCATATATTTACCATTGTTTCCTAATCTATCATTACATCTTAAGCAATGTGTGCATGCCTTGTGCTGTGTTTTCTTGTGGATTGTGTATGTAATGTAGTATTAGGTGTCTTCTACTCCTTTGGTGCATCACATCATTAGCATTATTCTCATTTTTATTGCATTCCCTATCTTTGTCCCCTTGGAATTTAGAGTAGGAATTAGGAATTTAAACCTCTACAACTTGTAAGTGATATATCTTATCAGTGGAGTTGAGGAACCAGCCTCTAATCTAGAGATTCCTCTCCCATTTTTCAATTCCCACACTTAGGGAGAGGATTCAAAGTTGTGCAATCACACTGGATGTCCAAAAGATCAAACTAGAAGTCTTATCAACATCTAGGGGTGCTGCTGATTTGCAACAACAGGAAGCTTCCTAATTATCCATTTTTTTTCTTTTTATCACTATATAGAGATTCAGGAATCCCTTCAAAGCCTTTCATTCTTTTTTTTCTTTTTTTAACTGCAATGAATCCATTGTTTAAATCATTTTCACATATTGTGAGAGTCTTAGATGAATTTGGAGTAATTTCTCCTTCCTCCTTTCCAATTTCAAAATCCTCTTGATGTGTTGTATCCCACTTTTCAGTTATAGGAGATCTTATGTGATTCCTCATTCATGAACTCATCCAATCCCAAAAACTCTTTGCTATCATTTAGATCTTTTATCATGGCTTCCAAAAGGTTCTCAACTTTAGCATGGTGTATAGTCTTTTGATTGATAGTTTCTGTTGAGATGTTATTTTTTATCTTTTCCTTATGTTGTTGGTGGGAAGAAGAAATCCTTTGAAAATCAAACAGGTCCTCCTCCCTCTCTTGATTTAAGACAGTTATATGAATGTAAACTTTTTCATTTAATTCATCCACTTCCATATTCAATCTCACAGGATTTTGAAACTCCATATCATTTATCTTTTCTTTATCCTTATTTAGATCATACTCTCCCTTTCTCACTATAGGAGCTTTTGGTGTCCAAAACTTCCTACAGACTGGAGGTCTCTTTATTATGGTCTTAAAACCCTTTTTATTGCTTTTATTTTTTAGATCTGTCAGAATGGAGTGTCCTTCTATATCCTTATCCTTTGCATTATGAGTTTTCTTCATCTTTATATTGATAATATCGTGTTTTGTAATACCAGGCAAAATAGTCTTTTCATTATTCTCAAACTTCTTTTTTTTTTCTTCTAAAAAGTTAGGAAGTTCTTCATTATGATATTTCTTGATCTCTAGACATTTCTGAGCAAAATGACCTAACTTATGATATTTTTGGCAAATTATATGAGAGGCTTCATATTCTATTGTCTGTTGTCATGTCCCAAATTTCGATTAAAGAATAATAAAATCACGTAGCTCCTTCTCCATTTCAAAGGAGATGAAAAATTTAGCAAATGCTAGTCTAGATCTATTTTTAGTAGGCCCATCCAATCTAATTGGATAACCTTGACTTGATTCACCTTCATTTTTCTCTATATTGCATGAATCTTCTATGAAATCTAGACCTGTTCTATCACCATGTACCTTTTTTTCCCTAACATCTTATTCATTTTTTTTAGTTGTCATGAAAGGATTATACCCTACTTATCATGATACTTAAATCTTTATTTATTTCTTTAGTTCTTCTTTCTTATCTAGGATTCCCTTGAGTTGAGTCTAAATACACTTGATTACTTCCTCATGAGATACACACAATTTTTCCTACTTGTCTTTATAGATCTCTACATCCAACCATATGTAATAAAGATATCCCATCCTTGTCACCAAATACCTCCCTCTAGCTTATTAAATCTACTCCTAAGGGCCTTCTTTGATACTAATTGTTAGAATTGACAAGAACTGAGAGGGGGGGTGAATCAGTCCTGTAATAAAAATTTCACTTGCCTATTTCAAACAATGAACCTATAACCTTATGAATCACCCATACTAGTGCTTGATCACAATTTGATATACTCTATCATGGTACGCATACATGATAAGAGAATAGAACAAACTCATATCTTCTCTTTATTAATATTCAGATCAGAGCACAAGAACTTGATACTTATCAAAAGTTTACAAGATACAAACAAGAGATCATATATATTATACTAACATCAATATGGAATTCAACTACAAAACAATAAGATTGTTCTCCTTCATCAATTTATTATTATAGAGACTTCATTTTCTCCAATCCACTGTAAAAAACTACAAACCTAGAAGATACTTTCATGGGTTTTGGGATATGCCCAAGGGGTTTTGCTTTGTAGTAAAATTTTATTCAATAGAAGATAAAGGGGGTTTTCATCTAACAATTTTTTTTCACACACACAATCTTAGTTTTATAAGAGAGGTTTGTGTGTACTTTTAAACTCCCCAAATCATTGACTTCTTATCAACACCTTGATATTATTTTCTTTAACTCATTTCAACACTTCAAATTCTTTGGAGAATCTTCAATTTACCCTTGGAACTTCAAGACACAACTTTTTAGCATCAAGACAAAAAGGGACTCTTCATCTTCTACATCGCACAAATAGATAACAATTTTTTTTAAATTGAATAGAATACTTATCAACTTCTCTTAGAATGCACATGTATGGTCTAAGGAGAGGAACAAACATTCATTCTTCCTTTCACTATCATGTCTTATCAACAACATCCTTTCCAATCAACTTCTTGTTTTGCAAGATAAAGATGTTCTCTCAAACCATACAACTAGTTATTCAAGGCATTAAAAGAACAAAGGAAAAATTTAAAGCATAGCTTAGTATCCAATTATTGTCTTTAACTTACCTCTTTAATGAGAAACCTCTGCCTCAGTCCACATTTATGGTTTTATATGCACCCGGATCTCTGTTTTGGAACTTTCTTACATTAGTAAAACCCCCAAGCTTGTTCATGCATATCAAGATCCCTTCAAGGCTTTGAAAAAATCTTAACACCAAGAACCAACAAGAATTGTAACTTAGAATGATCAAAGATTAAGAAATATGGAGAAAAATGACTTTCACATTCATGGTATGTACACAATCAATCTACCTTTGATTTTTGAGCTCATTCAAGTTCAAAAATTGTTCTCTAATGATTACATATCCTTCTAATCACATGTCTCTTCAAGAAGAACATTTTTTTTTCTCACATACTAAGAACTTAAAAGAACTTGACTTATCACATTCAAACACGGTTGTTGTAGAAAACTATTTCTTGACTCTTTGCCTTTGGAGCTTAATTATACTCAACTGTTAGGATTATACCAGTTGTATAGATAAACAAGCATGTAATGAATAATGTAGAAAATGTAAAACATAAAAGAATGAAATAAAACAGAGACACAAATTTAACGTGGTTCACCCAAAATGGGCTACGCCCACCAGAAACAGTCAATCCTTTTATTCAGTCCAGCAAAACTCTCTCTCACAGTGTCGCCACTGATACAATGAGATTCATACATAACGACCCTTTAAAGATGTTAGGGTTTTTATCATTTTGGGGAAACATAGAAAACCACTCATTAGATCTGTGACCTAATAAGGAACGGTCCATATTTCACAATGCATAAATACATATAAAATGTGGCTTACAAGGCACTGCCCCCAAACTCCTGCCAAGGGGGCCATCCCCCCAAACCCCGAAAGGGGGATGAATCCCCCCTTATAACCCCCATTGCTATCAGGATCCACAACCAGCATCAACCACTTCCTTCACAAGATCTGACAATTATATCAACCAAAAAAATGACTTAGACTTCAAACAATTTCATAGAGGAATGTTAATAGTCATTTTATCAGACTGAGTACGTATTTCAAATTTTATACTAGAAAAATTTCACTCCACACTCAATCATTTGCAAAAATTATTTTTGAAATCAATCGTAAATGCCTTAATAGAGAAAAATCCAAATTTTCAATAATTTTGAGTGGTGGAAACGTTTGTTTTGAGAAAATTTGTCTAGTGAAAACCCTAGCTCAGGGTATGGGCTCTATGCAGGCCTGAGAGCTTCAAAATTCATTTTCATTCTCATTACTTGATGAAGGACGATAATTTCAATTTCATGGGGTCTGTTCAATGTTTCACAAGTTCTCCATGTCCTTTTTTCTTCGTGCAGCAGCCACAATTTGGTTCACCATCTCATGAAAATGCACAAGTTTGCACAGCAGAAACACCAAATATATTATTCCTATCTCAATTACAAAGTATGGAGTGCTATTAAATAGCCATCCAAATAGGAAAACCAACTTCCTATAAAGTAGGAATTATAAAACAATATAAAACCCGTATTAGTATATTGTTATACATTTGTTATAACAATATATATATAACTAACCATATAAATATTTACCATGATGTAAATACTAAATCCTAACATTCCCCCCCTTAGTGTTTACATGGTAAAAAACATCCACACGCTCCTCTGTAGTATGCTCACCCCTGTGTCATGTCCAAATCTGTGACTCATGACCTTGATCCAAAAGAAAGGCTCTCTCCTTCCATGGTTTTCAACAGGCTTACCACAAACCTTGAAGTGACAGGAACCTCATCAACTATCCACCTCGTGTGGTTTTCTGGATCCTCCCACAAACCCTTTCAAGATCCATGAACTGACTTACTCTGGTGCTACTATTCACCACTATGCTTATACATCAGGGAATTATGTAGGAAACACGACATGCATATCACAAAACTACAGAATAGAAGAAATACTAAAAATTTCACATTACTTCCTATAAGAATCGTAATGTTCTTAATTGTAGTCTTTGTCTTTGATCGCTGCCACTCGATCTCGAATAGCATAGAAAACTGCCACTGCCACTGGAAGCTTTCCTTGACTAAGCCATTTTGGGTGCAGAATGGGAATAGAACATTGGTATGTATTACCCCCCACAATGTGAAATTCCACTCATATAGATACCGAGAAGCAAACTGCATCGAAGAACATACTCCTGAATGGATCTTGCTAGTTAGGTCTTGCTGCACATGATCACTAATGCTAGTGAACGTATTCTCCTAGCTGACCATCTTCCAACGAAGTAAGGCAGTCAGAGGACCAAGTCAGTCAGAAGATCACTGACAGTCATCTGTGCTCCAACACAACTTTCTTTCCAACATCCATCAAATACCAAACAAAACAAGAACTCTAAAAAAGAATCACACCAAGCTGAAATTCACACCACACAACTGAATCTGGAACATTGCAAAACTCAAAAACAAGTACTCACACTGCACACATGTGCCACCAAATCATTTTGTGCGGCCCCGTCGTTGGTGACTGACGAGAGGTCGTTGTTCAACCTCCTTCCTCCATCTGCATTCTGCTAACTCAACGGAATATATATTTGAAGCTCATCAAGTTTCACACCGTACTTTATTTTGTCTCTCCCCCGCAATGTGAAAACAATTATTTCCAGACGTCGGATAACACCGAAAATGCGTCTGTGAGGTAATTTTTATTTTTTTATTTTTGGAATTTTACAAGGACTCAATTTTACGACTCTTTGACAATAAAATTACTGACAAAAAATAATGACACTTTATACTCAAAACCACAATACGAATAATCCTAAGATCACCTATTTAACATTGACTACCTATATTCACCTAAACACAATATAAAAATGTTGACAATACAACTTTTTGACAATAACTCAAAGATTTGATGATTTTTTGACAAGGACACTACAATACAAATTGACTTGACTTAATGACACACTCAAATATATTGACACCTAGAGAATACTAAATGACTAAAACTGACAAATGATAGGATAATAATGTCGACTATTGACAGACTAAACAACATGACTACACAATCAACAAAATATTTAAACACAAAATACCTATACACCATCAACTAACACCACCGAACATCTATATTATTAAATTGACTCACATATAAGTAGACACACTAATATAGATAAAAGTAATCTACACTTTTCTATATTGATTCAACTTTATAAAATGAGAATATAGACCACTTATCAGGAATGTTTTGGAATTTTTTCAATGGAACAAATGATGCCAGGTAGGATTTTTGGTAGACCACTAAGAATTCCACAGCAACCAAATGAATTCGATGTGCATGAATCTCTAATGGGCGCCAAAAATAACTTATGTGGCAATTTTAGATCATAGCATGGGTGACAACTATGAGATCCGTGAATGCATCTACGAGTTGCGAGCAAGGAGGAATATAAACTGTGGTAATGTGTAGCTAGCTTGGAAATGCGTGTTCTGTATTTAAAATCATACCTTTGATGAGCAAGCCAAGTCAAATGTATGTTGATCCAATCCCCAAACTCAGAAAAATAAAATGCAGACCAATCAATGACTACAGCTCCGAGATGGAAATCCGATGCCACAATAAACATGGTTGAGGATTCGATGACGTGGCAGAAAAGAATTCTAAATTGCATGAACCTCTGTATCCACTGTCACACCTTTTTATTACGATGGATAGCATTAAAAATTATTTGTATCGATGTTGACCGTGTACAAACCATGTGGAGATAATTCCAATTTGAATGTCAAGTGGATTAATGCCAAGTTCAATATAAGATCTAATCACTGGGATCCAATGTGAATCGATGCTAGATCTACACAAATTTGCCAACGATTTGATCAAAACTTCAACAAATATTATTTTATGAGGGCATCAAGGAAAATTATGGATGTAAAATATTACACAAAAACAAATATTTAAATCCTGGAGTTGATCAAACACAGGTGTAAGACCATGATCTATAATAGTGTGACCTGGATGGAGAGACTCCACGTTTTTATGCTGCTTCTCTCGAGCCATGGACTTTTCTGCTTCTCCTCAGTGTGTATGTTCAGGACACATAAAATATAGCATGCACCAGGAGCTACCAATTCCTTCAGTGAACTAGGGTTTAAAGAGCTCGATATAATAGTTTCGCCATGCACAAGGACAAATGTAGCTGTCCCTCATTATCCTTAGAATTCCATTACAAAGGATCAGTTATTGCTCTGATACCAAATCATGAAAATGCACAAGTTTGCACAGCAGAAACACCGAATATATTATTTCTATCTCAATTACAAAGTATGGAGTGCTATTAAATAGCCATCCAAATAGGAAAACCAACTTCCTATAAAGTAGGAAGTATAAACAATATAAAACCTGTATTAATATATTGTTATACATTTTTTATAACAATATATATAAAACTAACTATATAAATATTTACCATGATGTAAATACTAAATCCTAACACCATCTTCATTTACTAGTTGTCAAAGACCTACAGACCATACTCAATCTACTTATGAGCTTTTACGAACATCAACAATAGCTTAAACCTAATAATGTAGCTTAGAAACATGTTAAAAGGAATGAGGTCAATCAAAATGTCCACAAATACTCTGATGCAGGGTAGATGAAAAGTCATAGTCAATGAGAACTATTTGGACAAACACCAAACAACCATGGAAGATGCTCCTAGAGTGCAAAGGTTATGACAAGACAAGAAAAGATTCACTTTACCATAAGAGAATAATTTAAACACTGAACATGTACTTGAGGATAAAAGTAAATTAAAACTAATCTTTAAACCTTGATGAAGAACTCTAATTTTGATTGCACTTACTCATTGTTCCTAGAAGGTGCAACCTGTGTCTTGAAAATGGCTAGAAGGATAAGGTCATCCTTGAGTAGGATTTAATGACTTATAAAAATGATATCAGCATTGAGTATCTCTTAAACATAATATAATGTATCAACTAAGACATTGAAGACCAAATTTTACCTTTTTTCTCCTATCCATTGAGAACACTGTTTGGACACCAAAAGAACCTGCTCAGATGATTGTTCATGACTTTCTCAAAACAAGTCCAATTGACCTGAAAATTTTTACATTACTTCAAGATTGGATTCTAATACAAAAATTTCTTCTATTATTTATCTGAATAATCCATCATAATTTTTCTTGAGCGCTCAGAATCCAGGCTTCTTTTTATTTAGTTTTCAAAAATCTTGTTTTAGTAAAACTAACACAACTTCCACATATCTTCTAAGAAAATGATAAAATTTTACCTGAAGCTTCAAAAATAACCTTAATAAATGGTACACAATCCGATTTTCCACATATATGACTGAATACTTATATTCCATCTCATTTACCTCTACTTACACTGACAGTTCTCAAGACCAACTTTTGTGTGACTTTGAAATTTTTCTCCTAAGACTGATATAAGCCTAATTTTTTCTCACACATGTTGTAGATACTATTCCAAGGCTACTCCCATACTCATATGAACATTTCATGACTTGCACCAATTCTTCACACCTTATCAGGTACTAGAAACAGGCCTAAATGGCCCGATTTGAGCTACAACTTCTTCCAAATGACCTGATACTCACTATAATATCTCTCACTCACTTCATGGAACTTTTTTTACCTTAATTCCACATTTGAGAGACTCAAACCATATGCATGTCCTTTGGAGACTCCTAGATCACCTAGCCAACATACCTAGATCACCTAGACCCATGTGACATCAATGAACTTGAAATTAATGAAAACAAAAGTGACACACTCTTCCAACATATTACCCCAATTAATTCCAAACCACATTGCATGAATGGTTCATTTACAGAGATGGGGTGGATTGGAAGGGATGTTAATATTTCTTTACCTATAAAGAAGGCACACTTCTTTCATTTCTTGACCCGTGAATAAAAAACACTAAAAAGGTTATGCAAGTAATATCCAGCTTTCATGATCTTGAGAACTATCACCCTTGGAGAAAAGTGACCTCCTAATTCTCCATCATAAAACTCATGCAACACTTTATTTTTCTGATCTATCTTGATACACCTTAAGAGAATATTATTCACATCCTTTCTAAATAAGATTCCATACATGAGCACATAGGGAATGGATTGAAGTCTAAAATTCCTTCTTTTAGATTTGTTCAATCCTTGAGGGAAGTGGACTATTTAGAGAAATCAAACTACATCATGAGTCCAACAAGGATTAGGAAAGCATCAGTTGGTTGTTCCTAATCATCTTGAAGCACTAAAATTCTCTCTTCATTAGTTTGTTGACCCATAACTAGATACTCACACATCCCCTTTCCTCTAACCAGCTTATTTATTTTGATGTCAATGTGATACTCTGTTACCTTAGTTATCTAGCTAACCCTCTTCTCATTTAGATCCTTTTTCAAGAGGAAGTATTTTATACTAGCATGTGAAACTAACAAGTGGATCTTGTTGTTGGACACCAAATTTTTTAATTTCTTCAATCTTTTTATGATAATAAGGACATTTTTTTCAATAAATTAGTATCTCAATTCATAGTCCTCAAGATTTTGGTTGAAAATTGTAACAGATTGTTCCAATCCTTCTTTATTCAGTTGCACCTATATGCCTGATATTGTTCAACACCTCTAAAGGAATACGAGGTAAAATCCTTTGAGAAATTTGGATTTATGAGAGTTGAGGCCCATGCAATTGCTCACTTTATGGCTTCAACTATTTACTTTCCTTCAGCTTTTCACTTGAAATCCATGATCTTCTTTAACATCAACGTCAGTGGCTTGATAATATTAGCAAAGTTAGGCACAAACCTCCTAACAAAATTTATCCTTCCTAAGAATCTTTGGAGATCTTTCTTATGGATTGGTAATTACAATGAAGGAATGAAACTAACTCTTTCTATATCAATGCTTAATCCTTCTTTAGAAACAATATGGCCAAGGATTTTACCTTCAAAAGCTAGGAAGATGCATTTTTTAGGAATGATAGAAACTCCAAACTACCTACATCTTTCAAACACTTACCTAAGATGAAAAATGTGGTCATTTGCATTCTGTGAGAACAATGTGATCTCATCAAGGTACACAAGAACATTTTTTTATTATTCCCTTGAACACCATGTCCATGGATCTTTGGAAGGTTGCTTGTGTATTAAATAAATTGAATGGCATCTTCCTATAGGCATAAGTTCCCCATTTTTTAGTAAAGGAAGTATTGAACTAATATTCTTCCTTCACCATAATTTGATTGTACCATGAGTATCCATCTAGGAGAGAAAACCTTTCTGAACCTGCTACCATTTGTAGGATTTATTCCATTGAATGAATTGGGTAATGATCCTTCAAATATACCTTATTTAAGACCCTGAAATCAACCCAAGATTGACATTACTTTTCCGTACTGAAACTATATTGGCAACCCAAGATGAGTGTTTGATGGGAAATATGATGCTTTCCTCTGTTAACTTGTTCAACTCTTTCTTCATCAGAGGCTCTATATGTGGATTGACAGGTCTTTATTTCTGTCTGTCAGGCTTGGTAGTTGGATTAAACTCAATAGTGTGATGAGCTAAGTTGGGATCAAAACCTCTAAGGTATTCAAATATCTATACAAATATATCAATAAATTCTTGGCAAAGTTCTACAAAATCATATTTTTCTCGTGAAGTGCTTACCTTGCCAAAATGAAGAAATTTTTCTTGACCAACTGAGATGGGCTCTGAATCTTAACCTTTGACCATTATATTTTCCTTTTCTTTTCGAAACCATTCATTGGGGTTGAAAATGGATTACAAGTTTAGTTGGCCCTTGGGATGCTTATTTGATATGATTTGAACCACTTGGTCTCCAACTTGTCCTAATTTCTTGAAGAAAACTCAGGCTCTTCTTGAATGAAATTGACAATCTACTTATCATTCTCAAATACTTTAAAATTTGTGACATTTTGTGATGTAAATGGCCTCACTATCACCCTAACATGTGGTTGAACTTTGTCTCTTTTTATGTTTTCAGAAACGCAAAACCTTTCTCCAACTGTGTCAAGTCTATCAGTAGTTTCATTCTCTTTTCTTGGAATGGTCTAGATGTTAAAAGCTTCAAAATCCTCAAGGGTGTCCGATACCCTATGTTTGTAGGCACTGAACAAGTCCTTGGGTGTATTTGATCCTCTAACCTGATTCACAATCAACTCAATGTCTCTAAAATCCTGCAATATTTAAATGTTCTTCTTTCTTTCCCATTGGAGACTATGGATGAGGGACTCATATTCCATTGTGTTATTAGAGCAGCTGAATTGAATTTTGAAATATGAGTAATAATTTTTACCTATAGTAGACATAAGTAATACACCTCCTCCTACACCTTACCTTCTTCTTGATCCGTCAAAGAACATTTTCCAAATGTCATTCTCTTTTAATCTAGTTGGCTTGATAACACAAGGTAGGGGGTATTCTCCTCATGCAAATTGTAAATACCTAGGCCAGCCTCTTCAATATATTTATATGGATAAAAACCATAGCATGCATTTCCTCATTCATCAAGTAGCAAATAAAGAATTCCCCCAATCTAGGTATATGTCTCTTGAGTACTTGGAAAATCTTCTTGATAAAAAATTTTGTAATTTACGTTGATAGGGTTAAGTACATAAGGTTCTATATGGTATGTATAAATTGGTTTAGACTTGATAGTGACCTATGTTCCATACCTGGTTTTGAAGATCATGTGAGACCAATCTACTGATAAGTATCCTCTAATTCTGGTAGTGAAATCCCTAGATAGACATAGAATAAAGAGTGGAGGTGGATCAATTATGGATACATCTTGAGGAAATGTGACATTATGACATGTATGTAGTGTGAGGTTTAGACCTATGATAATTACAACAATTCCTACTATTGTTCCATCTAGCTGCACCACACCTTTAGAAAGAGATTCATACTTGAGTCCTAGCTGGTCAATAATTTGCTTGGGCATGATTAAACTGATTACTCTGGAATAAATCATGCAATTGTGCACCAATTGATTTCCTATGATCATAGATACATAGAAAGGTTGAGGTTTTAGGTTTTTCTTGGATTTGATCCTCCTTTTTCTACATTACATTTATAAGAACAACCTTGTATTGTTCCTTAGATGACTCACTTGGAATAGACAAGTTAGCAATTGTAGCTTGCAATAGATCCTTCTATCTTGGAATTGATAATGACTCCCACGTGGATATTCTCACATTGTTTTCCTCATCTATTTAGGGATGTTGAAATGATTTGTATTATTTCAAATCCTTCTATTTTTGTATTAAGGGTAAATATTTTTGAAGGGACTATACCCTATATACAAAAAGGCTCAAAAGCTAGATATCAAAAGAGGTAAAAACAGCCCAAAAAGAGTGAAGTGTCCAACAACAGAGGGCTCAACAGCCAGATAATACCAAATAGTAATAAAACAGGGTCAAGACGTATAGTGATCCAAGTAAAAGTAGAAGAGACAAAAAATGAACAAGAGATAACCATCACTAGTCATCTCATCCAAAAGACAGCAGTAAAACCGCCAGTCAACAACAACTTTGCAGCCAGTAAACAGTAACAGAGCTCTGCATCACTTGATAGCCCGGTCAATCTTGGCTTTGATCATTTGAAGCGAGAAAAAGAATGCAATGGAGGTGGCCTGGGAAGGGTCTTTCAAATCCATCTGAGCAATTGTAATATCTCTTTTCTCCTTGGAGCCCCAAATGTCCTCAGTAATACCATTGAGACTACAAAATACTATGAACATGTTGTTCGATGAAATTGTAGATACTTTTAAGGGTAGAGAGGATATAGTCATTACGTCCTTTTACATTTCCAAGTCTACCATCCAGAGATTTAAGCTTCTTGAAAATTTCAGCAGTGATATCCTCCTCTTCATCATTTTGTAGTTTCCTTTTGCCTTTAGCTTTATCCATATCTCTAATAACACTCTTTAGTTCTTGAATTTCCTTTTCCATCTTTCCCATTCTGACCAACAAGTCCTCATCTTTAGGCTCCTCTACCGGATTATTGATGTGCAACAGATTCGTGGCAAGCTCCAGGTCTTTATGACTTCTAAGAACCCTCATGAGAAGCAGGGACCTTTTTTTTCATCTCCTTCCTTTTCTTGCTAGTTGAAGCAGTGTCAAGCTTCCTTTCGGGTAGGGGCGGAATGGAGGCACCTTAATTATAATAGCCTTTTCTTGCTCTTGAGATGATATGGAAGGTACCTTAGGTTGATTGTTAACATTTGGGGATACATTTGGGTTTCTAATTCCTTGGGGTGTCAAAGAAGGTTGAGGAGTAAATAAATTCGTTGAATTTCCTTCTTCTATAGCTCTCTTATTAAATCTAGTATTTTTATCCACACCTTGAGGAAAAGTCTGATTTACTCCAAAAAGTCTTCTGCTTGCCAATTTACAAGTGAAGTGTCACTTGGGAGTGTCTCCTAACTGACTATTTGTTACTAATTTTCTTATGTTGTTGCATATTAAGAAACATATGCACCTTTTACCATCAAGGCTTGGTTCAAAATGCCATTAGTACATGTTGCCTAGTTATGTGGAAGATGAAAAGGGAAACTCCACTTGTAATCTTGCACAATATTGTTTTGGACATGAACCAGGGATTGAGATGAGCTAGCTACATTTAGGTTATAAGGTTGAAATGGACTTGTAGAAGGAAATTGATTATGATTCTGATTTAGAGCTTGGGATGAAAACTTTTTTAGCTAGTAAGGGGCCTTGTTAAGTTCATATGGAGGCTAGTAAGGTCTGAAATTCTGGGCTTGCTTCCTCTTCATGGATACCAACTCATTCCAAAAATTTTGCAACTATTTCATTACCTTTTTCATCTCAACTGAGGTACTTGAGGAAGTAGATGATTCATTAGAGATTTGATTTCTTAGGGTTGGAATAGGTTTTAAGTCAGGGGTTTAGTGAGAAGATGGTGTCTCAATCTCTAGGAATATATGCATTAGAGGTCTAGGAGCAAGTTTCTCGGCCCGAATAAGACTATTCTCAACACTAATAGCAATGTTATAGGTGGTTGGTAATTTTCTACCCACATGGACTGAATCATGACTGAAATATCACTATTCAAAGCCTTTAGATAATAAAGAAATGCATGTTGGGCTGTAGGCCTTACCATTTGAGGGACTCAATCCCAATTTTTTGAAATATCATATTAAAATCATTCATCTACTCATTAGGTGCTCTCTTCATTGTTGTTAATTGATCTACCAAAGACATGTGATCTAAATTATCCTCAAAATAATTACATAGGGTTGTGCCAAGATCATCCTAACTGGTAATGGATGCAGGTCTTGTTGGCGAGAAAAAATTTTGGGGACAAATTGGTGGATTTCTTACCAATGCTCTCAGATTCTAAGTCCCTCTACTTAACCGGTGTAGCTGTCATCTATGCATGCATGAGTAAAAAGGTGGATTTTCTTGGTGGCCTTATAGTTGGGGATCCAACAGGGGTACTCCACTAACCCTATGAAAAATATAGCAATTTCTTTCTAGAGAGGAATTTTTCTGTAAGGTAGAAAAGGGGAGTGAGAAATGAGATAGGAGAATTAATGTTGTAAGTAGAAAATCAGATTCCTACACACACTAGTTATAAATTTTAACACATGCATTTATGAGAAGAAACAACTCTTCCAATAGTAACAAGACTGATTAGAATTTATGAGCACAAAGTATCAATAAATCCCTTAGTCAAAAAAATATAAAAACTCCTTCTTGTATTGATTGCTCAAACCAAAGTTGTACATAGTGGGTAAATGGAAAATTTGAGAATGAGGGGAATGGAAGAATTTTGCTATCTCCTTTGTTCTCTCAATGCACTCTTGAGTTTACCAAATCAATCACCAACCCTGTGAAATCGGAATGGATTTACAATTTATAGAATGAGAGGTGACTCATCATCTACCCCCCAATGCCTTTTCATATGTCCTCACACAACTTAAAACTTTTCAACTTCCTAGGAAATGTTTGAGTCCATTTTTATAACATAAAGGTGACTTACTACATTAGGAACATTAAGACATATGAAAAATTACAACCCCAACACAAAATTAGAACATTGAGAAGAGAGAGAAAGTTGGGGGTATGAAGAGAAGAGAGAGCATAATAAGAGAAGATGTTTCCCCTAATGAATTTTGATGATCCTTATTGATAGAAAGCTCCAATGTGATGAAACTCTGAATCTTCAAACTCGTTTGAAAATCCTTCAAATTGGCTCACAGATGCTTTGAAATAAGTGTTTAAAAACACTTTTGAATGGTTCTACCGATGACCATAACTTCCACCCCAAACACGATACTTCTGCAACTCGAGCCATGAAGTGGGTGTCAGGAGACATTGTTGAATTCTCTGAGATAAGTCTCAAATTCTCTATGAGCAATGCCCATAGATGATCCTAAATTATGATGTTGACCTGAATGATCATCCCTTTATGTCCCAATGTTCCAAAACTTCCCATTGAGTATGACTTACCATTAATAGTGAGTACCCACATGAGAGACTTACCATTTATAGTAAGAGGTGATTCTTTCTTCTTCTTGCACACTACCTTCACCTTGACTACTTCTTGGTGACTTATTATTTTTGGTAAGCACCCATATAAAGAGCTTACTATTTTTAGTAAGTGGTCATTTAAACTATTTTATGCTCTAAACACTCATTCTGACTTCCTGGTGACCTTCAGTGCACATTGCCTTTTTCACAGCTGTTGTAGTCACTTTTGATGAAGACTTACCAAAGATAGCAAGCCTAAGTAGGAAAGCTTACTATTTTTGGAAAGTGGTTTTTCGATGCTCAGTTTGTGACGAAACATATTTTTTGGACTTGGATCATCATCATGATCATGTCCTTGAATTTCACATAATTTTTCGTACTAGAACTCCTGGAAATAAAATTTAAAATTTTCACTTGGTAGTGGCTTCGAGCATGGAGCTGCCATGGCGGCCATTAACGGAGCTCAAAATTTGCAATTTTTGTTTTTTTCTCTATTTGTGACGAAAACAACCCCATTGCAATATTTTTTCATTTGGATTCTGTGTGCAAGTTTTTAGCTCATTTCCATTGTTGGGTTGATGGGAAATCTAACAAATGTGAACCGGTGCATGAAATGGGGATTTTGTTGGAACAAATGTTTCAGGGCACCATTTGATCTGACATTTTTTACATCTTGATCGTCTTGAAAAATATGGAAGTATGAAAAATATTACACCTCAATCCAAATTTTATTTTGCAAGATATGATGATTTTTTTATTAGGTGACTTCGTGGTTATCTGGTGAAAAATCTTTGTTTTTCTTCATTTCTCTATCGTTCTTAATTTTTTTGACCCATGTTTTTCTCTGAGACCTATACATTTTCATGGATTGGAGGATTTTTTGGCCATGGAGGAGATATTTTGGAGCAATAATGGTGCACCAAGTGTCTGTAAAATCATGAACAGAGCTATGGAAAAGTATGAAGCTGTGAAGAAGAAATGGGGGAAAAAGGCTAAGTGTCATATTTAAATTATTAAAAAAAATGCACAGCAAAGGTGGGGAAAAATTTTTCATGTTTTATGTCCCTCACCTCAAAGGGGAATGAGGGACATCAAATTCAATGGTGAGCAAGGTGATGACATGTGGTAGAGATCCGACGATGAAGAATGAAGGCTTGACAAGCACCTGGGGGCTGGAAATTTGATCTTGAAGAGGTCACATGAGTGACCAGGAGTCTCCTTAGGGGATGGGAAAAAAATTCCATATCTTATGTCCCTTAACTCAAAGTTACGTGAGGGAAATAAATTTCCATGGTGAGCAAGGTGATGACACGAGGCAGAGATCCGATGGTGAAGGATTTGAGCTCCCGTAAGCACATGGGTGTTGAAATGGCGATCCTAGAGGTTACATGAGGGTCCACATGTCCTATGGGGGCTAGGCACATTTTTCCAAGATTTATTTCCCTGACCTTGAGTGGCATGAGGAACACAAGATTTATGTCCCTGACATGTATCCTTCTAAAATCTGACTAACTCCCGAAGTCGCTCTAAGAGGACATCTTGAAACGGCAATAACTTGAGCTCCCGATGGAATTTTTTGATGAAATGATATATGATATTTACTAGAAATGTCCTTATAAATACAATGGTGGTATAATAAGGTCTTTATTCCTCCATTGAATTCCAAAAAAAATGGAGTTTTTATTTGATACTCCACTTGTGCATGAGAAAAACTTCTTGCAGACCCATTGCACAAAAGTGTTGTGAAAAAACTAATTTCATGATATTATAGGGCTTGGAATTACCTTTCTAAATGTTTTTTTTTCTCCTAACTCCATCCAAAGCTTTCAGAATCACCTTTGGAAGTTCATCAACTTTTTTGGCCTATGAACCCTAGTTTTGGTGAAACTACCCCAACTTCTGTGACTCCTTCCTGAATCTTATTGAATCGCTTCCATGATGTCCCAATACCTTTAATTCACCTCCATGTTGGATTTGTCTCCTTTTTTCCACTTTAAGGGGCTGCTCCAATCCTGGAAAGGCCATTGATAGCCCTTCCCAATTCTGCCCAAAGATAGCATTTTTCAAGAACTCCTAAAATCACCTGGGGGGTTGAATTAACTTTCCTAATTCACCTAAGGGATGTGTTAACATCAAATGGGAGGTTATCAGAACTAACTGGGTAGACCTGGGGTGCCTCGGAAGGGTAAAACATGAAAATTGTGGCACAGGGGTATAGTTGTCATGCTTGGAAATTGACAATTTCCTTGTTGCACCTTTACATGACAACAACTGGCTCTAGCTTAGGGACATGACGTGGATTGAGAACAATGAAGACACGACATGGAGAATATAGAATCTCAACTTTAGACCATATAATCCATTAACCAATGCATTATCCATTGTGCCCTATGGATTCTTGTACAACTTACAACAAGATAGAGAGATATCAAAGAAGGAAACACACAAACACGCAACATGCATGGAAATAAAACAACACATACAAAAAAAGGGAAACACACCTAGCAATAACCTAAGGTACAAGGTGGGGGACAACGCACTTTCACTGAAGCACTTTTCATTCCTTAAAAATTACCCTTGAGTGGGAAACCCTGAGCGATGTTGTTCTATGAAGACATTGACTGGTTCCAGAAAGTAGCCTCCTTTCCTTAACTATTTATAAAATCCAAGTGCTTCGATGATTGTCTGTGTACTTGGTAGGAGTGATTCTATATGATATTCTTGATGTTCAGACCTTCACTTAGAAATTCCATTTCCTTTATGTTCTTCGAAATCTATTTCATAGTGTCATTTTCTTTCCGTGTTTATCCACGTAGTTGATTCCTCATTGATCATCCTACTGCTCCCACAGGGATTCTTTTCATTCACATTACTTGAACATTCTAGATTCTTTTATTTCCCAATTTTATGCTCATTGACCTCTTTTCCATGAGAAACCTCAAACTTATCCTTTTTCTATACTCCACTGTGAGGTGCTTGAGTATTGATGAAAGGATTAGAAGTGAACTCATACTTGTCTTGTATAGCCATGACACAAGTTAAGAGATCAAGAATCAACTTGGGGTCTTCCAAAACTTCCACTACATCCAATATTTCTTGTACAGAGATATCCTTTGTTACTTCCTACAACTCATCTTTGTACGTATTTGAAGAATCTTTATTTTGTAGCTCAAGGAAACTATCTGAAGGGATTACTTCATTATCTTAGGAATCACTGCATTCTATCAATCCTTCATCAAGAGGATCTTTAGCTTCAAAGGTATCAAAACTCCTTTCTTTAATTTCTTCATCATGAAAAGAGTCATCCTATTCAAATGGGAAAGAAAATAACTCCATTTCATTGATACATCCATCAATCATTGGCTCAAGAGGGACATCATATTTCTCCTCTTGATTTATTTCAACATAGCCAATCTTCACACTAGTTGAGGATTCTAAATAAAATTCAAGCTTGTATTGTAGATTCATGGCTTGCATCAGGAGTTCTAGACTTAGCTCAAGTTCTTTTGTTTCTTCTGTGGCTCTAAGAAGTTCTTGTACAAATAGTTCTTTAAAACCTTTCATGGGCTCATCACAAGTTGGTCTTGTCCCTCTAAGATTGTCTCCATCTCTAAATGGGAATGAAAAAATATCATCTTCATCAGTAAGATTATAAGTTGTTTTCTCCATTTGATATTCATCAAGAATCATTTCCTCTTCTTCATGGTTTGCATCATCTAGAAATTTAGGGTTTCCCTCTAATAACTTGAATCTCAACAATGCTTCTTCAATGTCCATACCTCTCTAGGAAGGCATGTATTGTCCTATCAAGGTGGTAATATCATCTTCCTCCTCGGTTTTCACAAATTAATTCATCCAACTGCTATCTTGATATAAGATGTTGATTTCTGGGCTTCCAGAATTTTACACCCTGTATCTCATCTTCTTCTTTGGAAGCAATTTCTCTATGTCTCCCTTCACTAGTATGATTGTGGATGACCAATTCATCTGAATTTTACCCCCAGTTACTGACAGAAACCTCTTCTTAGCAACATTCCAAATGAATCTGGAATGTTTTCTACCAAAATCATAGCTGAAATAATTTTTTGTCTAGAAATCTAGCGAGAGCCACCTGTACATCTTTGACCTTGCCTACAAGTGGGACCTCTTTTGACTCCAAGGAGTAACAAGAGCCATTGGGTGGAGTCATGGTGATTTTGAGAGACTTGGTGACCTTTATAGGCATTACATTATCGGAGGCACCAAAATCTATTATGTAGTTGTTCAATACATATTCTCTAACAATAAGGGAGACATAGAAAGGTTTAACCTTATCAGTCTTAGATGCACTCAAAGAAAGAAAGTTTTGTGAGGGAGGTGCAGCTATGTTTGGTAGTATTCCTTTCAAACTATGAGCTACAACATTGGGTGTTAAACTACCACTCCTGATGTATTGAACAAAACTCTCAAATTGTTTAGGGTGAGTCCGCAGATATTCAGTTTCAGTAATATGCACCTTGGCTCTGTTCACTTATTATATGAAGTCAAAGGGATCATATGGGGACAAGGGAAATGAAGAGACTGATGTTTGAGTTGGGGTAGGTTTGGAAGAAGTATTTTATGCTTGGGTAATGGAGGGTATCTTGAGCAGAACACTAGGAACTTTTGAAGCGCTAGTTCTTACAGGAGAAGATTTATATTTATAATTAGAAGAGGCATTGGAACACTTACTTGGAATTGTTGGAGACTTCTTATTTTCTATAGGATCAGGATTCAAGTATGCAGACCCCATGGAGGGTGGGAGCAGAGATCCTCAACTGATTATTTTGTTTTACATAGTCACCACAGGAGGATATTCGGTCTTCTTTATCTTAGTGGTAATGGATTAAGGTGCTTCTATCTCATATTAAGAACAAGTGAATACCGCACATGAGAAATTGGGTGCATCTTTTTTGTCTTCTTCATCACCTCCAGAATACTCAAAGAATCTGATTTTTGTATCATTCTCACGCTCATCAACTTCTAGGAGATCATCACCTTCACTTTCTTGTTCAATCTCTACTTCACTTTCCTAAATCCTGCAACTTGTATTGATAGGTGAGGCCTCCAAGGCAAGCCTTCAGGGTGCTCTTGTAATTTGATTTGTGTTGCTTCTTTGGGAATATGCTCATTCACTAGTTTTTGCAGCAATGGATCTATTCTTTCATCTCCCAGATGTTGAGATTTACCCTTTGAGGGATTCTTGATCTTTCTAGATAGGATGAGATCGTCATCAAGTTCAATGGCCAATATTTTTTCTTTTATAATATCCCTTGGTTGAACTCTTCACATGAAAAATACCACCTCCAGTGATTGAGCACTAATAAATAATCTCTTAATGTTGTTCTCTGATGGTGAATCCTCTTCCGATACCCTACAGAGAAACCGGTCAAAACAAGCCATGAAGTATATCATAGTTTCATTTTCTCCTTTCTTCATTTGTGCCAATCAAGCAAGGAGATATTGATAGTCCTCAGTGAATCTAAATCTTTAATTGAAATTCCTTTTTATGTCATTCCAACAAGTGATATATTGGGCATGCAGGAGATAAAACTATTTCACTCTTTTTTCTTAGAGGGACTCCACAAATAGTCTTACATCAACATCTTCATGTTGGACACAAATAATTCCACATGATCTCATGAAAGCATCAATGTGTTCTTCAGGAATTTTTGTACCATCACATTTGAACTTTGGAAAAAATTTGTGGGAACCTATTGGTAGATCATGAAGACGGGGTTCAAGAGCAAGCATGCTTGTATTTCTTCCCCATGGAACAAGGGTTGGGGTTTGTCTTCTTCATCTTCCATTATCGTTTCTAATTCATCTTCATTTGTTGCTTTTATGGATTTTTATTCAAATTCTTCTTCCTCCGGGAACTCAATGTTCAAAGGTGAATGAAAAATGGGATAATTTGAAGGGAGAGTATCAACATGAGTTTGGATAGTATTGCTAGGTGAGCTGTTTGAAGACCTAGATGGGGATGAGTCTAGAGAAAAATAGTAGGGATTGTCTCTAACTTGCCCTTGCTGATTTTTTAAAGCCTCAAAAGTGGGGTCAATAATTCCTCTTGATCTATTCAACCTGGAGTATCTTTTTTCAGCCAAATTTTGGAAGTTTTTGTAGTGGGAATACAAAAGGACATTGTGGAATATGAAAGGTCACATGCAGAAATTGACAATGTATCCTTTAGCAATGGATTTTCATGAACTCTCTTTTTTTATTTGCTTTTTATGAATTTTTGGACCTTACGGTCATATTTTGGGTGCAAATGTCACTAAATATGCCCCACGGTGGGCGCCAAACACTGTTGGTGAGAAAATTTGTCAAGGACAAATTGGTGGATTTCTTACAAATGCTCTAGGAGTCTAAGTCCCTCTACTTAATTAGTGCAGATGTCGTATATGCATGCACAAGTAAAAAGGTGGATTTTCATGTTGGCCTTATAGTCAAGGATCCAACAAGTGCACTCCATTGACCCTGTGGCAAAGCTATCAATTTCTTGCTAGAGAGGACTTTATCTATAAGGAAGGAAAGGGTGGTGAGAAATGAGATAGGAGAATTAATGTTGCAGGTAGAAAATTAGATTCCTGCAAACAATAGTTAGAAATATCAACACATGCATTTATGAGAAGAAAAAAATATGCCAATAATAACAAGACTAATTAGAATTTATGAGCACAAAGTATCAATAATTCCCTCAGTCAAAAAAACTATAAACTCCTTCTTCTGGTATTTTTTACTCAAACCAAAGTTGTACATAGTGGGGAAATGGAGGAAATTCAAGAATGAGGGGAATGGAAGAATTTGGATATCTTCCTTCTTCTCTCAATGCACTCTTGAGTTTACAAAATTAATCACTAACCCTATGAAATAGGAATGGATTTACAATTTATAGAATGAGAGGTGACTCATCATCTACCCCCCAATGCATTTTCATATGTCCTCACACAACTTAAAACTTTTTGACTTCCTAGGAAACTTTTAAGTCCCTTTTTATAGCATAAAGGTAACTTATTACATTAGAAACATTAAGACATGAAAAAGTGCAACCCCAAGGTAAAATTAGAACATTGAGAAGAGAGAAAGTTAGGGGTATGAAGAGAAGAGAGAGAGAAGAAATAGATAAGATGTTGCCTCTGATGAATTATGATGATCCTCATTGATGGAAAGCTCTAATGTGATGAAACTCTCAATCATCAAAATTGTGTGAAACTCCTTCAAATTGGCTCACATATGCTTTGGAATGAGTGTTTAAAAACATTTTTGAATATTTTTGTCAATGACTGCAACTTCCACCCTGCACAAGATACTCATGCAACTTAAGCCATGAAGTGAGTGTCAGGAGACACTGTTGAATTATCTGAGATGAGCCTCAAATTCTCTATGAGCAATGCCCATGGATGATCACGAATAATGGTGTTAACCTAAATGATCATCCCTTTATGTCCCATTGTTCCAAAACTATCCCTTGAGTATGACTTACCATTAATAGTGAGTACCCATATGGGAGATTTACTATTTATAGTAAGAGGTGATTCTTGCTTCTTTTTTACCATCTTGATGTGATGAAATTCTTCATTCAATCTTGTGCACATTACCTTCGCCTTGGCCGCTTCTTAGGGACTTACTATATTTAATAAGCACCCATATATAGAGCTTACTATTTTTAGTAGGTGTTTTTTTCACTATTTTATGCTCTCAACACTCATTCTAACTTCTTGGTGACCTTCGGTGCACATTTCCTTTTCTGCAACTATTGCAGTCACTTTTGATGAAGACTTACCAAAGATAGTAAGCATGTGTAGGAAAGCTTACTATTTTTGGAAAGTGGCTTTCTAGTGCTCGGTTTGTGATGGAACATATTTTTTCAACTCGGCTCATCATCAAAATCATGTCCTCAAAATTTCACATAATTTTTCCCACTAGAATGCCTAGAAATGAAATTTAAAATTTTCACCTAGAAGTGGCTTTGAGCATGGAGCTACCATGGTGGCAATTAATGGAGCTCGAAATTTTCAGGTCTAGTTTTTGTTGTCGTTCATTATGAAAACAACCCCATTTTGATATTTTTTTCATTTGGATCCTGTGTGTAATTTTTTAGCTCGTTTCCATTGCCAAATTGATGGGAAATCCAACAAATGTGATTCGGTACATGAAATGGGGATTTTGTTGGAACAAATATTTTAGGGAACCATTTGACCTCATGTTTGTTGCATCTTGATCATCTTGAAAAATGTGTAAGTTTTCAAAATATGACACCTCAATCTGACTTATATTTTAAAAGATAAGAATTTTTTTGATTAGGTGACTTCGTGGTTATCTGGCGAAAAATCTTCATTTTTCTTCATTTCTTTATCGTTCTTCATTTTTTTGACCCATTTTTTTCTCTTAAACCTATGCATTTTCATGTAGTGGAGTATTTTTTGGCTATGGAAGATCTCGTTCAGAGAAACAATGGTGGACCAGGTGTCTGGATAAGCATGAATAGAGCTATGGCACGATATGAAGTTGTGAAGAAGAAATGGGGGGAAAATGTCTAAGTGTCGGATTTAAATTATAAACAAATAAAATGCACCGCAAGGGTGTGGTAAATTTTTTCATATTTAATGTCCCTCACCTCAAATTTATATGAGGGACATAAAATTCCATGACAAGCAAGGAGATGACACATGGTGGAGATCTGATAGTGAAGGCTTTGAGCTCCCGCAAGCACTTGGGGGTTGAACTAGCGATCCTAGAGGTTGCATGAGGATCCATAGGTCTTATGGGGGATAGGTACATTGTTCCAAACTTGATGTCCCTAACCTTGAGGGACTTGAGGAACATAAAATCCCGCTAGGCTCCTGGATCTAACACGTTTCCTTCTAAAATTTGACTAACTCCTGAACTTGCTCCAAGAGGACAACTTTAAATGACGATAACATGAGCTCCAGATGGACTTTTTGATGAAATTTTATATGATATTGACTGAAAAATGTCCTTATAAATCTAATGGTGGGGGCCTCAAGTATTTTTTCCTCCATTTGATCCCTAAAAAAGTGGATTTTTGATTTGGTACTCCACCTGTGCATGAGAAAAACTTCTTACAGACCCATTGCATCAAAGTGTTGTGAAAAAATTAGTTTTACCATCTTGTAGGGATTAGAATTCCATTTTTGATGATGGTTATTTTTTCTCCTCACTCTATCTGGAGCTCCCAGAATCACCTTTGGAATTTCAACAGTTGTTTTGGCTTGTGCACTGCCTAAGCCTGTGAACCCTAATTTTAGTGAAACTACCCCAAATTCTCCAAGTCCTTCCTAAATCTTCTTGAATCACTTCCATGGTGTCCCAAGGCCTTTAATTCACCTCCATGTTAGATTCATATCCTCCATTCCACTTCAAGGGGTTTCTCCTATCCTGGGAAGGCCAATGATAACACTTTTCAAGAACTCCTAAAATCACCTAGGGGAGTTGAATTGACTTTCCTAATTCACCTAGGGGGATGTGTTAACATCAACTTATAGGCTATCAAAACTTACTTGGTAGTCCTGGGGTGCCTCAAAAGGGTAAAACATAAAAATTTGTACACAGGGGTATACTTGTCATGCTTAGAAATTGACAATTTCCTTGTTGAACATTTGCATGACAATATGTCTCAATATTTTATACCATTGAGTTACTTTACCCTTGAGTGAATACACTAACAACCTAAATGCTACATCATATTCTGTAACTAGATAAACATATCATACATTTGCAACATCTTGAATCTCCTCATTAGGGGTAACTTGATTCTCACTAGTGAAGTATGGAATACTTTTGAGTCTAGCTACTGGTATGTCATTTTGTGCATTAAGAACGAGAGGGCTTCCACCAATGAATTTTATGAATGGTAAATTCCTTTGTGGTGCTTCCATAGTAATAGGTCTCAGAACTCTAGTAGATAGCAAGAAAGGCCTAGGAGGCAAAGTAGAAAGAGTCCAATTTGGTGGTGAAGGTGATCTTTGAACTACTTTTCCCCTTATTATCCTTCCAGGTGATAACTATAGGTATTGAAAAGATCCTTCTTCTGTTATTCTTGATCTTGTTTGGATTCTTCTCAAGAAACTCAGGCACCTTAATTGCTGAAACTAGTTGATAGAAAGCTTAGAGTCACCAGATGTGTTTTTGCATAGCCTCAAAAGGCTGAATTTTACCAAGATAAACACCAAAACTTGGAAAAATGGGAGTTTTAACTTCTAAATCTTCCACCGGGCATGCTATAACTATTATAACAAAAAAAATAGCACTCTGGGATTTTCCCATTACATACCCATAATTTTTGCTAACATGGGAAGATCTCAAAAGTGTGGGACTTGCAAAGTGAGATCAACCTCTAGAGAATGTTAGTTCCTCTAAATAAATCCTAATGCTAAGCTACTCCTAAGGAAGGAAATGCAACTACTTAGCCCTACACTAAACTTCCGAGGGATCAGAGAGATAGAGAGGTGCATGAAAATAGGAAATCCTACACTAACAACGATAATAACACCAAGAAAAGGGTGGAGAGAAACTCTCAAATGAGGGATAGTGGAAGAAAAATGATGAAGGAGAGGGAAAACATAAATACCACAGTCCAAAATAACCTTAAAACCACCATTTCCACAAAACAAAACAAATTTGAGCCCTGCAAGGAAAATTAAATATGCATAAAATACCTACAAATGTAATGAAAGGCAAGAGATTGCATTAGAAGGCAAGTTAGGACAAACCAATAGCCAAAAAATAAGTATTTAATTGCTTTATAAGGATGCACAATACATTATAATGAATGTGAAAGGAAATATTCACCATGTAGATGCTCAAATATGAGGTCTACAACCCATAAACACATTTATAACACTTGAAAGAGAGTGCATAAGCATTACAAGAATGTTCAAACCTTACAAATAAGTCTCTTTTTATTATATATAGAAATGGGAGAGATAAAATGAGGGGAAAATAGAGGGGGAAATGAATTCAGGCCTTCACCCACCAACAATATGCATTAATTATCTGAAAACAATCATGGGCACCCTTCCAAACCCACTCTTCATGTATGGTTGTTTGATGGGGAAGCCAAGGCACCACATCTCCCTATATATGATTATTGAGCTACCTGGGGTGCATCCTTTAATTCTAAATCTATATATTTATTTTCCATGATGTAGAACATTGAGATACATTTCTTGTGATATAAATTTTATTAGATTTGGAGCATCTGGGAGTGAGATATGGTCAATCAGGTCCAAGGGGTCCTATGAGGAACATGGGCTCCAAATTCCTTTTCACAGTCCACATTAAAATATCACTTTTTACCTTTTATATTTTCCATTGGTTGTAAGTTGAATAGTGGTGTGGAGAACTGAGAGGAGGGAATTGTTCCATTTGTTCATTTTGGCTCCTCCTTTACCGCAAAGGTCTTAGGTTTTCTTGTTGGGTGGTTATACGGACATCAGGCAGAATTAAAGGACCATTCCCTCATACCACTGAGTTCCTACATGCCTTCATTGGCCCACACTACACTTTCCTTTCCTTCTACCTTTCTTCATTTTGCGGCTCCCAAGCCATTGTGGGGAACTAGTCATTCTGTACAACTTTCCCATCCCTAATCCATTCTCCCATAGACCTCTAAATTTGTAATACACTCTTGTGCATAATTACTTTCTCTGTGGATCAAATACACATGCAGGGAATTACTTAACCCATGGAACATGTTCCACTATTCTTTTTCCGGCCGACAACTCCACATAACATTACCCCCATCCACAAATCCTCCCACACCCATAAAACATGAAATACATTAAAAATGACCCATTTTCTCAATTTTTTATAAGTTCTTAGATTTTTTAGGTTAATTATGGAACTAAAGAATTATGCAAGGAAAGGTGGAAACCTTAGACATTGAAATTCTCCACTTTTGATCAATTATACCTATCCTAAGCCTGAATAAATATTTAAGTTATCAAAATTACCTTAAGGGAGGGAATTTGGATAACAGTTTCTACTCTTACTTTTGAAATAAATAATAATGATTCTCTTATTACTTCTTCCATTCAAGTTATAAATGAAAATGGGCATAAGAATCATATTAAAAAGAATATAGATGTTGTTTCTTCTTTGGTTGCATATAATACACTTTTTGTTTACACATCTCCTAGTGTGAGTAATTTCCTTATTGATAATGTCAATATCCCTTTAGAACCTCTTTCTGAGACTCTACCCTTAGAACATCAATTACTACCCAATTTGGTTTCACGCAACACACTACCCATTATGGATTCTAGACTAACTAGTTTTGCCATGGCTACATTTAATGGAAAATTATATCCTTTGAATGAGCCTCTAAATGTAAATTTCATTCCTCCTCAAGAGATGTTTTCTCTTATGCATGTGGTTGTTGATTTACAAGAAAATTTGCATACATTGACTCTAAAAAACAAGGCATCTTATGTTAGTGTTGATGTTAATATTATTTATGAAAATCCCATCAAACGGAAAATATTTCAAGCACCTTTCCCTAGGAATTATATCATGCCCACATTACAATTTTTTGATGGAACTTTAGATCCATATAGACATCTTATGCGTTATCATACACTTATGGCTTCAAATGAAAATGATAGAATCCTTTGAAAATCCTTCTCTCAAAGTCTTACAGGGAATTCTCTCTATTGATTTACCCATCTTCCTTGTGGCTTCTTAGGTACTTTTTTAAACCTTGAAGATGATTTTATAGCACACTTTAGTTACTATAGAGGCCCTAAGGTTACATATGAGTGTCTATTCTCCTTATATCAAAGTGAGACTAAGCCCATAATGGATTATATTCTATACTTCAAAGAAAATATGAACTTACTTGTATATCAACCAAGTGATTTATAAATGAATTTTTATATTTTGTAGAGGTCACAAATGGCCCCTCAAGGAGCAATTTTTTTATGATACATGTGACTAATTTAATGATATTTACTTATATATCCTTGACTTAGAAAACAACATATGTCAACCATATAAGCCTCAAAAATTAGACACAAATGTTGTCACTCCTCTTATTACACATGATTATTTATGTAGCCTAGAATTCACCAATAAAAGCCCAGGCGCGTTGGCACATCACTCAGCCTAGACTGAGTGCTCACCCAAAGCATGCAAAGGTACCAGGCCCCTCTTTAGGGTTGCTATTACAGGATGTTAGCATGATGAAGACTTAAAGCATTCAGATCTATGACTAATATATCATTCTACAGTACATATTCAGATCTAGATCTTAAAGTATCATGAATCAAACAATAATCATAGCGAGAAAATTCATGCAGTAATAAACTATAACCATGATTAACACCTTGATTCAGTCAATAACCTCCATTATATTAAATGCAGTAATACACATAAGCTTCTTACAATAATGGCATCATATGCTCATGCACGTACAGATCTGATAGTGTAATCTCACAGTAATCCAGTCCTTACATATATATCCTCACACACCTATACTACGTAGTTCATTACATATTTATAAGGGTGGGGACTTTCCCTTCACTACTTATCCAATCCCAAAATAGGTCACATGCTATTATTAGCCACGTGTCGTTACAATAATAGCCACACATGCAAGTGCGCTAACAATAGACTTCTTCTAGTTAACTGTCAGTAGTAAATCTATTCTCAGCATGTACCCATGCAAAGCACTTCGTAGCTTGATCCTCCAAAAATAGCCAATGCGTGTCACACAAGTTTTTAACTGGTTTGTGTGCTCCACATGCCATCTTCCAAAAATAGATCCTCATCGTGAAAACGGCTAAGTCCTGAATCTGCCTCTGTCCTCAACACGTGATTCCTTCCCGATCCTTCCACGCTTTTGAATGTGCTCTGCTCTTCTGCGTGAACCTTCTGTATGTTTTTCACTAAGTGCCATATTTTTTTGACCAACATTACCCCACACTAATTGCATTGTCGCCCCAGTAATGGTTGTCTCCAAAATGAATCAAAGAATGTGAATAAAGAGATAGAAATAATTTTATGAATAAAAGAATGACTTTACCCTACAGCATCATCTGCTTCAACCTGAAGAATCAATTCTAGATATTATTCTTTTATTTCTACCTCTAAATTCTACCAATCATTGAGCATGGCCTCTGCCTTTTTTTAGATATCCACTGTAATTGACTCTAACTCATCTTTTGCAATATCTCCTTTCTCATTCTGTAAGACCAACACAATGTTGGACATGGCAGTCATTCTTCCTTCTAATAGGTCCATATTTTGCATGATGAGTTTCCCAAGCTCATCTAGCCTTTCCTTGTGTGGTTCTTGAGCTGTTGTAAGGGCCTCTCACTTCTGCTTGACAAGCGTTAATCATTCTGTGCAGCCCAAGGTCTCATCTTTCATGGATTTTAGGACTTCATTGTCCTCTATAATAGTCCTGGTTCTTATAATGGCTTCTGGGGCTGTACAAATATTCAGCGCTTGATCTTCTTTCTTCAACTCCTCCTGCAAGCTCTGAAGCAACCCCTCATATGATGCAATATTTCTCATCACCGAAGCCTTTTCCCTCTCTGCTCAAGATTCTTTGGTTCTGGCATGCATAGAGGTTCATCTTCAAGCACCAAGTCCACCAAGGTTTGTACATAATGCATTTCCAAAGGAAATGTTTTGGGTACCTTAGGCTCTAAGTGTGGCTTTTCTTTCATGATATTGTCCCCAACTTCCTCTGCCATGCTGATGAAAACAACGTTCTTCTTCTATGCCAAGTCTTTTTCTTGCTTTAGGTTTACTATTTCTACATCCTTAGTTTTGAGCTCTTCTCTTAGCAACCTAATTGTTGCATCCTTATCCATATTCCGCCATGCCACCTTTGTTGAGAATTTACCAAATCATTGCTCACTTGTTCATCTAACATAATAGTAGGCTTTACTGTTGTGTGTCTAGTCTGAGGTGTCTTCTTCAACCTCCTTGATACACATGACTCTTCACATACATCAAATTTTGGTTCTTCCATGTGCGTGTGCATCGACCATGACAGTTGCTTCCTTGTGCGCATGGTTTCCATATCTTCATCCATCAGCTCCCACCCATATAACTCCTTTGGTGTCATTTGCTAAAAAAGTGTGCGTGGAAAATTTTACATGTGTCATCGGCATAGCCCATGACTGATAAAACATATTCTCCACTTTTTCTCTTCGATCTTAGCCTCTTAGGAACTTGTGCTTCAAGATTTGGAGCTTGTTGAGACTTTACCAAATCATTGCTCACTTGTTCATCTAACATAATAGTAGGATTTACTATTATGTGTCTTTCCTAAGGTGTCTTCTTCAACCTCCTACCTCATGACTCTTCACATACATCAAAGTCTTCTCCATGTGCATTGCATAGACCATGACAGTTGCTTTCTTATGCACATGGTTCTTCTTCATCCATCAGCTCCTTCAACTCCTTCAGTGTTACTTATGGAAATGCACGCTTTAAGAATCTTCACCTCCTCATTTGATTCAACATTCTCTTCTTCTCTTCGATCTTAGTTGCCTCCTATGAACTTGGAAGATTTGGAGCTTGATCTACGTACCCTAAGATTCTGGATTGTCTCACCTCCTTTTCTCCCTCTTCTCCATCCTTCATTTCTTTCATCCTTTGGTTCTTCCATGTTCTCTAGAGGTGTAGGGGAATTCCTTATACCGCATCCATTTCCTCAGACTCTTCCTGCCTCCTCATTCAATTTTAACTTCCTTGTTCTTTTCTTAGTTGTCTCCTTCTGTGGAGAGATTTGAGGTGATCTTCACACTGATTTTGGAGTATCACCCTAGGTCCTGGTTCTCCTAAACACCCTTTTGAAATGGCTCTCTCCTTGGATTGCATCTAATTCCTCATCATCTCCCTCTTGTGGCTGGGGTGGATTAGTTGCGCACTCATCTTCTACCCTATCTATAGGTTTTCTTCTTCTTCTATGCTCCAAACCACCACTATCTTCATGATCCTCCTCTTGAACATATACTTCTATTGTCTATGTGGGATTAGGTGTTGGAACATTTTCCATTGTATGCTTACCTTTTCATGGCCCTAGGAGCAAAAATTCATTCTCCACATAATTATTGTTCTCCAGCTTGGGATTGAGTTATAGGTCCCAAACTAGCCCCAAGCTTACAGGCTTCATGCTTATACATCTGAGATAAGCCTCTCAATGTAGGCATTCCGTCCTGGATAGACATATTTCTTTCTCAGAGTGTGGTACTCACAATCTACCTTGTCTGCATTGAAGCTTATGCGGTGTGCATACGAAAAATGGTGAACTGATGCCTGGAAATATCATGTTGTGAAGGCATATGGTAATTTGCACCATGGGCTCCGAGCCCCATCTTTCATGGAAAATCATACAATGCAAAAGTGTTGGTATACCACAAAATACAATGCCTTCCCTACTACCGAAGGTAACTCCTTGGGTATGCGCCATTCTTCTTCAAACGCTGCGCGGAGCCTATCATGCCACTTCTCCGCCCTTTGCTTGAATTTTCTGCTCATTGATCCTTCACACAAGTATTTTTGAAATCTTTCCGCGTAGAGATTTTTGTTCCATGGGGTACTTAAAAATCTTGTCCTTTGGCCCATCGGGCACTGCAATCTCCATAAACACCAAAGACAATAAAATAGTGTCAAAAATTATTTTGTCACTTGTCCATGTACTTCTTCAATGATTGTCTTTTCTATGTGATCTATGATATTGTAGACCACTCCTTGATACATCTTCTTTGCATGTGTAGCCACATTGTGTTTACCTATGACCACCTTTCTTGGTCATTCAACTTTGTTACAAGATGTGCAACTGCCTGCACTACTAATTGGGTACTTCTTCAATTTGTCGATGTCCATGTTGTGCGGACCTTTGGTATACCCCTACTCCTTCCATGTCTCTAAGATTGTGGCATTATCAGTTAAATCACTCTCCATATCCGATCCTAAGGCCCTTAGTCCTGTCACTATTGAAATTAAGGCAGCTGTGATTCTAACTCTCCGTCTGGTACAAAGTAGAAGAAGTTCTCATGGACTCTTCTCATCAACCATTGATACAATGGTTCATACTTCCCAAAGTATGGCAGCTCATACAACTGGTAGACTCCAATCTACTTTAGTAACTTCTCACCAGCGTCATCGTACACTGGCATATCTTCTGTTATGTGCTTGTTCATTTTTGTGCTCAACAATGCATCGAGATCCTTCTTATTATCTGATGTACGATGGTTGTAATCACTGATTTTACATTGATGGATGTGGGAATCCCATTCTTGTCCCATGATCATGCCCTCTAGATACTACATTTATGAGAAATTACTCTCAGGAGCAATTTCTTCTTCCACTTTGACCTTCTTCTTCCCTTTTACTCCTGCTGTGGGTGCTTTCTTTGGTGCCATTTGAAAAATTCTCTCTTTTCTACCCTCTGTAATTGAGCAAGTTGAAACCCTAGTTCAAATCTTGTTGCCCTAATGGAAATCACATGCCCTAGCTCATTTGTAATGCGTCTTCTTTGCTTCAAACCCTTCACCTATGGGAACACAAGCTTCTCCTACACAAAAATCTTCTCTCCACATCTGGTTTCACACTCTTCGCACCTCAACATGATTGCTCAGCTCGTTCGCACTTAGCTCTTTTCAAATTCTCTTAATTGCAATGGTAAAAATGAACTCACATCCCATCCTTATATATATTTTCAAAAAGTTAGTGCATTTATTGCTCCTCCACCTACCAACAATCCTCTCATTAATCGACCATTTCATTCCTTCCACATGGTACATCTTCGCGCCCAAGCTATAACCTTCTAGCATGCCTTCCTACCTTCTAGCCGCAGACTTATCTTCAGCACATCTCCATGTGCCTAAGTACCTCACCACTGCGCCTTATTTTGGTAGTTCCCATGGCCTCTGCTTACCTCACGTTATACTTGTTTCTTCATTTACCTCCACATATGGTCCTCATTTCTCAGAAGCAATCCTTTTTTCTTTTCAATTTTCCAACTTAGAATAACACCCATAGTAGTTAGTTCCTTTCATGTGTACTTATTTTCATCAGTCCTGTACCTAGATATCAATAACCACCCCACACTAAGGGTATGTGCAGTCCTCTGTGCATAAAAATTATCCAAATAGTAATTAGCTTCTGGTGCGTAAACGTGCTTATTACACAAAAACACCAACTAAATTGACAAAGCATAGCGACAAAGAAGGAAACACATAAGGGAATAATTGAAAACCTAATCTAAATGGTAACACTGCCTTATTATAAACACCAAGAAGACTTATTTATAGTAGGGCTTCAGCCTACTCCCATTGAAGTAACTAGGTAACTATGTGCCATCAAGTACCTCTAATTTTAAAGCTCATGATTTGAGTATATGAGTGATAACATACGGCCCCAACCAATGTACTTTGAGTTTTCCTGGATGGTGCAAAAATTTAGAATCATAAAGGAGCACCATCTATCCTATTACAATATTTTTATCCTTGATGTGTATGTCATGCCATGCTTTCTACCTGGCCTTCTCTTGTTTTTGACTCCAACATGCTATGGCTCATCGCTCATCCAGCCAAATTAATATTTTAATCCATTCTTCTAATGCTTTCTCATCAGCTAGACCTCCAACATGTGCGCAATATGCAAAGATGGTAACATGAATTCCATAGGAAGAACTACTTCTGTGCCAAACACTAACTGAAATGGTGTGGCTTTGTTCAACCTTTTATATGTTGTTCGATATGCCCAAAGTACTATAGATACTTTATCATCCCAATCCTTTCTTCCAACATCATATATTTTTGTCAATGTCTAGCTCAAAATTTTGTTGAAAGCCTCAGTAGTCCCATTTTCCTGAGGATGATATGGTGTAGTCTTATGATGTGCAATCATGAATTCATCCAATAAAATTCTGATTGTCTCATTCAAAAATTTTGTGCCCCTATCACTAGTCAAACTTAAAGGACATACATACCATGTAATAATATTTTCCCATAAGAAACTTGGCTGATTGTAACCATTGTACAATCCTTTATAGGCATTGCTTCTGCCCACCTTGTCAAATAATTTGTGCAAGTTATGATATATCGTGATCCAGTCCTGTGCGCAGCTAGTGAAATAGGGCCGAAAAAATATATAGCCCATTTTTCAAACAAAATTGCACTATTAATAGGTCTCAGAGGGTTTCATCTCATTGACTTGGTTTTCCAAGACATTGAGAATGATCACAAGCCTTGCAATAATCCTTACAATCTTTATACAAGGTCTCCCACCATAATCCAACAAGTAGAATCTTGCACATAGTGGCATCACCTACATAGTGGTCACTTGTAATACCACCATGAGCTTCCTCCATGATATTTGTGCACTCATGTTCTAGTACATAATGACACAATACTTCATCTTGGCCTAAATTTTATAGGTCACTGCCAATTAACATATAGGGTTTCACTCGTATAATAAGTTGTTTCTTTTCTAAGGATTTCATTCCTTATAGTGTCATGACTGTTCGTAGAAAGACAACAATGTCCTATAATTCTAATGGTGCTCGTTATAACCTATATAACTATGCATCTAGCATGGTATCTTTAATTACATGTGCTTCTTCTCCTGACTATATTCTGGATAAATGGTCTGGTCTAGAATTACTTTTCCCTGGTTTTACCACAACTATGAAATCAAATTCTTGAAATAAGAGTACCCATCTGCATATGCGCCCCTATAAAATGGGCTTGTTTACTAAATAATTCAATGCTGTGTGATTTGTATAAAATAAAAATGGTGTAGCTAGCAAGTAGTGTATAAATTTATGTAGCACATAGATCATCGAAAAATATTTTTGCTATGTAGTTGTGTAATTCTATTCTGTAGGAGACAACTTTCTACTAGCAAAACAAATAGGATGATCTACAATACCTTCTCTAGGTTGAGCCAACATCATGCCAATGGTTTGTGTCAGAGGTGTCCACATATACATGAAATGGTTCATCCCATAAAGGAAAACACATAATAGGCGCAATAGTAAGTTTCTCCTCCAATGTCTCAAATGCTTGCTGCTGTGGTTCTCCCCAGTAGAATGTATCTTTTCCTTTCAGTAACTCCTCCAAAGGTGCATAAACCTTGGCATATCCCTTTAATGCATTTTCTATAATACCTCATGTATGACCTAACATTCCATGCACCTCACTCTTACTGATAGGCTCTTTCAGGCCTATAATGACTATAACCTTAGTTGGATCAACTAACAAACCTTCCTTGCATAGATTATGTGTCCTAATAGTATTCCAATTGGTGTAGAAAATATGCACTTCTTGATGTTCAAAGAGATACTCAACTGACTACATCTTTCAAAAATTAAGCAAAAATTGTCACAATGATCTTTAACAAGTCCATACACCATTTAATCATCTAAATACACCTGCAAGAAGTTGTGAATAAAATCCTTGAATGCTTGAACAACTATGCACGAAAATACAACAGGTGCATTTTTCAAACCAAAAGGCATCACATTATAGGTGAAGCTACCCCATTCAGTAGTAAAAGTATTCTTTTCCTTATCCTCTTGAGAAATACTAACATGATGATACCTAGAGAACCCATATGTAAACGAATAGATTTCACGCCATGCAATGCCTTCTAGCATTTCCTCAGTGAATGGCATAGGTAAGGGATCAGTCACACATGCAAAATTCAGCTCCCTGTATTCCACACAAATCCTAATCCATCCATCCTTATTGATACTGATCACCATTGGAATGACCCATTCTGACTCATCGAGGGGCTTGATGATCCTAGACTTCAACATTTTTTCCATCTCTTCTTTGACCTTTTCACGCAAGTTTGGGTTCATCCTGTAGGGTCTCTTTCTTACTGGGCACACACCCTCTTTAAGATTTATCTTTATCTCCCCTAATGATTCATGTATGCCTTTAAGTTCATGGTACCCCTGAGGAAAAAAATCCTGATAATCCCTTAATAACTCTATGATTTTTGCCACTTCAGGGTCTGACCAATATTCCCTAATTATGGCCTCCTTAGGCTCAGCATCTGATCCAATATTCAATGTTTTTGTCTTCATAGGTTTATGATAGGCATGTGTGGTCTTATCTAAACTGTCCAACACCTCATGCCTACCTGTTGAATGGTTTACATCCAAATTTTCTACTTCTTCATCATCCACTAAGTAGAACATTTTTCCTTTTTATTTATCAAGGAAAGTGCACTGAAGTAGTGTGGTATCAGCCTCTGTCTCTTCAACAAGATGCGCTCCTGATTTTCCTTCATCCAATAACTCCTGAAGGATTTCTTCAGTCCTTGGCACTATCTCCCATAGTTAAGAGCTTTATGAATTTTAATACTTCTTCCACTGGAGGCTTGGTAGAGAAGAAGCCAAACATCTGAGCCATTCATGCAATTAAATCCTACCAATTTCCAGTCTCTCTATGGAGTTTGGTATAGACATATCAAACACGTGTGTAGCCTTGTAAAGTGGAATAAAACTTATGCACCTAGAGAAAAGGTGGTAAAGCTTCCTGTCCCTCTGTCTAGAGTCTCTCACACTTCTAAACTGTGGTGTTGAACAGGTTGATTACCATGATAATTACATATTTGAGTAGGTGCATTTCTCTTGTAGAACCTAGTGGCAAGAGCAATCCTAATTTCATTCCATCCTACAAGATTATCCTTGTGGACCACCCACTAGTGTGTTTTTGTCCCACGTAGTGTATATGCTTGCATATTTCTTCTTTCCAATGGGTCTATCCATTGTTCCTCCATGGTGTGTAGGAACACCATAGGATCTCCTTCTCCAGTGTAATAAGGTACTGAGTTATTACCTATTCTTTTGACATAACATGGTTTTCTACCGTTAGAAAATATGCTCTTTACTTTTCACCCTACCAAATCATAAGTGCTATGATCCCAATTATCACAAGCAACACATGTAGTATCACTAATATAGTATGCATCCTCTCACTGAAGGATTCCTTCTTTACATGGCTCAAGCACCTCTAGATCCCGGATGGTGCATGTACATAAATCCTATTAAGTTCTGCTTCACTTAAGGGCTTAACATAGGAAAAAGATTGGCCATATGTTAAAGGGATAATAACTCTTTCCTCCTTTTTTTCAAAGTTGATATAACCCTTATTGAACTGAAGATCAACATTATTTGCATAGCACCAATGATTCCCCCAATAGAGATGGGAAGCTATCTGACTCTGCCAACGCTAAAACCTCAAAGTCTCCAGTGAACTTGAGCTCCTTGTATGGTAATGGATGTATCTTTTAAAACTATGATGGGAGTGGCCTTAGTCCAATTAGCTATGAACAATACATTAGAGGATGGATGCAATGTGGGTCTCCCCATTTTTTCTCATGCATCTAAAGTAAGAACATTGACTTCCAAGCCAATATCAATCAATATATTATTTAATAGCCACCCATCCACAACAACATTTAGAGTTATTTCCTTTGTCATAATCTAGGCTATGAGGGGGAATATTCACATGTAGGTTTTTTCATCCAATCTCAATACTTACGCACAGAAAGTTTTTCCCTTTAACTAACTCCCTAATAGTGGAATGATATTTTCCTAGCACGACATTTTTCACACTTATCTCAAGTGATCTATATCCGTTTCGGACCATCTCTGATGCTTTATTTTGATCCATCTTCTGACTATTTCTCCTTTAAATACTATTATTTTACCCTGGAGATTATCCTGAGTACCTCCCTAGTTTCCTGGTAAACATCCTTCTGATGGGTAGGATCTAGGCTACCGTGCATGTAGAACCTCCTCCTTAGTGATGGTAAGCCTCTTTTTGTATTGCTTCTTTGGCGCGTGTTGCTTTAGCGTGGGTTGTGATCTTTACCTATAATGCCTCGGATTCTGGTTCCAACTTGGGCATCCACTAGTTCTCCACAATGCATTTTATATTCTAACCATCCCTATGCACCTTTGTTTTTCCTATTTATGTTGCTTGCTAAGATGCTTCTGGGACACACTCCTCATAGCTATTATTCTTTCCTCTTAAATAACATATAATATTCTGAGGAAATTCATGCCTGTAATGGTCAGGATATCTGCATGTATAACACGTTCCACAAGAGGTAACTCACTTCATTCTACCACCATGGCCTCAACCTCTAAATTGACCACGGTATCCTTGCAACCTCAGCCATGACTGCCTTCAAAATTTCCTTCATTCTGATCATAGCGTGCTTAATTGTGTGTCCCTGATCCCGATGCTCATTTCTTGCCTTTAGAGTTATCTGAAACTCTTTTCTATTTATACACCAATATCCAGAGCATCATGGATCTGACCGATCAGCTAGAAGTCTTCTATGTCATGAGTCATGGACCTACAAATTTTATAGTAGCATGAAATGTTCTTCCTTATCACACATTGTAGTAATGGGTAGCGGCTAGCATCATGGTTTACATGGCATATCTCACATTCCAACAACAATGAGCACACTAATATGTGGGGATAATTATCCTTGTGTGTGACCTTCCACTTTGCAATCTATGTACCAAATGCCTGTGTGCGCGTTTCATGTGTTGAATTTTCCGATAGCTTTTCCAACTGCTGTTCCATAACTACAATCTTGTGATTTTAAGAATGGGCTCACCCCAGTGTCTATACTTCTAACTTCCTCAGTTTTGTAAGGCTTTCTTTGAGTACCTCGCATGGATCAGTGTATGCTTTATGTGATAATGATCCCTCTTAAAAGGTGTAATAAGACCTCCCAAAAAACCATTATCCTTGTTGGCTTGCATGAATATCATAAGAAAACTTAGATAACAACATTTTGAAATGGGTATCATACTCTTTGTCACTCTCAATAGTTCCTTGCGTGATATCCTTGAGCACACGTATACTCTTCTGCTCAAAATCAGGGATGTGAAACTCTGTAAGGAAAACATATTTTAAAGCTTCATAGTCTACACAAGTCTGATTAGGGTCAAACTTTCTATACCAGCTATGCGTGCTCCCTTGTAACATAGTAGGAAACTGAATTGCCCTACACTCAGAATCCATGATTCCTTTTGTGTGCCACATTATTTCACATAGGTGTACATGTGTTTAGTAGTATAATATATACCCCTATACTCTGGGAGACGAAAAGACATCTCCATGTAAATATTCTAGTGGTTGGTGCAAACCTTTCCCCACCTGATCTGGAACCTCCTGTGTTTCCTCTACCTCCAGGACACCACCAGATCCCACCAGAGCTAGAGCCACATATATCTCTTAATCCCAAACCTTTAGCTAAGATCAAACCAAAAGATGTACTTCTATGTGTCCCAATAGTAGTACTGAATTATACCCTGATGGTCTGCGAAGTGTTATTACTAACAGAAGAGAGTCTAAAAAATATGCGGGCACCTAAATTTTGTGTGAATGATATACCTAAAAAATTTAATCCCATATAACAATGAAGCCATTTGAGCATTGCCATCATTGTGTTTCTTATATGACTCACTCCTGATCTCTCCCACTACTTGAATTGGCTTGTTGAATATTTTTTGTACTAAATAATAGAAGACCAAGCACAAGGACAAGGTTGCCAAGTGGATTGAGATGTGCACCCATGGCGTAGGTAGTCTCTACTAGCGTGCTTCTACATGATTCTAAGGGAGGATTCCCTGTCATACTTTCCCAAATGGGGGAGTTCCTAATGCTCAAAGTTCCACATCTTCTGCATGAACTTCAACTCATTCCTAGAACTATCTTTCTCCACAACGCCATTTTTCTCTGCAACCTCCTGTTGTTTCTCTACCGCCCTCTCGTGCATGCCTCATTATATTTAAGTCCGCCTTTCTTCTCTCTGCCTCTCTGCCGCAATAGGTCTTCCATCCTTCACCAAGCATGTTCCTGCCCCCGCGCGTGGTGGGGTTTAGTTTAGCCATCGGTTTTCTCTCCAAATTCAAAGCTACCATCAAAATTTTGATCTGCTAGTGGGAAATTCCATGTAGGTAAGTTCCCCTAGGATATCATAAAAAACTAGTAACTCAACTACCTCTGGACACGAATAATTGGAAATTGAGTACTACCAAGATATAACTATTTCATAACACCATGGAACCACGTATCCACAACACGAGTCCAAATTAGATCAATATCCTAAAGGGTCTAAAATTCTTCGTGCATCTAGATAAGTGTGTGATACCTCTAATTCCATTTAGATGCGATGAGAAATCAGCCACTCGTATAGTTATATCGGAAATATAGTAAATAATCTCTCATACAAATAGTCATACAAATAATTCTCCACCCACATGTGCATGCGTTAAACTCAGATCCAGTGTTGAATTGTGCCCTGTGTATTCTTCTTCTAGGTCATGTATCCACTCCTCAAACACTTGCTAGGGTCAACCAGTATGTTTTCATTGTGAACCATCTTGAATACAACTAAAAAAGAATGAAGGGTCCTGGAAATGGAACTAATGATGTAGCCTAGAATTCACCAATAAAGAAACCCAAGTGTGTTGAAACATCACTCAGCCTAGACCAAGAACTCACCTGAAGTGTGTAAAGGTATCGGGCCCCTCTTTAGGCTTGTTATTGCAGGATGTTAACATGATGAAGACTGAAAGCATTCAGATACTATAACTAATATACCAATCTAAAAAACATATTCATGATCTAGATGTTAGAGAATAATTGACTTAAACATATAACCATAGCGATGAACATTAATGCATGTAATGAACCAATTATACTCAAGATTTGATACCTCTAATTCAACCATTAAACTCCATTATATTAAGTGCATTAATACACATAAAGCTTCTTTACAATAATGGCATCATATGCTCATGCGCGTACAAATATCTGATAGATGTAATCTCACAGTAATCCATTCCTTACTATATATATCCTCACACACTTATACTACGCAGGTTCATTACATATTTATAAGAGTGGGGACTTGCCCTTTGCCACTTATCCAATCCCAAAATAGGTTGCATACTATTATTAGCCACGCGCCGTTAAAATAATTGCCCACACATGAAAGTGCTGCTAATAATAGACTTCTTCTAATTAATTGTTAGTAGTAAATCTATTCTCATCATGTACCCATGGAAAGCGCTTCGTCGCCGACTCCTCCAAAAATACCCAATGTGTGTCACACAAGTTTTTAACTGGTTTGTGTGCTCCACACGCCATCTTCAAAAAATAGATCCTCATCGTGAAAATAGCTAAGTAACGAATCTACCTTTATCCCCAGTGCGTGATTCCTTCTCGATCATTCCACGCTTTTGAATGTGCTCTGCTCTTCCGCATGAACCTTCTATATGTTTTTCGCTAAGTGTCATATTTTTTCTAACCAAAAATTATGAAAAACCAATAGATTCTATCCCCAATGATCATATAGTCAAATTATTACATCATGGTAACAATTTTTACCATCCTTGTCCCAAACCAAAAGTTAAGCTAACACCCCCTCCAACAAGAGAACCTAAATATTTTGAAAAATCTATTGATCGACCTCATGACATTTTGTTGACACTAATAGAAAAGAGGTTAATTTGGTTACCACCCAATGACCATCACTCTCCTCATTAGTTTGAGTGAGAAAAGGACCATCCCTTTTACGTTATTTACTATATTAATAGACACTGTGACAACAATTGTTATGAATTAGATCATAAAATTAATTTATTAGAAGGAAAAATAAATTTATATTATGATACATGTCATTCAGATATATCTATTTCACCTCCTTCAAGGAAAAATCCTTCAAAAAGTGTTACATTTTATGAGTATACTTATACTATTGCATTTGACGATGTTTCTCACACTAAATTTCTTCCTACACGGGGGAAATCTAAACCCATCTACAAATGGATCAACAAGGACCAAGGGATTATCCTAAAAGTTACATACATAACTTTAAAAAAACCTTTAGATAGATTCATAATGTGTTCCATCAAGCTAAATTTTCATGTTTAAATACCCTAGTGTAATTTCAATACCTCAGTTGAATACTCAACATCAATCACACAATGTATTTTTAAAAACAATGTTTTACTCATTACATCACTAATTCACATTTCTCGTGTTTACTACCCTTTCACCTAAGTTTCTTTTGTGAATATTTGCAGATGACCCTTTCTTATTTTTTAGAATAGGTTTCCTCATCTTATCTTCTCACAAAGACTTATATAAGGGTTATTCCTAATTAGTGTGACATGGTTTCCAATGGTTATGTGAATATTATTAATAAGGCACAATCAAACATTTAGTCACATAAATTCAATTCACATAAATTCAATTCACTTATATACCAATCATGTCTATATTCTATACCATGTCACATATCCTTTTTTAATCATCAAATATCACTACATAACATACATCATCCAAAACCTATGTAACATATACATCACATCATCAAATTTCATAGGATACCCCATTGATCCTTTTATATTTAAAAACAATATTCATATCCTCATTGGTCTTCAAGGGATACTCGGTCTTCTATTCCAACATACAAATCTCATACATCACATACTATTGTTACACTAGTATATTGTTCTTCTCCTAGGCCCTCTTTAGCACATATTATTGCCATGATTCCCTAGGAATTTGAGTCAATTCTTTTCCACATATGAGGCTTGGGCCTCCATCATCTATGGTGGTTGAATCGCCTCTTTTAGAGGTCCTCATCAGAAATATTTCATGTTATCCCCCTCCTTGTACATAACTATGCAGTACAAAAATAAAAAACATTGATATAATCACAAATAGAAAAACATTAAAATATATTCAAAATCACAAAACGCAAGACTTGTTTCTCTAGCATACATTGTTTTCACTTTACATTATAAATGTTGTTTACCCTTATATTTTTATAGATAATTTTTTTCTTTACACGCATGTTTTCACGGGGTGTATTGAGCATGATGTACGGCATACAGATTGCTACAATATTATTTGACCAATCATGGTTCTTTACATACTTCTTCTAGGGGCATCACTCTATAAAAACTAGGTGTGATTATTTCAATATAGTACATTTTCACTTTATTACACTATGGCTCAGTCGTAGGGGACTAGGGTTCCAATAGGGAAAGAGGTAGGGAGGGAAGTATCATAGGTTGCGGAGGGATATGTTAGGGAATTAATATGAATGAATAATTAACAAATTATAAATCCGTAATAAAGTTTCTGAAGATTATAGATTATGAAGTGTAGAGATTAAACAAAGATTAAGATGTTTGTATTTGCATATTACAGACCATGGAAAAAAATTAAATAATAGAAATATAAAATACAAATAACTCCATATTAATAGTGGGGAAACTTGAAGGAAAAATACCCACTAAAACATAAAGCACTACCTGTATTAAGAAGTTCACAAATACTTTTACCCAGCACTTCCACTTCTCTCCTCGGTCTCACAGAACAATTGTAGAAAAATTTCTTGCAATTACAATACAATGATCTTACAAATCTGATATGATGATATCATATCAATCATGTGAGGGATCACCCAATTTATATAGGATGGATGAATCAGTCACACCATTTCACTCTAATTGTGAAATACCTGTTAGTACCCAAATCGATTCTCCCTTTGAAGTCAAGAAGCATCAACAGGATGAGAGGGATGCTTAGAGAAATATAGATCATAATTTGAATTTTTTTATATCTGGGGAAGGATCTGTCTCTTTGTTACTCGAGCTTGGAAAAATTTGGATAGCACCATGCTAAGTGTTTGACCTACCCTACTAGTTTAGGTTCTGCCTTCAACCAAGGTGAGAGGACCCATTTTGTAACCCTTATTTGTAAGGGAAAAGAATGGACTAGAAATATTTGACTCTCCTTTTCAGGTAATTGAAAAATAACCTTGAGAAGACATGGTCAATGCAACATAATCTAACTATCACGAGTTCTCAACCTAGAAAATGCAAATGTCTCCTAGACAAGGTTCACATTACTAAAGATAACAATAAAACCAGATTGCTCCTACACATTTTGGGTAAAGGATAGGTAAATTCAACAAATATCCTTAGCATTTATGGATAAGTAGTGTAATCAGGGGTGGTTCTTGTATGATTTATCGGTTATGTATGTATTTTCTTGGGGAATTAACCAGGATAAAGTTTATTATACCAAATCTTTGAGAAATTTTAACAACTATTGGAATATTTGTCAAATGAGAGGATAATAATACTTCAAAAGACTAAAATTGAACCTTCATCCAATAGATGTGCATCCATGGAAGCCCAAGAATACAGGGTTTTACACAATATTTGAGAGTTTAAACATAAAATATCATGCCAAAAACTCAATAAAACATCAAGAATCCCTTATCTATCATGCCTAAGATACACTCATAGAGTTATAAACAACATTTAACAATAAAATGGAAGAAAAGTGAATTTAAAATTGTTTTATTGCACAATGAAATGAAATATATCCTCACAATGCAATAGCAACTACCACGATGCTACCACAAGGACAAGATCTTGTGTGATTCAAAGGGATTCCTAACATAAGATTGCAATAGGAACATGAATATCTATTTTGAAATATATTAACTTAAAAGAAGACACAAAAATGTTCATGATCAAACACAATTAACTCAAAACTCATCAAATTAATTAGCAAGGGAAAGTTTCATTTGCAGTCTCAATGCTTGTATATGGTTGTACACTTGCAACCATCTTGATATGATTCAATTTGAAAGCTAAATAAATTAACAGGTTTCTCAAACAAGTTCTTGGAAAAATGGCTTCTCTCAGTTTACGCCTTTCTTTCCTAAAATTTTAGAACAATTTTAAAAACCCCCTTTGTGAGAATATTCTCATCGTATTTTATACAAATATCAATCACTCATTCACTCTTTAATTTTCCTCCCAAAAGCATGAATCTTTGAAGAATATTCTTTCTTTACAACACATAATCTAATCCATCTTTATTCTCTTGGAAACATCTTGTTTTATGTTGCTAGATGGGAAAATTATGAGGCATTCATGTTTTCCACTATCCCAGAATGACTAGGATTCCATGTCACTTCTTTGATGTTTATTTTAATCGTTTATCTTTTCAAGTGATCAAAGAAACCCCTTTTTGATGATTTATGAGTATCTCTAAGTGATTTGATTTAACATGTAAGCCCTTTCACTTTTTGAGAATCCATCTTAGGAAACACACATTCACTTTCATGTCTTTCTGGGAATATTTTTTTGCATGTATCATGTCATATCAAGCCAACCGTTATCTTCTGAATAATATCAACATATTTCATACTTATTCCTCTCATGTCAATATCATATTCATATCTTTAGAAATTATGCTACCATGATTATACTCAGCACAACTTGTTTGTCTCAAATTTCTTATAAATTCACATTATTTCCTTCATAAACTCACATTTTATTTTTTGAGTGTAAGGAATTTTGGGAAATTTATATGCAATATGGCAGAAACACCAGTAGCAACCAACTTGAAATACATATTCATTGAGGATTTGTACTTGATTATTGATCTGTCAGGCCCTAATGAGGCATTCTTAATAATGCTATTTGAGATTGTTGATCCTGAAGATTCTACCAGGCATTTGATAGCTCAAGTTTTATGGATTGTGTTGATTAGAAGGTTTATCAGGATAATTCCCATTTTTCTACCTTCTAGATGATGTATTTTCATATCTTTAGATTGGAACATCAAAATAATTTTGATATATTGAATAAATTTTGGCTTCTGAGCAGGCCTAGTGTGCAAGTTTTGACTGATTACAAATTCCCCTTTAATTGTAATGAAGCATTTACTATGAAGGAAATTCCCTTAGGGTCTTATGTACTTGATGGGGATATTTCACTAAGTACGGTTCCTACCCTTTTCTGAAGGATGGATGATCTGGAGCAACATGTTTTAAGCTTGGAAAAGAGATCATTGGGGACCATACCTTCTTAGCCTCGTGAAATATCGCCACTCTTTGAGAAGAAACATAAGGTCGAGTCTAGTTCTAGGCCTTTTTTTCCATCTTCTCTAGGATCATTTTTTGTTGCACTTCTAGCTTAAAATTCTAAGCCATCCTCCACTTTCAAAGCACCAGGGGAAAAGGTCTTCCCTAAAGGAGATCTGAACATGACTAAATGGGTTTCCTCCTATGAGTGGAGGTTATAATTTCTCAATTTATTGGATGGACCTATGACAAATATTGATAAACTTAGGTCTTTGGGTATGTCTCACACATTGGTAGGAGAAATTGTGTTTGTTTAAATGGCATTGGGGATAGATGAATTTTTTTATAGGAAAAATAAGTTAGTGAAGAAACTTCCTCTTTACAGAGAGAATTTTATGGTGGTGGATGATTAGGTTTCTTTTTCTTGTTTCATTTTTTTGATACAATTCTCAAAAATATATGTAACTTTTTCTTCATGGGCTAGGGCCCCTAAAGAACCCCATTTTTTTCCATAATATAAAAGATAGAAAAGAATTTCATTAGTTTACATGCTTCATGATGGATTTTGAATCTTATCAAAACAGTATAAAATTATAATGTATTGTATCAAATTATATACATATCTAAAAATAACAACTTCAAAGTGATATTCAATTTATTTATGAAACAAGAGTAATAATTGAAATAAGATGAAAAAAAAGTTCAAGGAAAACAATCCTATTCTTGTTCATCATTCTTCATGTCTATATCTTTATCTTCTTCTTCTTCTTCCTTGGGTTGCCTATCCACATATGCATTATACTTCTGGAATAGTTCTTTTATACCATCTTCATCTGGGCATGTATGGCACTAAAATATCAAGTCTTTGCTACTTAGTGTATCCATGAATTGATCCATATTTTGTTTATATTCCCATGGTTTTGATTTTAAATCTACAAAAAAAAAATTCTACAGTTATTAGTGTCTCAATGACTTCATAAGAAAAGTTTTCTCTTTGGATATTCTTCTCAAAAGAACTGATTAAGAAGTCATTTTTCATATCACCATAACTCTTTTTGAATTTATCAAATACCATGTTTTATAACTTTAGATCAATAGTTTCCACATTCTTTTCAACCCATTTCTTCTTTGTCTCCATTTTTTCTTTGCTTCCTTTCAAAACCTAAACTCTGATTTTGGCCAAGTCTTCAATTGTATACCAAGTTCCCATGTGTTCAATTAGAACAATTCCTTCATTCTCAACTAAGTCTTCATCTAATTGAATAATACAATTTATCTTGGGGAGAATTTCCTCAAAATAGAAAATATCATTATCACACTATTCAATTAACTCATCAATTTCATTGAGCTTATTCTTGAGCTTTTCATATTTTTTCCTATGTTTCTCAATAGCTTTCTTCCCCTTTTCTTTTAGTTTCTCCACCCATGTATGAATAGATTTAACCTTTTCAACATATATTTCAATGTGTTTCATAACCTCATGAGTAGCATTCAAGATATCTTCTTGGCCTTCATTGGACTGGCCAACTAATTGTTGTAAACATGAACTCAATGATTTGACCCATTCTATAAACTGTCTTTTGGTTATCCTGTCCTCATCTGCTTTGTGCATAAAATCATTTACTACCTTTGAGACTCCTTGCTTTAATTCATCTCTTGAAGGTTTTCCCAAAGGAATGAATTGAATATTATAGTCATTTGTTGTTATATCACTTCTTGATTTTCCATCATGTGTAATTTCCACCTCCAAAGTTCTGGATCCATATGGGTTAGTATGAGTTGTAGTAATGACCCTAGAATTTTTTAGAGCCTTTGTGGGTTTTGGGAAAGCCAAAGTTGTAAGGTCTATAGCTTTCACATGTACAACCTATTCTTCTTCTTCTTCTGAAATTAACTCTCCTATCTAATCTTTTGTAAGAGCAGTTCCCACCTTTATCTCTTGTAATGGCAGTTGAGGTTTTTCAAGGACAACCACCAATTACTTAGAGATATCTTGAAAATATTGCACTAATGGATCTTTATGTTTTTATTTTTCCACTTCCAATCTTGATTTCTTGGGTTCATCTTGTGTTGGAACTTCTCCCACTTGTTTCTTTACTAGATCTTGAACTTGGGGTTGACCAACTTCCTTCTAAGTCATATCAACATTTGGAACATGATCCCTATTTTTCTCCTCAACTGATGTATTCATAACCTCTACATTTTCCTTGGGAACCTCTTGGGTTGGTTTCATTCCTTTAGATAATTCCTTTTCTTATGCAGTTTCTACTTCCTTTAGAGGTTGTTGTTTGGTGGAGATATGATCATGAACTGGTATACTAATTTCCTTTTGTTCTTTTGATACCTCCTTTTGTGGCATAGTGTTTGGCTCCTAGTAGTTGATCCCTTACCTTTATTAATACCCTATATACTCTGACCACCATTAATCTCTTCCTTTGTAATGGTTTCTTTTGCAACTTCAATGGCCCTTTCTCCAACATACTTTACCCTTTGATATGATCCAATACCTTTGGTAACCTTGGTTTCTGTTTGGGGATCCTTTTCACCTGGTGCCTTAATATCCATAATTTTTCCACCATAAATTCCTTGAAATTTTGACTTGCTCATTTCTGAAGTAGTTTGGCCTTCAGAAGTTATTTCTAACATTGGAATTTCTAACATAACAACTAGCACATGGGTGGATTCCTTCACTCCTTCACCTAACTGGAGAATACCTTTATCTTATATTAGTTGTATTTCAACCGATACTTCAAATTCCTTGAGTACATGAATCTCCTCATTTGTGTCTATGTCCACTATTTCAATTGGGTTTTTTGTTTATTCATGCAATTGATCAAAAAGAGGTATACTCACACATTCAACTAAGGTTACAACAAATTTCTTCAACTCTTGTTCTAACATAGAACTATCTAGTGGATTAAGTGGGACATTACATGGGGATACTTTTTCTTGAGTAATATAAGCTATTACTCCTCCTAGATATAAAAATGAAGTTGACAACATTGATTGTACATTTGGACTTACTTGAGCATCTTTTTGTTCTAGTGGTGGAGTTGCTTGATGAACCATGGAAATAACTACTCCTTATTTTTCCTTAGTGAGCATGGGAGGATAAATCACTTCAGCCTTCTTATGCTTGTGTTTCTTAAATACAGGATCACCTTATCTTACCAAGGGTTTTTTCAAATACAAATTTTTACCTTTTCTTTTCCCCTTCAAATTGTTTGATACCTGGTGCTACTCTTACCTCATTACTTTGTGACTTAGATTGGATATTGGCACTTTTCATGGCTCCTCTAATCAACTTTTCATTACTCTGGGATTTTTTTAAAACCTCTGGAGGGGCCTTTTGTGTATCTAAGCCATTTACTTTTATTTGGATTGGTATCTTATCAAAATGATGATGGACAAGATGTATACATTAGAAGCATTTATATCCATCTCACGTAACTCTTTTACATATGATGAGATTTGTAATGAGCCCATTGACCTATCCATTTTGATCCATCCATACCCTCCCCATTGGGAAATTCCTAAATTCAACTTATTCAATAGCAAATAAGACTCGTAAAATCACTTATGGTCTTTTAAACATGTGTGTTATCTGATTGTTCATGATGATGCTTTGCTCTTGCAGACATTCCCAATGTCCTTGACATGGTTGTCTTTAGATTTGTATAGTGTTGTACCCGAGCATTCCATCTTTAATTTAATCAGGTAGCTCCTTCTTTTCTAGACCACTTTTTTATCAAAATTGTCAAAAAGGTCACCATGACTAACTTATAAGTGACATGCCAATATTAAGATGAATCTCTCACATATTTTTTCACTTGTTGGCCGAGCATGATCAATCAACTCACATTCCAACTGCTTTAAACCGATTAAATAGACTTGTTTAACAAATCTTTTGCTAGACACATCTCACCAACTCTCCAAGTTCAAACCTTCTACACATTTGATGAAGCATTCACCATGGCTTGAAAAATTGAAATTCATGCCATTGAAGACAAGAAGATACAATTGTGTAACAAGAACATTGTGTTTAAATCAAACCATACCCCTTATTCTTCTAAATCGTAAAATAATTATTCTAAAGCAAAAGGATATGCCAATGCAATAGTTTTGAAATCCTGGCCAATCTCACCCATTAAACCAATCAAAGCCTTCTTCCAATATTTCTCATGTTCAAGATTTTCAGTTCAAGCGGGGAGCAACATGAAAATATACTCCCATAGGATAACCCTACTCTTTAGTTTTAGAAAAAATTCTAAAATTCGAAGCAGTCACTCTTCCACCAATCAAACCACATACTAGTTTTAACCCCTCTCATCATGTGCCTGCATGGTACAAAGAAGAAAATGATTACTGCAACTATCATCGTGTTAGAGGTCATAACGATGGTAATTGTATAATTTTTAAAAATATCACCCAAGAAATGTTAGATAATGGATATCTCATCTTGGATAATCTTAATGCACTGGCTAATCAAAACCTTCACATCTTTAAGAAGCCATTCCCAAATCACTCCCACTTCTGTCTAACCAAACTAGTGAAATCTCAACCAGTGATAGTAACGTTCATGAGGTTCATGTTATTTTTGACATCATACTATCTCTTCCTGCTCAATTTTCTCCTACTCTATCTATCAAGGAGATTCTTGCATGAGATCTTTCATCCACATAGTGAGATGTTTCATCTACTCCTTTACCCACAGAGGAGTCTCCCTTATCTTCTCCTTCACCCATGAAGGATTCCACCTTATATTCTGATACAGTTTCCCCACTCACCTCTCAACCTGATGAACAAACCCATAGTATTTACTCTTCTACCCACAGGAGAGTCATGTTTACCTTCTTCTTTGCCAAAAGATGAATTTACCTCACCCAACTTTCCCTCTCCCCTACCCACAGGGGATCCATTAGTAGTGTCCCTTCATATTGGTGACAATTCTCCATTATCTTTCAAAGATCCTATTGATTTTCTCTTGTCTCTTTTACCCACAGAGTCTGAAGCCAACCATTTCCCTTTCTCACAGACATTCTTTACAGGGATTACTGCTAAATCAACATTACCCCCCTACATTGGTGTCCTTCTCACATTTGGCTGACTGCTTGGATTATGTTGACAATTTTATGTTTTGGGGACGTCTTCAACTACCTATCTCAACTCAAATGCAGATGTTATCTGCTAACACTTCCACAACCTATCCAAAGGTGTTTTCAGACAACCAAACCCACCATGCCCATTTCCAGTTGTAGCAGACCCTTCTTCATCACCCTAACCCCACACCTAAACATATACCAAAAAATGAATTTTTTTCCCATGCCTAAAACCTTACCTACACCTATACCTTCCTCTGCATCCAAACCAATTACCGACATTAGGATTCATGCTGACATCAATTGTAGTCCATTCTCCTATCAAACTAGATTTAGTCACATCCTCACAAGCCATCACAAAGACTATTCCCCCACCTAAGAAGAAGATCCAACCCCTTAGGCTGTATAAATCGGCTTTCACCCACTACCCCTATGTCACCTTCACCACTTCCATCTATCCTAGGTCCCCACCCATCAACCTTAGCCAAGCAACCTCCTACCCAAAGCAAACCAAAAACACAACAACCAACCTCATCATGATCCTCTATTACACCTAGATTACCTACATAATCTTACGCCTTCGACATCACCTATATCCTTTCTACCTCCTATACCTACACTTCACTTCCAGTATCCTCATCATTACACTATGTCAATTCACTTCCCGTCAACCAGTACCTTCCACATATGCCTCTTATCACAACCTTCACTACACCTCCATTATCACCTTGGCTAACCCATCCCCTTCCATGCCATCTACCTTCCCTTCTACATCACGCACTTCTTCTTCACCTTGTACCCAAGAAGGTGCAATTCAAAGCCTAAGAACCCACTACCTTCCAAAGAAGTAGTTAAACCTATACCACCTTCAGCAAAGAGTTCACCTGCTACATCTTTACCCAAGAAGGTGCAATCTAAACCTAAAACTGTAATATCTACCAAACAAGTGGTCAAACATACTCAACCTATTATTTCACCTCTAGTGACACCTCTCCCACCAGAAGTCACCTAAAATTCCATCCACATCCACACTCACTTCACATTGTGATCCATTGGTAGGGTCTTACACCAACATCGTAGCTAACCTTTTGAAAACCTATGTCATCACATTACCACCACTTAGACATTACAACCCACTCAAACCTAAACCAAAATGGTTTGATTTATACCAAAATTTACTGCTTACCATCGTGTGCTCAGGGCATGATGTGGAAAAATGTATAAGGCTCTTAAGACTATTCTTCTCAAACTATGTATTCTCAAAGAAAACTTTGACAAAGATGACCTTTTAGATGAAGACCCCCATTCTACCTTCACCTATCACCACATAGCCTCGTCCCATATTTATTCAGTACGGCCTTCACCTCCACCTTCACAACACTCTTATTCTTCCTCCGATATTTGAAATAAACATGGTGCATATAAGCCAGCTCAGATCACAACCTATACCAAAACGACAAAGGAAAAGTTGAAAATTGATAGCCCAAAACCAGTATCACTTCCCTCACCATATTATTTCTCAACCTGTTGCTACACCTACCCCCAAGGTAATATTATGTGGGCCGCCCTATCCTATTTCATGATGGAGTTACATTACCTCTCCATGTTTCAGCAACTTCATCAATTTCCCCAATGAGATCATTATCCCAACCAAGGCTTCATGCCCCATCTACTCTAAACCTTGCCTAATATGTTGGCCAATCTTACACAACATTGCACCTTTCATCATATTATTCTACTTTACCCTATGGGGGACTTACGCATTCCCTCTTCTTCTAGGTACACACCATCATCCAAACCTTAACTCATCATCTACCTTACCTAATCTACCTCACCACTTGCCTCATCCTGTACCTCAACATTGTCCTAAACCTCTGCCTAACTCATTATCCTAGTCATCCTTACCCAGTTTTTCCCAATCTATCTCAACCATACTACCTTACCTAACCTACCCACCACATACTTCATCACACTCAACCTCGCCTAATCTTACCCAACCTCACCTATCACCATCTCATGCTTCCCTATAACCATGGGGGACTTATCACTTCCACTTATTTTATTGAATGGTTCACTAAAACCATCCTTTTTACATCCTACCTTTCCTTCTACCAAAACATTCCAGGTCGATGATCTTTTCTTGAAGGAAAATCAACATGTAATAAAATCAGAGAAAAGTAAATGGGGAAATTTTTCTCCTAATTGGCTTGGACCTTATATCTTTAATCATACCTATGGATCAGGTGTTTATCACTTATCTTCTCCCAAAGGTAAACTCAAACATGATCCCTTCAATGCCTTGCATCTATAACCATTCTATTGTTGAATCAATTACTATATCACTTGTTTTCTATTACATGCTCATCTCTTGAGTAATATTTTCTTTCATCTACCTCTTTTACGGCCCTTGTACCATTCATGAATTATTCTATGTCTTAGAGGGAAAATTCTAGTACAATATGTTTTTTGGCTGACCTTGGATCCGCGGCATGGCTTGTGTTCCTTCAACCTTACACTGGTGTTTAAAATTCAAACATGAAGGGCACAACTATACCATTCAAGTAAAACCTTCACCATTCAAGACTTGTAACATGTTGTATCAACCCAATGATGTCCTTATACCAGTTAAGGCATCTACCACCGATACCACTTCTTCTTTAACCATTGCCTCATCCAACACTTCTGCTGCAACATCTTCCACAACTACCTCCTCTACCAAAAATGTATCAAACATGCCTATGATAAACGTGTCCAAGAACTAACCTTCTAGGTCAACAAACTCATCCTGAAGGAAAATAAACATGTAACAAAAATGGATAAAAGTAAACGGGGTAAGTTTTCCCCTAATTGGCTTGGACCCTCTATTGTTACTCATTCATATGGATCAAGTGCTTATTTTTTATCTTCACTCGAAGGTAAACCCGAACCTGAGCCCCTCAATTCCTTACATCTTTGACCATTCTATTGTTGAAACAAGTCCTATATCACCTTATTTCTATTAAACTCTCATCCCTTAAGCAACATTCACCTTTCACTTACCTATTTTAAGGATCAATGACTAAACAAGAATCATGTGATTAACCGTCACCTTTCAGCCTTATCTTCAATATGAGTACCATGGCTATACTCATGGCATGATTCTCATGGATACTTTTAGTCCTTTTCAAGATGGAATCCCATGGTTTTTTGTCACTTAAAACCTCTCTTTCATAGCTAACCCAAGTTTATTATGGTTTTCTCTTCATAAAAGAAGCCTATACTTCTCTATAGTCTTGTCCATGACCTAAAATTCCAAAAAAACAACAATTCAAAAGTAATATACGGGATTTTCAAATTCAAACTCCTTGAGTAAATATTCTTGTAAATAGATGAATCCCTCCAAAAGGACATCTATATTTCCATATTTCTACTATAAATAGACTCATCCCTTGAAGTACAGCTATAAAAAGCTAGCCCTATTATACATAGTCTATCACAAAAAGAATACTATTTCTATAAAAATTAAAATACAAAAAAAATTGAAGCTTCCTGCATTGATCAGCTTCATGAATACCTCAAGGAGATATTTTATTCATCCCACATAGATTTCCTACATCGATCAGTCTATAAAACAAAATCAAAAAAAAGATAAATTTTTTCGCCATGGACTTGCCTATTTTGGTCTTGGGTATCTTGTAGAAGAGACATGTTGTCTCCCACCAAGGTTGCGCTAAAACAACCCATTTTCACATCATCATCTTTCCTTTATAATATTATACCTACTCAAGGTACATGTCACAAAGGTAATATTTCATTATCATGTGACTTTCTTCACCCTTAGAATAGTCAATCATGCAACGCCTTTAGGGTCTTATGTTCATATGTCAATATTTGATATGATAGACTCATAATGGTTCTTACCAATTAGGTAGATTTTTGTCTCCTCTTACCATTCACCTCTTTTCTTACTTATTGATCCTCCTTTAAAGGACCATACCTCTGACGCCTACCTTCTGGGAATTCCTCTTCCACCAAAATCACCCACACCTATTCAACCTAGATGATGACAATGCCTATTCAACCTATACTCAACCATGCATAAATGACCTAGACTCAATCATGCATGAAACCTACCGACCCATTTACCTCCCTTATCATATTCTTCCCTAGCTTATGGGAGAACTAAATCAGCCTGAGGCCCCTTTTCATTGAGGTTATGTAGGTAGCACTCCAAGGGCATGTGGCTCTTGGAGGTTAGCTTGACCACTTTTACCCCTAACCAATTTTCCCCCTTTACGTTCACATTATACCCTAGTTATTTTCCATTTACACAAAAACTTGGAAATTAATATATCATAAAAACATAAATACCTACCATTTTATCACCATGACCATATTCTACTTAAATCATTTCATGTTTTCATGTTATGAATTACTTAGAAATTTAACCCCAACATACATACAATACATTATTTCCATAATATCAGTAACTTGGAAATTACCTAGACTCCACCATGCCCATACCTGACTCCACCATTCCTATACCTGACTCCACCATGCCTATACCTGACCAAACCAGGCATGTCTTGACTCCGTCATGCCTAAATGACCTAGACTCAATCATGCCTGACTCACCTAGTTCTTGTGGTACATAATAACAATGGAAATTAAAAATAGTACATCATCCATTGAATAATAATCATCAACTGTATAAGAGGAATGTTTGTGCATCAATACATATATACAAAGGGATTAATAATTAAAGTATCTCAAAAACTCTCATATACAATATCGCTAAATCTTCAACACATAAGCAAGTATATATAAATCAAAAATGATCATACAATTATCTAATGTCATGATCAATCAACCCCACCTAAGACTCTTCTCTCCACTCTAACCCGTCTCCTCCTCCTGGCCCTCAACTAGGCCCTATCTGTAACAACTGGTAACCTCACCCTGACCCTATCTCTTGGGCTAATGACCCCCTATGCTACCTGAGTTTTGAGTCCTAGACCTGATCATCTCACTAGCTATCTGCTAGGCACTGATCTCAAAATATGAGGGAACATCAATACCTACAATGGATAGATGGTCTTGGTAATAGAGGGTAGCATCATTCAGGGAATCGCTAAACCTCGCCATAGATATAGTCTGGGGCAATATCATCAACCTAACCACCTGTTGGGCCTCAAAATATTGGCTAAGTTCCATAGGGCACGTGAGTGTGCAGGGCCAATAGGAAAAATGGAACTTGGGGAGAAGTGCACAGGACAAGGGTTTAAGAAGGGTTAACAAAAAACCAGGATGCACTCATAAGGAAATACATAGGGTCTAAAAATTTATCCATATTTAGCGTTCTGGAGGCACTTGAGGAAAAATGTGACCCGACTAAGCATGTCGAGTGGATAAGTTGCCAGACTGGAAGACTTGGTGGTCAAGGAAAGAATATTCCATGCACATGGAATATTCCTAGGAAGACATCACTGTAAAGAAATTGGAGAGCTTGGAGTAGAATAAGCATGCACCATTAGAATACCACGTTGACACTTGGACATCTGAATCTTCTCCTAAAGAAAGGCATGGCAGATGGGTGTTGATCCTATAAGAAGAGATTCTCAGAGTAGAAGAGGACACAAAAAGATAGAGAGACAAGAAGATGATTAGTATAGAAGACATATAGTATGAAGAAAGCAAATCTCTACACAAAATATTAGGATGCCCTAGGAGTTGGGGTTCTCATTAAAGGTCTGTAGGAATGTTATCATGTCTAAGGGATGGGTTTGTACAATTTTTTTTAATAAAGAAAGTCATAGCTAAGACCTCTGATATATGGGTTAGATCTCTGTCTTGATATATTTTTTCTGATACGACCCATTTGAATGTATTGTGGTCTCATTGAGATTTTGATCAATATAAATATATGGATCTGTCCTGAATATCTGGGTTCAGGGGTGCAAACCCTAGTGTTATTTCCTTATATTTTATGACTAGATCTACTCTTTATATTTCATGAAATGATGTTTCTCTTGTTATTAAATACTTGGGTATAAGGATATGATAACTCATGTTGTGCTTTTACATGAATATTCACTTCTCTGCAACTAATCCTCTAACAATGGTGATATCTTCTCACAATTCTCACATAAATGAGGAGTTTGACACCCATGCATTCCTCGAGTGAGTGCCTAGTGCCCGCTAGGTGATAGGCCGACGTGCATGGGGTTAGAAGTTAATAGGTGGATAGCAAAATGACTACATCTTGCTTCCATTTTTCGAGACATATTTTCTGAATTTTTTATGAGAATGATGCGTGATGACAGAGTCACTTGATACCTTAAACAATGTTCGAGGCATGGTTTAAGAGTACAGAGGATAAGTTTTCTCAAATATTTAGTACCAGAACTCAGTTTGATGCATGCATATGGGTTAGAAGAACACTTGTATCATGATTTGTATGAGACCTTCTATCTATTGCTTATTTCTAGTAGAGTTATATGAATGGATTTCCATGTGTGTGCATCTAGATCAAGTCTAGTACTATAGATATTTCATGTTAGGACCCAAGATGAATATAAAAGGCTACAGGACGTTGATCTAACTTCGATGGGAATGTTGTTGATCATTGGTGGAAGAGAGTGATGACCAGATATATCATGGAATATGTTATTTCTATGTATTCTTGTCCTAAGGTTGTTGATTTTGAGTTCTTAAGGGATCCTAGAGGATCATTTATGTGCATTATCCCTTTAGCTATGAATATCTTGATCGTTACCTTGATTTTGGAAGCATTTCCTATGGCCAGCTAAGCTTCTTCTGGGAGTTATGGGTTAGGAAGCTAGGTTGGAGAAAGATGGTATACATTGCGGCTGAAAAATAAAGAGAGGAGAGACGAATCAAGTATAGTGAAGCACGTTTGAAAGGGAGTTGGCTAGACAACGTGAGAGGTGGTGGGAGTGATGGGGTTTATGGTGGTAGAAATGTTGCAGGAAGGAATTGAGGTTCACGTGTAGGACATGTGTATCATAAGCAGTCTATACTATCCACATCTTGGCCAGCGCAAGAGAGAGACCCCTTCAGCTTCTGATTAGATTTCATCTTCTTGGAGAAAAGAGTAGATGTGGACACACATCTTAATCTTCCTGGTGACCAACCCTTTGTGCACTTAGTCTTCCTAATCAAGAGATAATTATTGCTAACCTAATTGGTATTGGTGGGAGGGATCGATCTGCACCTAAGAGATATAATTTCTCATTTGGTACATCTATGGATACATAATCATGTCCCTGTGTTTAGAGGAATATTGTATAGAATGACATTTGGACAAAGTGTAAGTACGCAAAGTTTGGGTATCGCATGTTTGGAAGTGGCATGGGACACACATCTAGTAGCGGTGAAATACCACAAACTATTAGTGTGCACAGTTCAGTGGAACATTGGGAACTGCTAGGCACAACAACTTCAGGCCCATTATCGGCTACAGGAGGTAGATATGGTAGTATAGTAGTGGAGGACCTGGTGGACCGGGCCAATCTGGAGGATCTGGTGGATCAGGTAGGAACAGGACCTAGTGGATCTAGTGGATCTGGTGGAGGAGGACAACACCAGAGGGAATGAAGTTTTTGGGTCCAGGTGGACAAGGGCCTCAACCATCTCAAAAAGCATTCTTCGAAATATCTTTGCACCTACCAAACTACAAAGGTGTTGAGGATGCTGCAGAGTATGTACATAATTGTGAACTGCTGTGGTGCATGCAAAAGGGATCACTACCCCAAATTCAGAAGGCAAGTCAGTTTTTCAACAATGTTGCAAGGATGTGTATATAGTTGGTACTGAGAAGTATGACTCCCATCAGATAGTGGTAGATTACACTACATTACGGAATGCCTTCTTGGCTGAATTTCATATCCCTAAGTTTGAACAAAAGAGCATCAACACGCTGAAGGATATCTCAACAAGGAAAGGTAGAGAATTGTGTGGGCATATAACGATGCATGTTTCAAGATTCTCTTATCAAATTTATCCTATGATACTCACCCCTCTCTGCATGCTCAATGGTTTTTTGGAGGATTGATACAACTGTTTAGGAGATCACTTTTTCATAAGACTTTCACAAACCCGCACGAGGCCTTGGAAGCTTCCTTGCACGCTGAGGTTGTTGGAAGAATTGATACTGGTGTTATCCCTTTTCTTGAAGCTCATATTTTTGTAATGACGAAGCAGCTAGAAAAATATTTTGCAAACTTAGCGCATGAGACTCAGAGTGATCTATAGTGCAAGTATTATGAGGTAGAGGAGCATACAAAGGATAGTTGTCCCCAAATATTGGTACGTGTCATGATGATGGACTATGAGATTTACCATGAATATCATGATGCAAGCATGTGTCCACTACTACAGCGTGTGATTCATAAGAATGTGTCTTGCTATTGCAATAGTTGGACCTCTACTACCCATGACATCAAGGATTGTAGATTGATTGACTAGACACATGACGCCATTAATATTGGTGAGTGTTAGACCAGCCTCGTAAACAATTCCAAGGATGATGGTCATCACTTTGAAGGGGGTGCATAGATGAAGGTAGCATGTGGAACAAGGTTTCTGAGGGGGGTTTCATGGTAAGTGGTAACCACGGAGGAGGAAGAAGTGACTTCCCATGCATGGGATGTGTTACAACTATGGATCCACATAGCACTTCAAGCATGCATGTTCCATGATCTCCTACAATGCTCGTGGTGTGGAAACAATTAGAAGTATGAGGAGTGCCCGAAGTTATTTGAGCACATGATCTAGCAACACCAAAAATATAAAGGCACAAGAATGGTAAATGTAAAGAAGGTCAATTTAGCAATGGATGCTATCGGTTGGCACACGAGTTAGAAACTAGATCATGTACTATTTACGACTGCGAGATGAGGCTACGCACGTACACTGGATATACCATGGAAAAGACCACTAGTTATTAGTGAGGAGGTGGTACATGGGATGTATCTAGACCCTACTCATCAGAAGGAGGTGTATCAAGAAACCATGGATGTGATTTGAAGCATTTTGGGAGAGATTCTAGTGACTTGACAAGAGCAGTCAAGACATTTAAAGCAAAGGAAGAATGATTGAGGCTCAACAAAAGGATTTGGATGAGGTTAGAGAAGTATGGAAGATATTGAGGCAAGATAATATAATCCCCTTATTAGGAGATTGGTTACGGGATAAGGTACCCCTGTGGTGGAGGAACGACATGAGAGGTAGGTTCTTACATGCCAACCTTCCACCCCATAGCCTTGATTATGACAAGGATATTACCTTGAATGTTTTTGTAGATGGGTGACTTCTAAGAAATATTCTGATTGACATGGGTGTGGAAGTCAATGTTCCTCACTCTAGATGCATGGAATCAAATGGGAATGACCCCTACTACATCCTTATTCGAATGTGTTGTATATGGACTAACAAGACAAAGGAAATGCCCATTGGTGTCTTGAAGGATGTTGTTATCACTATCCAAGAGGAAAATTTCACTGGACATTTCAAAGTCTCGGTGTTAACCAAGGTGGAAAAATTTCCAACGTTACTTGGGCACCCGTGGTGTGATAAGAACAATGTTGACCTAAGGTTCAATAAGGGATAAATAAGCTTTGAGAACAAGGAAGAATGGGTTCATCATACCCTTAACTGATGGGAAGTTAGAACCCTATACTAAGCCCTTTTGGAGAATAAGTTCTTGATAGGATCTATGTGCACTCTATCAGGGACCCTAAGGTGATTCACCCTATAAGAGGGAGTTATTTAGTCTTAAAGATGCTTAGTCCATGAGTGATACAACTAGCATGTGCCATGTGACAATTGGGTGCATACAGGACTTGTGAGTTAATTGGGTGATAGCTAAGATGCTCTGTGAAAATGGTAACAAAGGCATGTGCTGAGTCAAGAGACCTAGGAGGGAAGAAGCTTACCGAACTAGTCTGGAGGGGGACAAACCTGATGATTTCTTACGAGAAATAGAAGTCCCAGTGGAAAAATGAGATTAAAATAAGAGGAATGCTTAGCTATAACTTCCTCGGGACCGCAATACGTTGGTGGGTGATACATCGCAGTAGCCTTATAAAATGGTGCGACGATGAGAATCACATTATTTGTTAGGTTTACTCTGGTGTAATACACCCACTATAATACAAGATTACCATGAGAAGGAACCCACCTCATTTCACGTACAAGCATGTGAGAAATCATGGATGGAAGGCGCAGAGGCCTTGTCACCTTCTTTATGGGTGCATAAGTTGTATTCCACCTTACAAGGTTGTGCGCGCACATCATACATTCACTCAGAGATGCACTGTCAGATAGGAAATTGGCAAGACTTGACAGCTGACCTCCTTCAAACTTTCGAGTACCAGAGTACCAAGCCATTGGTGGATAAAGTGTTGTAGTTTATTAAGCACCTTACAATGGGAGATAGTGTCATGGTGGAAGATAGAATACTATAATTATTATCTGAACCTAGCTTGGAACTATGCTTTGACAAAAAAGAATCAGAGGAGACACAGTTCGAGAGCGCATGCATGGAGAAAGAAAAAGGGAAATTGGTCTATGTGATAGATGGCAAAGAGGTAGAAAGTTTGAATGTTAACCATACTAAAGGTATGTGCGAAGTTAGGGATAGCATTGATGAGAAAGTGCACACCTATCATGAACCCCTGAAAACAAAGAAGGTTAACATTGGCTTAGAGGTTGAACCTAAGGAGGCCACTATTAGAGACTATTGGTCAGAGAAGGAAGTCTTGAAGATCATTGATCTATTGCACAAGTTTCAAGATTTATTTCTACATGGATACCATGAGCTTAAAGGCATTCACCACTCCTTGGAAGAGATGAAAATCAAGTTGAAAGAAGGTGTATGCTCAATTCATAATATTCCTTATCGAATGAATCTGAATCTTTGCGTCAAAGTCAAGGAGGAGATAGACAAAATGACCGCTTCAAGAATCATTGAATCTATGGAGGAATTAGAATGGGTAAGCCCCATGATCATCAGTATTAAAAAGGATGGAAGGATAAGGATCTGTGTTGACTACAGAAACATGAATGCAGTATGTGTAATTGATCATTTCCCAACCCCCTTAACTGAAGAAATCCTAGAAGGAGTAGCTGGGCACGAGGTCTATTCCTTCGTGGATGGATTCTCAGGATATCATCAATTTATAATTGCAAAGGAAGACCAAGATAAGACAATATTTTCCACTGAATGGGGAATTTTTTCCTATACAGTCATGCCTTTTGGACTGAATAATGCGCTACTGTGTTTTCACGCATAGTGGTCCAGGAATTTTAGGATTTTATCCATAAATTCCTTCAGGTCTACCTTGATTAATGGATGGTGTATAGACTAGTAAGAGACCATTGTGACAATTTGAGGTTGATGTTTGAGAGATGTCGACAGTTGAGGATATCCCTCAACATTAAGAAATGTGTTTTCGCTACTCCATTTGGGACTCTATTGGGACATATTATATCTAAGCAAAGTTTTCTAGTGGATCTCGTCAAGGTTGTTGTTATTACGGGTTTGGGGGAGCCTACCAGTCAAATCACAATGCATGGATTCCTTGGGCATATAGGGTACTACTGGAAGTTTATCAAGGGGTATGCCAAGATTTTCATGCCATTGGAGAAGTTACTAAAACACAAGAGTGTCTTTCACTGGGGAGAGGCGTAGTAGACAGCCTTTGCCACATTAAAGGACAAGATCATCACTGTGCCCATATTATTCTTTCCTTCTTGGGATAAACATTTCTATGCTCATTTTAATACCTTAGGGATAGCTATTGGATCATTGCTAGCATAACCTAGTGAGGGGATTTTTTATCACTCGCTTTGTTTTGCAAGTAGGAAGTTGACACCAGTAGAGAAAAACTATACCACTACTGAGCATGAAGCACTATATATGATCTATGTGCTACATAAGTTCAAGAAGTATCTTCTAGAAACACCTTTCATATTATACACAGACCACATGGAATTAAAGTACTTGGTGAACAAACCCATTTTATAAGGGTGTATATGCTAGTGGATTTTTTTGTTTCAGGAGTTTGAGTTTACAGTTATTGTGAAACCAATAAAAAGTAACTTAGGACCTGGTCACTTATCAAGGATTAACTCAAGAGAGGACACATAAAGCATTGCGATACAATGCTAGATGCCTAGTTTTTTAGACTATGACACGGGCCCTCTGAATTGGAATTTATTGTCTTATTTCTCAAAACAGGTGTGGTGCTAGAAGGAATGAAGACTTTGGAAATAAAATAGCTAGCCATACACGTCGCACCCTACATGCTAATTGGTGGAGACTTATACAAGTTAGGACATGATAAGGTTCTGTGCTGATGCATGTTAGAACATGAGCATGTTGCAATCATGGAAGAATTACATGGTGGTATTGTAGGAGGGCACTATGTAAGGAATGCCACCATGCAGAAGATTCTACTCACAGGGTTTTGGTGGGAAAGTATATACCAGGATTGCATTGAATTTTTTAAGGCCTGTGACCATTATCAGTGCCTTGGTACACCAGCAAAAAGGGATTAGATGCTCTTAAGACCTATAGCCAGCATAGAACCATTTGAAAAGTGGGCCATTGACTTTTTAGGACCAATTTCACCTACCATGTGAAGGACTGGATCATGTTATATCATCACTTACACTAATTACTTAACAAGATGGTCAGAGTCAGCACCTACAAGGGACTATACAGTAGTGAAAACATCTAGATTCTTATGGGAGAACATAATCAGCATGTATGGATGTGCTTTAAGCTTGACTAGAGACATGGGTACACATTTTTTTAATGAAACAGTCAAGATTTTGTTGGAAAAGTTCATGGTGGCCCATCATAAGACCACCCCTTATCACCCTCAGGATAATGTAACTGTTGAGGCATTTAAAAAAATTATGAGTCACACATTAACTAAAATTTGTGATGTGGGGAGACAAGATTGGGATAACAAGGTATCATTCATTCGATGGGCATACATGACAACCTATAATAGATTGAACAAGGCCACATCATTCCAATTTGTGTTTGGTTTGGAATCCATTTTACCAGTGGAGTTTATACTACCATCTCTATGTATTATGTGCGGGAGGATTAACCGATGAGTAAGCACTACAAGAGTGCATTGAGAAGTTAATGTAGTTGGACAAAAGGAAATCCTTTTCTAGGTGGAGTCAAAAGACTAAAAAGATGTGATAAAAATCATAGCATGATCATCATATCAAAAGCCAAGAATTCGAGGTTGGGAAGATGGTCTTGCTTTATGACTCCAAATTTCGGTGCCATCCTAGGAAAATGAAATTACATTGGTTAGGGTCATATATCATCTCATACATCCTTAATTCAGGTGTTTTCCACTTACAAGCATTGGATGGAACATGGTTACCAAGTCATTTCAATGGGAGTAGGTTGAAGCCCTATTATAAAGAATTCTTCCTTATGTTCATGAATAAGGCAATATTTCCATTTAGCCTAGGATTTGTTTTTATGCATTTCATTTCCTTGTGTTTCCCTTTCTCACCACTTGTTCCTTTCTCTTTGTGTTTTTTTTATATGCCTTGTACACCAGTAGCCACTTATTATTTTCAAAAGGTTTTAGATGGGCAAAGGACTTGGCATTTGTTTTTGTGTGGGGTGGAGTAATGTGAAGTAAAATGGAAAGTTGGTAGTAGAAGTTGTGTTTCGATGGTCCAGATTTAAGGATGAAAAGAACATATTGTAGAAGAGCGCATGTATAAAAGGTGGACATAAGGAATTTTGGTGTCAGGAAATCTTTACAAAGACCACGTATAAAGGATGATAAGCACAGGAACAACATGAGGTAGGTGAGGGAAATAATCAGGTTAAGGACAGAAGAAGTGCCTTTGGCACTACATGTGTGTGCATGAGGATCTTTGATCAGTAAGGATTTTTGTGCGCCAGAAGGTTGTAAGCATTTTTCATGTAGGATTGGGCATAGGGGTAAGAGTGCTTAAGGTTGGCTTAGTGGAAAAATTCACCTTTAATGTAAAATTACATTGGTAAATGGCATAGCATTTATTGCGGGAGAGAATAAAGAGCTATAAGTATAAGTTCGGACACATTATTGTTTACCTTACAATTACGATATCGAAGAGCTCTTGTGAACTAAGGAATCCACAAAGAAGATTTGTGTGAAGTAAAATTTGTGAGAATCTGATTGCGTGACTAATGTAATTTGCGAGCCAGAGTGGAAGGATTACACATGCGTAGGGAAGAATATTTCAGAAGGGTACACCATCTTCTATAAGGATTTTCCAAGTTAGGTTTCTACAGCTAGGGCACAGGAGTAAAGGGATTTTTCATGAAGGAAAGCCACAAATTTGAGTAGTGTGAGGAAGAGAAGTAAGGAAGGGTTTGTTTTTAACCCAACAAGAAAATGGCACCAAAGAAGGAAACCATCTCACTGAATAAGGGAAAGGGCAAGGGGAAACAAACTACCACCACCAGCTTCAACGAGGAGTGGTATGCAAAGATGCAATACCCATATGGTGTGTTGCTTGGAAAATAATGGGTATGCCATGTAAGGAATATGGTAGTGACTAATTAAAACCATCACACAAGCACCATAAAGAAGGAGATGGCATTAGAAATGGTTCTCCCAACAGAAAAAATGACACCAGAAGGAATGCCAATCTACAGTGATGAAGTGGAGGTAAAATTGGAAAAGTTTAGGTTATTACAACTTTATGAGTTCCCCTACTTTGGAAAACCTGAGTAACTGTACCAATGGTCAATGTCACACATACACAAGGACCACTTATACTTCGTAGGCCGAAGGATGTGCATAACCCCTCAGGTAATCTCTAAGTTTATCAGCCTTGTCTGCGAAGGGGAGCCACTGGATGATGACTTGGAGGAAAAGGAAGCCATTAAGGAGACATTCTAGGCTTATGATTATAAGAAGGGATCGCGCTATTTGAATATCTCAGATATCTCTGACCCAATGATGAGGTTGGTTACGCGCTTGGTATCTATAGAGCTATTTTGTATAAAGATCTTTTGATAAATACCTCCCCTTTTTTGCCCCTTCCTAGCTTCTTTTGTTTGCTCGGCTCGAAAAATCGACTAAGAATAAAGATGAATGCAGAGGGTATCCATGTGTTTTGCTGACAAAATTGGGATATGAACAAAGCAGGAAGGGATCTTAAACTTGCATCATGTTGTACACCTATCACAGGCCCCGAAGGGTTTCCTTAACAAGGGAAAAGTTGGAAGGATATTAGGGATGCTCGAAAGGCTCTCCACATGTCACCCAGGCACAGATTCAAATAAAAGAAAGAAAAGGGGCCATGAATAAACATGCACTCTCCATGTGTCTATCAGGTGCATTTTGAAAAGTAGAGTCTCAAGTAAAATCCTTGAAAAGCACCAGCCCATCATGTAGTGAGAAAGAAGCTTCACCGACTTAGGAAGCATCATCTGTATAAATTAAAAATAGTTTCCCTAATGAGTAGTTGATATTTTGGCTTGGAAAGGAAAGATCATGTAAGAGAATTGAATATTAGAAGTTAAGGCTCTGGTTCTAGACATTGGGGAAAGAGCCCTAAACATCTATAAGAAGGGATAGCATCCCAGAACAAAGGGGGGTCTTTCTGGGATAAAAAGAGGTAGAAGCTAAAGAAGACACGAGAAGATTCAGTTTTGTAATAGTTAGCCTTAGCGATATATTTCATTATAAGGATATTGTAATTTGTGCCATATCAGCCTTATGTGTGATTTTATCTACGTATTAAGTTCTTGTTTTGTGCACTTGAGCTCTCCATACTCTGAATTTTCATTTTTGTTAAATAATGTTAGAAATTTATTCATCTATCATGTTATACGCCCTTAAATTTTGACTTATCTTTTATTTGTGTCTATTTTGTTTTTTTCCTCCCTTTTACAACTCTGATTTAAATCTAAGGTATCGCTAAATAGGTAGATCATGCTTCAATGCTCTTTGAACTATTTCGATTGAACTCTTTGGACATTTTTGCTTCTATACGATCTATCTTGGCACATCCCCCCTTTAAGTTTTATGTTTCTTTCCATCTTTCTCCTAACCTTACCTCACATAGCAGAGAAGAACCAACTTTTTTAAAATCTGGAGGTCACCTTAGGGTGCATGTCCCACTAGCCTAAGGTTTCCCATGACTCTGAAAATCCATCCACAAGGATAATCGTCAATAGTTTTCCTGGCATGCCCAGTGGGATGAACATCTACACACTTAGATTTACATTACTAAATATCTACTAATGCTAGCAGTATTCAAGTGATCCGCTCAAGTTACAATTTGAATTTGAACAAGGACGAGAGCAAGGGAGGAAGGTGTGCTTAACTATTTACAACTATCTCCACCACACAATAGGAGAGTTTGATAGATCCAAAGATCCTCGTCTCCTCCAAATAGAGTCCTCTCAATACCTTCGTCAGGTAGGAATTTTACACAGTCAACTAGAACTCTCATACCCATTTCCATGGCTCATCTTCAACCCCCACCTTGTTGGTTTGAAAATCTGTCTCTTGGGTAGATTTATGCATAAACGAGCCAACAGTATGCAGGGCATAGCCCCTCTTTGATTCATCAAAGTGAAACTGGTTTATTACTATTCTACCAGCAAGAATCTGTGTAAGTCTCACAATATTTTGCCTTCAGGGGTTTGGGATCTCATCCCAGTAGGGGTGTTTCCAACTGCAAAAGAAAGGAATGAAAGAGAGGATGAAGAAAGATCAGGTCCAAAGGGAGAAAAGAAATGAATTCCAAAGCAGAAAGGTCAGAGGGTTTATGTTTTGGGATTGGTAGTAAATAGATCCAAACTTACTTGCATAAACAAATAAAGTAATACTGATGAATAAATGAAAAAAAAGTAGAGATAGATCCAACAGAATAAACACATAGATCTGACATAAGAAAGATCAGATGCCCATAACACACATATTCAGCACAAAGTCTTAATATTTGTATTAATATTTTCTTCTGTTACAAAAAGTACAAAGCTTTTTCTTCTCACTTCTATTTTTCATCTAAAATATATCCACCCCCTGAATACAACAAGTATTCAAGTATATATAGAAGGAGAGAAGAAAAGAAAACAAAAGCAAACCAACCACCTAATTACAAAAATATCTTACAATAGATTACAAAATCATTTGTTGACTTTTGACAACTTTGGTGGATGACATCATCCCATGGTGCAACATGGATGATGTCATCATTTGTGTCAACAAACTTTAGATATTTTACAAAGAGAAAGTTGGGAAGAAAGAAACTATTCATTGTCGTCCCGCGGTTGGAAGGGGGTATCCTGTTTTTGTTGCTGCTCAGGAGATGAGATGTGGAACTGGGCATGGTACTCCATGAACTTGCTGATCATGGGTTGAAGTTGATCCTGGGAAGTATCCTTGTGTCAATTGCTGATAGCTTCGCAAGTCTCCCACTTGTCTGTGAGCTTTTCTGGGAGTTTGGAATAATCATTCTCTGCCTCTATCAGGTACCCAATGAAGTCGCGACATGCCAACAGGTTGTTGATGGATTCAACATCGAACGTGACCTCTGGCCCCAACCCTTGTGAAACGATCTCCTTGAAGATCTAAATAGTTTCCTCAACCTTTCTTAAGGCGAAATAAGAAGTGAGCAAGCCTGGAGACATTCTTAGGACAATCTGTTCCATTTGATGCATTACATCCAGGGCTTCCTCCTTTACTTTGTCAATCTTCTCCAGGACAAACTCCAGCTGATCAACCCGATAATCCAGAGTAGAAAGGATTTTGTTGAGGGCTCTGGGGTGTCCAAAGATGCCGAACTTAACCAGATCTTTGACTGAACAGTCGAGCATTTTTTGAAAGGTCTCATGCTGCATCGTGGCATGATCCAAATCTTCAGAGATGGGTCCTGCTATCGCCTGGAGTTCTCTGTTCATCTTATTGATATTCTAATATAACCCGGCGAACTTAGCGATTACTCCCTCACTTTCCTCGAGGATTTAGCTCCTCCAGGCGGAAACTATCATGCCCTGCTCGCCGATTTTGGCATATTCATTGATTTTATCCTGACTCAGAGGCTCAAGATTTTCGGCGGCAGTTGTAGGAGGCACACTACCCATTTTCTGCAAGGCGTGGAGAAGATGTTTATTTTACTCCTTTAACAGCCTTTTCTCTTCCTTTGCTTCTTGGAGATTTTTACAAAGGGCGTCAACTACAGATAGAGCCTCTCCTTGAAGGCTTTCTAAAGATGTCCCCATTGTGACTTGAGCCACTATGTAATCTGTCGAAGACATATCCTTTTTATCCTTCAAAGGATTGGGGTATGCAATCTCCATTACTCTCTCCCCTGATGCACTCTTAGAGAAGTGGGTTATAGGTTTTTGCTTCTTGGCCCCTTTTGATGGGATGACGGAGAAGTCCATCGATGTGATGGGAAATTTCCTCTTTTGTTGACTCGGATGCTGGGAGATCCACGCTAGACTTATGGGAGAAGGACCAGAAATAGAAAAGGGAGTAGCTGTAGTAGTAGAAGGGGAAAATGTGGAGACACTTGGAGGCGGCATTGAGAGGGAAGCCAAGGAAGTGCTCACGAGAGGAAGGGATACTACAAGGGAGGTAGACATAAGAATGGAAGGGAGCTGAGAGATGAGGGAAGAAATGGTGGGGGGCAGCTCCGCGAGAGAAGAGAAGATGGATGATGAAGAAGGGGGAACAGTAGAAGATGGGGGAGAGGACACGACCAAAGGAATGGTTGCTTGGGTCACTCGAGGAGGGGAAGGAGGAGAAGGAGAAGGGATAGAAGGGACCTCAATAGTTACAGTTGTGGCAACATCCTAAGTGGATGTGCCTATCGGAACATCTTCCGCTGCTTCTTCTTCTAAGCTTTCCAGGATTACAACCCGTTCTTGTGAAGTGGAAGGAGGACTTTCCGGAGCTTCCTCTTGGGTGGAGCTTGATTTACCCTCTTTGCCTTTCACCTTGCCCTTTGGTAGTTGTTTTACCCAGGAAGGTGCATTTCCCAATGAAGATGTAGTGAAATCAACTCCGAGGTAGATGAGACCATTCATTCTACACCAATGCTCTGTTCTTTGCAAAGTTTCCTTGACCCTTTCTTCTATGGTCTAAGGTGCTTTGTTCCTATCAATCATGGTGAAAGGCCAATCGTCCCCATTTGTGTCAAGATATACCTGATCAACTTCTTGATCAGCAATTTGATAACCTTTTGGGATGATGGCCACACCGTACTGGATGATTTCGGCCAAGGCCAAGTGGGAATGATCCTTCCTCCTGAGCTCGACCTCATGATATAGGTCGATATAAATATCTTCGATCTGAGGGATGTGGATCGGATCGAGTTTGGCCCTAGGGAGATAGTTCCTTTGGTCGAAATTGGGTCTTGCTGGGAAGTTATGCTTTAGATTTAGCAGCTCCAGTTCTACAAACATATCCTTCGCCTTGTGGTGAGAGAGACAAGTATACCTGCCTGCTATGAGGGGGAAGGGAGTTCCACCCTTCTTTCTCTTGAGGCACTTTTCGTGGTAGGTGATAAGCTGTCTTGACAGCTCTAACAGGATCAACTTGGGGCCATCATATCTTGGCAGTTTGGTTGGTTCCCCCAAGAAGTTAACTGCCCTCAGATAAGTGAAGGTGGGGAATTGAGTGAACAAGGCCCCCCATTTCTCTGTGGCTGCAACGATGCTCTTGGTCATACAACCGTGAGTCATGTTTGGCCTCAAAAGGCAGATGATGCCGTAGAAGAAGGCATCGTTGATCTTTGTAAACTGGGGGATACTATTTTCCAGCTTTAGTTCTGGATAGTATTCATATATTTTAACTTGGGGCCAAACCCCACACCGCATCAAAGCTGGATAATCCCTTTTTGAGGCCATGGCATAAACTACGTAGGAATTCATATAGAACCTCCCCGTTGTGGTAAGTTGTTGGAGCTGCTCAGATATGGTGCTTCTTATGATCTCTGCCCACTCAAAGCGTTGATCTGGCACATTTTTGTTCATCATCTCTAAGTATCTCAGCATCCACTTGTGAAAGTAGTGGGCATCAAGAAGCCCAAATACTCTGCTCAGGAACGTTATTGTATCACTGAGTTCCTTTGAAAAGTCACTGTGATGAATGACCTGTGGCTATCGGGTCACCACCTTTTTGTTCTTCAGGTATACTTCATTCATCAACTACATACACTGATCCTCATTGTCATCCCAAGCCTTGACGCAATCTTCCTAGCTTACGGCCACAAAGTGCCGCTGGTGAGGAATGCCGAACATTATTTCAAATTTTCGGGCAGTGAGGTTGATTATCACCTCGCCCTTCTCATTATGAACACATCTTGTGTCTTTGTTGTAGCAACGGGCTACTACCATCATGAACTCATTGTTCACGGCACTAACTGGGATCCCTCCAGAAAAATGTAACCCACTGCCCATCAGTTTGTCCATCCATGGACTTCCTGTGACCTTCCGGGTTCTGGCCCAGAAATCCTCCATATCAATGTGACCAAGTTCTGAGTCTCTGATATCTAGGTCACACTCTGCCTGGGATTCAGGCATCCTGACCCTCTGATATTTCTACTTCATTTCTTCCTCTGTGAGCTTGGCTTTGCCCTTAGATTTGGTAGGTCTCTTGCTTGATGTTGACATATGTAATTCTGAACTCAGTTGCTGATCTGCAAGAATAAGAAGTGAAACCCAACGCAAGAAAGTCATATTAGCTGTTTGATCTTCCATTAAAGTGTTAACAGAAGAAAAAGTTAGTGATTTTAAGGCCTCAGGGTGCATGAATACTGCAGGTCACAGGGCTAAATAGCATGGCACACAGAAAAGAGGTGCTACAAGGGACAAATCAGTGCCAAAGGGTGCAGGGCGCATGAATACTGCAGATGACATTTTGTTGTTGCAAGCGGGAGTGCACCTGCACCATATATATGTATTTAACAGGCGCTGATATTCTTCATGTTACACAAGAACAGGATGCGCCAGTGGCGCATATAATTTTTATGTTACATGTAACTTTGGTGTGCCAAAGGGCACGTATATGGCTTGTGTGACATATGCATTATGTGCACTAAAGGAAACTCGGCTCAGTGCGGCGCAGAGAGGGATTGCATAACATTATGTTGCTATAATAAGGGATGTGCATGCGCTAACAGTTTATACTTGGTGCATCTAAATTTGATGTTGCATAGATGCAGGGTGTGCCATGGCGCAAGGTTTTGCAATGTTATATATGAGATTGGTGCACCAAGTAGGGCACAGGGAAAGCAGGTGCAACAAGCAAGGGAAGTGCGCCTTGCACAGCTATTCCTTATGCAACAGGCATGGTGGATGCACCATTGGCGCGATTATATATCATGTTGCAGGGGTGGTGGATGCGCCAAAAGAGGAAACAATACAGTCTTATTTTTAAGATTTGATTCCTTTCCTGAGGGGTTTACATGTGGTTAAGCTTCTTTTGCAGGGTTCCTTTGGGTGATGAAGAAGCTAAAATAAAGAGTTTCAAGCAATCTCTTTACAAGACGGTCCTCTTTACCATCAGATCTGGAAAGAGGGGGAAGTGCATGGGGAAGGATAGATAAAATAGCAAGGGGGAGGGTTCCATGGTTTCATAGCTCTTTTAATCTAATCCTCACAAACAAACAGCCAAAAACCAAAAAACAAAACAGAAGAGCAACAGGGACCTCTTACCAAGAATATATAATGTGAGAGGTGTGAAACTGGGTCCACGACATGATTTGATAATGACAGGCACGCTGACAGGTACAGAGGGAAGAGAATAATCACGTGTTTTTTGGCTGATGAAAATGACAGGGTAGATGCGCCTATATATAGGCAAGGTGGTAATAAATGCGCCAACCACTTTCTCAAGTGGCGCGCTAAAACACCTGTCGACAATGGAAAGGATGCACCCTTTGGTGCATCGAAACACCTGCTAACACGAAGTTATGTGTGCCATTGGCGCACCAAAAGTGTTTTCAACATAGAAATATGTGCGCCCTTGGCGCACCAAAACACAGCGCAACAAAAGTATTGTTGACACGAAGGCGCATGTGCCTTGGCGCAAGCAAGAAAGGCGCAACATAGTGAGGTGCACCAAAAGGTGTGTCGACACGTCAAACCGTGCGCCAAAGGATTTAAAGGGGGCGCATGAACACTTTATGTTGCATAGACATTATGTGTGCCTGACTAAAAAAGACCAAAAATGGCTAAGTTCAGAAAACTAGATTTCCCAGGAAGGGATTTTACAACGTTTCGAACATAAGGAGTCCCTGACGAGGGAACGGAACAAAATTTTGGTACTGTTATATGTAAACTTGCCCTTGCCAATTTTACGGGATAACACACCTCTGAGGTAGTTTGTCTCTTGGGATCAATAAATCCCACTCATTCTGCCCTTGCCCCCGGTGGTGTGGAACTCTATTCCAGATAACACATTAAAATCACTACCCAAATTTAACATGGAAGACTTCAAAACCCCTGAGGAACACATCCAAGATGTAGCAGAAATATGTGCAGTGTATTGTATAAGGGAGAAATATGTCACCTTACATTTTTTGGCCGCCTCGTTTAAGGGAAAGGCTCTAGAGTTGTACCAATCCTTAATCCCTAATACTATCGGTACTTGGGACCAATTAGGAGGGGTGTTGGTGACAAGTTTTAGTGAGAAGGGGACAGGTCATCACTCCTATAGCAACTGATTTGTATTAAAAAGGGCCCACAAGAGTTAATGACATATTTTAACACCAAGTTCCATAAAACCTGGTAAGAGGATTCCAGCCTTAGTCTAGGCCACCCATAGGTATGGCTATTGTATTTTATTTAAAAGCTCTAAATTCAGATATTTCAGTAATGATTCAATCATTGGGAGGGGATTCCTTGCCACAAGCCTATAACATTGCAGTCCAAGCTGAGAATAATTTAATAGATGTCCAGGAAACTTCCTCCTAGAACTCTTTTACCGATGAATCCTGAGATATCCCCCCTTCCACAAGCACAAATACCAAACCCTTCTCAAGCCCCTGCATCCTTAAATAACTACCCACCTGCTCATACGGCTACAACTTCTACTACCGCACCCTCATATTCTTCTCCTAAGATGGATGAGATGAGAAATATTCTGAGAAACATTTTTAATGAGATAGTGAACCTTAAAAGGAACCAGATGGCCTATCCAAGGAAAAATTATCAAAATTTCCAAGGTAGCTGACCCACTTATCCCTCAATACCAGAATACTCAGAGACCACCAACCACTGCGTAGCCATCAAATTAAATAGTTCATGTACCAATGCCACTTCAGACTATTCCTCCCAATAGTGGGAGAGAAATGGTCCCTAGACAGAACCATCTGGCTGAAGATACCCAACACTTGGTGCTTCCCTTGAAATAATTCTCATATGCCGAAGGATTTCCCCCAAGGGAACTTGCAACAAAGGGTGGTCAAACAACGATCAAGAGAAGGTTATGATGAATGTACATCTGGACCCCACCTATCCATGGGAGCCCAAAATGCCACTTTCACAGCCCAGATTCAAGGAATGTCCCTGGAACAAGAAGCAGAGATCACACCAGAACATGCCCTTTTCTCTTGGGTAGAAGGCGAGGAATCTGTATTTATAAATGAAGTGTCTATGTCTGAAACCTATTCAGTTTAACTATAACACTCACTTCAAGAAGAGAATCATTGAAGCAGATGCTCCAATTTCAAGTTCAACTGACAAGACATGCAAAGAACCTCCAACCATCATGAACAAACTGCCATCACCAATTACAATGAGAGAAGATCCAAAGAAACTTGTACAGAATCAAGATATCCATCACCTCGATAAAGAAAGGTTGAAGTATCAAGTCATCTCCCTAAATCATCACCATCTTGGACCCATCAATGTAGTCCAACAACTTAAAAAAGTTCCAGCTAATGCATCCTTGTGGGACCTTCTAAGTATCCCTGAGAAAAAGGAGTTTCTCCAAGAAGCACTCAAACCAGACAATGATCTGACCATCACAACCATGGAGAAGGGATGGGTCAAAGTCACCCGAGTGCCTACGGAGGCCATATTGTTGAACCAAAAGGGAGAGGTCAGTAAACCAAGGCCCAACCCCTTCTTTTTTACTCTTATTATAGGTAAGAAATTATTACATAACTCCATGATAGACTCTGTTCAATCACTACTGTCATGCCCCAAGAAATTACAGATGCTTTGGGAATTCAGTATGAACCCTTGAATAAAGGAGTTATGCAACTGGATGAGAAGTTTTTTCAAACCATTGGAATTATTAAGGGAATCCCATTACAAATTTATTTTTTCCTAAATATAATTGTCTGGCAGGATATCATGGTGATTAACGTCCCACCAGTCTTCAGGATTTTCCTCTCCCATGATTTCATAGCTAATATTGGGGCTATATATCTCTGGATTATTCCCATTTAATCCTATGAACCAAGTACGGGTCCAAAATGAAGGTCCTGTCAGAACCCCTCTCCAAGGAGCATATAACGACCAAGTGCCTTCTGGCTTTGAGGCCTCTCATGTTATGATCACTAGGGAAGAAGAATTATACGTAGAAGACGGGGAACCTTAGAGTGGAAATCATCCATCTAATCTCTCCCTGGAGATCCTTTTGGGAACTTTGATTCCACCGGCTTGGGCACTTACATCATTTTTGATGAAAAATCCCACAATCCCAAAGGTGGAAAAGGGGCATGATGAATGAGAAGGAAACTCTCCTGGGAATCCTCCAATATGGACCCTAAATTTTGATGGGGCTAAAAGTAAGAATGGATCGAGAGCCGAAGTGTGCCTAATAGCCCCAATTGGTAAGAAAATACTCCAATCAGTCTATTTCTAGTTCTCTTGTACCAGTAATGAGGCAGAGTATGAAGCCTTGGTGTATGGTTTGTCCACCACCTAGAAAAAGGGCATCAAGTCGTTAAGAGTATTTGGAGACTCAGAGTTAGTGGTGATGTAAGTAAGGAATATTGCCACCACTAATAACCCAAGGATGAGATAATATTGACACTTGGTATGGGATCTGGTAGATGATTTTGAGGCCTTCAATATTAAGGTAATTCCCCCTGATCAAAATACAGAGGCTGATAGGATGGCCATGATAGGGTCTCAATTCGACCCAACTTAGGATTTGATTGCAAATAAAAACACCATAAAAGTGATCATCTTCCCTTCTATCCCTGACAACTTTGATCATTGGCAGGTGTTCGATAATGACCAACAGGTCATACACTTCCTCCAGCAATCAGACCAATTCACAAATCAACTCCAACCCAAAATTGAGGAAGCATATGGGGATCAGATAATTCAGCTAAAGACAAACAAGATCCCAAGGGGGTTAATTACCCTTAAAAGTATTTTCAACTCAAATGACACTAGTTCTGACCGAAGAAAGTTTGAGGCAGTAAAAGAAGACTATGTAGAACTAGAAATAACTAAGGAAAGATGACTGAAATTCAGAAAATGGGTGACTCAAAAGGAAAGAGATAGACTTGTAGCCTTATGTCATAAATATGATAAGGTAATGGCTTGGACATATGATGATCTACATGGTTATGACAAAGACATTATCTAGCACACCATTGACCTGGAAGAGGGGACTAAGCCTGTGCATCAAAAACAGAGGCCTGTGAACCCTAAGGTAGAAGCCTCATGGCTAAAGAATTGAGAAAGCTATTGGAGGCTCATATAATTTTTCCAATGAAACACATGATGTGGGTCTCCAACCTGGTCCCAGGAAGGAAGAAGAGTGGTGATATACAACTCTGCATATATTTTAGATATCTAGATAGGGCATCCCTGAAAGACTATTACCCCTTGCCTTCTATGGAACAAATATTACAAATGGTCGCAGGCTCCAAGATGTTTTCTCTATTGGATGGTTTTTCAAGCTATAACCAAATATGGCTTGCAAAAAGATATCAATACAAGACTACCTTCACAACCAAATGGGGAACATTTGCTTATGCAAAAATGCCTTTTGGGCTCACCAATGCAGGGGCTACCTTTCAAAGGGCCATGGATACCGTGCTTCGGGAATTAATAAACAAGGTAATCCTTATATACCTTGATGACTTTATAGTGTTCACTAAAATAGCAGAGCAACATTTTGATGCCTTGGAAGTCATATTCAAAAAATGTCAAGAGTTTGGAATCTCTTTGAACTTGAAGAAATGTATCTTTGGAATTCCCCAAGGAAAACTCCTGGGACATATTGTGTCAAAGGAGGGAGTCTCTATTGATCCTGAAAGAGTCAGGGCCATTTTGGAGCTTCCCCTACCAGTTAACAAGAAGGATGTTCAATCCTTCTTAGGAAAGATCAACTTTGTCACCAAGTTTATATCATATTTTGCGGGGACAATCCACCTTATCACCCTTATGCTAAGAAAATACCTCGGCTTAAAATGGACCGATGAAGGCTGTCAGTCCTTTGAATTAATAAAAAGGGCTATTGCATCGGCCCCGGTGCTCCACAACCCCAACTTCTCAAAATATTTTGTTATGTATGTATACGGGGGAGAGCATAGCATAGCGTTTGTGCTGACCCAGAAAGGAGAATTATAAGGGGAGGAACACCCAATCGCTTTCTTTTCAAAGACTCTCCATGACTATGAAACAAGATACAATTTTTTGGAAAGACAAGCTTATTCCATAGTTAAAGGTCTGAAGAAGTTCAAACACCTTGGTCACACATAACAAAATATGGGTCATGGTGGCTCACTCCAGCATCAAGGAATACATAATGGAGGGTGAGATAACTGAAAAAAGGGCCAACTGGATCACCAAGATCCTAGAATATGACATAGAAGTGAAACCCATGAAACTTGTGAGAGGCATGGGACTGTGTCGATATTTGACATAGGAATCTATCCTAGAGGTCAATAACGAATGTGGGGAAGTAATGTACCTTAAGGAAGATAGGTCTAAAGGATGGGTCTCTGACAAAGTTCACTTTATGCAAACTAGAAGGTACCCCTGTCATCTCCCCTTTAAAAAGGAGATATTATAGGCAACAAAGGAGTAATTTTATCATAGTTAATGGCTTCCTATTTAGGAAGAATTTTAATGGAATCCTGCTGAGATGCCTATACGATGGGGAGGCTAAAAATGTATTACACAAATTACACCACGGGAGCTCAGGAGGCCATTTTTATACCCAGACTACAGCCATAAAAATCCTACATGAAGGATATTTTTGGCCAAGTCTGTTCACTGACATAGTCAGACATAGGTAAATAATGCAGAGTGTGCCAAGTTTATACTAGTTTCTGTAAGACCGTGACATTACCCCTCAATCCTATCTTGGTAGAGGAACCCTTCACCCAATGGGGTTTGGATTTCATCAGAATGGTAAATCCGGTTTCTAGCGCCAGCCAAAAATGGATCCTCACAACGATTGACTACTTCACTCGGTGGGTGGAAGCAGTGCCCCTTAAGGAGGCCACGGAAAATGTAATCCTAGGACTCCTACAAGATATAACTACACACTTTGGGCCACCCCGCACTGTTATATCAGACAATGCTAAAGCTTTTGTGGGAGCCAAGGTATCTGATTTTGTGGTAAAACATGGGATTTACCTAAAGACATCTTCCAACTATTATCCATAGGGAAATGCTTTGGCATGGATTCTACCAATAAAACCTTAATCAGACTCATAAAGTGAATGGGGCATGAGCATAATAAATTATGGCATCAACACATCAAGAGAACCTTATGGGATGATCAAATCACCCCAAAGTAGATCCTAAGAGCTTCACCATATGAGATAGTTTATGGGAAAAGTGTTGTGATTCCGATTTCTGTAGAGATCCCCGCATTACAACTATTAAAGCAAGTCAAGATAGGTGAGAACAGGGCAATGCAAGTGAGACTCACCAATCTAGTAGAGCTCTAAGAGAAATAAGAATCAACTCACAAGGCCATGATTAACCATCCAGCAGATAGTCAAGACTTGGTTTGATCAAAATACATCAGAACCAAATCTTTAGGACAGAACCACGGTCCTAAAATGGGATGCAAGAGCCGCCAATTATAGGAATCATGGAAAATTCAATCCCCTATGGACATGGCCCTTTAGAATCAGTGGGTGCAAGCAACACAACTCATTTGAGCTTGAAACTATGGAGGGTGATCCCTTAGCCATTCCAGTGAATGGGATCCACCTAAATACGTTCTTGTAGGTCCCTCGCCGATATTATATTATATGTACAGTTGCTTTTATCTACTTTGTCTTTTTTTATTTTAATAAGTGTCTTGAACACATGTCCCTTTCGAAGGCACTTTCCCCCTTTTGAAATTTTGAGGGAACCGTACCACCCTATTTTATTTTTGAATTAATGATCTAGCGATTTCCTCAGCGCTTGAGGGGAGAAAATATTTTGACATGACACAAAGTCCCCTAAAAGACATGAAGCATCAACTTGAGTTAATTAATTGGAAAGGGATCATTGTGTGAAGTGACCCTATTTACATGTGAACCACTATGCCTAAAGTAAGGGCATATCTTTAAGTATTAAAGAGTATTCAACGTGCAAACTCTAAATTCCAAGGTTCCCTGAATCAATTATTAAATTCCAGAGCTAAGGAAATTCTAATTATTTATAAATTAAAAGGAGTACCAGGGTAGGCTCTAGCTCTACACCAGTAGAAAATTCTTACGCAAGGTGACCCTACCCCCCTCAGACTCTACAGCCAAGATTAAAGTTTCCACATGAAGAGCCCCGGTTTAGCGACCCCACCATAATCTTCGACCTCACCGATAATTTTTTTGACCCATCCCTCAACAGAAATCTGAAAGCTTTAAGGGAGGAAACCTTTGCTAGGTTCCTCAAGCTGGGAGATTCATAATATTTCGGCTCTAGGACCTGGAGCACCACACTTTCCTAGTACATGGTGCCCCTCACACACCCATGCCCAGAACTCATTCAGATGTGTGTGGATTATTTCGAGTCCAGAACTCACACCATTTAGGGTAGGCACTTAAAGGTGGTAATTATGCCACAAACTATCAGGGACATGTTGGCCCTGAAGAAATACCCAGCAACCGGTTTCTATGACATGGCCAAACTCCAAATTGTCTAGGCATAATGTTAAAACAAGGTTTCTTCCTTAATAGGGAACTAAGATAGAAAATACGGATAGTTTGAGGAACCGCCGAGCTTTCCCATACCACTGAAATCACTTTTAGCAGACTCTCAGGATGTCTACTCCATGCTTTCCTTCATCTTCAGGTAGGATTCAAATAGAGGCATCAAATATTGGAAGATAGCATCCTTGTTTTGAATGAGGTCTGTTGCCAAAGCGCAAGCATATCATTTCATATTTGTGGAAGTCATCGTGGGATCCATTTACAAATAACTCGACTGATTCTCAGTGTCCTTGACCTTCAGGTATTTGTCTTATTTGTTTCACCTCATTCTTTATCAAAACACTAAATATTTTAGTCAATTTATGACCCTAAATATCTGGGATGCGGAAGTAGACTCCCAGAAGGTCATACCAGTGTCCGCATGGACCCATGTACTATCTCATTCATCGGATGTATATGAATTCTACAATTATTTCGTAGAGCCCCTCTTACTCAAAATTGATCCAGAAGGGATTAACAACAGGATGAATGACTCGGTGCATTCTATATTCGCAAATCCCCCACACCCCTGTGATTACTTCTTCTCCAGAGGACATTCCATGATTTACCTTCATGGTTTTAAGGAGGTGTCCTTCATTCTCCCCAGGGTCCTCACGGCTCGAGTGGTTGGCCTTGAAATTACCCAGCAACTGGTAATCCTGGACATAGAGTTCAGATCAACCTGAAAGAAGAAGAACTTTTTGAACTTCCCTTAAGAAAGGGAGGAATTACTCGTACTAAAAAGAAAGGCAGAACATGGCCTTACAAAAAAGTTTTCCTCCTATGGGTTTTCCCTAATTCAGGATTCATGGAGGTATGAACCAAATGGGAAAATGGCTAAGATTTTGGTTGATAACAAGATCCCAAACTCCTACAAACATGAGCCTAGGGAGTTTTTCAACACAAGGCAAAGTCCCCAAGAGGATTCGCCTGACACATTTATCGAGTTCTCGAACATACCAACCCCGAGTTGGGAGTCATTTCATCAGGTCAAATACAAGTATGATCCCACTCTTATTATGGCTAAGGGACTCCGAATGGCCCTAAAAGAGAAGGATGGGAGCACAGAAAAAATTGAGGTCTTTTGGAAATATAGGCAGGAGATTGGTCAGACCACCCCAAATTTTGAGGGCATCTCTAGTGATGAGCAGTGGGAAGAATTCTGGGACGTGGATCATGTGTCTGAAGAAGAGAGTGAGGATACGGTCACAATCACATCAGGATGGCCCATGAAATCAACCGCAGATTCCTCCAACCCCCAATGACAATAATCATCTGTCTCACCTCTATCTTCCATTACTCAACAGAATCTTCCAGTTATGGCTTCCACGCCACAACCTCTAGTTATCCCCTTGAGGGAAGGACTTGTGGAAGAACCAGCCTCCATCCCACCGTGTAAGAGGTCAAAATTAATAGTGGTTTCTATTTCTCCTCAGCCTCTCCCTCCTCCTAGAGCTCCATTTCAATCTCCCCCTCCACCTCCCTTTTCCTTTTCTAAAGGATTTCCTTTGTCTCTTGCTCCATCACAGACTCTCCCTTCACCCCCCACCGCTTTGTTTCCACAACTTCCCTCAAACATACTAGCCTTCTCCCCCCACGTGATGACAACCTCCTCCACAACCCTGTTGGCTTCGACACCCCAACCACATATTACGATCCCTTACAGCCTGCCACCTAGTTTCCCATTCGCGGGAGGGATGGTCCCCTCTTCCTCTAAGTTTTTGAGTCAAGCCGAGTCTGCCAAGGCTTCCCAAGACAGTAGAAGGGAAAAGAAAAAGAAAAAGGAGACGGTGGCTGGAGCTACCAAGAATATGCATTCATTATATGACCATCAACAAAGTTCCTTAACAATCACCCATCTTGTCCCTTAGATATCCAAACCCATGGGGAAAATGCAGCCAGAGGATTATTCCATTAGCGTTGTTGCAGTCAACCTTTCAGAGTTCCAGTCTCAATATAAGGTTGAATTAATGAATGAAACCGTGGCGATAGTCACTATAGACTATTTGAAACTCAATAATCAGGTGAAGAAGGTATAGTCCAACCTTCAGAAAGTAGAAGCCATGGTCGTTACTCACCAAGCTGAGATAAAGGCTAAAGGGAAAGAAATTGACCAACTCCATAAAGAGTTGAAAGGAGCCTCATCCCAAGAGATCCTCAAGCTTTGACCAAGGAAATCCATATACATTTGAGGTGGAAAACGTGGCCTCCAAACCAAGCTCAGATTATCTGACGATGTAGTTAAGGACTTGAGCTATAAATTGGGGCAACAATTCCAGAAGGGAGGAATTGTAACGTTAGTATAGGGGTTGTATGCCTCATGTTGTGACCAAATTACTACTATGGTGATGGCCTTGGCCCCCACACTCAGATTCATATCCAATGCTCAGGGATTGTGCTCGAATGTAGAATTTGCTTCCTCCACCACCATCAAAAAAGTGTCCACCAAGGTTCCTGAAGCGAGAATATTGATTTAGAAGCTTTATGATGCTTTAGACTCCATCCTTCAAGGGGCAGGGATCACAGACAGGTGGCTCATTACTACAAAAATTAATGAGAGATTATGAGCTATGACAAGGATTCCACCAAATGCCAGAATCTCTTGGCACAGCTACACCATGGGATCAGGGAGAGGAAGCAAAGAATTAACGAGCTAGTTCAGTTAGGCTTCCCTTCTCCCTTCCCCCTTCCCCAACAATTCTACGGTCCTCACAAAGGACCAAATTCAGCAGCTCCTGATCGCTAAACACCAGGACAAGATTGTCTTTTAGTCTTTAAAGGAGAGCTCTAGTGTAGTCAAGGTGGAGACCATCTTAAACCCCATTGTCCAGTTGGAGTTCCACCTACATGTAGTAGTGCAAAACCTTCACAATTTCTCGCATAAGGAGATAATTGAGCTAGACCAAGCCTTTCAGGCATTACAGAGGAGAACATACCCAACTAAAGAGGAATGGCTCGGGTATCAAGCTATGTTGCAGAAGCTCTAAGTGGCATTTGGTAAAGCCATAATTTTGATATTTTGAGAATGGGAGATTATAGGATTCTTCCATGACTGGCACATAGAGTCCCTTGGTGAGTCGCATAGACTGTAGAGCTATTTTGTATAAAGCTCTTTCAAAAATAGCCCCCCTTTTTGTACCCCTTCCTGGCTTATCTTTGTTTGCTTGTCTTGAAAAATTGACTAAGTATAAAGATGAATGCAGAGGGTATCCACATGTCTCGTTGGCGCAATTGGGATATGAACAAAGCAAGAAGGGATCTTAAACTCGTGCCACGCTGTACACCTATCACAGGCCCCAAAGGTTTTCCTTAGCAAGGGAAAAGTCAGAAAGATATTAGGGACGCTCGAAAGGCTCTCCATGTGTCACCCTGAGGTGCATATTTCAAATAAAATAAGGGAGGGGGGCCATAACAAACACTCACTCTCCATGTGTCTATCAGGTGCATTTTGAAAAGTAGAGTCTCGGGTAAAATCCTTGAGAAGTGTCAGCCCACCACACAACGAGGAAGAAGCTTCACTGAATCAAGAAGTGTTAGCCATATAAATTAAAGACAACAGTAGATATCCCTAACGAGTAGTTGAGATTTTGGCCCAGAAAGGAAAGATCATGCAAGAGAATCAAATGCTAGAAGTTAAGGCTCTGGTTCTAGACATTGGGGTTAGAGCCCAAAGCATCTATCAATCGGGAAAACATCCCAGAACAAAGAGAGATATTTCCTAGGATAAAAATAGGTAGAAGCTAAGGAAGACACAAGAAGATTCAATTTTGTAATAGCTATCCTTAAAGAGATCTTTCATTATAAGGAGATTGTAATCTATGTGTCATTTCAGCCTTATCTATGATTTTCTCTATATATTAATTTCTTGTTCTATGCACTTGAGATCTTCATACTCTGAATCTTCATTTCTGTTAACTAATGTTAGGAAGTTATGCAATTTATCGTGCTATATGCCCTTAGATTTTGACTTATCTTTTATCTGTGTCTGTTGTGTTTTCCGCACCCTTTTATAGCTCTAATTTAAAACTAAGGTATCACTAAATAGGTATATCATGCTTTAACTCTCTTCGAACTATTTTGATTGAACTATCTAGATATTTCTCCTTCCTTAGGATTTATCTTGGCACATCACCCCCGTTAAGTTTTATGTTTCTTTCCAGCTTTCTCCTAACCTTACCTCATACATCAGAGAAGAACCAACTTCTTTAAATTATAGAGGTCACCTTAGGGCGCACGTCCCACTAACCTAAGGTTTCCTATGAATTTGACGGTCCATCCACAAGGATAATCATCACCTCTTTCCCACAAATTGACAACATATCGTCAATATAACACATTTTTTCTTCTATTGTCGTTAATTAACTACACTACGCTAATTAATTAACCCTTATATCCAAAAAATAGGCCAATTAGCGACCTTCCGTTAATTAATCCTCCCTTCTATCTAGACTAATTAATTAGTATTAATTAATTAGGTTCCTCTTCCATTAAATCAATAAATCATCATTTATTTGATTAAATTCCTCCCATGGTCTAAATCATGTTAATTATTCCTCTAAAAATCTTCTATAATCTTTCTCACCTATTAATTAATCAATTTGGTTAATTAATAAATCCTCTCAAATCTCATGAGTCACTAAAGGCCAAAATAAACTCTCCTAAGATTGACTCAACCCCCTTTCAACCATCCTTATCCACAACTAACCCAACCTCTCTATTATCCCACATGTAAAGGGATGTAGAGATTCTTTTATCCATTGGGCTATATAAAGAGCCCTCATCCTACCTTTCTTCTTACACCTTTCATGTTTATAGCTAATCTTAATAAATTTGGTCCAGATTATTAGAAATAATCTAACACAATATCATAAAAACACATAATATAAAATTCATCTGGGACAATTTATTCATTGATAGAGAGTTACATATATAGATCAATTAACCCCTACAATGGTGGAGTCAAACATGATATTCAATCCCTACAATCTCTCAAACTTATCCCTAAGATATCTCTAGCTAATCTATAGGATATTTCTCACACTAAAATAGCTACGTGAGTTATTCTCACAACTCACCAATAAGAAAACTATTACAACTATATTACTAATATGAGTTATATAAACTCATTATTAATAATATTAAAATTTATTTAATAATGTTGCACAATATTTTTGTAATATTCACTCTCCTATTGTTAACATTATTAACTCCCAATATGCACTCCCCTAATGTTGACATGGTAAAAAAACATTCACACACTTATCTGCAGTATGCACACCCATGTGGCATGCCCAACTTGGCTCATGACCTTGATCAAAATAAAGGCTTTCTCCTTCCATGATTTTAAATAGGTTTACCACAAACCTTGACGTGACAGGAACCATCAACTATCCACCTCATGTGGTTTTCTAGATCTTCCACAAACCTTTTCAAGATTCATGAATTGACTTGCATTGGTGTTTCTAATCTTTTGCAATGTTCTGACACCAAGAGAAAATATAGGAAATATCACTCACACAGGAGCTCACTTATTACAATAGTTGAATAGGTATAATTCATCTAATTTTATTTGCATAAAGAAAACACACAACTGAAATAAAATCCCACAACAACATTGTGCGGCCCCGTCGTTTGTGGCTGAGGAGAGGTCGTTGATTGACCTCCTTCCTCCATGTAGATGATACTTATTTAGTAACGAAAATCTTCAAAATTATAACCGTTATCATCATTCATTGGTTCTTCCTTATCATAATCTTTTTCTTTATCAGCAGCCATGGCATTCTCTTGTAGTTTCCCATCAAGTAGGTCTTGAGCTCTCATTTTTCAGTTTATAACCATATGACCAGGTTGTTTACAATAGTAGAAGATAAACCACTTTTTTGAATCCTTAGAAGTTGATCCTTGCTTAGAAGAATATTTAAATCTTCTTTTAACAAATGCTTTTTTTTCTTTATTTTTTCCATACAACAAAGTTTCTTCTGGATCAATATTCTTATTTTCTTCATCTATCAATGAAGAAATTAGATCTTCTAGGCTAGGATTTATTTTTCTTAGTGTAAAAACCATTTTGGAATAACTGGAAGGCATGCTATTTAGTAATATAGCTTTTGCATCATCATCAGGCACATCTACTTTTATCCCTGCTAATTGATTTAAAATGGAGTGAAACTTACTTATGTGTTGCACCATGTTGTCACTTTCCTTCATCTTGAGTCCAAACAATTTATGTTTGAGAGATACTGTCGCGCTTCCTGTTTGGGATCCAAAAAGCTTGTTTAATGTAGTCCATATGACATTTGAACTTTTTGATAAGTCTATATGATGCAAGTAAGCATCAGATAATCCCAGGCCAATAAGTTTTGAAGCTTTTTGATCCTTTCTTTCCCATTTGGTGGCTTAACCTGCATCAGTTGGTTTTGGTATTTTACCATAGGTTATTTCCCATAATTCTTTGTTAATTAATAATAATTGGGTTTGAACTTGCCAGGTATGGAAATATTTACCTTCAAATTTTTCAATATGACTTAATTGTTCCATTGTAGGTGTCGAACTCAGTCGAAAATGCACCCTTATAATAAACTAAAAAAATGAAAATAAAATTTTATGAAATTTTATTTTCGATTGACAACAGATAGCATATGATCAATGAAAAGAGCTCAAAAAACACACATTTTAAAAAAAGCATCATCTTAATCTGAGTTACCAGCAGAAATTTATGGCAACTAAAAATTTTAAATCTAGCATCTTTTCGAACCCCTTTCCAAAAATGGAAAAAAAATTGAACTCACGATTTTTTCACCACCCAAGGAACTCACTTTCCAAGATTGGATGTTTTTTTTCACTAAATCCAAAAATGGAAAAAAAATGGATAACTCACGATTTTTCATTCTTGCATACAAACAACTTCACCGCTCAGGGAACTCACTTTTCCACGATTGGATGATTTTTCAAGGAAACTTGCATCACCGTAGAATCTGGGCATGTTTCATGTGTAAAATTCAGGTGTAAATGGGTTGAATTCCATGGAACAAAAAAAACGTAGATGAATGGAACTACACGAGTCCACACTTTAAAAAAAACTCAATTACATAACGATGAATGCAAATTTGTTAGCCAAGCGCAGAAGTACGGAACAAAACATGAGCTTACATGCACATATAAACCTCCCAGGTCATGCATGTAGTAAACAAAGACTTGGATTCTTCACAAATACGTATGGAATTCTTGACTCTCATTGTTGGTCACAAGAACCCCCTAGTGCTCTTATGCCAAATAATAAATTTAGTCCTGATTATTAGTAAATAAATCTAACACAATATCATAAAAAACCACATAATATAAAAATTCATCCAGGACAAATTTATTCATTGATAGAGTAGTTACATATATAGATCAATTTAACCCCTACAATGGTGGAGTCAAACATGATCTTCAATCCCTAAAATATCTCAAACTTATCCCTAAGACATCTCTAGCTAATCTCTAGGATATCTCTCACAATAAAAATAGCTACGTGAGTTTGTTCTCGAAACTCACTGATAATCAAAATATTACAACTATATTATTTATATGAGTTCTATAAACTCATTATTAATAATATTACAATTTATTTAATAATTTTACACAATATTTTGGTAACAAATATATAGGCATTTTATCTTAGAGCATCTTTCATTTGAAGCTAATAGCCTCATTCTTTCATTTCATTCATCAAAACTTTTGGGTCATATGGAGAGAATCAAAATGGTCTTATAGTCATACTTTGATGAGATTCTATTCCCAAACCCTTGAAGATCAAACAATCAACTTTGATTGTCATGGATCTATCTAGGTTCATTTAGTGTTTTTGGTGATCTAAAGAGTAGAGATTTTAATGTTTGGCATATTAGTTTGATTTCTATTTCAATTCCTAATGCATAATGTTGGTATTTATTCTTTTTTAGCTCTTAACATGATGATCTTTGTGTAGTTAGTTCATGTTTTGAAACTATTAAGGTGTTATTTTCAATTGCCTTTGCATAACTAGCTAAAATATTAAAAAAGAAATCATAAAATGGTTCAAAAATTTAAAAAAATGAGAAAACATTAAAACATTACAAAATTAAAATCAAGCGTACAAAGATCAAACATTACAATCAGGTATTGCGTACACATGGATGTTCTTTATTCTCTTTCTTTCATATTCATCTATAAGTCTTCCACCATTTTCATCCCTTCGATTTTATTGTGGTTAGCCTATTCGTACGCATTTTGTGACATTTATCTCTATAGTATCCATTTGACCTTAGTCTTTCATCACCTTGGTAAATTAAATAACGACTGACCTATTAGAGATCCTATCACTTTCTACATATAATTAACTTTTTGGGAAGAATTTTTGGGTGTATTTGTTGATACTATCCAATTTCGTCATCCCAATCACTTCCACACCCTTCCATCAAGCCATTAGTTGTTCTTAACCCCTTGTCAAACAAGAGATATGACATAAGTTTTCAGAAAGCAAAAGAATCAAAATCAATCAATCAAAAATCTAAATCTAAAATCAAAAGTAATTTGATATATAACTCTCTCTTGGGGTATTTATAATAATCACTACGGGGCTATGGATGCCTGACTGGTAGTAGAGAAATGTTGTGATTAGAATCAAATGCATCTCTGTCGGGGCTATGGACGACTGGCTGGTAACAGAGCAATGTATGGATCTCCTTCCACAATCCATTCAAAAATCACCTTTCAAACTCAATCATTCTTACACATTGGCTAGTGTCTTCACTTGATGTCTATCAACTCTTTCCTTTAAGAGGTAATTCATTTCCACGTCCACACATGGGATCTCGATGAGTAAACAAGATAATTATGTTACCAAGTGTTGCTTTTTGAGCCTTGTTCAAACTCTTGCTTTAGTGCATGTCTTGTCTCAAGATTTGTACCTTGGTCTAATCATTTTTTCATCGACCTCCTTCTAAATCTTTTCATAGCATCCTCTATTCTTCAGAAATTGTTTAGAACATCCATATGTATAGGATGGCATTTTTGCTATGTTTGTGGACACCTTTCTCCCCCTTTAATAAATTAATCACCCATTTCCTTTCTCTCGTGTGTTTCTTGGCCATCGTACGCTGGGGGCATCCTTTCTCCTTTATGATTGAACCTATTTTATATTAGCCTTGATCCCCCTTCTATGTGTGAAGATTTTTTCTTTGAATACTCACACCCAATCGATGGGGCAAGTCACATATTCACTTTCTCGCATGTGTGGCATTCTTCCCTTCTACATCCCATCTATCATTGGGAGCATCCATGTTTCTTGGTTTCTTGTACATAGTTTCATAAAAAATTTAAAATAAAAAACATTCAAATATATTTCTAAAAAATCAAAAACAATAAAAAATCATCCTACAAAACATCACTCTTTGGTTCTCACCTGTTCTTGTGCACAAATCGCAGATCATCTTGATCTACCTCCATCAACAAAGTTGGTTTGCTTACTATGTCTGTACTCTGGGGCACAATGAGTTGCTTGGTATTGTTTCATAGAGCACGATTTATTTTCATAGGACCCAAGTGTCTTTTGTTATTCCCCTTTCTTAGGGCACCATCTTTTAACCCTTTTCATTAATTCGCACAGGTCAAAATCAAAGCTTGATAACAAAAATAGTGCATTATGTTTCTCTGTTAGTTTAGCTTGTTTACTTTCTCGTATTGCATTGCATTATGTATGTTGCAAGGAGTTAGGCATCTTGTACTTTCTCGTATTGCATTACATTTTGTATGTTACATGGAGTTGGAATTTTCAGTAATGGATAATTGTTCATAGTATGGATTTTCATGTCATTCTACTTTTGTCGTATGCTTATATTTTTAATAAGGATCGATGACATATATCTTTGGAAATATGATGACACTAAGGTTGTTCTCATATATTGGATGAAAGCTTGATCTTTTCTCTCACCTTTTTCATTCCTCTTCTACATCACTCCCCTACCAACCCTATTCTTCTATCCATTTCTCTCACCTTTTTCAATCATCGATCACCTTCCTTCATCACCCCATTAACACTCGAGGGGGCATCTCTCACTTCTACTAATTGTTCTTCTACCTCTTCAAAATTTTATTAGTCTACTATATTTGAAGTGGCGTCACTTATGCCACCCCAAAGAGGGGAAAATGTAGACACCTATAATTTAACCTGAGCAATTTAAATACTTAAATTACACTAATTATCCTCTTTTCCACAAATTGACGGCATATCGTCAATATAACATATTTTCTCTTCTATTGTCATTAATTAACTACACTATGCTAGTTAATTAACCCTTATATCCAACAAATAGGACAATTAGTGACCTTCCGTTAATTAATCCTCCCTTCTATCTAGACTAATTAATTATTATTAATTAATTACCTTCCTCTTCCATTAAATCAATAAATCGTCATTTATGTGATTAAATTCCTCCCATAGTCTAAATCGTGTTAATTATTCCTCTAAAAAACTTCTATAAGTTTTCTCACCTATTAATTAATCACTTTGGTTAATTAATAAATCCCCTCAAACCCCATGAGTCACTAAAGGACAAAATAAACTCTCCTAAGGTTGACTCAACCCCCTTTCAACCATCATTATTCACAACTAACCCAATCTCTCTATTATCCCACATGTAAAGGGATGTAGAGATTATTTTATCCATTAGGCTATATAAAGAGCCCTCCTCCTACCTTTCTTCTTACACCTTTCATGTTTATAGCTAATCTATAGGCATTTTATTTTAGAGCATCTCTCATTTGAAGCTAATAGCCTCATTCTTGAATTTCATTCATCAAAGCTTTTGGGTCATATGGAGAGAATCAAAATGGTCTTATAGCCATACTTTGATGAGATTCCATTCCCAAACCCTTGAAGATAAAACAATCAACTTTGATTGTCATGGATCTATCTGGGTTCATTTAGTGTTTTTGGTGATCTAAAGAGTAGAGATTCTAATGCTTAGCATATTAGTTTGATTTCTATTTCAATACCTAATGTATAATGTTTTTTATTTAATCTTGTTTAGCTCTTAACATGATTATCTTTGTGTAATTATTTCATGTTTTGAAACTATTAAGGTGTTAGTTTCGATTCCCTTTTCATAGCAAACTAATACATTGATACACGCACGAAGGAGAAAATATCATGTTTTGCAATGTCCTCCTCACCATCATCTTCTCATAAATTAGAGTTTCTGATGCGCCGGAGAAGTTTATATGGGAATATCTAGATGAAGATCCTTCCCCCGCTAAGAGATTTGAAAAATACACTTGTGACACCATGACAGTCGCCCACAAAGTGTGCCTAGATAAATGCCACAAGAGGATACATGATGCATTTAGGGCTAAATGGAGGATACCCAAACAATTTCTAGTGCTACTGTAAGGAGAGTTTGAGTTCAATGTTTACCAGCACTTTTGTATTCACTAATTCACATTAACAGATGGGACCAATAGTCCATGGTGTAAACTACCTTTCTCATTCACCGCATAATAATTCCAAGCAAGGGTCAATCGCTGTAAGGAGGAAAAAAGACTAAGGTTCGACCTCAATGAGGTGGATTAAGACCACCACGAGCTGTGCAGAAATCTAGTATACCCGAAGAAGCACACTTATGTGGAGAAGTATGTCTCCCATGAGGTGCACATGACAAAACTTGTGACACTATCGATTGTTGGAAGGACTACAGTGAGGGTATACCTACACATCAGGCCCAAGTATAAGAAGGGCACCTGCTTGGAGAGTGATGTCTCCATCCTAGAAGACCCCACTAAGAGAAAGAAGGCCATGCCAAGGAAGAGGGAAAGAGAAGAGGTGCTAGAGAAGAAGGCACCAAGTGTGTAAATAGCAAAATCTGTGGGTGTACATGAGTCGAACATGAAGCCGAGCACAAATTCAAGGAGGAAGAAGTCCCACATTAAGGAAAAGGAAAAATCACCTAAGGAAGAGGCACCAGAGCAAGAAGAGCCTCCTGTACAAGAAGAATCACCAAGGAAGGAATTGTTTGCTAAAGAAGAAGAGAAGGAAGAGTCTCCTATACCGGAATCACCAATTAGGAAGAGGTAAAAGGTAGCGGAGAAGGTGGACTCAGAAGAAACAAATATCCTAGATCCCTACAGAGGTGAGAGAGACAATGACGAGCATGAAGAGGCTCAGGACCATCCTGTGTATGATGTGCACGACTCCGAGGATGAGGGAAATGAAGAAAATGATGGGAAGAGGAAGGAACTCAAGGAAAATGGGAGAGTGTGGAAGTGAATACAAAGGATCAAAGGACCCCAAGCCTCACTAAGGAATAGATAGAAGAGGCCACAGAAAGAGAAGTAGAGGGCATAATAAAGGAATTGATAGATCAAGAAGTGGAGTGCAGCGCTGATGAGATACTCAAAGAGATAGAGGAGTAAAGTGTAGAAAAATAGTATGGGATCATGGGCATAGATATCAGCTTAGTGGTAAGCTTTCCAAGGGAAACATGCACAGGAGGGAAAATTTTGGTAGTAGCACAGAATGGGGAATGAGTTATATCAATGAGCCAAGTAAGGTACTATGCATGTGCTTCCAAAGTAATGTACCTATAGATCAAATCCTTGCATGGTATTCATTTGAGGAAGAAGGCACATACCCACGAATGAGGAAGATGTTATCTTGGGGTTTTGAGTCCCACATTGATGAGCCTGAGTTTGAGGTCAACAAAGGAGCACTGATGAAGGTACTAGAGTCCAAGGGAGTAAACCCTTTGATAAACGGTTAACAGTTATCCAATGAACATGTCTACAATGCACTCAACAAGGTGTCAGTAGAGACTGAGGCAAGACTCTTTGGAAGGAATGACAGGGTAAGGTTCCTAGAGGAAGAATTGGAGAAGAAGGAGGAGGAACTCATTGAGAAAAAGATCGAGGTGACAATAAGGAAGGAGTTCCCACTCCTCTTGTAACAGTAACAAGATCTTTGATTCTTTCAATTATTCTATTCTTCATTCTTCCATTCTTTTATTTCTTCATTTCAATTTTAGCTAGATTTCCACCATTTTTTATTCTTTAAAAGGAGCAATATGTACTTGAGGATGGAGAAAAAAGCTTAGTATGGCGTGATGTTTGGGCCTCAAAAATATTGGCTAAGTGCCAAAAGGGGCACGTAAGCACATGAGGAACAATAGGAATAAGGGCACATAAGGATAAGCACGCAAGACAAGGGTTTTTTTTTATTGCAAATCAGCAGCACCCCCCTGGATGTTGATCAGATTTTCTAGTTTGATACTCAAGACATCCCATTGTGATTGCACAACATTGAATCCTCTTCCCAAGTGTGGGGACTTGTCAAAATGGAAGAGAAAATATCCATTTGAGAGGTTGGTTTCCTTAAACTCCTCTGATCAGTTATATCACTTGCACAATTGCAGAGGTTTTGAAATTTCCTAATTCTACTCTAAATTCCAAAGGGACAAGGATAGAAAAATGCATAAAAGGAAAATAAAACTAAAGCTAATGCTAATAGGTGATGCACCAAAGGAGTGGTGAGCATTTTTTACTTCTGCAGGTTGACACAATTCATAAAAAAATGCAACAAAGAACCTCATGCACAAACTGATAATTGTAATGAAGGATCAGAAATTAACCAAAACAACACAGGCAGAGGATGAAAAACTAATCACAGAGGCTGTATTGTTATTTTAACATCAAAATCACTTGCATTACAACACCTGAGAGGCAAAAATAAGTTGCAGCTCTTAGAAAAGGTCTGATATTCCACCAAAATCACTTCCAAGGTGAGAAAGGGGACCTGCAATACACAAAATGTTCCACCTTTGAAAATGAGCCAAATCTGGCTTTTACAGTGCAAGGGACGAGCCCAGGAGAGAGAAACGCGGGAAAACGTGGGAGAGGTTTAATCATTGACCAAAATGCATTCAAAACAGCATGGGCATCCTTACAGACCCATTCCCTTGACATTTTTAACCATGCTGGGAGAGAATGCGAGCCATTCTTCATTAAAAATGGTGGTTGAAAACGTCATTTCTGCTCATCACCACGTGCCAGAGATGTTTTTCGATTTTATCTCTCCAAAAACTCCATCAAAATGCTAAAATTGACCCCCGAAAATCTTGTAGAGAATTTCACCAGCTTTCCATTGATATAAATAACACAAAAAACCAAGCTCTGGATCGAAAGATATGGCGATTTGAAATTTTAGGGCAAAACAGGGCCAAATCGGGCGGCGGGCAAAAATTTGAAATTTTTTACCTTTTTGGTTGTTTGGAAAATTTTTCCAAAATTTCCCCACATTCCACCTTCCCAGGTGCCACATGGCATGTTTTGATTGGGCACGGGGACATATTGCTTCATTTCCCTTTGTTTTTGCCTTTGGAAAATTTTCCAAAAATTCCCCGCCGGGCCGGTGAGCTGAGGACACGTGGCGGGCGCTGATTAGATGCGGGCCTGTCTTTCCTAAATTTTCCATGGGTCACTTTGATAATTTTCACCTGGACATGTGTCAAAACCCCATTTGATGTGGGTTAGACCTTCCAAAATTTCCTCGTGGGCTTGACCTTGGTTTTTTGCCATTAGTTGACACATGGCGAGATTCTATTGGCTCGCAATAAGGGGGGCGGGCTTTCCCTTCTGAATTTTCCTTTATTTTCTCCTTCGGGAAAATTTCCCAAATTCTCCCCTCACTCTACCACTTCAGGACACATGGCGAGATATAATTGGTTGGCGGGGGCAGCGGGCCAAAACTCACCTTTTGGATTTTTGGCAAAACACTTCGCCAAATTTTCTAACTCTTCCCCGCGCTCCGCCGGTTTAGGCTCCTTAGGATGCGTGGCGTGTTTTTATTGGCCGCGGGGCCATCCCTCCAAAATTTCCATGCGCCAACACTTAGCCAAATTTTCCAAATTCCACCCCTTGACACGTGGCAGCTTCTGATTCATCAGCGGGCCTTTCAGGGGAAAATTTCCTTTTGAAAATTTTGCCAAAACATTTGGTAAAAAACTAAGTTCTCCTCCGACCCCCACCACCTCCCTGGACACATGGCGGCATCTCATTTGCTGTGGGCCTTGAAGGGGAAAATTTCCCACCAAAACTCCACCGAGCCATAACTTCAAAAATACATGGAGTTAGGAGGAAAACTTTACCTTTCTGGAAAGCTGAGAAAGATTTCTATCTAATGGTGTTATTTCCAGAAGGTTTTGAGTGCCCAAAAGCAAAAATATTATGTCTGAGGCACAAGAGAAGGAAGAATGAGAGGGGTTAGCCACAAAAATGAGTAGGGGGCACATTTTGGATAACAATTTTGGCAACTCAGAGGGGTCATCTGCCTGCTGGATGAAGTTACCAGTTGCCTGAAGCAATCCATTGGGCATGGAGTCACCTGATTTTCTGTCTGATACCCCAACTGACTAGAACGTTGCAAAGAGGAACATGGAATATCACCTGATGGAGCAAGGCCTGCAAACACATTCCCAGGAACAGCAAGCCTGTGCCAAAGCACTTAGGGAAAGCAAAACTAACCTACAACAAAACAATGTGCACAAGCACTTGGAGGAATGAAAACCTAAGCTAATATTTACAAGGTGGAGAATTTCCCTCTAGTAACAATGCTTTAGATGGATCCCATTGACTGGAATCTGTAGTTCTTCGCCATCCAATGAAGACAATTGGAAGGCATTACTGTCCTTACACTTTGTGACCATGTATGGGCCACTCCAAATGGCATCAAATTTTGAATGCCTTCCCAGTTTTGCTCTGTCTGCATCCCATTTTAACACTAGATCTCCAACTTGGAAGGATCTATTCTTGGCCTTTCTATCAAAGGTCTTCTTTATCAAAGCTTGATCCTTTTCCATTACTTGGGATGCCTGATTCCTGATTTCTTGGAGCTCCATCAATTCTGCATATCTAACCTCCATGGGCTCAAACTCCAACAACTCCAACTGTTTCATGAGTTCCAATGTTGGCAACTCAAGTGACATGGGAAAAATTGCCTCTCTCCCATAAACAAGCTTAAATGGAGAGTTACCTGTAGATCTCTTGGGAGTTATCCTATCAGCCCATAAAGCTGATTTCAATTTAGTATGCCAAGACCTCTGATTTTCATCAAGGGTCCTCCTAATGATCCTCAACAAGTTCTTGTTTGTAGACTCATCCTGGCCATTACCTTGAGGGTAATAGTTCGATGAAGTACTTAGGTAGATCCCATTCTTGACAGCCCATTCAGTCACCTTAGACCCAATGAATGCCAATGCATTATCTGATATTATTGTAGCTGGTATGCCAAATCTGGTTGCTATTCCCTCATAGAAATCTAGGATGCTAGATTCATTTGCTTCCTTGAGTGTTACTGCTTCAGTCCACTTGGTGAAGTAATATGTGGCTGTTAAAATCCACTTGTGCCCTTGGCTTGAATTGGGATTAATGACTCCAATGAAGTCTAAACCCCATTGCATGAATGGCTGGTCAACTGAAATTGGATGCAATGGAAGGGCAGCTAGTCTCTCTTTACCTGTGAAGAATGCACAATTCTTGCACCTCTTGATCCATGCGTAGCAATCATTGAAAATTTTGGGCCAATAATAACCAGCCCTCATGATCTTTAGAGCTGTCACTCTTGGTGCAAAATGACCACCAGCTGGTCCACCATGGAACTCTTCCAACATCCTATGAATCTGATTTGTACCAATGCATCTCAGCAGTACTCCATTCACATCTCTTTTGAACAAGACACCATCAACAAGGGCATATGGGACAGCCTGCAATCTGAAGTGTCTTCTTTGGGTCTTGTTCATTTCTGGAGGGCATAGGCCTGTGCTTAGGAAGTGCATTATGTCTTGGGTCCAGCAAGGAATGGGGACACCATTATTTTCTTCTTGAGTGCTTCCTTGCCCATGGCTGTCTTGCAATGCCAAAACAACCTCCTTCTCATTGCATGCTTCCTTTTGTTTGCCCAAAATCAGCTATTCACACAATCCTTTTCCTCTTACCAACTTGGTGACCTTGATCTCTATGTCATATTCCATGACACGAGTAATCCAACCTGCTCTCTTTTCATTCAAGTCTTTATTGAGGAGGAAGTCTTTAACTCCCGCATGAGAAACCAACAATTGAACCTTATTGTTTGAAACTAGATGCTTGAATTTCTTCAAGCTCTTGATTACTGCAAGAACATGCTTCTCAATGAAAGAATATCTCACCTCATAGTCCTCCAGGCTTTGGCTGAAGAAAGCAATTGGCTGCTCATCATTGTCCTTGTTCTGCTGTACCAAAATTGCAGAAATAGTGTCATCACCCCCAAATGCATAGAGGGTGAAATCCTTGGAGAAATCCGGGTTGATGAGAGTTGGTGCTTGAGAGATGGCTTCTTTGATTGCTTCAAAACTCTCCTTGCCTTCTGCTGTCCATTTGAAAGCCATGCTTTTCTTTAACATCTTGGTGATAGGTTTGACAAGGGCTACAAAATCTGGGACAAACCTCCGAACAAAATTTATTCTCCCCAAGAAACTTTGAAGGGCCTTCTTGTGGCTTGGCAATGGTAGTGCTCTTATGGCTTCAACTCTTTCTGGATCAATTGCTAATCCTTCTTTAGAGACAATGTGACCAAGGAGCTTTCCTTCATGAGCTAAGAAAATACATTTTTTAGGATTCAAGGAGACTCCAAATCTTCTGCACCTTTGGAACACTTGTCTCAAATGAGAGAGGTGGTCTGCTGTATTTTTTGAAAAAACAGTGATATCATCAAGATATATCAGCACTATGTTGTTAATCAAACCTTTGAACGCCATGTCCATTGCTCTTTAGAAGGTAGCTCCGGCGTTGGACAGCCCAAATGGCATTTTCCTGTATGCATAAGTTCCCCATTTGGTTGTAAAGGCTGTCTTGAACTGATCCTCTTCCTTTATCATAATCTGATTGTACCCTGAATAGCCATCAAGTAGTGAAAACCTTTCGGAGCCAGCAATAACTTGCAAAATCTGCTCCATGGAAGGTAGTGGGTAATGATCCTTGAGAGATGCTCTATTCAAATCTCTGAAGTCAACACACAATCTGATTTCCCCACTCTTCTTTCTGACTAGAACCAAGTTGGCAACCCAACTAGAATGCTTGATAGGGAATATGATTCTTGATTCTATCAACTTATTCAATTCTTTTCTCATGAGGGGCTCCATGTGTGGATTGACTGGTCTTTGTTTTTGCCTGATGGGCTTAGTATTTGGATCCAATTCAATGGTGTGTTGAGCTAACTCGGGATTGAAACCTTTCAGATCTTCATAGCTCCAAGCAAACACATCAGGGAATTCTTGACAAAGTTGTATAAACTCATACCTTTCTTGCTCAGTTGTCATCTTGCCAACTTGGAGTGATTTTCCTTCTTCCACCGAGATGGACACTGAATCTTCTCTCTTCACTTAGATGTTTGCTTTCTCCTTCCTAAACTGATCATTAGGATTGAAAATGGACTCCAAAGTAATAAGCCCTTTTGGTAGTTTATTGGTTCTCAGCTGTACCACTTGGTCACCATACTGTTGTTCCAACTTTTCCTGATTTTTAGCTGAGAACTCAGCCTCTTCTTGCAAGAAATGGATGATTTGCTGATCATTTTCAAACACTTGCCAACTTACATTGTTGTCCGGCACTGAAGGCCTTACAATCACATGGATGTTTGGCTGTACCTTGTCCTTTTGAATGCTCTCCACAACGTCAAAGGCTGCCCCAACTGCTGCAAGCCTGTTAGCAGCTTGGTTCTCTTTCCTAGGAATGGATTTGATGCCAAAACCCTCAAAATATTCAATGAGGTCCCACACCCTGTTCTTGTAGCACTTGAGTAGATCATTCTTGACAGCATGCTTCCCCTTGACTTGGTTGACAATCAACTCACTGTCACCAAAGACTTGCAAGTTCTTTATTCCTCTCTTGATTGCCCAATGCAGTCCTTGCACCAAGGCTTCATATTCAGCAGTGTTATTAGAGCATGCAAACTGAAATCTAAAAGCTGAATAATACTTAACTCCTTGAGGTGAAACCAGCATGGCTCCCCCTCCTGCACCTTGTCTACTCCTTGATCCATAAAAAAAAAACTGCCATACCTCATTGTCATCCTTGTGATCTGGCTTGGTGATGCTAGGGATAGGCTGATTTTCTTCATGCATGCAATAGACTCCTAATTCAGATTCTTCTATTTCTTGATAAGGATCAAAAGCATGCACCTTGTTTGCCCATTCATCAAGAGTTAGATCTGGGATACTTCCGACCTTGGTGTCAGCTTCATCAGTGCTTGGGTGATCTTCTTGGTCAAATGCTGAACAATTGGCATTTATCTAACTTGGGGTGTAAGGCTCAATGTGAAAGTTTGCAATAGGTTCAGACCTGATTGTGGCTTTGGTTCCATATCTTGTTCTGAACAACATGTGTGACCAATCAGCAGACAAGTAACCTCCAATCTTGGCCGTGAAATCCCTTGACAAACATAGGGCAAAGAGTGGTGGAAGGTCTATTACTGAGACATCTTGCAAAACAACCACGTTGGGACAGGCATGCAAAGTAAGACTCAGGTTTTTAATCACTCCAACTGTTGTTACTGCCCGTCCCATCCAATTGTACCACCCCTTTGGATATGGTTTCATACTGAATTCCCAACTGATCAGCTATTTGCTTGGGCATTACTGAACTACTTGCCCCGGAATCAATCATGCAATTGTGTACTAATTGGTTCCCAATGATCAATGAAACATAGAATGGAGGGGGTTTCAACATCTTACCTTGCTGTCCTTTATGATTCCCCTCAGGCTGGGCAACATTTGTGAGCACCTTCTCTTGCATTTGGACTTGCTGATTTGAAGTTGACCAGTCCTTCATAGCAGCTTGTAGCAAATCTCTTTGGCCTGGGATAGATAGTGATTCCCACATTGATATGTTTACATTTGTCTTCTTCATCTGATCAATGATATTGAATGGAGATGAAGTATCCTTTTTCTGTCCCTTGGCCTGCACATTCATTCCTTGTGCATGGGCAGCAACAACTGGCATTTGGGTTGGCCTAGGAACTGTTTTAGGCAATCCTTGTGTGCTTGGGATTGCATTTTGTTTGCCAATATTTTGTGGAGTGACAGAAGGTTGTGGATTTCCTGGAGCTAATGGCTGTTCTTCACCTAAATTTCTCCTCTTTGACCTTGTGTTGGCTGCAACACTTTGGGAAACCGTTTGATTCATGCCACAAAAATCTTCTGCCTGCCAGTTTACAAGTGTGGTGTCATTTGGAGCTGATTGCTGCTGGAATGTTTCTTGTTGCTGGTCATTTCTTTGACTACCTTCACCCTCCACACCAGTTGTTGTCACCATTAATGCTTGATTCAAGGCACCGTTGAAGCACATGGACTGGTTGTGAGGTTCATTGCATGGGAAACACCAATCATACTCTTGAGCCATATTTTTTTGTACTGGCACTAATGCTTTAGATGCAGATGTAGCATTGGGATTATAGGGCTGAAATGGTCTGTTGGCAGGAGGCCTTGCTTGATTTAGATTTGCAGCTAGATTGGGTGGTCTTTGGGGTTGATATGGCTGCCTGTTAGGCTGAGCTTGGGGCTAGAAGGAAGGTCTAAAACCTTGAGCTTGCTGCCTTTTGAGTGTAACCAGCTCATTACCTAGATTTTGCAATTGCTTCATGACTTCTTGAAGTTCATTCGAGGCACTAGAAGATGAAGTGGAAGCTTCACTTGAATTCTGATTTCTAGGAGTGGGAATAGAAGCTAAATTAGGCACTTGGCTAGTACTTTGGTTCTCTAAACTTGGAAATAATGGCATTGGAGGCCTAGGAGCTAGCTTGCTAGCTTGAATCAAACAATTTTCAGCTCTAATGGCAATGCTATAAGCAATGGGGATAGTTGTGCCTCCCATGGACTGAATTAACATAGAAATATCAGAATTTAAAGCTTTAAGGTAATAAAGAAAAGCACCTTCTGCTGTTGGCCTGACTGCCACTGGAATTCTCTCCCAAGTTCTTTGAAATCTGAAATTAAAATCAGTCAGCTGCTCATTGGGAGCTCTTTTGATAGTTGTCAGCTGTTCCAAAAGGGACAAGTTGTCTCCCTTTTCCCCAAACTACTCATGGAGGGCTATACATAGCTGATTCCAATTTTGAATAGAACCTGAGGCAAGACTCTTGAACCATTGTAAAGCTTTCCCTTTGAATGAAGATGCCAACAGTTTGACAGCAACTTGCATCTCATTGATCTCATGGATTGCACAAATGTTAGCAATATCCTTAACATGATCACCAGGAGTGGTCTGATTTTCTCCAGTAAAGTATGGAATGTTCTTCAATGCTGCAACTGGGATTGGATTTTGTGCATTGAGAACAAGTGGGCTGCTGCCAATGAAATTGACATAGGGGTTGTTTTGTGCCATTCTGATTGGCCTTAGAACCCTTGTTGATTGAATGAAAGGCCTACCAGGTGGAGGAGTTGAGAGAGTTCTATTTGGTGGAGATGGAGACCTTTGGATTCTCCTCCCACTTTGCCTTATTCTTGGAGATAATTGCTAGATATTCAAACAACACCTCTTCTTCTCCAGCTCTTGACCTTGTAGTGATTCTTCTCATGAGTTTTCAGGTCTGCACTGCTAAAACCAGCTGATTCTTCTTCCTTGGAGTCGCCAGATGTGCAATTTATAGCTCTTTTAAGCAAGAAACTTGCAACAAATGCACATCAATTTTGTTGCAATGAAGATGAAGACCTCTAAGGTCCCACCCAGCATGCCAAAACTGTTGTTGCAAATCAGAAGCACCCCCTGGATGTTGATCAGATTTCTAGTTTGATCATACTAGCATCCAGTGTGATTGCACAACATTGAATCCTTTCCCCAAGTGTGGGACTTGCAAAATGAGAAAGGAATCTCCAGTTTAGAGGTTGGTTCCTCAATTCCTCTGGTTAGATTTATCACTTACAAGTTGCAGAGGTCTATATTCCTAATCCTACCCTAAATTCCAAAGGAGACAGAGATAGAGAATGCAGATAAACTAAAACTAATGCTAATAGGTGATGCACCAAAGGAGTGGTGAGCATTTTTTACTTCTGCAGATTGACACAGTCCATAAAAATGCAACAAAGAACCTCATGCACAAACTGATAATTGTAATGAAGGATCAGAAATTAACCAAACAACACAGGCAGAGGATGAAAACTAATCACAGAGGCTGTATTGTTATTTTAATCATCAAAATCACTTGCATTACAACACCTGAGAGGAAAAATAAAGTTACAGCTCTTAGAAAAGGTCTGATATTCCACCAAAATCACTTCCAAGGTGAGAAAGGGGACCTGCAATACACAAAAAATGTTCCACCTTTGAAAATGAGCCAAATCTAGCTTTTAAAGTGTAAGGGACGAGCCTAGGAGAGAGAAACGCGGGAAAACATGGGAGAGGTTCAATCATTGACCAAAATGCATTCAAAATAGCATGGGCATCCTTACAGACCCATTCCCTGACATTTTTAACCATGCTGGGAGAGAATGCGAGCCATTCTTCATTAAAAACGGTGGTTGAAACGTCATTTCTGCTCATCACCACGTGCCAGAGATGTTTTTCAATTTTCTCTCTCCAAACTCCATCAAAATGCAAAATTGACCCCAGAATCTTGTAGAGAATTTCACCAAATTTCCATTGATATAAAGAACATGAAAAATTGAGCTTTGGATCGAAAGATATGGCGATTTGAAATTTTAGGTCAAAACAGGGCCAAATCGGGCGGCGGGCAAAAAATTTGAAATTTTTTTACCTTTTTGGTTGTTTGGAAAATTTTCCAAAATTTCCCCGCATTCCTCCTTTCCAGGTGCCACTGTGGCACATGTCCTTGATTTCTTGCTCTCTATTTCCCTTTGTTTTTGCCTTTGGAAAATTTTCCCAAAATTCCCCGCCGGGCCGGTGAGCTGGGACATGTGGCGGGAGCTGATTGGATGTGGGCCTGTCTTTCCTGAATTTTCCGCGGGTTGCTTGGATAATTTTCACCCATGTGTCAAAACCCCATTCGATGTGGGTTAGACCTTCCAAAATTTCCTCATGGGCTTGACCTCGGTTTTTTGCTGTTAGTTGACACGTGGCGATTTTATTGGCTCTCAATAAGGGGGGTGGGCTTTCCCTTTTGAATTTTCCTTTATTTTCTCCTTGGGAAAATTTTCTCAAATTCTCCCCTCGCTCTGCCATTTTAGGACACGTGGTGAGATATAATTGGTTGGCGAGGGGCAGGGGCCAAAACTCACCTTTTGGATTTTTGGCAAAACACTTCGCCAAATTTTCTAACTCTTCCCCGTGCTCCGCCAGTTTAGGCTCCTTAGGACGCGTGGCAGTGTTTTTATTGGCCGCGGGGCCATCCCTCCAAAATTTCCATGCGCCAACACTTAGCCAAATTTTCCAAATTCCACTCCTTGACACGTGGCAACTTCTGATTCGTCGGCGGGCCTTTCAGGGGAAGATTTCCTTTTGAAAATTTTGCCAAAACACTTGGTAAAAAACCAAGTTCTCCTCCGACCCCCGCCACCTCCCTGGACACGTGGCGGCATCTCATTGGCTGCGGGCCTTGAAGGGGAAAATTTCCCACCAAAACTCCGCCGAGCCATAACTTCAAAAATACATGGAGTTAGGAGGAAAACTTTACCTTTCTGGAAAGCTGAGAAAAAGCTCTATCTGATGGTGTCATTTCCAGAAGGTTTTGAGTGCCTGAAAAGCAAAATATTATGTCTGAGGCACAAGAGAAGGAAGAATGAGAGGGGTTAGCCACAAAATGAGTAGGGGGCACATTTTGGATAACAGGTTTAAGAAGGGTTTAGGAGAAACCAGGGCACACGTGTAAGAAAAAACATAGGGTCTAAGGACTTAGCCATATTCAATGTTTTGGAGGCACTTGAGGAAAAACGTGACCCAACTAGGTATGTTGAGTGGATAAGGAGTCAGCCTAGAGGACTTAGTGGTCAAGGAAATAATATTCCATGCATGAAATATTCTTAGAAGACATCATTGCAAAAATTGGAGAGATCGAAGTAGAATAATCATGCACCATTGGAGGACCATATTGACACTTGGCATCTAATCTACTCTTGAAGAAAGGCATGGTGGTGGGTGTTGATCCTATAAGAAGAGATACTCAGGTAGAAGAGGACATAGATAGATAGAGAGATAAGAAGATGGTTAGAATGGAAGACATAGTATGAGGAAAGCAAAGCTCTACAAAAAATATTAGGAGGCCCTATGAGTTGGGGTTCTCATTAGAGGATTGTAGGAATGTTATCATGTCTAAGGGATGGGTCTGTAAAAATTTTATAATTAAAAAAGCATAGTTAGGACCTATGATATGTGGGTTAGATCCTTGTCTTGATACATTTGGTCTGATACGACCCTTTTGAATGTAATGTGGTTGCTGAGATTATGATCAATATAAATATATGGCTTTGTTCTAAATATCTAGTTTAGGGGTGCAAACCCTAGTGTTATTTCCTTATATTTTATGATATATTTGTTCTTTCTATTTCATGCCATGATATTTATCTTGTTATTAAATACTTAGGTATAAGGATATAGTAGCTCATGTTGTGTTTTTACATGAATATTCACTTCTCTACAACTAATCCTCTAACAATGGCAAGATATTCTCATAATTCTCACATAAAGGAGGGGCTCGGTGACCACGTGTGCCCCAGGTGAGTGTCCAGCACCCGCTGGGTGATATGTTGGCATGCATGGGGTTAGAATTTAATAGGTGGGTAGAAAAATGACTACACCACCACCTGTGAACTCTTCCCTACCAATAGAGGACCATGTCCTAGTGTCAGTGCCTATACTACAGGTCCTTGTCTTGATGCCTGCGTTGGTACCTGTTTAGATATCTATGCGTGTAAGGCCACTACATGTACCTACGCGGTTGCCCACTTTCCCTGTAAACTAGAAACATGTGCTTATAGTGTTGCTACATGTGCACCATCCCCTACAGGAGCCTGTACATGTACCTATTTCTATGCCTAGGCAGTAGTTAGTTGACCCTGTAATGTAGTCACATACCCTATCAAAGTAACTACCTAAGCATGTGTCATTGTCAAATGAACTCCCAGCATAGTCACCTATCCCTGTAGGGAATCCCTCTAAACCATCATTGTGGCTAAGTCCGGCTGACCTAGCCATGGTGGTGTTGGCTATAACTCCATTGCCCACCACTTTCTGTATGCCACAGTGGTCCCTGCATCATCAAATCTCGTATCCACTAGTACCTCCTCCTGTCCTATGGGGTCTGTGGGCCGAGTGGAGACAAAGGTCTCTCCACATAATCCTTGCGATACTGTGGGAAGGGTGGCGGCACATCCTACTGTAATTTGAACTAGCATCGGACTCTATTGATTAAGATAATCTCGTGCTCATCGGAACATCTACCATGTATCCACCGCACTAACTATAACTCTTGTAGCTCATGATCCATCCCTCTAAAAGATGGAAAACCAACATAGGGCCTCTAGGCTATGCTCATCGCATAGAGGCCCTCCAACTCCCGCACATAGTATACTACGTAATGAGTTTCCTTCTCTACTCGAGGATGACCACCTACGGCCACCCACCTCCAATAACCTGCCCTCTGTCCCCCATGGTGCCAATATGGTACTGGTAGTCCTTATGGTCGCACTACCACAATATTCTCGAATGCCCAATAGTGCAGTAGGAGCGTACAACAGATGTTGTAGTGTCGCATCCTCTAGTAATCCCCCCACAACTCCCTGTATAGTAACACTACATATGCAGGTTCCCATGTAAAGCAAACCTGGTCCTCAATCATATCTCGTAATACTCCCATCAACCATCTAAGAAACTGACCACCCTCTAAATTAGGAAGTGCATAGCACCCCGTTGCCACCATCATTAGCACAGTTAACCGTGTCTCCTGTGGGTGTGCAGCATACAAAGCCCCATAAACAATACTAGAATTGTGCTCTGTCAGGTCACTCGCCATCTCCATAAATACCTAAATCGTCACCTGGAAGGCTCCATTTGTTGATATCGAATATACTAGCTCCCTAACAATAGGTAGTCGCATAATCCTGTATACATCCTCCAGCGTGATGGTCATCTCACTAGTGGGTAAATGAAAGGTGTTAGTCACTACATCTAATCTATCGATGAGTGTGACCGTGATAATGTGATCATGTCATATCCTCTTATAGCACCTAATGCCCACCAATATGACATCTCACATATGTGTCCACTCATCCTTTGTAACGTTGGAAAGTATCTACCCTACTAACGGTGGGACATGGTCCCGTATCATCAACTGATGTCGTGCCTGCATCCATACCACTCAACAATGTCAAAAACTAAACTACTATTCCCATTTCTTTGCAACCTAATTACCCCACCTATCTATTTCCTCACTACTTCTCTAGCCTATCATTTCTTCTAATTTAGCTTACCAAGTTCCTACAACCCATTCCATCATTGTGACCTAATCTCCCTCTATTAGCCACCTATGTTTACCTATATTTACCCTCACCCACATGCTTCTCTCCCTCATCCCTCTTTGTTTCGCTTATTCACTACCTATCTACCCTCCACTTTCATTTTTTTAACCCATTTTGGCCTTCTCAACTTAACCTATTTAGACTAAGTCATTTTTCACAGTGACCGATGTCGGTCACATGGACCGATACCAGTCACCCTAAACTGATGTCGGTCAACTATTTTCCCATCAATTTCAGCATGTCAGACTGACGTCGGCCTCAACCTGACTGACGTCAGTCTCTGGTTCGGATCCAAAGCTAAACCCCCATGCCCCCAATTTTCTAAAAAATTAAAAAAACAAGCCTACAACCTACCCAAAAACCACCCAACCCCATCCATTTCCATTTTACACCCTAATTAATCTACATTGCACCTACCCCATTCTTCCATTTTTAACTAGAAGCTCATTTGCTTCCTATCCTTGTTGTTGCAATTCTTCCCTCACCACCTCAAATTCTTCCTCCCCCTTGTGCAAATAAATAAAAAATTCATCATTCCTTTCCAAAATCAGGAAGCTCATTTGCTTCCTTATCCTTCATTTGATGTTTCACAAGTTTTTCATGCCCAAATCATTCCCCAAAATTTTCAAAATGTCTTCCCATCTCCAACTAGGACACTACCCAACTTTAGCAAATCTTACACAAGTGTTTCCAGAAGTTATGGTATGTCAAATGTTGTCCCTAGTTTCTACCCAGCCCTCACTAGACCAAATTATCCTTTAAGGTTGGTGGAAAGGGATGGTTTTTATGTTTTTGGAGAGAAGGAGAAGCCCATGTAACACTCCAAACAACAACACTTCAGGCAAAACCATGTAGTTGTTTCAGAGACAACAAATCAGCCGAGCAGGGAGCATGTTTTGGAGGATCATTTGGATTCTGCAATTGGTCAAATCATGTCTCTTGAGCATTAAATACCTTTATCCAAGAATGAAACAAAATAGTAGCCCCTTTTCTGTGTTTCCCCTCCAACCAATCCTACCAAGGATGAAAATTGTTTATTAGTGGAAGATTGGTATGATTCAGATTGGGAGGATGAGAATGTGAAAATTGTGCAAAAAGAGAAGTTGAATCTTAAAACAGGGCAGGCAGATGTGAAGGAAAATCATAAAGAAATTGGGGAAGAGGAGAAATTTTTTTTAAACATTATTGCTACGCAAGGCCTTGAGGAAGAATTTATTGAAAGTGAGTAAGATGTTTCAATGGAATGCAGTGATCCTCATTGCTCTACATGTCTAGAGCTTGCTACACTTTTGATGGAGGATCAGGATGGAAAAAAGGATGAGGTGACCCATGGTGAACCAAATGCAAAATCAGCAGCCAACAAGGTGGAAACCGAGTTGTTTGTAGAAGATACAGTATCAATTCCAAATCAGCATACAAATATCCACCTTCAAGAGGAAAGTTTGCAGGATGCCCATGTTCATGGGGAAGAGCTTCAAAAGAGTGGGAAAATCACAAGGATCAGCCTAATGGTTTCAAAATCCCCTTCCCAATCAGGTATTTGGCTAGCTTGGAGCCAAAATTAGAGTTGTAACTAGTCATGCTCATTTTAGAGCATGAGGATGAACTTCAAGGCACCAAAGGTCAGATCCATAACCTCCAAAGAAATACAGAGCAACTAAAGGAGGTAATCATTTTCTTTATGTTGATACTTTGATGGATAGAGTGGAGAACCAACTTCTAGATGGTTTTTCACTCTTACTTATGACCATGTTCATTGCAAAATCAATCACATGGTCTCAAATTGTGAGGAAAGGCAGCTACTTCTCACAACCTGTTACAGGATTTGTTTGAGTTTCTTTTACATCCGATTAGAGTAGGGTATGATAGGTTTTTTTCAATAGAATAAGTGTTTTATGCACACTCTACATGTTTCCACTTAAAACATGTATGATTTTCCTCTATGTACATAGTTTTTGTGGTGTGTTTTTGCTCTTGCGCAGTTCATTAGGAAGCAAGGTGTTCAGGGAGTTACAAGTGCATGTGATTCAAAACTCTGTAATGCTTCATTTTCTAAGAAATTAGTTCAGTTCAACTCTTCATACTTGGTAGAAATCAGATTTGGGATAGGTTTAGATGTTCATTTTTATCCCAACAAGTCACTTTGCAGAGGAAGGAAGAAATTTTAAGATTTTCCACTTGAATAGAATTTAGAAAATTTCTTATAAAAGGATGGAAAATTCGAGCAGAAAATTAACTCCAAGTCCGAACAGTAGTTCAAGTGGTCTCAAGGGGTAGAATTTCGAGTTTCAAATTAGTTTTCATGTTTACTAAGATGACTTCATTCCTAATTGATGCTTCAAATGGATGCTTCAAGGACACTAATCAACTCATCTAGCAGGCAAATGTCCCTGTGATTCACCAAATTATTATCCATTTTTACCCCTGGGAAAAATGGACAAGTTGGAAAAATTAGACTTAGGCAACTTCATGGAGCTTCAATGGAGAATTTTGACAAAACATGTAATTTTCATGTTAAATGGGCACTTGGGACCATCTTGGATGAATTTCCCTTCTCCTAAGCTTCATAAATCTATACTTAGTCAAATTTGAGCAAAAAATGGATAAAATTGGGAAATCTGGCTTTCGAGGCAATCTACTCCATTTTTTCTAACTTCCCAATCCAAGAAAATTCCAAAAGAGTTAGAAAAAATTGGGAAAAATGATAAAATTGGTCATTTCAGTGTATTGCAAGTCTAGGGGTGTGGGTGGAATAATTGCGGGTGGAACCAAGGTTCCCTGCCCTTGATCTGGGTTTGATTTTCAAAGGGGATTTTGGTTTGTGGGTTAATCAGATGTTCAGGGCCCAAATGGAACATGTTTTGTGGGGTTGTCAATTCCCCACGAAACCGATGTGTCCGCAATACAAAGGAGCATCAGGAGTTTTGTGCAATTGGGGAATGTGATGCGGGCACAAGTGGAGCATGGGGAGCTTGTTCCTCGTGGGAACGAGTAACCAGCTGAGGCCGTGGAGCCCATTATAAAGTGGAAAATACAAACCCACGAAGCACAGGTGACCCACTTCTTCCAGTACACCGAGTGCCACGAAAAATTTTAGTGGCTAATATTCGTAATTTGAATAAATGTAGGAATTCTGGAATATAAATTTTGTTATTTTTATGACCATGGCAGTGACCACATTTTTCCCAAAAATTTCACAAATAATAATTTGTCCCATGTGAATATCCAATAGATCTCTAATCCCAACATATATTTTTTATTGAATCTATGCGTGATAGATGGGTCAGGGTTTTAAAACATTCTTGGATCACCCATAAATCTATGGAACCTTCCTGTTCATTTGGTCTCATTCGCCGACATGTTTAGGAATTTTTTTAAAATTTGATTAAATTTGCCATATGTGTGTGTGTGTGTCCATTGTATATATGTGTGTGTGTGTGTGTGTGTGTATTTTATAGACACATACACACAAAAATCTAGATTGGAAGTCATTGAACCTTTAGAATAGCTGCCACATTTAAAAGACTCCACTAACTACCTAGGAAGCTGCAAAAACTTTTGATAAGCCTCAGCACATGAGGAGTAGCCAAGTGTCACCCATTCCAGGAACTTGAGTGTAAAGGTATGCAAAATGATCCCGAACACCTAGAATTGAATATCAGGTAGACATGTGGCAGGATTCAGAACATCCTGAAGGAAAAGGCATTCCATGGACTCCAAGCCTGCGGAATGAACCAATTCAATAAAGTTCCAGGTCTACAGTTAGACGAGGCAGAGTGAGAGTCAGGGAACATGTGGAAGACCTCCATTCAGACTTAAAATGTGTTTTGTTTAATAAATATCCTTCATGACAATGAATTAACCTTCATTCGCCACTCCATCTATAATTTCCTTTCAAAAAAATATTTTATTTCACCGATGTCACGAATGCAGATTTTAGATAATTCACCAACCCAATGAATCTAGTTCTGACTATATTCGGCATGAATTCTTTAAGTTTTTTTCTGACCGATTCCTTAAAATTTTCCCTTCTGAGTACCCGCAGGACCCAAAATAGCTGAAAAACAATGGACAATGGAATGCAGGGAATGTAGATAAATAAGGCCTAGATAACCCGATTTCACATGTAACCCCAAGGCCCGATATGGCCAATTTATCCGATCTGAAGGAGAACAAAGGAAAATAAAAGAGGTAGGAGAAAAATTGAAGTGCAGACTGTGATACGGTTAAAAGGCCTAAAACCCAAAAAATCTATAGAATGAGAAAAACAAAGACCTCGAACCCGTATGGAGATAACCTTTTCCCACGTGCACCAAATCTCAAAAAATATTATATGGTTGGATTCATATTTCTCTCTCCTACATCATGAAATCGTTTAAAATGGAAATTTGGTCGGGTTGGTGGAGAAAAACAAGGTGAAAAAATCTCCCAGTTCAAAATACAACATTCTAGGTGGGTAAAAGAGACATTAATGAAGACATGGGGAAAATTTCTTCTCTAACAAGATAAAGGAAATGAAGGTATGGGCTTTGCAAGGGTCTCTATGATGTTTTGCAGGCATTTACTAACCTTTGTTGGTTGGTGAAGCTTAAAATTCGAGTTCCCTTTTTCTCTTTCTTTTCTAAATTTCTATATATGTAACAAAGGGGGCCCATTTTTAAAAATTTGTTAGACATTTTGAAATGTTTCTCTCTCTTCTTCTCAACTGTTGGGTAGATTTTGAAGCTTAAAGCCTCATTTTTTAACATTGTAATGATGAATCTTCCCTCTCTTTCTCAGTGTAATGATCTGTACATCTTCATAGAGCAATAAATTTTCAATTTTGTGATTGTCTTGTTATCCTAGCTATGTTTATTATATTCTCTTGCTTCTCCTTCACACTTACAGGTATGGTTGTGCATATTTTGTTCTCATTGCAAACTTTAATGATGTTGTGCTTATGAAATTGGTGTATTGAGTGTTATTTTTGTTTGTGGCGCTTTGTCCACCCTCTCTATTTTCTCCCTTTTTCATCCATTTGAGAGTGTCCCAACCCCATTTTCTTGGTGTTATCACCTTTGTTAGTGTAGGATTTCCTCTTCATGCATCTTTCTAACCCTCTCTCTCTCCCTGGTCCCTTGGAATTGGTAGATTAGGATTAGTTAGTTATATTTTCCCTTCTAGGATTAGTTTAGCATTAGATTTAGGTATAGGAAGTCAGCCTTCTCCAAAGGTCCATCTCAAGTAGCAAGTCCCACAACTTGAGAGATGGTCCTATGTTAGCAAAAACTAGAGATCGACATAGTCAAATCTCAAGGTACTACTATTTGTGATAATAGATCCTCCTTGCAATGATCTTGATTACCTGCACATCAAAGAGAAACTCAACAAGAAAATTATTAGCACATAGGATGGTGGGTTGCCTGAAAATTCCGGTCCCGAGAAGTGAAAATTTCTTAGGATGTATGTCAACCCACTTTGATATAAAATAAGGATAAAATGATAATGGATAAATGATATGATGCAGAAAAATATGAACTGAAACTAGGAATCTGGGATGAACTAGCTAATATAAAATGAAGATCTGATAAGATTAAATGATGAAAGACAGAACCAAACTTGGGTGGGTCGGTGGTGACCCAAGACTGTCAGGAACAGTCGATGGTGACCGAGGTAGTATGATCCAAAAATAAATGCAAAAAAGGTATATCTAAAGGAATGGTATAAAGTTGATCTGGAATTGAAGATGATGTTGAGATGACACAGAGAGACTGGATCTGAGTGAAATAGAAATGATGCAAGAAAATTGATAGATATGATGAGAGAATGATAAATGTTGATTAGTTTGATGATGACTAATCTTGATTAGCGGAAACTGGATGTAATGCAAATGAGATTTGAGGCAATAGGTGTGTAGAATGGCAAGATTAGTATAGTTGAGGGGTTGTGGGATCAAAAAATAGTTAGTTGGTAGAATGGATGGAAGAAAATCAAACAGATGTGGATCAGGTCAATGGAGACTATGGTGAGTTGACGGCAATCATGCAAGGATCTAGCATTTTAAGGGATGTAAATGGATGGAAATGATGATCTGCATAAAGAAATATATGATGATTGATATGGGGGAAAAGCTCTTAGATGGTTGATGAACCTGCAAATTTGATGCCAAATAATGATGGGATGACAATGGGGACTCCAAACATGAAAAAGTGTGATACCAAACAAAGAGATAACTTAAAATCTCCAAAGGTGATGAAAATATCTCCATAGTAGCTCTAAGGTGGTGATAGCAGCTGCAAAGAAGAGCAAGAAATGAAGCCAAGATCACAAGAAAGATCAAAGTCTCAAAATTTGCATCCCAGTGAGAGGTTTTGTATGGTTGTATTTATAGGGCTGATGGCAACCCACATGGGTCACTAGTGACTACGGTGGTCCATTGATTTTGGCAATGGAAATATGATTAGCTCAATACAAAGAGCCCCTATGAGGTGACATTAAGGTTTCGGGTGGTTAATGCAGATTAGGGATGCTTAGGGAAGACAAAAGGGGGTTGGGAGATAAGAATGCATTAAATGGAGGTGGATGTGAACCTAGGAATGATAAAAATGAGCTTAAAGGAGGATAAAAGGATTAGATGAGGATTTAGGGCTAATTAATGGTGATTAGGGATTAATTAAATTAGATTAAGGGTGAATTAGGGGAAATAAAATAAATGATGGGTAAGATAGGAAGGTGGTAAATTTTAGTAAATGGGATTTAGGGGGGAAAGAGGATACCAAAAATTGGTGTCTACATTTGCATATGTTTTTATGGTTGTGATGTATTGATAAATCTTAATGGATAAGATAAGTTGAATGGTTGATGAATTGTTTAAAGTGAATGAAATTTTTATATGCCATTAATTCACCCCCCTCATGGTGGTTTTTCTTCCAAAAATTGGTATCACAGTGAAGTTCTCTTAAGCAAGCTTAACAAGCTTGAGGTGATCCTTTGAAGAACAAGATGGCTAAGCAGTTAAGGAAAGAGAACCAAGAGTTGAAATCTATGGTCAAAGTTCTTGAGGGGCAAGTATGTGCCCTAAAAAGTGGCATGGTCAAAGAAGCCAAGAAGTATGAAAAATAAATCATTAACATCGATACAGTAAATGATAATACCTTCAAGGAGATGGATTTTAAGGTTAAAGGTTTGACAGCTTGTCTCAAGGTCAAAGAAGAAGAGTATGAATCTCAAGTTGAGCTAGTGACAGAATCCCTAAAAGCTAAAGAAGAGGATTGTATTAGGTATGAATCTGAGATGAGGTCCTTAAATCCATAGTTTGAGCAGGTAACCAACAATTTGAATTCCTATGAGAAGTTTGAAAAGAGTTCAAAGGACCTAGATGATATTTTGAGCAGTCAAAAAGCTTCAGGTGACAGAACAGGCCTAGGTTTCATGGGAGACCTAAAGGTTGATGATACAACACAAGAATATGATGTTCATAGCAATGAGGATGCTAGCAAGGTCAATGTTAATAAGGCAAGCTCAAGTAGACAATCTAATACTGTGAGGTATGTTGGTTCTTTTCATGATTATTGTTATGCTTGCAATGATTTTGTTCATATGGCAAGAGAATGTGGAAGAAGGTTCTTCAAGAGTGAATAAACATGGAGAAATGGAAGAAATCACATTCATAATTACTCAAGAGGTATGCATCATGTTTTTTTCTAATTTTTTCACCAAGAAGGTCATATTGCAAAGTTTTTTCACCATGAGTCTCTAAGGAAATTCAAGAAGTTTGATGTTCCCAAAGTCAAGGAAGTATGGTTGTCAAAGTATGATCATGCAAATGAGGTCAAGAAAGATGGACCTTGTTGGAATAAAAATGGACTGAGAGGGGGGGTTAAATCAGTCCTTACAAACCAAATTTAATTTCATATTACTTATTTAAACCACAAGCCACTTATCCAACCATTAATGTGTGCACATCATCAAATAGCATACATGAAATCAACCATGAACGAGAGAATCAACACAATAACACAATATATAAGTGTGAAACCTTCATGGGAAAGAAAACCCACTTAAATACAATGTTTATATTGATATGTATCAAATTTAATGAGGAACCAATCCCATAAGGAGCACCAACCCCTAGTTTCGTAAATTTACAACCCTACAACGAACATCAACCCCTAGCTTTGTGAAGCACCAACTCCACAATGAGGCTAAAACCACCCAATATGATCAAGAAACCACTCAACCAAATTATGATGAATATATCTGATGTATGTTGCTGACACAACTAATGGAGATTACAAATTCATATCACACTCCTTCAAACCCTTATTCAAACCCTGAGTCTTCAAACTTGCATACTTTTTCACTTTCTTCACTCTTCAAAGAATAAAACACTTACACACACAATTTCTATCATTCTTCAACCTATCACACATTTTATAATATTTCAAAACATGTCTTTGTACCTAGAAAACTCTCACACCTAGGTCATACTTTTCATACTCACTCAACTAGTTGCAAATTACACAGAAAAATTCACTTTTATAAGCTCTTCTTGATTCAAATTCAAAATAGGTAGGTTTACCTAATTTAACTTGACCATGAAAACTTATTGAAATCCCATAATAATCATTAAAACATTCACAATTTACCCATATAGTTCAGTCATCCCAAAAACCATCCAACTTGTACCAAAAATCCTCAAAACCTCGTGACTAAGATGAGAAAAATCCCCTTATGCCAAAACTATTTTTATTAAAGCTCTAAAAATAACCACACATGTGTAACATGACATTTAAAAAATCATCCATGGTCATAATTTACTTTAATCAATCAAATTATTCCATTTAATGGGCCCACTGGCTCATTTCCTTCACAAAATAGTGATTTCTTGCACCATGTCTTTACCTTTGGGATTTAAGACCACTAAATATGAACTTAACTATGGCATGTGACAACTCTATGTAATTACCAAAAATTTTAGAACACTTCTAAGCAAGTTATACATCATGAAACATTCATTCTCTTAAACCACAACTACTTTTGTCCTCACCAAAACAAGCTTCCCAAAAACTAGTTTTGTAAACTCAACTATTTTTCACCCTTTTTGATACCTTCAAGGCCTATAAATGAATTCACTATATTCCTAATTCACCCCTCTTCACTTTCAAGGTTGTATAAATCATCAACTCATTCATCTCATGCCTCAAACAACTCAATCTTTCAGCAAAAGTAGTCCTATCCTGAAAAGTAAGAAACCTTATTTCTCATAAATTGACCTGGAAACCAAAACACATCAACTCATCATGAGAACAAAATTATATCATTGGAAATATCCCTAAATCCTCTTTCTATAACATATTGTAACTCCTTCCAAATCCAAGTTTAAGGTCTTCAACAAATCTCATCTCTGCAAACTCCCTGAAACTACCCCAAAACTACCCTTTGACTATTCAACATAAATGAAGCGTACTTTAAAATTTAATTACATCACCATGACCTAAAATCATCATGGTAATCAATAAAAACTCGTCATATTGATAAGGTAGTTTTCAACTCCTTTGGCCAACCTTGTCCCAAACTAAACTTCTTCATAAACAAGTCTATTTGAGTTGGGTCCACTCAACACCACAACCTTTACCATACCTTTCTAGAAACCTGGAGGAGTCCTCTACATGATCCAATAATCACCAATAAATTCTAGCCACTTATGATCAATTTCTCTCCTACCGCTTTTGGGCTAGGGTCTCAAACACATAAGAAGTTGTCTACCTTCTTAACATTCGTTCATAAAAATGTGACAATGAAATTACCTCATTATTTTAATGAAACCTTCTAGACTCAATTTATAAACATCCTTGAAAGCCACAAGCTCCCATTCAAAGAACACAATTCAGGGTGAACATCAGAAGATCCAATTCAAGCTGAAAATGACCTCCTTTTTGACCTTGTTTCACCTAAAACATCATAACTTGAAAAATTATCTTCAAAATGATTCCAAATTTTTATCACACCTCTTTTCATCATATCCAATCATTTTTATAGCTCAAATATCTCTCCATATATCCAACCTATCTCATTTGCATAGCTAGCCCTTAGGGTTTTACACTGTTTAGGCTAGGGTCAACTGAAACAACCTCATAACTCATCATAAAAACTCTCCAAAAGGTATTGAAATATATGGTACATCATGAACTAACTACCTACATACATCTATGAACTCATATGGCTCAAAAATGCATCATCATGCCTCCTAGCACCCATACCTGGTCCAAATGAGCACCTAAAACTTAGTCATCGACCTGTATCTACCCCCTGAAACTCATGTTAGTTCCTAAAAACTCCCCAAAAATTATCTCCATGCTTCCAACATGCTCCTCAAGATATCAAGAAGCTTCATCATCCATGTATTATCACCTAGGCTAGCTAGGTCACCTGATTAGGCTTGGAAGAACAAGCAATTCTCACTAAATCAACTCATATAATCAAGAACATACCTGAACCTCAACTTCATCAACACTCTGAGCATCATTTGACTCTACTCTATCATCCACTTTTTCATTAATGGGGTTTTACATCAATTATGATACCTAAAACACAAAATACCAACTAAGCCATTCAAGCATTGCAAAGAATATGATCTTGTTAATACAATCAAGAAGTTAGTTGTTGTAGACAAGGATAAGAAGGAGAATGAGACATTCAATAATTCATATCTGGTAGAAAGTAACAAATGTATGTTTTCCATGATTGAGCATGATTCAGAGGTTTAAGTGCTCCAAGAGAGACATGTGTGTTTAACAACTATATAGTTAGAAGAGTAAGAGAATGATAAGATGGTCATCAAGCCTAATGTGCCAAAGGAGAGCAAGAGGATCTTAAATATTGACTGCAAGTTGGATGAAAATAAGATTGATATTTGGGAATCTCCTGAGTTTGCATTGTTTTAGTGCTCTAAAGAAGTATAGGTGTCTTCATTAGGATTCATGGAGACATTCTTCATTCATGAGAATCAATGAGGGTTTTTCGATATCATCATGAGTCTTGTGATTATTATGCAAGAATGTTAAATGAAGGTGGTCGAGATATGTCTTGTCCTTATTTTCTCTATATCACTCATGAGGTTATGTCACAGTTTTGAAGTTTTGTTTAAAAGACAGTTAGATAGGATGAAGGAGTGCATTATGCATGATTAAGCATAAAATTTGTATCTTAAGGTCGTGTTTGAGTTTGGGAAGCATTATCATGAGAAGTTAAGTATTCCATAAGGTCCAAGAAGGTGTGTAGCTCATGGAAAGGGTTTGTAAGTTGGAAACAGTGCTGGTACATTGAAGTTGAATACTTAAATAGATAATCATTTATGTAAGAAGATGACAGGTTGTATGACTGAGTTATGTGAAGATGATTAAGGATCAAGTGGAGAAGTGTTTCTGTGAAAAAAATATCATCAATCATGATGATTTAGCAGCAAAGTTTCAAAATGGTTCTATGTTCTTCGATAATAATTGGAAGAAGTCTATAGATAAGTTATTAGTATGGTATACTCTATATTGTGACCCAATGAGTCTTATTAGTCATATTTGTTATGTCAATAAAGAATTGATTAGTTAACCTGAGAGTATAGTTTTTTAGGAATGTTTAACATTTCTAGATAAGGTGCTTCAAGGAAAGTTTATAAGATTTCAATAATCTTGGATAGTCTTGAATGTTGGTTTGAAGATTCTTCTGGAGTGCTTGAGTGACTGTATCTTCAAAGAAGTTGGTTCATAGGTTCGAGTACAGTCATGTAGCAAGATCACGGGATCTGAGTTATATTGGAATCTTGATAGTTGTGAAATAAGATCATATTGGGCTCTTGAAGGTCTACATATTATTTAGGGTTGATCTTGGTACAGTCAAGAAACTGCAAGGTATTTTTAGTGTCCTAAGGACTATTTTTTGTTTATTTCTCTTGAAGTGAATATTGGTCTATATGTTCTTAAGCTACAGTCATGAAAATCTAAGTGAGTCATAGGTGAGTGTACCATGGTGAAGCATCATGTGGCTTATAAAGAATTATTTTCAATCATGAAACCATGTTGAACTATAAGAGCGTTCTTTTGATTATGAAGTATCTAGGCAGGGTACATAGAGGATATAGTGTTTGAAGATCTCTGATCTAGGACTAAAGAAAGTATGCAAGAAGATAGGCAATTTCAACAAAGTGTTGTGAAATTTTGTGCATTATCAGTTTCTATAAAATTCTTGAATATTATCACAAGGTATGTTTGATGGATGATCTAATTAGTTCCATTCATGACAATTGTGTTACAATGAGAATTTATGCTCTGGATGGAAATAGTCAGTTTGAAGATGTAAGATATATGAGGGGTTACCTAATATAGTTATGAGAGTCTTACAAAATGTATTTTTATGTAGAAGTGAAGGCTCTACATGCTTCAAGAAGACTCGGTTATATAGGAAGACAACTTAGAAAGAAAAAGGTAGCTAGAAGTAGAGTATTTTGAGTTTAAATGTCAAATCTGGGTATGACCTAAAGTACAGTGTGTATTCATGATGGTTCAAGAGATAAGTTGTAGTGTCTCAGCTTGAGAAAGATAGGTAGCATGTTTTGAGCATGTAATTGTGTCATAATTTTCAAAGGGAGCTTAAAGATAAAGTTTGTGTGATACAAAGAGATTGGGTAATGCAAAGAAATGTGCTTCAAAAACTGGTAAGTGTATGTGGTTTGAGTTCATATAGAAGATATATATCAGTTGAGAACAATTTAGTATGAGACTACTATGAGAAGATGAATTGTGAAAATAGGATGAGCTTCAAAGTCTTTGGATATTTATATGAGGTGTGATTTTTTGATGGGAATCAAGAAGATTTGAGCAAGATTGCAAGTAGGTTGGATGTTTTTGAAAAGTATGAATAGATTAAGACTGTATCTTGATATCTAATATGGGTTTGAGACCTTGGGGTACAATAAATTGGTCTATAAGACCAATATGTCCTTTTGTGAATATGAAGATTACCCTAAGTGTGTTTTTGAGGTTTGAGATTGAGTGTTTGGTCTTAGGGGAATTTTGATGCTCTTAATTGCTTGAGTCAAAGGTAAGCAAGTTAATCACTCCTTCTAGTTAATAGTTTTGCATTGGATCGCCGGTATCTCTTGTTTGTTGAGAAGTAAAGGAAAAAGGAAGATGGTATTGTGTCTTAACTGGCATAACATGAAGTGATAGTCCTTAAAGGCAAGATATTATTCCCTAAGTTTGTAGATCTGATTTGAAGATGGCAGGGTTATAGGTCTCAAATCTAGGTTTGATTAAGTTAAGATAGGTATGAATGGTTCTAGTAAGGTTTGAAGAATTTATAAGGACTTTTGAAGTGTTTGAAAGCAGGATGAAGGGTAAAATATGATCATAAGAGTATTGTTTGCATCAAGAATCCAAGGTAAGTTGATGGTTAAGTTGCATAAGCAAGTAAGGATAGTACTAAAAAGGTTTGCATATGTTCATTCATTATATGCCGTCTTGAGGGTGTCAAGGACTTAGGGGGAGTCATTAAGGTATGTTATCAATTAAGAAGATATGCACAAGTCAGGAGAAGTTGTGAAGTAGTCAGTCCATTAGCTCCATGAGTAGGTATATTGATCCCAACAGGGTTGAAGCATCAAGAAGATGGTGAAATTGGGTAAGGTAAGGTTGTTCATTAGTATCTAATTGAGTGTTCCATGAGTTGATTGGTTTGAGTACCAAGAAGGCACATAGAGTTCGACAAACATGAAGATTGTGGTAACAACAGTAAGTTGAGCAGGTAAGATATTTCGGAGTGCTTTTCATGAAGATATGCATGACATAGGGGGAGAATGTTGTGTTCTCATCTCAAGAAAGCAGGAAAGCTATCATAGAGGTCATGAGACATGAAGAGATTGGTGATAGATCTAAGAAGTGTTGTTTGGTCCTTGAAAGGTAAGAGGTTCATTGTTTCTTGCAATGGTATAATGAGTTTGGTCTATTGGCATCAATTTTATGCATGGTCAAGGTCTGAGTCAGATTTGAAGGTGTGAAAGTTTCTCATTCATTATAGCAGTATGAAAAGTTGAGAAGGCAGGTAAGTGAATTCTTCTGATGTTGTCCATTTTCTAAGGGGGGGCGGTGTTGCTCAAAGATTCAAAATTAGAGTTGAAGGTCAAATGGACTTTAATTGTTTTGGTTGATGTTTCCAACCAAAATATGAAGTTATTGTGTTTTCAAAAGAATGTGTTGAAGGTATGTATCTTTGTCATTAATGTCAAAATGGGGAGAATGAGTTGATGGAATGTGTGTACCTTAGTGGGACTTTGAGCTTTGTGTGTTTTTCCATCAATGGGTTTTCCATCAATGACAAAGGGGAAGATTGTTGGCAGTGTGTTGTCATTGATGTCAAAGAGAGATGTTTTCATTGATTTCATTAGGTGTCACTGATGTCAAAAGGAGTATGGATTATGAAGGTTGATTGGTAGTGTTAGGTTGAGGTTGCTTGAGTTGATGAGTTGCTTGATTTTGATGATATTTTATGGGTTCTTGAATAAGTTTGATGGCTCATAGTGACTTGTAGAGGTGATGTAGTGTTAGGAGGATGTTGTGATGATGTCATGCAGTGTGATGAAGGCCCTTGGAGGTTGTCAAGAGTGTCAAAGTGATTAGAAGCAAGGTTAAAAATTGTACCCATCCTAGCCCTTCTAAAGGGTTCTAAACTATCAAAGAAGTGTACCAAAAAAATTACCCTTCAAAACAATTCAAAATATAAAAATCAAATGACACACGGAAGTGGAAATATTTATGAAAAATAACAAATGAAGAGTTGTTTCTAAAAATGTTCTTCCATGTCTCACACCACTCATAAACTAACAATATTTAAAATTATAGCCATTCACTAAATCCCAACAAGGAGTACTAAGAGTATAGTAAAAATAGTGCCATAATTTTTTGCATAAATTCACATTTGAAGATTGAAAAGTTAAAATTACTAATAGATTATTACTAAAAGCAAAATTACTAAATGTTGTATGGAGGATTTGATTACAACTTATTGTCTTAGTGCAGAGACAACATTATGGAGTCACGACTCACAAGACTCACAAGACCACTATCGGTTAAGAATACATAATCATAATTTGGATTGTGCCTTACCAACATTATTTTGATTATATGGGCCTAATATTTTACCAACTTGGGGTTGATAAAGTTCATCATCGAATAGAATCATTCAAATAAACTCAAAGCAACAAATTCCCACCAATAGAACATGTAAATTTGAGTGGTTTAGGGTTTTTGAAATGAAGGTCTGTCAACATGACTGGCTAAGGAAGATATAAGAAGTACCTGATAAAAAATACTTTATTGAATTTTGTTACCACAAATACAATGCCCATAAAAAATAAGTCTCACTTTACAAAGAAAAATGAGAATTGAAACTTGAAAGGAGGATAACGGGTGGATTTGATGAGAGTTAGGATTTTTTAAGCACAAGATTCATCTGCAAGGTCTGTTAGACTGAATCTATACATTTCAATATTTTTGTATAGTAATTTGTTAATGTAAAATAGTTCTTAAATTTGTAATGTAAGAAATTAAAAAATACTTAGTAATACTTTCTTTAAAACACTTGGATTTGAATTCTCTAAAATAATGCACCTATCTAGGTCTAGTTTACTCTTGCACACATCTTCTACTACCACTACAACATTGAAATACCCCTGCATACCAAAATATTCAATAGCTACTACTATATACTCTTATGGCCTTGTAAACTATTTTTATTTGTATTTATTTTTATTTTATTGAGGATTAAGAATGTCTTTCTTTCTTTATTTTTTTGTTCACACCCTAATTTTACTTAAAGATTATAAATCATTTTCCTTTCATTGTGTATTTCAACATTTATGGTTTTCCATAAATAGAATGGTGCTCACAAGAAAAAATGTTTAAATTCATGGAATCCAAGGATACAAGATAGGGAATAAGATTCTACATTATGAGGGAATAAATTGTGTATGAACATTCAAAAGAAAAACAAGAACCCGCATTGAGAAATAATAGAGTCAACTAAGATTTAGAATCACTTACAGCTGGGGGGATCACATGGATAATTATTCTAAGACGTTCAACTAGTTAGTTATGTTGAAGTGGTGTTAACATTTCTCCTAGATACCAATAACATAAACCAATAACTAGAAGAAAGGAGTGGTAAAAATGTCAGTAAAGGGTATTGTGCTACTAAATACGGTAAACATATTGCAATGCACAATGTTAATGTTTCCATTCACAATGGCTCGCCATCATCTTCAAAGTCCCTTTACCTATTTGGAACAACCACACATTTCATAGACACAATTCATGTAAACTAGTATGTACATTTTATTGACTCTGGATATATTTGATATCGGTTTAGAATTAATGTATAATATATCTTGTAATTGATTGTAGCCAAAATACCCTTACCTATGATATTTTGTACTCAAATATAATTCCTCATTTTTAAAATTTATTAATTTTTGGGACGTGTATACTTGATTTAATCTCGTCATACGAAGTGTTAATTTTTTTACTATTCTTCATTGTGGAAGGGTTGGTTGAAAATATACCCTTCACATTGAAATTTTGATTAGCCCTTCAAATTTGATCCCTAATGAGAAGGTCACTTTTGGCGAAGCAAGCATGTTTAAGTGGCCTAGTTAGAAGGTTTAATGAGCCTAATGAGGTGTGCAGGTATGATTTCAGCTTGTAAATGCAAATGTGAGCCATGTCATAGTTGTGGTAAGTTGTTTCTAACATGTTGGTGAATTTTGGGGTCAGTACTTTGAGCATATTGCATGGAAAGTGAGTTTTAGGTTTGTTCATAGACCTAGTCCTTGAGAAAGCATGCCATAGTGAAATGAGTTGCACTATTTTCAGCATGGTGATGCAAATTTTATCATTGGAGAAGGTGGATTAGGTTGTTCCTAAGGTGTGGACCAAGTTCCAGGTCCTGGAATGCAATATTAAGCAAGTTATGTGATTTTTCCCTTACGGAGTTTTTGGAAGTGAGAATTTGAGGTCGAGTTGGACAATTTGATGCTCATTGGCACGTGAAATATTTGCACGGTGGTTCAAACTCTTCATGGTAGTAGGGAAAGAGTGTTGAGATGTCATTACAAGCATTAGTTTGAGATTTAAGGGACAAAGCTTTATGAACAATCGTTAAGAAGATAAACAACTGTTTAACCCTCTTAAAACCCTAGGTCAAAAGTGATGGAGGAGATATTGAGTATACATGCCTAGAATGGATTGTTGTTGCTAGTATGATTATTTGAGGTTGTATGGGACTCTCTCAGCTTTCTCTAAGTGCAAGTTAGGTGTTTTGGATGTGTGTGGACCCCACTCAAAAATGGAAGTTTCTAAAGAATTCCAGTTTGTTCTCAAGTTTTGCATTGGCCCTAATAACTAAATTGGTTGTGGATGAATTGTGAGATCTATTCAACATGTCCATGATGGTTTCAGATCGTGGTTGAACCCTAAGGAGGTTTTTACAAGTTCATTTTGCAAGACTAGTTTTGGGGCAGTTTTGGGCAGTTTTAGGAGGCCTGTTTGTAGAAGCTTTTTGGAGGTGCTTCAATGTGATTTACGGAATCTTATGCACTTGGCGATGACCCTAAGGTCATGAGATTTCCATTGATATATTATACTTGCATGGATGAGGTGATTTGATGAGGTTTTGAGCTTCATTTCTAAAAACTAGTTTTGGGGCATGTTAGGTGTCCTTGTTCTCAAGTGGCTTCATGAGGTGAGATGATGGTGTCGAGGTTAAGAACTTGTCGGACTTTGTTAATGGTCTTAGATACCCTGTCTAATTGTTTTACAAGTTTTGGTGAAGATGGTTTTAATGATGTTCTTATGTTGTTAAATTATAATTTGCCATATGATGGCCGACATAGTTGTATTTGGGGCTTAGGTCATGTATTTAAGCAAGTGTTAGGGTTGTGGATGAATTGTGAGATCTATTCAACATGTCCATGATGGTTTCAGATCGTGGTTGAACCCTACGGAGGTTTTTACAAGTTCATTTTGCAAGACTGGTTTTGGGGCAATTTTGGGCAATTTCAGGAGGTCTGTTTGTAGAAGCTTTTTGGAGGTGCTTCAGTGTGATTTACAGAATCTTATGCACTTGGCGATGACCCTAAGGTCATGAGATTTCCATTGATATATTATGCTTGCATGGATGAGGTGATTTAATGAGGTTTTGAGCTTCATTTCTAAAAACTAGTTTTGGGGCATGTTAGTTGTCCTTGTTCTCAAGTGGCTTCATGAGGTGAGATGATGGTGTCGAGGTTAAGAACTTGTTGGACTTTGTTAATGGTCTTAGATAACATGTCTTATTGTTTTATAAGTTTTGGTGAAGATGGTTTTAATGATGTTCTTATGTTGTTAAATTATAATTTGCCATATGATGGCCGACATAGTTGTATTTGGGGCTTAGGTCATGTATTTAAGCAAGTGTTAGTGGCTCATTTATGTTGTTGATAAGAGGATGGAAAAGTGTGAGCCAGAGGGTTGACTAAAGAGGTGAAGGAGGTATGTGTGACCATCAAGAGAGGGTTGAGAAGATGATGTGATGTTCTAAAGAGTGATCAGATGTTGGAGAGATAGGTCATTGGACCTAATCAACTTGAAAGAATAAGTGTTTAAGCAAGTTGGTTTGGTGGGGTGTTTTGAGAAGGATAGATGAAAAAGTGAGCTTCATGGTGTCATCATCAGTTGAAGCAAGCTTTCAGAGGTGAAAAACACATCATGTGGCTTTGGTTTGTGTTGAGTCATCTAGGGGGTTGGTTCCTCCTTGTAGGGTGGGTGCTCTACTCAAATCAAGAATTGGTGCTCCTTGTCAAGTTGGTGCCTCACTAAACCTAGCGGTTGGTGCTCTTTGTTGGGTTGGTGCTCAACTAAATTTGAAACATGGCTATGATAAAATTTTGTTTTAGTGGGTTTTCTTACCCTTGATGATTTCCCACTTAATTTTGGTGTTCATGTGTTCTCGTGTTCCTCTTGCATATGTTTTGATGGTTGTGTTGTATTGATAAATCTTAATGGATAAGCTAAGTTGAATGTTAATGTTTAAAGTGAATGAAAATTTTATATGCCCACTGATTCACCCCCCCCCCACCCCTCAGTGGTTGTGCTTCCAACATCATCAGTATGGGGAGTGTGGTGTAGATCAACGTTCTTCGTGAGTTGTGTTCTTTCCTACCCCTCGGGATACGTCTACTTCAAACTATTGATCAAATTAAAGTTTGCTAAACTTTTGCACTATTGACACCATTGATTGTCTCCGTGAATGGAGTTATTCTCGTGAATTACATGTCAGGTTTTTTCCAATGATCGAGCAATGGACCTAGACTACTATTGCATAATTGAATTTAATTGACTTTTTGTCTATTAAACATCTATTTCAACATTGTGTTTGAGTCTTGAGCCATGTTTCTTGAGACACCTTGCATCATGTGTTAGCTCTCTTCACTTTCCTCGGTGTTATTGGTTTTTGGGTAAACTTGCAGTGATACATCTCATCCACGGCTTTTTTTTCCAATTATTTGTAAATAGGTATTTAATTTGGCCTCGTTACTGAAACCCATATTTGAGAATTTATCTTAGATTTTTTCTTTCCTCTCTCCCCAATCTTGCATTTTAGGGAAGGTGTTGGGGTTGTGTGTAGTTCACATTACAACTAGAGTTAAGCTTAAAATCAACGAGTTTTATTGATGGAGATAACACTAAATGTGCATGTTTACTTGTTTAGTGCACATTCTTAGGGGATTCTCCTATTTTAAGGTTTCTCAGAGAAACCGAGTGTTTGGAGAGAAACAACCTCCCCAAACCATTCAAACTTGGGCACTCCCTTTGTAAAATAATACGGATTGTAAATATGGAGAGACATTTGGTCTAATCTTGTACCGTGTTTAATGGCTTTGGCTTGCTTATTGTTGTAATGGTTTGTTGAAGAGATCATGCCATGAGAGTATTGAACACCCCCATAGTGGTTTAGCAGTTTTGCCATCTACTATTGAAAAGGTTCTTAAGACCATAGCAAATGACTAAAACCACTCCCACAAGGCTTTTATGATGTAATTGAGTTCTTGGGGGTGATTTTAGCCATGTTGACCATCCTCCACACATGCAAAGAAGTCATTAAGTCACCACCCCAAATACACACACAAGCCGCACGATTTTTGGGTGATGCAAAATTACTTGTGACTAAGATCCGCCTACATCAAGGGGGGCTTTCAAACAATGAAAATGGGGTATTCTAAGCACAAAGAAAGGGGGTTCCACAAAGGGGACACATGTAAACTCCTTTAAGTGATGTTTTGCAGGTTGTAGTAGTATAAGTGTGTTTGGATGCTAAGAGTATTTGGAATAAGAGCATTGTAGCTCATAGTAAGGGGAATGGGTGCTTGTGTGCATAAGAATGTATGGAAGGGCAGCCGAGTTGTTAAGTATGTCCACTTGAAAACTTTACAAAGCCATATGTGTAAGTGTTTAAAGGCAATGTCGCCATGTTATGATGAAAAATGAATTAATTAATGTCTTGTGCACTAATCTTGTGTTGACTTTGTAAGGTGTTCACTTTGATCTAAATGTGGGTCATCAAATGTTCATTCAACTAACAACCCACCTTGTCATCACCATTCTAATTCAATTTATGAGATTTTTTTGTGTACTAACAGTTTTTTTTATCATATATTTTTCCAATTCAATCTATCATTGAAATCTTCATTATAATTGACTTGTTCTACTAAGCAATTATCAAAGAATATTGTATTGTTCAAATATCTTAAATTCGCCATCTTCATTTTGGTATATATTTACATGCATAGATGCATCTGCACATACATAAATATATACAATCATGCACACATGCCGCATACATAAATATATACGCTCATGCACACGTGCAGACATGTGCATTCTTGTGCACATGTACACCCTCGCAAGCACACAAGCAACACACTCACATATACACAACAACAAACACGCACACACATGAGCACACACACCAAGGAAGTGCAGAATCCCACACAGCTGCATGCACACCCATGCACTCACCCACCAAAGCATGCTCTATCTTAGTTTGTTATAATGTATCAAAATCTTGCACATGCATACACCTACATCTGCGCCCAAGCATATGTCCACACACCCACAAAGCATGCTCATCATGACTTGAGCTCTAATGTTGTGTCAAAAACATACACACCTATGTCTCGAAAAGAGGCCTTGTATTTACTGAAAAGAATAGGATGTGTCTGAAAATTACTGAAGCCCATTGAATGGGTCTCTTGAACCACATAGGTTTTTAGTGAATATACATTTTAACATTAAAGCTATACGTGGGTTTAAGCTTGACTAGTGGAGAATATTGGCTAATAAATTTCCCACCAAGGTTCGTTTCCTAAACATACCAAATAAGAGAGGAATAGGTCTCTTGAACCACAGGTTTTTAGTTAATATACATTTCAACATTAAAGCTATAACCAGATGGGCTTAAGGCTGACAAGTGGAGAATATTGGCTAATAAAGATCCGACCAAGGTTCATTTTTCCGAACATGCCATAAAAAATGAAACCGCCAAGTGAATTTCGCATGGTAGAAACCCTCTAGAACCTCTGCACTAAGACAAACGAGTCAGGTTATTTGTCCACCCGAACCAATGGATCAGTTTGTTCTCCAACAAAAACAAAAATCTAAAAAATAAAGCTATATACTTACTTAAAACTTATTTTTCACAAAACACCACCTTTAAGATATAAACTGAAGATGCATGCAATTAGGAGCCCCATAGCTAAAATTTGAGATTAATTTCTAGATAGGGCCAACAACATGCTTAAGCTCAAATTGTGTCCCGTTTAAGTGGCATACTTCTCAAAAGAATGATAGCTTTGATTAATTTTGGACTGAAGTTTCTTCACACTGAGGGATGACCTCTATTAGAAGTCGTTAAGCTGCGTATGTTTGTCTTCCAGTTAGATGAACATCAATCCAAACACAGAAGGGGACAAAAATGGATTCAACTTGTACTGCACTAAAAGATACAGAGAATCCCATGACAAGGAAATTATCCATACAAAGGGAACAATGGGAACAGAGAATCCCATGACGAGGCCATTAATTGGGAACATTATCTACAGAGACAATTATCAATACAACGGGAACAATTTCTCCACAAGTATATTGTACGAGATAAATGAATTGCTTCATAGACGGGACCTTCTAAAATTTCCAAATCATGAATACCTCGTCTATGGGGTTCTTTAGAGAAGTCCATACAGAATCTCTTTGCCATGTTTTCTGAAAATAGACTTGCAACAGTGAGACTGCAGATCCACTTCATGAAATCCCTTATTTTTTAAGCAAGAATGCTGCTTTAAGTCCAGGTTCGACCATGATGCCCCTTGCTTCATAATCAACAATGAACTGCATAGCTGAGATTTATTCCATCAAATTCTACATCTAGCAAGAATATGGGAAGAAAATGTTGCACTGCATCAGAAAGTCAAGTAACTGCAGAAAGATCTAGATGGTTCCACTACTTATGGCCAGTTTTTCTCTTGTGACGACTGAAGTCAGAAACAAATCGGAAGGTTTTGCCACAGCTTGCAATTGGACAAACATAGGGACGCTCTCCAGTGTGGACACGAATATGCTCAGTTCTTGCCCATGGCCACTTAAAAGTCATTTCGCAACCTTTCCAGGTACACTTAAGAGGCCTGTCATCTAAATGGACACGTCGGTGTTGTAAAAGGTATTTGTGTGAACCAAACCGTTTCCCGCATCCCTTGACAGTGCAGGCATTGCGCTTGTGCACAAGAAGTTCCTGTTTCGTTTGGAAACTCATAGTACATCCTTCAATGTCACAATGATAGAAACCCTCATCTTCTTCATCCTTATAAATAGCAGATTTTGTTATCTTCTTTCCTGAGGATACCTTTTTGGCTGAGGACCGGCACTGCTTTCCAGGTACCTTGTACACATCTGCAGCTACCATGGGTACATTTTCTTGCATTGTTCTAGTTCTCAGCCGTGTTCGTGGCCCTGAAGGTGGGTGGAGACCTGGAAATATAATAAAAACAACATTCATTGGAATCAACAGATAATCAAAATTAAAATCTTGCCAATTAGCAGAAGGAAAACAATTTTAAACTCAGAAGCTACAAAAACAATTTAAAGATGAGATTAAATACTAACTATGAACAGAATGTTAAAAACTACAGTGTATGCTTCTATTAGGATTTGGTAGCTGTCAGGTCATCTAATTTAGAAGGGAAATGTAAACTGATATGTTCTTTGCAAGCATCAAGGTCACATGACATAAGTGCTTCAGTACCTGGAACTAAATGCTCTTCAGAACCCACCACGTTATTTTGTCCTTGCCTCCTTTCTGCAGGATTTGGTAATACTTCGACACTATGGGTCCACCCTGTTTGTTTCCTTCTTTTGTGACTTGATTTCCCTGCAGATGTCTCCTGAAAGGAACTTGGTAGCCACAATCTGGATCCAGTTGCTGCAGATGATAACTGTTCATTCTGTTTATATGAATCAACTTGTTCAGATGAAATATCACCACTCTTTACATGCTCCGAGGAATCTAATATTCTGTCCTCGAAAAGTTGAACTGTCTTACTATCACAAGTTAGTTCTACGTTTGCTTTTCTTTTCCTAGATAAATTTCTATTTACATATCGATTTTGTATATTACTCGTGACAGGAAAAAATAGCCGTTCATCACAAGTTTCTTTTGCAATTTCCTCACATATGCTTTTACCGTCTGAAATTAGAATTTTCTGTTTTCTAGGGTGTCCACAAGATCTACCAACTTCATTGCATCCTATCTGGTTGCTTACAAAAGCAGGTTCCTGTTGAACATTAAGCCTCCCTAAATATCGATGAACTTGCTTAACCATCCAAACTTTCCCACACCATTTTCCTGCGACTGTAAACTTTTTATGTTTGCTTACATTTCGTTTACAATCTTTTGCTCCTCTTGGTGAATAGCAAGAATGTGATTTCCCCAGAGGCCACTTAAGATTTGGAGAATTACAACCATCGAAAGCACTGCTGCAAAATAATGCATTCAATACTCTACTGAAGGGCATTTCCTTACTATAAATTGGCGATTTACTAAGCTTCACACTGTATTGCAAATTCACACCGAGTTTTGCAGTCCAGTCCCTGCCTAGTTCTGCATCGGTTTCCTCTTCAATGGCAACAGAAATCATTTGTAGATCATCTTCAACTGCATTTCTAAGGGGAATGTTCTTCCATGAATTATAAACACCGATTTCTTTGGCAAGAAATTTTGCTTGTTCTTCTATTTTTACATAGTCTGCAATTAGCAACAAATTAAAGACAGTTAGATACATAAGATAATCAATACACAAAAAAGGAAAAATCCATACCCATAATGTTAGAGATTTAGAAAACAAGGAGCTGAACATATAAAAGTCACTGCTTAACATTTTAATAAGTTTGCATGGATCACGATTTGATTGACTGCATGAATGAGGGAAGATAGAATTGTTGTGGACATCCTTTTAAGTGCAAGTTGGAATTTCAGCCCATAGCCTCGGAAGCTTGAAATCAAATCAACAAGATAGATATGCATCTTCTCAGGCTGCTCTAGTCAGACAAATTCCATAGTTATTACAGCATAATGTTGATGTCAAGCACGTGACAAAGTCTTACACCATGTATGAATGGGTTTCAGGTAAATATCCATATCTTCAATGAAAATTTCAGATAGCAATTGTTGTATCTCAAAGTAATGTGATGTAAATGCTGCCTATATGGTAGGGTCTTCTGGGTTAGCTTCATCTACTGTTGGGTATAATGTGGACTGTGCTAGTTTATAGTCATGGGTAGTATATTTGTACTGAAAAACTTACAGGTTTTCAGCAGCAGGACCCTAAGTTGGGAGCATTTTGAGGGTATTTCCCTTGAAAATTTTCTCTTGCATTTCTAGGGGGGGTGTTCTTCTATGAATTATAAACACCGATTTCTTTGGCAAGTAATTTTGCTTGCTCTTTTATTTTAGGATAGTCTGCAATTAACAACAGCGTAAAGGCAGTTGGATAAATAAAACAATCAATATACAAAAATAGGAAAACCCGTATCCATTGCATTAGAGATTTAGAAATCGTGGAACTGAATATATAAAAGTCAGTGGTTAACATTTCGATACATTTGTATGGATCACAATTTGATTGGCTGCATGAATGAGGGAAGATAGAATTGTTGTGGGCACCTTATAAGCATAAGTTGCAATTTCAGCCCGTAGCCTTGGAAGCTCGAAATCAAATCAAAAAGATAGATGTACATCTTCTCAGGCTTCTCTAGCCAGACAAATTCCATAGTTATTACAGCATAATATTGATGTCAAGCACATGACAAATTCTTCAACTATCAATGCATGGGTTTCAGGCAAACATACATATCTGCAATGAGAAATTCAGATACCAATTGTCATATCTCAACATAATGTGATGCAAATCCCACCTATATAGTAGGGTCTTCTGGGTTAGCTTGATCAACTGTTGGGTTTAATGTGGATTGTGCTAAGTCTTATTTATGGGTGATATATCCGTACTGAAAAACCTCAAAGGTTTTCAGCAGCAGAACAGATCCTAAATAGGTGCATTTTGAGGGTGTTTCCCTTGAAAATTCTCTCTTGAATGTTAACACTACTTTTGGCTTCTTAGACTTTGTTAGAAGACATTATCAGACGAAGAATGAAGAGGAATTGGATTCCACACCAAATAAATGTGTCCTTTATATTATTATGCTGGGTGTAGTTATAATGTAGTTGTAACAGTTAACAGTTAGAAAACCAAAGTCACAAGGTTCGTGTTCGTGTTCGGCAAGGATAAAATTTGAAAGAAATTCGCTAGCCAATATATTTCAGGAAAAAAAATCGTCAATAAGTTAGAAGAATATAATTTAATTAAAAAATAATAATATTTAATTTTTTAATTTAAGATTAAATCTAATTAAAATACCTAATTTCTAACATAATTTATGTTAATATCTTAAATCTGAAACTAGAACTTAATACTAAACGATCTATTAATAAAAATTAATATCTAATAGCTAAATGAATATAGTGAAATTAATGTATAATGTCTAATATTTAAAGACATTAATATTAATACTTTGAATGACATAACTTCATCCTTTTCAAAGTTAGTATTTATTAATATACTAATATATACATATTTATATTTGCATATAAATATCTTAATAAATTATTAATCAAATATTAATGTTTCTAAAACTAAAATTATAAGTAATTTAAAAATCTAATGTCTAAAGTTCATGTTTTTTAAATTAGAATTGAAGAGAAAGAAAAAAACTAATTTAAAAAGTTGAAACCTAATGCTAAAGCCTAATCATAAAAATTAATATAACAAATACGAGATTTAACAAAGCTAAAAGTATGATAAAGTTGATTCTTGAAAGAGAAGACTAGTTTAGAAAATTTAACCTAACAGTTTTTGGCCCTATCGTGAATGTCGAGTATTGAATGGCGGCTATGAATAGCAAGAGCTCCAATCCTCCAACAGTGGAATCGATCAGCCAACTAGTTGCAGTATGTTCAGTTGGGTGTGGCATCTATGATGAACAACACTCGTCACTCACAATAACTTGCGCTCAGCACAGCAAACAGGGAAGTTATAAAAGAAGTGGAGCATGATTGCAAAAGCTCTAAAACAGTTTTTATCTACCTTTTCTAACGATTTCAGGTTTTGCATTTGAACTACCTCATCCAGATTCATACTGTACGAATTTTATGGCAAATTTCGACAATTTTCTAAGGTTTTTATTAAGTTCACTGAATTTCGAATTTCAAGGAAGAAATTCGACGAACCCTGTGACATAGTAGAAAACTACCAACTAACATGTATGAGTATAAATATGTTCATTATGTTCAATGCCCTTCCTTAATGATCAGACCGGAAACAACTCTAAGTTTGTTCCGAAATTTTACACACAATATGGGACCAAGGGGTTTAGTCATTAGATATGCAGGCTGCCCCTTAGAAGGACAGAAATAGAAAGAGATATCACCCAAATCAACCATCCGTCAAATATAGTGATGATGAATCTCAATGTGCTTGATGCAGGGATGATATACCAGATTCTTTACCATCTTCAATACACCTTGATTGTCATGCAAAAAATGGAATGTGGAGTAGGTGTAGCTTGGGAAAGTTTAAAATTAAATTATTAATCAAAATCCAGCGTAGCCAAACCGTTTCACAGCTAGCACTAACAACTGCTTTGTATTATGCTTCAGTGGAAGATATAGCTACAGTGTGTTGAAGCTTACTAGGCCATGAAACAACTCCTGAACCAAAAGAAAAGATGGAAAAGATGTAGTCAGTGGTACACCTAGTATCCACTGATCCGCCTCAAACAATGTCTGTTAACCGATCAATCTGAAATCGGCGACTCGCTGATATAGAATGCCACTGTCAAGAGTTCCTTTGACATATCGCAGAACTCATTTCGTTGCAGCCCAGCGAATGAGCTTTGGTTTATACAAAAACCAAGAAAGGTAGCCAATAGAAAAACATAAGTCTGGTCATGTGGGTGTAAGGTATATTAGGCTGCCCAGTAACTGTCTATAGAGTTTCATCGACTGATGATGAATTATCATGAGCTGATAACTTCAGCCGACCTCCATAGGCGTAGAAAAAAAATTACATTCAAACATCTGAAACGTCTGCAATAGATTAATAGCACACTTGACCTGAGCTATGAAAATCATATGGTCATGTTGCCAAAATTCTTCACCAAGGCAATAGTGTAGGAGGCCTAAATCAATCATGTCAAAAGCAACATATTTATTTGGTTTCACTCTTTGAATAGTAATAGCCCCACTTCTTGTGATGGAAAGATCATCAACATAAACAATAACAATCACAATGTCATCACCATCGCTTTTGACATACATATTCGAATCAAAAAGGCTCCTTTTGAATCCAAAATATTATAGATGTGATCTGTTTTGATATACCAAGCTTGAGGTGTTTGAGTCCGTACAAGAACTTAATCAACCTGCATACTATATGCTCACGACCACATGTCTGAAAACCTTCAAGCTGTGTATAGACTTCTTCCTCCAAATCTCCATTCAGGAAGGCACTCTTTACATCCATCTAAAAAACTTTCCATCCAAACTAAGCAGCAACCGAAAAGTGACCATCTTTGCAGTAGGAGCAAAAGTCTCCTCGTAATCTATTTCGTCCTATTGCAAGAAGACTTTTGCAACAAGACATGCTTTGTACTTGTCTTAGTCTTAAGTACCATCAACATTGCACTTGACCTTAGACACCCATTTGCAACCAATGGATTGTTTCCCTAGATGCTACACCACCAATGTCTAGGTATTGTTCTTCATCAAGACATCATACTTTGTTTGCATGGCAATTTCCCATTCAAGTATGCCTTTTTCTTCAAAGTATCTTTGTGCCTCATGTATGTTGTGAAGATAAAAAAAAAGAGCAAAATGAATATGCTCTGAATCAACAATTTTCTTACCAGTCCTTTGAGGCCATGCATCTGATTGAGACATTTCATCCTCGCACACATCCTATAAAGTGGAATAAAACCACTTAGGCCTTTGTTGCACTGAAGAATTATGTTCTAATGGAGGTTGTGCCAAAGGAGGAACCAACTCAAGTTGGCGTCTTCTATACACCAGTGAATCACTTGTGGGTGTCACAGATTGTTGTTGTAGAGTCTAAGGAGTATGAGATGAACTAGACTCATCATTGTATAAAGGAGTTACAACACTCTCAAATACAACTTGTTGATTACAGCCAAAGAATGATTCTATTTCTTTCACATCAACATCACGACTAACACTATAACCAACAAATAAATATCTTGTTGAAATTTTAGGGTCCAACTCCTCTTCCCATCAAAGACCAAAGTATATGCAACTGAACCAAAAATACGAAAAGATGATATCTCAGATTTGGTTCCGAACCAAGTTTCTTCAAATGAGACTTTCTACAAATCTTTGTAAGGATTCTTATTCAAAATATATACCGTCATGTTTATTGCTTCTACCCAATATTTGAACGGTGCGCGTCTACTATGCATCATGTACTGAGCCATCTCCATGATAGTTCTATACCACCTCGCAACCACCCCATTCTATTGTAGGGTGTACGAGGTTGTCACTTGATGATGAATTCTTTTTATTATTGCAGTAATCCATGAACTGCTTGGAAGTGAATTCCCCCTCATTATCGGATCTCAATGTTTTGATCCGTCTGTTGGTTCGATTTTCCACCAATGCCTTAAACTTCTCAAAAATGGCAAAACAGTTAGACTTGTTTTCCAAGAAGCAAACACACATCCTTCTAGAATAATCATCCACTAGCAAGAGAAGGTACCGTGCACCAAGGACTATGGAAGACTTCCACAATGGCTCACAAAAATCTACATGAACAACTCTGAGAGTCTCTTTGCATGCTACGCACCGTCAATTGTAAAAGACTTCCTCTTTTTCTTCTCAGCCAAACATCCTACATACATATCCTACTTCTCTTGGATACTAGGCAAACCAAGAACCATGTGGTCTCTACTAAGTTTGTCGAGATACTGCAGGTTGAGATGTCCATATCTCTCATGCCACAAAATGTTGGTATTACCTTCCACAACTAAGGCCATGTAAATTGACCTTGGCAGGGTCAACCAGCATATACAAGCCTCCTTTCCCAATACCCAGGGCAACAACTTTGTTTTATTTTACATTAGATACAATGCATTTATTGCAAGAATAGTTTACAAAAATGTTAGAATTTTTTGTTAACTTAAAGATAACATATTCTTATTCATGTAGGAACATATCTAACCATAGTTGGAATACTCGTACTCGGCAAATACTCAGTAGACCCCCAAAAAACAACTCGGCAATATTTGGCCAATACTCAGGAATACTCGGCAACTTAAAACATACTCAAATTTCTTTATAAAAACATAAATTTGCAGCCAAAACCGTGTATTTGCAGTGTTTTCTTTCATTGTTATTAATGCTTTCTTTTTGTTGGGACCTTTACGATAGCTTTCAGTCTTGTGTCTGAGGATGCGCAAATAGGAGTGTAAACACAAAAAAAACTCTTAAAATAGCAAAAAAAAAATCTACGCATCTATTGATATGTGAAGTCAACATTTGAATAAGTAGGTTGCGACCAAGCTGGCAGGTGGGACGATTAGTCCGAGCACAGGAGAATACTCGCCGAGTTTTGGCTCTCGCCGAGTTTTGGAAAGCTATCCAGTATTTTTAATTACTAATCTGTCTACAGGCGATCAAATCTCATGATTCTTTCAAAAGATTGCAAGTTGTTTGGTCCAAAAAAGTGCAAAAATGGATTTTATGAAAATAAGAAAAATATTGCCATCAATGTGTAGAGCTCGAGAAAATATGCACTTTTAGAGAAAACGGCACCTGAAACGGAGCCACAGAATGAAAGTTATGGCACATGCAAGTTTTTGTTGCTACATCTTCCCAGACCCTTTCCAAAAATGGCAAATTTTATTCTATGCTTGTGTTTTCTTCACCAAAACTCCAAAAAGGAAAGAAATGCCAAAAAATGAAAGAAATGTTGTCTTTGGCGAGTTTTTAAGCTTTGGCGTGTTTCTTGGCAATTTACTCATTTGCATGAAAGTTTGGCGATTACTCGAGGACTCGGCGAGTAACCTGTTAGTTTTCCAACTATGTTAATCTAACATTTCAAACCATGAAGTTAGCACTATCATTCAATATGATTAAAATATCCCCTATCCCTTCTACTACATGAGATATTCCATCCCCTAATGAAACTGAGTCAAAAGAACTGAAATTTGCATGAAAGTTTACCTACCAATCTTTTTGATGCGTGAAATGTTTTGATGCTCCAAAATACAAGAGCTAGCACCTGGTAGGGCTGTCATTCGAGCATGATGCCTTGAGTGCATACTCTTCTTCAAACTCTCATTCAATTGTTGCCATGCTTGTCCCTTTTGCTTTTGTTAGCAAGGGTATGTTACCTCTTTCGACAATCCTTCTTGGCATTACCACGTTTATGATAATAGTAACACTTTAATTGATATTTAAGAGACGATCCTTCATGTTGACGTTTCTGCTTCCCTTTGGATTGAGCAGCAAAAACACTCCGTTTGTCTAGAGCCGGACTCAAGTGTCTGATTTTGTTTCAGTTCCTTTTTGTAACAAATAGGAACTGACTTTATCAAAAGTTGAAGTCTGACTTTCACCCATCAAATGGAGGGTTCCACAAATTATTCATTTGATTACACAAAATTGTTCAACACCGACACCACCATATCATCGTCATCCACCTTTTTGTTAATGGAGGCAAGATTGTCTCGAAGATCTTTCATCTGAAGTAGGTGCTTAAGTAGTGACCCACCCTCTGACAACCTTGTTGAAAACAAATTCTTCAGGCATAACCCTTGACTCTTCTCTGAAGCCATGTATTTGTCCTTCAAACTGGTCCATAGATCACCTGCCACAGTGGTGTTTCAGACCTCCGGTATCAAATCATCGAATACCAACAACTTCAACAACAACAAGACCTTATGATGTTTGTCATGATCCACTAAATTTGCAACTGACCTATCTTCTGTGCCAAGTATTATTTTGTTACAGTCTCTATTTTTTGCAATAGTCAGAATCTTATGACTTTAGACATTAAAGTTTTGACCCGTCAGTTTTTAGGCTTCTAAGGAAACAAGGTTTTGGATGTTTGCCATTTTTCACACCAGTTTTAATTTTTGACCTGCAAACTAATGCAGTCAGATGAAAATAACAATATATTTTTCTCACTTCTAACTTTTGACACAGAAAGAAATGCAACAAAAATGTACAACTCTAACCCAAAAAATCAAATTTGAATCTGCTACAAGGATTTTGGAATTGTTATAGCAAAATCTCAGTTACAATTTCTTAGGGTAGAGTGTGTGCCCTTACAGGATGCTTAACTCCAAATTACAAATCTGATGTAAATTGCACCAAAAAGGAGCTGCAAATTGTTTGTCATTGCACATGGTCCAATTCCAATATGAAATCATACTAGTCTGAAAATATTTTTTGGACGTCCTAGTCTTCGATGCTTCTGTCTGCATCTGGTTTCTTCGAATAGAGTTTTTTTGCATGATTTTTTCCCTAAATTGCAATTGTATTTATGATTTTTGCCTTAAATCGCAACTATATTTTTGCACGATTTTTGTCCCAACTCACGGCTATATTTTTGCATGATTTTTGCCCCAAATCGCGATTGCATTTTTACACGAATCTGCTTTGTTCAACTATGTTTTTGCCCTTTGTGTGCCTTAAACCATAGTATACAAACTCGGCAAGTGCTCATCGCATTTCCTCTTGGGCGAATATTCATCCCAAAAACTCGCCATTTAGACTCTACAAGTTTTCACCAAAAACTCACCACGAATATTTGCCAAGACTCGGTAAATATTCTCTGTAAAACTCACCATATGCCACTAGGACGCAAAACACTGGTAAAATATGTTTTTTACGCTGAAAAAATGTTGTTTTGTCTTCTAAATGCTTCACATTGTTAGAATATGCGGAGAGAAAGAATAAAGAAAGAGTAGAATGTACAAAGAATGGATGAAGAGAAACCAGAATGCCCACATTATCATTGTCTGTCCGTCATTTTATCATGTGAAAGATGGTTACGGAGTGGTTTAAGTGGTTACAATTGTTTATTAGTTAACACTTAACTAATATTAACATGACACTAATAAATAAGCCTTATATTTCAATACCCGCTCTTAAGTCTTACACTGTAGAACATATTGACAGAAGATTAAAATAACAGAACCAAACAAGACCACACATTCTTTCAAAGCTTTCCCCTTTGAAAAAAATGTTTTGACCAAGTAGAACTCCATCAAGTTGCCTCCCTAACCCTCATAAAGGTATAGTTCCCGAGCTAAATTCACAAGTTCCCAAATTCCACCTCCTCAAACTCCTAAATTACAAAATCTCCCGAATTGTTGGACAACCATGCATACTAAGCTACTCCCACAGTGCTCCATCAAGTTGTCTCATGACCCTCATAAGGGTAAATTCTAGAGATTCACAGACTTCCGAGCTATCTAGACAACCATCCATGTCGAGTCTCACCTACACTAGATCCCTTCATGTCTTCAAAATGTTGGGAATCTTTTAAAATACATATTCTTTATCAGTGAGTTCATCAATTTCAGCATCTGGTGGATTTTCAACAATGGCTATAATAGTTCTTCTGTGTCATGTATTATTTTTTTACAGTCTATATTCTGAATTTTTGACTTCATGTAGCAACAAAAATAGTAAAAAAATTCTACTCTCAAATTGTCCTTGGAATAATAATAATTCTTTGTTCTTGAACTATCCTTGTACCCTCAACAGAGATTCATGAATGTTACAATGTTCTTTGCCTTTTGTCTTTGAAGTCCTCCTACGAATATAACTAATTCACGTTTTTGACTTTGAAAAAGTCTTCCCACGACTGTAAATTCATTTTATGCCTTTTGCGAATGTATGATTTTGTTCTCTTGTATTCGTGAGCCCTTTCACGACTGTGATCATGTGTGTCTTTTGCAACTAGTAGAAACCTTGAAATTTCGATACTTTATTTGGCATTAGTTTGTGATTTGCGACAACAAACAGGATTTGCATAGTATTTGCGACTGTGTATTAATGTCCTTTTGAAAGCGAAATTTATCTTGTTTTGCCCTTGTGCCACTGTATTGTGTTGTTTTGCCCTTGCACCACTATATATTGCATTTCGCCCTTATTTCAACTATAATCCTCCTTTTTTTCTTTTCACAACTACTAAATAAAAAACTTTTTTCAGCTCCGTTTGACACTCGTTCGCAATTTTAGTGATGATTGTGTTTGCAACAGGATGTGCCTAAAACTCGCAGTTCACTTTTAAAAATGGCAAACTAACTTCCGACGTGACAATAAACTATCTTTCGATGTGACTATAAAACTACACGACAATGCCTTAACGAGACTAACTTGAACTTTTTCCCTTCTCTTTATCCTTATTTGTCATGCTTTGATACCAACGTTAGAATATGCAGAGAGAGAGAATAAAGAAAGAGTAGAATGTACAAAATAACGAATGATAAGATAAGATAAGATAAATATATTCAATGTCCAACGAATGACCACAAAACTAAGTCATTGGGACTGCACACATACAAAGGAGAGGCAAAAGTCCAACAAGAGGAGAAAAGGGTCTCCAAGAACAATCAGAAAAGAGAATAAGGAAAAGATGAACGGGCAAGAAGAGAGGCCCGGAAAAACACTGCAGAAATCAACAGAACCCAAACATGCAGAGGAAGAAAAGGAAGAGGCAAAAGAGGAGACCCCCTCATCCAACATCCAAAGCCGACTGGAAGAAGCTAGTAATGTGTTAGAGCCCAGTATCTGACGCTGTGAAAGATGCCCGGAGGAGGAAAGAGCTCCTTATGCTCGTCTGGTGGATCTTAGAGGTTGTCTATGAGAAGAGGACCTCGACCTTGTATGTGTCTAGACGTCCCTGGTCTGTGAAATAGTGCCTCGATTCCAGACAGATCTTGTCTGGGAATCAGGATTGGTATCCCCCTGCCATTTAGTGCCCCTCCCAGGGGAGAGCATTGTAAAAAAGTAAGTGATCTATCGAGTAGTCATTTGTCTAGAAGGAGGTTGAAGGGTTGCTTCCTGAAGCCTAAGAGCCTCCTGCAGATAAAGAGCAAAGCACCTCTGATCATAGTATCTGAAGAAGTCTGTGAATGTTGGATGCTCTCTGAACAAGCAATGAAATCTCCCTCTGATCTCATAGTAGATGGGACATCGGAAGATGAAGTGCTCTTCTGTTTCGATCTCCTGGAGGGAACAGAGCTGGTAAATCTGCTCAGAATGATCGATCTAATCATCACACTCAACCCAGAGCCTATGAGAACCAACCTTGAATTGGCCCAGGGAAATGCAAAGGGCGTGCATCAATGACGGGAAATATACTAGGGCCAAGAAATAAGACCATTACTGACCTCAAGAAAATGCATAGCATAGAAGGCCATCTTCAGACGTAACCCACCCTGGGGGTTAGTCTAGGTGCACTGAATGAATTGCATGTAGATATCGTCTCTGATGATTTTGTTCAAATCTTGCTTTGCTGAAGGGAGATGGGAAAGCGCGTCCCAGGAATAACTGTATGGTGGGAGGTGATCCATCTAAATCCTAATAGACTCGAGTAGTCGTGAGACACCAGCATACCAACAACGAGATCGACCGAAGCAATGGCCTCAAAGGAGCAGTAAGCAAGGTAGGGATACATGTCCCTTCCCGCAGAAGAATCAGCAAGTCTCCAAATGCCATGCAAGAGGGAAACAAGGCCAAAAATTGATTCCAACCTAAAGGGACGAGCCCCAAACTCAACCAGGATGATATTGTGGGGATCCGTCTCCTTGCATCTGATGATACATCTAAGAAGAAGGATTTGAACTCTCTCCACTGCAGCCCAATCAAACTTAAGGAGGGCCCCCAAACCTCAGAGCCGTAAAGAACTGTGGGTTTGAACAAGAGAGTTTGAGAGGAACATCTTAGACAGGATGTCCTGGAAGTGATGACAGAAGCACTATCTCTCCAGGATCGCCAAGGAGCCATAGGCCCTTATTAACCCGAGGCTAAAGTGTCGGCCATAAACTGAAGCAAGGTCTAGAGAATAGTACTCCCAAGAACGTGTAAGAACTAGTGATCTCAAGCTCCTCCCCCTGTAGAAGAAATGAAAATCGGATGTCTTCAGGCCATTGAAGATCATGACTTTGGTCTTACCCAAGTTAACTATCAGTTGCTTGTGGTCACAGAAGAGGGCTAAAGCATCCAAATGTCGCTATAAACCCTCCACAGATGAGGCAAGGACCACATCATTCGTAAAAAGAAGAATATAGATCAGAACTTGTTGTAGAAGACAGTCGTCCCCCTCCTGGATGTGATCTCTGAGAAACTCCTCCAGCTCATCAATATAAATATTGAACAAGGTAGGAGACAAGGAAACCTTGCTCGACCCCGATGGTTCTCCTGATGAAGTCAGAGAACCCAGCAGTAGTACAAAGACGTCCCAGAACTTCCTCATATAGGCACATGATGGCAGCTAAAAGAGCCTCGGAGATGCCAATATCTCTTAGCCTTTGGAAGAGAGCTTCCCACAGAATAGAGTCAAAGGCTTTCCGAAAGTCAACAAAGCAACAGAAAACCTTGGAAGAATTGAGTCAAGCTTCCTCGATGATAGCACGAAGAGTGAGGATGTGGGCAATGGTCTGGTAGGTTGGTCGAAACCCCACCTATCCCCTAGCTTTGCAGTGATTCTGGTCCATAAACTTTGTAAGCCGCATGTGAAGCATTGTAGCATATAGCTTGGCGAATGTGTGATCCACCATGATCATTTTGTAGTTGTTGGGATTAGAGGTAGGACCTGATTTATGGATGGGGTGAATAATGTGGTGGGACCAAGACCCCGAAAAACCTGTACAAACCACTTGGTTGAAGAAATCCACTAAATAGTTGTTCAAGATGCCAAGTCCCTACTTGAAGAGTTCTGCCTAGAAGCCCTCCTCATCCGCAGCTTTGCTACTCTTCATGGCTGAAATGGCTTTTTTTACATTCGTGTGGGTGAAAATGTGACAAGCAGAAGGTGGGGACACAACCTGGATTTCGGGTTGGCCAGGGACGTCGTAAAGAGTGGAAGTATGAGCATACATGGAGTTGGGATCCAAGTCCTATGAAAGAGGGGAATGTCGAGAGAAAATGGTACGCCAAAAATGCTTAGGAGAGTGTAAAAGGGATCACAAAGCTCCCATCTCTGTCGTGGGATGAAAATATGTTTCTTGTGGCGAAGGAGGTGGCGATAAGCGGACTTGAGAGAGGGTAAGGATGGGAAAGCATGATGGGAAAGCATAGCGAAGCTGCCGGTGAAGGGATTTATAGTCATCATCGTACCATTGGTTCATGGGGCAATTTTTTTTGTTAAGAAGATTGAGGGTGGTATGGGGGTAAGAATACGAGGCAGCCTCATGGATAATGGAAGAGAGGAGGTTGTACTTCTTGTTTATGGAGAGCGAGGTAAACTAAGGCGCAGGGGGAGAAGTTGACGAAGGTGGGAGGAAAAGGTTTCAAGGTCACCCTCATCAAACTTCTGAATAGTGCGTGGAGGGCAGCAGAAGGGAGGCAAGACCTGGGGGTGATCAACCTATAGAGATAAGGAAAGGGTCGGATGATCAGCAAGAGGGATGGGGGAGACGGACAAGGGGTAGATGTAAGGAACTAGGTTAGGAGTAGTTAAGATATAATCCACCGCGCTAGCCCCCCCACAATGAGGTGTACAAGTGAAGAACCTAGAGTCAAGAAAACACGAAATACCATTCAAAATCAGCAGCTCATGAGACTCTCCCATCTGTAAGAGATGTCGGCCATAGGACGTCAAAGGTCCCGCAAAATCCTTTGACTCTCTCTGAAGACCAATAGAGTCGAGATCCACCTCGAAAGCACAAAGCACATCACCAGTCCTGTTGTGCAAAGGGACCTAAAGGTTTCTGGTCTCCGCATTGAAGTCACCCAAGATGAAAACCTCTCCAATCACTGAAAACTGAGAAATACCTATATAAAGATCAAAGAAAGGGTCCCCGTCTGGACCATTATGAATGGTGTAAGGAAAGGAAGTTGGGCGAAAATAGTAAGCCGCTATAAAAAAGTCTTTGAGGTGGGGTGAAGTCTGTCTAATCGTGACCCAAAGGAAGCAGGCAAACTCATCCGCAACGACCATTGAGATTTTGTTCTGGAAAATGTCTCTGACCAAGCAAGCAACCGCACCTGATCCCCTGACACCACCAGAACTCAAATGCACACATCATATTGTGTGTCCATCATTTTATTATGTAATAGATGGTTACAGAGTGGTTGAAGTGGTTACAACCGTTTATTAGTTAACAATTAACTAATATTACCATAATGCTAGTAAAATAAGCCTTACATTTTAATACACACTCCCCCACTTGTAATCACATGGCTACTGAGCATCCTTTGCATGAGCTAAAGAGATTTTATAGCGAATTCGAAGAGCAAATTTGAAGAATTTCATTTAGAGGTAGGTTCCTTTTTTTTTTAACCTTCATTTCAAGAATGTAAATTCTTTCAATGTTGTTTATATATTGTATCCAAATATGATTTGCAAGTTAGAATACATTCCATTCAATTTTGAATAATTTTAATTGTTATTTATGTTTTTCTATCACCATTAATGAACAAAATTACCGAAATGTAATGTTTTCAATGTTATTATTTTAAAAATTCTCCCTTAACAGCAGTAGAAGTGGTTCAGGCCAAATTAGTGGAAGAAAGAGTCAGATGTGCCAGAGAACTGAATCTTAAAGTGATTGCTCACTCCTCCCTCTTCAAATCCCTTAACCATCGCTTCGTAGTTCCTCGCAAGGAACTTGGGGCTGCCTGAGGTGTAGTTAGATAGAGCTTGGTTTGAACTGGACTCAATTCTTTTTCTCCGCTTCAAATCAGCTGATGACCAGCTCAAAGCTCTTAGAGCCAAACGGAAGTTATTTTCCCTACCCAATAAGGTCTTCCTTGATGAAGATCTTACCAGAGAACAAGTCGCCGAACTCAAAAAAATCTCAAGAAATTGTTATGGCAACTAGAAAAGCAGGGAAATGGGCAGTGATTCGTAACCTCAGGCCAGTGGTTTGGGATTCCTTCCCCCCTAGCTAGGATCCTGGATCCAGTTCCAAATGATGGTTTCGGTGAGAGAGGGCTCGGAAGAAGGGCATCTCCATCGCATGTTGGAATGGAAATGGGTCCTATTGGTCTTCTTCGAGCCTTTTGCATGATGCTTTAGGATTCTCAGGCCTCCTCTTTGTTACAGGGGCACATGCGAGCTCGGTTCGCCCTCTCCCAGATATCGGAGGCTACTATTGGCTTTCTGTTTGCAGACAGGAGACTCGGGGTTCTAATGGTTTTAGATGGTCTAGTGGGGTGGCTGTTTAGTCAGGGACGCTCTTCAGAGTAGGATTTCTATTGTTGTTGAGGATGAGCTTGCCCATTTTCTATGGATTCAGGTCAAACGCACTTCTTTGCAGTCTACTATTTCCCCCCAGCTTCTTCCTCATTTGCTATCCATAACGGCCTTGATGGAGACCCCTTCTTTGACCTTTATGGTAGTGTCTCCCAGTTTTCGGGGTATGGAGAGGTCATCATTTTGGGGGACTTTAATGCACGTACCAAGAATCTTCAAGTTCCGAGGCACAACAAGACAGATGATGCACTTTGCACTTCAGAGGTAGATCCTGAGTTGGTTGGCTTCCAGTGAGATTCAGAAGACGCGACGGAGCCTCTAACATTATATAGTCAGCATCTTCTCCAGTTGGGGGAATCTCATGACCTACTAATTCTGAATGGCATTCCTCATTATCCTAACTCCTGGTACTTTACCTGCAGACCTTATTGTGGTGGGGCCAGCGTTGTTGATTACGTCATGGCTACTCCCAACTTGATTCCTTACATTCACCACTTATGTGACTACCACATCCCTCTTGCTCATAATGTGACTCTTTCATTTTCCCTTCAAGTTACCCCCCGCATGACCTCACCCCCTCCCCTGGTCCTTCACGTACCATCTGGAAATTTGATGAAGGGGATCTCGACACTCTCTCCTTTCACCTTCGTCAACTTCTCCCCCCCATCCCCCATTTTACCTCTCTTACCTCGGACCAGATGTTTAGTACCCTCTCCTGTGTTATCCGGGAGGTGGCCACGAGTTCCTTTCCCCACGTTACCCTTTCCACCCTACATCGTGGAACCTGCCTTATGAACAAATGGTATGACGAGGAATGCAAATTTTTTCATTGGAAACTCCGTTTTGCCTTCATACACGCCCTCCCCTCCTTCCCTTCCCTGAAATTTGCCTATCGTCGTCTCCTTCGTCATAAGAAACACACCTTTATTTCTCATAGACATTGTGAGCTTTGTCGGTCACTTACCCACTCCCCCAAACATTTCTAGCACACTATTCTTCCCCGTCATTCGCCTTTACCCCTGGACTTAGATCCCAACTCCATGTTTACTCACACCTCCACTCTTTATGACATCTCTGGCCAGCCTCGAGTCCAGGTGGTTTCCCCACCCTCATATTGCCATATTTTCACCTACTCCAACGTGAGGAATGCCATTTTAGCTATGAGTTGCAGCAAAGCAGGAGATGAGGAAGGTTTCCGAGCGGACCTTTTCAAACAAGGGCAGGAGACGCTCCTCAGTTACCTTGTGGACCTCTTCAATTAGGTGGTTTGTACAGATTTCCCAAAGTCTTGGCCCCAGCACATTATCCACCCCATCCACAAGTTAAGGCCTACTTCCGACCCCATCCACAAGTTGGGGCCTACTTCCGACACCAACAACTACAGGACTATCATGGTGGGCCACACGTTCTCCAAGCTCTATGCCACAATTCTTCATAGACAGTTGTAATGTCCCCTTTCCCACACCAAAAGCCTAAGGACTAATTCGAGTCCAAGCCTTGGTCATACCCAAGGGGCTATGGACGTTGGGAGCTATTGGGTATGAATATCTAGTCCATTTTGTTATAATTCTTCATTGACATAAGCATAAAGTGTTTTGGAGGGACTTGATATTATGTTTTGTCGTTAGGAAGGGGCCACATGACACTTAATGTTCTAATTTTGCATTGGGGGTCACTTTTGGACCATGGTGACTTAAAAAGGGAAAAGTAACTTAAGTTACTTTTATTTTATTGGTCCTTCCTAAGGAAAAATGCGACTTGGGCTTTTTGGGGCTCTTTTGCCTTGGGAAAAATTATATGAGGAGTTGGGAGGAAAAAGGAAAGGTCATTCTTGCCTACATAATTATTTTCCTTCATGCGGAACTGTTGCTTGCAAATTTACAACTTGTGGAGTGAAATCCCACAGGAACCCTAGCTTCGGTGGTGAGAGATCCATCCCTAGCTAGCAGGGCATTCTTCGGTAGTGAGAGATCTACCCTAGCTTGTCATTTTGGAGTTGTTTTCAAGGCTGATTTACAGGGATATTTTCAGAGGTTTCAAAGGAAGGGTTTTGGAGATATTTTGTGGAGAAAATCAAAGGGTTTTCAGATCAGAATTACGGCAACGATAAGAACAGGGTTTGGCATCATTTCTAGAGGATTTCCAAAGAACATCTTCCAAAGGGGGCGACTTGTTTTGGAGATTGCAGCCCTTATTTGGAAGGTTTCTGGGTTGCCATTTTCAAATATGAAGGTTGGAGTTTCATTCTCCATGTTAGTATATGTAATTTCCAGAATTTCATAATTTTATATTGCTTATTGGGGAAGTTACGAATTTTTGAAGTTTTACCACTATTTAGGGCTTTCTGTAATTTTCTGGCTGCATTATATTATTCCAAAAATTCCAAAAATAATTTTTCTTATGTTCTTTATAATATTAGCAAGCTCTCCTAAAAATTTCAAGTGATTTGAGTGAGTATTTTGAGAGATATCGATTTTCTTCAGTTTGCTGCCCTAGCTGTTAAAAATCTGCAAAAATCAGAATTTGTGTTTGCTGCAATTTTATATTTTTTGGTGCATTTTTAAGTGGCATCCCACAAGGGATATTTCAGTGGTATCAGCGCAGTTGTTCCTCCAGCCTGTTGGGGTTGAAAGATAGGAGACAGAGACAGTGAGGATACGGGTGTGGATATGATGAAACAATTGTTCACCAACATGGTAAAGCAACAGGAAACTACTAATCTCTATTTGAGTCAGCTCACTAAGAGATTAGCACAGGGTAGAATTGAGACTCATACAGAGAGAGAGGAAAATAACAATGTGGGAGAATAGGGTCAAAGAGGTGTGAGAGGACATTCAGGGCAGCGGTCTCCCCATTGTTCTACCAAGCCTTTGGGGCTTCACGAGCCTTCTTTCCTGAAGGATCCGGAAGTTTCACAGGTACGGCAGCCAATAGATATTTTGGATGAGGAGTCTTGTTGGGAGAGGTACCAAACCTTGAGTGGGGGCTTTCGTGACAACATGTCATTCCAGGAATATTGCAAAATGAAGATTGGCAATAGGCCCAAGAGAGATCATCAGATACAGGTACCAAAGTTACAGAGGAGATTGGGACAAATTTCCATTCCACACTTTGATGGTTCTAAGAAGTGTACTGCACAGTCTTGGGTTCAGAAGTTGAAGACATACTTCGACTTGAATCCTATGCATGAAGAAGATGCAATTAAGTTTGCAATCTTACACCTTGAGGGAGATGCTCATGATTGGTGGAATCATGGATTGATTACACAGGGACACATACACATTACTACTTATGCGGAGTTCACGCAGAGGCTAGTGAGCAGATTTGATAGGAAGGACCCTGACAGGTATCTCAGGGAATTGACTCATTTGAGACAGATCGGTTCCCTGGATCAGTATATCGCAGATTTTCAAAGATTATCAGTTACGGTACCTGATGTTACGGAGACGAGGTTTATTTCACTATTCACGGCATGGTTGACAGATGCTCTCGCTGGGTTTGTGAAGGCATTTGAGCCTTCTTCTTTGCATAAGACTATTAAGAGAGCTCGTGATTTGGAGTTATCCACTCCTAAGTTGAGGTTTCCACCTCGAGTGCAGCCTAAGGTTTTTCCTTCTAGATCCGATGGTTCACAGCCAAAGGTACCTTCACCTAGGCAAGATGCAGCCAAGAAACCACTCATATGTAGGGAGGACAGAAATGAGTTGAGGTGAAAGACACTATGTTTCGATTGCCGCACACCTTGGATCCAAGACATGATTGCAGGGGTAGAGGGAAGGCCCAATTCATAGAGGTCTTTGAGGAGAGTGATGGTGACAAGGAGTTGGACACACAGGGATTGGAGGATGATGACGATGAGGCATTGGATAGTGCAGGTGTTGAGCAGGAGAGCGAGACTTTCCCCCAAGAGACTATCGCCACTTTGTCTAGTACCCCAAAGTACAAGGCATTCAGAGTTAGGGGAGTTTTACAGGGACAGCGAGTAGTGCTACTCATTGATAGTGGGGCAACCCACAACTTTATCGATGCCTCATTGGTTGATAGGCGAGGATTACAGACAGAGGATTTTGAGGGCTTCAACGTGGTTGTAGCCAATGGAGAATCTATGAGGTGCACACGGCGGGTACCCCAATTGAGCATCACGATGGGTAACTCTCCAGTTACCGATGATTTCTATATTGTTGGTATTGGAGAGACCAACATAGTGCTTGGAGTACAGTGGCTCCATTCCCTTGGCGAGTTTCGGACTAACTTTCAGACGATGGAGCTGAAGTTTAAGTCCGAAGGGAGGAATGTGATTTTGAGGGGCTTATCTTCAAAGGCACCCCGAGTTGTTAAAGCTAAGAGGATTGAAAGGATTTATAGGCACAATGGGGTGGATTGGGCAGTACATTGTTAGGTTTCGACCAAGAAATCAAAGGATGGACAGCAAGAGTATCATGTGGACATATAGGGCTTATTGGACAGGTATAGTACGGTTTTTGGTATACCTCCAGGCATACCTCCAAATAAGGGATTTGAGCATGTGATTGAGTTCGAGGACGCTAGACCTGTGGTTACTTCTCCTTACCGTCACCCCAAATGGTTTAAGGATGAGATTGGGAAGACTATCCATGAGCACATTGATATGGGACATATTAGACCGAGTTCCAATCCTTTTGCTTCTTCGGTGGTATTGGGGAAGAAGGATGGGACCGTGTGGATGTGTATAGACTATCGTGCCTTGAATAAGAAGACAATAAAGAACAAGTATCCAGTACCACGTATTGATGAGTTGCTTGATGAGCTACATGGTGCAATCTATTTTTCAAAAATAGATTTGCGATTTGGATACCATCAGATCAAGGTCAGGGAGCAGGACTTACATAAGACAGCTTTCAGATGCCATTACGGTCACTTTGAGTTCTCGGTGATACCCTTCGGATTGTCTAATGCTCCAGCTACTTTCTAGTCTTGCATGAACCATGTGTTCAACCACCACCTGCGGAAGTTTGTATTGGTCTTCTTTAATGATATTTTGGTCTACAGTAGGACTTGGGAGGACCATATCAGGCACCTTGGTGAGATATTGGAGATATTAGAAGCTAATTCGCTATATGCGAAAGCTTCTAAGTGTGAGTTTGGCATGACAGAATTTCTATATTTGGGCTACGTGATTGGTGGGGGAGTAGTGAAAGTGGATAGAGAGAAGATACGGGCAATTTTGGATTAGCCACCACCTAAGACGTTGACACATTTGAGAGGATTTGTGGGGTTATGCACATACTACAGGAGGTTCATGAAGAATTTTTCTCAGTTGACTGCTCCGTTGACCGATTTGACCAAGAAGGGGGCTTTTGCTTGGTCAGAGGCAGCACAACAGGTTTTTGATCACCTCAAGGAGGTGATGAGTTCGTGTCTCGTTCTCGCATTACCAAATTTCTCTCGCCCATTCATTCTAGAGTGTGATGCATCAAGAGAGGGTGTTGGGGCAATTCTCATGCAGGACAGGCATCCTATTGCCTATGAGAGTCGGAAATTGAAACCGGTGGAGAGAGTGTATTCAATTTACAACAAGGAGATGTTGGCCAATATCCGTGTTTTGGCCAAATACAGACAGTACCTTGTGGGCAACAAATTCGTGGTTCGTATGGATCACAACAGTTTGAGGTTCTTCTTGGGGCAGAAGGAGCTCAACAATCGCCAACAGAGATGGGTGAACAAGGTACAAACCTATGACTTCGACATAGAGTAGACTAGAGGTAAGAATAATATTGTTGCTGATGTTTTATCTAGGAGGCCTTACCTCACTTCTATGCTTAGTTCTATGTCTGAGATTTCAGCAGATTGGAAGGCTCGTATACTTGTTGAGTATTCCAAAAATCAGTTTGCCTATGAAATCATGGATGGTATTATACAGGATGACCGATACAGAGTAGTGGATGATCTCATTTTCTACAAGGATAGGATTTTCCTTGTACCAGGGTCCACGATGAAGGAGAAGATCCTTCTAGCAGTACATGATATACTGTTAGCTGGGCATCATGGGTATTTCAAAACATACAGGTTTATCAAGGAGAGATTTGCATCGAAGGGGATGAAGGACGATGTCCTTAACCATGTCAGAGAGTGTATGGTTTGCCAGCAAACCAAATCTGAGCATTCTTTTCCAACAGGATTACTTCAGCCTCTTCCCATTCCCGAACAGAAATGGGAAAGCATATCTATGGACTTTATCACAGGGCTTCCCTTGGTGCATGGGCATAGTTGCATTTATGTTGTAGTTGATCAATTAACTTAGTATGCTCATTTCTTTTCCCTACCCAAGGGGCATGAGGCAGCAGATGTAGCCCAGATTTTCTATACAAGTATTTTTAGGCTACATGGATTGCCTAAAAACATTGTCAGTGACAGGGATAAGATCTTCATGAGCACCTTTTGGCAGGAGATCTTCAAACTAATAGTTACGGAGTTGACTCCTGACATTAGCTATCACCCACAGACAGATAGGCAGACGGAGATGGTCAATAAGTGGATAGAGGACTACTTGCGGATTTATGTGTCAGGACATCTGCGGGCATGGATTAGATGGTTACATATGGGTGAGTATTGCTACAATACCACCTATCAGATGAGCATAGGCATGACTTCTTTCTAAGCCTTGTATGGGTACAACGCTATGACATTTGTGGATTTGGTATTATCGGATAGCTGAGCTCCCAAAGCTCGAGATTGGTTACAGGAGAACCAAGATATTCTAAAGGCTCACAAGGAGAACCTTCAGAAGGCACAGAATCCGTAGAAGGTATATGCAGATTGGCACAGGATAGAGAGGTCTTTTGAGGTTGGGGATCTGGTATTCCTACGTTTACAGCCATATAGGCAGTCCTCACTGAAGCAGAAGGGTGCAGAGAAATTGAAACCACAGTTTTATGGTCTGTACCGAGTAGTTTGACGAGTTGGGGCAGTTGCATATGAGCTAGAGCTACCAAAGCACACAATAAGATACATAATGCATTCCATGTTTCGTGCCTTAAGAAGGCACTTGGGCAACATATTGTACCATCTACGGAGTTACCGCCACTAGATGAGGAGGGGTAGCTGGTGTTAGAACCAAAATCCATTATTGAGGTGAGACAGAGGAGGCTTAGGAGCAGAGTGATCACAGAGTATTTGGTGTGGTGTAAAGGATTGCCACTTGAGGATGCTACTTGGGAGGGAGAATAACATGCGTCAAATTCTTTAGTCCCAAGCAATTATATTGATTCAAGGCAAAAAGTCATGTTTCTAGGGTCCCCTCATATTTTTTCTAACTCCCCTGTCCAAGAAGAAGAGAGCAAGTTCTGAGAAAAGGTGAAAAAATTATAGAAAACAAGCTTGGGCCAGAAAAAATCATGAAAAATGGCTAAGTCCTAGTCCTCGCAATAGTCAGGACAGACGGGACATCTGGACGCGAACCGGCCGAAAGGCCGCCAGGCGGTCTGCGCAGCATTTGGGACATCCGGGCCAAAGGGACGCGCGGGACGCGGAAATCCGAACTGGCCGAAAAGTGGAAAAAATTGACTAACTGTTGAAACAGGCAGTCTGGGACATCTGGACAATTAGTACGCGGAGGACGCAAGTCGGCCGAAAAGACTTAAGGCAGCCCGGAACAGTTGGGCCGAAGGTACGTGAAGTACGCGAACCGGCCGGATCAGCCGAAATGAGAACTTTCGCACCGGGACAAGCGGGACAAGAGTACGCGAACCGACCGAACCGGGCGAAATCGGAAGAATTTGTCCCAAACAGTCCGGGAAAGCAAATGGGACATCTGGGCCGCGAGGACGCGAACCGGCCGGTTCGGCCGAAATGGGAAATTTCAGCACGTGTCTTCGCAGCAAAGAAGGAAGCTGTGCTAAAGGAGATGGGACAGAGGGACGCGTGGGACGCGAAAAGCCGAAGCGGCCGAAGGCAAGGAAGAAAAGTCAACGTTTGACCCGTGAAACTTCAAACGGCCATAACTTTTGACTCCGAGCTCCGATTTTCACAAAATTGGACTTTCTGGAACGAGCACGACGTCCTCTACGCCACAAAAACTGGATTTCTTATTTTTAATGAGGGTAGATATATTTAAATAAGGAAAAATATTCGGCTCCAGTCAGTTAATGCTCATTCCCGTCAAATGACAGAAAACGCCTGCCAGACCCAAAATAGCTGCCCGCACTCAGAAGGCCATAACTTTTGCATTTCTCAACGAAATCACACAAAATTGGTACCGTTGGAATCGTGGCTCCGAGCCCAATGCACAGATATCAAGAAATTCCAGATTTGATAAGAAATTGATTGATATTTTTAAGAAAACGTGGCCGGGTTCAGAACAGTGTTTTATTTGGTAGCTGGGAGTGCAATTAAGAGGCATGGTCATCATTCTTTCTCTGCTGCAGCACATGGGACAGTATGGGGAGCCTTTTGCAAGTAATATATAATCATTTCACTCAATTTAATGCCTCTTACAGGTGGTTGAAGGACAGATTTCGGGATTTCCATTTTCCCTTCTCTTTTCCTTCTCATTTTTTCTATAAATTGGAGTGTTGGGCTCATTGTAAAAGAGAGAGTTTTTGGGTAGCAAAGCTCTGCCAAAATTGCTTTGTGAAGCCAGTGTGTTGCAGGCCCTTGTAGTGGACTCCTTGCATGGTGATCCAGGCCCTTATCTTGTAATAGACTGAACTGTGCATACCATGAAGCAATAAAATACAAGTTTGTGGATGTATCTTCCCCTGCTGTGTTTTCTTGCATTCTTCTTGCCCCTTTAATCTTTCTACAAGAATATTGTGTCTATTATTATGTTCTTGCAGGGATTCATTATCATTGTGTATGCTTGGAATATTGTTGTGAATGCATTTTGCTAGATTATGGAGAACTGTCATCACCTCTTCTAGTGTGCACTTTGCCTCTGTATTTCACACATTTGGAGACTACTCTCACACCCTCCTTTTCTGGTGTATCACCGCTTTAGTGTAGGCTTTCATTTTATGCATTCTCTCTCCCTGGTCCCTTGGAAATTTAGATTAGAATAGTTAGCTTATCCTGCATTAGAGTAGATTGTGGCAGGTAGTTTAGGAGCAAGAACCAGCTTTCTCTGGAGGTCTATCTCAAGTAGCAAGTCCCACAACTTGGAGATAGTACCCATGTTATCCAATCACACCGTGAGTTCAAGTATATGCACTTGTATAAACACAAGGGTGCTGTGATTCGGTGATAACAGTTCTGGCACGCCCGGTGGGACCTTAGAGGTCTTCACTTTCATTGCAACAAGATTGATGTGCACTTGTTGTAAGTTCCAGCTTTGAAGGAGCTTTAAAATCGCACATCTGGCGACTCCAAAAGAGGCATAATCCACTGGTTTCTGCAGTCCAAGCCTGGAAAATTTATGAGAAGAATACAGACCAGGTCAAGAACTAGGGAGGAAGGATTGTTTGTTTATCTGCATCTATCTCCAGGCAGAGAAAGAAGGGGAAGAAGAGCTCAAAGATCTGCGTCTCCACCTAATAGAACTTTGTCTACACCTCCACCTGGTAGACCTTTTCTCGCATCAACAAGGGTTCTCAGGCCAATCAGAATGGCGCAACCACTAAATCCCTTTGTCAATTTCACTGGCAGCAGCCCACTTGCCCTCAATGCACAGAATCCAGTTCCAATTGCAGCATTGAAGAACATTCCATTTTTCACTGGAGAAAATCATACCACTCCTGGTGATCATGTCAAAGACATTGCTAACGTCTGTGCAATCCATGAGATAAATGAAATGGATGTGGCTGTCAAATTGCTGGCATCATCGTTCAAAGGGAAGGCATTGCAATGGTTCAGGAGCCTTGAAGCTGGTTCTATCACAAATTGGAATCAGTTATGCATAGTTCTCCATGAGCAGTTTGGAGAGAAGGGAGACAATTTGTCTCTACTAGAACAATTGACAACTATCAAGAGAGCCCCCAATGAGCAGCTGACTGACTTCAACTTCAGATTTCAAAGGTCTTGGGATAGGATTCCAGTGGCAGTCAGGCCAACAGCAGAAGGTGCTTTTCTATATTACCTTAAAGCTTTGAATTCTGATATTTCTATGTTAATTCAATCTATGGGAGGCACAACCTTACCTGCTGCTTATAGCATTGCCATTAGAGCTGAAAACTGTCTTATTCAAGCTGGTAAACTAGGCTCCTAGGCCTCCCATGCCCTTGTATCCAAACTTAGAAAATCCAAGCACTAGTCAAGCACCCACTTTGGCTCCTATTCCCACTCCTAGAAATCAAAGTTCAAATGAGACTTCTACTTCATCCTCTAGTGCTTCAAACGAACTCCAAGAGGTCATGAAACAATTGCAAAATTTGGGAAATGAGCTGGTTACTATCAAAAGACAGCAAGCTCAAAGTGCTAGACCGTATCAGCCTCAAGCTCAGCCTAACAGGCAGCCATATCAACCTCAAAGACCACCCAATCCAGCTGCAAATCAGAATCAAGCAAGGCCTCCTACTAACAGACCATTTCAGCCCTATAATCCCAATGTTACATCTGCATCCAGAGCTTTGGTGCCAGTCCAAAATAACATGGCCCAAGAATATGATTGGTGTTTCCCGTGCAGTCAGCCACATAACCAATCAATGTGCTTTAACGGTGCATTAAATCAGGCTCTAATGGTGCAAACCATTGGTGGGTCGCAAGAGTCCAGCCACGAAGAAGACCAGCAGCAAGGGGCACCTCAGCAAGGAACATCTCCGAATGAAACTACTCTTGTCAATTGGCAGGCTGAAGATTTCTGTGGTATGAATCAAATACCCTCTCAAAGTGTTGCAGCCAACACAAGGTCAAAGAGGAGAAATTTGGGTGAAGAACAGCCATTGGCTTCGAGTAATCCACAACCTTCTACCACTCCACAAGCCGCTGGCAAACAAACTGTAGTTCCAAACATGCAAGGAGCATCCAAACCAGCTCCTAAACCAACTCAGATGCCAGCTGCTGCTGCCCATTTGCAAGGAATGAATGTGCAGGCCAAGGGACAGCAGAGGGATACTTCATCTCCATTCAGTATCATTGATCAGATGAAGAAGACAAATGTAAACATATCAATGTGGGAATCACTATCTATCCCAGGACAAAGAGATTTGCTACAAGCTGCCATGAAGGACTGGTCAACTTCAAATCAACAGGTCCAAATGCAAGAGAAGGTACTCACAAATGCTGCCCAGCCTGAAGGAAATCATGGAGGACAGCAAGGTAAAATGTTGAAGCCCCCTCCATTTTATGTTTCATTGATCATAGGAGATAAGTTGGTGCATAATTGCATGATCGATTCGGGAGCAAGTAGTTCAGTAATGCCCAAGCAAATAGCTGATCAGCTAGGACTCCAATATGAAGTCATCTCCAAGGGTGTAGTGCAATTAGACGGGACAGCAGTGACAACGGTTGGAGTTATCAAAGGTTTGAGCCTCACACTGCACGCATGTCCCAACGTAATAGTGTTACAAGATGTGTCAGTCATAGACCTGCCACCACTCTTTGCATTGTGCTTGTCAAGAGACTTCACTGCTAAAATTGGAGGCTATCTTTCGGCGGATTGGTCACACATGTTGTTCAGAACAAGATATGGAACCAAAGCCACAATCAGGTCTGAACCTATTGCAAACTTTCACATTGAGCCTTACACTCCAAGCCAAATCAATACCAACTGTTCAGCGTTTGATCAAGAAGATTATCCAAGCACTGATGAAGCTGACACCAAGGTTGGAAGCATCCCAGATTTGACTCTTGATGAATGGGCAAGCAAGGTGCATGCTTTTGATCCTTATCAAGAAATAGAAGAATCTGAGCTAGGAGTTTATTGTTTACATGAAGAGAATCAACCTCTCCCCAGCATCACCAAGCCAGATCATAAAGACAAGAATGAAGTATGGCAATTGTTCTTTGATGGGTCAAGGAGTAGACAAGGTGCAGGAGGAGGAGCTATGCTCATTTCACCGCAAGGTATAAGGTATTACTCAGCCTTCCGTTTCCAGTTTTCCTGTTCAAACAACACAGCTGAGTATGAAGCCTTAATTCATGGACTGCACTGGGCAAAGAAGAAATGCATCAGGAATTTACAAGTATTTGGTGATAGTGAGCTGATCGTAAACCAAGTCAAAGGAAAAAATGCTGCCAAAAATGATCTGTTGAAGAACTACAAAAATCGGGTATGGGATCTTATTGAAGATTTTGAAGCTTTTAGCATCATTTCCATCCCAAGAAAAAAGAATGAAGCCGCTGACAGACTGGCAGCAATTGGGGCTGCGTTTGATGTTGTAGAAAGTATCAAAAGTGAGAAAACTCAGCCTCATATCAAAGTGGTTGTGAGACCAGCTGTTCCGGATAACAACACAAGTTGGCAAGTCTTCGAGAATGATCAGCAGATTGTTAATTTCCTACAAGAAGAAGCTGAGTTCTCCATGAGAAATCAAGACAAGCTGGAGCAGCAGTATGGTGACCAAGTGGTGCAGCTGAGGACTAACAAATTGCCAAAAGGCCTCATAACCTTGGAGTCAATCTTCAACCCGAATGATCAGTTCCGGAAGGAGAAAGCGAACATTCAAGTAAAGGGTGAAGATTCAGAGCCTATTTTAGTAGAAGAAGGCAAGACATTGCAAATTGGCAAAGTAAGTACTCCACAAGAGAAATCTGATTTTGTTCAGCTTTGTCAAGAATTCCCAGATGTCTTTGCTTGGACTTACAAAGATTTAAGAGGTTTCAACCCAAAGTTGGCACAACATACTATTGAGTTGGATCCGGAATCCAAGCCTGTCAGGCAAAAGCAAAGGCCAGTAAATCCTCATATCGAGCCTCTCATGAGAAAAGAGTTAAGCAAGCTCATTGAGGCCAGTATCATCTTCCCCATCAAACACTCAAGTTGGGTTGCAAACTTGGTGCCGGTAAGAAAGAGAAATGGAGAAATAAGATTGTGTGTGGACTTTCGCGATCTAAATAGAGCATCACTCAAAGATCATTATCCGCTTCCATCAATGGAACAAATATTGCAGGTTGTAGCTGGTTCAGAAAGGTTTTCATTGCTAGATGGATATTCAGGCTATAATCAGATAATGGTAAAGAAGAAGATCAATTCAAGACGGCCTTCACTACAAAATGGGGCACGTATGCTTACAAGAAGATGCCATTTGGACTGTCAAATGCCGGAGCAACATTTCAGCGAGCTATGGATATGGCATTCAAAGGCTTAATCAACAATATAGTGCTGGTATACCTAGATGATATCACTGTCTTCTCAAAGAATGCAGCAGACCATCTCTTTCACCTCAGACAAGTGTTTCAGAGGTGTAGAAGGTTCGGAGTGTCATTGAATCCAAAGAAGTGTGTATTCTTGGCACACGAAGGCAAACTGTTGGGCCACATTGTCTCTAGGGAAGGGCTAACAATTGATCCTGAAAGGGTTGAAGCCATCCGAACGCTTCCATTGCCACACCACAAGAAATCTCTCCAAAGCTTCTTAGGAAGGATAAACTTTGTCCGCAGATTTGTGCCTAATTTTGCCACTCTTGTGAAGCCTCTAACAATGATGTTGAAGAAGAGTCTGGCATTCAAATGGACAGCAGAAGGCAAAGAGAGTTTTGAAAACATCAAGCATGCAATATCACAAGCTCCAACTCTTATCAACCCAGATTTCTCAAAGGACTTCATGTTGTATGCATTTGGAGGATCAGATACAATCTCAGCTATCTTGACACAGCTGAATAGAGAAGGTTCAGAACAGCCCATAGCATTCTTCAGTCAAACCTTGGAAGATTACGAAATAAAGTATTCTTTCATCGAAAAGCATGTCCTTGCTGTCATCAGGAGCTTGAAGAAGTTCAGACATTTGGTCTCAAACAATAAGATTCAACTGCTGGTGTCTCATGCTGGTGTCAAGGACTTCCTCCTAAACAAGGATTTAAATGAGAAGAGAGCAGGTTGGATCACTCGGGTGATGGAATATGATATTGAAATCAAAGTGACCAAGCTAGTTCGTGGCAAAGGCTTGTGTGAGCAGCTCGCTTCCAAACAACCAGACGAGTCAAAAAGTGAAGAGGATGTTGTCCTGCTACTACAGAATGATCAAGAACAACCAGCTGATGATGCACCCATCCCATGTTGGACTCAAGACTTGGTGCATTACCTCCAGACAGGCTTGTGCCCTCTAGAAGTGAGCAAAGCAAAGAGGAGATACTTCAGATTACAAGCCATTCCATATGTGCTTGTTGATGGAGTTTTGTTCAAGAAGGACATCAATGGTGTTCTATTGAGATGCATTGGAACAGGTCAAGTTGAGAAGATCTTACACGAGTTCCATGACGGGGAAGCAGGAGGCCACTTTGCTCCACGAGTGACAGCTCTCAAAATCATGAAAGCTGGTTACTATTGGCCTACTGTGTTCAATGATTGCTACTCATGGGTCAAGAAATGCAAGAAATGTGCATTCTTCACAGGGAAAGAAAGGTTAGCAGCGCTGCCCCTTCGTCCAATTTCAGTAAATCAGCCATTCATGCAATGGGGATTGGACTTCATTGGGGTTATCAATCCCAATTCAAGTCAGGGCCACAAGTGGATACTAACAGCAACAGACTATTTCACCAAGTGGACTGAAGCAGTGGCACTCAAGGAGGCAAATGAATCTAATATCTTAGATTTCTATGAAGGGATAGTCACGAGGTTTGGTGCCCCTGCCACTATCATATCAGACAATGCATTGGCATTCCTTGGCACAAAGATCACTGAATGGGCTGTCAAGAATTGTGTGTATCTCAGCACTTCATCGAACTATTACCCTCAAGGTAATGGCCAAGCCGAGTCTACAAACAAGAACCTACTAAGAATCATCAGAAGGACTCTGGATGAAAATCAAAGGACTTGGCACTGCAAAGCTCAAATCAGCCCTATGGGCTGATAGGATCACACCCAAGAGATCTACAGGAAGCTCTCCATACAAGCTTGTATACGGGAAAGAAGCAGTTCTACCTATATCACTTGAGTTGCCAGCATTGGAACTCATGAAACAGTTGGAACTAGCTGAGTTTGAACCTATGGAAATCAGGTATGCAGAGCTGATGGAATTAGAAGAGACAAGAGAGCACGCAATGCAGACCATAGAAAAGGATAAAGCATTGGTCAAAAAGAGTTTTGACAAGAAAGCTAAGGCCAGGATATTGCAAACTGGAGATTTGGTACTGAAGTGGGATGCTGATCGTGCAAAACCAGGAAAGCACTCCAAGTTTGATGCCATCTGGAGTGGCCCATACATGATCATTGAATGCAAAGGTAGCAATGCTTTCCGACTGGCTAAGTTGGATGGTGAAGAATTGCAGATTCCGGTCAATGGGATCTATCTCAAACGTTGCTACTAGAAAGATAGATTTTCACCCTTGTAAATATTAATTTAGAATTTCCATTCCTCTAAGTGCTTATGCACATTGTACTGCTGTTAGAGTAGTTTTTATTTCCCTAAGTGCTTGTGCACATGTCCTATTGCTTCTAGTATGTGCATGTTTGCAGTTCATCAAGCTCCTGGAAAAGAATTTGCAGCCACAGGAAAACCAGCTCAATGAATGTTTCAATGGCTCAAGGACACAGGTTTTCAAATTTCAGATCAGCTGAGAGGTTATCAAACAGACTCCATGCCCAATGGATTGCTACAAGCAGCTGGCCGTTCTTCATCTGGCAGGCAGATGACCCCGCTGAGTCGCCAAAATTGTTATCCAAAATTCACCCCTCAAGGTAATTTTGATAACATGCATCAAATTCTTTAGTCCCAAGCAATTATATTGATTCAGGACAAAAAGTCATGTTTCTAGGGTCCCCTCATATTTTTCTAACTCCCCTGTCCAAGAAGAAGAGAGCAAGTTCTGAGAAATGTGAAAAAATTGCAAAAAATAAGCTCGGGCCAGAAAAAATCATGAAAAATGGCTAAGTCCTAGTCCTCGCAACAGTCGGGACATGAGGGACATCTGGACGCGAACCGGCCGAAAGGCCGCCAGGCGGTCTGCGCAGCATTTGGGACATCCGGGCCAAAGGGACGCGCGGGACGCGGAAATCCGAACTGGCCGAAAAGTGGAAAAAATTGACTAACTGTTGAAACAGGCAGTCTGGGACATCTGGGCCAAAAGTACGCGAACCGGCCGCAAGTCGGCTGAAAAGACTTAAGGCAGCCCGGAATAGTTGGGACAAAGGTACGTGAAGTACACGAACCGGCCGGATCGGCCGAAATGAGAACTTTCACACCGGGACATGCGGGACAAAAGTACGCAAACCAGCCGAATCGGGCAAATCGGGAAAATTTGTCCCAAACAGTCCAAGACAAGAGTACAAATGGGACATCTGGGCCGCGAGCGGATACGCGAACCGGCCGGTTCGGCCGAAATGGGAAATTTCAGCACTGGGCAAATGGGACAAAGGGACGCGTGGGACGCGAAAAGCCGAAGCGGCCGAAGGAGAGAAGAAAAGTCAACATTTGGTCCGGAAACTTCAAACGGCCATAACTTTTGACTCCGAGCTCCGATTTTCACAAAATTGGACTTTCTGGAACGAGCACGACGTCCTCTACGCCACAAAAACTGGATTTCTTATTTTTAATGAGGGTAGATATATTTAAATAAGAGAAACATATTCGGCTCCAGTCAGTTAATGCTCATTCCCGTCAAATGACAGAAAACGCCTGCCAGACCCAAAATAGCTGCCCGCACTCAGAAGGCCATAACTTTTGCATTTCTCAACGAAATCACACAAAATTGGTACCGTTGGAATCGTGGTTCCGAGCCCAATGCACAAAATCAAGAAATTCTAGATTTGATCAGAAATTGATTGAGATTTTTAAGAAAACGTGGCCGGGTTCAGAACAGTGTTTTATTTGGTAGCTGGGAGTGCAATTAAGAGGCATGGTCATCATTCTTTCTCTGCTGCAGCACATGGGACAGTATGGGGAGCCTTTTGCAAGTAATGTATAATCATTTCACTCAATTTAATGCCTCTTACAGGTGGTTGAAGGACAGATTTCGGGATTTCCATTTTCCCTTCTCTTTTCCTTCTCATTTTTTCTATAAATTGGAGTGTTGGGCTCATTGTAAAGGAGAGAGTTTTTGGGTAGCAAAGCTCTGCCAAAATTGCTTTGTGAAGCCAGTGTGTTGCAGGCCCTTGTAGTGGACTCCTTGCATGGTGATCCAGGCCCTTATCTTGTAATAGATTGAACTGTGCATACCATGAAGCAATAAAATACAAGTTTGTGGATGTATCTTCCCCTGCTGTGTTTTCTTGCATTCTTCATGCCCCTTTTATCTTTCTACAAGAATATTGTGTCTATTATTATGTTTTTGCAGGGATTCATTATCATTGTGTATGCTTGGAATATTGCTGTGAATGCATTTTGCTAGATTATGGAGAACTGTCATCACCTCTTCTAGTGTGCACTTTGCCTCTGTATTTCACACATTTGGAGACTACTCTCACATCCTCCTTTTCTGGTGTATCACCGCTTTAGTGTAGGCTTTCATTTTATGCATTCTCTTTCCCTGGTCCCTTGGAAATTTAGATTAGAACAGTTAGCTTATCCTGCATTAGAGTAGATTGTGGCAGGTAGTTTAGGAGCAAGAACCAGCTTTCTCTGGAGGTCTATCTCAAGTAGCAAGTCCCACAACTTGGAGATAGTACCCATGTTATCCAATCCCACCGTGAGTTCAAGTATACGCACTAGTATATGCACAGGGGTGCTGTGATTCGGTGATAACAGTTTTCCTTCATGTGCAACTGTTGCTCACAAATTTACAGCTTGTGGAATGAAATCCCACAGGAACCCTAGCTTCGGTGGTGAGAGATCCATCCCTAGCTAGCAAGGCATTCTTCGGTAATAAGAGATCTACCCTAGCTTGTCATTTTGGAGCTGTTTTCAAGGCTGATTTACAGGGATATTTTCAGAGGTTTCAAAGGAAGGGTTTTGAGGGTTTTGGAGACATCTTGTGGAGAAAATCAAAGGGTTTTCGGCAGCGATAAGAATAGGGTTTGGCATCATTTCTAAAGGATTTCCAAAGGGTTTTGACCATCTTCCAAAGGGGGCAATTTATTTTGGAGATTGCAGCCCTTATTTGGAGGGTTTTTGGGTTGCCATTTTCAGATCTGAAGGTTGGGGTTTCATTCTCCATGTTAGTATATGTAATTTCCAGAATTTCATAATTTTATATTGCTTATTGGGGAAGTTACGAATTTTTGAAGTTTTACCACTATTTAGGGCTTTTTTTAATTTTCTGGCCGCATTATATTATTCCAAAAATTCCAAAAATAATTTTCTAAATTCTTTATAATATTAGCAAGCTCTCCTAAAAATTTCAAGTGATTTGAGTGAGTATTTTGAGGGATATCGATTTTCTTCAGTTCGCTGCCCTAGCTGTTAAAAACCTGCAAAAATCAGAATTTGTGTTTGCTGCAATTTTATATTTTTTGGTGCATTTTTAAGTGATATCCCACAAGGGATATTTTGGCAATTTTTGACTTTAGATCTGTCAGGACTCGGAACTCCAATTCCTACACCAGAGGCTCTTTGTCTCAAGCGCGTCCTGGGGCACCCCAGATAGATAGAGATCCACCAGGCCTACGCAGAGGCACTGTCTCTCTCCCGCACATCAACTTTGCAGATATTCCACAACTTTGGTTACTGGACATTGGCACATCGCTAGTTGCTTCCAGTCGGCCTTGAATGTTAGGTGATGTTGGTGGGGGTGTTGCTCCTTCTTCCACTCCCCCCCACACTGTCATCCTCTTCTTCTTCTTCTCCGGTTTCTCAGCACTTGTGGCCCCTGCTACTTCCTTCCCTTCTCTTTTCTCCTTTTATGTTTCGGGTGACCCGTTTGGGTCCTCTCACTGGATCCATTAGCTTTGAATTCTGCAATCCCATTGACCTACTTTTGTGTTCATTTGTTGGACATTAACAAAATTATCTTATCTTGTTTGTAGGGTTTACAAGTACAAATTTGCAATTACAATTACATAGGGTTTTAATGTTGTTTTTTATTTTTTTTAACAGTACTAACTATTCTTAAATTAAACTTATGTTTTTTTTTGTTTTTTTTATTTTTTAAACATTATTTATGTTTATTTATCATCGTTTATGAGCAAAATTGCCGAAATCTATTATTTTAAATGCTATATTTTCTCAAAATTGTGCTATGCTTGTTTGTAAGGTTTACAATTTCAAATTTCAAATTACGGTTACTAAGGGTTTTAATGTTATTTTTTATTTTTTAAACGACTTTATAATGTTGTTTTTACTAAATTTTAAGATTTTTTAATGTTTTTTATTTTTTTTTAAAATGCATGGTGTTGCAGATTAAAATTTACCATACAATGGCATTTGAATCAGCATCAGGTTCAGCAACAAGCTTAGAATCACTAGCAAGAACCATTCCCACTAATGCTCATATCGTTGTTTGGCAGTATGTTGTACCTAGAGTGGTTTTGTTGACTATAGTTTGCAATTTTTGCAGGGAAACATTTTTTGGAGGCATCAATCACTTTAAGTATCATCTTGCATCTATTATTTGCCACAATGTTGCAATATGTCCCAATGTTAAAGAAGAGGCAATACAATGGCATTTGAATCAGCATCAAGTTCAGCACCAAGCTTAGAATCACTAGGAAGAACCATTCCCACTAATGCTCATACCGTTGTTTGGCAGTATGTTGTACCTAGAGCGGTTTTGTGGACCATAGTTTGCAATTTTTGTGGGGAAACATTTTTTGGAGGCATCAATCACTTTAAATATCATCTTGCATCTATTATTTGCCACGACGTTGCAATATGTCCCAATGTTACAGAAGAGGCAAAACAAGAGATGAAGGTAGAGTTGGATGAGCTAGACGAGAAGATACTAGAGAGGACAAGGGGGCAAGCAGTCATAGCAACAACCATTAGATCTATAATGGCAGAGGAATCAAAGGAAGATGCAGCAACGATCATGGGCTCTATTTACGGTCCAATGGAAACGGAGCAGAAAAAACACACTTTGTTCATCGAGTTCAAGCAAGGGATACATAGTTTTTTTGTACCTAGAGAATACATAGTTCATCGAGTTCAAGCAAAGGGATACCTGGGGCACAACCTTCACTGTAATGTACGAGCTAAAATAAGGATGCACACGAGGAAACAGATAAGGCATGTGCGAATTTATGGTACTACAACCTTCCTGTCAATGTGGCAAAGATCTCATACTGGGAGTTATGGTGATGGCATTGACAGTTGCAAGGAAAAGCTACAAGTCACCCTCTCCAAGAGACTTAAGTGGAAAATTGTTCCAGGGTGCGGTTGCATATGCAACTTCAATCTTGGAAGATTAATAGAAGCAATATCAGCAATACAGATGTACCATTCTTTTAGATGGGTGGACAAATGAAAGGAATTGCACCCTCATCAATTTTTTAACCGTTGTAGATGGTAAGATGATTTATTTGAAGTCAATTGATACCTCTACCATAATAAAAATGCAGAAAATTTGAGCCTTACATTGAAGGAGGTTGTCTTAGAGGTGGGTATCTAGAATGTTGTGCAAGTTGTCACTAGCAATGCAACGCCATATGTGGCGGATGGGAGACTACTACAAGAGAAGCATCTTTCACTCTTTTAAACCCCTTATGCGGCCCATTGCTTTGACCTTCTTTTGGAGGTCATAAGCAAAATTGATTGGGTGAGACCGATTATAGAAGATGCAAGTAATATAACCAAGTACATATATAATCACCCTTGGGTTCTCAACTTAACGAGAGAACACACCACGGGGAAAGAGCTTGTGAGAGCAGGTGTCACAGGATTTGCACCTAAATTCCTAATGTTGCAAAGTCTTTCTAGTTTGTTGACATCGTTAAAACAAATGTTTGTGAGTCAAGCATGGTTAACTCGCGATATTCAAAGAACATCAATGGAGAGAGGACTATAAATACAGTTTTTGATGATGTCTTTGCAAAAAGAGTTGTGGAGATCATCAAAGTAACTTCAAACTTCAATTTAAATTTCAAGTTGATCCTTTTATTTTCATTTTTTTAATGTCTTGTTATATACTTTATTTGTAAGTTTGTAACTTTAAATTTAATTTGTTTGTAGGTGTCGGAGTAATTGGTGAGGGCTTTGCACTTGGTTGATGGGGAGAAAGACCTGATGAGATACATTTATAGCCCATAGATAAGGCCAAATATGCCATCCAAAACCATTATAAGGAGGATATAGCGAAATTTAGTCCCTTTTAGGAGATAATTGATTGGAGGCGGAACAATCAACTCCAGCAATCCATTCCTGCAACAGGGCACTACCTCTACCCCAAGTTTTTCTTCTCCGATAGCTTCACAGACGTTAACAAGGAGGATATGAAGGGTTTGTCACCATACATTGAAAGGATGATACCAAAGGTTGTTGTGAGGGACCTCATTATTTTAGAGTTCTAGAATTACAAACATGCTATGGGGAGGCTTTTTTCTTCGGCATTAGTTATCCGAGGGAGAACCACCTTAAACACCAGATAACAAAAATTAAATTGTTTTCTTATATGTTACAAGTTACATATTTGAAATTGTTGATTACTTATAAACTTTTTATTATCTTGTTTGTAGGTTCTTGGTGGGAAAATTGGGGAGGAAATATCCCACATCTTCAAAAGTTAGCCCTTAGAATTTTATCTCAACCTTGTAGCACTTCCGTATGTGAGCACTAGAGTTTGTTTGAGGTCATTCACACAAAGAAGGTGGAGGCTTGGGATGAGATTGATCCACAAAACTAAATTGCACAAGAAGAGGAAATCCCCGCATTCACATAGGACGAGATTGCTTCTTTCGAGAGGGAAGCTACGGAGGGAGAAGCACAAGCAAGAGATATTGGATTGGATGACATCTTTAGAGATGATATTGAACAAGTAGCAAAGGAGCCACCGCCATCTACTACCAAGGTGGAGCCGAAGTATTTTGAAGCCTGGTATTTTGCAGTTAAATATTTCCGCAACTTAGAAGCTCCTTTTGCATTCCTAACCTTTGGAACCAAGTTATCTGCAATAGAGAGATTTAGCAACATTAATGCTTCTTTATGACATTTATCATAGTCATTTGTGTCATTTTTTGTCCTTGCTTCTTTACCTATCACAATTTGATCAATATTACAATATTCACATATAGTCAATATCCTAACTCCACAAGTTAAAAGTCGAACATGTCAATTTTTGTGACTCTGGCAAAAGCATAAGTTGAAGACTAGTCATTTTTCTCTAGTTTTATACTAAAACAATTGTTCTAGAAAAAATACAAGACATTTTAGAAAATTCCTTTTCTATACAGATTCTACACCCAAACTGGACAATGCTGCTAGTTTTCAGCTCAAGACACCTTACTGCTTCACGAAAAATGAATTAAATAGCTTTTTCCGGGCACCTTAATCTAGTGACAGAAACAATTATTCAAGAGTTTTACAACAATTCCGGTCAAAACTTGTTTTCCACATTGTTCAGTTCTCGTAATAGGAGAATGCTGCAAATATTTAGGGCTAATCTCCTTTCCATTCACAAAATACATATTTAATTTGAATTTTCCAGGCACTTTAGGCAGATACTTCAAAAAATTTAAACTTTAATTGAATGAACTTTTAAAGCATAAATATTCTGGAAATAAACTTGGGCCCTAGTTATTAATAAACATTAAAAACCATAGGATAAATGAATAAAACAATTATTGGCTACCAATGGCGCTAGCCTGCACCTTATTTCCTTTCACGATTCCAGGCACTCCTCTCAGGCATGTAATCAGTGTGATTGCTACAGCAGACTTACACACCTCCCCAGAATGCATTTTTAGCAGGATAACAGATGCCAACAAATGTTTATTGACTGCACATTGTTTTCCTTCACCAGGAGCCTCTGTACAGTTTTGTTTGTAGCACCTCCTTTTGCTGGGATCCATGCTCCTCTGTTCAGCACAAAGGTTGTTCCAGCAATGACAGGTTACACAAAAAATGGCATTCTTTAGCCTTTACACGCCTTTTTCAAACACCCTTACCTCGAGCTCAGCATATACTCACCTCTCCTCAGACAGACATGCCTCTAAACAGGCATTCTTTCTTACAGCGTCCTTCATATAAAAGAAGCTGCAAAAAGAAAAAATAGTTGCTCCCTTCCTTCTGGTGATGCACTTCTATTGGTTTTCATCTCTTACTGTATAAGGTTACGATCTCTTCTAGTTATCATGTTTTTGGTTCCGCACCTCTATACCCACATTTTTCTTCCAGTTCTTCTTTTCACAGTGCATAATATTCAGAATATCACACAAAAAGACTCTCTTTGGGCTGGGCCTTGCTTTCCCGTGCCTCTTGTAAATTGTCAATAGCTTGTCTTTTATTTGTCAACAGCAATACAAAGAAATGATAGTGAGATGCACACGCACAAGTGCACTCCTCTTGGACTAGAGTGCAGTACATGCTTTTAAACATTATTTCAGCACATCCTCTCTCGGAAATAATTACACTCGGGCTGAAACAATTTTTCCCTCTCTATTCCCCTCACTCACTAGCTTAACATGGATCGATCTTTTTATAGGCAAATTCCTAGCTTGCTCCCAGTCGCCTCAAACAGAGGCTCTGATATAAGATTGATTATTGAAACTGTAAGATTACATTATTAAAGTTGCCATTCTATAGCCCACAGACATCCTAAAAACTAGGAAGCTATACATACTACAGCTAATATGCTTAATCAAGCTCAAGCAAACCCACAGATGAGCTTGCTAACTAGTAGCTAGAATATTGGCTTTATCATATATTTAACAACTAGCTAACTAATCCACCCAAATTCGCCTATGTAACATATAATATTACGTTATCACAAATGTATTACTATGTATTCTAACAAGCTTGTCATCTGTGGTGACTTTCCGTGCAACACCCTCAATTCAAATGTACTTTCCAAATGAAAACACATGAACAGTTCCTAGAAGTTCATCTCAAACGTGCTTAATGTAGTGAGCCATGGGTCTCCCAGCACAATTTCCGCTCCCCCCACAGGAATGGAAAACATATGACTATTTAACAGGCAGTCACCCATTGTGAGTTTAATACTATAGCATTTTCTTGAACCACTGACTAAAACCCCGTATGCAATCATGACCTGAAATTCTAAAGTTGGATAAACAAAACTGTTCAAATGACCATTCAAATATGCCGCCATCGTATTGTTGATGAAATTATGAGTACTTCCCAAGTCAATCAATATTGTCACCCTTTATTTTTTCAGGAATCACACTACCTTGAGTATCTTTCGAGTAATAAATCAAAAGAGTGAATGGCAAGAGATAGTCAGATGTGGATCTTTTAATGCTTCCTCGAACTCCTCCTCCTCCATCTCAACTTTGTCATCTTCTTTCATGGCACCTACAATGTAGAAGAGATTCTTTTTTGTGCATTTATGTCCTTTACTACATTTGTTATCACAATTAAAACATAACCCTTTTGCCCTTTTTTCTTTCATTTGTTGAGGCATTAATCTCGTTGGTTGAGGGAATGGTGGTGTGGGGGTGCTAAGATCTATGATACCAATGAATTCTTGTCTACTGGTGGTTTGAAGCTTCTCCTCCATTTTGCATGCCATGATAACAGACTAAAAAACAGTAAGCAGATTAAATACAAGTACCTCATGGTGATGTCATCCTTGAGTCCGCCCAAAAATAGATCATTCGAGTTCTCCTTTGTAACCTTATCCACTCTATCAAATAGAGCTGATATTGCTCAATATAATCCTTGACTAGACCTTTTTCACACAACTTGGCTAAAAGGCAAAAGTAGTTCTCTCTTAGACTACTATTATAGTGTGCCTATAGCTCCTCTATGAAGACCAACCAGGTGATGTCAGGTATTAATTTTCTTCTGATCAAAAAGCCAAAGATATCTGGATGCTCAGGTTTCAAATATAAGGAATGCCAACGTAACCTGTTGTCCACATGGAATCTGATGTGGCTCATAAAAAATTCTACATTTGGGTGATCCAATGAGTGGTTACTTTCCATCGAACTCATGCATGTCTACCTTCAACAAAAAGTTTTGAGACCCTGAATTTGTATTATTCATGGGTGGTTGTTGTGCAATATAGGAATCCAGAGTAGGTTAATCATTGTTACAGTTGTCTGCGGTTGCAGAGTCGACAATTTAGATGCGGCCAATTGATTGATGGTCTCATCCAATATTGCCTTGTTGGGGGATATTGATGAGTAGATATGAATTAGATCCATTTTTGTTGCCATATTACACTGGGTGCAAACTATCTTCGAAATGGTGCACTCTATACTCGAGAGTAATTGACCCCACATTGCAAGTCCGACCTGATCCCAATTCCAGCTACCTCTTCTTTGTTAAGAGTCGTTCCTCCTATGTAATTCTTGCCCTTGTCTCTAGTTTGCGTCCCTACCATGTGGTAGCTTTACAAATGACCAAAGCTAGGGCTACCAAAGATGTACATTCTTGCACTTACCAAAGATCAATATTGTTGCAATCGCCTCTTCAAGATGAATCCAACAACTGCTATATTGCAAAAGGGTGAAAACAACCCAAAACCCGAGAATTGCTAAAACAAAATAGGGTCCTAATTCCTAGAGACCTATAACATTGTAATAATCTTGCAAAGGCAAATTTAGAGACTAGTATACTATGCAAGGGTGCGAAAAAGTTCCAAATGTTTTTTACAATGGACTCCCTGGTGCAAACGAAAAACCCTAAATTTCCCCTAGATCGAAAGTTTTCAATTTTGACATGTAAACAAGATAGAAAAAGTCTAGTAACAAGATTAACCATCTAAACAAACAAAGATCCAAACAAGTAAAACAAAATTTGCAGGAAACTATAAAATGCATTTTGCTTCCATCATTGCTCCAATGTGCCATAAGCTTTTCCCAAATCAAATCTCTAATACCACTTGTAATGAAATTCCTATATTGCTAAGGCAAAATCACAATAATAAATCACATTATTACAAATATCATTAGAACAACAGACTCCCAATTACACACAAAATAGAGGATATCCATGCAATATGGATGAAAGCAAGCAAAATACTAAAATAAAAATATACTTGAGCCACTTTGAGTAGGGAAACCTCCACAACAATACAATAGAACATAATTTGTAATATGATGATCAAATACTAGCCAGTATCTCCCCTGTATATCCTAATTAGACCATGGGTATTTCATAAGTAGACTTCTACCAATATGCAAAATAGAGAAATTGTTGTATGACTAAGTCAAGATTGTGGTAGCCAAAAATTTTCCACACATATTTCAATATATGGCATAGGCTAAGGGCTTAGCAAGGGCCATACAAATAGGAACCCCACAAATGTCATGTTTTAAACAAATGTTTGTGGGATAAGCCACTCAGTATGGGGTGTCATCCAGCATGTGACATAAAGTCACCCATGAACTGGGACAAAGATATGAAAAAGGTGAGCACTAGTTGATTGAAACTCACAACTTACGAGACAAAAATAAATCTCCAACCAAGTCAAAAAAAGCATAACCAATGTAATACACAAGCCCGTGAGGATCATCTATCAAGCATGGACTCTAGATACATAGAAGTAAACCCTTGTGCAATCTAAAAGCACTATGTTCGTCCACATTATATAAATATTCCTTTCTCAAATGCAAGCACTAGCTAATGGAGAATCACAATCTAAGGAACACCTAGACCTTCAGACAAATAATAAAAAAATCACAACCAATCTAATAGAGTATCCCATGAGGCACGTCTATCAAGCAAGCTTCAAGCTCCATAGCACGAAACTCTCATGCAATTAATAAAAGCTCTATGTTCCTCTAGAATGTACAAATATTCCTTTCGATTGAATAATAATAGTGAAGAAAGAATTGTGTAACAAAGATATATTTAAAGATATGAAAAAGGTAAGCACTAGTTGATTGAAACTCACAACTTACGAGACAAAAATAAATCTCCAACCAAGTCAAAAAAAGCATAACCAATGTAATACACAAGCCCGTGAGGAACATCTATCAAGCATGGACTCTAGATACATAGAAGTAAACCCTTGTGCAATCTAAAAGCACTATGTTCGTCCACAAAATATATCTATTCCTTCCTCAAATGCAAGCACTAGCTAATGGAGAATCACAATCTAAGGAACACCTAGACCTTCAGACAAATAATAAAAAAATCACAACCAATCTAATAGAGTATCCCATGAGGCACATCTATCAAGCAAGCTTCAAGCTCCATAGCACGAAACTCTCATGCAATCAATAAAAGCTCTATGTTCCTCTAGAATGTACAAATATTCCTTTCGATTGAATAATAATAGTGAAGAAAGAATTGTGTAACAAAAGATATATTTCCCTTCAAAGCATAACTATATCACTAAACTCTAAAAAGTGGAGTAAGTGGAAATCCAATGCACTCTCTTTGGACTGAAATAATTTGTATATTCTAATCTCATGTCAAGCTAATAGATGGGGCTGTTGCCACTAATTTTGATTGGTCAAATTTTAACATTTGCATCACATTGTTTACAAAAACCATTTCTCTATCTAGCAAGAAAACATTATAGAATATCAAGTGCATCCACACGTAATAGAATTCTTGCACTTTAATTCCTGTTTTGCTTATTTAAAATGTCATTTTTGTCACCAGTACGTATAGTATAAGGGTAATAAACAGTTTATTTTAGTGTCTATATAGGAGGTATGAAAAGTACAGAAATAATACCAGATTGAGCAAAGCCACCAAACTGTTTGCAAGCTTTCTTTGTATAAAAAACATTTTAGACGAGATACAAGAATTTACAAGTTTATAAACTGATGAGACATTAACAGCTGTTTGTAAGGGCTAAGTCCTACAATCCTAGGGTCCTTTTACCCTAGCATTTTTTATTGTAATTGGATGTACTGTCGAGTCCCACTAACCTACTTCTGGTCATTCGTGGACATTAATATAATTTCTTTCAATTTTTCTCTCTTGCCAATCCCATGTCATAAAGATAATAAGGACCAAATGGTGGGCATGGAATATAACTTGACATTGTGCAAAGAGAAAATATCTATCAACTAGACTGCTGAAAATACAGAAATAGATTTTAAAAACAAAATTGCAAATGCATTCCAAGATTAGATAAGCTAAGGAGCACTCCCTGTAAACAATAAAAATCCTAATACAGATGCTCATTAAGAAGGAAATGTTGTAGCATTATAATGTGGAGATTGTCTTAAGTAATAGCAGAATTTGAAACATAGACAACATATGAAAATACTTAACTATTCAACTAAAAGCTAACTGATTCTTGTTTAGTAACTGAATCGCACAAATTATTTACAAGGAAAAAACTTCTAAAATATATTATGCCTGTCTCATGTAAATGGTAAATCCTTGATAAGAGAACTATGTATTCCTGGTTAATGGGAAATAAAATCCTGCAGAAACATAACAAATATGGCAGCACAAGAAACAAACGAGTAGAAATACAGAGAAAATGAAAATCAGAAGTCTGAAATAATTGAAGAAAATTGGAACCAATTGCTTAGTTGTATTAAAAGGTTTCACAATGCTCAAAATTTTACTCATGAGGTGGAGTGGCTAATACCCACAAGATCTAGTGAGTATATAATACAACCAAGAAAAAGAGAAGGCAATGCTTTGAAGGGCTCATGTGGTGGTTATTGCATAATGGGTAATCAATGAAGACATTAATTTATAAGGAAAAAGGTAGGCATTGTCTTACTTGCATGGCATAGGAGAAGCATATGTACACCTCCCATAGAATGCAATCGTTCCTCCACTTCAAGAGCATGCTCCAAACAAAATACATGTGGTCTCATGATGCCATTGCTAGGTTTCCATAATGATGCATTTCTTTCATTCAATGCTGAAATGTCAGGAATATTTTCTTGTAACGCATATCCTGCCACACAACCTCCGATATTGCCACCTGCTGCATTGCAAGTTCGTACATTAATAATATGATATTTGCACGAATTACCATTTGTAACAGGCATACACAAATGCCATAAAATTCTACAAGAATGTGTTTCAATGTGTAACATAAAGGGAATTTCTTACCTGCACAACAATCACCAAAAGATGCCTCTTCAGAATAGCTTTTACAGAAATTACCACTTGTTTCTTCGAAACCTGAATCAAACCTTTTAGGGAACTTGGTGATACATTCAGATACTGTATTGGCATCCAATGTAGGAAAACTTCTTCCCACGGTAGGTACTGGCATGTTCTCACCCTCTCGCATAGAAGAAAATGTCATCTTTGGAATACCTTCATCAGATTTAGAAGCCTGTGCATAACCATCTTCAACTTTAACTTTTTTGTTTCCAGACTGATCGCTTTGTTGTGCTTCATACACAGGAGTCTCTTTGACGGAATTCTTAATGAGTGCAAGTGTTAGAACTGACTGCTCTTGTAAGTCATTAGATTGTATTGAAGATAATTCAGAACCATTAACATGGAGATTCCTATGGATGTCAGTTACATATTGAGAAATAGATAGCTTCCTTGTTGGAGAATCGTCCAATGAACGGAGATGCACTTTCTTGACACATTGATCCTGCTTCAAACTGTCACTGTGAAAATAATCATGGTTTTTGGATACTGATGATACTCTGTCTGAAGGCAAAACACCACTTAAAATGAAGCCATCGTGAATCTCCTCCTTAATAGCTTTCCTAGCTGATCCAGATGAAGAAAGTTGGGTAATTGCAACCCCAGCAATGTCATCACTTTCTGATGCAACTTCTGACTGTCCACTAAAAGGGCGAGGCACGCCAACATCGAGAACATCATCTACCTCATCAGAATCTGATACATCATTGTAAGCGGCTGCAAGAAGATCCAGTGCTGAGGGCACAGGCACAGGCACAGGAGAACAACTATCTGAAAATGTATTTGATACAGATTTGCTTATGTGTTTGTTCGAAGCATCAAGATCTTTATTTTGATTATCTATTACCACTAAATCTTTGGTATATTCTCGGGGCACTTCTGTGTCAAAGGAAGCATCACTAGCAATTAATTCATTGCTCAAAGAAACATAAGAACCTTTGCTGTCACCAAAAAAGGCCTTTGATGAACAAAATGAGCTTGGAAAACCCTGGCGACCAGACATTCCATCATCAATAATCATACTCTTAGAGGGAGCTAATACAGCAAAACCATTGGCAGTGTTTTGCAAAATTGCTTCGCCATCTTTTGGTGATTTTTCATTGCAAACATCCACAGCTGGAGTGAACATTATCTTAGCCAGACTCGAAAGAGTATCAAGATTGGATGTGGGTTTTGTATATTCTGCCAAAACATCATCCATTTCAGTAACTTTCATTAATAGTGTCATGGCCGATTCAAATTCAGTGTGTTGATTTTTTGCTTTCCCGAAGTCTATTTTGCCATCCTTGGTTGAGGGTTCTGTTACAATAGATGAAATTAATAATGTCGGTGAGTATAACCAAAACCCCTATACAATTAGGTACAAAATGATTTCACTGATTCAGAACTAAAATCAGCATTTCCTCAGATTCTAAAGGAGGGATTTTTTTATTTGTCACATTACTTGCATGCATATACAGCTTTTAATATGAGCAATGAGAAGGGAATAGAATACCAAGAATAGTGGTGTGTACCAATGATGCTGTACAGTCTCCAACAGTATTGACTTCTGATGGTTGGACACATAAACCTGTTATATACAGTATGTCAGCAAATGTCTAATATGCCAGTTGATCGCAAAAACATGAGTACAGAAGCGAAAAATACACAAGATCTGTAAGTTTCTTCTTACCTTCACCAACTTGATCTTGATAACTGACACCATTAGATACCAAAGCAATGGGTGTTTCAAGAAGGAAGTCCACAGTACAGTTATCAACTGAAAAAAGAAACATATATAATAATCAAAGACTCAAATATTATCCTCAACTGAATTCCAAAGACTTGATTAAAATAATAAATAATTGGGACATCTTGCACAACTCTGATAATGATGAGAATAATATGAAAATAAAGATGAGAAACCTCAACTATACCTGTTCTGTGTGTGGTAGTATCTTCAGCTTCAGCACAGGAAACGTCTTTTCCAGAATTATCTACTTCAGATGTCCCTAAGTGTTTATCAACAACTTTATAGCCAGTAGGAAAAAGGTTCCTTGCTGCTGCTTTAGAAGGTTGGATTATAGCCATACATGGAAATCCCAGTAGTCCACAAGCAGCACACACCAACGTGCCGGTATCAAGGTCAATTGAATCACCAGATGGCAAATCAATGCCCATAGATTGGCATTCCATAGAATTTTCTTCACCATGAATCTCCATAGGCCTATCATCAGAGCAACTAAGCATATTCTCCTGCTGGCATCTGTCACTTGAAGTTTTCACTCTCATTGGATCAGATAATGTTCTGTTCATCTCCAGGATGCCCTCTGCACATAGTTCTTCTTCTTTGCAGATCATCATGTCTCTTGCCATTTCTGAGTCGGACTTTAATGTTTCCAGGCTACTGGCTATAAATGTTGACCTTGAATTTGGGTAACTTAACATGGAAACACACGAAGGCAAAGATGGAGAACCACTTGGAACATCAGCAGAATCCCAGAGAACAGCATAGCAAGTGGATTCCTTTTGAAGGAGAAGATTAAGCAGGTGATTATTATGAATCATATCATTTACAAAGAATTTCTTGACTTCCATTTCTCCTTCATTTCTCTTTCTGTCCTTTAATCTGGAACTGCGCGGCTCAGCTGCTAAGCTCACAGGTATCCTGTCACAGTAGCAGTCATATTATACTGGCTTAAAGCTGTAGCCAAGGATCATAAATAACTTTATCTACAATTTTAAAGAGTCTATTATGGAATCATAACAAAACATAGTCAAAACATAAAAGAATGACAGGCAAGATCCATAGCTTTCTTTGATTATGCACTTGGTTCCAAGAAAGGGTAAGTAAAGAGCTCATACTTGAGAAATGGTAAGTAAAGGATTCATACTCAAGAAATAGTAAGCAAAGAATTCAAACTTATGCAAGCAAACTTGTTCCCTTCTAGGATCTCATTTATTTTCTTTGTTTCTCAAGTCTCTGATATGATGATAGCCCACATTAGTGATTTTTGTATCTCTCATGAGCTCCTCATGCCAACCATGGGGTTTTGGCTTTCATTCTCTGTGGCACTCCCAGGTGCTTCCTTCCCCCACTATGATTATCCAATCGTCACCATGCAGCTATCCACTTTGATGCTGAGTATGCCATAGATTACGTTGCCTGCCTTTCCTAGCTTATGCCCGTGATCTGAATTTTAATTACTGTTCCAGTGGACCACACACTAAATGACTAAATCTAATGTGTTAGAATATAAATAAAGTTGAAGCAGACAATACAAAATGAAAAGAGGACAACATTACTATAAAAATTCTATCTTATTAGTATGAGAGAGCTAGGTATAATGGTACCAATCTTAGCAAAGAAATGTTTTGCTACAAAACTACTTGCCCCCCCTATTGAGTGAAGCACCTCACTACACATAGCAAAGTACATTAAGAAATGAAGACACTCAAAGGGGAAGATGAAGCGATCCACTTTGGGAATCCAAGAGGTCAGCAATTATGGATAGATTGGACAAACTGGGCTTGGTGGACAAGGTCAAACAGATTCAGCGATTATATACAATTCGGGTCAGAATAGTATTTAGCAATTTATAGGCTTTCCAAAGCGGTTTTGGAGATAAAACTTTGCCTAATCGACTTTTGCACCCTTTCATCATCTTCTATGCATTCTCTGCTTTCCTACACTTTTTGATCGGGTCATTTGAACAATAGTCATTAAGGTATGGTGTCAACAGGCTTGTTGTCCCAATTGGCACTCTGCCACAAGGGTTAGTCACCCCTATGTGGGAAGCAATGTACTCGTTCTAATCTATAAGATATGTTGCCAGGAAACGGAAAAAGAAACGGAAATGGAAACAGGTATGAACCGCGGGAACGGCAATTTTCAAAAAACCTTGGATACGAAACGTTACAGGAAACATCCGATATATATGCATAGTACTCATTTTATAATTGTAGAACACAAGAGATAATTGATAAAGCACTCAAAATATTTTGTATTCATTGAAATTTGAACTTCTAAAGAGTCGTCATTCAACATGGTTACAATTTCAATGATTCACATATACAATGCTGAATGTTAGTTTAGTGAAAACTGAATTTAGCAAGAGAAAAATCAGAGTGTGATTTAGAATGGACCCAAGATGTCATTAAATAGCTTTTAGGAAGTGTCTTTAGCAAGTCTAGGTAGGTAGATTAGGTTTAGGTTCATTAAATGAAGTTATTTTTTATTTTTTTTAAAGTTATGATGTTTAAAAATTCAAAAAAGCGGTGGAAACGTGCCAGACGTTTCCGAAAACGTCTGGCATGTTTCGGTGGCGTTTCATGCAACGTTTCCGTTTCCGAAACGTTTCAGGCCTGAAACGTGGCCCAGTATGGTGTTTCCTGGTTTCCGAAACATTCCAGGCCTGAAACGTGGCCCAGTATGGCGTTTCCTGGCTTCACAGACTATAAGTTATATCCTATTCAACTTGACTGGGGTTATCTATCCAAAATTCATTTTTATTGATTGTGAAGATGTCTTAAGTAGGATTGACCAAAAAAAGTGCAGAACAGTTGTGGTTGCACACATAATTCACAAGCATGCAAATTCCAATAAACCGTGGCCTCTCTTGCCACAACAAGCAATCCACTTTGGGAATCCAAGAGGTCAGCAATTATGGATATATTAGACAAACTGGGCTTGGTGGACAAGGTCAAACAGATTCAGCAATTATATACAATTCGGGTCAGAATAGTATCTAGCGATTTATAGGCTTTCCAAAGCGGTTTTGGAGGGTCAAACTTTGCCTAATGGACTTTTGCACCCTTTCATCATCTTCTACGCATTCTATGCTTTCCTACACTTTTTGATTGGGTCATTTGAACAATAGTCACTAAGGTATGGTGTCAACAGGCTTGCTGTCCCAATTGGCACTCCACCACAAGGGTTAGTCACCCCTATGTGGGAAGCAATGGACTCCATTGCTTCCAGTTCTAATCTATAAGTTATATCCTATTCAGCTTGACTGGGGTAGTCTATCCAAAATTCATTTTTATTGATTGTGAAGATGTCATAAGTAGGATTGACCAAAAAAATAATGTAGAACAGTTGTGGTTGCACACATAATTCACAAGCATGCAAATTCCGATAAACCAGGGCCTCTCCTGCCACAATACCCTGGTCTACCCAAAAACCAAGTTCTTGGGCTTAATTTGTAATGAGATTGCTATATATCTAAATCAGAATAGGGTAGATCTATACGATATGAATGAAAGCAGAGCAGAATATGGAAATATACAGTTGAGCCACTTTGAGGGGGCAACCTCCACAACCTTACAATAGGAACAGAATTCGATATATGATCCATCCCATGGGAGAGCCTTGCTCACCCTTATTTATAGACATCCTCATTCCTTGTCCTAGTTGGACTAAAGAAAAAACTAAAACTAATGAATGAAAATATTAAGGTTATGCATGCCATAAGTCAGGCCCACCCGAAATTTAGTACACTTAAGAAGTTAGAATATTAGGGGCATAACATTATCTCTACATAAGTCAGGCCCACCCGAAACTTAGTACACTTAAGAAGATAGAATATTAGGGGCGTAACATTATCTCTACCTCAAAAGTTTTTTTAGTATGCTCGACCATCTTTGCCAAGACCTTGAAAACAATTGTGTTGGTGTGGTTTTCAAAACAGCCAAATGACTATGATGTATAATAAAGTTGCCAGAAATCAGGACTTGCCATGCTCCCATCTCTTTTTATCTAGACATCTCTTGTTGAAGCCTGTTTGTTTGCAGCTCTTCACATTCCACTCACCGATCAATTAACATTACTTCCTTAGCAGCCAATTCTTCATGACGCTTCTGCATAGCTTGGTTCTGTTGGTGGTTTTTGAAACAGCCAAATGACTATGATGATTAATAAAGACACTGGAAATCAGGACTTTCCATGCTCTCATCTCTTTCTATCTAGACATCTCTTGTTTAAGCCTGTTTGTCTGCAGCTCTTCACATTCCATTCACTGAACAATTGATATTAATTTCTTGACAGCCAATTTTTCATGAAGCTTCTGCATAGCTTGGTTGCACCTTTCTTCTACTCAACATAATCATTCAAAGATAGGGTTTCCGTATTGGAAAAGAGTCTTCTGCATTTCTATAATTTGTTCGATGATGAGACTGAGGTCGTTCTGTTTTTCATCCCTTAGATGTTGATTTTCTTCTAGGAGTGATTTGCGACCGTTCTGCATCTTGGTGCTGAATAAAGAGCAAGAACTTCTTAATGCTGATCAAAAGATATCTTCATAGATGCCACCTCTGTTATTCTGCAGAGCTAATCACCCAGAATGATCATGACACTCTGTCTAAAAAAGAATTGACCCCCCAAAAACCACTCCAAAAGGACCAAAAAACACTAAATACAATTCTGAGCAAGCTAGGGTAATACCCACTAAATCTATTGTCCTTATCCCTAACCTGATTTGTCCTTATCCATCCATAACTGATGACTTCCTGGATTCTCAAGGTGGAACAATTCATCTTCCCCTTTTAGTGTCACCATTTGTAATGTCCCCTTTTCAGAATTAATTGTTTTTGGATACCCAAAGCCTATTCTTATTATTTTCCGTAGGCTAAGGGAAAATTGAAGAGGGAAATAAATTAATTTAAGTGGTCCAAGGTTACTTTCATATTTTAATTAGAAAAAGGACACTTAAATTATTTTTTTAATAAGTGGGGGACCAAAAAGTGGAAATAGAATGATGAACCTCTATTGTGAGGCGCCAAAGACAGAATAATAATTAAATAAAGAATTCTGTTTTGGGGCACCAAAGATAGAATGGATTGCATGAGCATCAAGCTTCTATTTTTGGATAGGGCGCCAACATTGGAGAGGGAATAAAGTAATTTAATTTTGTTTATTGAGCATGCATGTAACTCCAAAAGGGGGCGCCAACTTTGGAAAAAGGCCTTAGAAGTTATAAAAACAATTTTTGGGGATTACTATTATACACCTTGGAAATTTATCAACTACTTCATTGTCTGCAAGTAGCTTCTGCTTCTCCATCAGCAACAGAGGACAAAAACCCTCATGTGCACACAGATCTGAAGACGGAAACCCTCATATCTAAGCTTGGCAATTCCATTCAGAGGTTGCAATGATCATTCAGGATACAAGTTTTCATCCAATTCAGCTAGGGCACACTTTTCAGGCTTGATTCTACATCCGGAACAGCAAGCACAGCTAGGGCTTCAGTATCTGGGACAGATTTCAGTCAAATCAGTTTGCATGCTCCTATCTTTCATCCATCTTTCCATGTATATCATCAGTTGTGAGAAAGTATGTGTTCAGACATTCTGGTATTTTTTATTGAAGTTGATTTGAAATAAATAAATAAAAGTTCGCTTTTTGGCATATTGGGGTTTGCTGTTTTTTTTTAAATTAGTTTGCTGCTGCTGTCATAAAAGTTCAAATTTTTATACTGCTGCCCTAGGGTTTGACAAAATATCCAGATTCGTTAAAGAATATTTTTTCAAGCAAATTACACCATTTCTTAACGTATTTGGCTGTGTGTGTGTGTGCTGTGAGGTGCTTCAACTGAAAGGAGGTTGAGTTGTTTCATAGAAAAACATCTATTCACCAAGATTGATACCATTGCACACAGGTCTCTCATTAATAAAAGCTCTATTTTACATAACAATGCAGTTCCTCTTCTCTTTCTTTATATAATACTTCTGGTCAAACATTAATTAATTTCCTATGATGTAATATGAACCTCTTCTCTATGGGATGAATGGGTTATGTAGTATCTATATAAGAAGAACTAGTCTATAATCAATCAATTCTATGCTAAAGATGCACTACTAAGTATGGTCCATAACATTGATTTTAAAAATTCTCGCCCGATTTCTTCTAGAAAATTTTGTTTTTAGAGCACTTTAGGTTTATCCCTTCTTGTTTAGTTTACCTTTCTTATGTACTTTGTTTATTTTCATAACTTTAGGTTCTTTGTACCCGAATACTTCTATTTTATAAGTAGTTGTACTCTCTATAAGTCCCATTGACCTACTTTGGTGATTCATAAACATTCAAATAACTTCTTTAATTCTTTCAAGTGCTGAGAAGATTTGAATAAGAAACTAGCAGTCTTACAAAAATTTAAAAGATGATAAAAACACAAACACAATTAAAGGTAAAGGAAGAGAAATTTAGGAAGGGCAATAAAGGAAACAACAATAAAAAGAATTAATGTAGTGTCTCGCCAAAAAAGTACAAAATGAATGACAAAAGAGAGAAAGTAGATCACATCATCAATGCCCTGGTTCCAAGAATGTTGACTTTATACCTCCATGAATATTTTCTATTGATGATTACCCATGTATAACCCACCTACATACATTGGCACAGTGCTTAAGTCCAGCTGGTCAGTGCTTGGCGCCAAATAATCAGATCCCAGCTCAGCCAGAAAGGCCTATAAACAATTGCCATCTGGTACGCCATCCTGTGGGAAAAGTGATTTCATATTTTTTCACAACTTCCCTGCCCTTGCAGGGTGGTCAAGGGGCAGCACACCTCACAGCTTCCCCACACCGTAGCAGGGCAGGATCAAAGTGCAGTACCCCTCACAGGTCAGAGGGCATTGACACTCACAGGGCAAAGGGCAGCAACTCTTCAGATCTAGAGCCGCCTATATACATTGGCACCTAAAGCCAATTGCAATGGCACTACTTGGGGCCAACATGGTGCAGCTTCTTTTGTAACTATTGGAAGGCAAACTGTTTCATCTTTCACAGTGTTCTATTATCTTCAAAATCTTCTGTACATAAGTACTCAGCATAGATGACACATTCACTAATTTTGGATGAATGGAATTCTGATTTCAGTACTATATCTTTCTTTTAATGTGAGAATGAAACAAAGTTGCTTATGCTTTCTGATTTTTTAATATAATTGCTTCCACTGTAACACAATGAGTCTTGCAATTCAGTGCGTTGCTATGTGTATTGCTCCTGTCTTCTGAATCAGATGACCTTGCTTCTTACCCTTCCAAGAAGATTATCAAGGTCATCTAAAGTATATATCATTGTTACACGAATCATACCTACCAGAATCCTCACCCCAGAAGTCACTTGACACTCCCTAGACATTTTCCCTGCACCCCAACATCAATACGGGTGCCGTCAAATTGGCCATTATATATCCCAAGTATTAAGGCTTTCATATATCCCATACCATAATATTCATATCAGTCGCCTTAGGAAATGTTTTTTCCGAATTGCCTAATCTAGAAGGTGCATTTTATTCTACTTGTAGACCAAGTTAAATTTTACACACTGGAGGTAGAAAGCAAGCGATTTTATCTGTGTCCACATTTATATTATACAAAGTTCACGAGTGTGGAGTCATCTTCCAAAAAAAATGTCACACAAAAGTCAGCCCACAGAGCTTTTAGAACATATATCGACTAGAAAAGCAGGATACATGCCTCATATGCATTGTTACTAGTTTCAATTGTTTTCCTCTTCATATGTCTTACACTTTGAGGGATTCTATAGCCACTGCTCATCCTCAGAGCTATTGTTAAAAAATGGTTTTGTCATAATCTCAGTGCCTTCTTTGGCAGGATGCATTGCCTGAGGAACCCTGTAGCAGTGCAGATGAGCCAAACATCCTTTCTAATGCTGTTGGACCTGTTATATTCTCAAAATCAGAAAAGGGACCAGGCTCAATAGTTATGCTAGCTACATCAGCATAGATTCTTGAATCTGCAACACTCCAGGAAGCACCAAAAATTGTCCTTTGTCAACCCCGTGGTACCCCATAAGAATTATCGCTGATCTCGCACATTATTTGGCTTAACTAATGTGTGTGGATAATCACACATTTCTTTTCTTTGTAAGATGATAAACATGGAATAAATAAGACCAGTCTGCAGCTATTAAAGTAAGTTTGTTCATCCAGTACAACCAATATATGAATCCTAACAGTGTTATAAGACAAGTCACATTTCTTGCACTCTACTTGAAGGCAACTAACTCAGAAATTTAGCAACACGGCATACTAAGAGAACCTTTTTTTATCAACAAAACAGATTACAGAGATTACAGAAAAATGAGTACAAAAACAGTAACCATGGGTGCCGAGATCAAGATCATTTATAAATACTGCTAGCGCAAAGGTCGTTTTTCTCCTATACAAGATTCTGTGGCATTAGTATCAACGATGATCTATTAGGAAAATCCTGGTCTCTTCATTGATGAAGAATAAAATGTTGTGCAATGTACTGCTCCTGAGGATAAGTTAGATGTTGAGGTTGTTCATTTTGTTCCTTTCAAAGATCTTACATGAGTGTTTTAAAGGAAACTTTCGATAAACGATCCTTAAAATTTGGACCATTTGCCTTTTTAAAAGCCAAGCTTCATAAAGTTATACTGCCAATACAAGAAAACAACCCTCGGATATTCCAATTGTTGTATTTCAGGAAGGTGGGCGAAGTCCTTTACTCACGAGAAAGGTCTTGCATTGACGCCTTCCCCTAAGCTTGTAGTAAATTGGCACCTATAACTAAAATGCTCCTCTATCTCATCCTCTGATACAAGGAAAAGTCTACATATGTTATATTTCGGAGAAACATCGTGGCGTATCATTTTTCACAATTAATATGGGAAAACTCTGAGTTAACGGTGAAGAAAAATCGAACATGCCATGACTTGTGATGGTAGAGTTAATTTGAATAATCAAGCCATCAAAAATCTAGAGAAAGTGCGCAATTGAATGTCGACATAAGAATACGGACAAGAAAGGGAAATCAAGGTCATAAGAATGAAGCTCTTCTACATATCTTCCCGATCACGGTATTAATTTTCTCCCTTAGGTGGGAGAAGATGAGAGCACGTCTAAAGAAAATCTACGTGAGGCTATCAATCAAGATACCATCTGGAGAAGAAAAAAACCCTCAAAAACCAACAAAGCCTCCATCTTGGCCAAAAAGTGGAAACAAGTTTCTCTAATGAACAGAGGTCCAAGAAAAGATGCCCGTCTCACCCTAATGTGGTGTCTCCCGGCCCCTGTAACTTATGCAGATAAGTAAAACAGCTTGTGGGCTTGATGATAGTCTTAAGAAAGAGATGCATGCAGTTGCACCTAATATAGTTGATAGAGAAATGACATAATATCTATACCATGGTCAATCAAATCTACAGAGGAGACCACTTGAATATCTAAAGAATTTACAAGAGAATCCGGTGATGCAGGAGCATCCTGTAAATAAGAATTTTTGGCTTTCTTTGGTGTTTTAGAGTCTTAGACTCTCTAGGGTCCATTTGAGTTGGTCATGATGTGTAATAGTCCATTTGGACTCTAGGGGCAAAATAAGGAGTTTTCCCTCCATTTTGTAAATTTAAATATTTGAATTAAGTCATAGGTTATTGTTACCATATTTTCCACGCAAAGGATTGCTAAAAATAGAACTTGGCTATTTTTGGAAAAGTGGCTAGTTTTGGAAGATTGGCTATTTTTAGTTTGGCTAAAAATAGCATGGTTGAAAATGGCACTTGGCTATTTTTAGATAGGAGTGCTAAACATAAGAAGAGCTAAAAATAGAAGTTCAGTTCTATTTTTAGGAGTGCATGAGTGGATGGATAAAGATAGCTTGCTTTTGTTAAATTTAGCATGTTGCTGCTCCAAATAGAAATTGGCTAAAAGGAGAATACTTTTGTTAATTTTAGCAACTGCTGTTCCTAAAATAGCGTTGGCGCCAAGAATAAAAGGAGCAAGAATAAAATAAAGCATACAGCAATGGACAGGTCTGTGGTACCAAGAATAGAAGAGAAAAATAAATTAAATTGCAGCAGACAGTCAGATATGTGTCGCCAAAAGGAGAAGAGGAGAGGTTTTTATTAAAATCTAATGCACGCAGCCCCATGCACCAAAAGGGGTTGAAGGAAATAAGTAAAATAAATAAAAAATAGCTTAGAGAAGCTATTTTTAAAAGGCAGCAGTCAAATAAAGGCTGATTTTTTGTAAAAAATCATATCATACACATTGTGGGCTGTTTTGCTTTGGCGATTCTAGCCTTGTACTTGCACCTCTGAATAAAAAAGCTCCACTTTGCCTCTCATACTGTTATTTTCTGATTTTCCATTGTGTTTGATACGAATATTGTGTTGCTTTAGTGTGGAATTTACTCCCTCTACCGCTGTCCTTTCTCCTAAACCCTTGAATTTATTATGCAAAATAGCTTAGAGTTGTGCAGGTGTGTGGATCTTTGAATTCTCGGTGTTCAGAGTTACAAGCATGTGTTAAATTATTGGTGTATCACCCTTATTTCCCAATTCCCGCATTTCTTCTCCCTTTTCCTTGTCAAAGTTTTAGTTTTTAGGTGATTCACAAGGGAACCAGCCCTCTCTGGAGATTCAACTCAAACATAGGTTACCCACAACGTTGCGGCATTCCAATTTTGTCAACAGGAGAGAGAGTACACACACCATTCTCTATTAGGGTGCAACTTCTGGGTGACAACAGTTACTATAGCACTAGATAAGAGTCATAAATAGTGTAATCAAGGCTATAAGTTTTGTACATCTTCTTGTTTAGATTTCTCCATTCTACCTAGGTTCTAACTCAGATTAGTTGTCTAAATCATGGTTGAGGAGGGTTGAGTTAAAACCCTAACTAACTCCATCTGCCACTTTTGAGGGTGAGGAATTCGAATGAAAAGAGTTATGAGTTCTAAGAAGAAGATTGAGAGTTAGAGTGAGAGGGTGGAACTCTGTACCAGAGCCTTAAGGGCTCCTGAAGCCTTGTATTTTGCACGATTTAATCATTTTAAGAGCTTCTTGTATTGAAAACTGTGAATGAGCATGTATTTGAATATTGTACATTGATTGATAAAGATTTATGATTGGTTTTCATGTATACTTGTTGTGTGATTGTTTACTACAGAGATTAAAGGGTGACACAGTCCTAAGAGAGACCTGGAAGGAGTTTGAAGAGAAGGAATTGACTTGACAAGAAAATAGTCTTGTGCAAGTTGGGAAATCCGAAAAACTGTGTGAAGATATGCTTATGAGAAAAATTGTAAGTGCGTGATAGGAAGGGTTTGAAAGTGATATTTGCTTGTGTACTTAAGTGAAACATTAATGTTAGAAGGACATCTGATTGTGATGTGATCAAGTATTGATATGATTAATGATTTTGCAACTAAGGCATGCATGAAACTAAAAGAAGCTAACTGTGTGTCTGAGTCTGACAATCACAACAATATTGAGACAGCATTCATAATCTTTTTATGGTGAATAAGCATTGATGAAGTTGAAATGAGCATTGTGAGAGACGATCTAACATTTAAGGAGATTTGAGTCCTTATAAGCCTTGATGAAACAAAAAATATAAGGAAATCTCCCTCACGGTTTGAATGATCGGTTTCAGGGGTTTGATTGATTGAGAATACGTTTTTCTTGCTAGAAAGATGTCATACAATTTGTTACTTTTTGTTGTTAACTGTAGCTTGAAGAAGTTGATGTTATCAGGGATGTTAGAGAGAGTGTTGATTCATTTGAAAGAAGTATTTCCTCGTTCAAAACCTGATTTCTCAGTTATGACTGTATAATACCAGTTTAAGGGTTTAAGTGGAAAGGAGAAACTATGAGGAGTCAACCAAGACATTACCTTGGGAAGTTGTGAGTCTGAGACAAGTTAGGAAAGGGAGTGAGAAGGATTTTTGAATCATTGAATAATAGTCAAACTCGGATTATGACAGTGGTCATGTACAGTTGAAGGCCTAGAAGGAATCATTTTTGAATGAAAGGTTTTGTTTCATTTTTGTGTGAACAGTGAGGTCCTATCAGTTGAAGGGTGGTTTAAGGTTGTCAAAGAGATAAAAAACTTGGTACAAGCTTATGGAATCAAGTACTTAGGGAGATAAAAGAAGGTAATAAATGTATACACAGTCTTGGAATGGAAGCTTGTAACAGTCCTGATTCTGTGAGTAAAGTAGTTGACTTGGTGGGTAGCCCTTGAGAGTGTTGAAAGTTAGTTGGGGATAGGAAAATGTTCTTGGAACTTGATCAAATATAGAACTATGAAGTCATTGTCACTTAACTGTGTTCTAACCTCCCCAACCACAGTACAGTCCTGAGTACTTAGAGGGATGCAAGTTAGAGTTAGTGAGCTGTACCTGAACTAAAAGCCAAGAAGGACTTGAAGAATTGATGAAGGGTTTATGATAAGAGGTAGTTGGTGAGTTGAAAAGGAGAATTGAGTTAAGACCAAAGCTTAGTGAAGAAGGACAGAACAGAGTAGGTATACATTAGGGCTTAAGAGCTCGTGAGGTCTCAAGAAGACAAAACTTTAAATTTGATCAAGATATTGTTAGAAAGGTGAATAAACATGGTAGACACGTTGAACAAATGTGATGTGGAAGGATTTAAGTGTTGAAAAGGTTGATACAGGTTGCAAGAAGTTAGACCCTAGAAATTTGACAAAAACCCTACTTAGAGACCTAATAAGCTTTGGGAAGGTCAAACCTTGCAAAGTTTATCAAAACAGTGATAGAGGAGTATTTGAAGGTTGTCAATAGCATGAATAAGAGATAAATGAATGGTATAAGGTGATTTCAAAGCTTGGAAACAATGGGAACCATTGAAACCCTAGTTGGTCAATTAAACCCTAGGTAAACCTTACCGAGAACTAATTGTGAAGAGGAACTTGGTGTTCAGAGAGTTGGAGAAGAGTTTAGGTCATGAAATTTTGCATGATGCAGGAAGAGAATAATGGGTATCCAGATTGCTAAAGAGTTTTGCTTGAATGTTGACAAATTCTTCCAGACATAGAGACTTGTGTGCAAACAGGGCTAGTTGGGAAACCTAGTCAAAAACGGTAAAAGAGAAATAAAAAAAAATTGGAATGGAATTAGAGCATGAAACTTTGCAAGCACCTAGAAGGGGATAATGGGTGTCAAAAAAGTTTACCATTGAGGAATAACTCTTAGTATTTTCAGTTTTTGATCAAAATTTGTAATTTTGGAGGGCTACAAGGACTTAAGGAGGTCTACAAAGGAAATAGTGAAAAATGATGATATGAAAGTTGATGAAGTGTCCTAACTTGATGTATTGATGATGTCTAGCAGGTTTGATGAGATTTTAGCCCTTAGTTTATCGATTTGTTGCATTTTAGCCTTTTGAGCACAATATAGGCTACTTGGAAACAAGGTAAAAGTTGCTAGTTTTGATGAATTTGATAAATGATTGTCTTAATTAATGATATTGGTTGAATGTGTTGAATGTCTCTGCATCATCCGGCCTCATTGCAGAGAATTTGTTTTCCATAGCGACAAGAGATACAACCCCAACATGGACAATGAAACATCAAGTTAGCAAACATGCAGTTGGGTTAGCATTTGAACTGACACATAACACTAGAAACTAAGACAAGGCTACAGGCGCACTACCTAACCCAATAAAATCATAAATAAGCACAACTAAATTATGACATAAGCCTATATCAATATCATGGTTCACGTCTAAGTCACCAGATTCGTGTTCGTATTCGTGTTTGACAAGGATAAAATTCGAAACAAGTTTGCCAGCCAATAAAATTCGGGAAAACAAATTCAACAATAAATTCGAAATGCATACATGTTTCAAAATAAAAAATAATTATAAAATAAGAATATAGAAAAACATAAACCTTATTAAAAGCAATTAAACACTAGTAAAATGTAATTAAAAATTAAATATCCCACAAAATTTAATAATCTACTTAAATTGTTTGTAAAAACCTTTAATATAACATAAATTTTAATAAGTAAAATATATATAAAACCTAGAACTAATTTAATTAAATTGCTAGTAAAAATCTTCAATCTAACATAAATTTTAACAAGTTAAAAAAATAACGTAGAACTAAATAATATATACTAACTAATATATAAACTAACATATTAACTACTTACTAGCTATTAATAACTTTAACTCACTATAAATAGATTTTAATAAGCTATTAATAAATTTAAGTAAAAGTTAAAAATAAAAAGCAAATATATAGATGTGATACATAGAGTCTTAATTTTCTAAACACAAAGCTAAAAGTTAACATCTTTGACGGGCCTCTTCCACGAACCCTAACACCATTGGGACATGAATGAACTTGCAAATTTGGTCTGATAATGGAATGCAAGCTTGAATGACATAATCCAGAAAAATAATGTGAGCCAGCCAGAGGTTTTCGTGTTTGAAGGGTATCTCCAGACCTTTCTTGTGTCTGTGTATTTAGAATTTATTGCAAAAAGAAAAGGGAAAATTAAAAACATGACAGAGATGCCCTAGACGGCAACCTGCAGACTTTTTGTGTGTGGTGTGTGGGCCTCCATAAACGATCTGCTTGTTTAAATTCATAAGTTTAAACAAGCTGCATGTGAATTAAAGACATTTCAGTGTTTTTAAAGGGTTTCCATTAAAAATTGAAAAATGCAAACCTTAAGAATTCAACCCTCGAATTTCAACGAATTTTATCTGCTGTCATGAGATTTGTTGAATTTTGAATTTCTTCAAAGAAATTCGGCGAATTCTGTGACTTAGGTTCACATTGACCCATTTTAGCCAATTTTAGTACCCATTTTCATCACAACGGAAAAAAATAATTCATGGAGTCTACTTTCTATATTCTGCATAGATATCAAACCCACAAATGATGTATTGTCCCCCAGAATTCACTGGGTTCCAGATCAGATAGATATGTTCTGACCATCTTTATGTGTCATGACAGATATGCTGCATTAATGATATAAGGGGGTATTTTTTATATGTATATTTACATTAGTGTCATTCCCATTAGGGTCAAGCCAATTCAAATAAACAAATACCTTGTTTTTGCTACAAGGACATATCCTCGCCCTAATAAAAGATGAAATGTCTTAAAATACTTGTGTGTGCTAAGAGAGCCCCCTTGTTTTGTGACTATTACCAAAAATACCTGAGAAAAAATGTCATTGGGGTAATGACTACTCATGGAGGTCATCTTGCGATGACCTAACCACACATGCGTAAAATCCCACAAAAAATAATAGTCTAGTGTCTTTCTTTGTTGTGGAATGATGTTCTATGATCTACAAGACTCCATAACCTGTATTTGTGGAAGGAAAATGGATTCATGATGAGATATGATAGCATTAAGGCTGTATATTGGAGAAGGCATGATAAGCATGATAGATTTGAGTTGAAGAACCTTGTCTAGAGAAAAAGTCGTGGACTTCTTGGATATCAAGGTGGTGAGAAAATCCTTATTCATATGTTAAATGGCACAAGGAGTCATGTTACCTCATCCTTGTAACTTGAGTCCCCTTAACTATGTAATGTCTCCTTTTCAGAATTAATTAATTCTGAATACCTGAGCCTATTTTTATTATTTTTCGTAGGCTAAGGGAAAATCAAAAAAGGAAAATAAAATAATTTAAGTGTTCCAAAGATATTTTATATTTTAATTGGGAAAATGACACTTAAATTATATTTTAATCTAAAAAGCATTAATAGAATAAAATAATAATAGAAGGTTGACTTCTATTATTGCGTGTCAGAGTTAGAATTAATAAATAAATAATAAAGGGGACAATAAAGTTAGAGAGGCTACATGAGTACCAAAGTCCTAATTTTAGGATGGGAGGTGGATAAAGTGTTTTTAAATTCGTTTAATCCTATTTTTAGGATGGGGCGACAACATGGGGGAGGAATTATATTATTTTTTGTTGTTTATGCACCATGCATGCATTTCCAAAAGGGGGGCACTCACTTTGGAAAAGGATCAAAGCTTATAAAAGTAACTTTGGGGTTTATTGTTTAGACATCTAGGAAATTCATCAATTTTTTTTTTGTCTGCAAGTAGCTTCAGCTTCTGCAATAACAATAGAGAATGAAATCCCTCATTTGCATACAGGTCTGAGGACGAAAACCATCACATTTGAGCTTGGCAATTTCATTCAGGGGTTGCAATGACAATTTAGGGTGCAAGTGTTCCACCAATTCAACTCCGAACAATTGTATTCAGCCACTGGTATTTTTATTTTAGTTGGTTCATATTCAATAAATAAAAGACTGCTTTTACACATTATGGTTTGTTGTTTTTATATTAAAAATTCATATTAGCATTGTTATTGAAATCATATTTTTAATACTGCTGCCCTAGGGTTTAACAAAAATATCCAAACTTGTTAGAAATTATTTTCAGGGATATCACAGTGGTATCAAAGCAAATTTCCTCAGAACCTGTCGAAGTGAAATAAAAAAAATTGAAGCTTTGAGCTTCATGCAAGGTAGTGACAAAGAAGTCAAGTACCGGCAAAGGGAGAAAAAGAAAGCTTTAAGATAGCCAGAGGAAGGATCAAGGTAGCAAGATCCAGGAGTTGTTTTTAAGGAAAAGATGGAAAGTATTCTCGCCAGTTTGTGGATCAGATAGAGGAGGAATTTATGACCATGTTTATTCAAGCAAAGTTCTTACAGCGGGTAAAAAATATAGATCTCATTCATGAGGTGTTGGTAAAAATAAAAAAGTACAAACTTGAGGCCTCCAGAATCCTCGACCAGTATCAAGGGATGTTTGATTATCTTAAATTTGAGGTTTCCTTTGATGAATACATGGAGTTACTCAAAATGAGGAATCCAAAAAAAAGAGGGTTGTGTGGATACATAAAAGGGTTGAAGAGGAAAGAAGAACAATTAGTGCTACAAGAAATTGAGAGGAAGCAACCCATGAAGGAATCCACCATACAAGAGGAAGTTGAAAAAAATGTTCATGTTCAAGAAGCACCCATCTATCTCCCAAAGATTGCGTTCGTGCCATATGAAGGGGATTTGCAGAATAATCGTAAAAATAAAAGTGAGGAAGTCAGGGGCGAAAGGACATCACTTGTTGAATGCAACGAGCTCAAGATGGAAGAAGAATCACTAAATCATGAACGATCCTCAAAACTTCCAAAAGGTAAGCCATTGATTCATTTTCAGAGTAGCATAATGAATGGATATGCATTGGAAGAGAACATTTTGATTGGCACTAATTTGGGAGTCTTGAGTCCCAAAATCTCAACAATTTCTATTCCGACACAAGAAGGTGAGCACTTTGATTACAGCTTAAGGTATAAGAATATTTCAGATTTGTTGCTCCCTATTATGACATTTCAAGATAGGGTGACGGATACAACTTGCAGCATAAAGCATGCACCTAAGGAAAATGACTCAGCAAATACTAATGTTGGCATTGAACTTGCTGAAAAATTCAGAACAGCAACTGATGATAAGCAATTTGGACAGTAGTTGGGACAACAATTTTTTGGACAACGGCACTTTACACAGTCATTTATGTCAACATCACAGGAAACCTTGAGGGTTGGGAATTTCAAATTCCCAAGGTGGATTTGGGATCCCAGCTTGCGATTGCTCGAGGGCAAGCAATTCTGGGAAGGGCGGACTGTAATGGCCCCTTTTCAGAAATAATTAATTCTGAATACTTAAGCTTATTTTTATTTTATTTTGTCAGCTAAAGGGGAAATTAAAAAAGGAAAATAAATTAATTTAAGTGTTCCAAAGATATTTTTATATTTTAATTGGAAAAAGGACACTAAAATTATATTTTAATCTAAAAGCATTAATAGAATAAATTAATAATAGAAGGTTGACTTCTATTATTGGGCGCAAGATTTAAAATTAATAAATAAATAAATAAAGGAGGTGTCAAAGTTAGAGAGGGATGCATGAGTACCAAAGTCTTAATTTTAGGATGGGAGGTAGATAAAGTGTTTTTAAATTTGTTTAATCCTATTTTTAAGATGGGGTGCCAACATGGGGAAGAAATTATATTATTTTTAATTGTTTATGGAGCATGCATGTATTTCTAGAAGGAGGCACTCACTTCGGAGAAGGATTGAAGCTTATACAGGCAGCTTTGGGGTTTATTAATCAGACATCTTGGAAATTCATCAAATGTTTTTGTCTACAAGTAGCTTTAGCTTCTGCAATAGCAATAGAGGACAAAATCCCTCATTTGCATACAGGTCTGAGGACGAAAACCCTCACATCTAAGCTTCGCAATTCCATTTAGGGGTTGCAGTGACAATTCAAGGTGCAAGTGTTCTACAAGTTCAGCTCCAAACAATTGTATTCAAACACTAGTATTTTTATTGTAGTTGGTTCATACTTCATATTCAATAAATAAAAGATTGTTTTTACACATTATGGTTTGTTGTTTTTATATTAAAAAGTCAGATTATCGCTGCTGTTATAAAAATAACATTTTTAATACTGCTGCCCTAGGGTTTAACAAAAATATCCAGATTTGTTAGAAATTATTTTCAGGGATATTACAAACCGATGCAGCCCTGATTGTATGAGAACCCCTTACGAGCTAACAGTGATGTTAGATTGGTGTGTACTTGAGGTGTACCATTGTAATATTGTATATGTGAGTGCACCATGTCGGAACTAGCCTTTTTGGAATGCCTCAACCCATTCGCTATATCATAGGCCTCACTGGCATGCTTGCCTTCCCCATGGAAATAGACTTAGTTTTACGTGTTACATATGTATTGTGTATGTCAAATATTACATAGTGGGTGCACGTTGGATTTTGTGATGATTGATTGTGGCTTCAAAAGAGAGCTTTGATTTTCTTGAGGCAAAAAGGAGGCGAGTCAATACAGACAAAATTTAGTTACGAGTGGGAAAAGATGGAACTGCTAGTTATTGAGCCTTTGTTTTATCATTAGTCTAACCATGAGAGGCTCTGCGGCACAAGGCAGATTCACAAAGTAAGCTGCTTTTTAGGTGTTTATAATCATCACATTTGTTATCCAAAACAGCACTTAGTGATGCGAGTTGTGCTCCACCTGAACAACCTTCCATGGGACATGTAATAACCTTCTCTTCCTTCCTTAATGGTGCAAATGAGCCCAACCACAGATTAAAAAGCAATATGTTGATTCTTGAGTAAGAATGCATCTCATTATAATGACTGAATTATAATTGCACATTTTTTTGGGCTATCTTTTCATGTTACAAGGAATGGAGCAGAAACACCATAGTACAAAGTTATAAATTAAAATCCCCATGCCACCACATACTCCCCTTTCCCATTTCAAGCATCCCGTGTTCTTCTTTCCCACTCAAAGCATCCCATAAATCATGACTATAGAAATATACATACAAGATTCCAAGACTTTTGACTCAGGAATCCCTTTGATAATGCAAATAAGTATTCCTTTTCATCGTTTCTTTGGGCCCTCTTAATGTATACACACTTTCTTCCAGTAGGAGTATTCCTGGGCATTACGAATACGGAATATGCATTATTTTTGGCAGACCCAAGCAGATGCTGATCTGGAGAATGCTTAAGATGTTTTTGTTCAAGACAAGTTTGGCATGGCCTGTAATGAGCTGAACTCCATGTATCTTTGTATGACTTATAAAGACTACAAATAATACTCATGGACAGCACAAACAATAGAGCACTTTATAAATTGAATGTCGTGTTTGCAAACTAAGAACAATCTAAGAAATTCATCAACAACCTAAAATCCAATTCCCATTGGGGAAAAATTTTAGAAATCCTGGTTTGCTGTTTGACTAAAAAATGCAGCATCCAAATTTTCTGGATGCTTACTTTCATTATTATAGGATTATGGAAATGCACAAAATAATGTAACATTCTAACTTCCAATATCCAATGCAGATTTGTCAAAACCCAGCTTTCTGTTTAAAAACAGCAGCATCAATATCCAAAACTTAGAGACGTGCATTTTTTTAGCTAGATAGTATTAAAAATATAGGATGATAGAAAGGCACACACCAAGAAGGGAAGGACAAGGAAAGCATATATAGCAACTGCTGATGTGACATCATAGGGAGATAGTTCATTGCAGCCCTACGAAGTGCAGCTTCTTTTGCCACCTTAAGCCAGGCTGGAGTTGCAACATTAGCAGCTTCTCCACAGTTAAAACCTGTTCAGAGAAGCACAAAGGTTGAAAATCATTTCAACATAAACCACGGTAATGTTCTTCAACTAATTACAAGTATTTCAGAAAGTGACAAAACAATAACGCATGCAAATAAAATGAGTATGGCCGGACAACGGTTTATGCAGGACATCCTACTTCTATTTCACCCAAAGTAGCAATAAATATATATAAAGTACACTAGTAGTTAAGGATTCCTTATCAGTCTTAAAACACATATTGCAAACATAAATCTTGACCTGCAAAGGGACGTAACAAGAAGAAATCTCTACAATTTAAAGAATGTATAAGAACAAGCTCACAGAATGTACAATGTGAATTCTAAAGATCGACAACACTAAAAACCCTCTAGAAAGATTGAATATATAAAATATGCAATAAGCATTATAAGACCAAAATAAATCACGTTTGGAACTGAAATCAATTGCTCAGTCTCACAGACGTTCCTGATCTGCAAAGATAGATTTTCTTATATAATTATGTATATCTGTTGCCAGTAAATCTCAGGTTTAAATAGGCAATGTTGGCATGGCTGGATGCAACCTAATGATTTAAGTTGCTTGGCATAGTTATTTCATTATTTGCAGTGTTCCATGTTTAGGACTCAGGAGACAAAGAAATTCAAAAAAAAAAAATTAAACACCTTACCATGGCTAAATCCTAAGTGATATGCCCTTGGAAAAGTGACAACAAACTCCCCTGGATTCTGTACCAACCTGAAAGCCAAAGATTAAGTTCAAGAAACTATATCATCACTATCAACATTGAGTTCAAGAAGCTATATCATCACTATCAACATTGAGTTCAAGAAGCAGTATCATCACTATCAACATTGTTTTCATGCATGAATCTAGAAAGCATAGCTTATTTTATACTAGATCTTTATCGTGTGTGAGAACAAAAACGTATCTGAGATTATACATATGTTGATTAGTCTGAATCAGAAATAATGAAAAGAGCAAAATTCAATCTTCAAGCAACAGTAGTAACAGCAAGTTTGAAGGGAAAACATCATAACCGCACCTGCAACAAGGAACCCCTGTTTGGATAAGTATTTCTGGCGACATGAGAGTTGTCTTCTCACCTAATATTGCAAATGCAGCTGGCCAAAAGTACAAACGGTTGGGAAAAATACCCCAATGATTATGAAACGCTAAATGACAAATGCCAGAGTAGTTGTCCATCATTCATTCCAATACATAGCTTGAGAAACATCGGATAAGGGTATTGAAGTGAATATAAAAAAGCAATGGCTATAATCAAACCATGTGAATAAGTAATAAACCATACCTAGAGGACTAAGATGCTCCCCATAGCCATGAACCCGTATAACATCCTCTAATGATGCTGCTGCATCCCCCGGAACAGCATACCAGGTCTTAGGAGAGCCCATGTGTAAGTAGTTTAAACTGTGCAGTTCATGGTCTTCCACATGCCAAGCAAACCAACTAAACAACATACCAATATAAACCATTGGAGTAGTAACCCCTGGAACCTCATCAGGCATGTGACGTATCAGAGATCCAGGAGACCGCGCAACAATCCTCATGTTCCAAGCACTGTTTGAGAGTTTCCATCCAACACCTCCTAGTTCCCTGTCAACATTCTCATCCAAGCTCTTAATTCTTGTCTTCACTCCATCTTCTAGCTGATCAGACATTTCATCCGGTCTTATCTTGTCAGCCGTGGGTGATTCTGCAAGATCAGTGTCCTCAGCTGATTCAGCACTACTCAAGATATGGCTATCCTCTTGAGTGTCTTCATTCAAGGTAGAGGCTTTTTGGGAATTCATAATGCTGTCATCCTTGCGATCTGTTTCTTGCATGCTGTAAGCAGTGCCAATTTTCTCTTGGTCATCAGAAACAATCCAAGACCGTGGTTCCATTTTTCGCTTCCTTCCTTGAGGAGGAGATTTGAAAGTGAAAGATTTGTTGGGTTCCCCAAAAGCTGTACCAGGAATGTCATTAGCATACTCAACTGAGATGGGTCTGTCTGAAGCTGCCTTCCAAAACATTGTCTCAATTGCCAGTGGTGAAATTTCCTTACACATACCCAGCCGCGAACGGTAGAAAAGCCTTGCCTTGGCCTCAAATTGTTCAAGTGTATAGCTCTCCCCACTTTCCCATACTGGTTTCTGCACAACAGACTGAAAAGGGCCTCTTAACTTCCTAGGACTCCAGCCTAATTGTTGATGACGTGTGGTGAATCTGGCCTTGCAATCCCCATCACCCACATCAGCCGTCTGAGAAGTCTCACTTTTATTATTACTACCCAGCTGGGGAGCAGAGCAAGTTGTTACTGTTGTGTTCATGTTACGGGAAACAGTGAAGGAGGAAGAAGAAGAAGAAGAGCCATGAACACCAGCTAGAGAAGTGTCTTGGAACTCTGTTAAAGATCTATTAAGGTTCGAAATGACAAGCTTCCTTGAAGGCTTAGGGAAAGGAGGTACAATCTTGCATATGCCATACTGACTCGCCTCCTTCTCGATCTTCAAAATGTAACCTATTGGGTCTGCAAATTCAGCTTCTGTGGGATGGTACTCAGGAGCTACAGGTAAAGACTTAAGCCAAGGGGCTATTTCCTCGTCTCCCATCTTCATGTCTCGGAATCACTTCCTCTAGAAAAACAACAAACTACAACCTGGCAACCACCCACTCTAGACCAACAACAAACTACAATGAAAAAACATCAATTACCCACTGTAGATCCTTCAAAACCAGAATGACCCACCAATTCCTATTCTCTTAATTTTCGACCTGAAACCCCAGAGGACACCTCTTCTTACAATCTGCATTATTCACCCAAAACTGTATGCCGTCTATAACGAGTACTCAACTGGTGGACTGTAAAACCAAAAATCGTATAGAACCCAAAAGATAGAAGTCCGTCCAATGTGTTTCAACAAAATGGGAAGAAAATACAGTATTAGTTAAACAAGTTTACTAGAACTTTAAAAAACTCATAATAGATATTGTTCAAGGGTTCCAAGCAAAATGGATATGCACTTACCACGGAAACATATTGTGTCACGTTGAAACTGCAATCCTTGGCAGCCTCAACAAATGGAAATGGAAAAACATTTTCTGCCACAACCAAAGACCCAGCTAATTTCAGAAACCATTTTATCATATAGAGAAAAGAATACTCAAGTGGTACTTATAAAAAAAATTAAAGAGAAAATTGGTTCTAGCTTGTATTGCTCAGCTCACTTGCACCATGAATTTCATAGAGGATATGACCTGCGTTTTGAAATTTACCTTTGCACTCGATTTAATTTCTTGAAAATGCTTCGTAAATGGACTGATTACTCCTACCGTCGCACTGACAGAGTAAATGGGAATTTTTTATTTCTGGAAAATTGTTTATAAATTTATTGACCATTGGTTAAGATTTAATTATTAAAACAAAACATTCGGTATATTGGGAATCCATCCGGTGCTATATTCGTAACGTTACACTCTTATTTTAATATTCAATTTCGTAATAATGTCCAAGTTTATAAGCAGATTATAATGCTTCCATAGTATAAAACTTATAGTATTTACTCGTGAGGTTCTAAAACGTGCATAAGCTCTCTATAGAAATTGTTTTAAATGTCCCTAATTATATAAACATATTTCCGGTCTTAAGGTTTAAATAAATAATGTTCTAACCGTCTTATAACAGATTGAAAATTTATTGTGTACTATGGGTTTGATAGATTACTTTAATTTATTATTAATTTTACAATAAATTAATAAATAAAAAATTAATATATTTTACCTCATAAGTGGCTTGAAGGAATTGTAACCTCCATCTTTGAACCCCCATTTTATGGAAAGGGCAAACGTCTGGCTCCTACAAACTTAATTTCAACGGGGCCTCAAAAGGTTCTTGTTGGGACGAGAACATGACTAAGTATTAGAACATGTAGGAACGCGCGCGCGCACGGAAGCAGAGGTTGAGAATGGTGGCGCGTGGGATGGCACATACAAGTAGATTAAGGACTTAGCCATTTTCCGGGAGCAGGCTAAATATAGACTTGGAGTGCTCATCACGCAATGGATGCTTTATTGAATGCAAACAGAAGATTAAAGCACGTGCATGAGCTTAGTTATTAATAGGATTAAAGTAGGATATTATTAAACAATATATTATTAGCAAGTGTTTTGTAAAGCATGCATGTATGTACGCATGGCTATTTTGACCACGCCTATTATTAGGAGGTGCATGGGTGGTGAAGGGCAAGTCCCCACCCCTATAAATAATTGGTTAGGACTGGCTATGCGTATCATTTTTGTCGTCACCGTTGTGTTAGTGTGATGTTGCTCTGTTATAGTTACGCGCATGCCTCTGTGTTCACATGTACTAGATGTTATGTATCAGCTTCTTACTATGTAGTTGTTTCTGAGAATTAATGGATAATTGCGGTTGGATTATGATCATTGATGTAACTGAGTATGGAGATGCGTTTGTGCAATTGATCTTAGTTATGGTTTATCTATAATCATTATTTATTTATTACATGTGTTTCCAAGTAAGTGTGTGCAATGGTTTAGTAAGTTGAATGGATGCTTTATTGAATGTCATTATGGATATGTATGCTAACATCTTGACAAACAAATTGTAGTCACAAAATCATGCACTTCAGACATTTATTTATCTCGGTCTCATATTACTATTTAGAAGATTCTTGAGTGAAGAAAGTACTAATTAACCCCGTCCTTTTGGTCATCTTGTTTATTTTATTTTGTAATCTGCGACCTATTGCACCCATATGCCTAGCCATTTCCGGACATCCAGTGTTATTTTAGCATCGGCTAGGGCGCCCAAATTTAGTATTGGGATGCCCAAGGGCACCCTGATCGTTCTAGCACTTTCCTGCCACTTTTTGGGCCTCTTCTAGCCGTTTTGCATCTTTATCTTTCTTGTGGTCAGCCTTTTCAGGGTTAATTACGAAATTATAGCAAGAGAACCCTATAAATATAAAGTTATGAGACCATAATGAGGGACCTAACATCATATACTACTATCACTCCATCTAGAGTTGCATCCATCTATTGCATTGACATCCACATAGCTCCATCATTAAGGCACAAGCTAGGAAATTTGCATCACACTTCGTAGGGGGAGGGATTCTATTATATTCCATGCACACATACTGTTATATTTCCTACATTTAGTTATTGCTTGCTATTTCACAAAGTGCAACTGACACAAGAGCACCTAGGGCATGACATGCACATACACGAGAACTACATCCAGGTCTAAAATGTAGTGCATTGCTCAATTAGTAAGCCCATTGTTGTGGCAGCCAAGGTCAATCTGACCCATTCATTTTGTATCTTTCTTTTTTATTGTTTGATATTTCCTTTTGGCCTTTTGTAGGTCATTTCTTCCTCTTGAAATATTTGGAGCATTCGACGCAATACAAAAAAATTAATGCAATAGCCAATTAGGTTTTCAAATCACCTTACGACACTGTGAACACCAGTTTTGGACATTTTTCTTAGACCAAGGCACCCAAATTCCTTACCAGAGCACGTGTGGGCACCCCAGTCCTCTTCTAGGCACAACATCCATATCTATCTTTTTCGACACCCCTGCACAATCAGTCCTGCTTTCTGGTTTTGTGTACATCACTGCAACACAATCTGACAGTCATCAGTTATTAGTTGAGTGCTTTCCTTTCCCTTCTTGCATATTAGGGTTTTTAATTTCATTAGTTTATTATTTATCTCATTTACATGATGTTTTAGTACACTTATTTGTTGCATTTATATGTCCTCCTAGATTAGATTAACTATACTTTACTACATTAGTTTTACCAATTTTAGTTAATCATTTTTTGTGAGCCCGACCATTTTAATGCCGCCCTTTTGATAAATGTCCTCTCCATCTTGCGTTATGGCTCAATCCTCTTAGCCTACCTTTGCACCAACTAAGGTCACAGGCATAGTTACTACTGCTGTTAATTTCATGTGTGTGTGTACTCAACATCCTCCTTGCTTTGTCACCCCTAGGGTTGATCCCTCCATCAATGTCATTATTACTCACCGTACTCGTCCCAATCCTCCTATGGCTCCACTCATGACTATTCCTCCACCCATTACTTCACTACCTCCTCCTACTACCTCTAAGAGCTATGCCATCATTTAACAACTTAAAAATACTCCCTCTAAGATCTCTCTTTATGACATGTTGTGTAACGCACCAGATTGTCGCAACACGTTAGAAGTTGCCCTTCGTGCCATCCATATTGAAACTAATAATTTTGCAGAAGCTTTTGCACATCTCATACAATCCCTTCCTAATCTACCACGTGCCATATCTTTCACCGATGAGGATATCATGCATTTTGCCAAAAATAACCCATCTACTCCTTTGCTCATTATTGTCGTTATTAGCACAACTTGCATTAAGTGAGTCCTCATTGATAATGGATCAGCTATTGATTTATGTGTGCATTCCCTTTTTAAAGCAATTAGGTATTAACGACAATTTCATTGCTAAAAATTATACCCTCATTCGCAGTTATGACTCTACCACTCGCACCTATTTAGGAACTATCTCTTTACATATTCAAGTTGGACATAAGATTGTTCTCACCGAGTTCTATGTTATTGATGGCTCCTTTCAGTTTAATCTCCTGTTAGGTAGGCCTTAGATTCACATAATACATGTAGTACCATGTATTATCCATCACTGTGTCAAGTTCTTACATGATGGCTATGAACACACTATCACTGTTGACCCATAACCCTTCAAATATTTTCGCATAGACCCCACTACCTCTATGCCCATACCACTTCCACGGTGCATTCCATATAACATCCTTGATACATATGACATTGGTCAATCTATTGTTTCATCATCTTCCTCTATCGCTCTTAGTACCCCAACTATTTTAACTCACACAACAAATATTATTTCACCTATAGTATTAGCTCTTTTTTTTCCCCTTCTTCACCCATTGTGACACCTTCTACTATCCTACCTACAATGTCAGTTCCTCCTAATGCCCCTCCTCCACCGGTTGTGGCACCCCTTACTACTCCACGTACGGTGCCCCCTATCAACATCCTTGATAATGTCATACCACATGATGATGTTCACACTTATGACTCTAAGGATTTTGATGATGAATTTGATGCTATTGAACTTACAGACGAAGCATTAAGACAACTTGACTTTACCCCTCTAGGTGTAGATGATTCTTATTTAGATGAAAGTTTTGTGGCCGACGGCCCTGACGAATATAGGTTTAAAAACTCTCTATCTACTAATGTTATGGTATTATAAAAGGGAGCAGTTCACAACGTCGACTCTATCTCCACTTCTCCTCCACAAATTGTTGCTCCTCTGCCTCCTTTTACCTGCACATTGTTCATCAATAGGACCTTTTGGCAACATATCTCTGTTGACTCTACTTGCTTTGAAACTATTTGTGCACATGACAATTTGGCTAAGTTCGGCATCACATTGAATTATATTTTACCACCTTTGCATTCACCACATCTCTATCACGACTATTTTCACACTACGACATTGTATGGATTATGTGTTTTTCATCTGACAGTTTTTGTTACACGCTCCACTCGCAACTCTCCCCTCACACTTGGACAGTCTTAGCTTGATTATATTAGCGGTACAATAAACGCTTATCTCTCCTTGCTCACATTTCCTATGCCTTTCAGAAATATCTCTATTCTTAGTGATTCTTCTCCTGCTTACGTTCCAAATATCTCTCGTTGGCACGCTCATGGTTGCCCATTGATTGCCTTTACTGATGAGGAATATGTAATGAATGTCTACACACTCCGCCACAACGGGTCCCTTTATAACCCTCCCCACTTTATAGCTTATCAAGTTTTTGATGCTGCCCTGGCAGGTTTCGATCATGATAATGATGATCTTCTTAGCAATCGATAATGATGATCTTCTTAGCATTTCACAAGCATCTTTTATGTCACATACTTGGGGGGCATGACACTCCACCTTTCTCCCCACCCCGTCTTAGCATAATCACAATCATCATCTTTTACATTCTTATACATTCATATCCTCGCATAGGCATACTCATCACACGTTATAGCATCGGCATTACCCGTTGACATACTCTTGTGCTTTGGTTCACACTTGATTGTTGAGGGATTATTACTACATCAAACCTCACACACTACACCATAGGCATTGCACATTGCACCTCGTCATAAATTTACGCATCACACACCCTACAATCTACAATATTTTTGACACTTGTGCATTGTATCTACATCTTTGTCTATGTATCTTACATCCTACACTACTTATCCTACATATTGTATTACTCGTTTGTCTACATATCATACATACTACACCTTGTATTTTCACACATATTCCACATGTTATACTATTCTTCATCATATAGGAGTCTAGCACTACATTATTATTCTATCTACGTACATTACATGTCGTCTTATACAATACCTTTTACACATCTCTACATACCACAATTACATTCTACACAATCTCCACATCACGTCTTTACACATTCTAATCATCACATGGTCATTCTTCATCCTTACATATATTACATCGTCTCCTACGCGCTGCACTCACTACCCGATGACACACTTTAGTTCTTCAGTCCATACTCCACTGTTGAGGGTTTCTAAATCAAATGGACCCTACACTCACCACACATTTACTATTCTACCTTTCATCATACGACATTACTAGCTTACTAACATACACCTTAGGCTAAATCGTCACCTATTTTATCATCTTGTAGCGATATACACCTTAGGTTACATCACCACTCCCTGCTATTCATCTTGTAATGACATACGCTTTAGGTTAAACTGTCACCGTTTCTATCATCTTGTGGTGGTATACACCTTCGGTTACATCACCACACCCTCCTTACATTTCGTAGCGATATATGCTTAGTGCTAATCATCACTCATCCGTTCATCTTATAGTGATATACGCTTAGGCTAAATCATCACTTATACGTGTAGACACCAAAATTAGGTCATACCACCCTTATAATCCCGTTAATTAAATTAACCATACCTTACATATTCATATCCCATAGTGCACATGATTAATTGAATTAATTACTTTAATTAATTTAATTAACATCCTCACTTGACCACCTTACCTAGCCACATCACCTAGACACCTCATCACAGACCTATTTTTAGCATGTTCATTTTAACTAAAACTCAATCTCTACTTACCTAAACTAACTAAGACTTAGTTTAACCCTAACATTAGATGCCTATTCTTTCTCTAACAACATGCCCACTTACTTAAGTGAAAAATACCATTTTAGACATGGACCAATGGGCAAAGCTCGCCAAAAGATTACCAAGATCTGTCATTTTGGCAAACCTAAGATTTCCTGCCGTAACCGACACCAGTTTACCCTAAACTGATGTCGGTCACCCTAACCATCGTCAGTTACCATATATTAATTTTGACAACCTTGTTCTAGAGGTTGGAAAAATTATTTGAGTTTGGGGTGAGAGAGAGATATCTACATGCAAGCACGAACCAAAGCCCTCTCGCTCATCCAGACACACCCTAGTCGACACCAAGACTGATCTAAAGGCATTGGCATTCACAGTAGCATTTCGGGAAGCACTGCCATGACACTGACTACCAGTTTCACAGATCAACCATCCTCATCATCCAACCACCAGGCCTGTAAATACAAGTAAGTTTGTTTTGATCTGCATCATTATATACTTACTTAGATCATCATTTCTTTAGCTTTCTTTATTAAATCCTATTCTCTTTTGCATCATATCATCCTCACCTTTATGTCAATCCACCTATCTAACCATCCATAACCTTTTGGCTCACCATATTCAACCCCCAGACATCTCTGAGCATTCTCAGCATCTTTACCAACCTAGCCATCCTTCTTCCATTCTTTGTGCAATCACAGAGAACCTCCAAAACCAAGTTTTATTGAGTTTCTACCATTCCGTCTCTACTGACGCCGGTCATCTTGACTGTCATTAGTTTCCCTCTAAATTGTCATCGGTCATACCAGACCGGCATCGGTCTCCGTAACTAGTAATCCTGTGTATAACAGTGAATTAATAACCTTCACCCAAATAACCTAAAACCACCTAAAACATGGTCCCGACCTGTTCTAATCACCTTGGCTACCTACCCAGCCTGAAACATAAACCAACCTTAGTTAGATCTAATTTTGTATTGCAATATTCGACTCAATCTAATATATTGTTAATAACTTGAGATATCGAAATCAACTTGTTAGCAATAGGACCTCTATCTCTTGCATTTATATTCATTTATATGATAAACAGTGGATTGATAGCCATCTAGGAAGTATCACACTTCTTGGATCTAGCATACATTAGGCAGTCCATTGAAATATATTGTTTGATATTCTTCTTATGGTCTTGTTTTGCTTTCACAAGTAGTTCATCCTAGCAAAAAGGAAGTTCTCGCAATCAACATTGGATTGGGAAATCAGAATGCACGCATTCTACCTTCCACCTTCATTTCACAAGTATTCATCCTCACCTTTACCTTATGTGTTTCGCTCATATGTACGCAACTTATTGGTGAAACATTTTGGCACGCCCAATAGGACCCTCTCTTGGGTTCATTACATTTTTTTTCATATAGGGAAACATTTGTGTGTCTTTTTCTTTTTAAAAAATACACATTTAATTTTCTCCCTGGTAACATTCTCTTTTTATAATTGTCTAAACAACATTTGTGATTTGGTGTTTAAAATGAATCATTTCTTTCTTCCTACATTTGCATAGTAGTGAAAGAGCACATTCTTGACTTATTCATCATTTGCTATGTTGGTGCCCATTTTGATCCTCTACCGTTTTGCCATGTTTCCCCTTTGCTCTTTGTGCTCTGAAACATTTTTTCCTCATGAAATCGATGATGTGATGTTGTAGCTCCATTCTTGTGCATTGGATTGTTTGCAAACTCATTACCTTGCCCTAATTTTGCTCGTTCAAATGCCTCTGTCATTTTTCCCATGTTTTCCTGGCCTTGGGAGCTCAAAATTGTTCATTTTATACTTATTTGCCCTCAAATATTCCTTGTCATGGTCGTAAATTGCCTAAAAGCACTTTCCATTTGTCTTTTGATCGAAAAATTCTTCACCCACGAAGAAAAAAACGATTTTGGGCATCCCTAGCATTTTCTGTGTTTTGACGGTCAGACGGGTGTCATTTGCCCGTCAAATTCATCTTCAGCATTCTAGGGCATCGCTAGCAATTTCTGCGTTGTTTGACGGTCATACGGACATCCTTTTCCCGTCAAATTTTAGCTCAAAATATTCTCCTACATGGTCATTTGTGATTAGATAAGGTTTTGTGGGTTTACTCGAAAAACTTAACGTTTTTGGTGTTTTGGAAAAAAGTGCATGTTGCCCTGTAGTCATTTTTGCACCCACCAAGAACAAGGAAACCTCATGCGCACTGGCCTATCACCCAGCGGGCATTGGGCGCTCACCTGAGGCGCGCGAGAGGGAGCCGAGTCTCTCTTTTATGTGAGTTTAGTGGAAGGCATACTTCATGATCTTGACTTAGTGATTTAAAAGAAATGAAAAAGCTATAGAGCTTAGAACGACTTCTATACCCCTTCAGTCATAACAAAAGCAAAGCGTGCAACAAAATTAATAGAACTAGGAAGTTGTAAATCCACAAATAGACTTAACATTCAAGTAAGGTTCATGATTATACAAGATCAAAAGCATAGTAGAAACATGCAGATAATACATGAAGGAGATCTTAATATAAAGGCAGTGGTAACCTTATCATATTCATTCATAGTATTACTACAAAACATCACAGAGTGGCAGACCATGGTCATACACCATATCTGGATCCATACATGTATGCTCACAAAACAAAATTTTCATTCCCCATTCCCTCATTACATTCTTCCTATAATCATCTACCCATTTTATCCCATAGTTCTCGCAGTAATTCTGCAGAGCTCCACTACCTCACTTGTGTCTCTCTTTCTTTGCCAAGGGCGCGCGTATATATAGGCATCTGATCTCCAACAAACTCCTCTGTAACCTCAGATCTGGCCCCAAGTGTCAAGGTGTGGGTCACCCCAGGCGCATGCCTCTCCATGTCATGATTAGCTTTTTGGATCTTCTTATCGCAAGGTATATTCCTTCCAAGACACCCTGTTGCCAGGCTGGAACCTTATCCAAACGGAACACGTTCTTCATGTGTTCTGTCCAAAAGGCCAAAAATGGCTAAGTCCCGAATTGTGCTTCGCATGAGCACGTCCTTGGTTCTCCAAGAACCCTTTTTGAATTTTACCTTGCGTGCCTTCACTTGCTCGCTCCCTCCGCCCGTGCGCGCCTACACACCTTTAAGATTTGGTAGCTACATTAGGGTCCCAACATTACCCCACACTTCACCTGTTCTCCGCCCTTGGGAACCTTTTCAAAGAATGCAGTACAAAAATGCAAGGCCTTGCCTTGGAAAAGAATGGAGGGAAAGAATAAAGAATGGGGGAGAGAAAGAATAGAAGGAAAACTACCTAGAGAAGAAGGGGAAAATTTCAGCCATAGGTCGGCCTCCAGTGTATTCCAAGCGTTGACTTCATCCTGCACTCTTGTGCAGAGGTTACCAACCAATGTGCTCACCTTGTCGAAGGTTAACCCTTCCCCTTTTGTATTTATGGTCTCCACCACAGTCTCCAGTTCTTTAGCGTAATCTTCCAAGGCATCCATCTTCCTCGTAATGACCTTGTAGAGCTCTTTTAGCCATCTTTTGATTGAGACTCACAGGATCTCAATAGCTTCAGACTTCTTTTCCACTTCGGCTAGGATCTTTTCTCGCTCGGCTCTATTGCCTTTATTCTTTTCCCTGAAGTCCTTCAGCTCGGCCTCGTCGCTGGCAAGCAGCATGCTTGTCACCTTGTCTTGGTCCGCGCAATGGTCGTATGCGACCCTAGCGGTTTGTGCAGCTATTTTTACATCAGCAAGCACCTTGTTGTATTCAGCTATGAGCGCGACAAATTTCAACTTGTCCTCCTGCTCCAAGCGTGCAGCTACATCCTCTGCCGACTCCAAGGCCAAAGGCTGCCTTTCCATGGTGAGGATCTGAGTCAAGTCCTCAAGACACTCTAGGGAGGAACCATATTTTTACGTGGGAGGGTTGAGGTCTAGGTGCTTCATGATGATGGCCTGGGAGATGAGCTCCACCTTCTTGGAAAATTCACGCACTTTAGCTTTCTCCTCTTGTAATTCTCGCTGTAGTTGAGCATTGATCAACTTTTCAAGGCTGAGTTCCTTTGTTAGCTTAACTACTTCTTCCTTCCTCTTCTCCAACAGGTCCTCCAAGACTTTAACCCTGTCATTTCTGTAGAAGAGCCTAGCCTCAATTTCCATGGAGACTTTGTTGAGCGTGTTACACACTTGCTCATCTGATAGTTGTTGTGTGTTTATAATGGGGTTGTCCCCCTTTCCCTTAGACAGTGCTAGTACCACTCCTTGGTTAACCTCGAACTCGGGCTCATCGAGGTGGGAGTCGAATGCCCATGATAGCATCTTCCTTGTGCGTGGGTATCCACCCTCAGGATCAAAGGAATCCATGGTGGTGAGCTCCTTGGTGGGCACGGTACTCTGGAAATGCACGCGTAAAACTTTGTTGGGGTCATCAACATATCCCATCATTATTCTTCCCCCTTCCACACATTTACTTCCCATGCGCATGCCCTTGGGAATAGTTACTAAAAGAGTTGGGCCTTTTGTGCTACCCACACTCTTCTCCCTTTGCTCTTCCTTGAATTCACCAAGCATGAGCTCTGCGTTGCACTCCAACTCCTCATCGACCAAGGTATTAATTATCTTCTCCGCCTCCCTTGTCACTTTCTCATTCACCTCCTCCTGAGTGAGCTTGGGCATATCTGGCTCCTTGGTACTTGCCCCCTCACTCCTTTCTTCGCTCCACATGCCTTCCTCCCCTTGGGTGCCCTTCCTCCTTACAAAGATGAAAGCATCATTTGCATCTTCTACTTCCTCTTCCCCCGAATCGTGGACATCAATCAGCTCCTGATCCACCTCCAGCTCTTCCTCTTCATCATCATCCTTTCACCTAAATAGGCATTCGGGTCATCTATATCTTCAGACTGTGGTTCTTCCATCCCCTTTTCTTCTTCCTCTACTGAAAACTCCGGAGTCGAGGATGTGGTCTTCTCTTCATCTGAGAGCTCCTCAGGGGATGGTGGCTTCACAGGTTCTGGGGTCTTCTCCCTGACCACCATTCTCTTCTTCTTCTAGACGTAGGTACTTGTCCCCGCGGTACCTACATCCTACTTCTCCACCGCCCTCTGTTCCTCTTTCTCTTCCCTCTCCTTACGCTTTGGCGTGGGCTTCTTTCTTCCAATAGGGTCATCTGGGATGGATATCTCATTCTCCACGTATGCGCCCTTTTCAAACTTTGGCCTTATGCGTAGGTAAATCCTTGCGGCATTGCTCCCAGCAATAGGTAAGGTCAAAGGCCTTACAATATGCACATCCTGTGACACGTACCTTTCAATGTACACGTGCTTCTCTGGGTAGACCAACTTCTTCCTCATTTCCCTGTGCTCTCTGTCAAGGGTGGACAACTCAAGGTCCAATTTCTTCGACTCCTTGTATCTGTTTACTCCCGCTTGGAAAAATTGGGCAGTAAATGAGAATGGGAGTTTGCACCATGGACTCCAACTGCCATCCACCAAAATGAACCTACCAATGCAGAAGTGCTGGTAGACCGCGAACTCTGCTTCTCCTTCAGTCACCGCGGGGAGTTGTTCAGGGATCCACCATTCAGCCCCGAATGTGTTCCTAAGGTGCTTATACCATTTTTCTAAGCGTGCCTTGTGTACCCCTGTCATTGATTCACATGTGTATTTCTGAAATCTCTCTGCAGGCGAGGGATCTTCAGCAGGGTACTCCCACACAAACTTGTCAGATGCATCCGGCACCCCGATTTCTGAGAACACAATTGTCAACAGAATGTTTCCAAATAGGATCTTTCCTCCCTTCTCCGCGCTGCTTATGATTTCATCTACTATGTATTGGGAGATGTTGTATACGGTGCCTTCCGCGACCTTCCTATAGACATTCAGCCAGGGCTTGCTCACCTGGGTCCACCTTTCTTGTCCATTCAGCTTGGAGACAAGGTGTGCGGCCATCTTCATCACCGGATCACTGATATCTGAGACGTCATAGTACCTTGATCCCTTCTTCAATTCCTGGGATGCTATGGTTTCTCTAATTGCCTCCTCATCCTGGAGGTCATCTATGAGCGCGTCCCCTTTACAGTTTAGGCTTGTGAAGTGTGAAATTAGTTGGGGAGTTATGCACATTTTGTGCCCTGTGAAGCAGAAGAAGTCTTCGTGTACGCATCATCAACCATTGGTACAAGCGCTCGGGCTTCCCGAAATATGGCAACTCAAAAAGTTGGAGAAGCCCTGCCTTCTCCATTTTCACCTTGACCATGTCATTGTAGATTGGCAACCCGTCAGGTGTTCATTTATTTGTGGGGCACACCAGCTCCAGCACCATTTCCTTCGCGATTGTGCTTGACCGGTGATTGTAGTCGATCACGGTCATCTGTCTTATGTGGGACTCCCACTCTTGCCCTAGCAAAACCCCATCTGGGTATTGCATCTCTGAGTACCATTCCTCATTTGTATCCACGGGTATTTCTTCTTGTTTCTTCTTTCCTTTTCCTTTACCCTTTCCCTTCTTGGATTGTTCTGCAGGTTTACCAACTGGTTTCGTGGCCATCATTTCACCCTTTGCTTTCATTCCCAGGTTATCTTGCGAGTTGTTTGAATGTTTTCCTCGTGTGCCCCGTGCCCTAAAACACAAACCCTAATCTCAGATTTTTCTCCTTCGAATCACGGCGCTTCTTCACAATGTTCCTCACACCCGTGAATCACTTCTGCTCTGGTTTATAGATCCAACAGACTGATTGCGCCTAAGTTTTTGGGATTTTCCTTCACACGAGTCAGTTCTCGAAACCCTAGCTCTTGAAAGAAAATCACTCTTCTTGTGTTCGCAAAGTGAAATAATGAAATGCCCACTCTTGTATTTATAGCTTTTCCCACTTTTACGCATTTAAGGCTAGGCTACCTACCACTGTACGATAATGTTTAATGCGGTGTTTTCAAATAAAACCCGACTTCAACACTTCTCCTTACATGGTAATCCTTGCGTGAAAAATTTTCCACCCGCGCCCACTCCTTATGGCACCCACGCCCAATCCTTGCGTAAATGTTTTTTTCCAACAAACAATCCATCTTGACAGAAGACTCTTGCATGCGTGTTACCGGTGCCAAAGGCACTTCTTCCATCCTCATGATTCTTGCTTTCGCCTACCTCGTGTTTTTGCACTTTTTCTCCTTTATACGTGGATTTCCAATGTAACCTTATTTTGCCACCAACCCAAATCCTCCTAGCAGAATAACTCCAAGTTTCTCTTCATCATCTCACCCCACACTAAAATGATGCATGGTCCTCTGTGCATTCATAAGTCAAAAAGTAATAAGGTTACCGGTGCCCAAGGTGCAAAACAAAACAACAATGCGAAAGGGAAATACAAGAAAGGAAAAGCATAAAAGGAAATTCTAAACTAACTGGAAAAACTACCTTATTTACAAACACCAAGAAGCATTATTTATAGTAGGGCTTCAGCCTACTCCCATTGAAGTGTCCAGGTAATTTTGTTCCATCCAGTGCTTGTAACTGGCACGCCCGAATCAAGGATGTATGAAATTACATAAGGACCCAACCAATGCACCTTCAACTTTCCAGGATGGCGTAGAAATTTTGAATCATATAGCAATACCATCTGGCCAACCTCAAACTGTTTGTTCTTAATATGGCAGTCATGCCATGCCTTTTGCTTTGCCTTCTCAGTTGTTTGGCTCCATCTTGCTAGTGAGCGCCTTTCATCCAACTTTATCAATTCATCTATTCTTTCTTCTAGCGCTTGCTCATCGTCCAACCCTCCTGCATGTGCTATACGCAGAGATGGTAGCATGAATTCGACCGGAAAAACTACTTCCGTGCCAAACACCAATTGAAATGGTGTGGCCTTGTTCAATATTTTATACGTTGTTCTGTATGCCCAAAGAACTGTTGACACCTTGTCATCCCAATCCTGCCTACCCACATCACATATCTTAGTCAATGTGTGACTAAGGATTTTGTTGAATGCCTCTGCAGTCCCATTTTCCTGAGGGTGATAAGGGGTAGTCTTGTGATGGGCTACCATGAATTCTGCCAATAGAATCCTGACGGTTTCATTTAAGAAGTGAGTGCCCCTATCACTTGTTAAACTTAATGGGCACCCATACCTGTTGATAATGTTTTCCCACAAAAATCTAGCAGTCGTGGCTATGGTGCAATCCTTAGTGGGCGCGGCCTCTACCCACCTTGTCAGATAATCAGTACAGGTAATGATATACCACGAGTTAGTCCTTCGCGTAGCTAGTGAGATTGGTCCAACAAAATCTATTGCCCATTTCTCAAAAGGTTCTGCGCTGGCGATGGGGCGCAAGGGCATCTCATCCCTTCTTCCAGGTTTTCCAAGGCTGGCAGTGGTCACAGGCCTTGCAAAACTCAATGCAATCCTGTGAATCATCTCCCACCATAGTCTGGTGACTAGGATCTTGCACGCGGTTGCATTCCCCGCATAGTGTCCTCCAACAATCCCACCATGGGCTTCTTCTATTATGGCCACACGTTCATGTTCTAATACACACCAGTGCAAAACCTCATCATGGCCCATTTTATACAAATCCCCATTGATCAACATGAAGGGTGTGGCGCGTATGGCTAACCTTTTCCTTTCCAGTGCATTCATCCCTTCAGGTGCCATACCTTCCTTGAGAAAAATAACAATGTCTTCTAACTCCGAGGGTGCATGCCGCAACCTGAATAGTTGTGCATCCAACATGGTTTCCTCGATACTTTGTGCGTCCTCTCCCGAATCAATCCTTGATAAATGATCTGGCCCACAATTGTTCTTTCCAGGTTTTACCACCACTTTGAATTCAAATTCCTGAAATAAAAGTACCCAACGGCATATGCACCCTTGCAACACTGCTTTGTTTACTAGATACTTCAAGGCCATATGGTCAGTGTAGAATATGAAGGGAGTCACCAGTAGATATTGTCTAAATTTGTGGAGTGCGTAGATCATTGACAATGCCTCGCACTCGGTCGTTGTATAATTCTGTTCTGCTGGTGTCAACTTTCTACTTGCAAAACACAAGGGATGATCAACAATCCCCTCTCCTAGTTGAGCAAGAACGGCTCCCATTGTTGTACCAGAGGCATCCATGTGGACATGGAAAGGTTTATCCCATGATGGGAATCATAGAATAGGTGCGGTGATAAGCCTTTCTTTTAGAGTGTCAAATGCCCTCTGCTGCACCTCTCCCCACTGAAAGGCACTCTTATGTCTGAGCAATATTTCCAAAGGCACGGTGATCTTGGCGTATCCCTTAATGAACTTTCTGTAGTACCCAGTGTGTCCAAGAAATCTGCACACGACGCTTTGGCTGGTGGGCTCCCCTAATCCCACAATAACTACAACTTTCACGGGATCCACCAGTAAGCCCTCTTTGCATATGATATGCCCCAACAACGTTCCAAAAGGAGTTGCAAAGACACATTTCTTGATGTTGAGGGAAATCCTCAACTGCTGACATCTTTCAAACATCAATCTCAAGTTATCACAATGGTCCCTTACCAATCCATACACTGTCCAATCATCCAAATATACTTGAAGGAACTTGTGGATGAAGTCCTTAAATGCTTGTACCACTATGCGTGAAAATACAGTGGGCGCATTCCTCAATCCAAAGGGCATGACCGTGTATGCAAAGCTTCCCCACTCGGTGGTGAAAGTTGTCTTTTCTTGGTCTTCCTTGGCAATCCTTACTTGGTGATATCCCAAGAATCCATCCGTAAAGGAATAGACCTCGCGCCCAGCAACTCCTTCCAAAATCTCTTCAGTGAAGGGGGTGGGAAAAGGATCTATGATACAAATAGCGTTCAACTCCCTGTAATCCACACATATCCTAATCCATCCATCCTTCTTTATGTTGATCACCATTGGACTTATCCATTCTGATTCCTCCATAGCATTAATGATACCAGATGCTATCATTTTGTCTAGCTCTTCTTTAACCCTTACGCGCATGTTGGGATTCATCCTGTAAGGCCTCTTCCTGACCGGGCGTGCACCATCTTTCAACTTTATCCTCATTTCCCCCAATGAATGGTGGACGCCTTTCAACTCATGGTATCCACGTGGGAATAAATCCTCGAATTCACGCAAGAGATCGATGATCTTTGATACTTCCTTGTCTGACCAGTAGTCCCCAATGATAGCTTCCTTGGGCTCCTTCTCTGAGCCGATGTTAACTTTCTTGGTTTTGAGTGGTTCATGATACATGCATGCACATGCATCCACACTGTCAACTACCTCGCAGTCCCAACCAAATGGTCAACATTCAGGCTCTCCATCTCCTCTCCATCAATAACGTATACCATCTTTCCTTTCTCCTTTTCAGCACACGTGCACTCGAATTGTATGTCTTCTGGTTCCTCCTCTTCGAACCGCGCTTCCAAGCTAGGTCCACCAAGTAAGTCTACTAATCTATCTTCCACCATGGCGCAATCCCCCAGAGTGAGGCGCTTGATAGTCTGCAACACCTCATCAACCGGTTGCTTGGTACTTCGGTACTCGAATGTGTGAACCAGGTCAGCCGCTAATTCCTGCCAATTTCCCATCTGGCGGCGAGTTTCAGAATGGATGTACCAAGTGCGCGCACAACCTTGTAGTGTCAAATACAGCTTGTGCACCCAAAGGGAGGGTGGTAAAGCTTCCGCGCCTTCTCCCCAGACCCTCTCACATGCCTGGATGTGGGAAGAGGTGGGTCCATTGCCATTGTAATCCTTGATAGCGGTGGGTATGTTGCTCTTCGAGAATCAGACAGTGAGCGCAATTCTAACTTCACGCCACTCCAACAAGTTTTCGCTATGCGTGGCCCACCACCTTGTTGATGTGCCTATCAAAACATAACCCAGCATACCTCGTCACTCATCCTCCCTCCATTGAGCTTCCATTTCTCTCAAAAAGACCTTAGGGTATGCATCCCCAGAATACTTGGTTATTACCTTTCCTCCCAGGCACCGAACTGTACGCGTCATGGTTACCCTGGTCACCAATCCTTTCAGATGTCACCCAATCATTTCATAAGTCCCATGCGCCCAATTATCGCATGCCATACTGGTAGTATCACTGACAGATTGAGCATCATCAAACTGGATGAATCCTTCTGTAGGGTGGATGGTCTCTGGATCTCTTATGGAGCACACATATATTCTGTCCAGGACTTCCTCTCCAAGGGGTTCAGTATAGGGTGTGGACTTTCCATCAGCAAGCGGTATAATCACCCTCTCTTCCTTGTTTTCAAAGCTTATGTACCCCTTGTTAAACCGAAGATCTGCATTATTCTTATAGCACCACGGGTGCCCAAGTAATGCTGGGAAATTATCTGCCTCGGCAAACACCAAGACTTCAAAATCCCCAGTGAACTTAGTCCCCTGAATGGTAATGGTCACATCCTTCAAGACACCTATGGGCATTGCCTTTGTCTTATTTGCCATATACAACACATTTGAAGATGGCTGTAATGCAGGTCTTCCCATTTGATGCCAGACATCCAGAGTGAGAACATTAACCTCTACGCCTATGTCAATGAGGATGTTGCTAAGTAGCCATCCATCCACTACTGTGTTCAAGGTGATCTCTTTGTCATAATCAAGGCTGTGAGGTGGGAGGTTTGCATGCAGGATCTACCTTTCGTGTTCTTCCCTAGCGCGTGGTACCTTTTCTCTCAACCATGCTCCTAGGAGGGGAATAACATTCTCTTGCCTCAGTAGTTTACACACCTCCTTAACCTCGTCCAAGTCATCCTTTGGTGCTTCTACTGGTCTTCTTTGCTCATCTTTTCTATTTTGCTCTTTTAAGCATTGGATCTCCCCTTGTAAACTTCGAATTACATCCATGGTTTCCTGGTAGACTTCTTTCTGGTGAGCCAGGTTTGGATACTTCCCATGTACTACTTCTTCCCTTGAAACCAGAGGTCTCTGCCTAGGCGCTTCCCTTGCGCACGCAGACTCCGCCCTTGTTGTTACCATAACAAGCTCTAGTTTTGATTCACGTATTACTCGCGGGAGCCATTGCACGTCAACCTTCTTAATACTCACCATGGCAGCACCCTTATCCTTCCGGTACTGCTGACTCATATGTTCATATAACTCTAGGCACTCTTCATACTTATGTTTTTTTCCACACCAGGAGCATTGTAGAAGATCTGGACATTCACGCTTATAATGGTCTGTGGCTCCACAATTAAAGCATGTTCCACGTGGGAACTCACTTCTTCCCTCGCGGTTACCACGACCACAAAATCCTCCGCGAAACCCTCTTCCACACACACCTCCATCTCCGCACTCTTCATACTGATGTTCATCTCCTTTGGAACTGTTGGCAATGCTAGTCTGGCACACACCAAGATCAATTGCCTCATGAATCTGGTCAATCAATCTACAATCCTTGGTGTCATGTGTGGTTGAGGTACATATCTTGCAATAACAAGATACATTTTTACTGGATTGCACGTGCTGTAAAAGGGGGCACCTACTTGCATCATGGTCCCCGTGACATATTTCACAATTTACCGCTACGGCACGTACCACCTTCCGAGTACATATCCCACCATTATCCTTTGTGTGCCCTTCTACGTTACAATCTGTGCACCACATCCCACCGTGAGTCTCTAGAACTGTGTTGGCAGATAATTTCTCCAATTGCTTAGCCATGGCAGTGATCTGAGCCTCCAAAAATGGGCTAACACCAGTGTCAACACTACCAACTGCCTCAGCGCGCAAAGCAGCTTCCAATGCTTTGCGCGGGTCCGTGAATGTTTTATGAGACAAAGCCCTCCTAAAGGGTGTGATCAACCCTCCGAAAAACCACTGAGCATGTTGTGAAGGGTGGATATCATAAGATAGTTTAGACAATAGAGTTTTAAAATGTGCATCATATTCCTGCACGCTCTCTGCCATTCCCTATTGGATTTCTTTGAGAGAGTTGATGCTCTTCTGTTCAAACTCAGGTATGTGGAATTCCGCCAAGAACGCATTTCTCAGCGTGGTATAATCCACAACAGTCTGATGAGGGTCATACTTTCTATACCAACTATGCACGCATCCTTGCAAGGTCATCGCAAATTGACTGGCCTTTCGATCCTGGGTCGTGATCCCCTTCACGTGCCATAGCAACTCGCACTTATGCACATGCTCTGCGGCATCTTCTATCCCACTGTAATCTAGTAAGTGTAGAGACATCTTGAAAAATACTTGAGGAGGTGGCTAAGGCCCTTGTCCTCCCGATCCAGTCCCTTGGTTTCCTCCTCCACCAGATCCACTAGATCCTGAGCCACCAGCTCCACCACTTCCACCTCCAGATCCTCCTGTGTTAGGTACAGGGCCTGTGTTTGTCATGCCGAACACTCCCGTCATTCCACTGAATTACGCACCGACAGTTTGTGAACTAGTGCCACTCCTAGTCGTATTTCCTCCACCACTTCCTAACGCGCTTCCAAAACCAGTTGTATATGTGCCTTGTCCAAACATTCCACCAAATACTGGAATAGTGTGTGAAGCCATAGAAGTCCCAAACGAGAAGTTGTATCTTCTGGGTGCCGATTGGTTGCTTCTACTGATATCAAATGGATCAACTGTACTTTTCCCTCATTCAAAAAAACCAAGCACCAAGGTTCGGTCACTAGGTGGGGTCAAATGCGTGCCAACGACTCTTCTTTCTTTACATGACGGACTCTCATCAGAAGCCGCAAGGTTTTCTCTCCCGCGCTTACCAAGATGGGGTATCACATAATGTTCAGGTTCCACATCCTCCACGTGAACCTCAACTCCTTTCCACCATGTCTGGCTCCATAACCCACTTATAATCCCACGTTGTCTATCGATCTCCCTTTCACGCGCTTCGTTATACTTGAGTCGTCTCTCCTCCCTTTCCTTTTCAGTCGTTATATCAGCCATCTTTCCCCAACCTGGCTTCCTCGCCAAGCACTCAGAGTGGTTTAGTCGGCCATAGGAAATGCCTCTAAACCCATGGTTACCATCAAGATTTTGATTGTCAGGGGGATAACACATAGAAATGATCCTCTGGGCTCCCGCAAAAACTCAAACTCAACAACTTCTGGACAGGAATACGTGGAAATTACGTATTCCAGAGTGTAGCTAGTCAATACTCCCTTCCACCAATGATCTATAGCATGGGTCCACGTTAGATCAGCATCTTGCAAGTTCTGATATGTTTCTTGGGTCCAAGGGTGTGACTTATAATACCACCCCGATCTAGATGTATAAGCCGAGAGCCATTCAAATAACTCTACTGGGAAACAACAGAAGAAGGTTTCATACAACTCATGATAAAGAGTGTCTTCCACCCATCTTCACGTGTCAAACCCAGGTCCAGTATTGAATCTCTGAGTGAATTCATCCTCCGTGCTTTTAAACCAATCTTCAACACCTTCCAGGGTTATTCTCTCCGTCATCACTCTTTACACAGATCATGATGTATGCCATGTTCCACTACAACTTCGAAAAGAGGTCCCAGCAATAGAACCAAGATGTAGTCATTTTTGCACCCACCAAGAACAAGGGAACCTCATGCGCACCGGCCTATCACCCAGCGGGTGCTGGGTGCTCACCCGAGGCGCGTGAGAGGGAGCCGAGTCTCTCTTTTATGTGAGTTTAGTGGAAGGCATACTTCATGATCTTGACTTAGTGATTTAAAAGAAATGAAAAAGCTATAGAGCTCAGAACGACTTCTATACCCCTTCAGTCATAACAAAAGCAAAGCACGCAACAGAATTAATAGAACTAGGAAGTTGTAAATCCACAAATAGACTTAACATTCAAGTAAGGTTCATGATTATACAAGATCAAAAGCATAGTAGAAACATGCAGATAATACAGGAAGGAGATCTTAATATAAACGCAGTGGTAACCTTATCATATTCATTCATAGTATTACTACAAAACATCACAGAGTGGCAGACCACAGTCATACACCATATCTGGATCCATACATGTATGCTCACAAAACAAAATTTTCATTCCCCATTCCCTCATTACATTCTTCCTATAATCATCTACCCATTTTATCCCATAGTTCTCACAGTAATTCTGCAGAGCTCCGCTACCTCACTTGTGTCTCTCTTTTCTTTGCCAAGGGCGCGCGTATAAATAGGCATATGAGCTCTAACAAACTCCTCTGCAACCTCAGATATGGCCCCAAGTGTCAAGGTGTGGGTTGCCCCAGGCGCATGCCTCTCCATGTCATGATTAGCTTTTTGGATCTTCTTATCGCAAGGTATATTCCTTCCAGGACACCCTGTTGCCAGGCTGGAACCTTATCCAAATGGAACACGTTCTTCATGTGTTCTGTCCAAAAGGCCAAAAATGGCTAAGTCCCGAATTGTGCTTCACGTGTGCACGTCCTTGGTTCTCCAAGAACCCTTTTTGAATTCTACCTTGTGTGCCTTCACTTGCGCACTCCCTCCGGCTATGTGCACCTACGTGCCTTTAAGATTTGGTAGCTACATTAGGGTCCCAACAAGGCTGACTGGCGGGTCTTTTTGTGCCTTAAGGCATTTTGGAAAAAAGAGTAAAAATTACAAAGAAAATGCCTAGGGCCTGCAACAAATCAGAATGGAACATGTGGCGGCTTTAGAGCACAGGCCCGCAACGAAATAGAATGGAACATGTGGCAGCTTTAGAGCACACGCCCTTAGCGAATCAAAGGTGGACACGTGTCATGTTTTCATCAAAGGCAGGATGGAAGGTTGGCAGAGGACTTAGAAAATTTTTGTTTATTGGCAAATGGGAACAAAAGTTGTGAAAAAGGTCGCGGGTCCGTCGGGCCACTCAGGAGAGGACACGTGGCAGGATTAGGGGCAAAAGGGAGTGCGGGCCACCGGGGGAAAAAAGGAAATGTTGCCTTTTTGGAAAAATGAGTTAAAGTGGTAATTTGAAGCATGGCTCCACAATGAGTCAAAGGGAGACACGTGGCAGGGACAGAATCGAAGGTGCAGGAGTGCGGAGGAAATGTTGAAAAATTTCCTTTGGTGAAAAGAAATTAAAGTATGAAATTAGAGCGCTTCCCCTCAGCCAATCATATGAGGACACGTGTTTTGCAGGAGGGCAGAGCGGTGGAGGAAAATTGAAATTTTTTCCTTTTTTCCAAAAGAGATGGAAATGTGTCGAATCGAGCCGTGATTCCGATGGGACCCACCTTGGGACACGTGTCAACACCAAATCTCAAGGGCAGAGGAGCGGAGAAAAAATGTCAAATTTTTACATTTTTTCAAAAGTGTTAAAATTTCAAAAAGTGATCCCAAACCCATTTCCAATTACATTTTGACATGTGGAGGGCCCAGATTGAAGGGAGAAAGGCAAACCAACTGTAACTGTGCATTTTTCAGTTTGGCCACCATTTTCACTCCAAGAAGTGTGGAAATGTGTTTTTTACATCGATTTTGATCAATTTTTTGGCAAATTCGTGTCGTTTGTTCATACAAGGACCAATGCAATTGGTTTTGAGGATCAATTTGAAGATTAGAGATGTTTTTGTAATAAATTTTTGCCATAACCCGTCCAAAAACGTGAAATATCAAATCCAAAAGTTGCAAAGTCAAATTTTGGAGGGATAAGGATGAAATAATGAAAGGAAGGGGGTCTGCATGCTTTAAAGATGAAAAATGTGCCTCCACAATGGATAATGATGCGAATTTTGCAAGGATTCACCTTTTTTCAAAACACCTGGTAACTTTTATTGCAAATATGTTAAACGTCCCAGTCTGCGAATCATGACAAATTTGTAACAAACTAAGATGCCATCGGATATTATTTTCTTGGGAAAGAAGGATCAGATGTAATAGAGAGATATATAATACATGTTTTGAGACATGCAAAAGGTTGGGAAATTGAAAATCATGAGAAAATTTTGAGAGAATCTCATCTTTTGAGAAACCCTCCAAAAAACCTTGTTAATGTCTTATGTGTTAGATCTTCATTCATGTTGAGTTGGTTACAAGTGTATAGCCATCACACAGCTCTGAGATTATTCTTGAAACTCTCCCTTTCTGATGAATATAACAAGCTTTTGAATTAATCTATTTTATTTTGGGCAATATGATGTATGTTATCATGTTTAAATGTATGCAAACAGTTTTCCTTGTTCTTGTTGCAATCTTGCATTGACATCTTTAGGAATCACACAGATCTCATCCTTATTGATAGTTTAGTGGCATTTATAATTTCATTTGTCAGAAGAGATTTCATCTGGCATTGAAAATAAGCAGTTTAAAATCACTTAACCTTCATTTGTTGACAGAGATTGCTTGTAAGCCTTTGGGGGTACCTTAGGAGTGATTTGATCAGAGATTTTGATGTTTAATTGAGTCTTTTAACTCAAGATTTTATGTTGAGGTCTCAAATATTGTGTGAAGAGTGCAAACCTGGGCCTCCATTTGTGTATCTCTTCTAGTTGAAAGAACATCCTGACTGTTTTGAAGCATTTTATCTGATAGTTGTTCAAATGTTGTAGAGGTTGTCAAAGATCTGGCATAGTCAAGTTTGTCTTATCAATATCTCACTAAAAATCATTCTAAACAACTTAACCCTACCCCATACTACCCCTGTTTTGACCTATATACCCACAGAAGATCAAAATCCATTTGCTAAAGTATGCAGAACAGATCAGGATTTGAAAATGTCTTCAGTAACCCTTGCCTTACATTGAGAGTATCTCCATAATATGGAAGTGAGAACTTGTGAAAGTCAGATTTGGAGTGTTGATCATATTTTCCCAAGGCCCAATCATACTATTTGCACAAATTGAGGGATATCTTCATCTCCTTCACCATTTGAGGGTTACAAAATAGGTTCTCTTACCTTGGTTGAAAGGCACAACCTAAAACAGTTAGGACAAGATCAAGTCCTATTTGAGTGTTATCCATCTCTCCACAAATCTAAGTGCCAGTTAGATCACATCCCCGACTCCACAACAACATACATCATGATCTATCTGTCTTCAAGCTTCATGCCATATCTCTGATGCTGCTCAAACTGAAAAGGAGAACAAATTTGGGTACCAACATGCTACATTGAATGTAATTGTCGATTTGGGTTATAAATTTTTTTGCATTTCATCCTTGTATGTTGCATTATTAGCTCACATTTAAAACTGAGGGCAACCTATACACTAGAAGTCATGCCCAGCTAATGGTTGATGTAAATTAATCATAGAAAGCACTTTCTCTTCTCTCTCTATTTGCCAAACTACACAAATACAAAATTTACACATCTTCTTAAACAACATCTTACCCAGAAGAGACTTTCAATGATCACACGAATCAAAGGATTGACAGTGGGCACACAGTTGGTTTCTCTGTCTAGTCATACCTAAGAGAAAGGACCGCCCCTGCCAAAACATAACTTGAAACCACCCTTTAGAATTTACCTCTTCATAGGATGCCTTCCCAACCAAAAAAATTATGTTCTGAATTCACAAGTCAGTCTTAAATAGTATAAGCTAAAACAACATAAAATTCACTTATAGGGTTATGTGTTTTTCTTAGCTTTTTTCTTGAGTTGCATTTTGAGTTGTGAGGTTGCGTGTTTCATTTCATTCTACCTTTCACACTCCACCATCATAGTTGGTGTATTCTGAATATTTCTGAGTGTATCAGGACCCATTTTTATCATACTCATATTTCTGGGTTAATGTTCCATTTGACTTAATCCACAAAAATCTATTTTTCTTCACTTCTAATTTCATAGTAACTGGCGTCGGTATAATGACCATCATTGGTTTATATCTGATCATCATCGGTTTACCTAACTGGTGTCGGTTTCAGCTCTTTTTGGTCATTTTATCCAAAGATAACATTCATCAAATCTTCTGTTCTATTTTAAGTTCTCAAAACATCATCATATCGCCAGAACTTTCATATCACAACCAAGTACAGTTTCCATTATTTTATTTTGATCTATTTTTTCCTCATTTGCAAAACTGTTAATTCCCCGCTGTAATTGGTATCGGTTATCATAACTGTCATCAATTCCCCTTTAACCGTCATTGGTTAATCTGACCATCGTCAGTTGCTGTGTTTGTTTTTTAATTAAAACACTGATCAGATTTACCTCCCGGAATTCATCCTTCTCTATTTATGTTGTTTTCTATGTCATTTGCAAAGTATAGTTTTACCAGGTCAACACTAATTCACATGGTGTTGACTCGCAACCAAACCAATTCCCTTGTATTTCACGCTAGCCTTCAACCACTCCCACCTAGCCCATCACCGCCTTCCATCATATCGCCTATGGATCCAACTCAGCCCATCACCATTACTACCGACGAGGAGGAGTTCGCAAGATTCCTTGACCAAAATCTCGCGGCCTTATAATACTATCTTTTCCACTCATCTACTTGAGACTCCTCAAGACAGTTAGTATACGACATGCCTGTATCTATCCCTCATGCCCTCACCCCCACTTCCACGTTAGCTACCACTAGCTCAGCATTGCGTTCATCCACCTTACCCCCTGTGGTATCTCAACTGGACCCCACATCTGCTATAATTGTTGCATCTACAACATCTATCGCACCTGTCATGTCAACTGTCCCTTCACCAACCACCTTTAGCATAGCCCCGTTTGCACTTGCTACCTCATATGTACCAATTGAATCATAACCACCCATGGTGTCGGAAACCCACACCCCATTCCAAAACCTCGTCCTGTCCATCCCACTGTCTCTACCCCCAATTACTACCAGAGTAGTTACAACTATCCCACCGTTTACATGCATCACCAGTAACCCCAAATCTCATCTATCACTTATTCAAGATATCTTCCGCCCATATCTATTCCCCCTTCACAGTTTTCATATTCGACACCCCCACATACTGGGATTTCATCCACATCATACACCCATCATCAACCTCCCTTTAATGCATGAGGCGCCCATTCCTCATAACCCACTAATGAACTCACTAGGATGATGATGGAAAAGATGCAAACATTAGAAACATCAGTTTCCAGCTCTTGCAACTCCTTAACTTATGACGAAATTTTTAATGAGCCTATTCATCCATCTATCCCCATTCACCCATACCTTGTACATTGGGAAATACCCAAGTTCAACTGTTTCAACAGTAAAGAAGACCCGCAACAACACTTGCGGTCATTCAAAAATGGGTGCTATCTAATTACCCATAACAATGATTTACTCCTACGGACATTCCCCATGTCCTTGACAGGACCCACCTTAGATTGGTATAGTGGTTTACCCAGACATTCCATCTACTCCTTTAACCAAGTGGCTCAAGCATTCTTGGATCACTTCTCAATCAATATCGTCAAAAAATTCACCATGAATGACCTATACTCGACACGACAGTATGATGACGAATCTATCACAAATTTCGTTGCTCGCTAGTGAAGTCTTATCAACTAATTAACATTCCAGCTACCTCAAGTTGAGCTTATAAAGTTGTTCACTAGATCTTGTGCCAGACACATCTCACCAACTCTGCAGGTACAAACCTTCAATACCTTCGACGAAGCAATTACCATGGCACGAAAGTTAGAGATTCACGCCATTGAAGAAAAGAAAATCCAATTGCGAAACAAAAACGGCGAGTTCAAATCAAATGACACCTCTTCATCTTCAAAGCCCCAAAATAATTATTCAAAAGCCAAAGGATCTGCCAATGCGGTAGTTCTCAAAGCAGGCCCATCCCATATATCTAATTAAGCCAAACCTACCTCCAATCTTTCTCCCGTTCAGACTTTTTAGTTTCGACAGGAACAACGAAAGTACACTCCAATTAGAGAGCCCTATTCTTTAGTCTTGGAAAAGCTTCTTAAAGTCAGAGTTGTTACACTACCCCCCATAAAACCTCATACTAATTTCGATCCTGCTCGTCCTATGCCCACATGGTATAAGGAACATGACTAATGCAATTATCATCACGTCAAAGGCCATAGTGATGGTAATTGCATAACTTTTAAGAACATTGTCCAGGAAATGTTAGATAATGGAGATCTCATCCTGGACAACCCGAACGCACCGACAAATCAAAACTTTCATATCTTTAAGAAGTCGTTACCCAACCATACACCATCATCTAATCAAAATGGTGAACCTTCAACCAATGACAACAATGTCCGTGAAGTCCATGTTGTTTTCGATATCGTACCAACCATTCCTCAATTTCCACCTATTCCATCTATCAAGGAAATTTTGGCACAAGCTCCTCTACCCATGAAGGAGCATACCTCATCCACTCCTTCACCCATAGAGGAGTCCCCTTCATCTTCCCCTTCACCCACGAAGGAGTCCACAATTTCTGCTAATTTTGTTTCACCATCTACCTCACAACCTATCAAACAATCAATGGTATTAACTCTCCTACCTGCAGGAGAATCATCATCACTCTCTCCTCCACCGAAAGAGGGATATATCTCATCCCACCTACCATCTCTCCTACCTGTGGGAAATCCTCTAGACACGCCACTACTTGTTGGGGACAATTCCCCATTAGTATTCCAGGATCCTGTTGATCTGGTCTATGCTTTTTTACCCACATAGTCCGAGGCTAACCAATTCCCTGTGTCACAAACATATTTTACAGGGATTTCCACTAAACCAACTACATCTCCTCTTACAGTAGTGTTGTTTTCACGACTAATCGATCGCTTGGATTACGTTGATAATTCCATGCTTTGGGGATGTCTTCGGCTCCCCTTTTCGACTCAAATGCAAATGTTGCCTACAGATACCTCCATGATCTATCCAAAGGTATTTCCAACAACCAGATCGACCCTGACCATGCCTGTTGAAACAACTTCTTCTTCATCACCTTTACCTACATCCGAACCTTTACCCACGACTAAAACCATTCCTATGCCTAAGAACCTACCCACACCTACATCTTCGTCCATATCTAGACCCATCACTACCTTGGGTGTCATGCCGACGTCAAGCCTTACCCATCCACCCATCAAATTGGATTTAGCCACGTCTTCCCAAACCCGCACCAAAATTATTCCTCCACCTAAAAGGAAGACCCAACCTTCTAGGCCACATACACCAGTCTCACCTACCACACCTTTTTCACCTTCACCCCTTCCGTCCATCCTAGGACCTCACCCATCAACCCTGGCCAAACAACCCCTACCCAAGGAAAATCAAAATCTAAGCAACCTACTTCTTCATCACGATCCTTTGTTACATCCAATTTACCTACACAATAAACACCCTCGGCCCCACCCGTACATTTCTTACCACCTATATCTCCACCAGCTACCATAACCCCAACATTCCCTATGCGACTTCAACCCATACATTCCACCCAGCCTCCACCAACCACTTCCACCACAACTCTATTGTCCCCATGGGTAACCCATCCTCTTCCACCATCTGCTTTCCCTTCTGCATCACGTACTCCCACCTCACCTTTACCCAAGAAGGTGTAATCCAAAGACAAGAACCCACTACCCTCCAACAAGGTAGTTAAACCAACAACAACTTCCATTGCTATTTCTTCTACCACACCTTTACCCAAGCAGATACCATCAAAACCTAAGACAATACCACCTACCAAACCAGTGGTTAAACCTATTCCACCTTACTATAACACATCTTCCACCATAATCATCCACACCTTTACCCAAAACCACACTCACTTCCCACTGTGATCCATTGGCAGGGTCCTATGCCAACATTTTAGCCAACCTCTTAGAGACCTCAATCATCACATTACCACCGCTTAGACCTTACGACCCCCTCAAACCCAAACCAAAAGGGTTTGATGAAACTAAAATTTGTGCCTACCATTGTGTGCTAGGACATGATGTAGAAGGTTGTAAGGCTCTCAAAACCATTCTTCTCCAATTATGTCCTCCTAAAGCAAATTTTGACGACGATGATCTTCTTGATGAGGACCTTGTTCCACCTTCACCAGTCACTACACATCATCATCCCACTACCTATTCAACGACCTACATCACCACCTCCACAACCCTTTTATCCACCTCCAACATTTGAGATCAACATGGTCTGTATTAGAGAATTGGCCAAACCACCACCTAAATGCCAGTGTGCCCTACTCATTTCGCAAGGTTCTTACTCCGCATTAGTATTTTTTCCGTCATGCCATTATGCTACTCATGACATACCTTATCCATCCACATCATTCCCTCATATTAACATGATCCAAGTTGTCACTCGCGCCAAAAAAGACAAAGGAAAAGCAAAAGCAACCAGCCCATCCACTAATCATGTGCCTAACATACCAGTATGTACCCACACCCAAAATTACCATTCGAGGACCCACATAGCCCTATTTATGATGGGGTCACCCATCGTATAATGATAAAACAATTACACCAATCCCCTCTAAAAATGTCTTTGTATGATCTCGTCCAAACCTTTGAATCTCATCAACAAGCCCTCATGGAGGTTTTGGAATCCATCAAGTTTTTACCTAACAACCCTACACCAGTAGCTTCCATTATCACCCCTCACCACGTATCCTCTCTTACCAAAACATCTCCTTCTTCTACCCCCACTCCCACTCCTCAAGTGGCCGCCCTCAGTTTCTCTAATGAGGAGATTGTACCTCTCTAGTCAGATGACCCTGATCTCACTCTTTTTATCTCTGTCTATATTGACAATATTCATGTATAATGCATTATGATTGATGGTGGTACTAACATCAACATCATCTCCTCCCACGTATAATCAAATGTGCATCAATTCAAATTACGTGCATAATAACCCAGTTATGCTGCGCTCCTTCAATGATGCCATCACCTCCACCCTTGGCACCATTATTCTTCACGTTCACGTAGGCCCTTGCACTGTCCTAGGATCATTCTACATCGTAGAGGGAGAGTTCCAGTATAACCTGTTGTTTGGCCGACCTTGGATTCTATGTCATGGGTTGTGTTCCTTCAATCTTACACCTGTGTAAAATTTGAACATGAAGGACATAACTATACCATCCCAACTGACCTGTCACCATTTAAAACCTGTAACATGTTGTACCAACCTAATGATGTCCATGTACCAATTAAGGCATCTACCATTACCCCCACTTCTCCTTCACCCACAACCCCATCCACTAATGATGTTACGGCCACCTCTCCCACACCTAACTCTTCTATTCCTACTATTGCCACTATCCTCTTTAGCTGACCCATATACTTCCCAACCAACTCATACCCCTCCTACTCAATCACCTAGTAATTCATCTATTCCAGCTATCAAAATATCTACTATCGATCCCTTAGAAGGTGTCTTTTTCAATGTCTCACTCTAGGGGAGTACCTCCTCTACAATATAAACACATTCCTCACTCTGCACAAGAGTATGGTAACCTATGCCAACATCCTCGTTATGACTATCACATAGGAGAGGTTTTTCATTATGGTCCTCCCCACCTTTGCACCAACTTAACATATGGGGGACTTGATACTTCCACTTATTCACCTGAGCACCCTTCCCAAACACGACCATTTTCATCTGATCTCCAATCTCTCACTAACCGCCACTTTTCCCACACTTTCCTTCACTTCTGCGTGCATGGAAAGGCTTTGGCTTTGGTTTTTATGAACAAGGTCATCATACCGTCATTCCATGTACCACCCGTAAACATAAAGATTGTAGTGGCATTGGCTTTTTTGAACCATCTTCCAAGAAGGCCCACATCGACCTCATTGAGGATGAAAAACCTTCTCCACCTCGTTCACCAACGTCACCACCTTCACCCACATAGTCCATAGATCCCGAATCCATTCCTACTAACTTTTTTTTTCGTGAACACAATTTTCCTGGGACCTCCGACTTATCAACGCGATGGCGAGACTCCCTCTTCTCTTCTCTTCATATATCCTAACATGATCGATGACGATACACCTTCTATTAACGTTGTTTCAATGTCAGGACGATGAGTCTATCCTCACCTACCTTGGTGTGGAAGATTCTTATATTCACCAGTCATTTCCTTCTGAGACACAAACCATGTTGAATAAATTGACTATCGAAATCAATATTAACACTCAGGACGACCCACACATTCTAAAGATAGGTCAATCTTTAGATGTTTCTGAATAAGAAGCTTTTACTTCTTTCCTCCGAGATCATAGCAACGCTTTTGCTTGGTCCTATGTTGATATGCCTGGTATTGACCCAAACATTGTGGTCCACAATATCGTAACCATTCCTGAAGCCAAACTGTTAAGAAAAGAAGCTGTGGAAAATGCATCTTCGCATTTGTCAAATTAAGAACTTCAATGCCTTCTCTCAGTTTCCTTCATCCTACTGATTGATACATCCTCCAATGAATTTTCTTGATATCGTTCCTGTTGATCTACAAAAGTGATAGGGGACTACTACATTTGCATGGATTTCCAGAGGAAGAGAAAACATAACTTGCCCCAAAGACCTACTTCCTCTAGGGAGGCGATAACACCAAAGTTAATCTCACTCGCCGGCCTATGAGATGATCACTCATGGAGGGAAATCAGGTTATAATCAAATATTACTGCCACTCCAGGAGATCAACACATTCAAACCTTCATCACTCCTTGTGGGGGGCCTTCTACTATCGAGTAATGCCTTTTGGCTTTAAAAACACTGGTGCTACATATGCAGTGAGCCATGACTACATCTCTTCCATGACATAATCCAATCGCATATTGGAAGATTAGTAGAGAAGACCTTCTTGCCAAATCCAAACATTGGGCCAAACACCTAACAGATCCTTAAGGTCATCTTTGACAGTGCCTCATCAAGTATTATGTTGGCTTCAACCTAAGAAGTGTGTCTTTGCGGTTTTTAGGCCTGCAACTCACTTGGTTTCATAGTTTCTTTGTGTGACATTGAAAGTCCATCCTCCTTTCAAATAAATGCTATTCTCATATATATGCCTTCAAGGACTAATCTGTTACCAACATATATTCATTAAATGCATGTACTTAATATATTGTAATGTGCAACCATGATGTTTCACTTATCAACTCATACTTAATGCACAGGAAGTGTGAGTGTGTCATGTGATAAACCACTCACGTTGAGCTACCTTTGGAGTGTGAGTATAATCCTAATGATCTTGAGCCATTCATGGAGAGAAATCTTTCTTGACTTGTCCAAACGAAACCAATAGCTAACACATGACGAAAAGGGATCAAGAGTCGTCGCTGATAAGAACAACTTATTTCGCGACATAAAGACAATGTTGTCACACGACAGAGAGGGGAGGTTAACGCGTGACACCATTTTTATTGGTTTATGTAATAAAGCTCATGCTGAACAATAATATTTGGTGGTTATGGGGAAAATGACATGATCCGTATGAGGAGGGTCAACGTGTTTCGCATGACAAGTCTTTCCTCGCAAATGTAGGAAGTCAGTAAGGCATGCCAACAAGGTATAGTCCACGCATTCTTCCATTCTGTACATATCACCTCAGCCGGTGTTCAAAAATGTGTCTTTGACATTCTGACAAGAGGAAGTGTGGACGTGTGACAGGAGGAAGCATTTGTTTGCATCAACAGGTGAGAATTCTTCAAGTTTTCCAGTTTCCATTAATACAAATCCTACTCCAAAACTTTTCCACCAATGCGAGCTCTATTAACTATCAATGCCTATGAAAACTTGTAAAATCTGGTCCATTTTCCAAGGGAGGTGCAAAAATGGATAACAATTGGTGACTTACGAGTGTGATCTACAACGTTACATTGAAAAACCAGTGATTTTGCATCCATTGGGCATGGAGTCATTATGATTGTTGAAACTAGTCTAATGTCTAAACCTCTTAAATGTTTCTCGTCAGGACACAGCTGAGACATTACTTTATCATCAGATCTTTCCGTAAACTCAAATTCGTGCAATCAACAACAATTCGTAGCATGCACAAGTAAAAAAATTTATTACATATCCCAAAATTTTTTTTGCAGAGATATGCACAAGCACTTATTTCTACAAGGAAACCTAGCTGTTTTCAACAAATGATGTGCTACAAACACTTATAGGCATTAAAAACTTTTCTTAAACTAATATTTACAACGTAAAGATACTCCCAGTCAGTTTATAATGCTTGAGATAGATGTTTTTGACTAAATCTTCCATTATTTTCGTAATTTTTTCAATTGGAAAAGTTATTTTCTTTGCATTCTGAAATCAATAAGGGCCAGTTTAAAGCATCAAACTTGGAATTAAATTTCAATGGTAATTAGCTTTATTGTCTACATTCTATTTAAATTTTGATTTAATCTCTTTAACTTGATTTAGATTTTTGTTTTTGGCCTTTAGTCAAATCTCATTTTGATTTGAGTTTATTGTATGTTTTAAATTGAGTCCCTTAGCTCTTCCAGCTATTTTGATTCTAATTTCCTAACTTCCATAGCTAGAAAATTGAACAACTCCAGCTACTTGATAAGCTCCAAGGATGGTAATTCAAGGGATATTGGAATCCATATTGTAATTCCATAAACCAACTTGAAAGAAGAATAACCATTTGATTTTTTCTGTGGGAGTGATTCTATCATCCCATAAGGGTGATTTCACTTTTTTATGCCAAGTCCTTGGATTCTCATCTAGGGTTCTTCTTATGATTCTCAGCAAGTTTTTGTTCGTGGACTCTTCTTTTCCGTTACCCCGAGGCTAGTAGTTAGAAGAAGTGCTCAAGTAGATGCCATTTCTAACATCCCAATTAGATATCTTTTCTCCAAGAAAAGATAAGGAATTATCTGATATTATAGTGGAATCGAAAACCAAACCTTATTGTGTAAGTAATATTATTGAGCTTCTAGCTTTTTTCTTCCTTGAGTGCAATTTAAGAAGCACCACATAGAGGATAGAGGCAACATAGTGAAGTAGGTCAATCAATGTGGCTCTAATAACTGCAAGCGATTTGCCGCACAATGAAGTAGGTAGATTGTTGGATTAATCATCCCAAAATAATCAATGTCCATTCCTAAGAATTGGTTGATAATTTCCTATGATGATAACCTCCTAGTGGGAGGGCTGCATAGCTTCTATTTACTTGTGAAGAAGCACACTTCTTGGTAAGATAAACTTTTACTGATTTCTTGATACCTTGAAGATATCCAATCGGAAAATCACTTCTACCCTTTCTAGATCAATTTCTAACCCTCCCTTATATTTGGCCTAAGATCTTTCCTTCATGAGCTAAGAATATGCACTTTTTCAGATTCCAGAGACATTCTGAATCTTCCTGCATCGCATAGTTGAAATACTTGTCAGCAAGGTCAACCAGGTTGGACTTGTTGCACACTTCTTTGAATACCTTAATTATGAGGCATACACAAGAACTAGTCTTATTGATCAGTCCTTTGCATATCCATTGGAAATTAATAATGTTAACAATAGGGGAGTTGTTAAAAATATATTAGTGCGTACATTATCCAAATTGTAATATTCCTATTAAGCATATGTGCCCCATGAGTGGTGAAGGCTAACTTGAACTTATTAATCTTTCATAGTTATTGAGTTGCTGTGATGAAACAACTCACGTCTATTTTGCCAAATGTGAAACATCCTAGGGATCGAGCTTGACCTTACATTCCTGAAGGTCATTGAGTCAAGATCAAAGATTGTGTTTGCCTTCATCCTAGAAGTGGTCTTCGTTAAGAAGCTTCTCTCAGTAAAGCTCCAATATGGTTTAATCATTTCTTTGTATGGCATAAAAGTTATCTTGCTAAAGCTTAAGGCTATTCTCGAAATGCCTCTGCCTACTAATCTCCACCAACTTTGAAGTTTGCAAGGTAAGTTGTAATCTATTCGTCAGTTTATTTCACAACTTTCTGACCGCTGCCAACCATTTCATCATCTCCTCAAAAAGGACGTCTCCTTCAAATGGGATGATGAATGCCACAAAGCCTTTGACACCTTAAAACAATACCTTATCCAACCACTGGCGCTCATTCCTCCTAAGGATGACCAACCCTTTTACCTATACATTTATGCTACTGATCATTCCTTAGGTGCCATGCTCACTCATCGTGATGAGCAACACAGGGAGCAAGTGGTTTATTACATAAGTCTACCCTTTTGGACTATGAAACTAGATACACCCATGCTAAAAAACTTTGCTTAGCCTTAGTTTTTGTCGCCACTAAACTTCGTCATTACCTACTCAATCACAAAACCTTTGTCATCACCAACACTGACCCCTTACATTACATGTATGCCAAACCCTACCAACATAAATGTGTTTCACGTTGTCTCATGCTCCTTGTAGACCTTGACCTCGAATTCATCCATCAAAAATATATCAAGGGTCAAACCATCACTGACCAACTTGCAGACGCACCCCTTTGGAAATCAACCCTCTAACTTTGATTTTCTCGGATGAATCCATTGCTACCCTCTCTTTGGACGATACCTTTTACCAAATGACCTTATTCTTCGATGGTTCCAAATGTTAACATGGGGGTGGTGCAGGTGTTATCCTCATTCCTCTTGATGGTGAACCTATGCCTTTATCTTTCAAACTAGATTTTGATTGTACTAACAACATCACCGAATATGAAGCACTCATATTAGGCCTTCAAACTGCCATCACCCTAGATGTTAAATCAATTAATATCTTTGGTGACTCTCAACTGGTTGTAAACCAAGTCAATGGTATATACCAGTGTCGTAACGAAATACTTCAAAAGTATAAACACCATGTCGACATACTTTTGACTACCTTTGATCGTTACCAACTTCAAACCACTCCCACGTCCACTAAAAATTTTTGGATACCATGGCCTGTCTTGCTTCTCAGATACCCGCTTCACCTTCCGACTCAAAATATTTGTCACAGTACAAAGGTTGCAATCACCTTCTTATTTATTTCGAGACGTCAACCTCCATTGGAACCATTGTGCCTGACCCACATGACCTTTGGTATAAGCAGTTTGTAGACTACCTTTCCCTTTCATTCTACCTCCCGACCTTACTCGTAATGGACAATGCGTGCCTTTCTCAAAAGTGTCTCTCGCTATGTCATCATGGGTGGTCTTCTTTATAAACGTGGCTTTGACGGTATTCTCTTACGATGCCTTACAAGTTCTGAAATTCCCTACACCATCAAGGAAGTTCATGACGGAATTTGTGGAGGTCACTTTAGTGGCTTAGTTGTCACTAAACGCATTCTTCGCCTAGGCTATTATTGGCCAACCCTAAACCGTGACTGTTGTGACTATGTCAAACGTTGTGTGAAATGTTAGCAACATGCTAATCTTCATCACACACCTAGTCATGCCTTACAGGTCGCACGAGACCTTTGGCCTTTCTCTCAATGGGGCTTAGATCTTGTCAGAGAGATCAATCCTCATTCTTCACAATGCCATCAATGGATTATAACCACTACTGAATACTACACTAAATGGGTAGAAGCCATCCCCCTCATTTCTACAAAAGCCAAGAAATTTTTTGAACTCATCAACCATCACATTATTTGTCACTTTGGTGTTCCTCACCACCTCATCACTGATAACGATAAAACAATTCAAAAACAAAACCCTATGAAAAATTTGTGATGCCTTTGGCATTCAACTCAGTTTCTCTTCACCTTACTACCCACAAACAAATGGCCAAGAAGAATCAACCAATAAAACCTTGAACAAAATTCTTATGAAAGTAGTTGATGATACTGGAAAGGATTGGCATACACACATTCCTTTCACCTTGTGGGCTTACCACACTAGTATTCACACTTCAACGGCTGCCACACCTTTCTCTCTAGTCTATGGTACCGAGGTTTTCTTGCCTCTCGAAGTCCAGATTCCATCTCTCCGCATCTCACTCCAAGACATGCTCAACGATGATGAATTTCACCAGGACCGTTTGGCACAACTTGAGTTATTAGATGAACGTCATCTTAATGCTCTTGATCATCTCCAAATCTACCAAAAACATATCAAACGTGCCTATGAAAAATGTGTCCATGAATGAACCTTCCAGGTCAGTGACCTCGTCCTGAAGGAAAATCAACATGTAACCAAAGAAGAGAAAAGTAAACGGGGAAAATTTTCTCCTAATTGGCTTGGACCCTATATCGTTACTCATACCTATGGATCAGGTGCTTATCATTTGTCTTCACTCAAAGGTAAACCCAAACCTGAGCCCCTCAATGCCTTGCATCTTTGACCATTCTATTATTGAATCAAGTCCTATATCACCTTTTATCTATTTAACACTCGTCCCTTGAGCACCATTCACCTTCCATATTACCTATTCTTGGGGATCAACAACTAAACAAGAATCATGTGATTACCCATCACCTTTCAGCCTTATCTTCAATATGAGTACCATGGACTCTACTCATGGCATGATTCTCATGGATACTTTTCATCTTTTTCAAGATGGAATCCCATGGTCATTCATCACTTGAAACCATCTCTTTCATAGTTAACCTCTGTGTGCTATGGTTTTGTCTTCTAAACAAGAGCCTAATCTTCCTCTATAGTCTTGTCCATGACTTAAAATTCCAAAAAGAAAAATAATTTCAAAAGCAAAATGGGATTCAACTCCTTGAGTCAAACTTCTAGCAAAAATATGACTCCCTCAAAAGGGACATCTCTTTTCTCTATCTCATCGCTATAAATAGACTACTCCCTCGAAGGACAGTTATACAAAGCTAGCCATACTGCACATTGTCTATCATAAAAAATGACTTTCCTTGTAAAAACAAAATAAAACATTCAGAAGCTTCCTGTATCGATCAACTTCACGAAGACCTCAAGGAGATAATATACTCATCCCACATAGACTTCCCACATCGATCATTCTATCAAAAACAAGAGAGAAAAATGATAACTTTTTGTCATGGACTTGCCTATTTTGATCTTGGGTCTCTTGCCAAGTAGGCATGTCTATCTTACACCAAGTTACGCTAAAACCAACCATTTTCACCTCATTTCCTTTTCACCCTAATTTCCTACATTCTCAAGGGACTTGCCGCAAAAATGACATTTTGTGATCATGTGACTTTCTTCACCCTTAGCATAGTCAATCATGCAATGCCTTTAGGGTCTTATGTTCATAAGCCCATATTTGGTATGGTAGAATTGTTATGGTTCTTGTTAATTAGGTGGCTCTTTTTGTCACCTCTTACCATTCACCTTCTTCATTACTTGTTAAATCTCCTATACAAGATTAGACCATCGACACATACATTTTAAAAATTCCTCTTTAACCAACATCACCATGCCTAATGACCTAAACTCAACCATGCCTAAAATGACCTAGAAACCATCAACCATGCTTATGACCTAGACTCAATCATGCCTAAAACCTAATGACCCATTCATCTCCCTTATCATATTCTTCCCTAGCTTATGGGAGAACTACATCGGCCTGAGGCCCCTTTTTGTTGGGGCTATGTAGGCAACACTCCGAGGGCATGGGGCCCTTGGAGGTTAGCTCGGCCACTCTTTACCCTAACTAATTTCCTCCATTTTTACCATTCAAATTCTACCTTAGTTAGTTTCCATTTTCTATAACACTTGGAAATTAAACAATCATAAAAACATATATACCTACCATTTTATAACATCACCATATCATACATCATCATTTATTTTATCCAAATTAAAAACACCAACTTGGACATATTAAATCAAATTATTTCCCATGACCATAACTTGCCTAAATCAAAACTAAACTCCACCATGCCTAACTACCTGAATCAACCATGCCTAACTGACCTAACTCAACCATGCCTAAATGACCTAACTCAACCATGCCTAACTGACCTAAACTCAATCATGCCTACATGACCTTGAATCAACCATGCCTAACTCACCTAGAATCCACCATGCCTAACCTGCCTAAAAAACCATGCCTAACCACCTAGACTCAATCATGCCTACATGACCTTGAATCCATCATACGTATGTTTTTAATTTCCATTGTTATTGTATATTAATGGAAATTAGGTGACACAAATATACCTCAAATCTCCTCATAAATCCAATCACTTGAGATGATCTCCATGTGGACATCAGCCAATCGAATGCTAATCACCCGCTACGAGGCTCGCCAACTCAACTCTCTGCCTTGTTTTGTTTCTTTCAAAGGCACTACCGCTCTATTGTTTTCACAAATGACAACACACTAAAATGATCTGTATAAAATAAGTAATTTTCATTTTATTAGGCCTATGACTCGACAGGAATGACATCGGTCATACCAAACCGACATTGGTTACTTAATAACTAGCATCTGTCACCTGTCATTACCATTTTCACCCCATTTTCCCCCATTTTTGATCTCAACTCATTATTTCCAGATACCATTTGACCTTACCCACACTTATTGTAACCTACCTACAAGCCCAAACTACCCCCACATTTCCTTAACTATGTCTAGGGATTTGTTATTTTACCTATACCTTTCCCTTACCATGCCATGACCTATTTACCTAGCCTTGACCTATTTTGTGTGACCATTGACCTTGTGTACTTATACCTTACCTACATTACCTATGTTTTACCTAACTACCTATACCTTTAGCCTTACCCATGCCATGACCTATATACCTCCTACTTTTGTGACCTTTGAACTTGTGTACTCGTTATACCTTACAATTACCCATGTTGTTTGGCCTAATGACCTTACCTTGCCTATTTTTGTGTCGTTTATCCCAACCCAACCTTTGGTGTACCGAAACATACCTAAACATTCTTGCACCTAACCTACGTTGTGTTTCTAGACCATATCCTATACCTTGGATACCTGAATCACTTCAACCTTGTTGGGATAAACCTATCGACCTTAGACGATGTAGAGTTTGCAAGCTCTTCAACCTGGTACATGTTGTAGTCTATACGTGTGTGTTCGGTTGATTTGCCATTACCCATTACCTAATTTGACCCTGACCTATTACCTATTACCCAAGTTGACCATTACCCTTTCCCAAAGCACCCATACTCTTCCCCACCAACCTTAACTCACACCAAATACACATTTATCAAACCACTCAACGAATTTATATAACACCTCATCAGTTCCTGATTTGAGGGAGATCACCTCCACCCACACTTGGGGAAACCATGCTCTCACCCACACATGGGGCAATCACTTCCTATTTTTGTCAGCACCACTTACCAATACAAGATACATGACAAAAGGGGCAAAATGTAGACACCAAAATTAGGTCATACCACCCTTATAACCCTATTAATTAAATTAACCATACCTTACATATTCATATCCCATACTGCACAGGATTAATTGAATTAATTACTTTAATTAATTTAATTAATATCCTCACTTGACCACCTCACCTAACCACATCACCTAGACACCTCATCATGGACCTATTCTTAACATGTTTATTTTAACGAAGAATCAATCTCTACTTACCATAACTAACTAAGACTTAGTCTAACCCTAACATTAGATGCCTATTATTTCTCTAATAGCATGGCCACTTAATTAAGTGAAAAATACCATTTTAGACCAGAACCAATGGACAGAACTAGCCAAAAGATAGCCAAGATCTGCTCATTTTGGAAAACCTATGATTTCCTACCGTAACCAACTTCGATTATCCTAAACCATCGTCGGTTACCATATATTCATTTTGGTAACCTTGTTCCAGAATTTGAATTTTTTTTTTTGAGTTTCGAGAGAGAGAGAGAGATCTGCATGCAAGCATGAACCAAAGCCCTCTCACGCATCCAGACACACCCTAGCTGACACCAATATTAATATGAAGGCATTGATATTCGCTTTAGTATTCTAGGAAGCACTTTCGTGATACTGACCACCAGTTTCACATATCAACCATCGCCTTCATCTAACCACCAGGCCTATAAATACAAGTAAGTGTGTTTTGATTTGCATCATTCCATACCTACTTAGATCATTATTTCTTTAGCTTTCTTTGTTAAAATCCTATTCTCGTTTGCATCCCACCATACCTTCCCTTCTTTTCAATCCACCCATCTAACCACCCATAACATTTTAGCTCCCCATATTCAACCCCCATACATCTCTGAGCATTATCAACATCTTTACCAACCTATCCATCCTTATTCTATTCTCTATGAAATCACAGAGAACCTCCAAAACCAAGTTTTATTGAGTTTCTACCATTCCTACCTCTACCGAAACTGGTCACCTTGACCATTGTTGATTTCCCTCTAAACCGTCATTGGTCATACCATACCGACATCAATCTTTGTAACTGGTAATCCTTCCTATAACAGTGACCTAATAACCTTCACCCAAAAAACTTAAATCACCCAAAACCTGATCCTTGACCTGTTGTAATCACCTTGGATACCTACCCAACCTAAAACATAACCCAACCTTAGATAGATCTAATTTTGTATTGCAATATTTGACTTAATCTAATATAATGTTAATAACTTGAGATACCATAAATCAACTTGTTAGCAATAGGACCTCTATTTCTTGCATTTCTGTTCATTTATTTGATAAACAGTTGATTGACAACCATCTAGGAAGTATCACACTTCCCAGATTTAGCATACAATAGATGGTCCACTAACATATATTGTTTAATATTCTTCTTGTGGCCTTGTTTTACATTCATAAGTAGTTCCTTCTAGAAAAAAGGAAGTTCTTGCAATTAGCATTGGATCAGGAAATTAGAATGCGTGCATTCTACCTTCCACCTTCACTTCACAGGTATTCCTCCTCACCTTTATTTTAGGTCTGATCATATGAGAAACAAGCAGTTAAATGGGGGTAACAACAACAACATTATGCGGTAGCACACATAATTTACTAACCATGCAGGTACACTACACACTGCAGTAGCTAAACACATGCATTCCACCCTAGGTTCACTCTCATCACTTTTTCTTTGTGTATTTTTTATTTATAGTTTCCACGCTCCTCCATCTTTTTATCATTACATGCTTTTATCTAGTCCTTTGGCATGCTTCTACTACACTCTTCATGGACATCAGGTACACATCTCTATCTATTTTATATTACCGAGATTTCTTCTCACCAACATAAAGTGGGGGAAAATATATTCACAAAATCATGCACTTTAGACATTTATTTATCCTGGTCTCATACTACCATTTAGAAGGTTCTTGAGTGAAGAAAGTACTAGTTAACCCCCATCCTTTTGGTCATCTTGTTTATTTTATTTCGTAATTTGTGACATATTGCACCCATATGCCTAGCCATTTCCAGACATCCAATGTTATTTTAGCCTCGGCTGGGGTGCCCAGATTTATTACTTGGGTGCCCATGGGTGCCCTGGTCCCACCTGGGGGCGCCCTGACTCTTCTAGCACTTTCCTGCCACTTTTTGGGCCTCTTTTAGCCATTTTTCATCTTTATATTTCTTGTGGTCAGACTTTTCGGGGTTAATTACGAAATTAGAGCAAGAGAACCCTATAAATCTAAAGTTATGAGACCATAATGAGGTACCTAGAATCATATACTACTATCACTCCATCTAGAGTTGCATCCATCTATTGCATTGGCATCCACATAGCTATATCATTAAGGCACAAGCTAGGAAATTTTCATCACACTTCATAGGGGGAGGGATGCTATTATATTCCATGCACACATACTGTTACATTTCCTACATTTTGCTATTACTCGTTATTTCACAAAGTGTGACTGACACAAGAGCACCTAGGGCATGATATGCATACACACACTAGAATTACATTTGGGCTTGAAATGTAGTGCAACGCTCAATTAGTAAGCCCACTGTTGTGGCAACTGAGGTCAGTCTGACCCATTCATTCTATCACTCCATTTAGAGTTGCATCCATCTATTGCATTGGCATCCACATAGCTCTATCATTAAGGCACAAGCTAGGAAATTTTCATCACACTTCATAGGGGGAGGGATGCTATTATATTCCATGCACACATACTGTTACATTTCCTACATTTTGCTATTACTCGTTATTTCACAAAGTGTGACTGACACAAGAGCACCTAGGGCATGATATGCATACACACACCAGAACTACATTTGGGTTTGAAATGTAGTGCAACGCTCAATTAGTAAGCCAACTGTTGTGGCAACTGAGGTCAGTCTGACCCATTCATTTTGCATCTTTGTTTTGATACTTCCTTTTGGCATTTTGTAGGTTATTTCTCCCTCTTGGAATATTTAGAGCATTTGACGCAGTACAAAAAAATTAATGTGACAACCATTTAGGGTTTTAGATTACCTTACAACCCTGCGAGCATTAGTTCCAGACATTTTTCCTAGACCAGGGTGCCCGGATTCCTTACCATACCCCTGTGGGTGCCCCAGTCCTCTTCCAGGCACCCCATTCCAGGCATGACATCCAGATCTGTCCTTTTTGACACCCCTACATAGTCATTCTTGCTTTCTGATTTTTGTACATCACTGCGACATAGTCTGACAGACATCAGTTATTAACTGAGTGCTTTCCTTTCCCTTATTGCATATTAAGGTTTTTAATTTCATTAGTTTATTTATTTATCTCATTTACATGTTATCTTGGTACACTTATTTGTTGCATTTATATGTCCTCCTAGATTAGATTAACTATACTTTACTACATTAGTTTAACGAATTTTAGTTAATCACAAACATAAAGGAGGGACCTGGTAGCTACACGCACTTCGGTTGTGCATTCAACTAGACTGGATGAGGTGCCATTGTGCATAACATTCTATTGAAAAAAAGACTATATTTTGGTTTTTTTACCGAAACCTCTTTTCCAACTATTTGTTAGGATGTTTCATATAAATGACGTATCGATTAACTTTGGAAAACATTGAAAGTTGGGTAGAAGATGAACAAGATAAGTTTGCGTAGAGGTATAACATTGGACTTGATTTTAATGCATGTCAATGGGTGGAAGATAATATTTATCATGATCTCTATGGTGACTTTGTAGGACCTATTACACCACTCGCGCGCATGATTGAAGCATGATACATTATCACTTGCACAGACTATTTGACAAGATAGACATAGGCAACACCTACAAAGGATTGTACAAAAGCCACATTAAAAATATTTTTATGGAAAAACATTATTAGCAGGTATGGTTTCCCATTAAGCTTGACAAGTGATAGAGGGACTCATTTTTTGAATGAGACAATTAGAATCCTATTAGCAGAGTTTATGGTGGCACACCATAAAATAACTCCTTATCACCCTCAAGATAATGGCAATGCAGAGGATTTTAACAAGATCTTGGGACAAACATTGACAAAAAAAATTGATGTTGGAAGAAAATATGGGGATGATAAAGTATCAGTTGTACTTTGGGTTTATAAGACCACCTATAAGAGGTTGAATAAGCCCACACCTTTCCAATTGGTGTTTATCATGAAAGATGTACTACCTGTTGAATTCATGTTACCATTCCTACGTATTGTGCGCATAGGTGGATTAGATGATGAGAAAGTTGTTGAAGAGTGCGTTGAAAAACTAATGTAATTGGATGGCTGGTGTGCAATAGTGCGTTGGAACCAAAAGACTAAAAAGGCATGACAGAAGGCATAACATGATAGGCACATTAAGAACAAACATTTGTAGTTTGCAAGATGGTCCTTCTCTATGACTCCAAGTTTGCACACCACCCAGGAAAGTTGAAGGTGTATTAGTTGAGACCATTTGTAGTAACCAAGATACTTGAATCAGGCGCTGGATGGCACTATGTTGCCCAATTACTTCAATGGGAGTAAGATAAAGCCCTATTATAAATAAATATTTTTCGTGTTTGTAATAAGGCAATATTGTCACTTAGACTAGGTTTCTCTTCCATGTGTTTCTTTCCAGTTGTTATTGCTTTGTTTTTCTATTTCCTTGTTTTGATGTAATAAGTGCGCTTACATGTAAGAAGTTGATTACTATATCTTGAGTTTATACGTAGAGGACCACACATAAATTTAGTGTGGGGTGAGATAGGTGCATATGCATGTGATAATAAAAGTATGAGGTGCCTATTTCAGGGTGTGCACACAGGAAAAGAGGAAAAATGTGTCATAAGAAATGAGAAGGATGGTGATAATACGAAAATTCTGAGATTGAAGACCAGGCGAGAAGAAGGACTGCATAGTGTAATGGGAGTGTAGTCAATTTTCCCCCATCATAAAGGAAAGAAATCCCATGCGTGCCGGCCTATCACCCAGCGGGTGCTGGGCGCTCACCTGAGGCACGCGTGGGCACTGAGTCTCTCTTTTATGTGAGTTTAGTGGAAAACATCATCTTACACCAAAACAGAAAGGAAATCATACAAACATTCATACTTAGTTCATAAACATAAATGAAAAAGAGCTATGAAGAAGGATGTATGCATCAGAACCATTAAGGCTCATATTCACATAAACTGGTAACCTCATTACATTCATTAGGCCCATTATAAAATGTCACAGAAAGGCAGATCGTAGTCATGCATTATAGCTGGATTTATATAACTAGGCCCTCAAAAGAAAATTTATAACTCCCAAACCCTTGATACATCCTTTCCTACCCTTATTTACCCAAGCTAATAGAGTCCTTGTAGTATTTTTGTAGAGCTCTGCCCTCTATCTATATCTCTTACTTCTGTAGGCACTTGTATATATAGCCTTTTTGAACTGCCAACTCATTCTTTTACGGCCTCAAAATTTTCACCAAGTGTCTGGATGTGGTCCTCCATGAGCGCATGCTCCTCCAGGCCTGAGCTCACCACTCCTTGCCATGATGTTCTTCTAGAAGCTTCTAACGCAGGGCATATTCCTTCCTAGGCCAACCTGTCGCCAGGTTGGCACCTTATCCACTCTGCATGCGTAATCGGGTCACGATTTTCTTGTTTCCTTCCCAAAATGCCCAATATGGCTAAGTCCTGAAACCTTGGCTCTGTCTGTGTGCGCGCCATGAGTTTCCTTAAACCCTTCCCTACGCACCTTCTCCTTGCACACCTTTCTTCAACTAGGCCTTGTGTACCTACGCGCCTTTTTGCACTTAGCCAATATTTCAAGGGCCTAACATCACCCCACACTACGTCTGTTCTTTGTCTGCAGGAACACTTATTAAATGTATAAGGAATCATAGTAGACTTACACCTTGGAAAAAGAATAAGGGGATGAAGAATTTGGGAAAGAAAAAAGAACGGGAAGTGATAGCATTACTGCAATAAGCTAGGAAAATATTTTTACAAGTCGGCCTCCAACTTATTCCAGGCATCGAATTCATTCTGTGCTCTTTGGAAAAGATCACATACTAAGGTGCTCACCTGATCAAAACACATCCCATCCCCTTGTGCACTCATGGTGTCAACAATCTTTTCTAACTCCTTGCTTATATCCTCCAGTGCATCCATCCTTCGTGTAATCTGCCGTTATAGTTCCTTCACCGGTTTTTTATTGAACCCCTTAAGGTTTCAATGGCCTCAGATTTATTTTCAACCTCGGCTAGGATATTTTCTCACTCCACTCTGTTCCCCTTGTTTTTATTTTGGAACTCTTTAAGTTCCACTTCATCATTGGTGACCAACATGCTTTCCACTTTGTCTCTATCTGCGCAGTTTTCGTATGTGGCCTCAACATTCCAGGAGGCAATCTTTACATCAGCAAGGACCTTGCTGTATTTAGCTATGATCACCACAACTTTCAATTTATCCTCCTTTTCTAAGCGCATGCCACTTCTTCTGTAAAATCCAAAGCTAATGACTACCTCTCCATGGTGAGGGTTCTTGTTAAGTCCTCTAGGAATTCCAGGGCAGATGCATACTTCTGCGTGGGAGGTGCTAGGTCTGGATGCTTCAACACTATGGCAGTTGTAATGGACTCCACCTTTTTGTATACTTTACGTACTATAGCCTTCTCATCCCTTAACTAATGCTGTCACTGGGTGCTAATAAGCTTTTCTTGACTTAGCTCCTTTGTCCTCGCAGTTAGCTCTTCCTCTTTCTTCTTTAGTTCATCCTTGAGATCTTTGATTCTATCATTCCGCCCAAAGAGTCTAGCTTCGACCTCAATGGAGACCTTGTTGAGCGCATTGCATAGTTGTTCATCTAAGAGCTGCTGAGCATTCACCAATGGGTTGTCTCCTTTTGATTCTGGTAATGTTATTATTGCCCCATGGCTTACTTCAAATTCTGGCTCATCAAGATGGGACTCAAATTCCCATGAGAGCATCTTCCTTGTCCGTGGGTATGCAACCTCCTTATCAAAAGATGACATTTCCATGAGCTCCTATGTTGGAATTGTGCTTTGGAATCGTGTACGTAACACTTTGTTGGGGTCATTAATATAACCCATCCCTGGCCTCTCCTTCTCCACTCGCTTTCCTCCCATGCGCGTGCCCTTAGGAATAACTACAGTTAAAGTGGGGTCTCCAGTGCTGCCATGGTCCTTTTCTGTGCTCTCTTCATTATCCTTATTCATAACCAGCTCAACTCTGTGTTCCAACCCCTCTTCCACCAAGGTCTTAATGATCTTCATTACTTCTCTTTCTACCGCCTTGTTTATCTATTCCTGCGTAAGTCTTAGAGCCTTCTACTTCTGCACGCCAACCCCTCCTAACTACCCTTGCGCCGCATGAAAAGGAACCCCTGTTCTTCTTCTCTGCCCTCTTCTTCTGAATCATACACGTTGAAGACAGGTGGCTCTCGATCTCTTTCAGGATCATCTTCTTCAATGTCATCTTCTTCATCGTCATCATCCTTTTCACCTATGTATCTCTCCAAACTCTTAATTTCTTTCAAGGCGGTCTCCTCTTCTATCCTTTACTTCTTCCTAACCGGGGATTCCGATGTAGGTGACTCTGTCTCTTCTTCTTTCGATGACTCCTTATCTAATGAATTCTCTAGCTCCGAAGTCTTCTCTTTGACTATGGAATTTTTCTTGTGCGAATACATACTTGTTTTGGCGCTTGTCCCAGGGGTACTTATTGCCTGTGTATCCACTACACTTGGTACTTTCTTCTCTGGTTATTTTTCCTCCCATCTGGGTACAGGTATTTTCTTGTCTGTTGGGTCCTTAGGTATGGAAATCTCATTCTCCAGATACGCTCCCTTCTCAAATTTTGGTCTTATGTGGAGGTATACTTGTGTCGTGGATCCTCCTGCAATGAGCAAAGTCATGGATCTCACCATTTAGACCTCATGTGACACGTACCTCTCCACATACGCATGCTTGTTAGGGTATACCAACCCTTTGCACATTTCTCTGTGGTCCCAGTCCAGATTACCAAGGTCCAACTTCAACTTCTTGGATTCTTTGAAACTATTCACTCCCACTTGGAAGTGTAGAGATGTGAAGGAAAAAGGGAGCTTGCACCATGGGCTCCATGTCTCATCTATTAGTTTAAATCTACCAAGGTAGAAATGTTGGTACATAGCAAACTCAACTTCTCCCTTATTGGTCGCTGGTAGTTGTTCAGGGATCCTCCATTCCTCCCCGAACGCATTCCTCAGGCGTGTATACCACTTCTCCAGGTGCGCCTTGTACACGACCATCATACTATCACAAGTGTACTTCTCAAATCTCTTTGTAGGCGAAGGGTCCTTAATAGGGTACTCCCACACGAATTTTTCTGCTGCATCTAATACTCCAATCTCTAAGAACACAATGGTTAATAAGAAATTACCAAAAAATATTTTATCACCTTCCTTCTCGTTACTGACAATCTCATCTGTGATGAATGCAAACAAGTTATAGATGGTGCCCTCTGAAATTCTTCTGCAAACATTCAACCATGCCTTGTTTACCTAGGTCCGTATCTCATGGCCATTTAACTTTGTCACAAGGTGTGCGACCATCTTCATCACTGGGTCCTTGATGTTTTTGATATCAAAGTACCTTGACCCCTTTTTGTATGCATAAGCAGCTACAGTTTCCTTAATTACCTCCTTATCACTTAGGTCATCCTCCAAACTCTCTCCTTCACAGATGAGGCCTATGAAATGTGAAACAAGCTGAGGGGTAATGTGCATCTTGTGCCCTACGAAGTGAAAGTAATATTCATGCACACGCGACATCAACCATTGATATAGGCACTCATGCTTCTCGAAGTAGGGCAACTCAAAGAGTTGCAATAATCCTGACTTCTCCAACTTGACTTTTACATCATCATTATAGATGGGTAAACCCTTTGGTGTCATTTTATTTGTTGGGCACACTAACTCCAGTGCCATTTCCTTCTCGATTGTGCTCGAGTGATGATTGTAATCATTTACTGACATATTTCTTAAATGGGACTCCCACTCCTTCCCTGGTAACACTCCATCTAGGTACTGCATTTCTACGTACCACTCTTCATTTGTATGTGCGACTATTTCTTGTTGCTTTCCCTTGCCCTTGCCCTTGCCCTTTCCCTTCTTACATGTGCCAACTGTTTTCTTGGGTGCCATTGTCTAGGTCCTCTTATCACTTCAATCACTTCTTGTAACTCTGTTCTTCCAGTCCTTCCAACCTTAGATCTCGAACTTGTGAAGAAAACCCCTTAAACACGTGCCCTAGTTCTTCAAACCCTAACTGGGATAGTTCCTTCACAAGACGACGCCTTCTCACAATTTCTCTTACTCCCATGAAATCCCTTCCTTCTGGTTTACAAATCCAAACTAGTTACTCACGCTCAAACTCTTTAAATTTTTCTTCACACGGATCAGTTTTTGAAGCCCTAGTTTATAAAGATGCAAAAGCGCTTCTTTCTCCTAATACATAAAGTGAATAATGAAATGCCCGAACCTCTATTTATAGTTTTTCCTATTTTTAAGCATTAAATGCTACTTCATCTACCACCATACTTTTAACATTTAAAGTGGATTTTTTAAAGAAATCCTGACTTCTGCGACCTAACTCACGTGCCCAACCCTACATGGATAATATCCAACCTTCTGGCACACAGTCAATCCATCTTGACAGGAGACTCTTGCACATGCGTCATCGGCACCGAAGGCACTTCTTATGTCATGATTTTTGCTCTCACCTACCTCGTGTTGTTTATGCACTTCTTCCTTCTATGTATGTGGGATCTGAAAGTAGCCTTATCTTGACACCAACCATCCTTTTCCACCTTTTCTTTCATAAATCTCTTTCAATAGGGCCATTCAACTGGGATTTCCAAAAAAATCCTCCTTGGCACTTTACTCACACTTTCCTTCACATCACTCCACCCCACACTTAAACAATGCATGACCCTCTGCACATTCAAAACCCTAAAAAGTTAACAAGGTTACTAGCACCCAAGGTGGAAAACAAAACAAAAACGCGAAAGGGAAACACAAGAAAGGAAATGCATAAAGGAAATTCTAAATTATCTGGCAAAACTACCTTATTTACAAACACCAAGAAGCCTTATTTATAGTAGGGCTTCAACCTACTCCCATTGAAGTGTCCAGGTAATTTCATTCCATCCAGTGTTTATAACTGACACGCACCTGAATCAAGGATTTACGAGATTGTGTAGGGACCCAACCAATGGACTTTTAACTTCCCAGGATGGCGTAAAAACTTAGAATCATATAGTAAGACTATCTACCCAACCTCAAATTTCTTGTTCCTAATGTGGCGATCATGCCATGATTTTTGCTTTGATTTTTCTGCTATTTGGCTCCACTTGGCAAGTGATCATCTTTCATCTAGCTTCATCAATTCATCAAATCTCTCTTCCAGCGCTTACTCATCAGCCAACCCTCCTGCATGCGCTATTCGCAGAGAAGGTATGATGAACTCAACTGATAGAACAACTTCCATGCCAAACACCAATTAAAATGGTGTGGCTTTGTTCAAACTTTTATAAGTTATCTTATAAGCCCATAATACGATTGATACCTTGTCATCCTAACCTTGTCTTCTGACATCACAAATTTTTGTTAGGGTATGACTTAGTATTTTTTTAAATGCTTCTGCGGTTCCATTTGCTTATGGGTGATAAGGTATAGTCTTGTGATGAGCCACCATGAACTTTGCTAATAGGATCCTCATGGTCTCATTCAAGAAATGTGTACCCCTATCGCTGGTTAAACTTAAAGGGCATCCATACCTTGTGATAATGTTTTCCCACAAAAATCTTGCTGCTATAGTTACTATGCAGTATTTAGTTGGGGCTACCTCTTCCCACCTTATCAAATAGTCTGTGCAAGTGATTACGTAGCGTGATATAGTCATATGCACTGCTGGTGCGATAGGTCCTACAAAGTCTATTGCCCATTTCTCAAAAGGTTCAATGCTAGGGATAGGGCACAAAGAAATTTCATCTCTTCTTCCTGACGTGCCAATGTACTGACAATGGTCACACGCTTTACAATAGTCCTTACAATCCTTATATAGAGTTTCCCACCACATGCCTGCCATTAATATTTTATGCTCGGTGACGTCGCCTGTATAATGTCTACTTGCACTTCCTTCGTGTGCTTCCTCTGTGATGGTGGGGTGCTCATGCTCTAGTACACACCTGTGCAAAACTTCATCATGCCATAATTTATATAAGTCCCCACTGATCAACATGTAGGGCGCGACGCGTATGGCTAGTTGTTTTTTCTCTAATGTCTTCATCCCTTATGGTGCCACACCATCCTTTAGAAATACTGTAATTTCCTCCAAATCCAAGGGCACGTACCTGTTATCCCGTAAAATTGACAAGGGCAATTTTACCGATAACCATACCGAAATTTTGTTCCGATCCCTCGTTAGGGATCCCTTGCGTTTGAAACGTTGTAAAATCCCTTCCCGGGAAATCTGGTTTTTCGAACTTAGTCTTTTGAGCCTTTTTTGGCTGGGCGCATGAAATTTCTATGTAACACCAACTTTTGGTGCGGCCCCTTTAAAACCTTTGGCGCATGATTTTTAGTGTCAACACACCTTTTGGTGTGCCAAAGTATGTTGAGCCTTCCCTGCGTGCGCCAAGGCGCATGCGCCTTTGCGTTGGCACAACTTTTGTTGCGCCATGTTTTGGTGCGCCAAAGGGCGCACATAACTTCATGTCGACATAGCTTTTGGTGCACCAAAAGCGCGCTTAATTTCCTGCTAGCAAACGTTTTCATGCGCCAAAGGGCACACGCTTTTCCCTGTCGACAGCAACTCTCATGCGCCCTTTAAAAAGTGGGTGGCGCATTGATGACCAGCTCACCTATATATATGTGTTTGCGTGCCCAAATGTCATTTTCACTATTCGCAGAGCACGTGATTTCCTTTCTCTGAGCCTGTCAGCCCCTGCCTCATCGTTTTCAACGCGTTGTGGACCCGTTTTCCAGATTTTTGCTATTTATCTGGGTAAGTGCTCTTGTCTCTTTCGTGAGTTTTGCTAGATAGTGCTTCTTGCTTGCTGGTTTGGTTTTTGATATGCATGTGCTGAGATTTCCCCCCCCCCCCCCCCCCCCTCACCCCCCGCATGCTGTCTTTCCTTATCTTCCTCTTTCCAGATCTGCTGGAGGAGGATGTCATCCTAGAAACAATGGTTGTAACCCTCCTAGTTTTAACCATTTCATTTACCCAAATGACCTGTCAAAAAGGAAAAGAGGAGAAGAAGAAATCTAAACCATGTAAAGACCCCTTTGAGAGTGATTTAGTTCACTGTTTCTCTCTTGCCTTCGGCGCATCTGTCACCCCTGTTACATGAAACAAAACCCGCGCCAATGGCACACCTTTCATACTTGTTGCATCATGAACTCCTGCGCCCTCAAGGCGCGCCTCTTTCACATGCTGCAAGTGCTCAACTTGCGCCCCTTTGGTGCACAATCCTTCCTTGCTGTATCACATTTCCATGCGCCAATGGCGCACCCAGCATCCATACAACACAAGCTTTATCTACGCTAAGTACAAATCTTTGAAGGTGCAGGCGCATCCCCGATTACAATAACATCATGTTGTGTAAACCTTTCGTGCGCCGTGCCATGCTCCCTTTGGCGCACGAAAAGTTCTTGTTACACAAACCATCCATGCGCCAAAGGGCGCACCAAATCCCAATGCAACATGAAAATTCCATGCGCCAAAGGGCGCATCCTGTCACTATGTAACACGTAGTTTTCATGCGCCTTTTATAAAATGCACTCTATAGTATGCATGTGCCATGCACCTTCGGCGCCAGTTTAACCTTTGCAACACCCTCTTCCTGTGCGCCTTACCTATTTAGCCCTGTAAGCTGCAATTTTCATGCGCCCTGCGCCCTGAGCCTAAAAATCTCTAACTCTTTCTTCTGCTAACATTCCAATGGAAGATCAAATGGGCTAATTCAACCTTTTCGGATTGGGTCTCGCTTCTTCTTCATGCAGATCAGCAACTGAGTTTGAAAGAACATATGTCTACATCCAGCAAGAGACCCACCAAATCGAAAGGAAAGGCTAAGCTTACAGAGGAAGAGATTGAAGTAATAAATATCAAAGGGTCAGAATGCTCGAGTCACAGGCCGAATGCAGCGAATGGACGTCAGAGACTCAGAATTGGGGCATATCGACACTGGAGGAATTCTGGGCCAGAACTCAGAAAGTATACAAGGAGTCCATGGATGGACAAACTAATAGGCAGTGCCCTGCACTTCGCCGGAGGAATCCCCGTTAGCGCCGTCAACAATGAATTTATGATGGTGGTTTCCCAGTCTTATAATAAAGACACAAGGTGTGTCGAAAACAGCAAGGGCGAGGTATTCATTAACCTCATTGCCCGTCATTTTGAGATCATACTCGGCATCCCTCACCACCGGCACTTTTTGGCCGTTAGCCAAGCAGAGTGCATCAAGGCTTGGGAAGATAATGAAGACCAATGTATGCAGCTAATGAACGAAGTATATCTGAAAAATAAGAAAGGTGGTAGACCCGGAGGGTGTGACCCCAAATCATCCACCGCAGTGACTTCTCAGAAGAGCTCAGCGGATACCATTACCTTCCTGAGCAGGGTCTTCGGGCTTTCTGACGCCCATTACTTCCATAAATGGATGCTGCGCTACTTGGAAACAATGAACAAGAATTTGCCTGATCAGCGCTTTTGCTGGGGGGAAATTATAAGCAACACCATCTTCGAGCAGCTACAACAATTCACCACAACAGGGGCATTCCATATGAACTCCTACGTAGTCTATGCTGCAGCATCAGCAAGGGACTATCCAGGCCTGACGAGGAGTGGAGTTTGGCCTCAGGTCAAGATATACAAGTACTACCCAGAGTTGAGGCTGGAGAATAGCATCTCCCAGTTCACAAAAGTTAACGATGTGTTTTTCTATCACATCATCTGCCTACTGAGGCCGAACATGACTTATGGTCGCACGACCAAAAGCATAGTGGCAACCACGGAGAAATGGGGAGCCCTGTTCACCCAGTTTCCTACATTCACCTATCTAAGGGCTGCTAACTTTTTGGGAGAGCCAACCAGGCTACCAAGGTATGCTAGGCCTAAGCTGATTCTGCTGGAACTGTCAAGGCAGCTAATCACATACCACGAAAAATGCCTGAAAAGGAAGAAGGGTGGAACTCCTTTCCCCCTCACAGTGGGCCGATATACATGCTCTACCCACCACAAGGCGAAGGAAATGTTCGCAGAACTGGAGTTACTCAATTTGAAGCATGATTTCCCAGCCAGGCCTACCTTCGACCCAAGGGGCTGCCTGCCAAGAGCAAAGCTTGATCCAATCCATGTTCCTCAGATCGAGGATATTTATATTGACGTCCTCCATGAGGTAGAGCTCAGAAGAAAGGATCATTCTCGCCTAGCATTGGCAGAAATCATCCAATACGGGATAGCCATTGTCCCCAAAGGCTTCTAAACTACGGAAGATGAAACAGACAAGGTATATAATGATACAGATGGGGACAATTGGCCCTTTCCGGCTATTGACAGAAATAAAGCTCCTCAGACAATTGAGGAGAGGGTCAAGGAAACTCTGCGTAGGACAGAGCACTGGTGCCGAATGAACGGGCTAATCTACCTCGGGGTAGGTTTCAAAACCTCCCCATTGGGCAACGCACCTTCACAATCCAAGAAGCAACTTAAAGGCAAAGGTGTAGAAGGTGAATCCAGCACCATTCAGGAAGAAGCCCCTGAAAGTCCTTCTTCCACAGCGCCAGAACAAGTCATAACACCAGAGAAAGAAGCAGAAGAGGAAGTTCCAATTGGCCCATCCACTCAGGATGTTGGCATTGCTACCACAACAGAGGTCCCTTCTATCCCTTCTTCTTCTCTTCCTTCCCCTCCTCGAGTGACTCAAGCGACCATCCCTTTGGTCGTGTCCTCTGTCCCTTCTTCTACTCTTTCCCCTGCTTCTTCGTCTATCTTCTCCTCCCTCACTGATCTGTCCTCCTCCATTTCTTCCCTCATCTACGGGCTTCCTTCCCTTCCTATGTCTTCCGTAGCTGCAGTTTCCCTTCCTCCTGTGGACACTTCTTCGGCTATTTTCTCATTGCCACCGCCGCGTGTCTCCATGTTTTTCCCATCTTCTACTGTAGCTGCCTCCTCCTTTGTCTCTGGTCCTTCTTCCATAGGACCAGCCTGGATCTCTCAGCAGCTAATCCAGCAAAAGAGGAAATTTCTCATCACTCTGATGGACTTTTCAGTGATCCCAGCCAAAGGGGCGAAGAAGCAGAAGCCTGTTACACGCTTCTCTAAAAGTGCTGCAGGTGAGAGAATCATGGAAATTGCATACCCCGATCCCCTCAAAGAGAAAAAGGATCTGTCTCCTACAGATTTTACTATGACCCAAGTCACAATGGGGATATCTTCTGAAAGTCTCCAGGGGGAAGCTCTTTCCGTGGTTGACGCCCTCTGTCAAAAGCTTTAAGAGACAAAAGAAGAGAAAAGGCTACTAAAAGAGCAAAACAAATATCTGCTCCAAGCCTTACAGAAGATGGGTAGTGTGCCTCCCACAACTGCCACCGAGACTTCTGAGCTTCTCAGCCAGGAGAAAATCAACGAATATGCAAAGATTGGTGAGTAGGGTATGGCCGTTTTTGCTTGGAGGAGCCAGATCCTCAAGGACAGTGAAAGAGTGATCACCGAGTTTGTCGATTTGTATCTGAACATCGGAAAGGCAAACAAGGAGCTCCAAGCATTAGCGGGGCCCATATCAGAAGAGCTGGAACATGCTAGACTACGACACGAGACCTTTCAACAAATGTTTGACTGTTCAGTCGAAGATCTGGTCAAGTTCGGCGTCTTCGGCCATCCAAGGGCCCTCAACAAAATCATGTCCACTCTGGACTACCGGGTGGATCAGCTTGAATTTGTTCTGGAAAAAATCGACAAGGTAAAGGAAGAGGCCCTGGATACAATGCATCAAATGGAGCGAATTGTTCTCAACATGTCTCCAGGGTTGCTCACTCCTTCCTTTACCTTAAGGTCAGCTGATGAAACCATCCGGATCTTCAAGGAGATCGCTTCTCAAGGAACGGGGCCAGAGGTCACATTTGACACGGAGTCCATCAACAACCTGCTGGCCTGTAGGGACTTCGTCGGGTTCCTCATTGAGGCAGAAAAGGACTTTTCCAAACTCCCAGAGAAGCTCATAGATGAGCGGGAGACTTGTGAGGCAATAAGCGATAGGCACAAGGATCCTTCTCAAGATCAACTTGGGCCAATAATCAACAAGTTCATGGAATACCACTCTCAGTTCCATATCTCGTCACCTGAGGAGCAACAAAAGTAGTCCACCCCCTTTCAGCTGCAAGATGATGATGACGAATAGCTGCTGCTCCTTCTTCTTCTTCTTCTTCTTCTTCCCTTTCTCTTCTTCGTCTTTCTGGAAATATCTGAAGTATGTTAATGCAAATGATGACATCATCCATGTTGCATCATGGGATGATGTCATCCATCAAGTTGTAAAAAGTCAACATGACTTTTAGATATTTTGTAAATATCTTTGTAAATAGTTGTTGGCTCCTTTTTGCCTTCTTTTCCCTTCTTCTATAAATACTCCAACACTGGTAGTATTATGGATGCATGAGTGAATATATTTCAGATAAGAAATAGGAGTAAGGAAAAGAGACTTTGAGCTTTTTGTAACAGAAGAGTAATTAATACAAATATTTAGACTTTGTGCTGAATACCTGTGTTATCACCATTAGATCTTTCTTATGTCTGCTCTATGTGCTTATTCTGTTAAATCTGCTTTTGTTTCGTTGTCATTTATTCATCATCAGTATTGCTTTGTTTATTTATGCAAGTAGGTTTGGCTCTGTTTACTACCAATCCCAAAACATAAATCTTCTGACCTTTCTGCTTTGGAATTCATTTCTTTTTTTCCTTCAGACTTGCTCTTTCCTCATCCCCTCTTCCTTTCCTTTCTTTTCACAGTCGGAAACACCCCACTAGGATGAGATCCCAAACCCCCGAAGGCAGAATCTGTGAGACTTGCATAGATTCCTGCTGGTAGGATAGCAATAAACCAGTTTCGCTTTGCTGACTCAAAGAGGGGCTATGCCCTGCACACTGTTGGCTCATTTATCCATAGATCTGCCCAAGCGACAGATTTTCAGACCAACAATACCACAACCTAAACAATTACGTGTTTGGCATTGTCTCTATAATGCTCTACGCATCCTCCCATGAATCAATCCTTGACAAATGATTAGGTCCACAATTGCTCTTTCCATGCTTTACAACTACCGTGAACTCAAACTCTTGAAATAACAGCACCCACCGACATATGTGCCCTTGTAGAACGGGCTTACTCACCAAGTACTTTAACGCCATGTAGTCAGTGTAAAATATAAAGGGAGTTACCAACATATACTGTCTAAACTTGTGAAGCATGTAGATCATTGACAATGCTTCGTGCTCAGTCGTAGTATAATTCTACTCTGCTGGTGTCAAATTCCTACTTACAACATAGGGGATGATCAATAGTTCCCTCACCAGATTGTGCAAGAACTGCCCTAATGGTGGTTCTGGAGGCATCTACATGAACATGGAAGGGCTTATCCTAAGAGGGAAAACGTAACATAGGCGCGGTGACAAGCCTATCCTTCAATGTGTCAAACACATTCTGCTATGCCTTTCCCCAATGGAAGACACTTTTATGTTTGAGAAATTATTCTAAAGGTGCGGCGATCTTGGCATACCCCTTGATGAACTTCCGATAGTAGCTCACGTGTCCAAGAAACCCGTGCACTGCGCTTTGGCTAGTAGGCTCCCCTAATCCCACAATCACTACAACCTTGGTAAGATCTACTAGCAAGCCCTCCTTACATATGATATTCCCCAATAACATTCCAAAGGGGGTAACAAAGACACACTTCTTAATGTTGAGGGATATCCTCAACTGCCAACACCTCTCAAACATCAGCCTCAAATTATCACAATGGTATTTTACTAGCACATACACCATCCAATCATCCAGATAGACCTGAATAAATTTATGGATGAATTCCTGGAACGCCTATACCGCTATGCATGAGAAAACAACAGGCACATTCTTTAACCCAAAGGACATGACCGTGTATGCAAAAATTCCCCATTCAATGGTGAAAGTTGTCTTCTCTTGGTCTTCCTTTGTAATCTGGACTTGGTGGTACCCTGAAAATCCATTCGTAAAGGAATAGATTTTATGCCTAGTGACTCCCTCCAAAATTTCTTCAGTGAAGAGGGTTGGAAAAGGATTGATGATACAAACTGCATTCAGCTCCCTATAATCCACACAGATTATAATCCACCCATCCTTCTTGATGTTGATTACCATTGGACTTATCCATTCCGATTCTTCAACAGCTTCAATGATCCCAGATGCTATCATTTTGTCTATCTCTTCCTTTACCTTCATGCGTAAATTGGGATTCATCTAGTAGGGTCTCTTCTTGAATGGGCGCACACCATCCTTTAGCGTTATCCTCATTTCCCCCAAGGAATGGTGGACACCTTTGAGCTCATGGTACCCACGAGGAAATAAATCCTCAAACTCACAAAAATATCAATGATCTTAGAGACTTCCTTCTCCAACCAATAATCTCTAATGATAACTTCCTTAGGTTCTTCTCTTGAGCTGATGTTAACCTTTTTAGTTTTTACAAGTTCATGGTAGGTGCACATGTGAGTATCAGAATTTTCCACTACCTCGCGCATCTCTACATAATGGTTAACATCCAAGATTTCTACTTCCTCCCCATTAATCACATATACAAGCTTTTCTTTCTCCCTTTTCACACACGCGCGCTCAAGCTGATCTGCCTCTGTTTCCTCTTCTTCAAAGTGCTCCCAGAAACTTAGTTCACCAAGCAAGTACAACAACCTATCTTCTGCCATGACACTATCCCCCATGGTAAGATGCTTGATAACCTACAATGCCTTATCAACTGATGGCTTGGTACTTTGATACTCAAATGTTTGAACTAGGTCAGCCGCTAGTTCTTGCCAATTCCCTGTCTGGTGGCGTGTCTCAGAATGTATGTCCCATGTACGCGCGTAACCCTGCAGTGTAGAATATAGTTTGTGCACCCAGAGGGATGGTGGTAAAGCTTCCGCACCTTCCCTCCAGGTTCTCTCACAGGCTTGGACGTGGAAAGAGGCGGGATCCTTACCATGGTAGTCCTTGATGGTGGTGGGCACATTACTTCTAGAGAAATGCATAGAGAAGGCAATTCTCACTTCACTCCATTCCAAGAGATTATCCCAATGTGTTTTCCACTAGCGCGTAACAATTCCTAGTAGGACATAACTTAATATCCCCCTTCTTTCACTTTACTCCTTCCACTGAGCTTCCATTTGCTATAAAAAGACCTCAAGGGAGGATCCTCTTGAGTACTTAGGTAGCTCTTTTCCTCCTAGGCACCTAACTGTGCATGCCTTTATCACCTTTGTCACCGATCCTCTTAAATGTTGTCTGATCAATTCGTAGGTCCCATGTGCCCAATTATCACATGCTAGACTAGTGGTGTCACTTACCGACTGAGCATCTTCAAACTAGATAAATCTGTCGGTAGGATGGATTATCTTTAGATCCCTGATTAAGCGCACATATATTCTATCCAGGACATCTTCTCCCAAGGGTTCAGTATAGGGTGTTGACTTCCCATTAGCCAGAGGTATGATGACTCGTTCCTCCTCATTTTCAAAGTTGATGTACCCTTTATTGAACCAAAGATCCACATTATTCTTGTAACACCATGGGCGCCCAAGTAGTGCTGGGAAATTCTTTGCCTCGACAAGTGCCAAGACTTCGAAGTCCCCAGTAAACTTAGCTCCTTGAATGGTGATAACTACATCCTTTAAGACACCAATGGGCATTTCCTTTGTTTTTTTTTTCATATACAACACATTTGAAGATGGCTGTAATGCAGGCCTTCCCATCTAATGCCATGCACCCAAAGTGAGAACATTGACCTCCGCACCTGTGTTAATGAGGATATTACTCAGTAGACATCCATCCACGACTACATTTAACGTGATCTCCCTATCATAGTCAAGGCTATGAGGGGGAAGGTATGCATGCAGTACCTGCCTCTCGCGCTCTTCTCTGGTGCATGGTACCTTCTCCCTACACCATGCTCTGAGCAAGGGAATAACATTCTCTTGCCTTAGAATTTTACATACTTCCCTGACCGCATCCAGGTCATCTCTTGGCGCCTCAACCTTCCTCCTTTGCTCTTCCCTCCTAGACTTCTCCTTTAGACACTGGATTTCTCCTTGTAAACTTTGAATGACATCTATAGTATCTTGATATACCTCCTTCTGATGAATAGGATCTGAGTACTTTCCATACACCACTTCTTCTCTTGAAACCAGAGTCCTCTGGCTTGGCATTTCCTTTACACGCGCAGCCTCTACTCTTGTTGTTACTAAAAAAGGTTCTAATCCTACATCATGTGTTACATGTGGCATCCATTGTGTGTCCATCTTCTTAATGCTTACCATTGCAGCACCCTTATCTTTCCGTTACTGCTGATTCATGTGCTTAAACAACTCAGGGCACTCCTCATACTTGTGTTTCTTCCCACACTATGAGCACTACAATAGGTCTAGGCACTCTCATTTGTAATGCTCTGTAGACCCACAATTAAAACAGGTTCCACGTGGGAACTCACTTCTTCCTCCGCAGATCCTCTGCAGTTACCATGACCATAGAATCCTCTACAAAATATCCTTCTATGCGCGCCTCCATCTGTGTGCTCCTCATAACAATGATCATAACCTTTAGAACTACTGGTAATGTTGGTTTGATGCACCCCATGATCAATGGCCTCATGGATCTAGTCAATAAGCATACAATCCCTAGTATCATGGGTTGTAGAGGTGTAAATCTTACAGTAGCAAGACACATTCTTCTGAATTACACACTATAACAAAGGGCATCTACTTGCATCATGGTCCCCACGACAAATCTCACTATCTACTGTCACGGTGCATACTGTCCTCCGGGGGAAACTATCCTTGACATGCCCCTCTACTTCATAATCTATACACCATAAACCACTAGGATTCTCATGGGCTAAGTTCGCAAACAACTTTTCTAGCTACTTAGCCATAACAACAATCTGAGCCTCTAAAAATAGGCCAATACTAGTATCAATACTTCCAAGAGCCTCAGCACGTAGAGCAGCTTCCAACGCCTTGCGCAGGTCTGTGAAATTTTTATGAGATAAGGTCCTTCTAAAAGGTGTGATCAACCCTCCAACAAACCACCAAGCATGGATGTGAAGGGTGAATATCATAAGATAACTTAGACAAGAGAGTTTTAAAGTGCACATCATACTCCTGCACACTCTCCGCCATTCCCTGTTAAATCTCCTTTAGGGCACTGATGCTCTTCTGTTCAAACTTAGGGATGTGGAATTCTACCAAGAAGGCATTCTTTAAAGTAGTATAATCCACCACCATTTGATGAGGGTCGTATTTCCTATACCAGCTATGTGCGCGCCCCTGCAACGTCGTTACAAACTGACTAGCCTTCCACTCTGGGGTTGTGATCACCTTTGCGTGCCATAGCAGCTCACACTTGTGAACATGTTCTGCAACATCTTCAATACCTCTGTAATCTGGCAAATGTAAAGACATCTTAAAGAAGACTTGAGGGGGTGGCTGAGGCCCTTATCCTCATGAACCAGAGCCTTGGTTCCCTCCAGTGTTTCCTCCACCGCCAGATCCACCAGGTCCACCAAGTCCTATGCCTCTTGAGCCACCAGATCCACCAGAACCACTAGGTCTTGTTCCTCCTGACCCAATAGATCCATCAGAACCACCAGGTCCTATAGTGGTCATGCTAAGTGTCCCCAAGGTTCCATTGAACTACACATCGATGGTCTGTGATAATGCCCCACTGCCACTAATGTACCCTACACCACTCCCAGATGTGAGACCAAAGGCTTGTGTACTTGCTCCTTGTCTAAATATTCCTCCGAATAATGGAATATGTGTAGCCATATAAGTGGGAATTGAAAAATTGTATCTCCTAGGCTCATATTTGTCGCTTTCACTGATACCAACTGGGTCAACAATACTCCTTTCTTGATCTAGAAAACCAAGTGCTAGGGTTTGGTCATTAGGTGGGTTCAGATACATGCCAATGACTCTTCTCTCTCCATGTGACGAACTCTCATCAGAAGTTGAAGGCGTCTCTCTTATGCACTTTCCAAGATGGGGTAGTACAGGCTCCTCAGGTTACAAGTCCTATATGTGAACCTCAATTCCTTCTTGCAACATCTGCCTCCATAGATCCATCACACTTGCAACCTCGTGTTGTCTAGTAATCTCCCTTTCATGTGCTTCACTATACTTGAGTCATCTCTCCTCCCTTTCTTTCTCCATCGTAATATCTACCATCTTCCTCCACCCTAGCTTCTTTGCCCAACGCTCAGAATGGTTTAGCCGGCCATTGGAAATGCCTCTAAACTCAAAGTAACAATCAAGATCTTCATTGCCAGAGGGATAACACACAGAAATGATCCTCTGGGCTCCTTTAGAAATACAAACTCAACAAATTTTAGACAAGAATATGTAGAAATAGCATACTCCAGAGTGTAGCTAGCTAACACACCTTTCCACCAATGATCGACAACATGAGTCCATGTCAGATTTGCATCCTGCAACCTCTAGTATTCTTTTGGGGTCCACGCACGTGATCTATACTACCAGCTTGATCTAGACGCATATGCTGAGAGCCATTCATACAGTTCTAAGGGGAAGCAACAGAAAAAATGTTTCATATAAATCATGGTAGAGGTTCTCTTCTACCCACCTACATGCATCAAACTCAGGTCCAGTGCTAAATCTCTGAGAAAATTCATCCTATGTGCTCTTGAACCATGATTCAACACTTTCCAAAGTTAAACATTATTTCATTACTCATTACCTAGATCATGATGTATGCCATTTCCCACTATAACTTTGAAAAGAGGTCCTAGCAATGGAACCAAGATGTAGTCATTTTTACCCCCATCACAAAGGAAAAAATTCCCATGCACGCCAACCTATCACCCAGTAGGCGCTTGGCGCTCACCTGAGGCACGCACGGGTGCTAAGTCTCTCTTTTATGTGAGTTTAGTGGAAAACATCATCTATGATCCGAGTTTAAGAGATTTGAAAGAAAATAAGACACACAAGCACCATAGAGCTCAGAACGGCTTCTAGATCTTTGCAGTCATTCCAGACATAAAGCGCTTAATAGATTATAGAACTTACACTAAAACAGAAAGGAAGTCATACAAACATTCATACTTAGTTCATAAACATAAATGAAAAAGAGCTATGAAGAAGTATGTATGCATTAGAATCGTTAATGCTCATATTCACATAAATTGGTAACCTCATTACATTCATTAGGCCCATTACAGAATGTCACAGAAAGGTAGACCATAGTCATGCATTATAACTATATTCATATAACTAGGCCCTCAAAAGACAATTTATAACTCCCATACCCTTGATACATCCTTTCCTACCCTTATTTACCCAAGCTAACAGAGTCCTTGCAGTATTTCTGTAGAGCTCTACCCTCTATCTATATCTCTTACTTCTGTAGGCACTTGTATATATAGCCTTTTTGAACAGCCAACTCATTCTTCTGCAGCCTCATATTTGTCACACTGTGTCTGAATGTGGTCCTCCATGAGCACATGCTCCTCTAGGCCTGATCTCACCACTCCTTTCCATGATGTCCTTCTAGAAGCTTCTAATTTAGGGCATATTCCTTCCTTGTCCAACTTGTCATCAAGTTGACACCTTATCCATTCCACATGCACAGTCGGGTCACAATTTTCTCGTGTCCTTCCCAAAATTCCCAATATGGCTAAGTCCTAAAACCTTGGCTCTGTCCGTGTGTGCGCCATGGGTTTCCTTAAACCCTTCTTTAAACCATTCCTTGTGCGCCTTCTCCTTGCACGCCTTTCTTCAACTAGGCCTTGCGTGCCTACACACCTTTTTACACTTAGCCAATATTTCAAAGTCACACAAAATTGGCAGGTATGTGAAATTTCTCATCTTTCTCTTCACTGATACTAATCAAGAATAATAACACAAATGGATTAGATTTTGTAGGCCAAAATGGATAACATGGTTTTGAGAACATGCGACCAGGCAATGTGACCTGGGAAGTAGTAAGCACTCCATAACGTTACGACTACAACGCATAGAAGGAAGCAGTAAGAATGGCCTTGTAAAAGTAGAAAAAACATGGGCTTTGCAAGTGAATGTACTGCATGGTTGGTGGGTGGCATTACAATGTGGTAAAAGTCATGCCCCTAAAAATCTTTCCCTCATGCGTCAAGGTAAATTCCTTGTTTTACCTATACCTTGTAAAGATACTTGTGCATTTTTAGAATATGCAAATTTTAAAATGTAAAGAAACCATGCCAAAATGGTTCTTGAATAGTTGTGAGTCTTCAAACCTTCATTGGCTTGGAAATATGTTCTTATGCCTTCCTTTGTAACTGTAATGTTATGTGCATCTTTAAGCAATAAAATATTGTGTTTGTGGCTCTCTTATGTCATATACTTGTGTTTTATTTTCATCCTTACGTCTCTTCCATTTATTTTGTGTGTTGTGCATGTATTTATCCTTTGAAAGCTTTATTATGTTGTGTTTCATGGAGAATAGATGTAAAATGCAGTCTTGGGTCTGTGTCACTTCTATTTGGCCTTTGCCTACTTCATTTTCTTATCCCTTTTCCCTCAGAGTTTCCCAACCATCTTTCTAGAGCTATCACCATATGTTAGCTTAAGATTTACTTTATGCATCCTTTTATCCTTCTCTCTAACCTTATTCCCTTGGAATGTGTAGATTAGTATTAGATAGGTTGTTTTTCCTACTTTAAGAGTAGTTTTAGTATATAACTAGGTAGAGTAACCATCCTTTATAAGAATATTGTCTCGAGATGAAATTACCACAACTCTGAGATAGTCCCATGTTAGAAAAAAGTAGGGATATGTCATGAGAAAATCCTAGGGTTCTATTTTTTATCATAAAAATTTCCTTTCTCCATTAAATAGGACTTTTTTGTTGCTAATCTAACTCCATATAATCTATATATCTTTGGATTTGATAACACACCTAAATGAGTGTTCAAAGAAATATTTATACCTATTACTGAAGCACCATTCACTATTAATGTGTTAAGTCACGTTATTCTTAATAATCTCAATTATAATAACCTTCTAGGCCATACTTGGTTACATGTTATGCATGCAATCCCTTCTATAAATTTCATAGAATACAATTCCCTTGAAACACTTTCTTCCATGGATAATGCTATAATAGATTCCACAAATCATGTTGTTAATATTTTTTATATCCCTCTCACACATGATGATGAAGACACTACTTACATTACACATCATTATCCTCTTGTGATGGCCTATTTTTTTCAACCTCCTCACCATAAGTAAGAATAAAATGCGATGATTTTATAATGATTCTTTATTCTTTTCGCACACACACTTTCCAAAATTCTATGTATAACTCATATACTATGGATACACCTCATTTTTTCATCCATGGTGGTAATCAATTCCCCTCTTTCCACACTTATATCTATGACTATAGGGGCTACTACATACAAATTTAATGTTTCCAATCTTCAAAAATTATACATGTTACTTATGATGTGTCTTTTTTCTCTCCACCATTGCTTGAGGTTGATACTAGAAATCCTGATAGCAATAATTTTGGTCAAATAATTTTTTGTATGGAAAATTATGTTTTGACACCAACACTCACAAGGCTACGCCCCTACTTCTTATCTATGAGGAGGATCTCATTATTGAATGTTAACTATCCTAATCCTATCTATTTCTATGGGTTGGCCAAATAGGTATGAGATCACACAGATAAACTTCACTGAACCTATGGAAAAGTGCTTGTACAAGGTAAAAGGGAGGAAATTACATTAATGGAAGGTGATAGAGAGATATTAGTAAAGGGAAGGTTATTGATGTGAGTAGGTAATTACAAAGTTCACACCGATCTAATCAGAGTAGTTCAACATTAAATTAGAGGAAAGAAAAAATGAAGCATATGGTGAGACTAACAAACATAGACACATAGTTCTTTATATTCATTCATTAAGGATACAAAGTTCCTTCCTGATTACTATACTTACAAAGTGCAGAAAACAGAAAAAATAAAGGAACACATAAGAAAAGGGAAATGTAATAAATTTATCTTATATTTCTTGTTTTGGTGATACAAATCTCAACACCCAAAACCACAATCCATAATTGCTATAGAATAAAAAATATCAAAATATGGATCCTTTGGAATGGAGAATCCATCCCAATTTATAGCAATGTGAATTAACATTTCACATACCCCCCACATGAATCTTCATGTGTTCATTAAACTTGTGACTTTACATCTTCCTAGGGAATGAGAAATATGTTCCCTTTTGGACATAAATTAGAATGGATCAAGGATAATCCTCAAACTGTCAGAAATTGAGGATTAAGTGAGATGAGTATAAATACTCATGATTACATACAGAGTGAAGAATTATAAGGGGGATAAGACACCAATGCACAAGGATTCGGAAAGAGAGTGAGAGAACAAATTTTTTCCATCATCTAATAAAGAAGTCTCCCTATGATGAAGATCTTGGTGATTCATGATTCTTTATTAGAAGTTTACCGAAGAGGCTGAGGGATCCTGAATCCTTGAGATTGGGAGACATGAGGATTGAGCTACTGCAAATGCTAACTTGTCTACCTCTAGAATGAGAAATGCATCCTAACATGATCCCTTGGTCCATGACCTCGAGGAATATCACTAATACTAGAAGAGCATTGATTGTATCCATCCTTCACGATCCCAGTCATGGAAATAGAGGTAGAAGGCCATGAACTACCTTATACTTAGTTTTTGTATTAGAGGTAGGATCCTACTAAGGGGCATGGATTTGAGCACACTATTGAGCTAGAAGTTTAGCATCGGATTAAGCATGAGGTAGAGTGCATTATAGAGTGTGTGGCCGAGTACGAAGTGGAGCGTGGGGAAGAGGAAGAAAATAAGATGGGTGAAGAAGTATCAAGTGGCACAGAGAACACCCTTGCATTGATCTTTCTGAGAGTGACCTGTGGGATTAACATGAAACCAAGGAACACACCCTAGGGCCCTATGATGTAATATGATGATGTTCCTCACAAAGTGTTGTGGGCAAGATACCAGAGTACGATGTCCAAAGAATATCTCTTATGTTGGTAATTCTTTAGGAAGGAAGAATCCTTACTAAGCATTTTAGTCACACATGGAAGAGCTAGATTTTGAGGTTAGCGCACAATCGATACCTAAGACCCGACTTAAGTCTACACTAAGATAGGCTTATCTGATATTCAATGCATAGATGCTAACAGATGAACAAGCATGTAATGTGTTTAATAAACTATTAGTGGACGTAGGGTTGAGAATTTTTTATAAGGACTGCCACATAAGGAATCTGTGCAAGGAGATAGAAGAGAAGGATAAGGAAATAAGAGAGAGGGATAAAGAGATCAAGGAGAAAGATAAGATCATCATGCAACTAAATCAAGAAGTACATGAAGAGAAGGGATGGATGTGCACGTCATATAAAAATGTGGAATGATTTGTAGATGCAATTACAATCACATTCCCGAACCTGGTTGATCAAGTCCAACCTTTGTATGAATCGAAATTACATTGTCTAGAGGACTTGGTGTGCATGATTATGCCCGAGAAGAAAATTATCACCATAGAATCCACGGAAGAAGTACTGGCTCAACAGAAGAAGAGTGCCATGTAATAGATCAAAGAACACCTTGTGCAGTATGATGCTTTGGCAGTGGAGGCTAAAGAGGTTGAGTGAGTGGTAGAGTTTGTGTTTGATAACTTTCACGACTTTGATCATGTTGTGGGTTTGCTTGTTAGAGATGAAGTGGATATTGAAGGAGTTCTAAGCCAAGAACAAGAATAATAGGGTGGAATGAGAAAAGGTATTGGTCGAGGTGGAAAAAAAAAGGGAAATAATAAACATGTTGAAGACCTCTCTCAAGGACAAAATAAAGGAACTCTTCCCACAGATCACATGCAAGATGGATGCATTGGATGACACGGAAAAATAACTGGAAGTTTTGATTGAATATTTGAAGGGAAAGGTTGATGACTTGACTCCTACAAAGGTCCCAAGAATTGTTGATAACACACCATTATAGACAAGTAAGGAACTGGAGGGGTGGAAGGAGCTAGAGAAAATATTGATCAAGGAATTTCTTGTACTCCTTCCCCTAATAAAAATTGATTCTTTGGCACAAACCATATTATTTATTCTTCATTATTTAATCCAAAGAGGATGTCTTACTATTATTTTATGTGAAAATATCTAGTGTTGTCAAGGACAGACAACATACCTAGTGTGAGGTAATGTTGGGATGAAAAAATGACTAAGTGTGAAAACAGGCAGGAATGCGCATACACACAAAAGTAGAGGTAGCACAAAGGTTGAGAAATGTGGCGCATGGGATGATGCATATAGGAAGATTAAGGACTTAGCCATTTTTTGGGAGTAGGCTAAATATAGACTTGGAGTGCTCATCATGCAAAGGTTACCTTGGCAAGCAAGGATTGACTATTTTTGGAGAAAACACATATAAACTGAAGATTAAAGCAGATGCACGAGTTTAACTATTAATAGGATTAAAGCAGGATACTATTAGACAATTTATTGTACACATGGCTATTTTGAGCATGCCTATTATTAAGAGGTGCATGGGAGGTGAAGGGAAATTCCCCACCCCTATAAATTCTTGGTTAGGACTTGTTATGTGTATCATTATTGTCATCACCATTGTGTTAGTGTGATGTTGCTCTATTATAGATGCACACATGGCTCTGTGTTCACATGTACTGGATGTTATGTATCAACTTATTACTATGTAGATGTTTATGAGAACTAGTGGATAATTGTGGTTGGATTATGATCATTGATGTAAATGAGTATGGAGATGCCTCGATCTTAGTTATGGTTTATCTATAATCATTGTTTTCTTATTACATGTGTTTCTAAGTAAGTGTGTGTAATGGTTTAACAGGTTGAATGGATGTTTGATTGAATGTCATTACGAATATGTATGCTAACATCTTGACAAACAAATACAAAGGAGGGACCTAGTAGCTATGCGCACTTCGGGTGAGCATTCAACTAGACTGGATGAGGTGCTAGCGCACATAGTGTTCTAGTGAAAACAAATACTATAGTTCCCTGGTCCCTCTGGGTGTGATGGTGTTTTCATAAATGGAAGTGGGCAACCTATTTTAATTTTCTCTATGAATATTAGCTTGGATACTAATAATATCGTTGAAGGCAAGGCTTCAATTACTTGGAGATAGAGGGTTGGAAAATATTATTGTTGAAGGGGACTTGAAGATTATTATCAATTTTGTGAATGGAGGGTCTATTTTCCCTTGGAAAATTAAAATTGACATGGAGGAGGTTAGTAAAATAAGATAACATTTTGAGCATATTATCTTCCAACACACTAAGTGCGATGGAAACAATATTGTTGATTGGGTCGAAAACAAAGGGTGGATTTAAGGGCCTTTACAAATTCTTTGTAGTCAATATGGAGGCATCCCTTCCCTAATGAGCTACAAGCTCTATTATTTTTAATATGCATCCAATTTAACTTTTTTCATCCAAGCTCTTGCAAATGGAGACAAACATTTGAAGATTGTAGGCATCCTTTGTGTCAATCATGATATGGAATGACTGATTTCACGTTGTTTATCAAATGACACCTTATGAAAAGCCTTGTCCGAACTTGCAATCATAAGATATGGTACTCTCATACATGATTCATTTCATTCCCCTAGATGTAATATAAGTGTTTTGATTATCTCTTCACAACTTTTTTTTGTGAAAAGTGTTGAAAATGGATGGATTGGCGAATGTTAAGATGGAGTTCAGTGAGTCTTTGTGCATCATAGCTAGGAAAGATAAGGCTACATGCGTTGATCTTAAGTGAATAATAGGGGATGTCTATATACCTAAACCATGTTTCTCTAATGTTGAGGATAATTTTTCTCATGTTTTGGCGAGTCTAATGTAAATTCTAAGGATTTATGGGTCATGGGGCAAGGCTATGATTGTTCTACCTTCTTGGGATTTGGTGGGTATAGATGATGGAGTCTTTATTCAAATTTATTTCATTATCAAAATTAAACTCTTGTTCACTATGTTTCTTCTCTATTATATTTGATACTTCATATCCTTCACTTTCAAACCCATTGTGGGCATTCCTTGAACTGTTATTTATCATCTTTTTTTTTGTCGTCTAGGGTCAATCCATAATTACCTTAAGTGTGTGTGTGTGTGTGTGTGATTAAAGAAGTCAATTTGTATACTTTAATATTTATGAGTGTTATTAATTTATATAATATTAATATTTAATCTATCTTATACTTAACATTATATAACAGTTTAAATAAATAATTGAATATTAAAAAATGATTATAAATTTATAAAAAATAAATTTCTGATAACACCTTTAAAAAAACTTAACACGCCTTATTTATAGAATTCAATTTAAAAAGTCACTTAAATTTATATATAAACAAATTTTATAAACTATACCATATGTTTAAGAACTAAAAGTCCTATAATCTATTTTTAATAATAAATATAAGAATATTTCAGCACACTTATTTTATATGTGATTTAATAAATTTATCCTTGAATTTTAACCTCATAGAAGTATGTGAGCAATCCAAACCTCTCAATTGAGATTTACTTTCTAGAGTGGATAATAAATTTTGTAACTTTTGAACGTGTTTAAGTTTAAATTAAAAGGATTTATTTAAAGTAATAATTAAGTCTTTTGTTATAATTACACCGAGATGCATTTCGTATAGTGGATGCAATCTGATTTCCACTGTAGTTTTTGGTCAACCATTTAATGGTGGCATAGTCCATGCAATTTAAATCTGACAGCTTGAATTTCCTATAGTTTAAGTTAGCCACAATTAATCCAAATAAAACCTATTTTTATAAAGATTTTTTGTGCAAATAACAATCTCTACCATGTGTCATGTCTTCCCTACTGGCATGTCAGCAAATGTCTGCACCTTGTTTCAAAACTCCTATTTTGGCACAAGTTGCAATCATGTTAACAAAGGTAAATGATCATATAGGACATGCGTTGGTTGCATTTGGTGAAACAATATCAATGATCCATGAGGTGGGAGAATGTACAGGATGTGAAATGACCTATATCAATCTATTGTAGACACTCAAATTTGGCAATCTATCCTTTGACACTATTGATCTTGATTGCACACTTGCATGGACAAATACACTCTCCTCACTCTTACTTAGCACACCAATTTTTTCATTAGTATTTAAAGTTTAACTGCATAAAATACAACTAGAAACACTCATGATTTATGCCTATGAAGTCAAAACACACTTTTCTCCCTCCATTCCAAAAATGTCGGTTTGGGTTGGGATGTACAATTATATCCTGAGCCTATTGTACAGTTTTGGACTGACATGTTTTTAGTTAATTATTTCAATTCTATAACATTCTTATAAACAAATATACCCCCTTGGTTGGCCTTTCATGATACAACAACCTTCATAAGCATATATAAGCAAACAAATCATACCTAATTTATGGACATGGCACTTAATGAACTGCTCATCCAAAAGCAAGCACTAAATGCACTCAAAACTCCCTAAACTATGAAATACCTCATGCACATCCATTAAGCAACACCCTCTACTAGTTTGAAGCCTCCTCCTAGGTGTAGGAGTATCCACCTTCATCCTAAAAGCAAAAAAAGTGACCCTTCCCAAGTAGTTGAGCAAGTGTGAAACTCAAGTGAAGCATTATCAAAGCACGATTGTCAAGTCTGATTGTACTACGATAGATGTCACATGCTAGGAGAATGACGTGCAGTTTGAGCCCTCTTTAGAAAAGTGACAACATCGATAGTGTAGAGGGGTACCCACCTAAGTTTGTTTTACACGAATTCCTTCTTGTAATAAAATATTTTTAGGGTTTGAGATGAGTTTACAGAGTTATTCTGAAGGAAAATAGATAAGACCGATGCACAACAACACACATTTCTAGGAAATAAAAGCACTCGGGAAGTTGTATACCAAAATTCCAAGTAGGTCCAATACTGTACATAAGGGTCAGGACCATACAAACACTTTGGACTAAGTTGTAGAATTTTGACTAGGCTTAGTTTCAAGTTACAGTTTCAACAATGAAGAATTTCCAGTTCCATATTTGTCTGTTCCTACACTTAGACCACCCAGACTATTCTAGATCCACATAGACTCAGCTAAGTGCACTCTTTCCCTCTTGTTTTGGAATTTTATAAATCAATAATCACTTTGAAAAACATTATTTTGATTTGTGTAATTAATTTTGTAAGTTAATTAAATCCGAATATCCACCTATAACAATATTCATCATTTTTATGTATGTTCTTTATAATAGTCTCAAATTAAAAAAGGGTGAGATTCGCTTTTCCAAAAAGTGAAATCATCTGTGCAATGTAGAAATATAGGTTAGGTTTGGGCATAGGGCTCAACAAAATGGAATGCCTATAAGAATTTTGTGCATGCAAAATTGGCACATATAATTTAATCTTTTTGTATCTAATTTAAATATTAATGTACACTAATGACTAATAATGGCCAATATCCTGGAACATTTGAGATTCGATCCTCTGAATATCCCTGTTGCTGAGAAGGAAGACATATTGGAGTCGGTCCTTGAAACTCCTTTGAACGAGCTCAAAAACCATGCAAATAAAGAGTCATATGGGGAGGAGACACAGAGCATCGGAATTACTGAAACAAGAAAGTTCACAGCGGATAAGGAGAATATTCCTAGATCTCATTGCTCATATAATAATTTTCAGCCAATTAAGGATTCTGAAGTTCTCTTACACAAATCTATGGATGAATGGATTACAGTTCGTAACAAGAAGAAAACTGCTCGAATTGAAAATAGTAGTAATTAATTGGAAACAATAGTAGAATGGTTGTTGGTCTTTTATGTAGCTGCTGGGCAGCTGTTCTGTGGTTTTGGTGTTGTTTAGTTGTTGTTTTTTAGCTATTTTTCAACTGTTGGTTTGCTAGTTACAGGTTCTCTTGGTAGATTGTTTTCTGCCGTTGGGCTTATTGTTCATATCTGGATCCTGATCCTCTTTGGTTATGTTACTTTGGCTATATCTGGCTTTTGAGTCATGTTGTACAAGGGTATAGTCCCTTTCAAAAAACTATTTGCCAATAATAAAAAATAAAATAAAATAATGGCCAATGGAATTGAAGAATATATGTAATCGTAAAAGTACCTAACAGTGAGAGTGTCTTTTTCATCCCCACTAGAGATGTATAAAATTGCATAGAGAAAAACAAAAAAATTGAAAACTCTAAAGAAACAAACTAGAGACAAATTCTAAGCTTTTTGAGTTTCCTTTGATTTATATCACAATTTACACTTGTGTTGAGTGACAAGAGTTGTATTTTAGTTTTTGTACTAAAAAATTCCCATGGCCATAGAGCCAAAACACAACCAACTACTTAATAAAATTCTTCTAATGTTTAGTGAGATTTCATAATATGGGGACACAACCAGTGTCATCAAGTTGGGAATCCGCTGCCAACCTGTTAACTAGCTAGCTAATAATGGTTGGATTTTTTTTTCACCCATCAAATGCCAATGACAGTGATTTTCATTCTCTAGTTATAAGATCGTTGGAAATATCCATACAACATGCATTATCCTTTGGAAAGAGGAATACTATGAGAGACTTTACTTGTTCTTGTTGTCTAATTACTTTTCTGCCCATGGTTTCCTTCTTTTCATATTGTAAGATTTCTTGCACCACCTCATAATTATGTTTTCTTCTAATAAAATTGGTTAAACAAAGTACCTCTCATGTATTTATTTTTTTGCTACTAATTTTAGTTGTGCTTTTGGATCACTTCAACACAAAAAGGTCATCATTGACTTCTATCAGTGGTTGGTAGAGGCATTTGGACATGTGTGGTTAGGTGTTAGAAGTAGAATGACTAAGAGGGGGTGGTGAATCAGTCATACAATTTTTTTTACTTTAATTACCATTACATACATTCATCACATAAACCATGTGAGCTTATTAGGTGTGTATTAACATTCACAAGTGCATGAAACAAAGAAGAAGACACATGAATACAAGATGTAAGTGGGAAACCCTCAAGGGGAAGAAAACCCAATACAACCTCTTCTAATATTACTCATAACAAATGAATCATGTGAATATTACACATCACAAAAGATTTCTTTAGTGACGCATCAACCCCACAAGGAGAACCAACCCTTAGTTTAGTAGGGCACTAACCCTACAAGGAGGCTAAAACCCCCTAAGGTGATCAAACACTAACTCAACCACCTAAAATTTATGATAACTAAAGATATGTTGCTACAAAAACTGATGGTGATCCAAATTATCTCCAAACACACCAAACCCTTCTCAAACAAGCTCTCTCCTAACTCGCTCAATCCTCCTTCTTCATTAGATGATTAGGTCAATTTTAATTATATATCTGATCCTCAACTCTTCTTAACTCATCACACCTCTCCTCAACTCTATCCTCGACCCATGTAAGCTCCTCTTCATCCTCCTCTAGCTCGCTCACATCCCCATTTTCACAACAAGTCACAAATAACCAAACATAGTACTTTATATATATGACACTAGCTCAAAACACCTCTAGGTCAGACATGACCATATAGGTCAGTCATTTCAACTCAAAATTTTATCAACAACATCATATAAATCAACTCAAGAGACCCATATAGGCTAGCAAGGGTAAAGACACCAAGAACAAGCATCAAGACACTTTAATAGGCCAAAACAGGCACTCCCAGCTCCAACAAATGCATCATGAGATTCAAGGGCATACTCCATATTTGTCAAGACACAAAAATATCCACAAAAGTTAGGAACAACCTTTCAACATCACCAACTAGCTCAGGAAGCTTTGCAACTGCCATATCCACCATGAATCTCACTAAGAAGCAAACATGCACAACTAGGTCTTCAAGCACCCATAATTTAGTCCCAGAAATCAAATGAGTTCACATAATAAAAATCATCATAAAGTATTAAGTAGTATAATAATGGAAATATCTTTGAATATACTTACTGTAACAACTCACTTCAAGCTCCAATACATAGTACAAGGCCTTTAAATAACTCAATCTCTGAAAACAGGTCCAAATTGCCAAATTGGACTCAAGCACAAGTCTTGAGTGAAACATGCTCTATCACATTCAAAACCACTTCCAAGATAAACCACCACCTAGAACACTTCAAGGGAACTTATACCAACATGTTCAAGCACTAAGAAACATATTCCATTTGGAGAAAAACATGTCTTCACACCTGTTTCTTCACACCCTCTTAAGAGACCTAAGAGGACCAATTAGGTCATTAGGGTTTCAACATGAAACCACCTCTTTAGATCTAACCAAACACTCAAAAACATCATATTCGAGATCTATTAACTATCCATGCTCATAAAATGTTGCTCCATGATGTAAAATAATCAAATTCACTTCAAACCAAAATAACTAGCTTTTAGCCCTTAAGGCCAAAATCGGTAGTGTTACTATGATGACTTGTATCTTAAAATTTCTCCACTATACCTTATTTAAAATTTTAATGGCCATGTATCATACCTCCCAAGGATTATGGAATAGTTTACTTTTCATCCTGGAACTTCCATTTTAGCTCTAAAACTACAAATTTACTCAAAACAAGAGTTTTTCTATGCGTTCCTGAAATAGGTGGAACACCAAACCACCACCAAAATGAGAATTGATAGAATCTCTACAAGCCCAAATCATTACATTATAATTTATAAATAATTTTGAGACCATAACAAGCAAATCTTCCAAGTCACTCTGCTATGAGGGTTTTACTAGGGTTTCAAACCAACTTGACTTCTTAACAATTGTTCATAAATGTCTGACGATCAAATCACCTCAGTAATTTTAAAAAAAATCTTATCTCAATGAAAAATCATCCCCCAAATATAAAATTTCCCATGAAATTTTTTTGTGAGTGGGTGAGCATCTGAAGTTTCCATATTGAGCTGGAGTTTGCTTCTCTAGAACTCAGTTTTGGCAAAAACATCATAAATTACTTTTATTTCAACATTTTGACCTGAAATTTTGCCTAAAGCACCATAAATACATCCTCTATGCATTACAACACTCATACATACTCAAAAACATCTGAAAATTTCCATCCACTAAGACTTACATGTGCTTTCTTGACTAGTCTTCACCTTCTTGCTCCATAAAGACCATAAACATGCATGAAACAACTAAGTACTGGCACTAAACTCCTCATACATATGCTATAAAACATCATAATTCTATATCCATGCTTCAACAATACTGACATGATCTATTTTTCATGCTTCCATACAAAACCCCATGCTCTAGGACTGAAAATAGGTCTAGAATGATTGCTACAACACATGCCATCACATGAACTGATCATGGAGACCACTTATAGACTCAAGGACACCTTTTAAATATCATACCAACCTTTTTTGACCTCATGAAAACCTTCAAAAACCACTAGAGAGCTCATACCATGACCATGCATGCTATACCATGTACCAAGACACCATGACAATTTCACCAAACCAAGAAACTACCAATCAATCTTCATATTTGACCTTGGATAACACCTCATGGAGACTCATATGACTCCTAAACACCCTCTTCAATCAATTAATTTTGACATCAATGATAACCTAAGACACAATGGCCAACAATCCCTCCTTTGTCATTGATGGTAACCAAGTTCAAGAACATTGATGGAAACCAACAAGACCTCTTTTTCATGTTTCTGATGCTACTCTCCCCATTTGACATCTATGAAAAAGGATCAAGACAAATTAACATGAAAAATGACAACTGAAGACATAATGTCAACAATGATTCAACTTACATGATCACATGACTCCCCCTTGGACTGTACTTGCTCTTCTTGACTTTAACAACAATAATAAAGGATACATGAACATGAATGATTATCCACACAGATCCCCCTGAGAGTATATTCTTCATGGATGATTATCTCATACTGATTAAGAAAATATAGAATTTATAGTTGCCTAAATATGATTGCAATGTAGCAGTAAATGAATAAGCAATCAAGTATAGAATAGGCCCAAACAAATAAGCAATTAAGATTTAAAACCCTAAGTGCAAATGAGAAGATAAAATGACTTAACTGATTTGCAGAGATCCCGAATGTGTGTAGAACTATAAAAATGGAAATTTCAAAGTGTAGACTTTGGCAATAAACAAAAAAATGCATAGGTGTTGGAATATGCTGGACTGGGGTGCCTACAGAGGGTTAGGGGCACCTGGGGTACTATAAACCTAATTCGGGTTCTCGTGACTGTATAGAAGCTCTGAAAACTAGTTTCACCGGGTTGTGAGATGTTTGTTGTCCTTTGTTTCTTATCATTAGTATGTCACACCAAGCCCGTGGATGTCGTCTATAAGTTGCAATGAAGAAATGACCCGGAAAACCCTTAAAAGCGTATCAAATCCTAAAAATAAAATAATATAAATGAGGGTTCAAACTTTTCTCAACTGTCAAATGAGTGATCTTACGACTGAGCGTTGCACTATATTTCAGACCCAATGTAGTTATATGTGTGTGCATGCTTGGAATTACACCCTAGGTGGCTCTTATGTGTGTCACACTTGATAGTGAACAAGTATATAGATGTAATAAATGTAAAAATATGTGTGTATGAAAGAATGAAATTCCCCTCTTATGCATGTATGTAGAAGAATTAGTCCCTTGACCTTGTGTTTTGATACTAGATGGATGCTTGAATGCTCTTGATAATGGCCTTTGAATGTAACCTTAGGTGGTGATAACTAATGTTTAGTGCTTGGTCCTTTATTATAATCACATAACTTTATATTTATATGATTCTCTTGCATGAATTTTGTAATTAACCCTAAAAAGGTCAACTACCAAAAATATAAGATGCCAAAATGGTTAGAAAGGACCCAAAAGATGTGAACAAAGTACACAGAGGTCAAGGGTGCCTGACGTTGGTGTCTTGGCTGGGCACTGGTGTCCAGGAGGAGAAATGTCGAAGTATGAAAAGATAGAATGGGCTAGAAAGAGTGTAAGATAAAAAATATAATAAAAAAGAAAGCAAAGATGGCCAAAGACATGGGTTAATTAGTAATTTTCTTACGTAGGAATCATATGAATAGTAGTATGCGATCAGGACTAGATAGATACCTAAAGTGCATGATTTAGTGTCTACATTTTCCCCCACTTTATGTTGTTGAGAAAAATATTGATAACATAAAGTAGATAGAAGATGTGTACCTAATAACCATAAATATTGATGGAGAAAAGTGTGTTGAGAGACAAGGAAAAGCATGGAGTGATAAAAATGTGAAACATGGAAACTAAAGAAGAGGAAGTGCAAAAAAATGATGATGACGACCCTAGGATGAGAGCACATATGTAGATGTTGCATGTATTTTTTTGTTGATGTCGATGCTGATGTGAATGATGTTGTTGATTGATGTGACTATTGATTCTCATAAGGACATACCTGCAAAAGAGAAGAATGATCAAATATTCAAATACATGAGTATATGATCAAAACAAACAAAAAGTATATAAAGAAATATGTGAAAATGCAAAAAGGAAGATGTGCACCTTATTTGTGATGAGTAAAAAGTGTAAAAAGGATCTTGTAGTTGATATAGAAGAACGATTTTTTCGGGTGATCTTACACCAATTACATTGCGTGTGAGTTTTTTGGGAGATCTCACACCAAGACATGGAAGACATGTAGGGATAAAAGTTTGGTGTCATCCTCCAACCTTTAACTGACTCCCGCAATGTGAACACCACTGTAAATGGCATGTAAAAATATGATCCATTTTGAATCGTTTTGATCTAAATAAAAAGTGGAAAATGTTGTGTAGTGCATGCATGTCAAGTGTTAAGGACTGTGTGCCCTGCAAAATCCACTATGGGAAGTGTTGTAAAATCTTCTAAACTGAAAAATGATGTGTAATTTCCCCATGGTCATAGGCATCTAGGAAGGGTCAGGGGTACCCAAGTGCTACTTTCCTAGTCTAGGCATTGTGGTTTATGCTGTGGTAAGGACCCAAGTCAGGATCTGGGTCATTACTTTGACTGATGACTATGTTGTATTGGTACTAAACTATGATGTGTGATGACTTTGAACTGTTGTGTGGGGTGACTAATTCACCCAAATGATGCCCCCTCATTTGGGGTGCATGTGACGTCGTTGAGGAGTATGTGGCCCAAAAGAGGACTGACCGTTGTGCTAAACTAATGCCCTATAGGGGGAAGGAGTGTGCTTGGTAGAAAACAAGGCACACACAAAAAAAGTGGTTAGGAAAATAAGTGTTAGTGCAAACAAGATACAAACACATGTAAGAGACGATGTATAAGCTTAGTGTTATCACCAAATTACAACACCCTCTGATTTGTCATGTGTGTGTGGATGAGATATCAATGTAACTGGGTAACATGGGACCATCTCCCAAGTTGTGGGACCTGCTACTTGAGATGGACCTCCAGAGAAGGCTGGTTCCTCTTCCTAATCTAATGATATAATTACTCCTAATGTTAGCAATACACTATCTAATCCCATCCTATGATTTCCAAGGGACTAGGGAGAAGGAAAAAACATGAAAATGAATAAATCCTATACTACAGAGGTGATAGCACCAAGAAAAGGGATCAAGATATCTTTTTGAGGGAGAGTAGAGAAGGAAAATGGAGTTAGGAAAGATCAAAACAATAGTGACACAAACCAAGGTTCCATCCACCATCAAATCTCCATGAAACACAACAACAAAAACCTATAAATGAGAGAAACATGCACAAAATAGAACAAATGATAATTAAGAGGCAAGAGAATGCAAGAAAAATGAGAAAGGGTTGAAAGAATTCCACAATACACAATTTTATTGCTCAATGAAATATACATAGTATATTACATCTATAGAATATAGGTACAAAATCATTTACAAGGCCCATGTGAAGGCTTGCATTATTAGGATTTTATTACCAGAGTTCATGGTAGCACACCATAGAACAACTCCCTATCATCCTTAAGCCAATGGTACATCTGAATCTTTCAACAAGATTCTACGACAAACACTAAATTTTTTTTGTGATGTTGGAAGGAAAGACTGGGATGATAAAGTATCTGATGTACTTTGGGCATATAGGACAACATATAAAAGGTTGAATAAGCCCACACCCTTTCAGTTGGTGTTTGGCATGAAGGATTTATTTCCTATTTAATTTATGTCTCCATCCATATGTATTGCGTGCGAGGACTAGATGATGAGAAATCTATTGAGGAGCGCATTGAAAAATTGATGCAATTAGATGAGAGGCACATTATTGCTCGTTAGAGCCAGAAGACTAAAAATATGATACAGAAGGCATGACACGATAATAACATAAGGAAAAATCATTTGAGGTGGGAAAGATGGTTCTTTTGTATGATTCTAACTTTGTACACCACCCAGGGAAATTAAAAGTGCATTGGTTGGGAATTTTTATAGTAACAAATATACGTGAATCGAGCACTTGTCAGTTACAGGCATTAGATGGAACCTTATTGCCTAGTTAATTTAATGGGAGTAGGATGAATCCCTATTATAAATAAGGCTTATTGGTGTTTGTAATAAGGTAGTATTTCCACATAGATTAGATTTATCTTTTATGTGTTTCCTTCCATCATTGTTGTAATTTTTCAATTTAGTCTAGTGTTTTATTGTAATAAGCACGTTTGTGCACAAGAAGCTTAATACTATCTTTTAAGTTTATGCACAAAGGACCACACATACTTTTTAGTGTGGGGATAAGCAAAATGGATTTATCTGAAATAAGATTCAAAGTGTAGGTGGTCATATAGGTACATGTATGGGTTGGAACATGAACATCCTCTAAAATACTGGTGCGCATGGAAGAAAGATGTTACAGGTGCTCGGATTGAAGGTGTTTTTTAAAAAAATTCTCAGATTGAAGATCACGTGTAGAAGGATGGTTGCACAGTGTAACATGGGGTAGGTAGAAACATGGGAAACTAATTAGTATGAGGCACAAAGGTTTATTTACTTTGGTGCATGGAGGCACACGTAAGGAGGTATGTGGTTGAGAAATAGTAGGTGCACCGAAAGGTTACGACTGGGGTGTAAGAAAAAGTAATGAAAAGTACGGAAAAATTAGAAAAGTGTAATTACATTTGAGTACAGTGGTAGGTGAGGAGTAATTAATGTGAAAAAGTTAGAAAAATCTATAAAAGGGGTGTATATGAGTTCATTCTTACCTTGTATGTTTTAAGTTTTCGCGATGTGAAGAGCAATTTGAAATGCAACAAAGTGCAAAGTGTGAGAACGATTGTATAAAGTAGCGAACCGGTTGATATTTGGATAGGTCATAATAGATTTCCATTAGAAGGGTGTTTGAGCTAGTAGAAGGCATGCAAATGAAAATTTCATGGTGCTAGGGTTTAAAGAGAACAAAATTAGAACTAGGGCACACTAGGGCATGTAGATTTGGAGTTACAGAGGTTGAACAAGGGAAAGAAAGAATTTTAAAAATCACAATGGCACCCAAGAGAGCACCTGGAGCATCTACTCGAAGAAAGAAGAATAATGAAGTGGAGGTAGAAGTTGAAGATGCTCCTGAAATCCTATTTTATGAAATGCAATATGCTGAAGGCATGATTATGGAGTTAGACTGGGAGTCTCACATAAGAAGGAGCAAGGTGAGTGATTAAAACCACTGCACCAAGGAAAACAAGGGACATATCCTCGAGACATGGACATTGCAGGAAGAGAATGAAGTCCTTGCAACTAAGAAGAATGAAACACTGGGCTGAGAGGAGAAATTAGCTACAAGGTAAAGAAGCATGATGCATTAAAGTTAGCCAGAGACCCCTCACGAAGAAAGAATAAAGGAGCTGGGGAAGTTAGTTGTGCAAAAGATGGATTTCATGAAGAGCATGATTTCAGGGTTGGCTGGAGTGATAAGGGAAATGAAGCACAAGGGTGAAGATATGACCCTGGAAGAGATGAATATAGTTTTTGGAGATGTTCCTGATAAATCCAAGAAGGGGCTAGGAGAATGGAATGAATTAGAAGCTGATATCAATAAGGACTACCATGAACTTCTGTTGTGAGCTGAGTGAGTGCACTGGTTATTCTCACATTCTTTTCATTCTTTCTTATTCATTCTTTATTTTTTTATTATATGGAGAGATAAGTTGAGAAATCCCATTTTTGAGGGTGGAAATGACATTAGTGTGTGGTAATGTTGAGTTGACAAGATTTCTTAAGTATAAAGAGGGCACGCAAAGGGGGTGCATATGCACGTGCACGTGTTAGTTGAAGTGGGGTACTGATGCAGGACCATAAACTTAATCTTTATAAATAGATCAAGGTGACATCTTTTTTAACTTGTAGGCATGGTTGCAAGTCTTAGAGGTCCATTTAAGTCATTTTGAGGTGATAGTTAGTGTTTTGGTTCTTCTGAATTCAACTAGAGCATTTCCCTCCAAAAATGTAAAATTTGAATGTGGAGGCCATTTTTGTCTTGCCATTATTGCTTTCATGAATTCATGGGCTTGAAAACTTGTAAAAAGGATGGAAAGAGGTCAAAATGAGTGTCTTAGGTCTTCTTAGAGATTTAGAAGTCATAATATGAGTCAATAACTAAGGACATGAGTTATTAAGCTAAGAAACCTAGTGTTAAGTCAAGAAGTCACTTATGTGACCAAGAGAATAAAGAACTCATCCAGTTATAATTGGTTGAGAGGAATAAATATCTCTATTCTACCTGGGTATGAATACAAAATGTGAAGTTTCAAGAAAGGAAATAGAGAAGGAAAATTAGGTTTTGTATGTTTTGCTTGTAAACTTCAATGACTATGTATTGCATTTTTATAAGGTTGTAATCCTTAGATCTTGTGCTTTGTATTAGTGAATGGGTTATGAATGAGAATACCCACTCTAGGTTGTGTATCTATAAGTAATGAAGAGTTACACAATGTGATTGAGAGATGAGTACACTTGAGGAAGGACAATATAGACTCCTTGTATGTTTTCTGTGGTGACTCCTTTTTGCTAATTTGTGCATCATTCAAGCTTTTGCATGTACAAGTCAAGAGAATTAGTGAGGTTAAGTCCCATTATAAAAGTATATGGTGTAGCCACTCAGGTTTCGTAGAAGGATGAAGGGACGTTTGGTTAAGAAGTTCTTTGTTTTAACAATGCAATTTCATATATGAGACTGTGTAGAATAGAAAATACACATTTTTGAAGGTTCTTGAATATATTTTGAAATGTGAATATGTGTATGACTCTTCTCTTTAACAAATTTGAGGTATTGATCTTTGTCATCCTTATTTGAGGTTAAACAAGTTGTTATTTGGTGTTGCATGCATGCATCTCTAGGAGGCTATGGACTAATACAGTGGGGAACTACTTGAGATAGAACTGGTTTGTGTTTTTGTACTTGTATGGAAGCCATTAGATTTGAACCAAGGATAAGAGGATTGTTCTCAAGAGTATTCTCCCTAACTAAGAACCTAACCAAGTCATTATTATGACTGTGATTGTACATTATGGATTATAGCCCAATCATGGACATACTTTATCTTTTGATGAGTAAAAGAATGAGTGAAGACTGTTATCCAAAATAAGCCCATGCTTATTTTGGCTAACTCATCTTCCTTTTCCTTTATTGGTACTTAAAATGGAATTTTTGCATGCTTCAAAAACTCAAAATTTTCTGGGTATGGCTTCATCAGATAGAGAATTTTTCCACCTTTCCAGAAAGGTAAAGAAGTCATCCTAACTTCTTGTATTTTTTGAGTTATGGCTCGACAAAGTTTACAGTGAAAATTTTCCCTGGGCGGGCCTGCGGAGGTAAGGAGGAAAATTTGCCCTGGGCGGTCCCGTGGAGGTAAGGAGGAAAATTTTCCAGGGAGTTTCGGGACAACGGAGTGGAGGAAGAAATTTTTCAAAAGGAGATTGTGGGTCCGTGAAAAGTGGAAGACTCTTGATACTTAGTCTTTTTGGCTAAGAGGGCACAAAGGTAATTTTCAGCCCGTAAACCCTCAAAGGTGCAAAGGAGGAAAATTTGCCTAAGGTCCGAGGAGGACACGTGGCCGCATATTAAGCAAAGTGAGTAGGTAGAGGATTAGAGGGAATTTGGAACTTAACCCTTTTTCATTCCAAAGGGAAAAAGTCACAAGGTGACCCGCCGCCAGAGACCAAAAGTCAAAGTCAAAGTCGGAAGCGGGGTTGCGGGAGGTATTTTAAACTTTAAGGTTTTTTGTGCTTTTAGCACAAAAGCGATCTTTGGACCCACGAAGCCCTTTTAACATCACGTGGCACTTTTCCCCTGCGGGGCCATGGGTTTTTTTGAGACTTTTTGTAAATTTTGCAAAAAAGGGAAAAAAGGAAAGGTTGAGCCCATATACTCGTTTTTCACCAATTTTTGCCCTAATTTGGCCGTAGAATTTCAAAAGGTCATATCTTTCGATCCAATGGTTGAAATTCATCAAATTTGGCACCATTGGAAAGCTATTAATGCCCTCTATGCCATGAAAGCTTCAATTTTGAGTTTTGGGAAAATTTAGAGGAAGAAAATTGAAGAAATGTATTTGGCACGAGAAACAATGCAGGACCGACCCTCAACCACCAAAATTGATGAAGCATGTCGTCTGTTTCTTCTCCAGCATGGCCAAATGCCTCGAAAAATGGATTTTTGAGGGTTCCCTTGCCATTTTAATGGATGATGTCGATTGATGGGTGCAAAAAATGGATTTCCCGCGTTCTCTCCCCTCTGTTCTGTGTTTTCATCAATTAAAAGCTAGTTTTGGCTCATTTTGTAAATGTTGGACATTTTTGTTCTTGCCGAATCCCCTCTTCCCCTTGGCATATGAATTCATGGAGTTTTGGGCCTCCCATTGGAACTGTAATACATTTTTTGCCTCGTTTCCATTGTAATGCAAAAAGTCTAGCACTCCTTTGGTGTATCGCCGTTCTATTTTTGCTTAGTTTTGTTTCCATTTCCATGTTTTCTCTCAACCCTGTCTCATTGGTAGTTTTAGAGTAGGAATTTTAAATCATAAACTTTGCAAAAATTTCATGCATACACCTAAATAGAGGGGTAAGAACCAGCTTTCTCTGGAGAGTTTTCTCACCTTGCAAGGTCCCACACCTTGGAGAAAACTCAATGTTGTGCAGTCACACTAAATGACCCAATTCTGGAGTGTAGATCTGAAGGTCATTTAGGGGGTGTTGTAGATTTGTACTAATAGTTTTGGCACACCTGGTGGGACCTTAGAGGTCTTTATCTTCATTGCAATAAAGTTGATGTGCAATTGTTGTAAGTTTCTTGCTTGAAAGAGCCTTGATTTGCACATTTGGTGACTCCAAAAGAATAGAATCAACTGGTTTCAACAGTCCAAGCTTGAAGATTCAAGAGAAGGATCCAAACAAGGTCAAGGACCAGAGAAGAGGGATTGTTTAACTATCTATAATTATTCCCAGAAAGAGGAAGAAGGATTCAAAGGTCTCCATCTCTACCAAAAAGAACTCTATCAACTCCTCCACCTGGTATACCTTTCATCTAATCAACAAGGGTTCTCAAGCCAATCAGAATGACACAACCCAATCCTTATGTCAACTTTACTAACAATAACCCACTTTCTCTCAATGCACAAAACCTAGTTCCAATTACAACATTGAAAAACATCCCATATTTTACTGGAGAAAATCAGACCACTCTTGGTGATCATGTCAAAGACATTGCTAATGTTTGTGCAATCCATGAGATTGTTGAGATGGAAATTACTGTCAAATTGCTGGCATCTTCATTCAAAGGGAAAGCCTTACAATGGTTCAGGAGCCCTGCAGCAGGCTCTATCCAAAATTGGAACCAGTTGTGCACAACCCTCCATAACCAATTTGGAGAGAAAGGGGACAACTTGTCTCTATTAGAGCAACTGAAAACTATCAAGAGAGCTCCCAATGAGTAGCTAACCGAATTCAATTTCAGATTTTAAAGAACATGGGATAAAATCCCATTGGTAGTGAGGCCAAAAACTCAAGGTGCTTTCTTATACTTTCTCAAGGCTTTAAATTTTGACATTTCTATGTTGATCTAATCCATGGGAGGTGTAACTATACTTGCAGCTTATAACATCATCATTAGGGCTGAGAATTGTTTGATCCAAGCTAGTAAACTTGCACCTAGGCCTCCTATGCCCTTATATCTAGAGTTGGGAAGCTCAAGTACTAGTCAAGCACCTAATTTAGATCCTATTCCCACTCCTAGAAATTAGAGTTCAAATGAAACTTCTACTTCATCTTCTAGTGCCTCAAATGAGCTTCAAGAAATTATGAAACAATTGCAAAATTTGGGCAATGAGATGGTTACACTCAAGAGACAACAAGCTCAAAGTTTTGGGCCTTCTTATCAGCCTCAAACTCAGCCTAATAGACAACCATATTAGCCTAATAGGCCACCCAACCCAACTCCAAATCAAAATCAAGTAAGGCCTCCTACCAATAGACCATTTCAGCCCTATAACCCCAATGTTGCATCTACCTCTAAAGCCTTAGTGCCAATGCAAAATAATGTAGCTCAAGAGTATGACTGGTGTTTCCCATGTAGTGAACCTCACAACTAATCTATGTGCTTTAATGGTGCTTTGAACCAAGCTTTGATAGTGATAGCAACTAGTGTAGAGAGTGAAGCGAGTCGAGAAACAAACCAACAACAAGGGACATCTCAACAAGATACAACTCCAAATGATACTACACTTGTGAATTGGGAGGCTGCAGATTTTTGTGGTATGAATCAAACACCTTCTCAGAGTGTAGTAGCTAACACATGGTCAAAGAAGAGGAATATTGGTGAAGGGCAGTCATTATAACCAAGTGATTCACAACCTTTCATCACTCCATAAGGTGTTGGCAAGCAAAATGCAATTCCAAATGTGCAGGGACAGCCCAAATCACCTTCTAGACCAGCTCAAATGCCAATTGTTTTAGCCCATGTATAAGAAAAGAATGTGTAGACTAAAGGGTAGAAAAGAGATGGTTCATCCCCATTTAACATCATTGAACAAATGAAAAAGACCAATGTGAACATATCTATATGGGAGTCACTATCCATTCTAAGACAAAGGGATCTATTACAAGCTGCCATGAAGAATTGGTCAACCTCAAATCAGCTAGCTCATATGCAAGAAAAGGTACTCACAAATGCTACTCAACTTGAGGGGAATCATGGAGGACAACAAGGTAAAAATTTGAAGCCCCCTCCATTCTATGTTTTATTGATCATTAGGGATAAACTAGTACATAATTGTATGATTGATTCTGGGGCAAGTAGTTATGTGATGCCCAAGAAAATAGCTGATTAGCTGGGCCTTCAATATGAAGTCATATCCAAGGGGGTGGTGCAATTAGATGGGACAATAGTACCAACAATTGGGGTAATTAAATATTTGAGCCTTACTTTGCATGCATGCCCCAATGTCACTATTTTGCAAGATGTGTCAGTGATATATTTACCACCACTCTTTCCCATATGTTTGTCAAGGTATTTCACAGCTAAAATTGGAGGCTACCTATCTGCTGATTGGTCACACATGCTGTTTAGGACAAGGTATGGAGCTAAGGCCATAATAAGGTAAGAACTTATTGTAAACTTTCACATTGAGCCTCATACTCCAAGCCCAATCAATGCTAACTGTTCAACGTTTGATCAAGAGGATTATCCAAGCACACATGAAGCTGACACCAAAGTTGGAAGCATTCCAAATTTGAATCTTGATGAATGGGCAAGAAAGGTACATGCTTTTGATCCCTACAAGGAAATAGAGGAATATAAAATAGGAGTCTATTGCATGTATGAAGAAAGTCGGCCTCTTCCTAGCATCACCAAGCCAGACCATAAAGATGACAATGAGGTATGACAGTTGTTATTTGATGGATCAAGAAGTAGAGAAGGTGCAGGAGGAGGAGCTATGCTTGTTTAACCTCAAGGCATTAAGTATTATTTAGCTTTTAGATTTCAGTTTGCATGTTCTAACAACACTACTAAATATGAAGCTTTGATACATGGATTGCATTGGTCAAGGAAGAGAGGCATAAAAAACTTACAAGTCTTTCGTGATAGTGAGCTGATTGTTACTCAAGTTAAAGGACAACATGCTGCCAAGAATGACCTGCTCAAAAGTTATAAGAATAGGGTGTGGGATCTTATTGAGGATTTTGAGGGCTTTGGCATCAACTCCATCCCTAGGAAAGAGAACCAAGTTGTTGATAGGCTTGCAACATTTGGAGCAACTTTTGATGTTGTGGAGAGTATCAAAAGAGATAAAATGTAGCCAAACATCCATGTGATTGTGAGGCAATCAATGCTAGACAATAATGCAAGTTGGCAAGTGTTTGAGAGTGACCAACAAATCATCAATTTCTTGCAAGAGGAAGCTAAGTTCTTAGCCAAAAATCAGGAAAAGTTGGAACAACAATACAGTGATCAAGTGGTACAGCTGAGAACCAACAAACTGCCAAAAGGACTTGTGACTTTAGAGTCTATCTTAAATCCTAATGATCAATTTAGGAAGGAGAAAGAAAACATCCAAGTCAAGGGAGAGGATTCAGAGCCCATCTTAGTTGGAGAAGGCAAGTCACTTCAAATTGGTAAAGTGGAAACTGAGCAAGAAAGGTATGAATTCATGCAACTTTGCCAAGAGTTCCCAGATGTATTTGCTTGGAGCTATGAAGACTTGAGAGGTTTCAATCCCAAGCTAGCTCAACACATAATTGAACTAGATCCAAGTGCTAAGCCCATCAGGCAAAAAAAGAGACCGGTCAATCCACATGTTGAGCCGCTCATGAAGAAGGAATTGAATAAGTTAATAGAGGCAAGTATCATATTCCCCATCAAGCATTCAAGCTGGGTTACAAATTTGGTTCTAGTTAGAAAGAAGAGTGGAGAAATCAGGTTGTGTGTAGACTTTAGAGATTTGAACAGAGCATCCATCAACGATCACTACCCACTTCCTTCTATGGAGTAGTTTTTTCAAGTTGTTGCTAGCTCTGAGAGGTTTTCATTGCTAGATGGTTATTCAGGGTATAATAAGATCATGGTAAAGGAAGATGATCAGTTCAAAATAGCCTTCACCACCAAATGGGGAACCTATGCATATAGAAAACTGCCATTTGGGCTGTCTAACGCCGGAGTTAATTTCCAAAGGGAAATGGATATGGAATTCAAGGGAATGATCAACAAAATAGTGCTGATATACCTAGATGATATTACTATATTTTCTAAAAGTGTAGTAGACCATCTCTTTCATTTGAGACAAGTGTTCCAAAGATGTAGAAGATTCGGGGTATCCTTGAATCCCAAAAAATGCATATTCCTAGCTCATGAAGGCAAGCTCCTAGGCCACATCATCTCCAAAGAAGGGTTAGAAATTGATCCAGAGAGGGTTGAAGAAATAAGAGCACTGTCATTGCCAAGACATAAGAAGGCTCTTCAAAGTTTCTTGGGAAGAATCAATTTTGTTCAAAGGTTTGTTCCAAACTTTGTAGCCCTTGTTAAGCCAATAACTATGATGTTGAAGAAAAGTGTGGCATTTAAATGGATAGCTGAAGGTAAAGAAAGTTTTGAGGCAATCAAAGAAGCTATCTCACGGGCTCTAACTCTCACTAACCCAGATTTCTCCAAAGACTTCATCATTTATGCATTTGGCAGTGATGATACAATTTCTACAATTTTAGTACACCAGAACGAAGAAAATGCAGAGCAACCAATTGCATTCTTTAGGCAAAGCTTGGAGGACTATGAAGTAAGGTATTCCTTCATTGAGAAGCATGTTCTTGTAGTGATTAGGAGCTTGAAGAAATTTAAACATCTAATTTCAAACAACAAGGTACAACTGCTGGTTTCTCATGTGGGAGTTAAAGACTTCCTCCTCAATAAAGATCTAAATGAAAAACGTGCAGGGTGGATTATTCGTGCCATGGAGTATGACATTGAGATCAAAGTCACCAAGCTGGTCCGAGGAAAGGGATTGTGTGAGCAATTGGCCTTGAGTTAACCAATTGAAACAGGTAAAGAGAAGAATGCTGTTTTGATGCTACTAGACAACCAAGAACAAAGAGATGTTCAAGAAGAAAATGGTGGTGTGCTCACTCCTTGCTGGACCCAAGACATAGTGCACTTCTTATAAATAGGCCTATTCCCTCCAAAGATGAACAAATACAAAAGAAGACACTTCAGATTGCAGGCTATTCCGTATGCACTTGTTGATGGTGTCTTATTCAAAAAGGCTATTAATGGAGTGTTGCTGAGATGCATTGGGACAAATCAGATTGAGAAAATGTTAGAAGAGTTCCATGATGGATCAGGTGGGGGTCATTTTTCTCCAAGAGTGATAGCTCTCAAGATCATGAAGGCTGGTTATTATTGGCCCAAAGCGTTTAGTGATTGTTATGTATGGATCAAGAGGTGTAAGAATTGTGCATTCTTCATAAGTAAAGAGAGGTTAACAACACTTCCATTACACCCAATATCAGTTGACCAACCATTCATGCAATGGGGTTTGGACTTCATTGGAGTCATTAATCCAAACTCAAACCAGGGGCACAAATGGATTCTAATAGCAACAAACTAATTCACCAAATGGACTGAGGTGGTGGCACCCAAAGAGGTAAATGAATCTAGCATTCTAGACTTCTATGAGGGGATAACAACTAGATTTGGTATACCTGCCACTATAATATCAGATAATGCGTTGGCATTCATAGGATCAAAGGTAACTGAATGGGCTGTTAGAAATGGGATCTATTTGAGCACTTCATCAAATTATTACCCTCAAGGTAATGGCCAAGCTGAGTCCACAAACAAGAATCTATTAAGGATCATCAAGAGGACTCTTGATGAAAATCAGAGGACTTGGCACACTAAGCTCAAATCAGCTCTATGGGCTGATAGGATAACTCCCAAGAGATCCACAAGTAACTCTCCATTCAGACTTGTTTATGGGAAAGAGGCAGTCTTGCCTATATCACTTGAGTTGCCAGCATTGGAACTCATGAAGCAATTGGAATTGTTGGAGTGTGAGCCCATGGAGGTTAGATATGTAGAATTGATGGAACTCCAAGAAATCAGAGAGCATGTAGCCTAAACAATGGAAAAGGACCAAGCATTGATCAAGAGAAGCTTTGATAGGAAAGCTAAGGCTAGAACTTTCCAAGTTGGAGATTTAGTGTTGAAATGGGATGCAGACCGAGCAAAGCCAGGAAGGCATTCAAAATTTGATGCCATTTGGAGTGGCCCCTACATGGTCACAAAATGTAAAAACAACAATGCCTTCCAATTGTCTACATTGGATGGTGAGGAACTGCAGATTCCAGTTAATGGAATCCATCTAAAGCATTGCTACTAGAAGGGAAACTTCTCACCTTGTACATATTAGCTTAGATTTTTTCCTTTCCTCCAAGTTCTTATGCACATTGTTTTGTTTTATCTTAGATTTACATTTCCCTAAGTGCTTTGGCACAATTTTTGTTGCCCCAAGGATGCATCTTTTACAGATCATGTTCGAGGTCAAAGTAATTTTCTACTCTCACAATCTTCATCTTAGAGATTTTATAATGAATTGAGAGTAACAAGCAGTTGAGTTCATGACTCCATGCCCAATGGATTGCTTCAGGAAGCTGGTCATTTCATCTAGTAGGCAGATGACCCCTCTGAGTTGCCAAAAGTGTTATCCAAAATAAACCCATGCTTATTTCGGCTAACTCCTCTTCCTTTTCCTTTGCTGGTACTTAAAATGGATTTTTTACACACTTCAGGCACTCAAAATTTTCTAGGTATGGATTCATCAGATAGAGAAATTTTCCTCCTTTCCAGAAAGGTAAAGAAGTCATCCTAACTCATATTTTTTGAGTTATGGCTCGACGGAGTTTACAGTGAAAATTTTCCTTGGGCGGGCCCATGGAGGTAAGGAGGAAAATTTTCCAGGGAGTCTCGGGCCGACGGAGCGGAGAAAGAAATTTTTCAAAAGGAGATTGTGGGTCAGTGAAAAGTGGAAGACTCTTGATACTTAGTCTTTTTGGCTAAGAGGGCACAAAGGTAATTTTCGGCCTGTGAACCCGCAAAGGCGCAAAGGAGGAAAATTTGCCTAAGGTCTGAGGAGGACACGTGGCCGCATATTAAGGAAAGCGAGTAGGAAGAGGATTGGAGGGAATTTGGAACTTAACCCTTTTTCATTCCAAAGGGAAAAAGTCACAAGGTGACCCGCACTTCCGCCAGAGACCAAAAGTCAAAGTCCAAGTCGGAAGCGGGCTTGCGGGTTGCAGGAGGTATTTTAAACTTTAAGGTTTTTTGTGCTTTTAGCACAAAAGTGATCTTTGGAGCTGCAAATCCCTTTTAACACCATGTGGTACTCTGCCCTTATAGGGCCACTGGTTTTTTTGAGACTTTTTGTAAATTTTTCAAAAAAGGGAAAAAAGGAAAGGTTGAGCCCACAGAGCCGTTTTTCACCAATTTTTGCCCTAACTTGGCCGCATAATTTCAAAAGGTCATATCTTTTGATCCAGTGGTCAAAATTCATCAAATTTGGTACCATTGGAAAGCTATCAATGCCCTCTATGCCATGGAAGATTCAATTTTGAGTTTTGGAGAAAGTTGGAGGGAAAAATTGAAGAAATGTCTTTGGCAGGGGAAAAAATGCAAGACCAACCCCCAACCACCAAAATTGATGAAGTATGGCATCTGTTTCTTCTCCAGCATGGCAAAATGCCTCAAAAAATGGATTTTTGAGGGTGCGCTTTCCGTTTTAATGGATGCTGTCGGTTGGCGGGTGCAAAAAATGGATTTCCCGCGTTCTCTCTCCTCTGTTATGTGTTTTCATCGATTAAAAGCCAGTTTTAGCTCATTTTGTAAATGTTGGATGTTTTTGTTCTTGTAGACTCCCCTCTTCCCCTTGGCACATGAATTCGTGGAGTTTTAGGCCTCCCATTGGAACTGTAATACATTTTTTGTGTCCTTTCCATTGTAATGCATCGTATAAAAAATGGGAATGATAAAGCATGCTCTATGAATGAATTTTCAATCCTTTCTTGTGTTTATTGTTTCCTTCTGATCCTTCATTAAATTTTGGAAATTTGTTCATTTTCTAGTGTTGCATTCTTATGATCTATGTCTATTTACAAAGCAAGAAGTCCAACAATCCTTTGGTGTATCATTGTTCTGTTTTTGCTTAGTTTTGTTTCCATTTCCATGTTTTCTCTCAACCCTGTCTCCTTGGTAGTTTTAGAGTAGGAATTTTGAATCAGAACCTCTACAAAAATTTCATGCATACACCTAAATGGAGGGGTAAGAACCAACTTTCTCTGGAGAGTTTTCTCATCTTGTAAGGTCCCACACCTTGGAGAAAACTCAATGTTGTGCAATCACATTAAATGACCCAATTTTGGACTGCAAATTTGAAGGTCATTTAAGGGGTGCTGTATATTTGCACTAACAAAGACCATAAGAATAAGGTAAGTGTTTTATGATATAAAAAGGGAAAGGTATCTTTATATGGAAAAGTATCTTAGGCCTTTCATTTGAAGAGTGACGGTTTATAAACCCATGGTTCCACATGTATGTATAAGATGCCCTTAGTTGAAATGAAGTAATTTGTTTTTGTTAACCCATAATGATCAAGATTTATTGAATAAGACACCAATACAAACCTTGTCACAAAATTCTAGGCATTGAAGATAAAATTTATTCATTTTATAGGAGAATTACCTTCTCGGGTTGGTTACAGTTCGACAACTAGGGATTTTGGATTAGAGCCTTTATACTTTGAATTTGGTCTATAAATTTGGAAGAGTTAATGACTAGGATGTCCATTTAGAGATTCACAAGGAATTTTGGTATTTCAATGGTGGAATTTTGAGTTAGGACTGACATTGTGTTGTCACAGTGAGGATTATAGTGAAGACCTAGTTTGAGAGATTCCATTACAAGAGAAGTGGGAAATATCTATAACATGCAAGGGCGAAACTTGGTACATATGCCAATGGCTTAATGGGTGCCTGAGTTAATTCTTATTTCATCTTAAAATTGACTACATAAAATTTTATACATGACAATCCTATTCTCTAGACCTAGTGAGGGTTTATAAGCCAAAACACAAAAAGTAGAATATAGAGAATTGTGGATGGAGTGGAACCCCCTATATTTTAGGAATACATATAAGGTGGAAAAAGGATGATAATGGAGATAATTTGATCTCAAAGACACCCCTAGAATTCTAAACCTACATATAACCCAAACATGTATTTCCATAAGAAAAAAGGAACAATTTTATATAATGGGGATTGTGTTGCAATTCTAGTTGTTTTGAATCAATTTTTGTGATGACTCTAAGTTTGTTTTAGGTGTGTGAATTGTGAAAAGGGAGGAGAAAGTACTAAAGTGGGATAAAAGAGAAAAGAGTGCATGTTGGTCTAGAGGTCAACAAAGAAGACCCAGGGTAGTATTATCCCAAATTTACCCCCCTGAGTTAATTTGGATAATTCATTATAAATGAACTTAGCCATTCAAATTATGGGATGTGTGGATGACCATAAAATTCAGCCCTAGAGATCAGAGAGAAAGACAACTCAAGATGACTTGACCGAGTTAATCTTCATGCATGGTGAGCTGGCTCACCATGGTGAACTGAGATGGTCGAGTTGTCTAGTGAGTTGGAATTGAGATGGATGATGGCCGAGTTGTAGGACAAATGGATGAGTCAGTGTCGATTCGGGAAGATTAAATAGTGCAGGTTTAGATGGGTGTTAGATGGCTATACAACCTCCCTTACATGGATGGATGATAGTCGGCTATCTAACCCCCCTGGGTTGGACGACAGAGCCAGGTTGGATGACCCATGACAATTAAACGATGGTAGCTCGGCGGGATCAGGTGGAGATGATAGGATTAGACTGAAGAGAGACGACCATCCAACCCCCCTAGTTAGATGACCAAATTCGGTAGTTAGTTGGACCATTGGGTTGGATGGGTGATGCATCGTAAGGAAAATGATACAAGGCATAAGGGTTGGTCAACGGTGTGACGTATGGATAGGTTGGATGGCATCCAACCCCCTTAGGATGGATGGTACATTATTAGTCAGCTAGGTTGGTCGGCAGTGCAGTGTACGGATAGAGATGGATGACTGCCCAACCTCACATGTTGGATGACCCACGATGAAAAGGAAATGACCACCAAGTTGGTCGGTGATCATAAAATGTACAGCCTACAGGCTAGATGGTTGAGGTTAGGTAATACAAAAGGCTAGACATGCCATGCGGTTGGATGACCTGGTTGTTGTACGATGAGGTTGGACAGGTCACACGGTTGGATGACTTACAAGTCCCAGGCAAGGTGAAGGTAGGTGGGTGAATGAAAACTCAACAACTGATATTAATGCGGTATGGTACCCATGTATTCAACTGATAGAAGTACCTTCAGGAAACAAATTTTTATGGGTGCCCATACCTCTTTAATGAGGGTAGGTTAGATAATTGCCTATATATTGTAAAATCTACCTCATTTTGAGGGAGACATTCTGGAAGCTGGGGAAACCCTGGTGGATTTTTTTCCTCAACTCCAATGAGCTGTAAGCCTTCTCCTGCACCTGAAAAGCATATTTATGCCTATGTGCATCAAGATAAATGGTCTATGCATGTTATAAAACAATAAATTCATGCTTTTATGGCATTTTCAACCCCTTTATCACGTTTTATTGTATTTCTTTTCCTCTCCATTATTATTGTCACATTAAGTGTTTGCTTTTTCACTTGCAGGTTCAAGTAGTTGTGTTTCATAGGGTGTAGATGGTGACTAAGGATCTGGGCTTGTGTCACATTTTCCCGACCTTTCCCAGCCTTATTTTTCCTCTTCTTTATCCATCAGCAGAATATCTCGCCCCATATTTGTGGTACTATCACCCCCCTTAGTGTAGGATTTCCCTTTTTATGCACTCACTCTCTCCCCATCTCCTTAGAATTGTTAGGATAGGTGTAGTTAGGTGTTTTTCTTGCATTAGGAGTAGTTTAGAATTAGGATTAGGAAAAGGAAGCCAAACTTCTTCAGAGGAACATCTTAAGTTTGTAAGTCCTACAACTTGAGAGATGGTCCCATGTTAATAAATTACATCGAATGCCCCATTCCTAACTCAGTCATTCAAGGGGTATTGTAATTTTGACATAATAGTTTTAGCATGCCTGGTGGGACAAGTTTAAAACACCTTACCACTTCACTTCATCAAGTTTGATGTGCTCTTGGTGAAGGTTTCAGCCTTTTGAGGCACTCCCAAGCATATCTAGAAACTCCACTGATTCAAGCAACTCATTATCTCTGGTTGCAGAGTTGTTTTTAATGTTTTTACTCTAGTCATAGCTCTCTAAGGAGATTTTCCATTCCCTCTAGTTCTAGTTGTCTTCACTTGTAGCAATGGGATGTTATCCCCAAGGTGGCCCTGAAAAATCTGCCTCTTCTACAGAAATGGAGATCAGTCCCTAATTGATCACATTCAGGATGTTGTTAACCATTGTTCCATTCACATCATCATGGAGGAGAATGTTTTCCTTAGATTTCTAGTTACATATCTCAAAGGAAAAATAAAATATTGGTACAATACTTTGGCTCCACAATCCATTTCCACATGGAATCAACTGGGAGAACAATTGTATAACTGGTTCAAAGAGGATGTAGATATTATTTTCCTCATGGAACACCTCATCAAAATACAATGGGCTTCAGTGGAATCCATTTCGGATTTCAATCTCAGATTCACAAGGACCTAACAAAGAATCCTATAGGAATATAGACCCTCATAATATATGGCATTTTTGTACTATTTGAGGTCCTTTGATGCTGACTTAGTTGTATTAATTCAGTCTCTAGGGGGTAGCTGTATTCCTCAAGCTTTTGCCATTGCATCCCAAGCTAAGAAGATACTCATTCAGGCTAACAAAAGAAAGCCCATCCATGCTGCTACAATTCCTCCCTCACCACCTCAGTTTCTCCCTTCCCCATGTGTAAATAAAGAAAAATCCACCATTCCTTGCCAAAATAAGGAAGCCCCTTCACTTCCCTATCCTTAATTTGATTCCCCATAAGTTTGTTATGCCCAGAGCATTCCCCAAGCTTCACAAATATCCCTCCCATATCCACCTAAGGCACTACCCAGCATCCGTAAGACATACACCAATGTCCTTAGGAATTGTGGTATTCCATATGTTATCCCTATCTTCTACCCAACTGTCACTAAAACAAGATACCCTATAAGGATGGTAAAGAGAGAGACATGTTATGCTATTAGAGAGAGGGATATGCCCATACAATGCCCCAAACAACAATTCTTCAGGCATAGTCATGCAACATTTTTGGAGGTAACATATCAGCAGGATAGGTGTTGTGTTCTGGAGGGTCATTTGGTTTCCCCAAGTGATCAAATCAGATTCCTTGAGCATCAAACACCTCTGCCCAAATAAGAAACAAAACAAACACTTCTTTCTTACATCGCTCCCACAACTAATCTCACCAAAGATGAAAATTTTGTATCAATAAGTGACTGGTCCGATTCAAATTAGGAGGATGCAGAAATTCAAAATGTCCCCAAGAAGGAGCTAGACCAATAAACAAAGTAGGCAGGTGAGAAGAAAGCTCAGATTGGAAAGGTTGGGGAGGAGAAAGTGTTTTTAAACATTATTAGCACCCAAGGCCTCGAGGAGGAGAAATCATAAGGTGAACATGATGTTCCAACAGAATGCAATGATCCTCATTGTTCGGCTTGTTTGGAACTAGCAACACTTTTATCAGAAGATCATGATGGAGTAGGGAGTGGAAAGACCCATAGATTACTAAAAACTATCAAGGTGGAGATAAAGCTATTTGTAGAGGCACAAAAAACTATAGATCAACCTGCAAATAACCATATCCAGGAAGAAGGTCTTCATGAGATCCCTAGTTGTGGGGCCATTCAACAAATGAGTAAGAAAATCACAAGAATCAGGCCTTGCCCAATCAAATTCATAGCTTCACTGGAGCAGGGGTTAGAGTTGCCATCACTCATTCTTACTTTAGAGCATGAGGATGATTTTCAAAGCACCAAGGGTAAACAACAACACCTCTAACCAAACATAGATCAACCAAAGGAGGTATTTTTCTTTATTTGTTGATACCTTGCCAGGATGAGTGGAAGATTTTCTCTATGTCAGTCTTTGATCTATGACCATGCCCATTGTGAAATCAGCTGCATGGTCTAAAATGTTTAGGAATGACAACTATTATACCTTGCCAGTGTCAGGGTTCGTGTGAAGTTACCCATTCCTCCGGTTAGAATAGAGTAGGTAGGTTTGATTTCAGTAGAAGAAGTGCTTATGTACACTCTACATATTCCACTTGGGGTATGTATGATTTTCTCCTTGTACATAATTTTTAGCTTCGTTGTTGCTCTTACACAATGCATTTTAGAAAAGGCAGTGTTAATAGTGGAAATCATATTTTGGGGAGTTTTCAAAGTGGATATTTTTAGCCTGAACTAATCAATTGCAGGTCCATAGTTATTTGGTCCTTTGCCTTGGTCAAATTTTTAGTTTTGGGAGCAATTACAAGTTAATCAAAAAATTCCAAAATCAGCTTTAATTACAGTCCTAGGAGTTTCCGGTTCGATGCTAAGTTCACATGAGTCTAAGGGACATGTTTTTAAAAGAAAGATCAATTTCTTCAAGGATAGACTTGACTCTATGCCTAATAGATGCTTCAAGGCTACTGGTCTCTTCATCTAGTAGGAAAATGTGCTCGAGAGGTTGCCATTGTTATCCCAAATTTACCCCCAGGGTTAATTTAGATAATTCATTATAAATGGACTGAGCCATTCAAATTTTGGGATGTGCAGATGACTGTCAAATTCATCCCAAGAGATCAGAGAGAAAGACAACTCAGGATGAATAGACCGAGCAAGCTCGCTACAACAAAATGAGCTGGTCAGGTTGTCTAGTGAGTTAGAATCGAGCTGGATGATGGCCGAGTTATAGAACATATGGACAAGTCAGTGCCGAGTCAGGAGGATTAAACAATGTAGGGTTGGATGGGTATTAGATGGTCGTATAACCCCCCTTAGATGGACAGATGACAGTCATCCATCCAAACCCCCAGAGTGGACGACATATCTAGGTTGGATGGCCCATGACAATTAGACAACGAAGGCTCAATGGGATTGAGCTGAGATGATAGGGTTAGACGGAAGAGAGATGACTATCCAACCCCCCTAGTTAGATGGCTAGTTGTATACTTGGGTTGGACAAGTGACACATCATATGGAAAATGAGATGGATGACACAGGGGTTGGTCGGTGGCATGACGTACAGATAGGTTAGATGATGTCCAACCCTAGTAGGATGGATGACATAGGGTTATTCGGCTGGGTTGGTCGGTGGCGTGGTGTACAGGAAGAGGTGGATGACCGCCCAACCTCACATGTTGGATGGCCCATAGTGAAAAGGTGGTGACCACCAAGTTGGTTGACGACCACAAAATGTACGGCCTATAGGTTGGAAAGTTAAGGTTAGGTGACACATAAGGTTAGACGGGCCATGTGGTTGGACAACCTGGCTATTGTACGGAGAGGTTGGACATGTCATATGGTTGGATGGCTTACGAGTCCCAGATAAGGAGAAGGTAGGTGGGTGAATGACAACTCAACAATCGGTGTTAATGCGGTATGGTGCCCATGTCTTCATCTGACATAAGTACCCTCAGGAATTTTTTTTTTATGGGTGCCCATACCTCTTTAATGAGGGTAGGTTAGACAATTGCCTATATATTATAACATCTGCCTTATTTTTAGGGAGAAATTCTGGGAGCTGGGGAAACCTTGGCAGATTTTTTTCCTCAACTCCAATGAGTTATAAGCCTTCTCTTGCACCTGTCAAGCATATTTATGCCTCTGTACATCAACGTAAATGGTCTATGTATGTTATAGAGCAATAAATTCATGTTTTTGTGGTGTTTTTAACCCCTTTATCATGTTTTTATTGTATTTCCTTTCCTCTCCATTATTATTATCACATTCTGTGCATGATTTTTCACTTGCAGGTTCAAGTAGTTGTGTTTCATGGGCTACAGATGGTGACTAAGGATCTAGGCCTATGTCACATTCACCCGACCTCTCCCAGCCTTATTTTCCATCTTCTTTCTCCCTCAATGAAATATCTCTAGCCCTCTTTCTGGTGTTATCACCCCCTTTAGAGTAGGATTTCCCTTTTTATGCACTCACTCTCTCCTTGTCTCCTTGGAACTGTTAGGATAAGTGTAGTTAGGTTTTTTTTCTTACATTAGGATTAGTTTAGCATTAGGATTAGGAAGAGGAAGCCGGCCTTCTCCAGAGGACCGTCTCAAGTTCGCAAGTCCCCCAGCTTGAGATATGGTCCCATGTTAGAAAATTACACCGAATGCCCCATTCCCAACTTAGTTATTTGGGGGGTATTGTAATTTTGACATAACATGTATTTTAGGAGCTAATTTTATAAAAACCTATGTTAGAATGGTGTTGAAAGAAACTATTTTAGGTCCTGACATGGTCTGATGAGGACACCAATGTAAAAGGTGGTAGGTGGATGACTGAAGACTAAAGACTTCCATTTGTTTACTAGAGTCAAGGAGCTTGTAGAAGGAAAATGTGATAACTATTACCACTTTTATAATTTGAGAGCACATAGATTGTAGTAATGAGGTTATAAAATGTTATAGAAGTAGGGTAAAAAGGTTATAAACTATCTATAATGAGATTGAGTCACTATTGTAAAGGGTATGAAGTAAATTATAATGACCATTGGAGTTACCTAAGGCAGATTGAGCTAAGTCAAGGTGAATTAGTGTAAGCTTATGATTAGTTGTGTACTGATATATATGAGTGTCTTATGAGGCTACACCAGGTGATCCTAGGAAGATTAGTTGTAAGACTTAGCCAATTTTGCATAGCACAGGCTAAAAATAGGAAAAGTAGTTGGAGTGCAGCCCAAGTAAATATAGGAGCAAGAAGACTTCATGGTTAAGTAAGAGCTATTTTAGGAACGAAGTAGAAGATCAAAGGTCATGCATGAACCGTGCTAATAATAGGATTAAAGTAGAGTTCATTTATATATTAATCTATTATTAGCCTTCTTATAAAAGCATGGAGCTATTGGTGCATGGCTATTTTGGGCATGCAGTCTATTTTAGAGATGTGTGGATGGTGAAGGAAAAGTCCTCACCCCTATATATGTTAGTTGATTTGTATTGTTTTGGTGATCCATATGTATTATAGAGTTCTGCTACTATGATGTTCTAGCGTACATGACTCTCTAGTGACTGTGATTATGTATTCAACTTCTGTTATGTAACCTTTTGAGTATCAATGGATAATTATGGATGGATTCTGGTAATTGATGCATCTGATCAAGGTATTTTCATGGTGAATCTGATTTTAGTAATGGTTTGATCTATTGTGTTTCCTTATTGCACATGTTTCCATATGATGAATGTGATGATTTACGTTTGATATTATGAATTGTTGATGGTTAATATGAACATGCATGCTAACACCTTGACAATCTTTCACAAAGGAGGGACATAGTAGATTTGCACGCTTTGGGTGAGCGTTCAGATATATCTGAATGAAGTGCCACCACACCTAGGTGATTGAGTGGAAATAAAAAGGACTAAAGAGTATGAATCCCTTATTCTATGGATGGATGTAGCTAAATCTATGGGTATCAAGAAGTTGAAATGGTTGTCAAGAAGGTTAGAAACTAGTATCAAGTCAAGAACCAAATGATTAAGAATTACTAGAATAGAGTATGAGAATGCATTGAGTCTTTTGATGCTTTCTCAATTCAAGGTATTCCCCATGAGAAAAGTGAGAAAACTAATTCTCTTACAGTCTTAGCCTCTCTTATGACCCCACAACCGTCCTTCAAAAAGGAAAAAGTGACTGTTGAGATGGTGTTCAGGTCGAGTGTGCTAGATAATGTCAATCATTAGTAGGTATTCAATGATGACAATCATCTTCTCTCTTTCTTGGAGCAAAGAGATAACTTCAACAATCTCTTCTATGAAGGAAGTGACGCTTTGAATCGAGATTCTGTTGTGGATGAAGATAAAGGAGAGATAGACAAAGTTGATTCAGAAGGAGTCATCAAACTTAAGGGAAACAAGATTCTAAAAGGCCTTGTGTCTTTTGAAGAATTTTTTGATAAAAATTACAAGTTTATCAAGAAAAAAGCAAAAGAGTCCTCTTGGTGCATTTCTGAATTTGAAAAAGAGAACATTGGTACTCCAGACAACCGAGAATGGTAAATATTAGAAAATGCTATTCACCAGAGGAGAAAAGGAGTTTTGTCTCATTTTTGAGAAGGTACTATGATGTTTTGGCTTATTCATATGATGATCTCAAGTCTTTCAGGCCAAAAGAAATACATCACTCAATCCCACTCAAGCCCAAAGCCAAGCCTTTTAGGCAGAAGAAACGACCGTATAACCCAAATATTGATAATATAATCAAGGAAGAGGTATTGAAAATGATGAATGTAAGAATAATTTTCCCTATTCACCACTCCGCATGGGTGGCCAATATTTTTCTAGTATAGAATAAAAACAATGAAGTAAGGATTTGTGTCAACTTCCAGAATTTGAACCAAGATTCATTAAAAGATAACTACCCACTGCCTATCATGGATCACATCCTATAGGTAGTCATAGGATATGAGATTCTTTTGTCTCTCGATGGCATCTCTGGATATAACCAAATTGAGGTAGTAAAAGAAGATAGACACAAAACAACTTTCACAACTCCATGGGAAACGTTTTCCTATAGTAAGATGTCATTTGGCCTTATCAATGCTGGAGAAAATTTTCAATGGGAAATAAATCTTGTCTTGAAAGACCTCAAACAATGCATTGTCATCTACATTGATGACCTCAAAATCTTCTCCAAAACTTAGGGATACCACTTAAGATATCTGGAACAAGTGTTGATTAGGTGTCGACAACATAGGTGTTTCACCATTTTCTTTACATTTTGAATGTGACGAAACAAATAGGGTTATGGGCTGAGGAGGAATACCTATTGTGTTGGTCAGTTGGAGGTTGATGCACATGTTCTGACTTCTTGATTTGATGTTAACTATGAGAGCTTCCTTTTGGCTAGGAGGAACTACCTGAAATAGAAACAAGACCACTAAAGAAGAGTTAAATAATATATGATAGTGGAATGCTTAGAGTATGCTAGATCCATGAAGTGTGATACTTCCTAGAAGGCTGTCATCCCACTATTTTTATAAAACAAATATGAAATAACTGAAATATGTACATAAACAAATCTAGTGCTAGTATTTTGATTTGGGTACCTCAGATCACTATCAACGTCGATCTAATTAAATACTAGAAACTATGCGGGTCAAGGTCTTCAGGTCAGGTTACATGTTGTTTAGGTTGTCTGCAGGTCATAGACAAGGTATTAGCAAGGTTGGGTAAGGTGTTTGGATTGTTTTGGTAGGTAGGTTGGTTATTGGTCTACATAGTGTTGATAGGTACAAAGATTGGCATCGGTCGGGTATGAACAATCACAGTTAGGCAGAACCGATGACGGTTATGGGTAACTAGTGTCGGTAGAGGTGGGCTGATAAAAATCAAAAGGATCTGATTGTAGATGGCTGATCTGAGGTTAAACAGAGACAAAAGGGGGGTGGAGAGGTCTGTGGGAATCTTAGGTATACTTAGAGATGTGTAACAATCAGATATATGTGATTTAATGGTGTGGGTGGAGGAATGGTTGAGTTTACAGGTAGGTAAATGATAGGGGAATGAGAGTACAAGTGGAAATTAATAACAACAATAGAAGAACTTAATAGACTGAAGTAGAAATAGATGATGTTGGTTGAAATTATACTTACTATGATGCTGGTTCAAATGGCTGGATGGTGACAATGGTTGATCAAAGGAATGATGTTTGGTACTGCGGCAGTGCTTTCAGAATGTTACCATGAGTGAAATACCTTTGGATCTGTCGTGGTGTTGACTATGGATGTCTGTAGGTACAAAAAGGCTTTGGTTCTACTTGCATGCAACTCTCTTCCTTTCTCCTCGATTCCAGAATGTTCCAACCCACAAACAAGGTTACCAAAGTGAATAAATGGTAACTGACGATGGTTCTTGGTTGACTGACAACGGTTTAGGGATGACCGTCATCGGTTAAGGCATGATTCCGTAGGTTTATTAAAAATGACAGATCTTGCCATCATTTGGAAAAAGGTCTGTCCATTTATTCACAGATCAGAATGGACGTTCTATTGTTTTGAGTAGGAAGGTGGTTAGAAGAATAATAGGCCTTGATTTTTAGGGTTAAACCAAGTCTTATTCATTAATGGAAACATGCTATGAATAGGTCTATGGTGAGGTGTCTAGGTGAGGTGTGTATCCATTTAATTAAAGTAATTAAATTAATAAATGGGGTGAGGATGGGTATTAATTTAATTAAAGTGATTGAATTAATATTAATGTGTGATGTAAGGGTCATGGTTAGGTGAATGTGTTTAATTTGGTTATTCAAAAGAGGACCAAGGGGAGTGTGACCCAATTTTGGTGTCTATATTTTGCCCCTATTTGTCACATGGCTTGTATCGGTAAATGAAATTGACAAAAATAGGAAATGGTTATGTTGAGTGTAAGTGAGGGTGGTGTTGCCCCAAGCATGGGTGAAGGTAACCCCCCTCAAACTAGGAACCGATGAGGTGGAAAACAAAATCAGTGAGTGGTTTGTTACAAGGAGGAGGTGGGAAAATGAAGGTTGGTGGGCACATTGGGTAAAGGGGAAAGGTAAAATTGGGTAAACATGTAAATGGGCTAGGGTCGAAGGTAGTGGTAGTTGAATGCACACACACATTGGAAATTATGGTATGGTACTAGGTTGAAGAGCAATCAAACTCTACATCGTTTAAGGTTAATAGGTCTATCCAAACAGGGTTGAAGTGATTCCAGTATCCAAGGTATAGGATATGTTATGGAAGCACAACGTAGGTCAAGTCCAGGAACATTTAGGTATGTTCTGGTACACCAAAGGTCAGGTAAGGATAAACAACACAAAAATAGGTAAGGTAAGGTCGGTAGGCCAAACAACACGGGTAAACATGTCGCAAGGTACAACGAGCACAAAGGGTCAAAGGTCACAAAATAGTAGTTTAGGTCAAGGTATATAGTTAATGGCATAGGTAAGGCCAAGGTATAGGTAAAATAACAACTCCTAAGACACATCAAAGGCAATGTAGGGGTAGGTTGGGTTTGTAGGTATGGTTCAATGGGTGTCCGAAATGATAAAAAGGTGCATTGGTATGAATGGTTACAGGCAAAAGGCAACTTACCAAGACCAAAAAGTTATAAGGGTGGATGGATGCCAGTTATAGGGTGAACGACGTCAATTGGCTAGGGCACAAATAGGACTGATGTCGGTCAGGTCGGGTTGGGTTTATAAAATAAAAATCCCATATTTTACAGAATCATTGTTGTCCATTGGAGAAAACAACAGAGCTGTTGGATGATGGGTGTCATCATTCCCTTCATTTAATCAACTTCTTGTTGATGTCATATCAAACCAGGGGTGTGTCTAAAGCTATATGCAACAAGAGTACTTTAATCAATCTAGTAGTTGACTGTATTTATTTTTGTATTTTCTGGGGGATCTCTTTAATGTCTTAAGGAATTCTTGGTAAAACCTTATTTAAATCAAACTATGAAAACTTGCTAAAAGTAAACACACTGAAAGATTTGCAGAAAGGAAATACACTGTGCAGAATGGAAACACACTTGCTACTGGAAAATAAACACACTTGCTTCTGAAAGTAAACACACTTGCTTTTGGAAAAAAACACACTCAATTTAGAATGCTTGAAAATAATTGCAATAAATATAAGAATCTATCTAAACACCTGCAGGAACAAGTATACAACAAATTTTAACTGAAATGATTAAAACAATACAGAATTAACAGATCTAAGCTATTTTCTAAAGAAATATAAATACCAAATAAATGAATATCCTGGTCCTTGGGGGAGTAGGCCCTTGCTCCTCCTTCAATCAAGATTTAACAACTCAGAATTATCTCAAATAGGAATGCCTATTTTATTGATAAAACATTCAGAATTACAAATGTATTGGATCTGAGAACTTAGTCTATTTCTCTTCTTTGTTCTATTTATTCTATTTCTATTTATTCTATTTTTATATATCTTCTATCTACTATAGGTTTGATTTTATATACATTTTACAATCACAGCTGTCTTAATGATTCTGATGAAATCGATTCATGCCCATAATAGATGTTGAGCCAAATTGCAGTTGATCAGATAGCTGTAGGATAACTCTTCCTGGATCTACGTTTAGAAATATTCTCATCCTTCCTGATTGAAAGGGTCGAAGATGCAAAATCTATGGATGTGGTTTAAAATAGATAACTCCAATCGGTTCCAAAACTTCGGAGAAGTTCCAGAACCATAGGAAATTGTTAAGGATCAAAACTGTGAGAGTTCCGGAGCTATCCCTAGGAGTTTTAGAACTAAGTATGAAAATTCCAGAACTAAATACTGGAGTTCCGGAACTAAGTCCAAAATTTCTGGAACTAGATGATGACTGTGTGATGGAGTTCCAGTACTAGCTTGGAAGTTCTAGAACTAAGATGTGTGGGAACAGATGTTGCTGAAAAAATATTGAACGCTTCCTACTTCATTTCCTCGACTGATTTAGACCCGCTTTATTACAAAACTGAATTCAAACACACACTTGTCAGGAATTCTAGAGCTTTTAACATTAGAATCAAAATCAATCAAAAGATAGACAACTACATCCTAACTCATATCAGATCAACTAAAAGTCACACAATGCAATCAAACTTAATCAAAAGGAGAGTAAGATGAGATCATTTATTATACATTAATTGGACATATTCTGGCCTCATCATTTCCCCCAAACTTACTTATTTGTAAGTACCTTTACAAAATTCACTCTTCAAAAGTGGGGTTATAAGTTCTACATCCCATTTGAATGCTTAGATCAAATGGCCGAAACTGGATTTTCCAATGTTTAAACTTGGATGTATTGTACCTTGATCCTTCTTCTATTTTCCTCTCCCACTGTTCAAATTTAGTAGGGTCTTGAGGTTCTCTGTTTTGACAAGTAGACATGGGGGTGAGAAGTAGAGGGGGCCTTGTTCACATTCCCATCCATATTTTCCTGTAGGTTTCATTGACTTGGGGAATTATTATGCATAATGCTTTTGCCCTTTCTAAAATCCATATCAGATTTGTTGGGGAAATAACTTCCCTTCTTCTCAAGGAAACAATAAGGAGTTCCCACCTCTTTGAGCATCCTTCATAAATATCTTCAAAATTTTCCTCCTCATAGGAGGTGAAGGCATCCATACTCTTTTGTAGAATGGAAAGATAGTGTGTATTGAATCTCTCATCAAAGGCATGAGTTTTAAAATGTGAGAGGAAGGTAGAGAGTTTACCATAATGAGATCTCATATAGAGACCTATTGAGTCGGCTTTCAATAAAAATTTAGATTCCCTTTCCTTCCATGTAATTTGGTTTTGTAAAACAGAGAGATATGCATTGATCTGGCTCTCCCCCACATACAAGTTGATCATAAATCCCGTGTTTTTCTCTAGCATAAAATTACAAAGATAAAATTCACACAGAAGATTTTTCTGTTCAGGGTTGGAGAGAGAGTAAGCTGCCATGAATTTAAATTCATCTTTGAGTTCATGTGGAAGCCCACATGCAATCCTTGATAGCTGCCAGTGAATGAACTGCTCTTATAAAAACACACTATATGCAGGAGAGGGCCTCATGTAGGCAAGTAATTTCTCACTCATAATATAGACCATATGAATTTTTCCAAGGAATTTATATTTATTTCCTTCCTCATAAAATTTTTCTTCCCATTCCTTTCTTGCCTTCATCTCTTCCTCCATCTTGATCTTTAATTCTTCATTTAATGTTTTGGCTTCTCTGAGCTCCATGCAAGTATCATTCCATAGCTGTTGGGAGGAAAATGAGTCAACTCAGTCTGTGCAGAGACTATGGACACAACACTCTATTTTCTGGAAGCCTGAAATTCTTCCTCTTTTTCTATCAGTTGTTCCTTGGTTGCTGATAATTCCTCAGTCTTGGCTGCAAGCTGAGTTGTTAGCTCTCTAATGAGAATCTCCCTTTGTTCTAACTTGAGCTCGAGGAAATCCAATTCCTCATCTTTTTCTCTGATAATGAGCTCTACTCTAGACAAGAACAAAGTCTGATTAACTTGCTGCCTTTCTTCCTCTAAAATTATTTGAGGAGTTGGGCATTCTTCCTCTATCAAAGGAAAATTTTCTTTTCTTATCCTAGATGCCAACACTTCTTCTTCATGTGGCACTACTGATGCTTCAGCCAATTCCTAAAAATATTTCTCTTCAAATATCTCTTCTCCTCTGTCCATTTCAGCTTGACTTGGCTCAAGAGGATTCATGGCCGTACTGCCCAAAATGTCAGCAGCTTCTTCTTCCATCCTTTCCTGCTCACTCCTTTCTTCTAGGGTTTCCCTTGACCTCTTATGAATTTTTCTTATCTGGGGAAGTTCAACATGCCCAGTAGTGAATTTCCTTCTAGATATTTTTCTTACTATTCTTTCTTGCTCTTATGTGGGTGAGCTATCACCGTTAGAGATAGATATTGGATCCCCTGAAGCTGCTGTAGAAGAAGGAATTTTCTTCATAGGTACAGAAGGCTTTACTGTTTTAATCTTTCTCACTGACCTTCTTCTTTTTGGTATGTTTTATCTTTCCATTTCCCTCTATCCTTTTATAGGGGCATCAATTTCCAGATTAGCTGAAGGAGAGAATGGGGCTGGAATTTTTCTTCTAATAATATTAGGTTTTTTCTTGAACTTGCTAAGAAACTTGTCCCAAATTTCTTCTCCATTCTTCTTTGACAGGAAATGGTGCTTGCATATCAAATGAATTAGACCATGATGCCTAATTGTCCCAACACTCTAGGAATACCTTTGAGCCATGGTTTGAATGGAATAAAAAATAAACCCTTGGAGGTTTATTATGTATTCAGGTTTGGTGGCTCCATACTTCAGATATATGAGCATTTTTAAGACTACTTTTCCCACAGACCCAAATTGACCATCATAAGTTAAATATTTTACTATCCAAAATGCTACCTTGTCAAAGGGTTTGGGAAAACTAGCCCTTCTAACCCCTTTTATGATTTTCTTTGTATTATAGATGTACTAGGGTTCAATTTATTCTTCTTGTAGTAAGACTTCAACTAGTTCTTTCAAAGTCCCCTTGGTATGTTATGGGACATGCACAATGGGAACTCCAGACACATTACGTACAGTATTAATAGAAAAAGGAATAAAGACATTTCTCACCTTTGTTCTAGATTGTTCTAGGTTTATGACGAATTCTCTTACCAATTCATCATTATGCCTTGAAAATTTCTTCAGGAATTCAAGCCATCCTGCATGCTCAAAGATGGATGCCAGTTCTTCATTTGCGAGTAGCTGGGAATCATTCTCTAGTTCAGATTTCTTCTTATTCCCCATATCAGCTTGAGTTCTATCTCTTTTTATTTTGTGTGAATTAGTTGTAGGCCCTTTTTCTTAGTTGTGGAACTGATAACTTGGCTACATAACCTTTATTTTTAGTTGCAGAACCTCAGTTCTTAGCTGCAAAACTTTTGAATTCTCTGTTCTTTGCTGTGGAATACAAACTCAATTCGCTGCTCCTTCCTCAAAATATCTTTGCAACTTATTTCTCTTGATTTTTGCAATAATAACCATGCCGCCACTTATTCCATCCAAATAAATTTCATGATTACACACTTGTAATCATAATCTATAAATAGATGACTTATCATACCTACTTTTAAATTAAGTCACATCACACATGCAAACATTTAATCAACCCTAAATGAGTTAAAATAAATAATTACCGTCCTTGATGATGTAATCCTTTTGCTATGATGACTCGTCATTCCTACAAGTGGAACAATACATGATTAGATAAGACAACTAGAATTTAAAAGAATTCCTTTATTTGAACTAGCCAAAAAGAGGTCAATCGTCATTTGCTGGTTTTCAATTGACCTTTGAGAGAATTTATTGTTATTTTATTTTTTGGGGAAGAAAATGCCATTTGTTGGTTTTCATCTTCTTCCCTTTATTCCAGATCTATCATCTGGTTATTTTATCATTTTGGAAGAACTTGGTTCTTCCATATGATCAAATTATTTGTTTGCTTCAATCTTCCTAAAAAAATCATCCTTAGTGGGAGGCTTCCTATAGAATTTCAGCCTATGTCCATTGACCAAGAGTGTTCTACTACTTCCATCAATGGGAAGTAACTAAATAGAACCATTGTCAAATATCTGTTCAATCTGATAGGGTCCTAACCATCTGATTCTCAATTTTCCCTTGAACTGTTGGTACTTAGAATCAAACAACAATGCTGAGTCTCCTACTTTGAATTTCCTTTTCTTGATATGTATGTCATGCCATTTATTCCTTTGCTCTTGAATCATCTCTATCAGTTGAAGTGCTTCCAACCTTAATTCATCCAACTCATTGAGTTGAAGGATTCTTTCTTTTTGAGTTGCATTCAACTCAATTCCCACCTTCACTGCTATCCTCAATGTTTGAAGTTCAAATTTTATAGGCAACAAGGGATTTTTCCCATAGACTAATTCATATGGTGAAAACCCTGTTGTAGTATTCCAAGTTGTATTATAAGCCCAGACAGCTTCAGGTAGTTTCTTTACCCAATATTTTCTCCCAGCTTCAACTGTTTTGGTAAGGATGTTCTCCAATTCTCTATTTGTTACTTCAGCTTGTCCATTTAATTTCATCATCAACAACATCCACCCTAGCAGTTAGTGGATCAGGCACTACCTTATTTTCCTTGGCCTAAGATTGTCTATTTGTAGACCCCATGGGTCCTTTCCCTCTATCAAATTCCCTTTGATCACCCCTAGAATGATTGGAAAATCTGTCATGGTTTTGTGCTCTTTGCTGACCTTGTGAAGTCTACCCATTTCCCTTCTTAGCTCTTGCCAACTTGTATGATATTTCTTTGACAACCCCTACCAAAGTTTTCACAACCTCCTCCAAATCAGCACCCTTGCTAGCTTGAGGTTTTTCAGGGTTTATCAACTTTACAACATCTCTCTTGAGAGGTTTCCCAATTGCTTTGATATTGTTTTCAATTTGAAGTGCCATGGTGAAAGCTTACCTTAGATTGGTAAGGTTCTTGTCTCTTAAGTAGTAGGCTGCCTTTTTATCAAATGCATCTGCATATTTGATTAAATAAGACTCATCACAAGGCCTCAAATTAACTGGCAGCCTTCTCAAAGTTTTGTTAAACCTTGTGTTGAAGCCATGAACCAATTCATTGGGATTCTTCTTGATGTTTTCAAATTCAGACAAGAGAAATCTAGGATCAGTCTTGTCACCATATTGTAACCTAAATGCATTCTCCATCTCAGTCCAAGAATCAATTGAATTATCATGTAGAGCCTTGTACCAATCCCTAGCATCCTCTTCTAGTGTATGAATGAACAATTTGACATACACATCTTCAAACTCTATTTCAAAATCCTCCATCATGTTAACAAAAAGTTTGAGATGTTGATCACCAGTTATAACATTGTTACCTTGGAATTTTGGCAATCTATTTCTGATATCTTGTGGGACAACATTTGGCTAACCATCCATTCCTCTAAAGTCTATTGGACCAAAGGTGTTAACAACAAATGGAGGTCTAGGCTGAGCCATGTTATTTGGTGGAGGTGATCTTGGGGGTGACACAAGCTGATGAGGAGTGCAAGGTCTTTAGGGCTCAAGAATGTGGTTCATAAGACTGGTATTCTCTAAGTGCTGATTTTCTTGGAAAGTTTTATTTGAATTAAAAACACAGAGGTGCAGATTGAAGAAGGAACTCACCAGGTACAACAGAAGGACCTTCACTAGTTGAAGTAAACAAGTTTATGAGAGGATTGATTGAATAAGAATTACTAGAAGAAGAGTGATAATCCTCTACCAAAGGCTTATCTCTCTCACCAATGGATATACCTTTTCCTGATGTTTGAACTTTAACAACCTTCCAAAATATTCTCCCTTCTAACTCTGAGTTCCTTGAATATGAAAATAACTTCTTAGCAGAGTCTCTAATGAAGAGAGATCTTCTTCCTTCAAGTTTTACAGAGATTAACAACACAAAAATAATTGACAGAAAGCTTAAGACACTGGTATATATCAAGATCATAACAACATGGAGTCCCCACTAAGGATTTTCACCCTAATTGTGCAAATGCACTAAAATACTCTTTCAAATACCTATCAGCACTGAAAATCTTTCCAAACTTTATAGATCAGACCTTCCTTTCTTTGAATTTATCAATCACAAATGCAAATGAAGTGCAACAACTACTGGAAACTGATAAAATTGTAGGCATAACTTATATCTTCACTTCATCCTTACAAATTTGATTATAAAATGATGCTTCAACAATGTATGTGCATGCAGAATTTGCAAGGGACATTACCAGGGTTTGACATGCATTCAAATATCTCAAATATGTATGCACATGGATCAGATTGAACTAAGAAAATATCAAACTTAGAAATCTGCCCTTCATTCCAGCCTTATAAATCTGATCAGAAGATGATACTAAGATTTATAATTGCACATAAATCACATATGAAGTATTACTAGGGATTTGAAATACTGAAATACTAAATAATATCCTTGGAAACAATGCCACTTGTGTTGGTACCCAAATTTGTTCTCCTTTTCAGTTTGAGTAGCATCAGAGATATGACATGAAGCTTGAAGTTAGATATATCATGATGTGTGTCATTTTGTAGCCGGGGATGTGATCTAATTGGCACTTAGATTTGTGAAGAGATGGATAGCACTCAAATAGGACTTGATCTTGTCCTAACTATTTTAGGTTGTGCCTTTCAACCAAGGTAAGAGGACCTATTTTGTAACCCTCAAATGGTGAAGGATATGAATATATACCTCAATTTATGTAAATAGTATGGAAAGGGCCTTGGGAAAATATGATCAACACTCCAAATCTGACTTTCACAAGTTGTCACTCCCAGATTATGGAGATATTTTCAATGCAAGGCAAGGGTTACTAAAGACATTGTATGATCCTGATTTACTTTGTGCATTTTTGTAGATGGATTGAATTATTTTTTTGACACACAATGCATTGCAGGGGTAGTATGGGGTAGGATTATTTATTCTAAATGAATTTTTGGTGGGAGATTCTAGACAAGACTAATCAAAATTTGCCAAATTCTTTGAGGACATTTGCAAGAAATTTGTAAGACCTAAACATCAGGATGCTTCAAATGGGTTAAGGTACTCCTTCAACCAAGATATGTGTAATAAATGGAAGCCTAAATATTCACTCTTCCATAGGATATTTGACAACCTACCACAAAAGCTTGAAGTAGATGAACCAACAGAGTATTTAGAAATCTCTTTTTTTATCATGGCCTAAGGTGCACCCAAAGGTTTACAAACAATCTCTAAATTCAAGGAAGGTAAAGCGATTTTAAATCTATTTATCTCTTTATCAGATGAAAGCTCTTCTGAATGTGAGATTGCAAATGCCACTAAACTATCAACAAGAAATGAGACCATGTATGATCAAGAGAGATTTTAGACACAAGACTGCAATAGGAGCAAGAAACACAAATTGAAAACATTCTTAAACATAAGTGCATGAAAAATTTGCCAAGAGAACACAAAATAATCCAGAATGACTAAATTTATCAGTAGGGGAATGTTATAAGAACAATCTCAGATCTTGTTGATGGCTTTACAACTGAAACCAACTCAACATGATACAAATTTGATGCAAAAAGGAATTAGAAATGGTTCTCAGGGGGTTTCTCAGAGAATGGGCTTCTTCCCAGATTTTTTCATGAAATTATAAGTTTCTCTGACCTTTTACATGCCAAAAAACATGCATTATATAAAATTCTATTACATTTGATCCTTCTTTCCCAAGAAAAGAATATGCCAAGAATCAAGTTTGTTACAAAATTCCAACATGATTCGTAGATAGGGACGTTTAACATATTTGCAACAAAAGTTTCCAGGTGTTTCAAAAAAGGTGACTCATTACAAATCCTTCATCATTATCCATTATGGAGGCATGTTTTTATCCACAAAGCATGCAGACCACGTTCCTCTCATTATTTCATCCTTATCCCTCCAAAATTTGATTCTGTAACTTCTTGATTTGATACTTCACATTTTAGATGGGCTAGGGCAAAAATTATTTCAAAAACACCTCAAATCTACAAATTGATCCCTAAAACCACTTGCATTGGTCCTTGCAGGCACAAATAACATGAATTCACCAAACATTTGATGAAAATTGATGTAAAAATCGCATCTCCAAGCTTCCTGGAGCAAAAATGGTGGCCAAAATGAAAAATGCATAGTTACCATTGATTTTCCTTTATCCCTTCAATCTGAGCCCTCCACGTGTCAAAATGTGATTGGGAATGGATTTGGGATCATTTTTTGACTTTTTAACATCTTTGGAAAAATGTAAAATTTTGAATTTTGTCTCCACCCTTCCACCCTTGAAATTTGGTGCTGACACGTGGCATATGGTGGGTCCCATTGAGACTGCGGCTCAATTATGTACATTTCCACCTTTTTTCCCCGCATGCCCGTGCCTCTATCTCTGCACTTGACATGTGTCACTTTCTCTATCATTGAGGATCCGCAGGATTATTCCACATTTTAACTCCCCTTTTCACCAAGGAAAATTTCTCACTTTGCCTCCGTGGGCATGTGCCTCTGATTACTTCCCTACCATGTGTCTCCTTTTACTTCGTCACGGAGCGATGCCTTAAATTCTGGCACTAAGTCTATTTTACCAAAAGGGAAAAATTTCCCTTTTTCCTTTAGTGGCCTGCACTCCCTTGTACATTCACCAAGTGTCTCCCCATGATTCATTGCAGACCCGCAACTTAATTTTTTGCTCTAATTCACTTTTGCTAAAAGGGAAAAAATTCTCTTTTGCCTCTGGTGGCCCGCACACGCCACTCTACGCTCTGAACCCACCACGTGTCTCCCTTCGCTCCACTGCGGACTCATGGCCCTTTCCTCAACCTTTCCCCCTTTCACCAAAAGGCAAAAATGTCCTAAGTTCCCTGCTAACCTTCTATGCTGCCTTTGAGTAAGAGCGTGACACGTGTCCTCCTCTGGGACCTGTGGGGTTGCTGGGGAAAGTTTGATTTTTTTCCAAAACACCAAAAAAATGTTAAGTTTTCAAAGAAACCCATTGAACCTTGTCCAATCACAAGCGGCCACGTATGAGGGGATGTTTGAGCTTTAATTTGATAGGCAAAGGACACCCGTATGACCTTAAAAAAACACATAATTTGCTAGAGATGCCTAAATTTGATTTTTTCTTCGTGGGTGAAGGATTTTTTGGTCAAAAAACAATTGGGAAGTGATTTTAGGAAATTTTTGACCACAAGGATAGATTTTTGAGGGAAAATAAGCAAGAAACGAGCAACCATGAGCTCCAAAGGCTGGGTAAAGTGTAAAAATGATATAGGCCCATGGATTTGGAAAACTAGGGCATAAAACAAAGCATACATGTATTTTTCTTTCAAGTTGGGGAAAAATAATAAGTTTATGTGCTTTTCAAAGCACCCAATCTGGAGGGAAAGTTTGTAGATCACCAAAATTGAGAGAATTTTTTTTAGAACATGCAAACCAAAGGGGAAAGATGACAATATAACAGAGGATCAAAATGGGCACCAACAGGTAATAGGTGTAGGTGAGGTGTCAAGAATGATTATGGGTATGATCAAGGTGTATTAATGTGATGTTTTGTTTGATGTAGGCAAGATATCAGTTGCTGATGCGAGATAGGGTGCTGCCCCCTGCTCGTGACGGTTCAAGGAGGTGTGACAGTAGAGGATTAGTGGTATATTGCTGAGGTTGGCTTGATTGGGGTCAGACACTACCAACATGTAGTCTGACAACTGAGTTTGATGGTCACCCTTATCGATAGATGAGATTCGGTGACCAACACATTGCATCTACTAACGGGTGAGATCATGCTCACCCTGGAGGATGTGTACAGGATCTTGTGGTTGCCGATAGTGGGGATGTAGGTATATTTGATCTCCTTAGAGGTGTCTGAGGATTTGATGTTGACAATATTTGGCGAGGGGTTGGTAGATATAAGGTTTCACAGTGCCAACATGAGCTATGGAGAGATGTACTTGGCTTGTCGAGAGGAGACTAGGCTAGTATTGTTGCTGATGGAGGTAGTCTGCTATTTTACACTGCCAGATACAGAGGGTGGGAGATTCCCATGATCATTGATGGGGGTCCTGCATGATATGGTGGTGGACAAAGCCTATTTTTCATGGGTGCCAGCATTCCTAGTGTATCTATACAAGGAGTTATGCTCGTATGGGCGGCTATAGAGGTTTAGCTTATGTTGCACTTTCCTACTTCATTGTTGGGCATATGAGCATATTATGTGTGTGCACCCAGTTGGTATGCTTCGGGATGATGCATTCTAGCTAGGTTTGGTTCAGGTATGTTACAGGTGTTGGGTGTATGTTATTGGAGAGTGTCGAGTGACCAGGGTGACGCATAATGTCACCTACTACAGGTATTTATTAGAGGGGTTTTCTAGCGTGAAAATCATTTAGAGACTGTATGTGGGTTTTCCCTCATACAGACATATGGTTGATGAGTTAGATGGATTACAATTACTTAGATGGATAGAGGGGCGCTATGTAGGAGAGCACAAGATAATACTTGTGGACAAGTTTAGATGGAAGTTTTGGTTGTTTCAAGATATACCGCCACCTTTCCCACAGTGCAGGAGGGATGATGTGGAGAGGCCTTTACCTCTACCATAGCCGATAGTGCCAACAGGGTAAGAGGAGCATGTGAGAGATCAGTGGATTGATGATGCCAGGGTTATAGATAGATACAGACAATGGTGGGCTGCACACTTATGAGCAGTACCACTGAGGCTGTTGGATTTAGCCACCATCACAGTGTAGAGGGATGCCCTATAGGGGTAGGTGGTGACTCTGATTACTTAGTTGGGTATAGTGCAGGGGTAGTTGATAGGCTTAGAGGCACATGTTGTTATTTTGTAGGCACATGTGGCCACTTTACATGCCCAGGTAGTGCAGGGATAGGTATCCACACATGGTGGAGATGGAGATGGGGTACAGGTGGCTGCCCTACAAGCACAAATTACAGGTTTACAGGGTCAGCTGGCCATTGCACAGGCACATGTAGTGAATCTCCAGGCCCAGATACAGGCAGGAGTGGGACAAGGTCCCTTAAGATAGGTACAGGCACACAGATAGGGACATGGTCCCTCTTTATAGGTACCAGCGGGACAGGGTCCCATAAGATAGGTACATGGGCCGAGGTAGATGACACCACCACAGATAGTACTGACAGGCAGGTAGAGAGATGCTTTAGGCAAGGTCTGGTATTATCAGGATATTTTGATGGCCACAAGGATACATTTTTTATCCAATGGGGAGTATAAAGCACAACAGGCCTCAAGTGAAAGGACGAGGTCACGCACCCACAGTGTGGAGAGAAAAGGGTGCCATCGAGCCCCGAGACAGGGTATGGGTGAGGCCACCAGTTCATGAAGGCTAGCCCAAGGTGAGGTACCAATAGAGATTAGACTAGGACTGATGATGGGGGGGGTCAGATGCTAGCTGGATGTCGCACGGGGGTAGAGGAGGAGGAGGAGATAGGTGAGACAGATATGGAGGATATCCAACAGGGTGATATCTAATAGCCATATGTACCTCCTGTTTTGTATAGCTATTTATTTTTGATATATACCAGCCTTCTTGCCAAAGAGAGTGAGGATGTACATGAGATTTTTGAGATTTTGATGATATACCGGCTTACGTGCCGAAGATGGTGAGGATGTATCTGAGCAATTTGAGATGATTGTGATTATTATTGGGATATATGTTCACATGTATTTTTATACAGACTTTCTGATTTATAGATGATGGTGTTTATAGTATGAATGGTGTACATGTGTTAATTTTCATTGTTATATATATATATATATATATATATATATAGGTGGAAATCAAGTGGATTAGGCATGATAGAGTCAAGGTCATGTAGGCATGGTGGAGTCAGGTCGGTTTAGGCATGATGGAGTTAGGTCATAGGTATGGATTGAGTCAGGTTGACTTAGGCATGGATAGAGTCAGGTTGACTTAGGCATGATTGAGTTTAGGTTGGTTTAGGAATGGTTGAGTTTAGGTTGGTTTAGGTATGATTTGGTTTAGGCTGGTTTAGGCATGATTGAGTTTAGGTTGGTTTAGGTATGGTTGAGTTTCCAATTCATTAATTTGTGTAATTAATGATGATGTGGATCGTGTTAAGATGTTTTGTAGGAAAATGTATGATAATGGTAAAGAAATGGTAGACAAGATGAAATGAATGTATGAGTGATGATGGTAAAGATGTTAAGCAATTGTTGTTTTTGTCGTTTAATTTCCAATGATTGATTTAAAAGAAAACTAACTAGGGTAGAATGTGAACAGGAAAGGGGCAGAGGGAATTGGTTAGGGTAGAGAGTGGCTGAGCTAACCTCCAAGGGCCCCATGCCCTCAGAGTGCTGCCTACATAGTCCCGACGAAAAGGGACCTCAGGCCAATGTAGTTCTCCCATAAGCTAGGGAAGATTAGGGTGAAATAGTAGAATGGTCTGATAGGTGCTAGGCATGGGTGATGTAGGTCATAGGCATGATTGAGTTTAGGTTGTAGGCATGGTTGAGTGATTTTTAAATACATGTGTCGAGGATCTGGTCCTATATAGGATAATCAATAAGTAATGAGGAAGGTGAATGGTAAGAGGTGGTAAAAGAGCTACTTAATTGATAAGAACCCTAATGAGTCTGCCATAACCTAGATGGGCATATGAACTTAAGACCCTACAGACCTTACATAATGGATTATTATAAGGGTGAAGAAAAGTCACATGATCACGAAATGTCACATTTGCAGCAAGTCCCTTGAGTAACGAGGAATTTAGGTGAAAAAGGCAAGGAGGTGAGAATGGGAGGTTTAGCATAACTTAGTGTATGACGACATGTATTTCGGAACAAGAAACCCAGAATCCAAAATAGGCAAGTCCATGAAGAAAATTTCATCTTTGTCTTTTTTATTTTTAGACTGATCGATGTGGGAATTCTATATGGGATGGGTATATTATCTCCTTGAGGTCTTTGTGAAGCTGATCAATGCGGGAAGCTTCTGAATAGTTATTATATTTTTGTAATGACTGTATATAGTTGTCCTTCAAGGGAGCAGTCTATTGATAGTGGTAGAATATAAAGAAGAGATGTCCCTTTTGAGGGAGTCATCTTTTGCTGGAAGTTTGACTCAAGGAGTTGTATCCCTTTTTGTTTTTAGAGATGTTTAAGTCATGGACAAGACTATAGAGGATGATTAGGTTCTTGTTTTAGAAGACAAGATCATAGTACACAAAGATTAACTACAAAATAGGTGGTTTTGAGTGATGAATGACCATGGGATTCCATCTTGAAGAAGATGAAAAGTATCCATGAGAATCATGCTATGAGCAGAACCGTGGTACTCATATTGAAGACAAGGCTAAAAGGTGATGGGTAATCACATGATTCTTGTTTAGTCGTGGATCCTCAAAATGGGTAATTATGGAAGGTGAAAAATGCTCAAGGGATGAGCAATCAATTGATAAAAAGTGATATAGGACTTGATATCAACAATAAAATGGTCTAAGTTGCAAGGAATTAAGGGGCTTTGGTTCGGGTTTACCTTCGAGTGAAGACACAAGATAAGCACCTGATCCATAGGCATGGGTAACGATATAGGGTCCAAGCCAATTAGGAGAAAATTTTCCCCGTTTACTTTTCTCCTCTTTGGTTACATGTTGATTTTCCTTTAGGACGAGGTCACTGACCTGAAAGGTTCATTTGTGAACACATTTTTCATAGGCATGTTTGATACATTTTTGGTAGATTTGGAGATGGTCAAGAGCATTGAGACGACATTCATCTAATAATTCAAGTTGCGCCAAATTATCCTAGTGAAAGTCATCATTGTTGAGCATGTCTTGTAGTGAGATGCAGAGGGATGGAATCTAGACTTTGAGAGGTAAGACAACCTCAGTACTATAGACCAAAGAAAAGGGGGTGGCAGTAGTTGAAGTGCGAATACTAGTGCGATAATCCCACAAGGTGAAAGGAATGTGCATGTATGCCAATCTTTCCAGTATCGTTAAATACCTTCATAAGAATTTTGTTCAAGGTTTTATTGGTTGATTCGGCTTGACCATTGGTTTACGGGTAATAAGGTGATGAGAAACTGAGTTAGATGCTGAAAGCATCGCATAGTTTGCATAGGGTTTTATTTTTGAATTGTTTTTTGTTATCCATGATAAGGCGGTGAGGGACACCAAAGTAATAGATGATGTGATGGTTGATGAATTCACATATTTTCTCAGCTTTGGTGGAAATGAGGGGAATGGATTCTACCCATTTAGTGTAATATTCAGTAGCGGTTATGATCCATTGGTGGCATTGTGAAGAATGGGGGTTGATCTCACCAAAAAGATCCAAACCCCATTGAGAAAAAGGCCAAAGGTCTCACGTGACCTGTAAGGCATGACTAGGGGTGTGATGGAGATTAGCATGTTGCTGGCATTTTATGCAGCATTTGACATAATCACAACAGTCACACTTTAGGGTTGGCCAGTAATAGCCTAGGTGAAGAATGCATTTTGCGACAGCGAGACCACTAAAGTGACCTCCACAAATTCCATCGTGGACTTCCTTAATGGTGTAAGGAATTTTAGAACTTGTAAGGCATCGTAAGAGAATGTTGTCGAAACCACGTTTGTAAAGAAGACCACCCATGATGACATAACGGGAGACACTTTTAAGAAAGGCACATTGTCCATTACAAGTGAGATCGGTGGGTAAAATGGAAAGAGAAAGATAGTTTGGATATTACTTATACCAAAGATCACTTGGGTCAGGAGCAGCAGTTCCGATAGAGTAGAATTCATGAGGCAAATAAGAGGGTGATTGTAGTCTTTGTATGGTGACAAATATTTTAGAGTCAGTGGGTGAAGCAGGTATCTGAGAAGCCAAGAAGGCCATGGTATCTGCAAATTTATTGGTAGAACGTGGGGTGGTTTGAAGTGTGTAATGGTCGAAGGTGGTCAAAAGTATGTCCACGTGATGCTTATACTTTTGAAGTATCTCATTATGACACTGGTATATACCATTGACTTGGTTTATGACCAACTGAGAATCACCAAAGATGTTGATTGACTTAACATCTAAGGCATAAGTAGCCTAGAGACCCAATACGAGTGCTTTGTATTCAACAATATTGTTTGTACAATCAAAATCAAGTTTGAAAGACAAAGGCATAGGTTCACCATCAAGTGGAATGAGGATAACACCAGCCCCACCCCCACATTGACACTTGGAGCCATCAAAGAAGAGTGTCATTTGGTAAGCGGGTTCATCTAGGGAAAGGGTAGCAATAGACTCATTTAGAAATTCGAAGTTAGAGGGTTGATCCCTAGAAATAGGTGTGTCAGCCAATTGGTTGGTCATAGTTTGTCCCTTGATGGAATTTTGATGGATGAATTTGAGGTCGAGGTCGGCCAGAAGCATAATCCAGCATGTGACACACTGATTTTGATAAGGTTTGGCATACATTTAGTGTAATGGGTTAGTATTAGTAATGAAAAAGGTTTTGTGGTTGAGTAGGTAATGGCGGAGTTTGGTGGAAATGAAAACTAAGGCTAGGCAAATTTTTTCGGTGTGGGTATATCTAGTTTCGTAGTCAAGAAGGGTATGACTTATGTAATAAACCGCTTGCTCTCAGTGTTGGTTGTTGTGATGAGCAAGCATGACACCTAGAGAATGGTCAGTGGTGGAAATATATAGGTAGAAGGGCTGGTCATCCTTAGGAGGAATGAGCACTGGTGGTTGAAGGAGGTATTGTTGTTTCCCAGGCTTCGAAGGCTTTATGGAATTCATCATTGCATTTGAATGAAACATCTTTCCTGAGAAGATGATGAAATGGTTGACTAGGTCAGGAATACCTGTTGAAAAATGAGATAAAACGTACCATATGAAAGATCAGATCGACTGCGAAGAACTTTCCTTTTAGGGACTACCTGCAAGTTGAATACAAGATTAGATTTTGGCAGACAATTTCAATGAGGATAGCCTTACTTTAGGAAATATCAAACTTCCTATTTGAAGGTGGTCAAATAAAATTAACACTAGGATTTTCAAAGAAAGTATTGCAAACTGCACGATTTTGGTACCTGAATTACAAAGCAATATTTGAGAGGCTAAACTATGACTAATAAGAATGGTTAGGTGTTTAGGTTCAATATATTCAGGATTGAGTTACAGATAATCCAGACTGGACCTCCAGGTATGCGATGCATGATGTCATGAGGAAGGTTTTGGGGTATAAGTCATGTGACCGATGCCGATCATGTAGCACCGACATGCGGTTAGAGAACCATTACCGGTAGGGCATGACTTGACACCGGTAGGGTCAGTAAAGGTGCTCCTGGATAGGGGTGATGACAGGGTGATCTTGTGTTGATTAAGACTTGGATGGCTGAGGGGAATCCATGAGCGAAAATTTCATGTGCAGGGAAGATCAACTAGTTGTCAATAAAATGGTCTTTGGTACATGTAGTACAAGGATGTATGGATGAAGGTGTAAGTGCAGGGTGTAGGTAGGTGTTAGATCTAAGAATGAGCTTATAATGGGTACAATCAATCCGCAGGCTCAAGAAATGGTGACTTCTTTGAAACATACAAGACACTACTTACTCGTTCTTGATGAAGATGCAGGTTCCAGGACTGTGATGACATGTAAGGCATTAGGCTCAAGTAGGATGATCTGACAATCCAATATGAGCTATCTCCTCTTCCAAGTATATGCATAGGATGAGTGTCACTGGGCTCTGGTTATTCAGTTGCAGTCTTGGGCTTGATGTCCTTCTCTGCAAACTCTTCTTGTTTCTTCACTTGTCTCTGTTCAGCCAAGCAAATCTAGATCCTTTCAATGATTTCTCCTCCTGTCCCTTAAATGAAAATCTGATCCCTTTTTTTTGGTTGGGAGCGGTCATTTATAGGGAACCGATGGCGGTTACGCAACCGACGGCGGTTGAGTAGGAACCAAAGTATTGGTCACAAAGCGGGCTATTTTTGGTAAAATAGCCAGCAAGGTTCCATTGGGATTTTTCCCGAGGGATTAGTTGCGGGCTTGGTCAAGTCATTATGAGGTTGAGAGAAGTTTTAGGTGCGGGTGAGGAGTAATTAGTCAGGGTGTGGATGTGGACCAAGTTATAGGTCTTAATTTAGTGTTAATTTAGGGTTCAAGACTAGGTCATGATGAGGTGGTAAATGAGGTGGCAGGTATGGCGATGTGGAGATTAATTATAAGGTAATTAATAACCTAAGGTATAAGGTTTAGGTCATCGAGGTTAGGTTGTGAAATGAGATGAGGGGCACATGGGGTCGTAAGCACAAATTTGGTGTCTACAATTGTTTCAAGGCTTTAAAGGCTTTATGGCATTCATCATCCCATTTGAATGAAACGTCTTTCTTGAGAATATGTTGGAATGGTTGACAATGGTTGGAAAGCTGAGAGATAAAATGATGAATTGATTATAACTTTCCCTGTAGGTTGTGAAGTTGATGTAGATTAGTGGGTGGCGGTATTTCAAGGATAGCCTTGAATTTAGTAGGATCGACTTCTATGCCACATAAAGAAACGATGAAACCTAGGAGTTTCCCGGAAAGTACAATAAAGAAACACTTTTTTAGTTGAAGGAAAACATAATATTTGCTGAGGTGGTTAAAGATAACTTTAAGAATGGGAAAGTATTTGATTCAATGCTTGGATTTGGAAAGAAGATCATCTACATAATCCTCCAATATGCAATGCATGATGTCATGGAAGATGTAAGTCATGGCTCGTTGATGTGTAGCACCAGATTTTTTTAGGCCGAAGAGCATGACTCGATAGCAGAAATTCCCCCAAGGGGTGATGAAGGCAGTCTTGTGCTATTCCTTGGAGCTAGTAATATTTAATTATAGCCTGAGAAACCATCCATGAGTGATAACATTTCATGGCCAGTAGTGAGATCAACTAATTGGTCAATGCCTGGTAGTGGGAAATCATCTTTGGGACATGAAAGGTTGAGGTCATGGAAATCCATGTAAATGTAGAATCCCCCTATCGCTTTCATGAAAAGGATGATGTTAGAAATCCATTGGGGATAATCAATGGGTAGAATGAAGGAAACCGAGAGAAGGCACTGAAGCTCTTCTTTGACCAGAAGAGCAATGCGAGGATGCATTTTCCACAAATTTTGTTTGATGGGTTTGGCATCAGGAATGGTTACGATATTGTGAACCATGATTTTTGGGTCAATACTATTGGCATAGGACCAAGAAAATGTGTTGCTATGGTCCCAGAAGGAAAGAGGTGAAGGATTTCTATTTAGTAGCATCTAAGGATTGGCCGATCTTTAGAATGTGTGGGTCATCTTGAGTATTAATGTTGATTTTGATGGTCGATTTGTTCAACATGGTTTGTGTCTCAGAGGGTAATGACTGGTGAATATAAGATTCTTTTGCACCAAGGTAGGTGAGGATGGACTCATTATCCTGACATTGAACAATGTTAATTGAAGGCATATCATCATTGATCATGTTAGGATACAGGAATGGGAGAGAAGAGGGAGCTCACCATCACATTGATAGGTCAGCGGTCCCAGGGAAATGGTGTTTATGAAAAAAAAAGTTAGGAGGTATAGATTCAGGATCTATGGACTCCATGGGTGAGGATGGTAATGTGGGTGAATGAGAGGGGGAATATTTCTCATCCTGGATAAGGTCGATGTGAACCTTCTTAGAGGATGGAGCATCAAAACCAATGCCACTATGGTCATTGTGTTTACGAGAGGTACAAGAGATGACAGTGTGGTAACCTTGTTCATAAAAATAAAGCCAAATCCTTTCCACATGCACCAGTGGAGGAAAGTGTGAGCGAAATGACAGTTAGTGAGGGAGTGTAGGTTAGATGAAAATGGTTGGGTTTGGGATGGAGGTTCGGGTTTATAGGTGGCCATATCAAGTCCCCCATATGTTAGATTGGTGCGAAGGTGGGGAGGGCCATAAGGGAAAATGTCACTGATGCGAATGTCATAACTGGGGTGTTGACACAGATTCCCATACTCTTGTGGGGTGAGGAAGGTATCGATATTGTATAGGTGGTATTCCCCCAGAGTGAGGCATTGAAAAAAACCTTCTAAGGGATCAGTAGTTGGTATGTGTGTAGTGGGTATAGATGGCTCGCTAGGTGAAGGGGAAATAGGGGCTCTAGTGGTATAAGCTACTACTGCAATAGGGATACAGAGGTTAGATGCCACAAAAGTAGTGGAAATTTTGGTGGATAGGCTCGTGGGTGGAGGTGAAGTGGTTGTGGTGGCAGATGCCTTGACTAGTACAAGCACATCATTGGGTTGATATAGCATGTTATAGGTCTTGAAAGGTGAGGGGTCGGTAGGGATGGTGTAATTATGTCCCTCATGTTCAAATTTGAGGCATTGATGTAATGTCGAAGGGACATAACCCATAACATGGATCCAAGGTCGCCAAACAACAAGTTGTACTGGAACTCCCCTTCTAGGACATAGAAAAGTTTCGGGACGGTGCGGGGACCTACGCAGACATGGAGAACAACAATACCTAGTGTAGAGGTCATGGCGTCATTGAAGGAACACAACATAACAAGGTTACCATGCATGCAATTGGTAGGTATTTGCATTTGGTCATATGCATGGGAGGAGATGATGTTAATGCTAGCACCACCATCGATCATAACGCGTCGTATGTGTATATTATCGATAAAGATAGAGATGAAAAGAGTGGGGTCGGGGTCATCAAACTGGAAGGGAGAAATCTCTTCATCTGCAAAGCTGAGGGCGGCCACTTGGCGAGTGGGTGGAGGTGTAGAGGAAGGTGAAGACCTAGTGAGAGAGGCTACGTGGTGAGGGGTAATGATGGAGGCTACAGGTGTGGGGTCATTTGGTAAGACTTCGATAGATTAAAGGACCTCCATGAGGGCTTGATGATGTGACTCTGAGGTTTGGATGAGGTCATATAAAGAAATTTTGAGGGGGGATTGGTGTAGTTGTTTTAGCATTGTGTGATGTGTGACCCCGTCAGAAATGGGATATGCAGGACCTCGAATGATGACTTTGGGTGTGGGTGCGGATGGTATATTGGGTACAGGGTTGGTTGATGGGCCACTTGCTTTCTCCTTGCCCTTGTCTTTTTGAGCATGGGTGGCAATGTTGATCATGTTAATCTAAGGGGAGGTGGATGAAGAGGGTGTGTCATGGAAGGTATAGTGGAAAGAGGGACAAAACCCTAGTGGTGGATACGAGCCTTGTGAGATGAGTAGGGTGCATTGGCATTTGGGTGGTGGTTTGGCCAACTCTCTTATGTGAACCATGTTAATTTCAAATCTTGGGGATGGATCAAAGAGTTGTGGGGGTGGAGATCTTGGTCGCTGAGTAGGTAATGGGAGAAGATCTGTGGAAATTGGTGAAGGTGAAATGGGGTCCTCATCAAGAAGATCATCATCGTCAAATTTTTCTTCAGGAGGACACAATTAGACAAGAGTGGTTTTTAAAGCCTTATAGTTCTCTACATCATGTCCTGACACATGATGGTAGGTGCAAATTTTGGTTTTTTCAAACCCTTTTGGTTTGGGTTTGAGTGGGTCATAAGGTCTAAGAGGTGGTAATGTGATGACAGAAGTTTCGAGGAGATTGGTTAGGATTTTTGCGTAGGACCCTGCTAATGGATCACAATGGGAGGTGAATGTGGGTTTGGGTATAGGTGCGGTTGACTGATGTGGAGGAAGAGTATTTACAAGAGGGGGAGTAGGTTGGGCTACTAGTTTGGTGTGTGGTGTGGTCTTAGGTGTTGGTCGTATCTACTTGGGTAGGGGCATGGTAGAAGAACTGGCAATGGAAGGTTTGGTTGGTTTAACTACCTTATTGGAGGGTAGCGGATTTTTAGCTTTAGGTTGCATCTTTTTGGGTAAAGGTGATATGGGCGTATGAGATGTGGAGGGAAAAGTTGATGGTGGGAGGGGCTAGGTTACCCACGGGGGTAATCGAGGTGCTGTGGAGGTAGGTGGTGTAGGTTGGGCAGGAGGCATGAGTGAAAGAGAAGAAAATGTCATGGGTAGTGAAGAAGTTATGGATGGTAGTGGTGGTATGGGTGGTAAGAAGGTTACAGGTGAGGGTGGAAGTTGTGTGGGTCGCTTGGGTATATTAGAGACCTGTGATGAGGAAATGGGCTGCTTGGTTCTTGGTTTGCCTGTGGATGGGGGTTGCTTGGCTAGGGTCGAGGGGTGAGGTCCTAGGATGGATGGAAGGGGTGAAGGTGATAAGGGCATGGTTGGTGAGGTTGGGTATGAGATCTAGGAGATTGGATCTTCTTTTTAGGGGCCGGTTAAGTTTAGTGTTAGTTTTGGAAGATGTAGCTAAATCTAATTTGATGGGTGGGTGAGTAAGGCTAGCTGTTGGTATGACCCCTAAGGTAGTGATAGGTTTAGGTAAGGGAGATGATATAGGTGAGGGTAGGTGTTTGGGTGTAGATGTATGTTGGGTTATGGGTAGAGGTGTGAGTTGGGCCAGGGGTGGTGACATGGAAGGTGTTGCAATAGTCATGATTTTGTTTGGTTTGGTTTCCCAAAACACTTTTGGATAGATAGTGGAGATGTCAGTGAGGGACAACTACATTTGTGTTGAAACATGAAGTAGAAGGCATCCCCAAAGTAAGGCTCTACTAACATAGTCCAGGCATATCAGCCAAGCGTGAGAATGGTACTGTTGTAGGTGGGGCTGACGTGGATCGAGTGGAAATCCCCGTAAAATGTGTTTGAGATACAGGGAAATGGCTAGCCTCAGACTCTATGGTCAAGAGAGCCAAAATAAGATCAATAGGATCTTGAAGGTCTAATGGTGAATGGTCATCGACATGAGGTTGTACTTCGATATTATCCTCCATGGGTAGAGGAGAGGATGGGCTAGCCGAAGTGGTCTCTCCTTGTGTTTGTGTAGGCAGTGGACTTGCATCTTCTATGAGTAGGAGAAGTGTCACTGACAACTTGCTCATAATTTTGAGGGGGTCAAAGGTGGTGTGCTGATTATAGGCTCTTCCATGGGTGAAGAAGAAAATGAAGGGGGTTGTCTCTGTGGGTGGAGGAGTAGATGAAATAGATTCTGGTGTAGGTAGGGGAGCGCAGGGCTAAGATTTCATCTATGGAAGGAACATGAGGCAATTGGGAAGAAACTAGCATGTCATTGAAAATAGCGTGGACCTCGCAAACATTGCTATCATTATTTGAGGTGTTGGCTTGGTTGGAAGATGGGGCATGATTAGGGAATGGCTTCTTGAAGATGTGTAGGTTTTGGTTAGCGGGTACATTCGTGCTATCTAAGACTAGATCTTTGTTGTCTATCATTTCTTGGGCAATATTCTTGAAGGTGATGTAGTTATTTTCGCTATGACCTTTGACACGATGATAGTTACAAAAGTCATGTTCCTTATACCATGAGGGCATGGGTCACTCAGGGTCAAAAACCGGTATGTGGTTTTATAGGTGGAAGGGTAATGGCACCAGCCTTAACAAGATTTTCCAAAATGGAAGAATAAGATTCTCTTATGGAAGTGTACTTTCATTGTTCTCATCTAAACTGGAAAGCTTGGACAGAAGAGAGATTAGAAGGGGGTTTGGCTGGGTTTGATTGATGAGGGGGACCAACCTTGAGAACTACAGACATTAGAAGAACCCTTTGGGCTTTGAATAGTTGTTTTGGGGTTTTAAAGACGAAGAAGCATCATTTGATTTGAATGTGATGTTCTTGTTTAGAAGTTGAATCTTCTTTTCTTCGATAGCACAAATTTCCAAATTTTGTGCCATGGTGAATGCCTCATCAAAAGTGTAAAAAGGTTGCACCTGTAAGGTTGGTGAGATGTGTCTAGCACATGTCTGAGTAAATAGTTCTATAAGTTCGGTTTGAGGCAATTGGAATGTGAGCTGGTTAATGAGGTTGCGCCAGTGAGTGACAAAGTTAGCGATAGACTCATCGTCATACTGTCGTGTGGAATAAAGATCAGTCATGGTAACCTTCTTAACAATGTTGATGGAGAAGTGATCTAGGAAGGCTTGGGCTACTTGATTGAATGAGTAAATGGAGTGTCTTGGTAGTCCACTGTACCAGTCCAATGCAGGTCCTATTAGGGACATTGGGAAAGTCCTCAAAAGTAAAGCGTCATCGTGGGAAATTAGGTAACACCCATGTTTAAAGGACCGTAAATTTTGTTGCAGATCTTCTTTGCTATTGAATTAGTTGAATTTTGGAATCTCCTAATGTATGGGGTATGATTGAATGGGAATGAACGGATGAATAAGATCATTATAAATTTCATTATAGGTGAGGGAATTACGCGAGCTAGAAACCGATGCTTCTAGTGTCTGCATCTTTTCCATCATCAACTTGATGAGGTCATTGGTAGGTTGTGATGGAGGGACACCTCCTATGGCATAAGGGGGTGGATATTGAACCTGATAGGGAGGTTGAGAATAAGGAACTGACATAGAAGGCACATATCCAGAATGGGTGACAGACGAGATAGGGGGTTGTTGATAGTAGGTGTATGTAGGTGGGATGGTCATCGTGACTCTGGTAGTGATTGGGGGCAATGTTTGTGGGATGGAGAGGATGAGATTCTGGAATGGAGTAGGGGTCACCAACACCATAGAGGTTGTGTTGCAATGGGTATTTGTGAGACAATGGGTGTGGAATATGCTATGGTCTGGGTGGTCGATGAGGGGACAACAGATATGAAAGGCATAAGTGAAACTGTAGACACAACGGTCATGGCGGGTATGGGGCCTAGCTACAAAACTACTGGGGATGAAGCAGGTGAGGGTAACATGCCGCATTATTAGGGGCTGATGTAGTAACAAGGAATAAGGGTAGGAGATATGGATACATGCATGTTGTATATCAAATAACCTAAGGAGTCTCAGGTGGAAGAATGGGAAAGGTAGAACTGTAAGGCCATGATATTCTGATTAAGGATTCGTGAAAACTCTTCGTCGCCTGTAGGAATGGTGGTAGGTAAGGTTGGATCCATGGGTGACATGATAGAAGGTGGTGAGGGACTAGGTGGGAGTGGTTGACGACTAGCATGGAATATGAGGGTGTTAGTCTGGCTGCGAGTCAGCACCATGTGAACAAGTGCTGACCTGGTAAGATTGTATTCTGTAGATGACACAGAAAATAGTAGAAACAAAGAATAATGGGGTCTGGGAGGTGAATCTGGTCAATGTATAGATTTTGAAAATCAAACACAGGAAACTGACGATGGTCAGGTTGACCGGTGACAGTTGAGGGAAAATCAATGATAGTCAGGTTGACCGTTGATGGTTGAGGTAACACTGATGATAGTTTCTGAAACTGATACCGGTCACTATGGAAGAAACCAGTCTTAAAGAATGAAATAATAATGTTGGATGTGTACTTGTGAAAATTATGTATGACAGTAAGTATCAACAGTGGAAAAATATGATGATGCCATAAGGGCCAGAAACATAACATAAATAATGATGAAAGATATTCTAGATAAAGTAAATAGAAAGCCAGAAGCCGACATCGGTTATGGTTTAACCGATGATGTTCAGATGTGAACTAGCGACAGTCGCTGGACCAATGTTGGTGACTGTGAAATTAGAAAGAAATGAAGAAAATTGGGTTTTTTGAATTAAATTAAGTGAAGAATCAAACTCAGAAACCTAAGAATGAGGAGATGGGGCCCTGACACACTCAGAAAAAGTCAGAATACTCCAACTATGATGGTGGAGTGTGCAAGGAAGAATAAAAATGGAGAGTCGTAGTCTCACACCTCAAAACACAAGTCAAGAAGAATGCTAAGAAAAAGCATGATCCTAACAGTGATTTTCTTATGTTTGTTTAGATTATGCTATTTAGGACTGACTGTGTGTATTAGAACATAATTTTTGGTTAGGAAGGCGTCCTACAAAGAAGGATATCTAAAAGGAGAGGTTTCAAGTATGTTATGGCGGGGTGGGCTGTCCTATGAGATGATGACTCAACAAAGGCAACGATCTGGGGAATACCTGCCAACCGGATCATGTGATCAGTGACATATGTTCCTGGGTAAGATGTTGTTTAAGAAAGATGTGTATATTTTGATTTCGTGCAAGTTTGGTAAGACATACAGAGATAGAAAAATGTGCTTTCTATGATTCTTTGTGTCAACCATCAGCTGGGCATGAATTCCAACATATAGGTTTCCCTCAGTTTTAATGTGAGCTAATAATGCAATAAATCAGAATGCAATGTAAGTGTTTTAAACCAAAATCAAAGTGTGATATTTGATGTAGCAAGTGATGAACAAGAAGACGGATGCTCTTTCACTAATGCAATGCAAAAGAAATGAAGATGTGTTCTTTTTAAAGCACCAAAAATACAATTATTTTTAGACAATAGAAAGAAGGAGACTGATTCCAAAGAAGAAAATTAATGTGTAAGCTTTTTGAAGTTAAAAAAACACACAAATTTCACCTAGGAATGAATAAATGCAAGAGAACCCCTGATGGGTCCCAACGGGCGTGCCAAAATGTTTCACCATTTTCTTTACCTTTTCGAAATGATAAAACAAATAAGGGTAAGAAACAAGGAGGAATACCTATTACATGATGGTCGATTGATGGTTATTGCACGTGTTCTGACTTCTTGATCCATAGCTGAATGTGAGAGCTTCTTTTTGGCTAGGAGAAACTACCTGTAATAGAAAACAAGACCACAAGAGGATCATGAAATGATAAATGACAGTTGACTACCTAGCGTAAGCTAGTTCTAGGAAGTGTGATACTCCATAGATGGTTGTCAATCCACTGTTTAAAACAAATTAATGTGAGAAACAAGTAAATTCCTACTGTAGTTAATATGATTTAGGTATTTCATTCAAGTATAGTAAGAAAATTTGATCACAATAGGCTAGGCTATAGTTGGATTTGAGAGATGAGGTGTCTGTCAAGGTATTGTGTTGGTGCCCATTTTGATCCTCTGCCATTTTGCCATGTTTCCCCTTTGCTATTTGTGCTTTGAAACACTTTTTCCTCATGAAATCGATGATGTGAAGTTATAGCTCCATTCTTGTGCATTGGATTGTTTGCAAACTCATTACATTGCCCTAATTTTTCCCGTTAAAATGCATCTACCAATTTTCCCATGTTTTCCTGGCCTTTGGAGCTCAAAATTGTTTGTTTTATAATTATTTTCCCTTAAAAATTCCTTGCCATGGTTGTAAATTTCTTTGAATCACTTTCCATTTGTTCTTTGATCGAAATTTTTTTCACCCACGAAGGAAAAATTGATTTTGGGCATCCCTGGCATTTTCTGTGTTTTGACAGTCAAACGGTTGTCATTTTCCCATCAAATTCATCTTTGGCATTATAGGGCATCACTGGAAATTTCTATGTTTTTTGACGGTCATACGAGCGTCCTTTTCCCATCAAATTTTAGCTCAAAATCTTCTCCTACGTGGCCGTTTGTGATTAGACAAGGTTCAACGGGTCTGCTCGAAAAACTTAACATTTTTTGTGTTTTGGAAAAAAGTGCAAGCTACCCCCACAGCTCTGCAGGCCCCAGAGGTGGACACGTGTCATGATTTCATCAAAAGTGGGATGGAAGGCTGGCGAAGGACTTAGAAAATTTTGCTTTTTGGCGAAAGGGAGAAAAAGTTGTGAAAAAGGCTGCAGGTTTGTCGGGCCAATTAGGAGAGGACATGTGGCAGGATCCAGGTAGAGTGGAACAACAGACATCCAGGAGAGTTTGAGATTTTTAACCTTTTTCCTAAAAAGGGTTAAAGTCTTAAAATAAGGTGTGACCTCGATAAGGAAGAAAATTAAAGGTTTGCATGGGTTGATGAGCCCCCGGAGGAAAAAAGGTAATGTTGCCTTTTTAGCAAAAATGAGTTAAAGTGGTAATTTGAAGCATGGTTCTGCAATGAATCAAAGGGAGACACATGTCAAAAGAAATGGCAGAGGGGAGTGCGGGCCACTGGTGAGTTTTGAATTTTTTTGAAATTTTGTGAAGGAAGTATGAAGCAAAAAAGGGAGTTATGGCCCCGCAGCGAATCAATGATCACCACATGTCAGGGACAGAAGCAGAGGTGCGGGTCCATGGGGATGATTGTGAAAAATTTCCTTTTTTCTAAAAAGGTAGAAATGTGAAGAATCAAGCCACGATTCCGATGGGACCCACATTGGGACATGTGTCAAGCTCATTTTCAAAGGGCGGAGGGGTGGAGAAAAATGTTAAATTTTTACATTTTTTCAAAAAGTGTTAAAATGTCAAAAATGATCCCAAGCCCATTTCTAATCACATTGTGACACATGGAGGGCTCAGATTGAAGGGAGAAAGGAAAATTGATGGTAATTGTGCATTTTTCAGTTTGGCCGCCATTTGAACTCCAGGAAGCTTGGAGATGCGATTTTTGCATCAATTTTCACCAAATTTTTGGTGAATTCATGTCATTTTGGCCTTCAAGGATCAATGGAATCAATTTGAAAATAAAATTTGTAGATCTGAGGTACTTTTGAAATGAAACTTTGTTTGGTATTGAGTAAAAATTTAAAACATCAGATCCAAAATTTACAGAGGCAAATTTGGAAAGTGTAAAGGTGAAATGATGAAAGAGGAGCATGCTGCATGAAAGAAGGAGGAAAAATGTGCTCCTATTTGAAACTATGATGCAAAAATCCTCAATGATTCACCAATTTTTGAAACACCTGGCAACTTTTTTTGTAAATATGTTAAACGTCCCTATCTGCGAATCATGATGGAATTTTGTAACAAACTTGATGCTTGGCATATTCTTTTCTTGGGAAAGAAGGCTTGGAAGTAAACAAATGTCATATAATGCATGTTTTTTGACATGCAAAATGTCAGGAAATTGAAAATCATGAGAAATTTTTGAGAGAATCTCATCTTCTGAGAAACCCTCCAAAAAACCTGGTTAATGTCTTCTGTGTTAGATCTTCATTCATGTTGAGTTGGTTACAAGTGTATAGCCATCACATAGCTCTGAGATTGTTCCTGAAACTCTCCCCTGCTAATGCATCTAACAAGCTTTTGAATTAATCTATATTATTTTGGGCAATATGATGTCTGTTATCATGTTTAAATGTATGCAAACAATTTTCCTTGTTCTTGTTGCAATCTTGCATTGAAACCTTTAGGAGTCATAGAGAACTCATCCTTATTGATAGTTTAGTGGCATTTGCAATTTCATTTGTCAGAAGAGCTTTCATATGACATTGAAAATAAGTAGTTTAAAATCACTTCACCTTCATTTGTTGACAGAGATTGCTTGTAAGCCTTTGGGGGTACCTTAGTCATGATTTGATAAGAGATTTTGATGTTTAATTGAGTCTTTTAACTCAATATTTTGTGTTGGGGTCTCAAATATTGTGTGAAGAGTGAAAACCTGGGCCTCCATTTGTGTATGTCTCCTAGTTGAAAGAACATCCTGACTATTTTGAAGCATTTTATTTGAGAGTTCTTCAAATGTTGTAGAGGTTTTCAAAGATCTAGCATAGTCAAGTTTGTCTTGTCAATATCCCACCAAAAATCACTCTAAACAACTAATCCTACCCCATACTACTCTTATTTTGACCTGTATACCCAAAAAAGATCAAAATCCATTTGCTAAAGTGTGTAGAATAGATTACGATTTCAAAATGTCTTCAGTAACCCTTGGCTTTCATTGAAATTATCTCCATAATCTGGAAGTGATAACTTGTGAAAGTTAGATTTGGAGTGTTGATCATATTTTCCCAAGGTCCCTTCATACTATTTGCACAAATTGAGGGATATCTTCATCTCCTTCACCATTTGAGGGTTACAAAATAGGTCCTCTTACCTTGGTTGAAAGACACAACCTAAAACAGTTAGGACAAGATCAAGTCCTATTTGAGTGCTATCCATCTCTTCACAAATCTAAGTGCCAATTAGATCACATCCCCGACTACAAAATGACATACATCATGATCTATCTATCTTTAAGCTTCATGCCATATCTTTGATGCTACTCAGACTGAAAATGACATACATCGGCTCCTGCTCGGGGATGGGCACTCCCAGTGAGTGTCACAAGAACAAAAGTAGACCAAGTGCCAAAATAATCCATTGGGAAAATAGAGTCATGAGCCAAAGCCACCAAAAAACCAGCTGAGAAACTGACAAAAATGGCTGCCACACACCAAGGCAAACCACGAACTAACAAAACACCAAAAATAGAGCAAAAGCCAAACATTATACACTGTATAAGTTGGTAAGCAAACCTTGATTCAAAGAAAACAAATCAGGGGGAAACCCCAAATGTCCTCCATGCTGGATATGACCATGCTAAGAGGTTCTGATATGTTTTTAGCAATTGGAAATATACCTCTTTTTCTTCTTTGTTTGATTTGTAAAACATCCAGTTTCTTTGAAGCTCCTCCACTGTGTTTAAGTCAAACCTTTTAACATTTTTCAAGGCTGAATCATGGACCAAATCTCCAGAAAAAACAACGTACTTAGGAGATATGTTTTCAACAACTTCATACTCCCTAAAATCCACAAAACTCACAAAGTGATCAGTACTAGCATCTTCTTGCAAAACTTCATAAGATGCATTGTTTGGGTCTTTAATAAGGTACATCATCTTTTTCTCTCCATATAACTTTACTAAGTTTCCTTCAATGGGGATAGTGGCATAAGACATGTGCATTTAGACACTCCCACCAATAACTACAGCCCATTTCCTTGATAATAACATACCACATTTGGCAGGGCAATCAACAATCATGACATACTACATGGTAGTCCAAAAATGTGAAGTATACAAAGGATCGTGGTCACAAATGATTTTCTGTGGAATCCTGTGCAACCTAACAATCTCATCGAAATATACTCGTGCCACTACTCTAGTGGTATAAGTGGTCTTCACCAGAGAAAAGTGAGCCACTTTTTTCAATTTATCAGCCGTGACCATGATGGCATCATGGTGATATCTCGACATCGGTAGCCCAACAATGAAATCCATGGAAATAGTGTCCCACTTCCATTTCGGTATAGCATGAGGATAAAGAAGGCCTGTTGAATGATGATGCTTGGCCTTAACTCTCTGGCACTCTAAACACCATGACAAAAACCCAGCCACGTCTCTACGAAGTCCTCTCTAATGATACAACTGTTGCAAAGTGATGTGCATCTTCTTTGCCCTGGGATGGGCTGAATAGGGTGCATGATGTGCCTCTTCTAGGATGTCCTGTCTCAAGCCTCCATCTTTGGGAACATATATCTGGCCTCTGTGCCTGAGAATACCATCTTCCTCTAAGGAATAACCTTCAAACTTCCCCTCAAGGTGTTTTTTGTGACTCGATCCCTGCTCGTACTGCAATGTAGAAGCTGTCAAGAGGAAGATGCTGAAGAATCCTTCTCCGTAAATCTGTGCTCACTATAGTGGCCATAACCACATGTCTCTATTTTCTGAGAGCGTCTGCTACCACATTCTCCTTCCCCTTCACATGCTCTATCTCCATTTCATACTCACAAAACAACTCCATCCAATACCACTGATGAGCATTGAGATTGGGCTGTGTGAAGAGGTGGCGAAGACTCAAATGGTCAGTCCTGAGTGTGAATCTCCATCCAAAAAGAAAATGTCTCCATCTAACCAAAGCATGCACAACTTCTGCAAGCTCAAGATCATGTGTTGGATAATTAAGCTCATGATCTTTGAGTTTGCGAGACTCAAAAGCTACTACTCTACCATCCTGCATCAACACACCTCCAAGCCCTGCTAACGAAGCTTCCGTGCACCAAAAGAATGCACCCTGTGGATCTGGAACTGCAAGAATAGGTGTTGTGGTGAGGCATTCCTTCAGTGTCCTGAAGGCCTGCTCACATCTGTCTGACCAAGAAAACTTCTTCCCTTTCCTCTAAAGGGAAGTGATAGGGTGCGTAATCCGAGAGAAGTCCTGAACAAATCTCTGGTAGTAACCTGCTAATCCCATGAAGCTACGCACCTCGGTCACTATAGTGGGTGTTGGCCAATCCATAATGGCTCTAATATTGGAAGGATCAATTGTGATGCCTTGCACAAAAATAATATGACCCAAATATTACACCTGCATCTGAAAGAAAACACACTTCTCCAAGTTCCTGTAAAGCTGTTGCTCCCGAAGACACTGAAGAACCTGGTGAAGGTGCCCCTCATGCTCCTCACGTGTACATGAGTATATCAAAATGTCATCTAGGAAGATGAGCACAAAGTGGTCTAAGAAGGTCCTGGATACCCCATTCATCAAACTCATGAACATTGTAGGGGCATTCATCAAACCAAAAGGCACCACTGTGAACTCATAGTGCCCATATCTCATGTGGAAGGTGGTCTTATGAATGTCTACCTCTGAGATCCTCAACTGATGGTACCCTGAATTGAGATCAATCTTAGAGAAAAATTTGGCTCCCTTTATCTGATCAAATAATTCATCGATACGAGGAAGAGGATAATGATTTTTGATCGTTACCTTGTTCAACTAGAGGTAATAAAAACACAACCGCAAGGATCCATCCTTTTTCACAAAGATCACCAGTGCACCCCAAGAGGATATACTAGGATGGATAAGGCCCTTCTCCAGAAGGCCTTCAAGCTACAACTTGAGCTCACAGAGCTTTGGGGTGGTCATCTGATAAGGTGCTCATGAGATAGGCTCTACTCCAGGAACTAGGTCGATATGAAAATCAATCTCACGTGGGGGTGGTAACCTTGGTAGCTCCCCTAAAAATACATCAGAAAACTCTCAAAATGGGATGATCATCTAGCAATAGTCCACTAGACCCATCTTCTAATATGTCATTGACTGTAGCTAGATACATCTGACAACCCCATCGCACACACCGCTTAAGCTGCATAGAGGAGATAGTGCAAATAGAAACGAGTCTCTTGACCCTCGAGATCATTGAATCAACTCCAAAATCATCTACACAAGATATAGTCTTGTGATAACAATCCATCCTAGCCCTGTGTGCAGATAACCAATCCATACCCAAAATGACTCCATACGAGCCCAAAGGAAGAATACAAAGATCTGAGGTAGTGGTGAAAGGTCCCAAATCTACAACACACTCCTTAACCAAGGTGTCTACAGAGATCTTGGCTGTTGAAGCCATCTTAATGTCTCAACAATGACCCTACCTAATAACCACCAACCTGCATCACTCTACTAAAGATGGTGCAATAAAAGAATCAGAAGAACCAGAATCAAACAAAACAGAGGTAGGAATACCACCAATGCTACCTGTGTTCTCAATGACTATCCTCTAATGCTCTGCCTAAAAGTTTTTAACCATTACATAAATCCTGTGGCTACATCCCATGTCACCAATAGTCAACTCTGACATTTGTGCCTTACCCTTGTTGTTAGGGTTATGTGGGAAATCTCTCCAAACGTGTGCAGTAACTCCATAACCAAAACATCCCCCTAATCCACTCCAATGAGTAGCACCTCCAGTAGGTGCCCTAAAAGTCTATGCTGTGGATCGTGATGATCCGACTACGGTCTACTGTGGCCTCTACTAGAGAACTCCTACTGACTGAGCTCTAGGTCCACCCCATGTTCTAATGGGACCCCTAGGAGGAGGCCCCATACTCCAATCTCTCTGTGCATCAACTCTCTATGGAGGTCTATGAGGTGGGTGGGACTACTGTTGCTATGGCCTAAAGGATGACTGTGTTGCACCCTGGCCACCATGAGGAAGAGGTATTGAACCCCTCGATCTACCATCCTGTAACTGTTGTATGTGGGTCTGGACTTGGTCTCTAGCCTACTGGGTCTTACCTCGAGTCTCCTCTATAATATAGGCCTTCTCAATGGCCTTAGCTAATGTCTGTAGGAAGTGAATCCGTACTACACCTCTGATATCCAAATTCAGGCCCTAGATGAACCTATGAATCCTTACCTTCTCATCCTACATATACTCTACATATTGGAGTAGATCCAAAAATCTACTCTCGTACTCTACCACAAAAAGAGAAGCATGTCGGAGGTCATGGAACTCGTCAATCCTCTGCTGGATGAACCTCCATGATATATACCTACTCCTCAATCTCTCCTTAAATATCTCCCAGGTTAATGTCTCTGAATCTACATGGAGCTTCTGCTCCTCTATCCTCCACCACACTCCTACTCCATACCTCAGTAGATGGATCGCAACACGAGCTTTTGTGTTGCTAGAACAAGGAAAAATCTTGAAGCAACCGCTCAAGCTCACTAGTCAGGCCTCTGCCTAAAATCCACTTGTGTCACCTGAGTAATGTGAGGGCCAAAGCTTCAGGATCTCCCTGATGTGATCCACTACTATGGTCTGTCAGCCTCTTTGTCTTTCAGCATGCTCGTCCCTAAGTTTAGGGCTCTGAGACCTCTTTATGCTCTGGAACTCTATCACCCTATCTCCTAGGTGGTGACTCTGCTCTGGCTGATTCCACATGGGATTTCTCTCCTATATGCTCCTCACTAAGTTGAGGAGATACCTGACCCTCGATAGAAGGGGCTCTATCATGACTAGCTTCCTGTCCTCCACCTAATTGTCCACGTAGAGTGGCATTGACATCCTAAAGGGTCTGTAGAATCTGAGGTAGAATGGATGTTACACCCTGATCTGGTGGTGGTGGTGATTTTGAGTCTCTGTGAAGGTTCCTCTCACTCTGTCTGAGCCTCCTGCATAGACCAAAGCGAGAGTTAGTTCATTTTTCTAAGTTTATACAACTTCCATGTTTACTAAAATATACAAATTCTTGCTAAGTTGTTTTCTAGATTTAAAGTGTGCTAGGTTTAAGTTTTCATGTCTCAAGTTTTCTAGTATGCCAAATGGTCCAAGCCTTTGAACCACTACTATGATACCAAACTATAGTTCCCGTTTAAACGACCACTTGAGACCCAAGAAACAACCTAGGGTTAGCTAGAAAATTATGGGATAATTTTTTTTAATAAGAAGTGTCCATAACCAAGTTGCAAGACTACCGTTGCCACTGGCAGGTTCTGAAACAAAACCAAATTTACCAAAACACATGTTTCCTATATTAACTAATATCAAGTTCACAAGGTTCCAATTTTAGGGTTAGATGTTTTAGTTAGGTTCAGGGAGTAATATACCCCATCATACCCACTCTCTAGTAGGCTCTGAGTTTCAACTATATTTTTCTCACACTTAATGCTTCCAAAATTTCCCTAAATCATTCCCCTTAGATAGGAAATTTTCTCACCTTTTCGGTGATATTAAGAATTCCTCCTAACTCCTTCAGGAACTCAAGATATGATTGGGTGGAGTTTTTGGGTCAAATTTTCCCATAGGGGGACACGTGTCAAGCAGGGGTGAAAACCCCTTAGCAGGTTGGCGGGTTGCGGGGTGGCTCTGGAATTTTTCCCTACACAGGCACAAAAGAAAAATTTCTCCCGTGCCTCCATGGGTTCCTAGTAGACATGTGTTGGCCTCTAAGACATCGCCAAAAAAAGGAAAGGGAGGGCAGAGTGGTGGAAGTGTTTGGGGTGTTTCGCCCAAAGAAAAAAAAACAAACAATGTTCACGTGCCCGCGGGTCCGTCGAGGGACGCGTGGCACTCCCCGATTCACTGCAGGGAAATTTTCAAACAAATTCCAAATGCCAAAACAAAAATAAAATAAAAAGGGTCCACCCCCTTCACAAGCACCCAGAGCTGCCACGTGGCAACCTGTGATTGGCCACAGGCCAGCGGGGCTAAAATGAAATTTTTTCCAAAATTTTCAAAAAGGCTAAGGCAAATGAAATTGCTGTGCTTCCACCGCTGCCCCGTGAGGACACGTGGTAGCCTCTGATTGGCTGAGGGTTGGTGGAGGAAAAGATGATAATTTTTCCTCGAGTCATATTTTTTTCAAAAAATATTTCTAAGGCAATTCGACGAGAAATTTTTGGGTTGCAGGCTCGTTAGGAAATTTTTTCCCAAATTTTCCCACCAAGGCACAAAAACTTCAAAGTGCCATAATTTGAGGTAGAAATCTCAGTTTTTGGAAAAGAAGGACTTTTTGGAAAGATCTCGATGCACTGTTTTCACAAGAATCATAAATTTTACTTTTTGATAATGTTTAGGGGTTAAATTTTACAAAAACAATCTGCAGGATTTTAATTAGCAAACTAACAATTTCCAACTTTTCAATTTGATTAAATTGAATCTCCTCCTTCACTCAACATGTCAAACAGACATGGATAGTTGATCCAGGAAGGATTTAAAGTGGTTTAGGAAGTTAAATTTGTTTGATTGATTCAAAATTGTATTTTTCCAACAATGGATAGAAAAACGACTGTTAGAGGGATTGTTTTCAACTTAGAAACGGTTAAGTTGTTTTCTTGAGATTTATTTGTCAATTTGGGTTCATTTAAGATACAACATAGTAAATTTTAACATCTCCAAGTTGATTCATGTGTGCATGTCTGAACTGTACATTTTTATTAAAATTAATTGCCAGTTTTAAGTTTGTAACATAAATATTTCTTTTAAATCTGCTTGTCAATTTTATCATTTAAATGTGGTATATAGTTTCTAAACTAATCCGTTAAATGACTTGAATCCACTATTCTATACTCAAAGAAATTCTGATTTCAATTTCATATATTTAAAAAAAACAATGCAATATAATTCTCTCATGCGTATTTTCTTTCCTTTGCAATTAAACAGAGATTCCATTTGCAATTTAACATTCCAACTCAACTCACAATGCAATGAGAGGTAATTTGCAATTATTTATTGACTTCAACAAAGGAAACATCTTTACATTATTTCATTCCTTGAATGCAACTGATAGAATTTTCATTTCTTTCCAATAACCAGAATCAAAATTTAAATGTATTTTACAATTTGAATATCTAATTCCATAATCAATTTACATACATCTTTCTTCACTAAATACATATTACAACATCATCCATAACAAGTGGGAAAGGATTACAATTAAATATGTCTTCACAAGGGACTGTCAAACTGCACTTTTCTTTTGCTCCAGGACAATAACATGCACATTTTCTTCTTCTTCAAAATAGATCACAACAAAAGAGGGGGAAAGACAACGCTCTCCACCCAACCAAGACATCCAATGAAAGGAGAAGCCTTCCTTCATCATTGGTCCCCATGCCCCAACCAAGATACAATAAAAGATACAATTCAACCATGACAACAATTGGCTTCCACAACACAACATTCTTTCACATACACATTTTTTTTGAAACACAATGCAACACAAAACAAACAACAGTTCACAACTACATTTAGAAACATTTCAAAGTAGAACTTAGGCTTGATCTTGCAAGCCAAAGGAGCAAGGCCTATGGGGGAAGCTACTTATGCCTCCCAATTGGGAATTGGGCACCCACCAAATATAGACCGCCAAGTAATTCATCACACACATTTCCTTATTCCCCCCACAAAATCCCTCCTTATGCCCCCCACAGATTTCCTTATGCCCCCCTCACAAAGTAAGAAATGCAAGCTATTTATTTTCCATGATGGATCCCAAACCCAAACTCCCTCCACAAAATTCTAATGCCAATGGCACTCCCTTATGTCCCCCCACAAGAATTCCCCATAGCCTTCTCCTACACCTTCCCTAAGGCAGTCTACCCAACCAAGCAACAAATAAATCGAAACATTTTCCATACATACAACACCACAAGAAAAATAATAGAAATAAAAAGAGAGTAAATTCCTACCTCTCCATGGTGAATTTTTCTCCTAACAACAAGATTCAAATTCCAAGAAAACACAGTCCAAAATAGCAACTCACAAGTATGCAAAGATTTCTCCAAAACTTCCTCCAAAAAGAAGAGCTCCAACAAGAAAATGCACCCTCAAGGAAGAATACAAAAGGGTTCAACAACCCCAAAACAAGAAGAGAGTTTGAAATATATAGAAGAGGGAAAGAAGAGGATGATGTGGATCCATGTAGGATTCCACATCATACATCCTCACAATCAAATACAAAAGACAAACTCCAAACTCCAAGGCTCAATAAAGAGGTGGGTGAAAAATGACAAGTTACTTGCACATTCAAAAGAGCCCACACCTCAAGGGACAACAATTAATTAAAATGTAAGAAAGTGCAATTAAAAACATTCACAAGATGAATAAAATGCATTATAAAAAGTCACAATTCACTTCCCCAACCATGAGTATGGTTGGTAACATAAATTTAGAGGCATGGGACAAGTTTTACTTGTCCCACAGGCCTCCAAAAACAACCCCCAAGGTCAAATTCGAATTTCCATGGAGGTGGAGTATTTCTTACTCCAAAATCTGACTTACACAAGCTCTTACACATCTTACACATCCCTTACAAATTAATTACAACAGTCAACAACTCTAATAATTACTTTCCATATCCCAATTTAATTTATTTAAATTTTTGACATATGATCTCCTCAAATTAATCTATCACAATTAATTAATTAAAAGAAGAGAACACATTATAAATAAATTACATACATCAATAATTAAACATTAACCATATCAACAAAAATACACAACCCATGGTCACATATAAAGATGATTCCCACCATGGGAATTTCTAAAAAAATAGCACACAACATAATAAAACAAGTTGCCATGGTGACCTTGTCGAATTCACCTAGAATTCTATTTTGGTTGGTCTCCGATCCCCAATGTTTTGTTGTGATATTTTTAACCTGTAAAATAAAAATACCTCCTTTAGCCTCGTGGCCATATCAGAACATCCAATATGATAAAAATAGAATCACTAAATCAAATATATAATGAATCATAACAATATCGAAGTAACAACTACATCATTTGTATTTTTAATCCATAACTATATCAGTATCATAAAATATCCATTTTCTAGATCTATTCATAATATCTAAAATCAAATGTCTAATCAATATCCATAAAACATCCATGTCAAATAATATATCATCATCTTCATATAAGGTGTCTCTAGTGATCATCATGCATCGTAATCAAATCAAAATCTGCAATAATCCATAATCCAATGTATAACAACATACTAAATCAAAACATAGTAATGTCTATAATTAAATCAACAGTATCAACATAAGCATCAAAAGGTGTTAAAGGGAAGTGGGCACTACAATTCACTCCGCATGCACAGTCAGGTCACACTTTTCTTGTGTCCTGCCCAAAATGCCCAATATGGCTATGTCTTGAAACCTTAGCTTTGTCTGTGTGCACACCATGGGTTTTATTTAACCCTTCCTTAAAACCTATCCTACACACCTTCTCCTTACGTGCCCTTCTTCAAATAGGCCTTGCGTGCCTATGTGCCTTTTTTTACTTAGCCAATATTTTGGGGTCCCAACATCACCCCACACTATGCCTATTCTCTGTCCACAGGAACACTTCTCTAATGAATAAAGAATTACAATAGACTTACATCTTGTAAAAAGAATAAGGGGATGAAGAATTTGGGAAAGAAGAAAGAATGGGGAAGTGATGGCATTGTTTCAACAAGCTGGGAAAATCTTTTTACAAGTCGGACTCCAACTTGTTCCAAGCATCGACTTCATTATGTGCTCTTTACCAAAGGTCACCGACTAGGGTACTTACCTCCCCAAAACTTATTCCATCTCCTTGATCATTCATAGTGTAAACAATTTTATCCAACTCCTTGCTCATGTCTTCAAGTGCATCCATATTTCTAGTAATCTGTGGGTATAGTTATTTCAACTAGTTTTTTATTGAACCCCTTAAGGTTTCAATGGCCTTGGATTTATTTTTGACCTCAGAAAGGATTTTGTCCATTTCCACCCTATTTCCTTTATTCTTCTCTTGAAAATCCTTCATCTCTGCTACGTGAGTGGTGACCAAGATGCTCGCCACTCTATCCCTATCTGTGTAATTATTGTACGTGGCCTTAGTAGATTGGGTAGAAAATTTGACATCTGCAAGTGCCTTGCTATACTTAGTAATGATTTCTACCACTTTCAATTTGTTCTCCCTCTCCAAGTGTGCTGCCACTTCCTCTACGGACTCCAGAGCCAACGGTTGTCTCTCCATGGTGAGGATGTGTGTCATATCTTCTAAGCATTGAAGAGTGGACCCGTACTTCTGTGTGGGTGGCATTAGGTTTGGATGATTCAACATAATTGTGTTTGTGATAGACTCCATCTTTTTGTATACCTCATGCACCTTCTCCTTCTCATCCCTTAGTTCCCGCTACAACTGCGCGCTGATCAACTCTTCTTGTTTCAATCCCTTAGTTTTCTCAGTCAGCTCCTCTTCCTTATTTTCTATCTTTTCCTCTAGAAATCTTACTATCATTTCTTCCGAAGAGCCTATTCTCAGTCTTGACTGTGACCTTATTCAACGCATTACATAACTACTCATCTAAGAGCTACTAGGCATTTACCAAGGGGTTGGTTCTCTTAGACTTTGGTATCAGTATGATTGCCCCTTGGTATACTTTGAACTCTGGCTTGTCAATATGGGACCCTAATGCCCAAGAGAGTATCTTCCTTGTCTTGGGGTATGTACCCTCTTCATCAAATGACTCCATAGCTAGAATATAGAAGTTATTCCTTAGGTATAGTGCTTTGGAAGAATGCACATAATACCTTCTTTTGGTCATCAACATAGCCCATGACTTGTCCTCATTCTGTATCAAAGATCTTCCTTCCCGAGCGTGCACCTTTGGGGAAACTCATCGTTAGATTGGGACCTCATCCTATACTGACTTGTTCTTTCTCAATGCTTTCCTCCTTACCCTCTTCCATCACTATGTATGCATTGCGCTCCAATTCCTGTTCTACCAAGGCCTCAATTATTTTCGTTTCTTCTCTTTCTGCCACCTCGTTTACTTTCTCTTGCATAAGGCTTGGAGCTTTATGCTTCTGTGCACCAATCTCCTCACTTCTTCCCATGTCATGGGTGCCTTCCCTCTCCTGGCTAATCTTGCGCCACACAAGAAGGAACTCCTGTTCTTCTTCTCTGCCCTCTTCTTTTGAATCATGCACGCTGAAGAAAGGTGGATCGTAATCTCTTTTAGGATCTTCTTCTTCATCATCATCATCCTTTTCACCTATGTATCTCTCCAAGCTCTTTGTATCATCCGAATCATCTTCCTCTTCTATCCTCAAATTCTTTCTGAAAGGTGAATCTTCCACAGGGGATCCATCCTTCACTGCTTCCTCTAGTGACTTCTCCTTGGCGAGGGGTTGCTTTGACGCCTCTTCTTCCGAGGTCTTCTCCTTTACCAGGGACTTCTTGTAACATCCACTTTTGTTACTTCAATCTTAGTGAATTTTTTAATCTCACCTCATATAGCTGATTTAAATACCCATATATTTAAATCCAACATAAGTCTTAATGCAATCCATTTCTGATAACTATAATGAACCATATGTAGTTGTATGAGAGAATACTGAACTTTACTTGTTCTCACTCAATGCTCTTTACGAGCCATACATAAAATGTATCCCTTTGGTTTTCCTTTAAGAGGATATGATATATAAGTGATAATCCCTAAGTGTGTACCTAGGTTCCACCTATGAAATCCACAGGCATCTCACAACTTAGATAATGGTGAAATCTCGATAGTGTAATCAATAGTTATAGTACCTTGCACAAGGTTTCTGAGTCATATATGCCATGTTCAATTCCATGGCGGAACGCTCGCCATTGGAATCTTATCATCTCACCTTAATCACTTGTTTAGTTACATGGATTTGTAATCAATGATGTTGTAAATAGCTACAAGTCATGTACAAGGTACAAGTTTGGATTAACCTACATGAATTTGTACCTTGATGTTATTCTATAATGCCTATGGGAAAGCAATTGTCTTTGTAACGATTCACATCATTACTAGACTGCTTCCCTTCCCATAGCCATCATATGTTGGCATCGGGGTACCAACCCATGGGGTTCCATCTGCCCTTATAACTTTAACAAGCTTGTACTTAAGCGATACCATCCCACATTTTAAGGTCTTAAAAAGGAAACTCAGTATAGCTATTAAGTGGTAGTATTCAAATATCGACAAATGTCATTAAATGGATACGACCATGTAATGGCGGTAGTGAGTTGACCTGTCAAGAGTCCTAAAAAGAAACTTAGTATCTTCATAAATTAAACATGATAGATTGCTCTAGTTCCCATGTCTTCATCACTTAGTGAAGCGTATCTAGATTCTTGTCCCATAGTATCATGATAGGTAAAATGTAGTTTTGATAATACTCATTTCTACCTATTTGATCCAGATTTAAGATAGATCACTCTTTAGATCTAAATTCCCAATCTTGTTGTTATTAATGATTCAAATTTAGTATAATAAAATAATGCCTCACATTATCAAGGGGTAATAATCATTAATTTTATTCTTACTCCTATAAGCAATCATGTAAGCTACATAACCATTCATCACTAGGGACATGCGGAGTCATTCCCATTATCTTCCTTTCAATAATACTTATACCATTTATACGAATCGTATTATTAAGTTTTACTTTTGCATTTATATTAGCCAGGTCTAATTCATCTATATATGAATCTTATTCATTTTAAGTTTCTTGTTTTAGTAGTAATCCCAATTCTCTTTAGGAATTCTACCACAATGCCCAAACTGGACTTAGGTTTATTTGCATGGTTACTAATACCTTGGCAATATATTCATTTTTCTTGAATCTTATACCGATTTATTTTGCATCCAAAATACATTCTATGCATTCCAGCTATCAGATCATCATTAACCTTTATATGACTACACCATCATATCATAATTATGGTTGATTTCAACTCATTATTTTTAGGAACATAGATATCAAACTTTCACCATGGATCTAATAGTAAGTACTCAAGGTGAGCACAATCTACATGTTCCCAATAGAAAATTCATTATTTACATTAAGCACCATACCCAAGGTTTCATATAAGTTTACTGTTTAGGAGTGTAGTCTCCCATAAAGTTCTTTACCAACTTTATCCCAATCCCTAAGGATCCTTCTAGTGTTTAATTTTAACTTGATTAATAATGACTTGTCTTCATTACATCTTGTTAGCAGGAGTAAACTTTAGCGTTAATCTTCATCACATCATATACTTAAAATGATGGTAATCTGATAGTTCTTACACTTCATTTCCCCAATTTATGGAAATTTAGTTTGCTTAAGTGTCAAAGAACATCTGTATTCTAATCTCATTTAGTATTTCACCTTGTAGTATTATTTTGAGCTTCCTATCATGTTACGATGATTGGAATAATTTCACATAGTATCTCAACTTAATTCCTTTAGAGGTTTGAGTGTTGCCCAAAAGGAATATCACTTAATTTTAAAGGACTTAACCCTTAAAAGATAAACTTTATCTTATCATTTAGAAGTTACATCATATTATTTTCCTCTCGTATAGTTACTCAAAATTTTACTATAAGAAGCTCCCAAAATGTGTATACATATGCATATACATCAAGGTTCATGGCTAGATGATTTCTCATCCACTAAGCATTATTCTGTTAACTTGACTTACGATGATTTAAATCCTCTTACTAACAATATAATTAACTTATTAATAATGTGTAGACACCTATAATTATGCCCAAACAATTTAAATACTTAAATTGCACTAATTATCCCCTTTCTTGTAAATCGACGACATATCATCAATAGCGCTTATATTTCCTCTTATTTTCATTAATTAATTACAATACACTAATTGATTAAGTCACCTATCCAACTAACAACCTAATTAATGACCTTCCGTTAATTATTTACCCCTTCTATCCAGACTATTTACTTATTATTAATTGATTAGCCTTTCCCTTCATTTAACTAATAAATCAATATTTAATTGATTTAATTCCCTTCTAATAGCCTAAATCGTACTAATATTTATCTAATTAGCTTCTATAAGCTTACATCTACCTATTAGTTAATCACCTTTGATTAATTAAAACACCCCCCAACTCCCATGACTTGCTAATCATAAATTAAACCCTTCTAAAGGAAGGTTACCTTTAATAAAACAACCTTATCCATTCCTAATCATGTTTTACCTTTATCCCACATGTAAAGGGATGAAGTGTTTCCTTTATCTATTGGGCTATATAAGGATCCCTCCTTCTACATTTATTCCTATACCTAATTCCCTTGAGAAAGTAAAAGAACGCACATAGTCTTGCACTAAAAGCCTTTTGCCATTCTCAAGTCCTCCATCATCCATCTTGAAGAGCTAAGCCTCACACCCAAGCATCCTTGAAGGATCAAAGCAAGCAATATTGTTGATTTCCATTGGACTACATAGGTCCATTTCATTTAATTAGGCAATTTAGAAGAATAGAGTTCTTAATTTGCATTATGTTTGATTTCACTATTTCAAAGCTATAATGCTAGTGTAGGCCTTGATCATTTCTTCATCTTGATGGTACTCTTTCTTGTTTCTAGCTAGGTTGGGGAACTATTTTAGGTGGTAGTTTTTTCTTTCAATCTAACTTAGGAAAAATAATACATGTACACATTTGGCACGCTAGGTGGGACACTTAGTCCCATGGCATTTTAGTTTAAGTTTCATTGTTTTGGATAATTTTTGATATGCACATGTAGTAATTAATGTCCATTTTCTTAGAATTTTTGATAATTTGATATGTGTAACTTCATGTTCATAGCCACCCTTTTAATGGGTTATTGCCATTCTTAAGCTAAAATGTCAAAAATTTGAGATATTGTGAGTTTTCTTGTGTTTTTTGCCATATTTTGGTTGCAGGTATGGGGCAGACACATTTTTAGGAGTGTAGGTGCTGTTTTTGTGGCGCACACACCTCTCTGGTGGTGTAGGTGCACTATCAAAACCTGTTACTCTATTTACAAACCTTCACGTGTGAGCAATAACCCTAGCGTACACACCCTAACCAACACACAGATACACTAACCTAGGTACAGAAGTCATTTCGTACTGTACCTTTACTACATTCTGAAACTTGTCAGATCAGAGCACATGCCATAACTAGAGCATACACGCTATTTTAGTGCCGTAGACACATTTTTGGTGATGCAGACATTCTGTCATAATCTGGAGTTGTTTCAAAAAGCGTTAGCGCACATATTTTCCCAGTAGCGCAGATGCTTTTCCGGTGGCACACACATTTTTCTGGTGGTGCAATTGTTCTGTCTGTCTTCCTATTTATTTTTCTTGGGAGTGGTGCATACACTATTTTTGTGGCGCACACACCTCTCTGGTGGCGCAGGTGCATGGTAAGTAAAAATCCATAGAGTGGCGCATACACTATTTTTGTGGCGCACACACCTCTCAGGTGGCATAGGTGCAATGTAATCCAAAACAACGCAGAGTGGCGTATACACCCTAACCCACGCGCAGGTGCTAAAAAAGGGACACAAGTGTTTTTTTCGTATTTTTGAAATTAGTGTGTTGAGGTTCTAAAATTCTTGCAGGTTTATCTAATCATATATTTGTCTTTGCAAGCTATTTTTACATGTTTGTACTTGATTAGATAATATTTTGTATTGTTCACTTATCGGAAAAAAATCACGTATGCTCTTCCCTCGCGTCCCTTGGGGTGATCTTGGGAATAAAAAATGATTCTTGATTCCTGTTGATGTTTTGAGGTTGTTAGGAATATTTGAGTGGGAATTGGTTAACTTGGCGTAGTTGAATTAAAGTGTTCTTCCTTTTTAATATCTTTTTGGATTTTTGAATATATCACATATGCTCTTCTCTTGCGTCCTTGGATGATCTAGAGAATCAGAAATGGTGCCTTCTCTTTTTATGGAAAACTACTAAAAATCGTCATACAGGACCAAAATGCCCTCGCTTGCCAAAGAACGGATGAATCAAAACAAAAGTCAGAAAACTACTAATACAGTTGTTATACAGGTTACCAAATAGTGTTCAAGCAAGCCACATCTAATTAAAAAAGATAAAACGAACAACATATTCAAAAAACTATATTACATGTTTTAGAAAAGGGTACATTCCTCTATGCTCAACTGGAACATAATCCCTTTGGCATAATGCCTTAAGATACAACAATGGGGGTGGTTCCAGGAAGCCCAAAGTAGTCCATGCAAGAGGGAACCTTGTGGATGAAACAGGAAGTGCTCCACACTACCTATTTGACTAGTGATTCCTTTGTGAGATAGAGTTACAAGTTGTCCCTATGCGACTCTTTTAAGTACATGATGGATGCATTTAATGCCCACTATGCTTGAGGGGGGAAAAGTCAAGATACTCTCAAGATAGTTTGGACTATTTGGGTAAATCGTCCCCCTCGTGGATAATCTTTGTAACACCTAAGATGAGTGAACCACCTAGGAAGATATACTTTGGCTAGGAGCCCACTATTGACTATTGTAAAATAGTGTTGAATTGTGAACTATATTTTCATTGCGAAACGTGTGACACATTACTTTCACTTAGTTTTTACTTGCCTTAAGGCGAGGTGAAACTTTTCCGAAGTGAAGCCTACATTTTTCATCCCATTTTTGATTTGCTTCCTTCACATTATTTTGACACTTTGTTGATCAGAAGAAGGGTGACTACCTTTGTGTTACTGATCGACTGTTTCTGTCACTTTTATGTCCGTTTATGCCCAACCATGTTTGTGGCTGGGTAAGTTAAACATCTAAAGTGTGCGGAGGCATGCTCACATCATTGGTAGCCATTATGATCTTGATATCCATGTTAAGATCATCATTGTAGTTAGGCGTGGTTCATAATCTTAGACTTCCTTAGAAGAGTTAGCTTGTTTGTATTGTATCACTACAATTTCGATATTTACGTCTTGTTTCTTGTAAAATTGACATAAATATTTATATTGTAAGGTTACGCTGCACACATTTTAAACTATTCCTAGCTATACTTTGAGATTTTTAGTTCCGTTCTATTATTTCCTCGATTTTGAAGAGTGATGAGTGTTACCATTTGTGTGTGTTATATCAATAGCACCTTGCTATTAATACCTTAATTTTTTGCAAAGTTGGTTAACATATCTTGCTGATATTGTTGTGTTAGTCACGAATTGTAATTGGAACTTTTTGAGATATATGTCTTTATCGAGTTTGAGCTCACTCTTAGTATATCTTGTTATGAAGTCACATTGGCTTCTTATATTTACTTATGTTTTGTTCATTCCCTTGAACTTGGCATAAGTGAAAACATCTTGTTAATCATCTTGCGGCACGAAACTAATTTTTGAAGCGTAGTCTAGGAGGTAATTTATTTAACAAGTTTAGATACCAAACACTTGTGTCACTGGTGATTTATCACTCTATCACATTGTTATTCTCACATTGTTGATTCACTCATATTCTTAAATGGTACATATTGCATTTCACTTAGGAGTGGTCATAAAGTTTTGAACACATTTACAACTTACCCTAGTGAAACTATCACAAAAAACATGGCTCCTAAAACGTGATTAGGACTCAAGAAATAGACAAACGAGGAACAAATATCACAAGCTTGGGAAGCCTCTAACAGACAAGGATCAAACCCCTTCATTGGACATGATCTAGGATCTCTATTTTCTACGGAAAAAGAGATAGAATATATGGTTGATCATAGTGGAAATGAATTGGAATCCCCACGTGAAGAATTCAATTTTGACCCTACTTTATTGGATGAGTTTCTTTTCAGAAACAAAGATAAAGTGTTAGCACGGGTCATAGAATTGGGGGCCAAACTGCCCACTGAAAATGAAACAATCCCACTTACGAATAATGCTACTGAGGAAGAATGCCCCCTTATCAATATGGAGGATATTATGACGCATGAAAATGCTTCTACCTCTAATGCAGGGAATGGTAAAGTGGTGGGGCATAGAATACCCTTTATAAAAGTGCCACGTAGAAATAAGATAGAACATGGGACGGGTGATGAGCCTCCATAATATGAGGATGAATAACCTTTAGAAGAAGAGACTACAGTTCAATAACAGATTAGTAGCCTAAGCCGATAACTAGCTTTGCTTACTTCCTAGGTACAAAAGGAAGAAAACAAAAACGTTCAAAAGTTGAAGCCTAAGGTTAAGATCAATGAACTCCATAGAGAAAAACAAGGAGAAGAAGACACAGGGTATCATCACGTATACATCCCTGCTTCTCCCACTAGAGAACAATTTCTCGCACAAGAGGTATAGTCTATGAAAGTGACACTTGCAAGCCTACAAGAGTGCAATATAGGGAGTATTAGGAAATATCAATATGAAGAATTATGCCCCTATCCTTTTGACAAGACAATGACCCTTCAACCCTTTCCAAAGAAATTCAATATGCCAAAGTTTGAAAAATATAAGGGGAAAGGAGATCCACGGGATCATGTTAAATATTTCTATATGGCATGTCAGGAGGTGTCTTATAGTGAAAATTATCTCATCCGACTTTTTCCCAAGAGTCTTGGAGGCCAAGCCTTGGAGTGGTTTACATGCTTACCACGGGGATCAATTTTCACTTGGCCAAAATAGGTAGAAGTGTTCGTGTGTCACTTCTCGTACAACATAGAGAGTGATGTCACCATGGCAGACTTATGTGGCACCAAACAACGCCCTAATGAGAATTTTTCCAGCTTCCTCCAATGGTGGAGAGGGATAGCTAGTCGCTTCACTTGTGCTTTCCCTGAAAAATAGTTGGTTAGTATTTTTGTTCCCAACCTCAACCCAGATATAGCTTTCCATCTCCAAATGCATTGTGTTCATACTTTTGAGGAGGTTATCAAGAAAGGTGTTCAGATAGAAAAATATCTTATTGCCAAAGGCACTCTCAAAACCCAATCTAGAGAAAACCAAAATGTCAAACCCATGGAAAAGCTGAAGATCTTTAACAAAAACAAAAATGTGGTGGGAGACAAAATCACTGATTCCAAACGTGTTCAAATTGTCCAAACTGGTCAACCTTTTAAACTAACAAAGGGACCAATTCAACCACCACCAAAGAGAAGAACATTCACCTCTCTTAATGAACCTTTGTCAGTTATACTAAAGTAATTGGATGTGGCCCACATGATGACCTATCCTAAAATGCAACCATTTGATGACAACGCTCCAAAACCTTCATGGTACAAGAAGCATGAATATTGCGAAATGCATCTTGTGAAAGGACATAAGACAGAAAAATGTTTGCAGCTTCGTCATTATATTCAAGACCTCATTGAAAATGGGGAGATAGAGGTGGATAACCCAGGAAAAACATAAACACCTAACGAGAAAATGGGGATATATAAAGAACCATTCCCCAATCATGATAAGTTAGAAAAGTCAAAGCTGGATCAGGGAGAGTCATCCCAAACTTATAAAGCAGTGAATTACTTGTACACCAAAAGAGACAACAATCATTATGATTCACTTATTGGATGTATTCACTCTCTTGCTAACCGTGGAAATACCATCCGAATCAAGGGAAAGGACTGCGTTGTGGTAACATGGCGTGCCCACCTCGTGATTTCAGAACCTTCTCCGTCGACCCCACAAACCGGTAAATATAACCTTTTAGAGCAACTTGAGAAGATGTCTACTAAGATTTTTATCTTAGATCTTCTCAAGATATCCAATGTGCATAAAGATGTTCTATACCAAACTCTCTAGGGGTCAGGAGTTCCTTTAGAGGTTGCTCCTATGCACCTTCAATCCGTGGTGGCAAAAATTGTACCAAATGAACATATTGCTTTCAACCATAGGGAGATCCCTACTGAGAATCCAACACATAATCTTCCCTTATATATTGAGGTAGTTGTCACCCGCAGGAAGATCAAATGGGTGCTTGTGGATAATGGATCTAGGTTGAATATTTACACACTCAAGTTGGTTAAATGGATAGGACATACTAAGGAAGATCTTGAGTCCAATATCATCACTATCACCACATACGACAACGTGGAAAGGGAGTTAGAAGACACCATCATGCTACCCATGGAGGTGGGTCCCACTTGCCATCAGACAAAGTTTCATGTCTTGGACTTGGAAATTATATATAACATGCTTCTAGGCCGACCATGGATTCATGCCATGCAGGCCGTGCCATCGACATTTCATCAACGCATTAAGTTGAAGCATGAGGGACATACCATTACAATACAAGGAGATTCATAGCCTTTCGCTCATTATAGAGCTCTCAATAGCTTTACAAAAAAGGGTACATATGCATGTCCCTCCACAGATATAGCTGTCCCTCTCCAATCTGAGGCCATGGAATCCCAGGTGGACTCAGATTCTCTTAGTTCTTGCGCTCATGGTGCATCTACTTCAAAATCTCCATTTGATTCATGTGAGATGAAAATCCTTGAATATGGCTATAGGGAGTATAATGTACAAAAAGCGCTCTTGGTTTTGGACCTCTCATTGTCACCCAATACTAGAGGTTGACCCAATTACCACTTCAGAAAACCTAGAAAGGAACACACTATTGGGTCATTCTTAATTGGAGGCTTGTTAGTTGAGGAAAAATTACTTGATCCACCTACAACTTGAGTCCCAGAGGATACTCAGCCATCCTGTTATCAAACCCCAGAATATGAAAAATCTAGTAAAATGATGTACTCCATGGGCTACAAGGGCCTAGGATGTGGAAGAAATGAACAAGGATAGAGGGAGCCAGTGCCTCTGCCACATTTCAAAATAGAAAGATATGGCATTAGGATTCCTCCTTATGGAGAACACCCCAATGATCAAGATACTACTTTTTCCGAACGTGAGGATAACTCTAACTATCTAGACAGTGATATGGATTCCCATTATAGCCACTATGAGGATCTGGCCTCCACAAACCTTTTTATGAACAATGCTGTCCTAACCATAACCCCCACAGAACCAACCCTTAACCTTGTGTACCCTTCCCTTGTTGAATGGGACCAACAACATCACATGTCGCTAGATTTATTTGAGAATGATGAAGTTATCTCAGAGTTCATGGGCATAAGGGATACAATTCCCATTGGAGACCATAATAAGGGTTTCTTTATTGACTTGGATACCTGTGCCTACTTCAGTGAGGATGCTAAACTTTGTGGTCAGCAAAACTTAAAGAAAAGCGAGGGTAAAAGTTCTAACCTAGAGCCTCAGAAAAAATCAAGGTCCAAGTCGCACAGTGAAAACCTCTTTGAGGCACTAGCTGACAAAAAAATAAAAAAATCAAAGGACAAACAAAGTGACAACACCAAGGATGAAAATCTCATGGAGATATCCTTGGATGAAGATCTCAACCTACCTCCTGATCCTACACGTATGGAGGAATTATCAAAATTACTAGTTGAAGAAACCATTGATGTGAATATTGGTATAGAAGAAGATCCCAAGGTAGTAAAATTGGGAGCATCACTCTCAATAGGAGAACAAAAACATTCACTATGCTGCTGTGAGAGTTTATAGATGTGTTTGCGTGGTCTTAAGAAGACATGCCCAGCTTAGATCTGAATTTTGTCATGCACAACCTCGTTGTGCACACAGACACTAAGCCGATTAAACATAAACTCCAAGAGTGTCCTTATTGGTTAAACAAGAGTTGGAAAGATTGCTGGCGGCAAGATTCATAAGGCCTATTGATTATTCTGAATGGATATCAAACATTGTTCCTGTCTAGAAAAATCCTGTCAGTATCCACATCTGCACATATTTTTGGGACATTAATAAGGCTTTTCCTAAAGATGATTTTCCGCTGCCAAATGTTGACATGATTGTTGACTCAACGACAGGGTACGAGATGCTATCACTCATGGATGGTTTTTTAGGATACAACCAGATCAAGATAGCTGAAGAAGACCAACACAAAATATATTTTATGACTCCTTGAGGCACCTTCTATTATCAAGTGATGTCGTTTGGTCTAAAAAATGTAGACGCTACTTATCAGTGGGCCATGACAGTAATTTTTCATGATATGATTCATGATATCATGGAGGACTATGTAGATGACATCCTGGGAAAGTCCAAAACAAGGGAGGATCACCTTGTCATTTTACAATGTATCTTTGAACACCTGCGTGAATACAAAGTTAGGCTAAATCAAAAGAAGTGTGTCTTTGGTGTGCTATCAGGCAAACTACTAGGCTTCATTGTATCAAGATGAGGTATTGAGGTAGACCCTGCTAAAGTGTTTGCTATTACTGAAATGCCTCCACATAAGAATATCAAGCAATTACGTAGATTACAGGGGAAAATTCAAGCCATTCACCACTTCATCTCCTAGCTTGCAGATAAGTATCACTCATTCACCCACTTTCTTAAAAAGGATGTCACTTTCATTGGGGGACCTGAGCAACAACAAGCCTTTGCTCTGCTTAAACAATACTTGGCTAATCCACCTATCCTCATACCACAAACTCTTAGAGAACCACTCTTGCTCATATTTCTGCTACGTAATTTGCTATTGCAGTGCTTCTCGCCCAATATGATGTTGGTCATAAGGAGAAATCAATGTATTATTTGAGTCCCACCCTCATCGCCTATGAGCTCAATTATCTTCAAGTTGAAAAATATTGCTTGGCTGTTTTTTTTACTTTTCAAAAAATTCACCATTACCTATTGAATACTAAAACTAAGCTAATATCCAAAGTTGACCCACTCAAGTATTTATTATCTAAACCCACCCTCACAGGTAGAATGGCTAATTGGATCATTCTACTTAGTGAGTTTGACATAGAATTTGTACATCAGAAATCGATTAAAGGACAAGTACTTGCTGACCAACTAGCGGAATCACCTTTGCAAGGCACAAAACCTTTGAATCTAGATCTTCCATATGCCTCCTTTCTCTACATTAAAGAATATGTCATTTGGTAGATACATTTTGATGGATACTTTACGTTTCACGGTTTAGGTATAGGAGTGGTCCTTATTACTCCTTCTGGTGATCCTATACTACAGGATTTTTGCCTGGGATTCCCTTACACGAACAACATTATAGAGTATGAGGCACTTATTACAGGAATGAAGCTAGCTATCAAGTGGAAAATTAATTATGTCAAGGTTGTGGGTGATTCAAAGTTAATTATCAAACAGGTTAATGCTGAATATAAGGTTAAGGATGACAAGCTCATACCTTACAAAAAGCTAGTGGAAACTCTAAAAGAATACTTTGTGCACATGACATTTGAACAAATCCCTAGAGCGCAGAACAGATCGGCAGATGCCATGGAGAAAGTGAGTTCTATGCTTCGTATTCCACCAGGGAATAATGACATGTTGTTCTTTGTTGAAAATCTAGGCCAACCCGTGTATGACATGCCAGAATCTTGCCTAGTTTATGATGTTATTGGTCCCAATCCCCATGGTTCGAAGCCATCTTTACCTATCTTAAGGACAACACATTCCCTCCTGATATCTCCTGTTCTGAAAATCAAAGCCTGATTCGCCAAATAGCCCACTACACCCTTTTAGGAGGTACACTTTATTGTCATGGCTATGATGGATATCTGTTACGTTGTCTGGATGTGACAGAGTCTATCCAAGCAATCAAATAAGTACATGAGGGGGTGTGTGGAGCACATACAAACGAAATGGTCTTGGCTAAGAAATTGTTAAGAGTAGGCTACTATTGGCCTACCATGGAAACTAATTGCTGTAATTATGTCAGGAAATGTGTACTTTGCCAAAAGAATGGAAACTTCATTCATGCTCCATCGTAACCATTGCAACCTATCACTACCCCATGGTCATTCTCCAAGTGGGGACTTGAATTGATAGGAAAACTTACTCCTACTTCATCATATGGTCATACACACATCATCACGGCCACTGAATACTTTATAAAATGGGTGGAAGCTGTCCCTTTAACTTATGTAACTGGAGCCCAGATTTCTAAATTTATTATGAATCACATCATTTGTCGATATGGTATTCCCACAGCCATCGTTATAGATAATGGGAAGTCATTTAAGAAAAAAATTGTAAAATGTATTTGAAAATGATTTCAAATCAGGTTAAAATGGTCCACGCCATATTACCCTCAAGGTAATGGACAAGCTGAGGCCACAAACAAGACTTTGGTAAGGATAATGGAAAATATGGTCAGCAAAATAGGTCACAACTAGCACTTACAAATCCACCCAACACTTTGGGCTTACAGAACATCCATTCACACTCCTACGGGTGCGACACCATATTCCCTAGTGTTTGGGATAGAATCTATCATCCCCTTAGAGATCAAACTTCCGTCCTTGAGAATTTCTCTTCAGGACTATCTAGATAAGGATGAGGATTACCGAGTAACAAGACTGGCTGAATTGGAGCTCCTAGATGAGAGGTGCATTCACACTCTTAATTGCCTGAAAGTGTATCAAAACAGAGTATCCATAAACTACAACAAGAGAATCATCCCTCATCAGTTTGAGGTTGGTGATTTAGTCATAAAGGAGAACCAATTCAACACCAGAGTGGAATGAGAAAAGAAAGGGAAGTTTGAACCACATTGGTTGGGACCTTATGTTATAGTCGCCAAGTACAAAACAGGGGCATACAGACTGGTCTCGCCCCCAATGGTGATGAGCTCTGGAGCCCATGAATGCCATGCATCTTAAGTCATTCTATGCTTAAACATGGCATGGAAAAATAAATAAAAATAAAAAAAATGGTAAAATGATCAAAGATACATAAAAGCAAAAAAGTGAAAAATAAAAAGAGAAAATAGGTCATCCACTAGTGAAAACCATGCAATTTTGGCACTTTGGACAAGTCCTTGGGTGAAAACCGGTTTCCGGCACCTCGGGAGGATTCGTTGCTCACAATAATTTTACGTCTGGAGGGTGGTTTTCCTTGGCCTAGCTCTAGTTCTGCCTTCGAGATTCCTTGTGAACCCCATCCTATCTAGCCTTGATCCGACTTTCCCTTCTTTTATTCATCTGTGAGCAGTATGGTCTTTCGCTATTTCCCATCTTAGGCTGGGGGAAATTTAGCAACTTCACCTTCTTCTTCATAAGCGCGTGGCTTCTGCCCTTGTATATTTATTCCCCATCTAACACTAGGGGCATCCACGCTTTCTTGGTTACCTGTACGTAACTTTGGAAAATTGTTTCAAAAAATAAAAAATCTTTTCAAAAAACCAAAAACAATATTAAATTGTTTCAAAACACCAAAAAATCTTGAAAACCATTAGAAAACAACGCAAAAACAATAGAAAATTGTTTCACAAAAACCTAAACAATAAAAAATTGTTTCACATAAACCAAAATAATAGAAATTTTTTTGAAAACAACAAAAAACAATAGAAACTTGTTGCATGAAAACAAATCTTACAAAAACATTTACTTACATTTACTTACATTGTCTTGTTTCTTGCTTTGCTTGTTGTTTGTCTAGTTGTTTTATGTTTTTAATTTTTGGGTTGTTTGTTGCTTGGGCATACTTTGTTAGAATTCATCTTTTCTTGCTTCAATTAGATTTATTCTTTTTTATACATATTGAGGTGTGTTTTTATATGCTAATGAATCCTGGTGCATTATTATGTTACTTCATTGTGTTCTTTGTTAGCATTGGATTGTGTTTATTACATGTGCACTATTTTGTTATCACAACATCACATTACCATCATTATCATCACATTTAACATCATCTATACATCATATATAAACAAAATGCTAAGTTTTACATCATGCATGTATGCTAAGCTAATCATCACATATCGTATCATTAATGGGGGCAAGAGGGGTTGCGCATGATAAAAAATCTATCCCCCCCGCACCAATATCATCATATCATCCCATCCATATACATCTACAATAACACATGAGAAATGCATTTGATATCATCTAAGGATCTATCATCTAACATCCATAGCACATGTATACATTAAACATCAAGATAACATACATGTAAGTACAAAATCTGACAACATCATAACACATTTCATAAGTGCTGAATCAAAACATGCACAATATGCAAGGGGATTTAACATAGAGTAATTTCTGATAAAGGGTATTTTACATCATAAAATTATGCCCACTTGTGTCACAATGCATCAAGACACAAAAACATTAAAGTGCATAATCTCATAAACATAGTGTATCTGGAGCCCAACAAAGTAATCCTCTATATACATGTGTGTCATATACATCTATATATAACAAAAATGGATATATGTCATTACTCTATATAAAAAATGCCTTCAGCTGAGGCGTACAAAGATGGTACATCAAAAATGTTCACATATCTACACAAGTATAAACTGTCCATATCAGTACTCAAAGTGATACATCATACATACAAAGTGCCATAAAAAAGGGGCATGTATAAGAAAGAATCAACCCTTCATCACGAGGCATCATCGAAATACAAGTATACAAGGCTATACATCAAAATCGGCCTTCATAAGAGGCATGAATACAAATAATCTATATAACAAAAATGTGGAGCTCAATCGCAGCTCTCGCCCTTGCTGGGGCTCCCAAGTCTGTCACCTGGCTGACGAAACACTGGAGGCTGAGATGGCCCTAGATCCAACCGGCTGCTCTGGTATGGGCTATCTCACTAATCTCGTGGACTGGCCTGATCTCCGTGATTGAGAGCCTGTTGCGCTCAACCCTGACTGTCACGGTAGTACCACTTGTTTCTCTAGAGGAACTACCCTGTAATAGGAAGTCCTATAAAGTAAGGCCTCACCACCAATCCTGGTGGCATCATGTAATCAGGTCAGCATCTTTGGAGGTAAGCGCTGCCTGAAGGGCAACATCACGCTCACCTATCACTCTACCCAAGTTAGCCTCAGACTTGTTTAGGAGGAAGCAGTCTCTCGGTCTCTCTTTGCAGTAGCAGTCTGTAGCTCGGCGTGGGCCTGATTCCTCTGTGTAAGAAGGGCCTATGACCATGTATAAACATGATCTTTCTGCATGACAACCATCTACACCTATGACTAGGACTGATGAAGAAGGCTCAATATCTGAGCCCCCTATGCCGCTGTCTCTCGAATCTGGATCCACCATGCCACTTTGTCATCTCTTGGGCTAGCCTGGGCCCGAGCCTGATCTCGCTCTGAAAGTAAAGTCACAATATGAGCTACGGGCCTCATCACGCTCTGCTATGGCAGTCACACACCAACCTCGAGCCTCATATCTCTCTGCTCTGGCCGACATCTCTCTCGGCTATGGTCTGTTATAGCTGCTACTATGGGATGGCTACTGCTGCTACTGTTTGTGCCTCAGGTCCTGGTCTCTGAGGTGCACTCGATGATTATCCCTACTCTAAGACCCTACCTCTAGGCAACTATACTGATGCCTGTATTGGGCCCTATGGCCTTGGTCCCTATACCTATGTGACTCACTTCCCATCATATGGAGTGCCATCAAAAGGTTCCTCTGGGTCCGGCCCCTGTGCCACTTCCCTCGCCCTGTGCTTTGAACCATAACATATCTCTATCGGTGGGTGAGTGCCTGCTACCCAGGCCTCCTCTAGAATGGTGAGACACTGGGGTTACACTGTAGCATACCAAGCTACGTAATTGGATGTGGTCCCTAGATCTCGCACCTATTGTACTGGGTCTCATACCTATGGGACTGACTACGTGAAACTCACCCTAGCTTGGGCCATTGGTATGCGAGGCCCCATGGTCTGCCTCTCTGCATCTCTGCGTGCATGCCAAATATCTGGTTGGGGGACCCCCTGTACCCTGCCAAGATACCGCCGACATCTGTTTACTCGATACAGATCAATAATTTAACTACGACTGCCAATGATAAAGTGCTCTACCAAGCACACGTTAAGATCTGTGGCATCCTCTAACCACTGGAAATGCCTATATGGCTGCCATATAACATCTATCTCAGGTAGCTCGTTGAACTCTCACCTATATCTGAATAGGCTGCCAAGATGGCCGCGTATATCCCCACCATTTGCTACCCATGCCATGTAGGATGGATCCTTAGGATCTCAGATACTTAAAGTGCCCACGGGGTGTCTGATCGCAATATGGTCCCATGACCATATCTGTAACAAAGAGGCTAGACCCACGGTCTTCTGACCGTGGTATGTGATCATATGTAAATACCAGTATAGGTGGGTCAGTATGCACTGCCCCCAATAGTATCTCTCGCCGCTAAAGATGCCATGAACCAAGGGCAATAGTCCTCTTAGGAATGAGGTCCTTGTCTTATCAGTGAGTAAGAACCCACTGATAAGAGACATGATGTAGAGAGGCCCCCGATGCAATGTGGGGTCGGAGATACACTCATGTAAAGCTATGGTCGTCCCGTCATGCAAAATGTCATCAACATCAAAAAGGGCACTACAAGCTACTCTAATCAGCCCTAGATCTGTAATGTACTTGATCAAGGTGCCTATAATCAGCACACAAAGAATCTGCCATACATCTTCGATGGTCATAATCATCCCTCCTGTAGGCAGTCTAAAGCACTGAATCTTGCTATGCCATTACTCAGCTAGCACGGTCAGTAGGCCATGATCCACTGTGATAGAAGGCATTCGAGACATGGGGCCTAGCCCCACCGCTTCGAGAAGTATTGCCATGGCTCGCCGGTCATGCCGGCGCATACTCCCTTCTAGCTTTGCTATCCAGGTGTGGCACTTCTACATCTATAACACTGGTAACCGTCTCTGCAAAATAATAGGTCGCTAGTCAGTTACTAATATTTCTTCAAAAAATATATCTACCCTTTTTAGGTTAACCCAAAACTCCTACAAATTATTCTAAGTGTCATGATTTTGATAATTTCCTATCTTTTCTCCGCCTGTCTAGGGTGCTTGCGCCCCCTTTTGGGTGTGTGTGCCTCATTTTTGGTGCTTGAACTTGCGGGCGTGGGTCTTCTGGTGCTTACACCCTCATTAAGGTGCATGCGCACCCTTTTTGGCATGTGTGCCACACATTTGGTGCTTATGCTTGCATGCGTATGCTCCTGGGTGTGTGCGCCTACCTTTTCATGTTTGCACCACGTTTTGCAAATTTAACGCATTAATGACCAAAATTAATGAGCTAGGGTTTAATACTCACAAAGGGGCCGCCGTCTACATGCTGTTGGTACCCTCAGACTACATCTGCACACCTCAATCGGTCTCGTGTGATCACCATGGTTCTCGTCAGTATCAAATCCTTACGGTAAAAAAATTATAAATAGCTCGGTTAAAATGAATTGGTTGCGATGTTTTTACCCCCTAGGTGGGGTATATTAACCTGATTTTCACTGTCCGGAGGGCCTGGAGGTCCGTTTCGATCACTGTTTTCTCCTCTGTTCACTGTGGAATAATTATTTTTATTAAATAATTATTTTTCTCTTATTTTTCATTGTATTGGGGCATTTTTTTGCGGTCTGATACTGCTTCCTTCTCCCTCGGACAATTTTATTGCTCCCTGGTGATAGTTATTCTTCTCCACACTCTCGTAAATAATTATTTTTTATTAATTTTTCCACTAATAAAGGACATTATTTTTCAATTGTTTCTTCTTTCTTCCACCTAGGGCACTTTCTGTTGCCCTTAGGCCCTTCGTTTTCTTCTTCTATTTTCTTCTACTGTTCCCCACAATTTGGAAAGCAAAGACACTAAAAGCAAAAAAAAAAATCCTAAAAAGTAAAAAAACCTACAAAAATGATAACTTGCTTATTACAGCTGAAAATTGTGTCTTACACATGGTATTTTCTCCATATCCTACTGGTTTTTCTCACATCTTCCCCGATTAATATGACTTGTGGATCACCAGATTCACAACCATTCACAAAGCTAGCCGTTTGCTTCGTCTGTACTCTGGGGCACATTTTTTTCCTGGTGCTGTTTCGTCGCACACAAATGCTTTTCTTGAACACCATGTCCATTATCATTTGCCCTTACATGTATCCTTGCTCGGGGCACCATTTTTAACCCTTTTTGTTAATCACGAACTTGTGGATCTTTTCAGCACTGATAACAAAACATTTATATAACTATCTTGACCATTGTTGGGTTGGGTATGTGCGTTCGTACTTTATTTCCATATTAGATGAGCTTGCTTCCTTATCGTATTGCATTGCGTTATTATATGTTGCATGGAGTTGGTATTTTCAGCAATGGGCAATTGTTCATAGTATGGCTTTTCATGTCATTATACATTTTTCGTATGCTTATATTTTTCGTAAGGACTGATGACATAGCTCTTATGGTAATATGATGATAGCAAATGGATACAATACATGACAGCCGGAAGCTAAGCTCTTCTCTCCCCTCTTCTGTATTTCTTGTGGATCACATTCTTCTCACCCCTAATGTTATCTCTCACTTGGGCATCCTGCCCCTTCCCATTCTTCTTCCTATCTCTCATTTTTTCGATCGTCGATCGACTTCTTTCATCACCCCATCGACACTCAAGGGGGCATCTCTCCCTCCTACTAATCTTTCTTCTATTCCTTCAAAATTTTCTTCCGTCTACTATCTTTGAAGTGGTGTCACTTACACCACCCCAAAGAGGGGAAAATGTAGACACCTATAATTACACCCAAGCAATTTAAATACTTAAATTGTGCTAATTATCCCCTTTCTCGCAAATCGAGGACATATAGTCAAAAGCGCTCATATTTCCTCTTATTGTCATTAATTAATTACAATACACTAATTGATTAAGTCACCTATCCAACTAACAACCTAATTAATGACCTTCCATTAATTATTTACCCCTTCTATCTAGACTAATTAATTATTATTAATTGATTATCCTTTCCCTTCATTTAACTGATAAATCAATATTTAATTGATTTAAGCCCCTTCTAATATCCTAAATCATACTAATATTTCTCTAATTAGCTTCTATAAGCTTACATCTACCTATTAGATAATCACCTTTGATTAATTAAAACACCCCCCAACTCCCATGACTTGCTAAGCATAAATTAAACCCTTCTAAAGTAAGGTTACCTTTAATAAAGCAACCTTATCCATTCCTAATCATGTTTTACCTTTATCCCACATGTAAAGGGATGAAGTGTTTCCTTTATCCATTGGGCTATATAAGGAGCCCTCCTTCTACCTTTATACCTACACCTAATTCCTTGAGAAAGTAAAAGAAAGCACATGGTCTTGCACTAAAAGCCTTTTGCCATTCTCAAGTCCTCCATCATCCATCTTGAAGAGCTAAGCCTCACACCCAAGCATCCTTGAAGGATCAAAGCAAGAAATATTGTTGATTTCCATTGGAATACATAAGTCCATTTGATTTAATTAGGAAATTTAGAATAATAGAGTTCTTAATTTACATTATGTTTGATTTCACTATTTCAATGTTATAATGCTAGTGTAGACCTTGTTCATTTCTTCATCTTGATGGCACTCTTTCTTGTTTCTAGCTAGGTTGGGGAACTATTTTAGGTGGTAGTTCTTGATTTCAATCTAACTTAGGAAAAAGAATACATGTAAACACAATGTAATTAATTTCCCATAAGTTAAGCAATTTAGATTTAAATGAATACTTCAACACTGCTCCAAAATGTATTCCATTAACCTATCAATTATATTACTAAAATATAACTTTCCAGTTCAACCATTGAAATTACTAGGTTCTTCTAGTCCATAAGATAGTTATTATATTTTGGAACATAGAGCTATAACAGCCCTCCGATGTGATCTTCCATTGATCCAATTTTCATAGAATATCACAGGCATATAGCCATATCTATACTGACATTACTATAACATACTAGAAATTTTTACAAAGATTGTAGAGAGGCATCAACAATCTTCAACGATATGAAGCAAGTTTTTATTGAATAAAAATATGGAATCTTTAGCATGCTACAATATATCATAATTGTACTCAGTTGATTTTCACAAGAAATCCCTTATTCGATGAAAACAAATAACTTCTTTATCATAAATAAGAATATCTCATTCAATAGTTTGACTGCAACTTTATTCCTTTAAAAGTAAGCATATGGTTCAATTAGATAACCGATGTATTTCTTTACTTTATGCCTATTATCTTCACTCACTAACCTATAATAGTTTGGCAAGGTCAGTTCGAATAAACTGAGCAAGAAAATCCCTTTATCCAATTTATCAATTTATGTCATTAACTATTAGAATGTATATATATTGTAATAACACTTTCATTACTTCAACTAGACATGAGTTACATCAAACATCATACCTTAGTAACTTTCTTTGAAACCATTAGGTACAACTCTTTTTACCCTTTTCAGTATTCCTCAATGATAGAGTCTCATCAACACTTCACATAATTAAATTGAAGCAATGCTAGATAAATATATTGATGTAAAATAATGTCCATCAACTAATAAATACCACATGCTATTAAGAATACAACCAGATCCCACAAAATTTAAATAGAAGTATCAACTCTTATAAATCATGGTATGAATCTATATCATCTCATTCATAACTAAAAGCTTTTGCAACTATTTTTGCTACTCATATGATTCAACGAGTATTAACTATTAACACACACACACACACACACACACACACACACACACACACACACACACACACAAGGTAATCCATGTTATGCACATGAAACCAACTAGTTCCAGAAGTACAAAATATCCGTCAATGAGTGTGGTCTAAACACAACATTCTCATTGCTTTAATTCCATGAGGTTTACATGTCATAAATTATTGAAACAACATATTCTATATTGACCCTTAATATCCTAATAAAGAAAGAGAATTATATATCTCAAAGTTATATAACATAATAACTTATAGGAATTAAATATAGACACCATTCCTCAACTGAAAAATCTTGTGTATTCATTAATACAACACCACACCTCGGTTTATATCTTACTAAATTCCCCTGCCATAAGTATCTGAAACACATCCCCTTTCGGAGCTTAAATGGACCTATGTATAGAAGTCTAAACTTCCTGAGTTTTTTAAAATTACTAGTATGTACTACTCCTCTATAATGAGGAAGTAATATACTTGATTTTATCATCCAATAGAGATTCATTTGGTTACATAAGAACCACATAATAAATAAAATAATATTCATTAAGAGTCATTTTTAAAAAAATTATGGAAACAAAACTAAGTTTTTGGTTCTATTGTTGCACCTAAAAAATGGAGCAACAATATCTTAACAAACATATCCAGGGTGTCAACCAACCAAGACCCCTTGGTTCAAAATAAAGCTTTTTAGCCTTCCTTATAAACATGATACATTCAATCATTTTTTCCCCAATCATTATCCTTCAGGACCCAAGCTCCAACCGATATTTTCTCAAGTTTATAGCTGGTTATAGAAATATATAAGATCTGAACCGGATAGCTTCCTGAAGGAAGCAGAAATGGTTTTCCATACCCAATATAAGATAAGTTAGACTTATTCCTTCAACAGCTAAGCCCTAATTTCTTTTTTTGTTCACCAGTATTAATTCAAACTAGTTTAGAAAACCATTTAAGATGATAGAAAATATTTTTATCCCTTAAAATTGGGTTGAGCTGAAGGCTCGACAAAATCAGAACTCTATTACATCAACTAAAGATAGTTTCCAATTCCTAAGAAAAGGAACATTAAGGTTGAGCTTACAACCTACACGAGTCTGAATGGTGGAAAAATAAGATACACTCTACAACTCAGCCATAGCTTCAACCCATTTACAATGAAACCAAGAGTAATCCCTGCTACTGCCCAATAGGCTTCCCTAGGAGTTACCAAGGTCAAAATTTCAGTCAAGTGTTATCCAAATAGCTCTCCTAACGATTTGGATAACTTGCATACACATCTCGCTCCCCTTCTGATTATTCTATCTCCTTTGATTTTTGCTAGTGCACCTTCCTCCCGCACATTCACTTTCTCTCTTATCCTATCGTGCACTTCTTGCACGCACCTCTGCATACTTAACTTCCCATTAGCTAAGTCCCTGTCATTCCTCTTGCTCATATTGCGTGCGCCCCATTTTGCCTCTTTCTTCCATTTCTCCTTTGCGCCCACACTCCATGTGTTCACCTTCTTTCTAGTCAGCTTGGCGCATCTCCAAAAGTTAAATCCTAGGGGCAGGCTCAAATGAGCACCAAGCTTCCATGTGTCCAGAGCCCCAAAAGATGCACTGGCCTTTAAAAAGTCTTCGAGTTAGTGGAGGGTGCCAGGTGTCTTAACGATGCACATTCAAAAGTGGGATGTAGGCCAAAGAATCAAACTTGTACTAGCCCTCCACGTAGCAAATGGTCAACAAAGGTCAAACCAAAAGCAAAAGCGGGCCTAAAAAATGACTAAGTATAGATAACAACAGAAGCCTCCACATGAATCAACAACACAATATCAAAAGGAAATTCTGTAGGTAGTCCCCAAAGAAGTGCAAGCCTTGCACATGTCCTTAGTCCAAAAAAGGGATAGATTCAAGGGTTGAATAGTCAAATGAGAGGCAGGCTAGTGGAGAGTGCCAAGTGTTAGCACGACGCTGTTTTAAAGATAAAATTTGGGGCAGGTTTCCAAACAAGTGCTAAGTCGCCACATGTCTAGGGTTAAACTTTTGGCCTACCAAGTAAAGAGACTTAAGAATAATACAAAGGAGCCCAAGGAGCCCACGGAGGCCACCAAGTGTCAATCTAGCGTGATTTCAAGAGCATAAAGATGGGGCTGAATATCTAAGAAGCGCAAGGCCGCCACGTGGACTTAGCACAGACAAAACTCTTCCTCCTACAAGCCCAAATATTCAAATGAGAATATCTTTTGGCTTAGTGCTCAAAATTTGACAAATCTGGCACCGTTAAAAATATCTCGGCCTCATCTATGCCTTAGAGATTTGAAACTTTAATTTTGGAGAGGTTAGATAGGGAGAAAATGAGAAAACGCCTATCAAGCCATTAACGCATAATCGAATTTCTTCAACCACCAGATCTCATACGATTTGATCTATCATTCCTCCTCCTTCAAGGCATCAAACAAATAATTGATGCAGACACAAAATATTTTGGGTGGCATTGATGATGGTGGTTAAGCTTCAAATTAATTTTCCTACTTCTCTCTCTCCTTCTTTCCTCTAGGCTAAATCTATAAAGATAGTGTTGGGGCTCATTGTAATGGTTGGACACTCTGGATCCTTATGCATGTTGCTAGGGACTTCATATTTTATGTATTTTGAGTTGCAGACCTCCATGTTTGGCTCTTGCATGTGGATATCAACCTCCTTATCATTGTAACAGTTCTGTGCATTCTTGTAAGTAATAGAAGCATCATTTTGTGATTATTCTCTATCCTAACGTGTTTTCCTTCCTTCTTCTTGCATCTTCTATTGCATTGTGTATTGTTGTGCTACTTTAGGTCCCCTACAGTTCTATATTTGGTTATGTTCCATGAGAACAATTTTGTGAACGTGTGTTTTGCTGTGCTACTCATGCCTAGCCTTCTTTCACAAATCCTCTATCATTCTTGCTCAGAACAGATAGTGCTCACCCCTCTTTTTTGGTGCTATCACCTTTTAGTGTAGTTCGATTCATGTTATCCTTCTTTCCCTAGTCCCTTGGAAATCTTAGCTTAGTTTCCTCTTTTAGCACTAGGAGTAGAAGTAGTAGTAGAAATAGATAGAGGAACCGGCCTTCTCCGAAGATCCATCCCAAGTGTGTAAGGTCCCACAACTTGGGGATGGTTCCATTATGGTCTTAAACACCTCATCCCTTTTGAGATTTGAGACACGGGTGCACATTTGAGAAACCAATAGTTTCTGGCACGCCTGGTGGGACCAACATTGAAAGCTCAAATTTCATATCTCTAAGTTCTAGTGTGTGAACTTAGTGTTTCTGCCTTTGGAGGCTCATTTCAAACACATCTAACAACTCCCAATATTTTAAGATCTCTGTTTTGGCAGTCCTGAGCACCTTTTCATGAGAAGAGTGCACACAAGAAAAAGTGCAACAACTGAAGAATATTTTGAATACCTCCATCTATCCCTAAGAAAAGTTCATTCCAGAAAGCTTGTGTGTGCATCTCTATCTCCAATGCCGCACCCACTTAACTCCTAAAAATAGAAAACCTATGTGCCCTGAAATGGCACATTAGCCACCTCCTCCATCAATAATATTTGTAAAATTTGATGAAGGGAGTCCCTTACTCCTATTCGTGCAAGGTGATATCCCAAATGGAACGTTCAAGAGTATCCCTTACTTTACTGGTGAGAATCAAATCACCCCTCACAAGCATATCCAGGATGTGGAAAATGTGTGTTCACTCTATCTAATCACATATAATGATGTAGCAGTCAGACTGGTTACAGCCTCTTTCAAAGGTAAAGAACTTCAATGATATTAAGGCTTGAGACTTGGATCTATCACCACCTGGGATGAGCCGGGAACAACTCTATGCAGTTATTTTCAAGACAAATCAGATCACCTATCTTTGGTGGAGAAGCTGACAACAATAAGGAGGGCACCCAATGAGTAGATGACTAATTTCAACATCAGATTTCAGAAGACTTGGGATAGAATCCCTCTTGTGGTAAGACCTATAGCTGAACATGCTTTCCTTTATTATCTGAAGGTGCTCAACAACTATATTTCAGTTATGATCCAATCTATGGGAAGTAGAAATTTACTAGCTGCTTATGACATTGCAGTTAGGGCATAAAATAGTTTCATTTAGGTGGGAAAGTTGGATCCTAGACCTCCCATTCCCTGGTTCCCAAAAATTTTGCAAGCACCCCAGCCTTCTATAGCCTCTATTCCTACTCCTGAGAAAAGTGCGCAACCGGTTGCTTCAACATCCTATCCTCCATCATAATAAAAGGAAGATGAATAATTGGAGGCCTTGATTAGAAATTTATCAAACAAGGTCATATCATTAGAAAGGTAGTAAGAGCAAGTGTATAGAGGTAATTCCAATCAGGCACATGGCCAAGGGAAGTAACTTTGGTGGAATCAATACGGAAATCAAAGATACACACCCAACTAGCAAAATGATAGATGGCAGCCTAATGCACATATTCCCTTACATGTTGTCCCTCTCGTGCCTTCTCTCCCAACACCAAGCATAAGATGATTGCTTGTTCCATTTCATAATAACTTGGCACAAGAATTAGAGTGGTGCTTCCCTTGCAAAATGCCTCATAGTCACTAAGATTGTTATAATGTTGCATGTGCCCAAGCCTTCATGATCCAGAATGCTTCATCCTGTGAGCCCTCAACAAGCACCCATGAAGAAGATAATCCAAAAGGGACAGAAGTTCATCCCGAGTCCAATTTTATGTTCTTTGGTGCAGATGACTTCTGTGCAATCAACCAAGATGTAGAAGATACAAACCGATCACACACCCAAGTTGTGGACAACACAAGATTTAAGAAAAGAATATTAGAGTCAACATGTAGGTCACATTCCCAACAATACAAGTAGATCTTCAGAAGAAAAAATAATAATACAAGACCTCCTGTAGAAAAAGTGTTTACATCCCTATATAGAAGGTCCTGCGTAAAGCTCTGTCTGAAGCAACACACGCCCATCCTTTGGTAGTCTAAGCCTCTGCTCCAACTAAAATTTAGGATTCTGGGCCTAAACTATCAAAAAGGGACGTTGTTCCCCAAATGCACAAGGTGGAGGGATTTCATTCAACATTGTTGACCAGATAAAGAAAATAAACATAAACGTCACAATGTGGGATGCCCTGACCATTCCATCTCAGCGGGATCTGTTTCATGAAGCTCTGGCGCAACTTCTGCGCTCTAACCTAGTTATGCAGAAGCCACGTGCTTCTGTCAAAATCTACCAAGAAGAGGAGAAACAAGTAAGTAAAATTTCTAAAACCCCACCCTTCTATATGTCCTTGATTATAGGTAAACACCTAGTGCATAATTGCTTGATTGACTTAGGCGCTAGTACTTTTGTTATGCTTAAGAAGATAGCTGATGTCTTAGGTCTGAAAATATAGCCCTTTATCTAAAGGGGTCCTACAACTTTATGGCTCAATTCTAACCACCTTAGGAGTCATCAAGGATCTTGAGTTAACCCTCCATGCATGTCCAAGCCTGGTAATTACTCAAGATGTGTCAATTATTGACCTGCCTCCTTTGTTTTCCCTATGTCTATTAAGATAATTCACTGCTAAAGTGGGTGGTTACTTCTCTTCTCATTGGTCTCATATGTTACTCAAGACAAGGTATGGAACCCAGTTTACCATACAAGCTGAGTCTATATTTTCTTATCATGTAGAGCCATATGTCCCATCCCCTCTCCAAGTCAATTATCTTATCCAGGAAGAACAAGTTTCAGTTCCTGAAGAACAGTCTCATCCACCCTCTGTTCCATACCTAGTACTTGATTAATGGGCAAAGAGGCATCACAAATTTGATCCCTATACTAAATAACTAGAAGCCTATGAAACTGGGCTTGGTACTTATTACATTTTAAAATAAGACATTACGCTTCCGCACACACTTATAGGAGAGAAAATTCAAACTGGTCTATGGAAGTTATACTTTGATGGATCTAGAAGAAGAAATGATGTGGGAGCAGGAGTGGTTCTGATTTCCCCTAAGGATGAAAAGTTATTCTTCATGCATAGGCTGTAGTTTGCATGTTCTAACAATGTGGTAGAATATGAAGCGCTAGTGCATGGCTTGCTTATTACTGAAAAGAAGAAAATTAAAGTGCTGCAGATCTTTGGGGAAATAGAATTGGTCATCCAATAGGTCACCAACAGATGCTAGATAAAGAATAATCTTCTTAAATCTTATAAACATAGAGTTTGGGACCTACATGAGAGATTTGATGCCCTTAATCTACAGGTAGTTCCACATAGAATGAATGAAAAAGCTGAATAAATGGCCGCACTTGGTTCACAATTTTCTCCTACTGAGGACTTTGTCAAAGGAAACACTCAACACATTAAGATGGTAATAAGACCATCCATTCTAGATAATAACACTAGCTGGAAAGTGTTTGAAAGTGACGCGCAGATTGTCCAATTTATCTAGAATGAAGTTGAATTTTCAGCAAGTATGCAAGCTGACTTGTATGAAAGCTATGGTGACAAAGTAATACAACTAAAGACAAATAAGTTTCCTAAAGGGTTGGTCACCTTAGAGAAAATGTTTATCTCTGATGATGAGTTCAAGGGTGAGGAAAGATACATGTAAGCCACACAACAGGATTGCTCTCCCATTACTATTGAGCACAGAAAGGAGCTATTGTTCAATAGGACTTGTGCACATGAGGAAAAATAGGCCTTCACCTCTCTCTGCCAAAATTACAGTGACATTTTCTTATGGGAGTATGAAAACCTCAAAGGTTTTGATCCAAGTGTTGCTCAACGCTCCATTGACCTTGATACTAAAATAAATCCCATCAGATAGGAAACAACGGCCAGTCAATCTAAAGATAGAGCCCCTCATGAGAAAGGAACTATCAAAACTCATTGAGGTAAAAATTATCTTTCCTATCAAATAATCTACCTGGGTCACAAATCTGGTTCCAGTACACAATAGGAATGGTGAAATCAGACCTTGTGTTGATTTTAGAGATTTGAATAAGGCATCTCTAAAGGATCACTATCCTTTGCCTTTAATGGAGCAGTTTCTGTAGACTGTGGCTAGCGCATAAAGGTTCTCCATGATAGATGGGTATTCGGGTTATAACTATATCTTAGTCAAGGAAGAGGATCAATTCAAAACAACATTTACAACCAAGTGGGGAACATATGCATACCATAAAAATGCCCTTTGGTCTGTCAATTATGGGCACAACATTTCAATGCGCCATGGATATTGCCTTCAAAGGTTACATCAATGAGTTCATCTTGGTTTACCTTGATGATATAACTATCTTCTCAAAGCAGAGCGCAGATCATATGGTACAACCTGGAAAATGTCTTTAAGAGATGTAGAGAATTTGGGGTATCTCTTAACCCCGAGAAGTGTAATTTTGTGGTGGCTCATGGCAGGATCTTGGGCCATGTAGCTTCAAAGGATGGCATCGCGATTAATCCTGAGCACTTTTCAGCCATCCTAACCCTTTCCCTGCCAGTGCATAAAAGGACTTACAGTCCTTCCTTGGCAAGATTAAATTTTTCAGGTGTTTTATCCCTAACTTTGTGGGAATGGTTCGGCCCATCACCCTTATGCTCAAGAAGGACATATCCTTTAGATGGACAACAGAAGGAAGAGAAAGCTTCGACAAGATAGAGAAAGAGATTTCTTGTGCGCTAACACTCCTCAATCTAGATTACTCAAAGGATTTCATCCTTTATGCTTATGATGCCGATGTAAGCATTGTTGTTGTCCTAACATAGGAAAATGAACAAGGGCTGGAACAACCAATGGCCTTCTTTAGCTAGATGCTGAAGGATTATGAATTGAAATATAGTCACACAGAGAAGCAAGTCTTCACCATCATGCACGCGCTCAAGAAATTCAAGAGCTTGCTCACCACAAATCACATCAAGGTGTTAGTATCCCACTCATGTGTCAAAGACTTCATCATGGGAGTAGAAATTGGTGAGAAGAGAGCGTGGGATGGGTGAAAAAAATCATGGAATATGATGTGATTATTAAGGCCAAAAAGCTGGTAAGAGGCAGTGCACTCTGCAAGTAGATTGCTGAGGATGCACAGAGTGAACTTGAGGCTTCATTATTTCTAGATGAAGACTTCCTACGTGTAGAACATGAACAAAATATAGACCCCGAAATGCATGACTGGATGAAGGACATGATCACATTCCTTTCTGAGGGCGCGTACCCTCCTAGTTTAAACAAAGAAAAGAGAAGGCATCTGAGGTTGCAATCCATCCCTTATGTTTTGATTGATGGAATTCTCTTCAAAATAAATCTAGATGGCATGTTGTTAAGATGTATCAATGGCGCGTAGACTGAATACAAGTGTTAGCATAATTTCATGATGGATTCTCTGGTGGACACTTCTCTGCAAAAACTACAACAATGAAGATCATAATGGTAGGTATCTTTTGGCCTACCCTATTTGCAGATGCACATAGGTGGGTCACAAAATGCAAGGAGTGTGCTTTCTTTACAAGAAAGAAAATATTGACAATGCTTCCCCTCTGACCAATCCAAGCAAATCAGCCTTTTGCACAATGGGGTTTCAAATTCATAGGCATGATCAATCCACCTTCAAGCGCTGGACATAAGTGGGTGCTGATAGCTACATATTACTTCACCAGATGGAAAGAAGTTGTTGCGCTTAAGGAATCAACTGAGGCAATCATCCTTGACTTTCTCAAAGGTTTAGTCATAATGTTTGGCATTCCTCAAACCATTATCTCTGATAATGCAAAGGCCTTCCTTGGTGCTAAAATCACTGAATTGGGCTCCAAGTCTGGGTATTTACCTAAAAACCTCTTCCAACTATTACCCTTAGGGCAATGGTCTGGATCAGAATCAACAAACAAGAACATGATTAGAATCATGAAGCATGTGAACAATGAACATCAGCCAAAGACATTGGCATACAAAGGTCTTGCGCGCGCTCTGGGAAAATATAATCACAGTAAAAAAGGAAATATGAACTTCTCCTTACAAGATTGTCTATGACAGGGAGGCTACCCTTCCTTTGAAACTAGAAATAAATTCATTGGCTGCTTTCCCAACAACTAGGAATTTGAGGGCATGGATCAGAGAGAATTCAGGATGGTAGAGTTATTTCATCTTGAAGAACTCAGAAACTCCTACCATGATCAAGCTAGAACAACATCAACAAGCAACAAAGAAGATGGTTTGACAAAAAGGCTAGGCCTCAAGCTTTCAAATTTGGGGATCTGGTTCTAAAATGGGATGCTAGACAGAGATAAACTAGGGCACTATACAAATTTTGATGCACTTTAGAGTGGCCCATGCATCATCAAGTCCTGTAAAGAAGCTAACTCTTTCGAGTTAACTCATCTGGATGGAAGCGCACTACAAATCCCAGTCAATAGGATTTATCTCAAACCCTTCCATTAGGTTTACTACATCATGTTGTATATATTAAGTAGTTTCAATTCCTCTCGGTGTGCTCCGCGTGCATTGTTTATTTGTACATAGTTCTTTCCCCTCTCATGCTTCCTGCGCGTGCTCTGTTGTTACTTCAAGAATGTAGAGCTTCTCTCAGTAGTTGAGAGATTTAGAATAGAGTGCAGACATGATTTTCAAGTGATTACAAGGGCATTTTTATGATTGAACAAGTGGAATCCATGCCCAATGGATGTTTCAGGCTACTGATCTCGTTCATCTAGCAAGTAGATGGCCCCAAAAGTCACCAAAATTGTTATCCAAATAGCTCTCCTAGTGATTTGGATAACTTACATACACATCCTTCTCCCCTTCACATTCTTCTATCTCCTTCCATTTTACCATGCACCTTCCTTTTACATGCTCACTTTCTCTCCTATCCCATCATGCACTCCTTGCACGCACCTCTGCAGACTTAACTTCCAATCAGCTAAGTCCCTGACATTCCTCTTGCGCACATTGCGTGCACCCCTCTTCACCTCTTTCTTCCATTTCTCCTTTGCACCCACACTCCATGTGTTCACCTTCTTTCTAGTCAGCTTGGCACATCTCCAAAAGTTAAATCCTAGGGGCAGGCTCAAACAAGTGCTAAGCTTCCATGCATCTAGAGCCCCAAAAGTTGCACCAGCCATTGAAAATTCTTCGACTCAGCGGAGGGTGCCAAGTGTTTTAACAACACACATTCAAAAACAAAATCCAGGCCATAGACGTAAACTTGCGCCATCCCTCCATGTAGAAAATGGTCAAAAGAGGTCAAACAAAAAGCAAAAGTGGGCCTAAAAAATGACTAAGTATAGAGAATTAATGGAAGCCTCCACATGGATCAACGACGTAATATCAAAAATAAATTCTAGAGGCAGTCCCAAAAGAATCACGAGCCTTCCACGTGTCCCTAGTCAAAAAAAGGGATAGATTCGAGGGTTGAATAGTCAAATGAGAGGCAGGACAATGGAGAGTTCCAAGTGTTAGCAATGACACTATTTTAAAGATAAAATTTGGGGTGGGTTTCCAAACAAGCACCAAGCCACCACATCTCCAGGGTAAGACTTTTTGCCTGCCAAGCAAAGAGACTTAGGAATAATACAAATAAGCCCAAGGAGCCTATAGAGGCTACCACGTGTCGATCTAGCATGATTTCAAGAGCATAAAGATGGGGCTGAATCTCTAAGAAGTGCAAGGCCACCATGTGGACTTAGCATGGATAGAACTCTTCCTCCTGCGTGTCTAAATATTCAAATGAGCATATCTTTTGGCTTAGTGCTCGAAATTCGACAAATCTAGCACCGTTGGAAAGATCTCAGCCTCATCTATGCCTTAGAGATTTGAAAATTTAATTTTAGAGAGGTTAGGTAGGGAGAAAATGAGAAAATGTCTATCAGGCCATTAACACAGAATCAAATTTCTTCAACCACCAGATCTCATATGATTCGATCCGCGTTCCTCCTCCTTCGAGGTGCCGAACAAATAATTAATGTAGACATGAAATATTTGGGGTGGCATTGATGATGGTGGCTGAGCCTTGAATTAATTTTCCCGCTTCTCTCACTCTCCTTCTTTCCTCTAGGATGAATCTATAAAGACAGGATTGGGGCTCATTGTAATGGTTGGACACTCTGGATCCTTACGCATGTTGCTAGGGACTCCATATTTTTTCTATTTGTAGTTTTAGACCTCCATGTTTGGATCTTGCATGTGGATATTGGCCTCCTTATCATTGTAACAGTTCTGTGCATTCTTGGAAGTAATAGAATCATTTTTTTGAGACTATTCTCTATCCTAACATGTTTACATTCCTTCTTCTTGCCTTTTCTCTTACATTGTGTATTGTTGTGCTACTTTAGGTCCCCTGAAGTTCCATATTTGGTTGTGTTCCATGAGAACGATTTGGTGAATGCGTGTTTGACTATGCTACTCTTGCCTAGCCTCCTTTCATGCATCCCCTATCATTCTTGCTCAGAACAGATAGTTATCACCCCTCTTTTCTAGTGTTATCACCTTTTAGTGTAGTTTGCTTCATGTTATCCTTCTTTCCCTAGTCCCTTGGCATTCTTAGCTTAGTTTCCCCTTTCAGCACTAGGAGTAGCAATAGTAGTAGTAGTAGAAATAGATAGAGGAACTAGCCTTCTCCAAAGATCCATCCCAAGTGCGCAAGGTCCCACAACTTGGGGACGGTTCCATTATGGTCTCCAACTCCTCAACCCTTTCGATATCTGAGACATGTGTAAACATTTGAGCAACCAACAATAACATCACTCAAAATGAGCCATGTTAGAAAGGTTAATACCCAAGTTTACCTTACAAAGAGGGAGTGACAAGGAAATGCTTTCTTTAAGATCCCATAAAGGAAAAGGTTAAGTTAGGTAAATCAAGTAAATCCTAAGCCATAACGTAAAAACCTCTTTGTCTCACAGTCCATTTGACAGAAGTTAGTCGTATATTAAATATCCTAAATAAGAAATAGAACACCAACTGGAAATCACTAGCTCAACCATGGCATATACCCAAAACACTTTTATTTTCTACAGATGTTACGCACAAACCGTAAATGAAAGAAATAATGGCTCTAATCTTGGAAGGATCGACTGCGATTACTTCACCTAAGATGATATGGCCCAAGTATTGAATCTCTGACTGAAAGAAAGCACACTTCTCTAAGTTCCCATAAAACTGCTTCTCACGAAGACACTGAAGAACCTAACGAAGGTGCCCCTCATGCTCCTCACGCGTACTTGAGTAAATCAGAATGTCATTAAGAAAAATGAGCATGAAGCGATCTAAAAATGTCCTGAATACCCCATTCATCAAACTCATGAATATTGCAGGGGCATTCGTCAAACCAAAGGGCACCACTGTGAACTCATAGTGCCCATACCTCGTATGAAAAGCAGTCTTATGGATGTGTGTCTCCGTAATCCTCAACTGATGGTACCCAGACTTGAGATCAATCTTAGAGAACACCGTGGCTCCCTTCATTTGATCAAACAAGTCATCGATGCGAGGAAGAGGATAACAATTCTTGATCGTTACCTTATTCAGCTGGCGGTAGTCTATGCACAACCGCAAGGATCCATCCTTCTTCTTAACAAAAATAACTGGTGCACCCCAAGGGGATACACTAGGACAGATAAAGCCTTTTTCTAAAAGGCCTTCTAGTTGCAACTTGAGCTCACAGAGCTCTGTGGTGGTCATCCGATAAGGAGCTCATGAGATAGGCTCTGCTCCTAGAACCAGATCAATATGGAAATCAATCTCACATGGGGGTGGCATCCCCGGTAGCTCCCCTAGGAAAACATCTGCATACTCTCTCAAAATGGGATGATCATCTAGCGATGGCCCACTAGACCCATCCTCTGCCTGGTCACTGACTGTGACTGCATACATCTGACAACCCCATCGTACACACTGCTTGAGTTGCATAGCAGAGATAGTGTGAATAGAAATAGGTCTCTTGACCCCAGAAATCACCGACTCAACTCCAAGATCGTCTACACAAGATATAGTCTGATGATAGCAATCCATCCTGGCCCTATGTGTAGACAGCCAATCCATGCCTAAAATGACTCCATACGAGCCCAAAGGAAGTACGCGGAGATCTGAAGTGGTGGTGAAAGGTCCCAAGTTAACAACACACTCCTTTACTAAGGAGTCTACCAAGACCTTGGCTCTCGAAGCCATCTCGACATCCCATATATGACCCTGTCTAACAGCCACCAGCCTACATCGCTCTACTAAGGATGGTGCAAAAAATGAATCAGAAGAACCGGAGTCAAACAATATGGAGGTAGGAACACCTCCGATACTACCTGGGGTCTCAATGACCGTACTCTGGTGCTCGGCCTAACAGTTCTCAACTGCTACGTAGATCCTGTGACTCCGTCCCATGTCTCTGACTGTAGGCTCTAAGATGGGTGCCTTACCCTTATTAGGGTTCTGGGGGCAATCTTTTGAAAAGTGTCCCACTAATCCACACCCGAAGCAACCACCTGAAGTCCTCTAAACTGCAGCACCTCCAGAAGGTGCCCTAGAGGTAGGTCCTGTGGATCCTGATGATCCAGTTATAGTCTGTTGCAGCGTCTGTGGTCGAGCTCCTACTGACTAAGCTCTAGCTCCACCCTGTGTCCTGGTGGGTCCCCTAGGAGGAGGTCCCATACTACAACCTCTCTGTGCATCAGCTCTCTGAGGAGGCCTAAATGGTGGGTGGGACTACTACTGCTGCTGTGGTCTGAAAGATGACTGCGAAGAATGTTGACCACCACGAGGAAGAGGAGATGACCCCCTCAATCTATTATCCTGCAAGTGCTGAATACGGCTCCTGACCTGGTCTCTAGCCTGCTGTGTTTTACCTCGAGTCTCCTCTGTAATGTAGGCCTTCTCAACGGCCTCCGCTAACGTCTGCAGGTAGTGGATCCGAACTACACCTCTAATGTCTATATTAAGGCCCCAGATGAACCTGTGGATCCGCACCTGCTCATCCTGTATGTAATCAACGTACTGAAGTAGGTCTAGGAACCTACTCTCATACTCGACCACTGTAAGGGAAGCCTGTCGAAGGTCGTGGAACTCATCGATCCTCTGCTGTATAAATCTCCGTGGCAAGTATCTACTCCTGAATCTCTCCTCAAATAGATCCCACGTGATTGTCTCTGAATCTATATGGAGCTTCTACTCCTCTATCCTCCACCATACTCCAGCTCCATCCTTCAGTAGATGGATCACAACACAAGCTTTTGTGTTGCTAGAACAAGGAAAAAGCTTAAAGCAACCGCTCAAGCTAACCAACCAGGCCTCTTCCTAGAAACCACCTATGTCACTTGAATAATGTGAGGGCCTAAGCTTCAGGATCTCCCTGATATGATCTGTAGCTGTGGTTTGACGGCCTCTGGGCCTCTCTGCCTGCCTGTCCCCATGCCTAGGGCTCCAAGACCTCTCTCTATGTCATGAAATATGGTCACCATGTCCCCTCAAAGGAGACTCTACTCTAGATGACTCTCCATGAAAATTCTCTCCTCCATCTTCCTCACCATGTGGAGGAGGTGCATGTCCCTCAATGGAATTATCTCTGTCTTGTCTGCCCGAGTGCCCTCCTACTGATCCTCCACATAAGGCGGCATTAACATCCTGGAGGGTCTATAAAATCTGTGGTAGGATAGCTGCTAAACCCTGGTTTGGTGGTGGTGGTGGTGGTGGTGGAGGTGGTGGTGGTGGTGACTTTGAGCCTTTGTGAATGTTCCTCCTGCTCTGTCTGAGCTCCCTGCATAGACCAGAGTGGGAGTTAGTTCATTACCTTGAATTTTCTTCAGTTTTCTAAGTTTACTAACATGTTCAATTTTCAATTAGTTTTATTTTCTAGATTATCAATTTACTAGTTTTAGGTTTCAAGTCTCAATGTTTCTAGTGTGCCCAATGGTCCAAGCTTTTGAACCACTACTTTGATACCAAAATGTGATGCCTGCTTCAACTACCTTTTGATACCAAGAAACAAATTAGGAAAATTATGGAATAAATTTTTTTTTTATAGGCAGAGTCTACGACCAAGTTGCAAGACACTAATTTGAAACTAAATAGGTTATGTTATCCAAATGTGCCCCCTACTCATTTTGTGGCTAACTCCCTTTCATTCTTTCCTTCTATTGTGCCTCAGTCATAAATTTTTACTTTTTAGGCACTCAAAACCTTCTAGAAATGACACCATTGGATAGAACTCTTTCTCAGCTTTCCAGAAAGGTAAAGTTTTCCTCCTAACTCCACGCATTTTTCAGAAGAGTTTTGGTGGGAAATTTTCCCCTAGAAGGTCCACAGCCAATCAGGAGCTGCCACGTGTCCAAGGGAAAAAAACACCAAGCAACCCGAAGGAAAAAATGGTCAGGAAGGGCCCACACCCAATTAGAACATGCCATGTGGCACCTAGAGTGGCGGAGCATGGGGAAAATTTGAAAAATGTTCCAAAGACCAAACGGGTAAAAATTCAAATTTTTTACCCACCTGTAACACCCTGAACTGTTGTTACTTTCTCCTGAGCATACAAGTGTTGATATGTGATTTCTTGTAAAAGGATGTGTTCCTCGATTTAGAAATCATGCTTGATATGTACTGTAATTTCTTTGCAGATTGTAGATCTTGACTGAGTCAGAATGTGATTAGACTCTTTTATTTATTTCATTTTGCATCCAAATTTAGTCTGATCTCGGAATGAATTATAGAGTTATCCATCTATAAGATTTAGTCTTGGATCAGTGGAATTGATCCAAGTAATGCTTAAAGTTTGTTCATGATGAATTAAAATCACAGACCTTGAACAGGTTGCAAGGTCTAGAAGCATTTAATAAGCTAGTCAGGAGTATGACTCAGGCTGATCGATGTAAAATGAATTGGTTCCCGATATGGAAGTATATCTGGAAGGTCTCGATCGTGGACCAGGTAATAATTCGGTTACATACGATTCTGCAGCAGAACAAGAGCTAACCCTGTTCAAGAAGGTATGAGGTAGGTCTTTTATGAGTGTACAGAATGTAGACCTAACTGGAATTATTAAGTGATTAGTAACCTAAGACTAAATCTAACCTAGGGGTTAGATTAGTGTTAATCTAACCTAGACCTAGGCTAAGTGCTAATGTCTTAAGTTAGTATCTATGTGTAATGTGGTTAGAATTTGTATTATCCTAAATTCTAACCTAAGATACTAACCTAACTATGATCAAGAATGTAAAGGGGCCTATGGATGGGGTTGCGAACCATGGGCGGCGTTTTCTATGTTATTAAATGCATGGGATAAGGATGAAGGACAGGTCCTTGGCGGAGGTTTTGGGAACGGCTAACCTGTGCCGACGTGGCAGGTCGCCAAAACTGGAAATGAACTTGGGATTTTATTTGACTGTCGCCAACTTTGGCGGTCGGTGGAAGTGGAGTTTGAGTGGGAAAGTTGGTGAATTTTCATTCAATGCTCTCGGTAGACGATCTCGGAACTCGCGAGAAGGCATACAAACAGGAAGTTTGTTGGTTTGTTTGGCTTATCGTGATTTTCAATTTTTCTTCTGCCTGTTCACTAGTTCTTCGCACCAGTCTTCTTTGTGTTGCATGGCGAGCATGAGGTTATCTAGCTCTTTTCTCTGGCAAGGAGAGTATATATGTTTTGGAGATAGCAAAATTTTGTTGGTCGCTCTAACTTGGAAAAGAAAAAGGAAGGTCTGAGCTCTTCCAGTGGTCTACTTCGGAAATTTGAGCAAAAAAATCCAGGCATGTTAGGCCCTAACCTTTAAAAATCTTGCTGTCTTTCAAGTGATTTCATTAGAACAACTCTGTTCAAATGATTTATGGAATTAGATGTTTATCTATGGATGTCTTGTGTGATTTTTCTTGGTTCAGTATCTCTTCTGGTTCGAATCTTCATTTATCCTTTGTTGGGTGTTATTAAATTCGAACTGTGGCATTATTTTCTTGTGTTTGCATTCTGGCTTAATTATGCGAAACATGTGAAATGTGTGAATGCTCGGCCTGTTCGGCGTGAGCCCATGAATCATTCCTGTGATTGGGTATAGGCCATTGATTGTCTGTCGATTTTTTGGTCGTTGATTCTTGCTTTGGAAACAGTCGGAAGAAACATTGATGGAACTGTTTTGTTTGTTCAGTGTTATGAAATCTTTGTAGGCTCTGTCGGTGGGTTTTGATGATGGTAGTTATTGATACTTTGTGGGTTTCGTTCTGTCTTTTAAATCTGTTTGGGAACAGGTAACTATTGTGTTACAGGTAGTCATTATGACCCAGGGGAAGTTGTTTTTCCTTGTTATTGTGTGGTAACGGGATTTAACCCGTTGACAGTAATACAATATGGATAAATGTATTTTTTTAATTAAACAACTTTGTGGAGTCCTCGGAATGAAATCGGTATTTGATTTGCTTACACTTGATTTGTTCTGAATGCTTGCCATAAGATGGCATAGAAGGATTCATTAACTATTTGTTTTTATCTATACTGTTGTTGGGTTCCGCGGTTATTGGTATAAACCCATTTACATTATGCAATGTATATATATATATATATATAGAATTATGTTTGTTTTAATCTGAATGACTCTGTAGAGTCGATGGAATGATTTGTATATATATTTGATCCACTGTTCAAGTTGAATATAAATGAATATTGGGAAATGGTTTGCACCAATGACCTAAGGGAATAACTTGTATTTCAATCACTGTTATTCTGTAAGAGTACCTTCGTGTCGCAAGGATTTTGTGGTACAGATTCTCTTGGTATATTTTTGCGTCTTCAGTCTGTGCAAATTTGTGTAAAAGATTGGCAAGAGTTCAGTCGGATTCCTTGTTTTGAAATCAGTAATTGGAATTGCTTGCCTAATTTTTAATAAGCTCCGTTGATGGGCTTAGATGGAATCGGATGCAATTATTTTGACTTGTTACTGTTGTTCGGATTCATATGAATTCTTGGAAGGTAACCTGTATTGTTTTGTACCTTTTGAACCTGATTTTTGGGACACTGTCGTTTTGTCACTGTTCCTTGAGTATGGATAATTATCTTGTGTCCTGGCTCTGTTGAAGTGAGTCGCGAATACCATACTTAGATTTGAATGCGCCCAGGTGAGTATAGTTATGCTATGTTCCTTCCTGTTTATTTCAGTCCGATTGAGACTGGTTATGTATCGGAGATTCTGTGTGGTCATCTTGGCATAGTCCTTAGGAAACTTCAAATTGCTTAAAGCAATGAAGTTTGTTGTTGACAACGATATGCCAGAGGTTCTTTGATTTCGAACTTGGATCGAAAACCTTGCTGTGTTTAAAAGGAACTAGTATTGAGCTATAGGTTGATATATGGGATTGATGACGTGTTAGCTACTGTACAAGAGTTTTTGGCTGTGTTCTTTTTATTTAAAACAACGATCCTTCTTGTGGCTTGTCGGACTTGTTGATATACATACTGGGTGAAAGTTTTCCATATGTGGAGACGGTACAGTAGTGAACTTATATGAAAGGGGGTATGAATGATATGTTCTTTCTCTTCTATTATTATAATACTGGTAGAGATCTGTCTAACAGCTGGTATTGCTTTTGTAACATATTGGTGGAATCACGATTTTCTATGATATTCCATTTCTAATGAAAAGTGACGATTTGTTCAATATTACTGATCTTGGATTCAAGATGATTGTTCTAATACTTTCGTTCTTTGATTCTTAATATTTGATGAAATATTAGAGAAGTGAGTAAGACTATTTTGTAACGATGATAGAGTTACACATTTGTAGACATTTTGTAATACAAAGGCATAGTCTGAATATGTTTACTTGTTTGGATAATTGATCTCATTTAAACAGGGTGTTTAATGAAAACAATTGATGGATTGCAATTGTTTTAAAAGTTAGCGCTTATCATGCTTAGTTCATCGAACTGACTCATGTTGACTATTTTTGCAGATGGTTGCCATAAGTGGTAAAAGCCAATGCAGATCTGACAGGATGATCATATTATTTAATTTGTTTCATAATGAATTACAGCTTGATTATATAAATGTACTGTATGTGGAAAGATGTTTCTTTTCCGTTAAGCATTGTATCCAGTATTGCTGCTTGCATAAAATGTAATTGTATAATTTTGAAAGGAATGGAAATAAGTGTTTGATACTTATGTGATGTATTCTATTTCTGATAGCTGACCTTCTTCGGTTTATATACCAGAATGGCAATGATATCTTTGTAAAATTTTGGATGCTTTTGTGATTGACAATGAAAGCTTACAAGAAAATGTGGTTGAATTCATATGAGTGTTTAGCAGATCTTATTGTTCCAGCGAAAGCAATATTGAATTTAAATAATCGTCTTTCTAAAAGTTAGGTTAAAAATGAACCTAAGCAGAACACTAAACAAGCTGGATTAAATTACTAATCCCTAGTCCTGAGTATGACAGGACAATATTAAATTGGATTCTTAATCATTTATATCCTTATACTAATAAGTATGATATAAATTCAGTTAGGAGAACTGATATAAATCAAATTGAAGTTCGGGATGGCAATCTCATGTGAAGGTTATGAGATATTGTCCAATTCTGTTGTTTAGAATCAGGTGTATTCTAATGACTCCTTGATGAGAGCTTGACCTTAATACCTCTACCATGTAATGGGTTTTATAGAGGAGGGCCGTCTTAAGACGAAGAATCCAGGGATCGGGAAAGGCTAACCTTAGGGAAAAGTCTTTAAAGTAATTGAAACTCAAGTGCGTAACGCATGTTGTTAAGTAGATATTTTCGAGGCGGATTTAAAAGGTTGACGACACAAGTCAACTACAGGGGTGTACCTCCGAGAAGATTAGGATCTTCTCGAAGTTACAACAATGCAGGAGACTTATGGCGACACCCTTTGCATTGATCACTAAGATTTACACTTTGATCTCGCACGAGTTACTCAGGGTCCGATTATGAACGTGGTCATGTTATAAGTCTGCCTAGGAGATTCGGGGTATCATGACACACTGGTTGAACTGCAAGGTTATAACCAGTATGTCACCATATCCCTAATCCTCGTGGGCATCCATATAACATTATCACCTTGATAATCTACCTCCGAGTGATTCAGTTGTGAAAGGAAGGACTGACAGTAGTCAGTGTAGGACATTCTATATAACATAAGAATGGGGTGAAGGACGTATTCCAGATTGACGAGTATGCCGTTAAGGAATACGAGACATAAACAGTATGTTTCAAATCTTTGGCCAAAGTATCGCAAGCTGCTGATTGCGTTGTCCTAGTTCACCTAGTCTAAGGGATGAGATGCCGATGAATAATGGTAACAATTATTCAGTTAGGTTCCTTGGACAGAGCATTCTGAATCCTAGAATAGGGAAGAGAACCACAAGAGTGAAGGGTTAAGATAACGCCAACTCTTATTACTCATGAATAGATCGGTAGATTACTGAGTCATGGAATGAATAGATCGGAGGTACTCCGAGTCATTACAGCTGCATATGGTTATCTGTTATATGAATGGTTATTTGATTTGTGAGTTCTAAATTATGTATTTAGAACCAGAATGCATTTATCAAAAAAAAAAAAAATCGACTTGTTCTATTGTCTAAAATGAGGATGTTACACCGCCGATCCGATTTTGGCCTGTTTTTGCCCTAAAACTTCAAATCACCATAACTTTAGATCCAAAGCTCAGATTTTTGCGTTCTTTATATCAATGGAAAGCTGGTGAAATGTTCAATAAGATTCCATGGTCAATTTTGAATTTTGGTTTAGTTTTGAGGGAGAAAATCAAAAAATACTTCTAGTATGCGCCCATGGACAGAACTGACATTTCAACAACCAATTTTAATGCAAAGTGGGTCGCATTCTTCTCCAGCATGGTCAAAAATGTTAGGGCATGGGTTTGTAAGGACCTCCATTCTGTTTTTAATGCATTTTGGTCAATGGCGATTGGCTCCCACATTTTTTCACGTTTTCTCTCTCCTGGGCTCGACCCATGCACTGTAAAAGCCAGATTTGGCTCATTTTTCAAAGGGGAAACACTTTTTTTGAACAACATGCTTCTATTTTCACTTTCAACAAGTGATTTTGGAAAGTATCAGACCTTGCAGGGATTGTAACAGGTTTTTCTACCTCTTTGGTGTTGGAATACAAGGATTTTGATGTTGAAAATCACAATGTAGGCTCTGTGAATGCTTTCAGTCCTTTGTATGTGTTGTTTGCTTCATTTCAAACCCTTGTTTACAGCTTATCAACCTGTGCATGATGTTTTATGTTGTAATTTCTGATTTGTGTCAATTTGCATGAGCAAGAAGTGCTCACCACTCCTTTGGTGTATCACCCTTATCAGTTTAGTTTTAATTTTTGCATTTCTTATCCCTGTCTCCTTGCAAATTAAGATAAAATTAGGATTAGAACCTCTGTAGTTGTGTAAAATATAGATCTAAATCAGAGGAGTTTGAGGAACCAACCTCTATTCTGGAGATTCCTCTCTCATTTTCACAAGTCCCACACTTGGAGAGAGGTTTCCATGTTGTGCAATCACACTAGATGCTCTAAACATCATTAAGAACCTTGATTTGCATCTAGGGGTGCTGCTGATTTGCAACAATAGTTTTGGCACGCCCGGTGGGACCTTAGAGGTGTTCCACTTCATCTTTTGCAGGTTGGTGTGTTCCTGTGAAGATTTCAGCCTTTGGAGGCATTTGCAAACACATCTAGCGACTCTATCTAATCAGCAACCCATTTTTGAAGTTGCAGACCTGTTTTTCATCCATTTCCATCCATTATTCTTTCCATCTCTTTCATTCTTTTCCATTCCATGAAGTTGTGCAATCATGACTTCATTTCCATCATGGAACTCACATTTACAACAACAGCAATGTTTCCCACCTCCAACATGTTTTTTAAATCCTCCAAATCAGCATTTTGAACAAATTCAAAATCAGCATACATACCCATATGAGCAGCAATGTCAAAATCAGTTTGGCTATGGAGCTTTCCAAGAGCAAGAGTGTGCATACAATGAAGACAATCAGATGCAAAATGCTGGTTTGCTGGAGAAAATCCAAAAGATGGAGGTAAAAATGGTGCAATCTAGGGCTCAAGCACAAATGAAAGCATTTGGAATCAGTTGTGGAGCACCCTGTCCATGGGTGGGACCTTTCCCAAGGCATTACAGCCCTCAAGAGAAGCTTGACTTCATGATTGCAACGCTGCCATTGCTTGCAAAGTGGATTGAAGGAATAGAGGTGTATGAGAGGAGTATTCAGCAACCTTGTCAACAGGTAAGCACACCATCTCATGCCTTTTCTTTTCCTCTTTCCCAATCTATTTTATCTCAGCAGTGTCAAGTTTTAAACTCTCCATCTGCTGTCCCAAGTGTTGAATCCATTTCTCCACCCCCTAGTCTTCCACCTCATCTCAATTATTCTGTCCTTTTCCCTTCCAAACAGTCATCCCCTCCATAAGAGCTAAATGAAACACCCTCTCCTCCAAAGAAACAAGAGGTTTTACCTCCTCCACCACCGCAAAAAATTGTAAAAATCAACCATGAAGGACAGTAAAAAGAGAAGCCAAACAAGGATGGAGAAATTCAAATTTTGAAGAGTTGGGCTCTTAAATTTGGGATGAAGAAGATCCCTTTGCTGATGAAACCTTCAAAAGATGTTGGAGTTATAGAACAAATGGTGGTTAGGACTGATTTTGTTGCAGCAGAAGAAGAGCAAAAAGGAGTTGCAGATCAGCAATCAATTTGTTTAGAATATAGTGTCCATGTTGGCACCCTATTTGAAGGAAATGTTGATCCAATTCAAATTGTAAAAATCAGTCATGAGGGACAACAAGAGGAAGGAGAAGCTGCTCCAAATCCAAAATAAGAGGAGCACATTCCAGCTGTGGCGGAGAATAGTGCAGATCCAAAGACTTTGAGCATAAAACAGGTTATAGAAGAACTTTCAGTTCTTCTCTCTACTTCATCTCTCTCAAGTTCTAGTACTGAAGAAGAGTTTGATCCCTCAAACTCAATGCTGGAGGATGAAAGAAACCATGGTGATCAAGTTGCAGATCAAGAGAACGCCAGGGGAGAGGTTGAACATTTGTAGCAGGACAGCAATGAGGTAATTTACCTGTCTGATTTGGAGGATTGTTTTGATGAAGAAGAACCAGTTGAGTTTCCACCATTCTCTCTTTCATCATCCATCTTCCAAACACAAGAGCCTACTGTCATGGAGGAGAGTATTCATTTACAGCAGCCTACATCTTATAGAAGCTCTTTGGAACCAAGATTGGAAGATTTTAATCTTTCATGTCCTTCATTGAAGGAAGAGAAAGGGTCAGAAGGGTTCTACCATTGCTTCCACACCATCCATTCAAGGTCTACAAGAGAACTCCATTCTTGGAGTTGAAAATCAGAATTATGGGCATACTCAATGGATCAGACCTTGCCCAATCAGGTATTTGGCTTCATTGGAGCCAAAGGAGAAGCCACAACCAGTCATGCTTGCTTCTAAGCATGAGGATGAGCTGCAAAGTTCCAAGGATCAGTTGTCATACCTCTCCAATCCAAATGCAGAGCAACTAAAAGAGGTATTGGATTTGTTTTTAGTTGACACCTTGCTAATTTGGGTAGAAGACCAGCTTCTTGTTGATTTTCCACTCATCCAATCAGCCATACTCAGCTCCAAATCATTTGCATGGCTGCCAATTTTGAAGAAAGGAAGCTATTTTGCACAACCAGTTGCAGGGTTCATTTAGCTCACCTTTGCTTCCAGTTAGAGTAGAATAGGTAGGTTTTACTTTCAGTAGAAGAAGTGCTTGTGCACACTCTACATGTTCCATTTGGAGCATGTATGATTTTCAGTTTGTACATAGTTTTGGTGCTACTGGTTTCGCTCTTGCACAGTTCGTTTTGATGGCATTTTGGTGGGAACAACTCCATGTCCAGTGGGATTCAAGTGATTCAGAGGGAAGTTTTCAAAGTTCAGATCAGTTTTCAGGCTACTACTCATGACTCCATGCCCAATGGATTGCTTCAGGCTACTGATCATTCATCCAGTAGGCAGATGACTCCTCTGAGTCGCCAAAATTGTTATCCAAATGTGCCCCCTACTCATTTTGTGGCTAACTCCCTTTCATTCTTTCCTTCTATTGTGCCTCAGTCATAAATTTTTACTTTTTAGGCACTCAAAACCTTCTGGAAATGACACCATTGGATAGAGCTCTTTCTCAACTTTCTAGAAAGGTAAAGATTTCCTCCTAACTCCACGTATTTTTCAAGTTATGGCTCGGTGGAGTTTTTGTGGGAAATTTTCCCTTACAAGGTCCGCAGGGCAAAAAACAACTCGCCGGAAGGGCCTGCGCCAATCAGAACTCGCCACGTGTCCAGGTCAAAAATATCAAAGCGATCTGATTTTGGCCTGTTTTTTCCCTAAAACTTCAAATCGCCATAACTTTCGATCCAAAGCTTGGATTTTCACGTTCTTTATATCAATGGAAAGCTGGTGAAATGCTCTACAAGATTCCATTGTCAATTTTGAATTTTGGTTTATTTTGGAGGAAGAAAATCAAAAAATGCTTCTAGTATGCGCCCATGGATAGAACTGACGTTTCAACAACCAATTTTAATGCAAAATGGGTCACATTCTTCTCCAACATGGTCAAAAATGTCAAGGCATGGGTTTGTAAGGACCTCCATGCTGTTTTAAATGCATTTTGGTCAATGGGGAATGGCTCCCACTTTTTTTCACATTTTCTCTCTCCTGGGCTCGACCCATGCACTGTAAAAGCTGGATTTGACTCATTTTTCAAACGGGGAACACTTTTTTTACACAGCAAGCTTTTGTTTTCACTTTCAACAAGTGATTTTGGAAAGTATCAGACCTTCTAGGGATTGTAACAGGTTTTTCTACCTCTTTGGTGTTAGAATACAAGGATTTTGATGTTGAAAATCACAATGCAGACTCTGTGAATGCTTTCAGTCCTTTGTATGTGTTGTTTGCTTCATTTCAAACCCTTGTTTATAGCTTATCAACCTGTGCATGATGTTTTATGTTGCAATTTCTGATTTTTGTCAATTTTCATGAGAAAGAAGTGCTCACCACTCCTTTGGTGTATCACCCTTATCATTTTAGTTTTAATTTTTGCATTTCTTATCCCTGTCTCCTTGTAAATTAAGATAAACTTAGGATTAGAACCTCTGTAGTTGTGTAAAATATAGATCTAAATCAGAGGAGGTTGAGGAACCAGCCTCTATTCTGGGGATTCCTCTCTCATTTTCACAAGTCCCACACTTAGAGAGAGGTTTCCATGTTGTGCAATCACACTGGATGCTCTAAACATCATTTAGAACCTTGATTTGCATCCAGGGGTGCTACTGATTTACAACAACAGGAATGTCTTAAGACAGATTGAGAATGTTTTCCCACAATTGGGAGTTGCAAATTGATTAATAAATTGATTAGTAAATGACCTCTATTTCATCCCAAATTTGGCTTTTAAAAATTAGCTAATAAATGTACAGTTTGAAATCGTAACTTAAAATAAGAAGTGAAACAATGCAATTTAGATGTAATAAGCTCTAATGAACTCAATTCAAACTCAACATTTAAGAAAGACATTTTAGAACTTGCTTGACCAATTTCCTGTCAAAAGTTGTTAAAATATGAATTGCACTTCAATTAACAAATTGCACCTTAAAAATACTCTTAAACTTACCCCAGATCAATCCTCCATGTTCAATTGACATGTTGAGAAGGAGAAAATCAAAATTTGATCAAAATCTCAAAAGTTGAAAAATTGCCAATTTTAAATTTTAAACCCTACAGATTGATTCCTTAAAATTGACCTTCGAAACTTCATCAAAATCTAAAATTGATGATTGCTATGCAAAAAGGACTTTGAGATATTTCTGAAAAGTCCTTGTTTTCCCAAAACTGATTTTATATCAAAAGTTATGGACATTTGAAGTTTTACTTCAAAATGGCCATCCAAAAATTAATATAACTATATAAAAATCACAATTTTAACCTTTGAAAAAATTTGCTCAAAAATTTTGCGGCCATGCCGCCATCGTAACCAATCATATGATGCCACGTGGCACTTTGGAAGGGCGGATATTTTGAAAACTTAACTTTTTTTAAATTTTGACATTGGGAAAATTTTCCTATTTTTCCCCGTGGCCCCGTAGCCAATTACGTGCTGACACGTGGCTTGGTGGGCACGTGGATAAAATTCAAAACTTAATCGCTTAAACTCCTTTGGAAAAAAATTTAATTTTCCCTTTGCCGGCCCGCAGCCAATCAGAGGGCGCCACGTGTCCCCTTGTGGCTACGGTGGAGGCGCGGGTTTTTTAACCCCTTTGCTTTTTAAAAAAAATCTTGGGAAAAATTTCTAATTTTTCCCCACAACCCATCGGCCCCCGTCCAATCATGTGTTGACACGTGGCATGGGTTTCTCCTTGGCGGAAACGCGCGTCCATTTCCGCCTTTGGGTTTTTGTCTTAAAAACTCCAAATCCTAAAATGCTCCGTTGCTCCGCTTTTCCCTATGCCAATTGAGAGGTGACACGTGTCCTCCCTATTGGACCTACAGGCGCGCGGAGGAGTTTTACACTTTTGCGCTCAAGGAGGAAAAAATTCTCAATTTTCCTCCCCGCTCCGCCGACTTGATCAAGGGAAAATTTCTCCCCAAAACTCCGCCAAGCCATAACTTGAGATTTATAAGGAGTTAGAGGGACTTCTTTATATCACAAGAAAGGTGAGAAAATTTCCTATCCATTGGAAATGGTTTAGGGAAATTTTGGAAACATTAAGTATAAGAAAAATCTAGTTGAAGTTTTGGGCCTGTTAGAGAGCAGGCATGGGGGTAAGATTATTCCTTGAACCTAACCAAAATATATAACCCCCTAAAATTTAAACCTTGTAAACGTGTTATAAGTTAATAAAGGAAACTTGTGGTTTGGTAAGCAGGTTTTGTTTCTGAACTTATTAATGAAAACTGATGTCTTACAACTTAGTTGTAGACACTTCTAAACAAAAAAATAATTCCATAATTTTCTAGCTAACCCTAGGTCATTTCTTTGGTCTCAAGTGGTTGTTTAAACATGCACTACAAGAATGTATTTCTTTTATTGATTTCACACAACAACATTATAACTTCATCCTTTCCTTGACTTTTAATTAACAAAATACAAAACATATCTCATACTTTCACATTATTAACAAGACAGAGTATGAAATAATAACTCTTTGCATTTCACAAATGAATCTCTATCTTTTCCTTTGTATTACAAGGTGCCTTCTCATTACAAACAATAATACAATCATCCACTTCAAAGTGGGAAGGTTACAATAATTTTGTTCAAAGGAAGGGACTGTCAAACTGTAATTTCTTCTCCAAATAGCAGCATGCTTGTTTCTTCTTCTTTGCAACTTTGATCACAACAAAGAAGGGGGAAAGACAATGCTCTCCACCCAACCTAGACATCCAATGAGAAAGGAGAAGCCATCCTTCCCTATTGGCCCCCGAGCCCCAACCATATTTAAATGGAACATGAATATCAACACATGGAAACAAGGCTTCTATCATATACAAGCAACATTCACATTGTATACAATCAACAAAAATGCACAGTCCAACAAGACAACAGTTCCCAATTGCATTTGCAAACATACACACAATATATAGGCTTGGTCCAAACAATCCAACAAGAGCAAGAACTATGGAGAACTCCTTATGCCTCCCAATTTGGAATTGGACATCCACCAAATGCATACCGCCAATAATCATATCAACCCCATAAACCTTATATCTCCCAACCCCTCCTTATGCCCCCCAAGTTTATCCCTTATGCCCCCCATAGTAAGAAATGCAATCAGTTTCTTTTCCAAGGTGGATCCCAAACCAAAACTCTCTGCACAAAAAAATTGTGCCATTGACAATCCCTTATGCCCCCCATATGAAATCCCCACAGCCTTCTCCTACACCATGCCCTAAACATTCTACCAAACCAGCCAAGAATGCAAACACAAACACCATTTAAGCATGCATGCAAGAGAAGGAAAGACCATAAAAATATAGCTCCAGATCCTACCTCACCATACTGAAGTTTGTTCTAAGCTCACAAGCTTTCCACAATGTCAAAGTGTAGTCCAAAACCAACAAGACCAAGCATGCAAATGAATTTCCAAACTCCCTCCAAAATTAAGACTCCAAACAGCAATAAAAATTTGACTCAAAGAGGAAGAACAAAGTTTCAACAACCATAAACAAGGGAAGAACTCAAATTTTTAAAGGAGAGGGAGAGGAGAGGATGATGTGGATTCCAAGTGGGATGCCACATCATTCTTTCTCAACCCCAAAAAGAAAAATTCAACCTCACGACTAATCACAATAAATGAAGATAACAATCCACTTACACACTCAAAATTAACCCATACTTTAATAAAGATGAATTAAAAGCTTGTAAGGAAAGTGCAATAAAAACTTACACATCAGTCATTTCAAAATACAATTAAAAGGGCTAATTTTGACTCCCAAACCATAGGTATGGTTGGTGGATGGTTTTTCCCCAAGAGGTGTGGGACAAGTTTAGCTTGTCCCACAAGCCTAAAAATGCAGCCCTCAAGGACAATTTCGAATTCCTTTGAGGATGGAGTGTTCTACACTCCAAAATTTGACTTAAACAACTTACACATCACTTACACATCTCTTACATCCTCTTACACATTCTTACAATATGCATTAATATCTAAGACAACAACTTTATTATTTACACTCCATGTCCTAATTAAATTTAAATAAAGTTTAGCTATATGACTCTCACATTTAAATTAAATTACAAGAAGGAACACATTACTAAATAAAATACATACAATATAATTTAAAAGGAACACATAAATAAAACAAATATATCCCATGGTCACAATAATGAAAATCCCCCCATGGGAATTCCTAACATAACACAACACACAAACTCATAAGACAGTTGCCATGGTGACTTTGTTGATTTCACCCGAAATTCTAATATGGTTAATCTCCAGTCCCCCGACATTGTTGTGATATTTTAACCTGCAAAATAACAATACCTCCTTCAGCCTCGTGGCCATATCAGAACATCCAAAATGATATAAACAATATCCCAAAATCATCAAAATACACAGATCACAACAATATCAATAATTTCAACATTATTATTTGAATAAATCAGCTATATCATCATCAAAATCCACCATACCAGATCTACTCAAAATATCCAATAACATAAGTCAAAATCAACATCTATAATATGTCCATGTCAAACAGTATATCATCCACCACATATAATAATGTCTCTAATAATCATCATGCATGCTAACTAAATCAAGGTCCATAATAATCCATGATCTAACATCTACACATCATAATAAATCAATCCAACATAATAATGTCCAAAATGAGATCAACAATATCGAGGTCAGTATCTAAACAGTGTCAAAGGGAAGTGGGCACTACACATTACCCTCTAAAGTTGTCATAGTGATACATTATCTCACAAATATATATATATATATATATATATATATATATATATATATATATATATATATATATATATATATATATATATATGTATGTATGTATGTATGTATGTATTAGAAATATTTAGACCAGGCCTAATGTGACATCATGAAGAAGATAATTTTTTCCCTTAAGTCATTTGCAATACGTCATGAGAATTATTGACTTAATGCTTACAAGCTTAATTCCAGTAACAATAATACTATTCAAAGGCATTAATTAACAACAACACCCTTAGTTTAGATAATCACAAGATCAATATATATTCTTAATTACCATATCATTCCCTTTGTCTTGTTTTCTTAACAGTTATTGAAAAAACTTGTTCCTCTTCCACTTGATGTCAAGATTGGTCGAAGACGACGATCTGGTTAAATTATTGATTGTATTTGTAGGGTATTACATTCTTCCCCCCTTAATGAATCATCGCCTTGATGATTATTATTGTTACTCAGTTAAATCCATCAAGTACAAGATTATATACTTCTATTTGAGAAAAATTGTCCTTTTTTTCATTGAAAATAATAATTCCAGGTCTCATAAGCTCACATTACTGGCTTCTTATAGTTTATAAATTAGAAATCAATCACACAATCGACAACATTTTGTAGTCCTGATCCTTACAACCAATTATTCCATGCAGTACTGTGTAATATATACAAAATATATTCTCTAAATTCTGGTTTGAAGCATCAGGGTACTACTATTTTGATTCTGACAAGCATTTACTCAAGATAAACATAAGTAATCAATCTAATATAGCTGTTCACAATCAGCTCAAGTGGTGCTAGAAAAAATAATGTTACAGTCATATAAGCCCATACTTAAATAATTGAAAACTTATTATTCTAGCTCCTTCAAGTTTGGATATCACAAATTCATTAACAATTATAATATATTAGTCCATCAATACCTTAATAGAGTAGAATATCAATCTATATATCCTTGAATTATAAACAGACAATCATATAAGCAACATAAATTATAATTTAAATCAAAAACAATATCAAGGATTCACTATTTATCATAAATTCCCAATTTGTAAACTAATCATCATCCAATAGAATGTCTATACTAAGAGGCTATTCATAATAATCAATGTCAACAGTCTAGAATTAAAATCAATAACATGTCCATGTCAACTAGTATATCATTATCCACATAATAATAAAAATGTCTCAATGATCTTCAAGCACAATAACTGAATCCAGATCAATATTAATCCATAGTCTAACATCTAACCATCATGCTAATCAAAACATATTAATGTCCATAATAATCCATGAGCTAGTATATACACATCCTGTTACATCAAAATATAATAATATCCAAAATATGATCAATAGAGTCAGGATTAGTAGCTAAACAGTGTCAAAGGGAAGTGGGCACTACACATTACCCTCTAAAGTTGTCATAGTGATACATTATCTCACAAATATATATATATATATATATATATATATATATATATATATATATATATATATATATATATATATATATATATATGTATGTATGTATGTATGTATGTATTAGAAATATTTAGACCAGGCCTAATGTGACATCATGAAGAAGATAATTTTTTCCCTTAAGTCATTTGCAATACGTCATGAGAATTATTGACTAATGCTTACAAGCTTAATTCCAGTAACAATAATACTATTCAAAGGCATTAATTAACAACAACACCCTTAGTTTAGATAATCACAAGATCAATATATATTCTTAATTACCATATCATTCCCTTTGTCTTGTTTTCTTAACATTTATTGAAAAAACTTGTTCCTCTTCCACTTGATGTCAAGATTGGTCGAAGACGACGATCTGGTTAAATTATTGATTGTATTTGTAGGGTATTACATTCTTCCCCCCTTAATGAATCATCGCCTTGATGATTTATTATTGTTACTCAGTTAAATCCATCAAGTACAAGATTATATACTTCTATTTGAGAAAAATTGTCCTTTTTTTCATTGAAAATAATAATTCCATGTCTCATAAGCTCACATTACTGGCTTCTTATAGTTTATAAATTAGAAATCAATCACACAATCGACAACATTTTGTAGTCCTGATCCTTACAACCAATTATTCCATGCAGTACTGTGTAATATATACAAAATATATTCTCTAAATTCTGGTTTGAAGCATCAGGGTACTACTATTTTGATTCTGACAAGCATTTACTCAAGATAAACATAAGTAATCAATCTAATATAGCTGTTCACAATCAGCTCAAGTGGTGCTAGAAAAATAATGTTACAGTCATATAAGCCCATACTTAAATAATTGAAAACTTATTATTCTAGCTCCTTCAAGTTTGGATATCACAAATTCATTAACAATTATAATATATTAGTCCATCAATACCTTAATAGAGTAGAATATCAATCTATATATCCTTGAATTATATACACAGACAACTCATATAAAATTGGTTAGGAAAAATAATTCTTAAATTTCTATACAGCCATGTATGATATTAAGACAACATGGTATAGTGAGTTACCTCTCATTACAATTCCATCATAATAAGACTAATCATTCAAGTAAGGTCATACATTCGATACGATCATAAAAATATGAGTATAGACTTACTTAGTTTCTATATAACAGGTATGGACTAAGCATCCCTTTTTCTTTAATATAAGTTATAATCCGCTGTATCATTAGACAAAGATACATACTTTAATCAACCAATCATCTCATATTGTAAGTTATGAGTTCATCAATGAAATCAAGTAACCATAGTATAAACGATAGAGTTCCTACACAACAATCATATTGTTAAAAGGATCAATAGAATCTTATGAAACATTCCAGAATGTGGCACCTCAATCTAATGATTCCCAATTTTAAAGTTCAAAGACTTGAGACTCGAGTTAGGTAGGATTTACTTTTTCAATCATGTAACTCCTGCTAGCTTTAAATTACCATTCTTTTACAAATAGGATAGTTTTATTTACCATCTTAGGCAAATAATATTGATAACAATATTAAATTTAAGGATACTTTTGACTTTAAAACCTTGAAGGTTAGTTTACATATTCCCATGGAATAATGAATATCAAGTTACATACCTGAAATTGTTGGATACACTTTTCAACCTCTAGTTTCCTACTAGGTTTGAAATTTTACCAACCTGATAAGGTTTTCTTAGTCTGTGAAATATTATTTGGGCCTATCACACTTTAAATTCAATTCAAGGTATCAATTTTTTTACAAAAAAATCTGTAATAACAATGAGTACCAAGACCTTGTATGATATTTCAATATTACTTAGCATCTCAGGCATAGTAAATTGCATAGTTATCATTCAATATTCTAGAAGAGTGTTTACTCAATAACACTTAAGTAAACCAGCCAAACTTATTTGGCCATACTAATCCAACTAGTATATTAATGGAGTAGTCATACAACAATCACTCACTGCCACAAGGGTAGAAAACCAAATAATGATAATACAGTTACATAGTCATATAAATATTTATGCCTATCACTTTCAGCCCTTAAGAAACTTAAGAACCAAGGTCATAATACAGTAAAATGTAAAACAGTCCATCTATACCTTAACAATGTATACGATCTAATTTGGAGCGTGAAAATTTTCCATCTCCACAGTACAAGTTTAAAATAGACCTCTTACATTTTTAGTTAGTCTTAAAAACATCCTTTACTTCTACCAAACTCCAATTTTAGAGTCATAGAAATCTTATTTGGTCACGACTAATCAAGGTTGTGCCATTCATAACACATAAGAACCCTACACAGATTTATTTTTACCTATAAGGATATCGTAAAGATGCATTTTCTTGAATCGATCTTCAATTCACTTTACCATTGCATCTTGTTATAAAACAATCTCATGCAACTATATTGTAGTACAGAAATATTCAAATCAACCTTATCGAAAGATTTCCTTATTTTCTGAAATGAGTTCAATCAGTGACTATATCATGATAACTGACACCCAGTTATGGTTCATGCAATTTTTCTTATTATTTGACATTAAAAAAATTCTGAATTCCAACTTGGTTTCCAGTTAGTCACTTCACACAAAAAACTCAGCTGCATTAATCTTGTATTTGATTAGCAACAAGAAGGTATTATTTAATTTTCCTGTCATTATGATAGGATGACTCATTTCTTTCTCCACGAAACTAAGACAGTCTTTACTGCTAGCCTTTACTCTAAAAGGTCACACTTTTGGACTTTTCCCCATCCTTTATCTCTTTTCTAAAAGTTAGAAATAAAGAAGAGCTAATGCTCTTGCATGATTTTACTATATAAAGATAGAATTTTATTGCAGATTTCATTCTGGCCTAATTGGCCTTTCCAGTCACTATCATTTTAGTAGTTAGTCTTCCTCTATATACTACCTTTATCCTATGTGGATTTATTTTAATATTGGATTTATGCTCCAATTTTGTCATAATACAGTTTGATCAATCGAGTAACACTCCAATGATAATCATCACTCAGCCTAACTTGTTTTTCTTGGCTACTCATATTCACACTTACCAGCTGCTCCCTGCATCTATTCAATGTAGTGTGTCTTGAAGGAGTGTTAGAGTATTTTTACCCCTAAACCAAAAGCTTAGTTTGATATGGTTCGTTATCCATGGCACATCCTTCTTTCCTTTTATTTTATTCAACAAAATTTCTAAGCATAAGGACTCATTAGGCCAAAGAGCTGCAACCTCTAGCTTTGATACCAAAATGTAACATTCACTTTCGTCACTTCAATTTTAGAGAATTTATTTTTTTATTTTTTATTTATCTCACCTCATGTAGCTGATTTAAATACCCATATATTTAAATCCAACATAATTCTTAATGCAATCCATTTATGATAACTATCATGAACCATGTACAACTGTATGAGAGAATACTGAACTTTACTCGTTCTTTGTCAATTCTCTTTATGAGCCATACATAAAATGTATCCCTTTTGTTTTCCTTTAACAAGATATGATTTATAAGTTATAATCCCTAAGTGTGTACCTAGGTTCCACCTATGAAATCCACAGGCATCTCACAACTTAGATAATGGTGAAATCTTGACAGTGTAAGCAACAGTTACACTACCTTGCGTAAGGTTTCTAAGTCATGTATGCCATGCTCGATTCCATGGTGGCAAACTCACCATTGGAATCTTGTCATCTCACCTTAATCAATTGTTTAGTTATATGGATTTACAGTCAATGATGTTGTAAACAGCTACAATTCTTGTACAAGGTACAATTCTGGATTAACCTACATGAAGTTGTACCTCGATGTCATCCTATGATGTCTATGGGAAAGCACTTATCTTTGTAACAATTCACATCATTACTAGACTTCTTCCCTTCCCATAGCCATCATATGTTAGCATCAGGGTACCAACCCGTGGAGTTCCATCTGCCCTTGTAACTTTAACAAGCTTTTACTTAAGTGATACCATGCCAAATTTTAAGGTCTTGAAAAGGAAAATCAGTATATCTATTAAGTGGCAGTGTTCAAATATCGAAAAATTCCATTAAATGGATATGGCCACGTAATGGAGGTAGTGAGTTGACCTGTCGAGAGTCCTAAAATGAAACTCAGTTTCTTCATAAATTAAACATGATAGATTGCTCTAGTTCCCATGTCTTCATCACTTAGTGAAGCATATCTAGAGTCATGTCCCATAGTATCACGATAGGTAAAATGTAGTTATGATAATAATCATTTCTACCTATTTGATCCAGATTTAAGATAGATCACTCTTTAGATCTAAATTCCCAATCTTGTTGTTATTAATGATTCAAATTTAGCCGAATAAAATAATTACCTCACATTATCAAGGGGTAATAATCATTAATGTTATTCTTACTCCTATAAGCAATCATGCAAGCTACATAACCACTTATCACTAGGGACATAAAGAGTCATTCCCATTACCTTCCTTTTAATAATACTTATACCATTTATAAGAATCGTGTTATTCATTTTTACTTTTACATTTATATTAGCCAGGTCTAATTCATCTATATATGAATCTTATTCATTTTAAGTTTCTTGTTTCAGTAGTAATCCCAATTCTCTTCAAGAATTCTACCACCATGCCCAAACCTGACTTAGGTTTATTTACATGGTTACTAACCTTGATAATATATTCATTTTTCTTGAATCTTATACCAATTTCCTTGGCATCCAAAATGCATTCTATGCATTCCAGCTATCAGATCATCATTAACCTTTATATGAATACACCATCATATTATAATTATGGTTGATTTCAACTCATTAATTTTAGGAACATAGATATCAAACTTTCACCATGGATCTAATAGTAAGTACTCAAGGTGAGCACAATCTGCATGTTCCCAACAACAAATTCATTATTTTCATTAAGCACCATACCCAATGTTTCATATAAGTTTGGTGTTTAGGAGTTTAGTCTCCTATAAAGTTCCTTACCAAATTTATCCCATTCCCTAAGGATCCTTTTAGTGTTTAAGTTTAACCTAATTAATAATGACTTGTCTTCATTACATCTTATTAGCAGAAGTAAACTTTAGCATTAATATTCATCACATCATATACTTCGAATGATGGTAATCTGATAGTTAATAAACTTCATTTTCCCATTTTATGGAAATTCAGTTTGCTTAAGCGTCAAAGAAAATCCGTGTTCTGATCTCATTTAGTATTTCACCTTATAGTATTATTTTGAGCTTCCTGTCATGTTACAAGGATTGGAATAATTTTACATAGTATCTCAACTTAATTCCTTTAAAGGTTTGAGTGTTTCCCAAAAGGAACATCACTTAAGCTTCAAGGACTTAACCCTTATAAGATAAAATTTATCTTATCATTTAGAAGTTACATCATATTATTTACCTCTAGTATAGTTACTCAAAATTTTACTACAAGAAGCTCCAAAAATGTGTATACATATGCATATACATCAAGGTTCATGGCTAGATGATTTCTCATCCACCAAGCATTAGTTTGTTAACTTGACTTGTGAGGATTTACATCCTCTTGCTAACAATATAACTAACTTATTAAAAATATAATTAATTTCCCACAAGTTAATTGATTTAGATTAAAAAGAATACTTCAACACTGCTCCAAAATGTATTCCATTAACCTATCAATTATATTACTAAAATATAACTTTCCAGTTCAACCATTGAAATTAATAGGTTCTTCTAGTCCATAAGATATTATATTTTGGAACAGAGAGTTATAATAGCCCTCCGATGCGATCGTCCATTGATCTAATTTTCATAGAATATCACAAGCATATAGCCATATCTATATTGATATTACTATAAAATAGTAGAAATTGTTACAAAGATTGTAGAGAGGCATTAACAGTCTTCAACGATATGAAGCAAGTTTTTATTGAACAAAAATATGGAATATTTAGCATGCCACAATATATCATAATTGTACTCAGTTGATTTTCACAAGAAATCCATTACTCAATGAAAACAAATAACTTATTTATCATAAATAATAATATCTCATTCAAAAGTTTGACTGCAACTTTATCCTTTAAAATTAAGCATATGGTTCAATTAGATAACCGATGCATTTTTTTACTTTATGCCTTTTATCTTCACTCACTAACCTGCAATAGTTTGGAAAGGTCAGTTTGACTGAACTGAGAAAGAAAATTGCTTTATCCCATTTATCAATTTATGTCATTAACTGTTAGAATGAATATATATTGTAAACATAATTTCATTACTTCAACTAGACATGAGTTACATCAAACATCATACCTTAGTAACTTTCTTTGTAACCATTAGTTACAACTCTTTTTACCTTTTTCAGTATTCCTCAATGACAGAGTCTCATCAAAACTTCACATAATTAAATTGAAGTAATGCTAGATAAATATATTGATGTAAAATAATGTCCATCAACTAATCAATACCACATGCTATTAAGAATACAACCAAATCCCACAAAAGTTAAATAGAAGTATCAACTCTTATAAATCACGGTATGAATCTATATCATCTCATTCATAACTAAAAGTTGCTGCAACTATTGTTGCTACTCATAGGATTCAATGAGTATTAACTATTGACACACACACAAGGCAATCCATGCTATGCACATGAAACCAACCAGTTCCAAAAATACAAAACATCCGTCAATGAGTGTGGTCTAAACACAACATTCTCATTTCTTTAATTCCATGAGGTTTATATGTCATAACTTCTTGAAACAACATATTCTATATTGACCCTTAATATCCTAATAAAGAAAGAGAATTATATATCTCAAATTTATATAACGTAATAACTTATAGGAATTAAATATAGACACCATTCGTCATCTGAATAGTCTTGTGTATTCATTAATACAACACCACACCTCGGTTTATATCTTACTACATTCCCCTGTAATAAGTATCCGAAACACATCCCCTACTAGAACTTAATTGAACCTATGTATATAAGTCTAAATTTCCCAATTTTTTCATAATGACTAGTATGTACTGCTCCTCTATAATGAGGAAGTAATATACTTGATTTTATCATCCAAAAAAGATTCGTTTAGTTACATAAGAACCAAATAATAAATAAAAGAATCTTCATTAAGAGTAATTTTTTTTAAATTATGGAAACAAAACTAAGTTTCCAGTTCCACTGTTGCACCTAAAAAATGGAGCATCAATATCTTAACAAACATATCCAAGGTGTCAACCAACCAAGACCCCTTGGTTCAAAATAAAGTTTTTTATCCTTCTTGATAGACATGGTACATTCAATCATTTTTTTCCAATCATTATCCTTCAAGACCCAAGCTCCAACCGATCTTTTCTCAAGTTTATAGCTGGTTATAGAAATATATAAGATCTAAACCAGATAACTTCTTGAAGGAAGAAGATATGGTTTTCCATACCCGTTATAAGATAAGTTAGACTTAGTACTTCAACACCTAAGCCCCAATTTCATTTTTTGTTCACCAATATTAATTCAAATTGGTTTAGACAACCATTTAAGATGATAGCAAATATTTTTATCCCTTAAAATTGGGTTGATCTAAAGGCTCGAAAAAATTAGTACTCTATTACATCAACTAAAGATAGTTTCCAATTCCTAAGAACAAGAACATTAAGGTTGAGCTTCCAACCTACTTAAGTCTGAATGGTGGAAAAATAAGATACACTCTCCAAATTAGCCACAACTTCTGCCCATTTACAATGATACAAGGAATAATCCCTGCTATTTTCCAATAGGCTTCCCTCAGAGTTACCAAGGTCAAAAATTCAGTCAAGGTTAACACGAAGTACTACTAGTTCATAATAACATCACTCAAAATGAGCCATGTTATAAAGTTTAATACCCAAGTTTACCTTACGAAGAGGGAGTGACAAGGAAATGCTTTCTTGCAGACCCCATAAAGGAAAACATTAAGTTGGGTAAATCATGTAAATCCTAAGCCATAACGTAAAAACATATTTCCTTCATAGTACATTCAATGGAAGTTAGTAGTATATTAAATATCCTACCCAAGAAATAGAACACCAATTAGAAATCACTAGCTCAACCATGGCATATACAAAAAACACCTCTGTTTTCTGTAGATGTTACGCACAAACTGTAAGCGAAAGAAATAATCACTAGTTTCTAGAATTAGTGTATTACTAGACTCATATATCAATATTTTGGTCAGATTAAAGAAAATACATGCACCCAAAAATGACTTCACACAATATTATAATATTGGTACAGAGACCCATTATTATATGGGTCAAACTCTTCGACAAAATGCAAACAAAATTTCTCATTTAAAGTCTTAATAAGTAAACATGATTTTGAGCAGTATGAAAGATAAAATATTAAATACCCAGTTCAATTAGTAATACAATTTTACCAATCATTTTCACATAACAGTAGAGTATAAAAACAATAACCTCCAACCATCACATACCCACTTATTCTTATCTCGAATAAATTTCATATATGTATTCACTCTAACATCTGATGAAATAAAAAGATAAAGGGGGTAAGGAACATTTCTTTCCTACGAATTCGATACCTAAACCCTTCAAAGTATATCTCTTGCAATTGTTACAGTGACAAATAGTTTATGGATTCAAAACTATCCAACTCGAACCAACCAACAATTCAACCCTCCATCCAGCCATATCAAAACGTCTCCAGCCTTATAAATTTTCCCACAAAAATGAACTTCCTCCTCTAAAAATAGATACATGAAATCATATCTTTCTCACCATGCACAAATACCTAACGTGGAGTTTTACCCCAGATTTCAACAACAAAAACAAAATGGAGTAGTTGCATGTGGTTCTCTTCCTTAGGGAGCTTTATGGATTTCCGTAAATTTTAAATGCATAGTTAATGGTGTTCAATGTTGGAGTACCATGCCAGTGGTCCATTCAACTACCACCGCCCTCCAACTCTCCTTCAAAATTGGTGAGATTACTACAAGTCAAATCCTCATTTACCTTTTCCAAGAATATAACCAAATATCATTCACTTAATTACTTCCTATAACATACGCCGAATAAGATTTGGAGAGAATGACTTATCATTTAATGTAAGACCATGTTATAAGACATGGATGGTCTTAAAAATATTCATTTAAATGCCCCATTGTTCCCGAAGTCTATGGATTATAATACATAATTTTTACATAAGTTGGAAAGTCCCTTAAGGTCTATGACCCCCTTCAAGTTATCAATGATCTTATACATAGTGGTTTGGTTATACCATTTTGTGGTCATTTAATTGCTATTCAACAATCTTCGGCATCTCAATAGGATTACCTAAAAATCACTCAATCAGTTTCTAATAATTCAAAGGTCCTAAAATTAACATCTCGACCCTGAATTTACAAGCTCATGTCAACCAATCTATAAAGTGATTAATCATTAATATAGGTTAAGTGAATCTCTCTACTCAAATCTAATATTTAAAACACATTAGCCTCTAAGGCTATCACAGTGATACATTATCTCAAAAATATATATATATATATATATATATATATATATATTAGTCTTAGAAATATTTAGACCAAGCCTAATGTGATATCATGAAGAAAATACTTTTTTCCCTTAATTCATTTGCAATACATCGTAAGACTTATTACTTACAAGCTTAAGTCTAGTAACAATAATACTATTTAAAGGCATTAATTAGCAACAAAACCCTTAGTTTAGATAATCAAAAGATCAATATATGTTCTTAATTACCATATCATTCCCTTTGTCTTGTTTTCTTAACCTTTATTGAAAACACTTGTTCATCTTCCACTTGATGTCAATATCAGTCGAAGACGATGATTTGGTCAAATTCTTGTCTATATTTGCGGGGTATTACACTTCTTCCTATGCGTATAGGTGCTAGGTTTGGCGCTTGCCACCGACGTGCTTACTGGTTGGGAATTCTATAGACTTGGTTCTTTTTCTTCTTCTCTCTCTCTTTTCTTGAGCGTGGGATTTCTTCTACCCGTGGGATCTTCAGGTATGGTTACATCATTCTCCATGTATGTGACTTTCTTGCATTTTGGCCTAATGTGGAGATATATACATGTTGTAGACTTTCCTACAATTGTTAAGGTCAGGGTTTTCATCATTCTCACTTCATGCGCTACGTAATTTTCCATGTAAACATGCTTATTAGGGTAGACCAACATCCTGCGTAACTCTCTGTAGTCCTGATCAACTTCACTAAGGTCAAAACTTAGTCTCTTTGCTTCTTTGAACCTGTTAATGCCCACTTGGAAGTATTGGGTAGTGAAGAAGAATTGGAGTTTACACCATGGGCTCATGGTTTCATCCACCATCATGAATCTACCTATACAGAAGTGCTGGTACATAGAAAACTCAGCCTCTCTTGTTGTAAGCACCGGTAGTTGCTTTGGGATTCTCCACTTTACCCTGAACACATCCCCTAAGTGCTTATACCACTTGTCTAGGTGCGCCTTGTGGGACTGTCATTGTTTCACATGTATACTTTGAAAATATTTTCACAGGTGAGGGATCTTTAGCTGGATACTCCCACACAAAATTTTTTTCTGCATTAGGCACTTCTATCTCTGAAAATAAAATTTTCAAGAGGACATTTCCAAAGAGTATCTTGTCTCCTTCCTGGGCACTGTTGATTATCTCATCTACAATAAAGGCCGATAAATTGTAGATTGTGCCCTTTGATATTTTCCTGCATACATTCAACTAGGCCTTATTCACCCATGTCCATCTTTCTTGATCATTTAACTTTGTGATCAGGCGCGCAACCATTCTCATGATGGGATCTAGGATTTCTGCAATGTCAAAATACCTATACCCCTTCTTGTAATCATATGCATCGATGGTTTCTTTAATGGCTTCCTTGTCGCTCATCTCATCATCTATGTTGTCTCATTCATAGATGAAGCCTGTAAACTTTGAAATTATCTGAGGGGTTATGCGCATCTTGCACCCTGCGAAGTAAAAGTGGCCCTCATGCATGTGCGACATCAGCCACTGATAGAGGTGCTTAGGCTTTACAAAGTAAGGCAACTCATAGAGTTGCAATAACACTGACTTCTCCAACTTCACTTTTACCTCATTGTTATAGATGGGAAAACTATCTGGTGTCCTTTTTTTCATCAGGTGTACTAACTCTAGTGCCATTTCCTTCTCTGTTGTGCTTGTACGATGGTTATAATCACTCACTTCCATCTTTCTCAAATGGTATTCCCACTCCTTCCCCAGCAAAACTCCATCTGGGTATTGGATTTCTATATAGCACTCCTCATTCATGCTTGTGGTGGTTGTTGTTGGCTCTCTTCCCTTTCCCTTTCCCTTGCCTTTTGGATTTTTGAGTGACATGGTTGGCTTCTTGGGTGCCATTATCTAGGTCCTCTTATCACTTTAATCTCTTCTTGTTACTCTTCTCTTCCACTCCTTCCAACCTTAGATGCCAAACTTGTGAAGAAAACCCCTTAAGTTTAAGCCCTAGTTCCTCAAACCCTAACTGGGATAATTCCTTCACAAGAGGGAACCTTCTCATAAATTATCTTATGCCTGTGAAATCCCTTCCTTCTGGTTTGAAAATCCAAACAAGTTACACTCAAACTCTTCAAATTTTTCTTCACATGGATCAATTCTGGAAGCCCTAGTTTGCAAAGATGTTCTTTCTTTGTATATGCAAAGTAAATAATGAATGGCCTTAACCCTCTATTTATAGATTTTACCACTTTGTAACATTAAATGCTACATTACCTATCACCGTATTTTAACAATTAATGTGGATTTTTTAAAAAAACCTGACTTTAGCGCTTTAACTCATGCGCCCAACCTTGCGCAGACAATTCTCCAACCTTCTAGCATGTAACTAATCCATCTTAACAGGAGACTCTTGCACACGTGTAACCAGTGCCGAAGGCACTTATTATGTCATGATTTTTCTCTCGCCTACCTTATGTTGCTTAATACACTTCTTCTTCTCTTGTACGTGGATCCCCAATGTAGCCTTATCCTGACACCAACCATCCTTTTTTCACCTTTCCTTGCATGTACTTTCTTCACAAGGTCATTCAACTGGGTTTTCCAATGCAATCCTTCCTGGAACTTCACACTTTAATTTCTACCACCTTACTCCACTCCACACTAAAATGATGCACGGTCCTCTGCGTAGTTACAGATTTAAAAAAGTAATTAGATTACTAGCACCCAAGGTGCAACACAAAAAACAACAACAAGAAAGGGAAACACAAGAAAGGAAAATGCATTAAAGAAAATCATAAACTAACTCGAAATAATACCTCATTTACAAACACCAAGAAGACTTATTTATAGTAGGGCTTCAACCTACTCCCATTGAAGTGTCCTGGAAATCTCATCCCATCCAGCACTTGTAATTGGCACACACCCGAGTCAAGGATGTATGAGATGGTGTAGGGACCCAACCAATGAACTTTTAACTTCCCAGGATGGCACATAAAATTAGAATCATACAGTAAGACCATCTTACCAACCTCAAACTTCTTGTTCTTAATGTGATGATCATGTCATGCTTTTTTATTTTCTTTTTCTATTATTTGGCTCTACATGGTGAGTGATCGTCTTTCATCTAGCTTCATTAATTTATCAATCCTTTCTTCTAACACTTTCTCATCAGCTAGCCCTCTTGCACGCACTATTCTTAGAGAAGGTAACATGAATGAAACTGGCATAACAACTTCTATGCCAAACACTAATTGACATGGTGTGGCTTTGTTTAGCCTTTTATAAGTTATCCTATAAGCCCATAATATGGCCAATACCTTGTCATCCCAATCTTGTCTTCCAACATCACAAATATTTGTCAGGGTATGACTCAGTATCTTGTTAAATGCTTTCGTGGTTCCATTTTATTGTGGGTGATGAGGTGTAGTTTTGTGATGAGCCACCATGAATTCTACTAACAGGATCCTCATGGTCTCATTCAATAAATGTGTACCCCTATTATTGGTTAAACTTAAAGGACATCCATACCTCGCGATAATATTCTCCCATAAAAATCTTGCTGATGTAGTTATTGTACAATCTTTAGTTGGGGCTTCCTCTGCCCACCTTGTCAAATAGTTCATGCAAGTGATTACATAGTGTGATCTAGTCCTCCACGGTACTGGTGCAATAGGGCCTACAAAGTCTATTTCCCATTTCTCAAAATTTTCAGCACTAGGGATAGGGCTCAAAGGAATTTCATCTCTCATTCCTGGCTTGCCAACACACAATCCTTATACAGAGTTTACCACCATAATCCTACCATAAATATTTTATGTGCAGTGGCATCACCTACATAATGTCCAAAAGTACTTCCTCTATGTGCGTCCTCTATGATGGCGAGGCACTCATGCTCTAGTACACACCTACACAAAACTTCATCACGCCCTAGTTTGTATAAGTCCCCACTGGTCAACATGTAGGGCGTGACCCATATGGCTAGTTGCTTTTTCTCTAATGTATTCATCCCTTCTTGTGCTATACCTATTTTAAGGAACACAACAATATCCTCCAAATCTGAGGGCACACGCCACAACCTAAACAACTGCACATCTAGCATGGTACCTTCAATGCTCTACATGTCCTCTCTTGAATCAATCCTATACAAATGGTTAGGTCTGGAATTAATCTTTCCTGGTTTGAAAAGTACGGTGAACTCGAAATCTTGGAATAATAGCACCCAACGACATATGCACCCTTGTAGGACGGGCTTGTTCACCAAATATTTTAATGCCATGTGGTCAATGTAGAAGATAAAGGGAGTTTCCAGTAGATACTGCCTAAACTTATGAAGTGTATAGATCATAGACAATGCTTCACGCTCAGTCATAGTATAATTTTGCTCTACTAGTGTCAACTTCCTACTTGTAAAGAAAAGGGGGTGATCAACAATTCCCTCACCAGGATGTGCAAGCACTACCCCAATGTCCATTCTGGAGGCATCAACATGAACATGGAAGGGCTTATCCCAAGAGGAAAAATGTAATATATGTATGGTGACAAGCCTATCCTTTAATGTGTCAAACGCCTTCTGCTGCATCTTTCCCCAATGGAAGGAACTTTTATGTCTGAGCAATTATTCTAAATGCATGTAAATCTTAGCATACTCCTTGATGAACTTTTGATAGTAGCCCGCTTGTCCAAGAAACCTGTGCACTACACTTTGACTAGTTAGCTCCCCTAGTCCCACAATCACTTCAATTTTGGCAGGATCCACCAGTAAGCCTTCTTTGCATATGATGTGTCCCAAAAGGGTCCCAAACGGGGTAGAAAATACACACTTCTTGATGTTAAGGGATATCCTCAACTGTTGACACCTTTCAAACATCAATCTCATATTTTCATAATGGTCCTTGACCAGTCCATACACGGTCCAATCATCAAGGTAGACTTGGAGAAACTTATGGATGAAGTCCTAGAAGGCATGAACTATAATGCGTGAGAATATAGTACGCATGTTCTTTAACCCAAAAAGCATGACTGTATAGGAAAAACTTCCCTACTCGGTGGTGAAGGTTGTCTTTCTCTGGTTTTCCTTTGCAATCCTCACCTAGTGATAGCTTGAGAACCCATCCATGAAAGAGTAGACTTTGTGCCCTACCACTCCTTCAATTATTTCTTCAGTGAACGGTGTTGGGAAGGGATCAATGACACACACTGCATTCAGATCCCTATAATCAACACATATCCTTATCCTTCCATCATTTTTGATACTAATTACCATTAGACTTATCCACTCTAACTCCTCCACAGCCTCTATGATTCTTGATGCTATCATCTTTTCTATTTCCTCCTTGACCTTCACGTGTAGATTAGGATTCATTCGGTATGGTCTCTTCCAGACCGGGCGCACACCTTCCTTCAACTTAATTTTCATTTCCCCCAAGGAATGGTGAATGCCTTTGAGTTCATGGTACTCATGTGGGAATTGTTGGTGTCCATTTTGATCCTTTGTTATTTTCCCACCTTTCCCCTTTCTTCTACGTGCTCAAAAAATGTTTTTCTTCAATTTTGGTGGTCTGAAAGTTTCCCCATCCATATTGAATGCTATAAATGGATCATAAACCTATTTATTTTTCCCCAACTTGAAAGAAAGATACATTCAGGTTTGTTTTATGCCCTAAATTTCCAAATCCATGGGCCTTTATCATTTTTTCCATTTTTTCTAGCTTGTTGAGCTCAAATTTGCTTGTTTTGTACTTATGTGCCCTCAAAAATCCTTCCCCATGGTAAAAAATTGCTTGAAACCACTTCTCATATGTTTTTTGACCAAAAAATTCTTTACTCATAAAAAAAAATCAAATTCGAGCGTCCTTAGCAAATTTTGTGTTTTTTGACGGTCGTACGAGTGTCATTTGATCGTCAAAATTAAGCTCAAACGACGTATCCTATGTGGCCACATCTAGTTGGACAAGGATCGATGGGGTTTTTTTGAAAAACTTGGCATTTTTTGGCTTTGGGAAAAAATTCAACATTACCCCGACAACTCCATAGAATAACACATGTCGTGTTCTTATGCCAAGGTGGGATGGAAGACGGGCGGGGAACTTAGGCAATTTTTTCCGTTTTGGTGAAAAGGGAGAAAAGTAGAATAAAGGCCCACAGGTCTGTAATGGAGTAAGGGGTGGACACGTGGTGGGCATTAGAGGAAGTGCGGGTAGTGGGGGAAAAGGGGAAATTGTTCCCTTTTACAAAAAGACTTAGAGCAAAAAAATAAGCCACGGGTCCGAATGAAGCCGAGGAAGACATGTGATGGGAAAAGTGGGTCAGTGGCCTGATGGAGGTAAAAGGGATTTTTCTCCCTTTTGACAAAAATACTTAGAATGGAAGATTTGAGACGTGGCTCCATGATAAATCAGAATAGGACACATGTCAAGGACAAAATTGGAGGTGTGGGCCCACGGGGAGAAATGAGAAAAAATTCCCTTGGCGAAAAAAGGTGCTAAAATATGAAATAAGCCCATGGATTTTTAGCGATAGAGAGGATGACATGTATCAAGGATAGAGGCAGAGGTGCGGGCCCGTGGGGAAAAAAGTGATTTTTTTCCAAATTCCAAAAAGGGTCAAAATGCGCAGAATTGAGCCGTGATCCCAATGGGACCCACCATATGTCACGTGTCATCACCAAATTTCAAGGGAAGAGGGGAGGAGAAAAAGGTCAATTTTTTCATTTATTCAAAAATGTTAAAAGGTCAAAAAGTGAGCCTGAATTCATTCTTAATCATAGTTTGACATGTGGAAGGCCTAGATCAAAGGAGAAAGAGAAAATCAATAGTAACTATATATTCTTCAATTTGGCTAACTTTTTTGCTCCAAGAAGTGTGGAAATGTGAATTTTAAATCAATTTTGATCATATTTTTGGAAAATTCATGTTGTTTGTGCATGCAAAGATCAATGCAAGTGGTTTTAGGGATTAATTTGTAGATTTGAGGTGCTTTTGAAATAAATTTTTACTCAGGCCCGTGTAAAACGTGAAACATCAAATTATAGAGTCGTAGAATCAAATTTTAGAATGATAAGGATGAAATGATGAAATGAAAGGGGTTTGCATGCTTGGAGAATGAAAAATGTGCCTCCATAATGGATAATGATGAAAGATTTGTAATGATTCGCCATTTTAGAAACACCTGGTAACTCTTGTTGCAAATTTGTTAAATGTCCCTATCTGCGAATCATGTTGGAATTTTGTAACAAACTTGATGTTGGGAATATTCTTTTCTTGGGAAAGAAGGATCAAATGTAATTGAAAGTTATATAATGCATGTTTTGAGACATGTAAAAGGTCGAAGAAACTTAGAAATTCACGGGAAAATCTGGGAAGAAGTCCATTCTCTGAGAAACCACCTAAGAACCATTTCTAATTCCTTTTTGCATCAAATTTGTATCATGTTGAGGTTGGTTGCAAATGTATAGACATTAACAAGCTTTGAGATTGTTCTTGTAACATTCCCTTGCTGATAATTTTGGTCATTTCTAGATTATTTTGTGCTGTCTCTGGGAAAAATTTGCATACGCTTATATTTCAGAATGCTTTCAATTTGTGTTTCTTGCTCCTATTGCAATCTAGTGTTTAGAGTCTCTCTTCATCATGTATGGTCTCATTTCTTGTTGATAGCTTAGTGGTATTTGCAATCCCAAGATTCAGAACAACTTTCATTTGGTAAAGGGATAAACAGACTTTGAATTCACTTTACCTTCCTTGAATTCTAGAGATTGTTTGTAAACCTATGGGTGCACCTTAGGTCATGATAAAATAGAAATTTCTAAATTCTTAACTGATTCATCTAACTTCAAGATTTTTTGGCATAGACCATCAAAGATTATGTGCAAGAGTGTCAGATCTGGGCCTCCATTTGGTGCACATATCCTAGTTAAAGGAATACCTTAACATATTTGAATCATTCTATTGTTTAGGTCTTGTTTTTCAAGTTTTTCAAAGGTCCTCAAAGAATTTGGAAAATTCTGGTTAGTCTTGTCTATAAATATCTCACCCCAAAATTAATTTAAATCACCTAATCCCACCTATACTACTCCCGTGTTGCATTGTGAGTCAACAAAAGGAATATAATCTATTTAAAAAAATGCACAAAGAAGTCAGGATCACACCATGTCTCTAGTAGCCTCAGCATTGTCTTTAAGGCATTTCCATCATTTAGTAGTGACAACTTTGTTGAGTTTAAATAATGGGAAATTGATCATGTTTTCTCAAGGCCATATCCATAAAATATGCATAATATAAGGATATCTTCACCCCCTTCATAAAACAAAGGCTACAATACAAGTTCTCTTACCTTGGTTAAGAGGCACAACCTAAAATAGTGAGGATAAGATCAAATCCTTTCAAGGTCCTACCCACTTTTTCCAATCCTAAGTGCTAATAAGTCAGATAAATTGCTTCCCCGGCTACAAAATGACATATAAAATCATTTATTTGCCTCTGAGTGTCTTGTAAAATATATGATGTTACTCAAGTTGTGAAGGAGATTAAATATGGGTACTAACACATTTCTGGCACCGTTTCCGGGGAGTATTTGATTATTTAAAAGCTCTGGTAATACGTTTTATGTGATTTATGTGCAAATACATTGTTGAGAATCATTTTCTAATCAAATTTATAAGGATGGAATGAAGAGTATAGTTTTGAGTTTAATATTTTCAAGTGTATCCAATTTTTTGTTTCAAACTCTGCACCATAGTTGAAAAATTGAATAAAAGAAGATCATATGTGTTCAAGTTTTGCATAGCACTGATATTTGAAGTCATTTGATAGATCTTCATAGTGCATTTGCACAAACCAGGGTGAAAGTCCTTCGTGGCAACTCGTTACTATTATATTTTTGATAAATACCAGTACCTTATCATACATTAAGTAAAGTTTGTTACATAAAATCTATAAACTTGGAAGGAAGAAGATCTTTCTTCAGGAGAGACCCAAGTAGAAAATTATTTCAAGAAAGACAATTTTAGAGGAAAGAAATTTTTGGAAGGTTGTTGAAGGTCAGACATCAAGCAAAGGAATATCCATTAGTGAGAGAGATCAGCCTTTGATAGAGGATTATCACTCTTCTTCCAGTGATTCTGATTTAAGAAATCTTCTCATAATTTTTTTTACTTCAACTAGTGAAGGTCCTTCTGCTATACCTGGTGAGTTCCTTCTTCAATCTGCACCTGTGTGTTTCAATTCTAATAAAAATTTCCAAGAAAATCAGCATCAGAGAATACCAATCTTGTGAACCACATTCTTGAGCCCCAAAGATCTTGCACTCCTCATCAGCTTGTGTCACCCCCAAGATCACCTCCACTAGATAACATGGCTCAACCTCCACCTAGGCCTCCATTTATGGTCAACACATTTGGCCCAAAAAATTTTAGGGGAATGGCTGGTTATCCTAATGCTGTGCCTCAAGATATTAGAAGTAGATTGCCAAAGTTCCAAGGGAATAATACCATAACAGATGATCAACATTTGAAACTCTTTATTAATATGATAGAGGATTTTGAAATTGGATTTGAGGATGTGTACATTAAATTGTTTATCCACACTTTAGAGGAGGATGCTAGGGATTGGTACAAGGCCTTATTAGATAATTCTATTGATTCATGGGATGAAATGCAAAATGCATTCAAGCTACAATATGGTGACAATACTGATCCCAGGTTCCTTTTATCAGAGTTTGAGAATATAAAAAATAACCCAAATGAATCAGTCCATGAATTCAACAGAAGCTTCAATAAAAATTTGAGGAGATTTCCAGTGAATTTAAGACCATGTGGTGAATCTTGTTTGATAAAATATTCTAATGCATTTGATAAAAAGGCTACATGTTATTTGAGGGACAAGAACCCTGGCAATTTAAGGCAGGCCTTCACCATGGCACTCAAATTGAGAACAATATCAAGGCTGTTGGGAAACCTCCTAAGAGCGATGGAGTTAAATTGGTAAACCCTGAGAAGTCTCAAGCAAGGAAGAGTGTAGACTTGGAGGAAGTGGTGAAAAATTTGGCAGGGGCTGTCAAAGAGATTTCCTACAAGTTGGAAAGAGCTGAGAAGGGAATTGGACAAACTTCACAAGGTCAGCCTAGAAAAAAAGCACAATATAGATTCGGAAATCACCATAGGAATGAATAGAGATTTGATGAAAAAGGTAAAAGGCCTATTGGATTTGGAAATAGGAAATCTAAGGCCAAGGAAAGTAAGGTAGTGCCTGATTTGTTAAATGCTAGAGTGGCTATTGTTGATGATGCAAATCAGATTGACTAGTGTGACAGATGTTTATTACCCCATCCTTCATGTGGAACAACTCAACAAATTGAAGAGGTAGATGATGATTGTAATACAGATGATGATGCTTGTATGATGGATTGCCCTACAAACTCATGTTAAGGAGTAACACACACTGAAGTGATAAGTACAAGGACTGATGCTATCTTTTGGGATTACATCCAACGGGTACATATTTTTACTCCTCATGTTTTAGAAATTGATAATGTACAAGCCTTTGATCTGCCCAATAATGATTTTGAATACTTGAGGGCGTTGATGATCAAGAAGTATGATGGAGGTATACCCTTGGAAGAGGATAGGAACCTACTTATGAATGCTATGGTGTGCCAAGAGAAGGAGTATAACATAAGAAGTAAGGCTATCAATGGAGCTAGGCCTTAGGCCAAAAATAAAACACCCATTACTTTCTAATATCCTGAAATAGGTTCCTAAGAAAGAAACATTTGCTAAGAGCCCTGTTGTCCCAAGAAAAAGTTATGCTTCACCCCATGCTAAAAATGTTAAAAACCATGTGCCATCTGATGAAATTTCCAGCCCTCCTTCCACTTCTGTTTTTCCTAAATACATTCCCTCTGACATCGCTCAAGTTTTGAGCCAAATCAAGGTCAGGGTTCCAATTGTTGAGCTGCTTAGAATCCCTGAGCACAATAAGAGAGCACTTGAGTATTTGGGATTGAAGGAGGAGAAGGCTGCCATGAAAAGGAATGTGAATGTTGTAGAAGCTCCTGTTAGTGCAAATCTGCAACACCCCCTGGATGCACATCAGGCTTCTAGGTGGATGTTGATAAGATTTCTAGTTTGATCATTTTAAGCATCCAGTGTGATTGCACAACATTGAAACCTCTCTCCAAGTGTGGGACTTGCAAAATGAGAGAGGAATCTCCAGATTAGAGGCTGGTTCCTCAAACTCCTCTGATCAGATCTATTATTTGCACTATTGTAGAGGTTTGAAACCTAATCCTACTCTAAAATCCAAGGAGACAGAGATAGAAAGTGCAAAAATGAAACTAAACTAACAGGTGATACACCAAAGGAGGAGTGGTGAACACTTCTAGTTCTACAGATAGAAACAGATCATAAAATGCAACATAAAACATCATGCACAGGCTGATAAGATGTAATCAGAGGTCTAAAATGAAACAAGCAACATAAACAGAGGACTGAAAACTGGTCACAGAGCCTGCATTGTCATTTCCATTGTCAAAATCCCTTCATTACAACATCAAAGAGGCAGAAAACCTGTTACAATTTTAGAAGAGGTCTGATACTTGCAAAAATCACCTGTTGAAGGTGAAATAAGAAGCTTGCTATCCAAAAAGTGTTCCCCCTAGAGAATGAGCCAAATATGGCTATTTACAATGCATGGGTCGAGCCTAGGAGAGAGAAAATGTGAAAAAACGTGGGAGCCATTCCTCATTGAATGTAGATGCATTAAAATAACATGGGCATCCTTACAGACCCATGCCTTGACATTTTTAACCGTGCTGAAGAAGAATGCGACCCATTCTGCATTAAAACTGGTTGTTGAAACGTCAGTTCTAGCCATTACCACGTGCCAGAGATGTTTCTTGATTTTATCTCTCCAAACTGAACCAAAATGCAAGATTGACCCTAGAATCATGTAGAGAATTTCACCATATTTCCATTGATATAAAGAACGTGAAAATCCGAGCTCTGGATCGAAAGTTATGGCAATCTGAAGATTTAGGGAAAAAACAGGGCAAAACGGATTTTGAATTTTTTCCCGCGCTCTACCACTTGGATGACATGTGTCAGGATCTGATTCATCCATGGGTTCATCCTCTAAAAATTCCTTTCGGGCCCTTAAACTTGGACACATGGCACTATTTTATTGGTTCGGGCCTGAGGGGCACATTTTTACCTTACGCCAAACACTTAGCAACTTTTCAACCTTCTGACACGTGGCACATTCTGATTCGTCTGCGGGCCTCCTTGTCTCTTTTCGGCCATTTCACCTTTTTACATCCCATCCTCACACGTACTCTTTGTCTCGGCTGTCCCAGATGAAAACCTCCGAACCGCCCGAAATGGACCTTCTTGCGGCAAATCGGCCGATTCGCGCCCCACGCGTACCTTGCGTACCTTTGTCCCAACTGTCCCGGACTACCCGGGAAAAATATCTCCGAACCGCCTGAAATGGACTGACTTGTGCCAAACCAGCTGATCCATGTCCCGCGCGTACCTTTGTCCCAGCTGTCCCAAACTGCATGAAACAAAAGACTTAGGAAATTTTTTCCTCTTTCGGCCGATTCGACTTTTCGCGTCCCACGCGTCCTGATGTCCCAACTGTCCCACAGACTACCTGGACTAGAACTTAGCCAATTTTCTTCATTTTTTCGGCCCTAAGCTTGGTACAATGAACCTCAGTATGACCCGAACCCTTTAGACCCGAAATGCCTTAACACAGTCCTGCAACCTTATTTTTTGCATTTCTTCCATTTTCTCAACCTGTTGGGATTTCTTCTTGGGTGGGGGAGTTAGAAAAAGGCCGAGGGGACCCCAAAAAACATGATTTTAGGCCTCGAATCAATCTTACTTGCTCGGGACTGAATAATCTGATGCATGTTATCAAAATTACCCTGGGGGGTGAATTTTGGATAACAATTTGGTGACTCAGCGGGGTCATCTGCCTGCTAGATGAAGTTACCAGTTGCCTGAAGCATCCATTGGGCATGGAGTCACTTGATTCTCTGTTTAATACCCCAACTGACTAGAATGTTGCAAGGAGGAAGATGGAAAATCACTTGATGGAAGCAAGGGCTGCAAAACATCTCCAGGGACAGCAAGCCTGTGCCAAAGCACTTAGGGAAAGCAAAACAACCTACAGCAAAACAATGTGCACAAGCACTTGGAGGGATGAAAACCTAAACTAATATTTACAAGGTGGAGAATTTCCCTTTAGTAGTAATGCTTTAGATAGATTCCATTGACTGGAATCTGCAGTTCTTCGCCATCCAATGAAGACAATTGGAAGGCATTGCTGTCCTTACACTTTGTGACCATGTATGGGCCACTCCAAATGGCATCAAATTTTGAATGCCTTCCCGGTTTTGCTCTATCTGCATCCCATTTTAATACTAGATCTCCAACTTGGAAAGATCTACTCTTGGCCTTCCTATCAAAGGTCTTCTTGATCAAAGCTTGATCCTTTTCCATTGCTTGGGATGCCTGATCTCTGATCTCTTGGAGCTCCATCAACTCTGCATATCTCACCTCCATGGGCCCAAACTCTAGCAACTCTAATTGCTTCATGAGTTCCAATGTTGGCAACTCAAGTGACATGGGAAAGATTGCCTCTCTTCCATAAACAAGCCTGAATGGAGAATTACCTGTGGATCTCTTGGGAGTTATCCTATCAGCCCATAAGGCTGATTTCAGTTTGGTATGCCAAGATCTCTGATTCTCATCAAGAGTCCTCCTAATGATCCTCAACAAGTTCTTGTTTGTAGATTCAGCCTGGCCATTTCCCTGAGGGTAGTAGTTTGATGAAGTACTTAGGTAGATCCCGTTCTTGACAGCCCACTCAGTCACCTTGGATCCAATGAATGCTAATGCATTATCTGAGATTATTGTAGCAGGTATGCCAAATCTGGTTACTATCCCCTCATAGAAGTCTAAGATGCTAGACTCATTTGCTTCCTTGAGTGCTACTGCTTCAGTCCATTTGGTGAAGTAGTCTGTGGCTGTCAAAATCCACTTATGCCCTTGGCTTGAATTGGGATTAATGACTCCAATGAAGTCTAAACCCCATTGCATGAATGGCTGGTCAACTGAAATTGGATGCAATGGGAGGGCAACAAGTCTCTCTTTACCTGTGAAGAATGCACAACTCTTGCACCTTTTGATCCATGCAAAGCAATCACTGAAAATCTTGGGCCAATAATAACCAGCCTTCATGATTTTTAGGGCTGTCACTCTTGGTGTAAAATGACCACCAGCTGGTCCACCATGGAACTCTTCCAACACCCTATGAATCTGATTTGTGTTAATGCATCTCAGCAACACTCCATTCACATCTTTCTTGAAAAAAACACCATCTACTATGGCATATGGGACAACCTACAATCTGAAGTGTCTTCTTTGGGTTTTTTTCATCTCTGGAGGGCATAGGCCCATGCTTAGGAAGTGCATTATACCTTGGGTCCAGCAAGGAGTGGGGATAACATTATCCTCTTCTTGAGTGCTACCTTGCACATGGCTGTCTTGAACTATCAAAACAACCTCTTCTTCATTGCATACTCCCTTTTGCTTGCCCAGAATCAGCTGCTCACACAATCCTTTTCCTCTTACCAGCTTGGTGACCTTGATCTCAATGTCATACTCCATGACACGAGTGATCCAACCTACTCTTTTCTCATTCAAATCCTTGTTGAGGAGGAAGTCTTTAACTCCCGCATGAGAAACCAACAAGTGGACCTTGTTGTTTGAGACTAAATGCTTGAATTTCTTCAAGCTTCTGATTACTGCAAGAACATGCTTCTCAATAAAAGAATACCTCACCTCATAGTCCTCCAGGCTTTGGCTGAAGAAAGTAATTGGCTGCTCATCATTGTCTTTATTCTGCTGTACCAAAATTGCAGAGATAGTATCATCACCCCCAAATGCATAGAGGATGAAATCCTTGGAGAAATCCGGGTTGATGAGAGTTGGTGCTTGGGAGATGGCCTCTTTGATTGCTTCAAAAATCTCCTTGACTTTTTCTGTCCACTTGAAAGCCATGCTTTTCTTTAATATTTTGGTGATAGGTTTGACAAGGGCTGTAAAATTTGGGACAAACCTCCGAACAAAGTTTATTCTCCCCAAGAAACTCTGAAGGGCCTTCTTGTGGCTTGGCAATGGTAGTGCTCTTATGGCTTCAACCCTCTCTGGATCAATTGCTAATCCTTCTTTGGAGACAATATGGCCAAGGAGCTTTCCTTCATGTGCTAGGAAGATACACTTCTTAGGATTCAAAGACACTCCAAATTTCCTGCACCTTTGGAAGACTTGTCTCAAATGAGAGAGGTGGTCTGCTGCATTCTTTGAAAAAATAGTGATATCATCAAGGTATATCAGCACCACGTTGTTAATCAAACCTTTGAACGCCATGTCCATTGCTCTTTGGAAGGTAGCTCCAGCGTTGGACAGCCCAAATGGCATTTTCCTGTATGCATAAGTTCCCCATTTGGTTGTGAAGGCTGTCTTGAACTGATCTTCTTCCTTCACCATAATCTGATTGTAGCCCGAGTAGCCATCAAGTAGTGAAAACCTCTCAGAGCCAGCCACCACTTGCAAAATTTGCTCCATAGAAGGGAGTGGGTAATGGTCTTTGAGAGATGCTCTATTCAAGTCTCTGAAGTCAACACACAATCTGATCTCTCCACTCTTCTTTCTGACTGGAACTAAGTTGGCAACCCAACTAGAATGCTTGATTGGGAATATGATTCTTGACTCTATCAACTTATTCAATTCCTTCCTCATGAGAGGTTCCATGTGTGGATTGACTGGCCTTTGTTTCTGCCTAATGGGCTTAGTATTTGGATCCAACTCAATGGTGTGCTGAGCTAACTTGGGATTGAAACCTTTCAAGTCTTCGTAGCTCCAAGAAAACACATCAAGGAACTCTTGACATAGCTGTATGAACTCATACTTTTCTTGTTCAGTTGTCATCTTTCCAATTTGCAATGGTTTGTTCTCTTCCACTAAAATGGATACTGAATCTTGTCTCTTGACATGAATGTTTACTTTCTCTTTCCTAAACTGATCATTGGGATTGAAAATGGACTCCAAAGTGATAAGTCCCTTGGGCAGCTTGTTAGTTCTCAGCTGTACCACTTGGTCACCATACTGCTATTCCAATTTTTCCTGATTTTTAGCTGAGAACTCAGCTTCTTCTTGCAAGAAATGGATGATTTGCTGGTCATTCTCAAACACTTGCCAACTTACATTGTTATCCGGCACTGAAGGCCTCACAATCACATGGATGCTTGGCTATACTTTGTCCTTATGAATGCTTTCCATAATATCAAAGGCTCCCCCAACTGCTGTAAGCCTGTCAATAGCTTGGTTCTCTTTCCTAGGAACCGATTTGATGCCAAAGCCCTCAAAATCTTCAATGAGGTCCCACACCCTATTCTTGTAGCACTTGAGTAGATCATTCTTGGCAGCATGCCGCCCTTTGACCTGATTTACAATCAATTCACTGTCACCAAAGACTTGCAAGTTCTTTATCCCTTTCTTTATTGCCCAATGCATCCCTTGCACCAAGGCTTCATATTCAGCAGTGTTATTGGAGCATGCAAACTGAAATCTAAAAGCTGAATAGTACTTTACTCCTTGAGGTGAAACCAACATGGCTCCCCCTCTGGCACCTTGTCTACTCCTTGATCCATTAAAAAACAACTGCCATACCTCATTGTCATCCTTGTGGTCTGGCTTGGTGATGCTAGGAATGTGCTGATCTTCTTCATGTATGCAATAGACTCCTAGCTCAGATTCTTCTACTTCTTGATAAGGATCAAAAGCATGCACCTTGTTTTCCCATTCATCAAGAGTTAGATCTGGGATGCTTCCAACCTTGGTGTTAGCTTCATCAGTGCTTGGGTGATCTTCTTGATCAAATGCTGAACAGTTGGCATTGATCGGACTTGGAGTGTAGGGCTCAATGTGGAAGTTTGCAATAGGTTCAGACCTGATTGTAGCTTTGGTTCCATACCTCGTTCTGAACAACATGTGTGACCAATCAGCAGAAAAATATCCTCCAATCTTGGCTGTGAAATCTCTTGATAAACATAGGGCAAAGAGTGGTGGAAGGTCTATAACTGATACATCTTGTAAAACAACAACATTTGGACATGCATGCAAGGTAAGAATCAAGTTTCTAATCACCTCAACTATTGTTACTGGTGTCCCATCCAACTGCACTACCCCTTTGGATATGGTTTCATATTGAAGTCCTAGCTGATCAACTATTTGCTTGGGCATCACTGAGCTACTTGCCTTGGAATAAATCATGCAATTGTGCACCAATTGGTTTCCAATGATTAATGAGACATAAAAAGGAGGGGGCTTCAACATTTTACCTTGCTGTCCTCCATGATTCCCTTCAGGCTGGGAAGCATTTGTGAGCACCTTCTCTTGTGTTTGGACTTGCTGATTCGGAGCTGGCCAGTCTTTCATGGCAGCTTGTAGCAAATCTCTCTAGCCTGGGATAGATAGGGATTCCCACATTGATATATTTACATTTGCCTTCTTCACCTGATCAATGATACTAAATGGTGATGAAGGATCTCTTTGCTGTCCCTTGGTTTGCATATTCATCCCTTGCACATGGGCAACAACAGCTGGCATGTGAGTTGGTTTAGGGGCTGGTTTGGGTGCTCCTTACATGTTTGGAACTACATTTTTTTTGCCAAAAGATTTTGGAGTGGTAGAAGGTTATGGATTACTTGGAGCCAATGGCTGTCCTTCACCCAAATTTCTCCTTTTTGACCTTGTGTTGGCTGTAACACTTTGAGAGGGTATTTGATTCATACCACAGAAATCTTCAGCCTACCAATTGACAAGAGTAGTTTTAATCAGAGATGTTCCTTGCTGAGGTGCTTCTTGCTGCTGATCCTCTTTGTGGCTGGACTCTTGCGACCCACCAATGGTTTACACCATAAGAGCTTGATTTAATGCACCGTTAAAGCACATTGATTGGTTATGTGGCTGACCACATGGGAAACACCAATCATATTCTTGGGCCATGTTATTTTGCACCGGTACCAAAGCTCTGGATGTGGATGCAACATTGGGGTTATCAGGCTGAAATGGTCTATTGGTAGGAGGCCTTGCTTGATCCTGATTTGCAGCTAGATTAGGTGGTCTTTGAGGCTGATATGGCTTTCTGTTAGGTTGAGCTCGAGGTTGATAAGAAGGTCTAAAGCTTTGGGCTTGCTGCTTCTTGAGTGTAACTAGCTCATTGCCTAGATTTTGTAATTGCTTCAGGACTTCTTGAAGTTCGTTTGAGGCACTACAAGATGAAGTAGAAGCTTCATTTGAACTCTGATTATTAGGAGTGGGAATAGGAGGTAAGACAGACACTTGACTAGTACTTGGGCTCTCTAAACTTGGAAACAATGGCATGGGAGGTCTAGGGGCTAGTTTTCCAGCTTGGATCAAACAATTTTCAGCCCTAATGGAAATGCTATAAGCCATAGGGATAGTTATGCCTCCCATGGACTGAGTCAACATAGAAATATCAAAATTTAAGGCTTTAAGGTAATATAGAAAAGAACCTTCTGCTGCTGGCCTTACTGCCACTGGAATCCTCTCCCAAGTCCTTTGAAATATGAAGTTGAAGTTGGTTAGCTGCTCATTGGGAGCTCTTTTGATAGTTGTCAGCTGCTCCAAAAGGGACAAGTTGTCTCCTTTCTCCCCAAAATGCTCATGGAGAGCAATGCATAGCTAGTTCCAGTTTTGAATAGAACCTAAGGCAAGGCTTCTAAACCATTACAAAGCTTTCCCTTTGAATGAGGATGCCAGTAATTTGATAGAAACTTGCATCTCATTGATTTCATGAATTGCACAAAGGTTGGCAATGTCTTTAACATGATCACCAGGAGTAGTCTGGTTCTCTTCAGTGAAGTATGGAATGTTCTTCAATGCTGCGACTGGGATTGGATCTTGTGCATTGAGAGCAAGTGGGCTGCTACCAGTGAAATTGACGTACGGATTCAGTGGTTGCACCATTCTGATTGGCCTGAGAACCCTTGTTGATTGGATGAAAGGCCTACCAGGTGGAGGTGTTGACAAGGTTCTATTAGGTGGAGATGAAGATCTTTGAGCTCTTCTTCCCCTTATTTCTTTTCCTGGAGATAGGTGCAGATGAACAAATAATCCTTCCTTCCTAGTTCTTGACCTGGTCTGTATTCTTTTCATAAATTTGCCAGGCTTGGACTGCTGAAACCAACAGATTATGCTTCTTTTGGAGTCGCCAGATGTGTGATTTTAAGCTTCTTTAAAGCTGGAACTTACAACAAGTGCACATCGATCTTGTTGCAATAGAAGTGAAGACCTCTAAGGTCCCACCGGGCGTGCCAAAACTGTTAGTGCAAATTCACAGCACCCTTGGATGTTGATCAGATTTCTAGTTTGATCATTTTAAGCATCCAGTGTGACTGCACAACATTGAAACCTCTCTCCAAGTGTGGGACTTGCAAAATGAGAGAGGAATCTCCAGATTAGAGGCTGGTTCCTCAAACTCCTCTGATCAGATCTATTATTTGCACAATTACAGAGGTTTGAATCCTAATCCTACTCTAAATTCCAAGGAGACAAAGATAGAAAGTGCAAAAATGAAACTAAACTAACAGGTGATACACCAAAGGAGGAGTCGTGAACACTTCTTGTTATATAGATAGACATAGATCATAAAATGCAACATAAAACATCATGCATAGGCTGATAAGATGTAATCAAAGGTCTGAGATGAAACAAGCAACACAAACAGAGGACTGAAAACTGGTCACAGAGCCTGCATTGTCATTTCCATTGTCAAAATCCCTTCATTACAACATCAAAGAGGTAGAAAACTTGTTACAATTTTAGAAGAGGTATGATACTTGCAAAAATCACCTGTGAAGGTAAAAGAAGAAGCTTGCTATCCAAAGAAATGTTCCCCCTAGAGAATGAGCCAAATCTGGCTATTTATAATGCATGGGTCGAGCCCAGGAGAGAGAAAATGTGAAAAAATGTGGGAGCCATTCCTCATTGAATGCAGATGCATTAAAATAGCATGGGTGTCCTTACAGACCCATGCCTTGACATTTTTAACCATGCTAAAGAAGAATGCGACCCATTCTGTATTAAAACTGGTTGTTGAAACGTCAGTTCTGGCCATTACCATGTGCCAGAGATGTTTCTTGATTTTCTCTCTCCAAACTGAACCAAAATGTAAGATTGACCCCAGAATCATGTAGAAAATTTCACCAGCTTTCCATTGATATAAAGAACATGAAAATCCAAGCTTTGGATCGAAAGTTATGGCGATCTGAAGATTTAGGGCAAAAACAGGCCAAAACAGATCGGCAGGAAAATATTTGAATTTTTCCCGCACTCCGCCACTTGGATGACACGTGTTAGGCTCTGATTCGTCTATGGGTTCATCCTCTAAAAATTCCTTTCGAGCCCTTAAACTTGGACACGTGGCACTATTTTATTGGTTCGGCCTGAGGGGTGCATTTTTACCTTGTGCCAAACACTTAGCAACTTTTCAACCTTCTGACACGTGGCACGTTCTGATTCGTCTGTAGGCCTCCTTGTCTCTTTTTGGCCATTTCACCTTTTCACATCCCACACATCCCGTGTGTACTCTTTGTCCCGGCTATCCCAGATGAAAACCTCCAAACCACCCGAAATGGACCTTCTTGCGGAAAACCGGCCGATTCGTGCCCCATGCGTACCTCACGTACCTTTGTCCCAACTGTCCCGGACTGCCCAGGACAAATAACTCTGAACCACCTGAAATGGACCGACTTGTGCCAAAATGGCCGATCCACGTCCCACATGTACCTTTTTTCCAACTATCCCAAACCGCGCGAAACAAAAGACTTAGGTAATTTTTTCCTCTTTCAGCTGATTCGGCTTTTCACGTCCCACGCGTCCCGACATCCCAACTGTCCCGCAGACCACCTGGACTAGGACTTAGCCGATTTTCTTCATTTTTTCAGCCCCAAGCTTGGTACAACGAACCTCAGTACGACTCGAACCCTTCAGACCCGAAATGCCTTAACACAGTCCTGCAACCTTATTTTTTGCATTTCTTCCATTTTCTCAACCTTTTGGGATTTCTTTTTGGGTGGGGGAGTTAGAAAAAGGCCGAGGGGACCCAAAAAACATGATTTTGGGCCTCGAATCAATCTTACTTGCTCGGGACTAAATAATCTGATGCATGTTATCAAAATTACCTTGGGGGGTGAATTTTGGGTAACAGACACCTAAGGTATATTTTGGGGCATCCTTGGTTGATTCCCAATTGAATGTTGATCCATTCTTCACAACTTTGATCATAAAGGATAGGCTACTTCACAATTGTATGTTTGATTCTGGTGCATCATGTAATTTTATGCCTCTAGAAGTCATGAATGAGTTAGGTATCAAAGTGACAATAGCCTTTGGAAAATGTACTACCATGGACTCAAGAGAAGTGCCAGTTGTTGGTTATGTGAAAGGTTTGGTAGTGCAACTTGCATCTTATCCCACGAGGAATTTAAAATTGAATGTTGTAATTGTTGATTTCCCTGCCAAATGGGGTATGTTATTGTCAAGAAAGTGGGTTACAAGTGTTGGAGGGAGTGTCCAAATGGATATGTCATTTGCCACCATTCCCATTGAAGGCAGCCTTGTCAAGCTCTATGGAGAAAATAAAATGTTGCATCTAATTGAGGACCCAAACAATGCTTCTTATGAAGTATTATTTGCTGATGTTGATGTTGATAATTTTATTGGTTTTGCTGATGGTAAAGAACACAAGAAGGATTAGTCAAAGTGCCTTAAATAGGTGAGTTCTCCTTGGACCTTGCTATTTGATGGAGCTTGCTCCAAATTTGGAAATGGTGCTGGTGTAATTCTGATTTCTCCTAGCTTGGAAGAATTTATTTTTTCCTTCAAGCTTAATTTTGGATGTACTAACAAAATTATTAAGTATGAAACCTTGTTGTTGGGTATGAGAATTGCATGGAAGTATGGTGTCAAGGACATCATTACAAAGGGAGATTCAGAGCTATTTGTCAAACAAATAAGAAAATTATATGCTACAAAAAATCAGTGGATGAAATAGTATAAGCATGTAGTTTGGGAGCTAATTGAGATGTTTGATTCCATCAATATTGTGAACCATGACAGAAGTTTGAATGCTTCTGCTGACAAGTTGGTAGTGTTGGGGTTAAGATTTGAAGATTGCACCATTTCACCTTATTGTGAGTACAATGTTGAAGTGTTAACTAGGCTAGCTGTCCCTGACAACATCAAGCATTGGCAAGTGTTTAATGATGATGCTCAAGTGCAAAGGTTCTTAAAAAATCAAGGCGAGTTTATAGATCAGCATATTGATTGGGAACCAATGGTATGTATGACTGAAGGAAGAGAGACTTTTTTGGAAAAGATATTATCCAATTGAAAACTAACACCATTCCTAGAGGTCTTATTGCTCTTGAGTCAAATTTTAGCAATGTTGATTGCATCATCAATAGAAAAATATCTACCTCAAGGGATGTGGAAGAGCATGACTTGTGAACAAAGGAAAAACCAAGGAGAGTTTGGCTGGGTAGCAATTCAAACAAGGAAGAAAAATAGTCCTACCTCTAATTGTTGAAACAATATCAAGACTGCCTTGCCTGGTCATATTCAAAGTTGAAAGCATAGAGAGAAGACTTATTCCAACATGAGATCCCTCTTGAGAAAAATGCCAAACCATTCAGACAGAAGCAAAGGCCAATTAATCCACTCCTCTCTATGAAAATGCAAGATGAATTGAAGAAATTTAAGGAGGGAGGGATCATTCAACCCATGAGGTTTTCATCTTGGGTTGCAAACCTTGTGCCAATCAGAAAGAAGAATGGAGATATTAGACTTTGTGTAGACTTTAGAAATCTGAATAGAGCTTCATTAAAAGACAATTATCCTTTTCCAAACATGGAGAGCATGCTGTAGTTAGTGACTAGATCTGAATTGTTGTCCACCTTGGATGGTTTCTCTGGCTACAATCAGGTTGTTGTTAAGGAGTCAGAAAGATTTAAAACTACCTTTACCACTCCTTGAGGAACATATGTTTATGTAATAATGTCTTTTGGTCTCATGAATGCTGGGGCTACCTTCCAAAGAGAAATGGATGTTGCTTTTGCTGGTTATATAAATGAATTCATTGTAGTTTATCAGGATGATGTGACTGTATTTTCAAGGAGCAAAAAATATCACTTGTAGCACTTGGAAAGAATGCTAATCAAATGTAGAGAATTTGGAATCTCTCTCAATCCAAAGAAGTGTCACTTTGGAATGCAAAAGGCCAAGCTACTTGGTCATATTGTTTCAAAGGCTGGTGTCATGATTGACCCTGAGAGAGTAGAAGCAATCAACAAGGTGCCAATTCCAAGAATGAAGAAGGGCATCCAATATTTCTTTGGGCAGATCAACTTCATTAGAAGGTTTGTGTCCAATTTTGCTGAGTTGACTCTTCCTATCACATGCATGTTAAAGAAAGATCAATTTATCAAGTGGGAGGAGGTTGCTATTCAAGATTTTAAAGGAATCAAAGAGGCACTTAAACATGCACCTATCTTGGCAGCTCTGAATTACAAGAAGCCTTCCCAAATCTTCTCCTTTGCTTCTGAAAAATACTATTGCATCTGTTTTTCTCCAAAAGGATGAAGATGGGGCTGAGAGACCTATTTCCTTCTTTAGCAAGGCTTTACAAGTTGCCGAGTTAAAGTACAAAATCATGGAAAAACAAGTATTTGCCTTGGTGAAAGCAACAAAGGTTTTCAGGCCTTATATCCTAAGGTCAAAAGTTGTTGCTTATGTTCCCCACACCATGGTAAAATACATCTTATCAGAGATGGAGATCTCAAGTAAAATATGTAAATGGGTAAACAAACTACAAGAGTATGATATGGACATCCAAACCTTAAAGTTGGTATTAGGTTTGGGTCTTGCCAAGCTCATGGCTGAGAGCAACTTGCAGACTGTGGAAGTGAATGACGTGGAAGAAGAAAAGGTAGATGTTCTTGAGAAATTGGTAAGTTCTGAGTGGTACAAGGATATAATATTTCACCTCAGACACCTATGCTATCTTGATCATTTAAATAAAAATAAGAAAAGAGCCCTCAAGTTGGCTTCTCAAAAATACATCATCACTAACTTTGGGTTGGTTGGAAGAACCTTGAAGGTGTCCTCTTGAAGTGTGTAACTGAAGATGTAGCTCCCAAAGTGATTTCTGATTTCCATGGGGAATTTTGTGGAGTACACTTTGCTGGAAGGGTTATAACACACAAGGTTTTGAGAGCTGGTTATTGGTGGCCTACTCTCTTCAAAGATGTAACCATGCTGATTATAAAATGTGAAAGCTACCAATGTTTCTCTAGAATAATGAAAGCTTCAGGCTCCCTCCCTTTGCAGCCTATGTCAATTGAAGCTCCTTTCAAATAGTGGGCGATGGAATTCATTGGTGAGATTTCAGACCCTTCTAATGCTGGACATAAATGGATCCTTGTAGCTGCAGATTACTTCACCAAGTGGGTAGAGGCAATCCCCACCAAGAAAGCAACACACCAAGTTGTTATGGACTTCTTGTTGAATAATATCATATGTAGATTTGGTGTGCCAGTCAAGATTGTGGCTGCTAATGCCATGTGTTTTAGAGCTAAACATTTGATGGTAATGTGCAAGGAGTATGGAACCAATCTGACTTATTCTTCAAACTATAACCCCAAAGGAATGGAAAAGTTGAGTCTAGCAATAAGAACTTATTGAAGATCATTAGGAAGACCTTGGAGTTGAACAAGAGAAAATGGGGTGAGCAACTGAAATTTACAGTTTGGGCTGATAAAATCACTACCAATAGAGCTACTAGTAAGATCCCATTTGAGTTGGTGTATAGAACTCAAGCCCTGGTGCCCTTACATCTGTAATTATCTTCATTTCAGTTTGTTTAACAACTTGAGGATCAAGAGGTTAGTCCATATAAATCAATGATTAATTAGATTGTGGAGCTAGATGAAGAGAGATGATCATCCCACCAGAGGCATGTCGGATTTAGAGAGAAGTTGAAAAGATTGTTTAACAAGAAGGTCACTCCTATTGCCTTCAATATTGGAGATCTGGTTTTGTTATGGGATAACAGAAATGAAGATAAGGGCAAACATAGAAAATTTGATGCATTATGGATGGGCCCTTACTCCATTGATATCAGAATTGGTGAGAATACCTTTTTCTCAAAGATTTAGATGGGGAATTGCTTGAAATTCCTGTTAATGGCAGGCATCTGAAGCTTTTCTTGGATTAATCCCAAAATTTGAGGTATGTACCACTTGTACAATGTATAGTGTTTGGTTTTTTGCTCTGTTTTTGGTGTTTTTTTGGTTTGTGGTTTGCCTTGGTGTGTGATAGCCATTTTTGTCGGGTTCTTAGCTGCTTTTTGGTGTTTTGGCTCATGACTCCTTTTCCCAATGGATTAATTTGGCACTTGGTCTACTTATTGTTCTTCTGGCACTCACTAGGAGTGCCCATCCCTGAGCAGGAGTTGATGTTGGTGTCCATTTTGATCCTCTGTTATTTTCCAGCCTTTCCCCTTTCTTCTACGTGCTCAATTTTTTTTTCTTCGAGTTTGGTGGTCTGCAAGTTTCCCCATCAAATTGAATGCTCTAAATGGATCATAAACCTATTTATTTTACCCTAACTTGAAAGAAAGATACATGTAGGCTCTGTTTTATGCCCTAAATTTCCAAATCCATGGGCCTCTATCATTTTTCCTTTTTTTCCGGCCTATGGAGCTTGAATTTGCTTGTTTTGTACTTATATGTCCTTAAAAATCCTTCCCCATGGTAAAAAATAGCTTAAAACCACTTCCCATATGTTTTGTGACCAAAAAATCTGTTACCCACGAAAAAAAAATTGAATTCAGGCGTCCTTAGCAAATTCTATGTTTTTTAACGGTCGTATGGGTGTCATTTGACCGTCAAATTAAGCTCAAATGATGTCTCCTACATGGCCACATCTCGTTGGACAAGGATCGACGAGGTTTCTTTGAAAAACATGGCATTTTTTGGCTTTAGGAAAAATTTCAACATTACCCCCACAACTCCGCAGAAGGACACGTGTCATGTTCTTATGCTAAGGCAGGATGGAAGGCAGGCATGGAACTTAGGCAATTTTTGCCTTTTTGGTGAAAAGGGACAAAAGTAGAAGAAAGACCCATGGGTTTGCAACGAAGCAAGGGGTAGACATGTGGCAGGTATAGGAGGAAGTGTGGGTGGCAGGGGAAAAGGGGAAATTGTTCCCTTTTGTAAAAATACTTAGAGTAAAAAATTAAGCCATGGGTATGAATGAAATAGAGGAAGACATGTGGCGGGTAGAGTGGGTCGGCAGGCCGATGAAGGTAAAAGGGAATTTTATCCCTTTTGACAAAATGAATTATAATGGAAGATTTGAGGCATGGCTCCATGACAAATCAGAACAAGACACGTGTTAAGGACAAAATCGGAGGCACGGGCCCACGGGGAGAAATGAGAAAAATTTCCCTTGGTGAAAAAAGGTGCTAAAACATGCAATAAGCCCACAGATTTTTAGCGATAGAGAGGATGACACATGTTAAGAACAGAGGTGGAGGTGCGGGCCCGCGGGGAAAAAAGTGATTTTTTTCCAAATTCCAAAAATGGGTATAAATGCACAGAATTGCGCTGTGATCCCAATGGGACCCACCATATGCCACGTGTCATCACCAAATTTCAAGGGCGGAGGGGCAGAGAAAAAGGTCAATTTTTTCTATTTTTTCAAAAATGTTAAAAGGTCAAAAAGTGAGCCCAAATTCATTCCCAATCATAGTTTGACATGTGGAGGGCCCAGATTGAAGGAGAAAGAGCAAATCAATGGTAACTGTACATTCTTCAATTTATATGCCATTTTTTGCTCCAGGAAGTGTGGAAATGTGAATTTTGCATCAATTTTGATCAATTTTTTGGAAATTTCATGTTGTTTGTGCTTGCAAAGATCAATGCAAGTGGTTTTAGGGATTAATTTGCAGATTTGAGGTGTTTTTGAAATAAATTTTTACTCAGGCCCGTGTAAAACGTGAAATATCAAATTATAAAGTTGCAGAATCAAATTTTGGAATGATAAGGATGAAATGATGAAATGAAAGGGGTCTACATGCTTGGAGAATGAAAAATGTGCCTCCAAAATGGATAATGATGAAGGATTTGTAATGATTCGCAATTTTAGAAACACCTAACAACTCTTGTTGTAAATTTGTTAAATGTCCCTATCTGCGAATCATGTTGGAATTTTGTAACAAACTTGATGCTGGGCATATTCTTTTCTTGGGAAAGAAGGATCAAATGTAATTGAAAGTTATATAATGCATGTTTTGAGACATGCAAAAGGTTGGAGAAACTTAGAAATTCAAGGGAAAATCTAGGAAGAAGCCCATTCTTTGAGAAACCACCTGAGAACCATTTCTAATTCCTTTTTACATCAGATTTGTATCATGTTGAGTTGGTTTCAGTTGTAAAGCCATCAAAAATCTCTGATATTGTTCTTATAACATTCCCCTGCTAATAATTTTTGTCATTTTAGATTGTTTTGTGTTGTCTCTTGGAAAAATTTGCATGTACTTATGTTTTAGAATGTTTTCAATTTTTGTTTCTTGCTCCTATCGCAGTCTTGTGTTTAAAATCTCTCTTGATCATACATGGTCTCATTTCTTGTCGATAGTTTAGTGGCATCTGCAATCTCACATTCAGAAGAGCTTTCATCTGATAAAGAGATAAATAGATTTAAAATCACTTTACCTTCCTTGAATTCTGAGATTGTTTGTAAACCTTTGGGTGCACCTTAGGTCATGATAAAATAGAGATTTTTGGATACTTTGTTGATTCATCTGCTTCAAGATTTTGTGGCAAGTTTTCAAATATTGTGTGTAAGAGTTCAGATCTGGGCCTCCATTTGGTGCACATATCTTGATTGAGGGAGTACCTTAACCCCTTTGAAGCATTTTGTTGTTTAGGTGTTACAAATTTCTTGCAAAGGTCCTCAAAGAATCTCGAAAATTCTAGTTGGTCTTGTCTAAAATCTCCCACCAAAAATTCATTCAGAATAACTAATCCTGTCCCATACTACCCCTGCATTGAATTGTGTGTCAACAAAAGAACACAATCCATTTACAAAAATGCACAAAGCAAATCAGGATCATACCATGTCTCTAGTAGCCTCAGCCTTTTCTTGAAAGCATTTCCATCATTTAGTAGTGCCAGCTCTGTTGATTTTGAATATGGAAAATTGATCATGTTTTCCCAAGGCCATCTCCATACAATATGCACAGTATAAGGATATCTCCACCTCCTTCAAAAAATAGAGGCTGCAATATAGGTTCTCTTACCTTGGTTGAAAGGCACAACCTAAAATAGTGAGGATTAGATCAAAATCCTTTCAAGGTGCTACCCACTTCTTCAAAGCCTGAGTGCTAACAAGTCAGATAAATTGCTTCCCTGGATGCAAAATGACATATAAATCATTTATTTTCCTCTGAGTGTCTTGTAAAATCCATGATGCTACTCAAGTTGTGAAGGAGATTTAATTTGGGTACCAACAGGAATAAATCCTCAAACTCACATAAAAGATAAATGATCTTAGAGACTTCCTTCTCTGACCAATAATCTCCAATGATAGCTTCCTTAGGTTTTTCCTCCAACCCAATATTAACCTTCTTTATCTTTAAAGGCTCATGATAGGCACGCGTTCTTTCATCATCACTATCCATCACTTCTCACGAGCCTAGAGAATGGTTAACCTCAAATTTTTCCATCTCTTCACTGTCTATGACATAGACCATCTTGCCTTTTTCTTTCTCTGTGCACATGCACTCAAACTATATCTCATCAAACTCATCTTCACAAATTGTCCCTCCATGCATGGCTCTCCTAGCAATTCTACAAGCCTATCCTATGCCTTTACACTATCCCCCATCGTAAGGCACTTGATCTCCTACAATGCCTTATCCACCAATGGTTTGTTGCTTCGATACTGAAATGCTTGGATGAGGTCAGCTGTTAGTTCTTATCCATTCCTTGTTTAGTGGCATGTCTCAAAGTGGATGTATCATACATGCATGCAACCCTGCAGTGTAGAATATAGTTTATGTACCTAGAGGGACGGTGGAAAAGCTTTCATACCTTCCCTCCAGGCTCTCTCATAGGCCTGGATGTGGAAAGAGGCAAGCTCCTTACTATGGTGGTGGGCATGTTGCTTCTAGAGAAATGAATAGAGAAGGAAATTCTCACTTTGCACCATTCCAAGGGATTATCCCAATGCGCTGCCCACCAGCGTGCAACAATTCCTAGTAGGACATAACTTAACATCCCCCTTCTTTCATTTTCCTCCATCCACTGAGCTTTCATCTTCTACTAAAATACCTCAGGGGAGGCTCCTCATGAGTACTTAGTTAGCTCCTTTCCTCCTAGGCACCGGACTGTGCGTGCCTTTGTCACCTTTGTCACCAATCCTCTTAAATGTCATTTGATCAACTCATAGGTTCCATGCGCCCAATTATCACATGCTAGACTAGTGGTGTCACTTACCAACTGAGAATCTTCAAACTGGATAATTCCATCCGTAGGATAGATTATCTTTGGATCCCTGATTTAGTGCACATATATTGTATCCAGGACATCTTCTTCCAAAGGTTCAGTATAGGGTGTTCATTTCCCATCAATTAGGGGTATGATGACCCATTCCTCCTCATTTTCAAAGCTTATGTACCCCTTATTGAACCGAAGATTTGCATTATTCTTATAACTCCATGGGTGCCCAAGTAGTGTTGGGAAATTGTTTGCCTCAGCGAGCGCCAAGACTTCAAAGTCCCCAGTAAACGTAGATCCATGAATGGTGATAGATGCATCCTTTAAGACACTGATGGTCATTTCCTTTGTTTTTTTTTCCATAAATAGCACATTCGAAGATGGATGTAATGCAAGCCTTCCCATTTGATGCCATGCATCCAAGGTGAGAACATTGACCTTTACGCTTGTGTCAATGAGGATATTACTAAGGAGCCATCCATCCACGACCACATTTGATGTGATCTCCCTATCATAGTCAAGGCTATGAGGGGGAAGGTTTACATGCAAGACTTACCTCTCACACTCTTCTTCGGTGTGTGGTACCTTCTCTCTCAACCATGCTCATAGCAAGGGAATAATATTCTCTTGCCTTAGCATTTTACATACTTCCTTGACCTCATCCAGGTCATCTCTTGGCACATCGACCTTCCTTCTTTTCTCCTCCCTCTTGGACTACTCCTTTAGACACTAGATTTCTCCCTTTAAACTCTAAATGATGTCCATGGTATCTTGATATACCTCTTTTTGATGCACAGGGTATAGGTACTTCCCATGTACCTCTTCTTCCCTTGAAACCAGGTTCTTCTGCCTTGGTATTTCCTTTGCTCATGTGGCCTCTGCTCTTGTTGCTACCTTAACAGGTTCTAAGCCTATATCATTTGTTACCTGTGGCATCTATTTTGTGTTCGTCTTCTTAATGCTTACCATTGTAGCGCCATTGTATTTCTGGTGCTGCTAATTTATGTTCTCAAATAACTCAGGGAACTCCTCATACTTGTGTTTCTTTCCACACCGTGATAACTACAATAGGTCTGGGCACTCTCATTTGTAATGCTCTGTAGACCCACAACTAAAATAGGTTCCATGTGGGAACTCACTTCTTCCTCCTCCGCAGTTACCATGACCATGAAATCCTCTACGAAATCCCCTTCCACGCACACCTCCATTTGCGCGCTCCTCATAACGGTGATCATCACCTTTATAACTACTAGAAATGCTGGTATGGCACACCCCATGATCAATAGCCTCATGGATTTGGTCAATAACCCTAAAATCCTTAGTATCATGGGTCATAGAGGTGTAGATATTATAGTAGCAAGACACATTCTTTCAAATTGTGCGTTGTAACAAGGGACATCTACTTACATCATGGTCCCCATGAAAAATTTTACAATCTACTGTCACGGCACATACCATCCTCTGGGGGAAACTATCCTTGACATGCCCCTCTACTTCACAATCTATACACCATATACCACTGTGATTCTTATGGGCTGAGTTTGTAGAAAATTTTTCTAGTTGCTTAGCCATAGTAGTAATTTGAGCCTCTAGAAATGGGCTAACACCAGTATCAACAATTTTAACAGCCTTAGCATGTAGAGAAAATTCTAGCACCTCGCGTGGGTCAGTGAAAGTTTTATGAGATAAAGCTCTTCTAAATTGAGTTATCAACCCCCTAACAAACCATTGAGCATGTTGTGAAGGGTGAATGTCATATGATAATTTTGATAGGAGGGTATTGAACCATGCATCATACTCCTGCACACTCTCTGCCATTCCCTATTGAATCTCATTCAGGGCACTGATGCTCTTTTGTTCAAACTTAGGGATGTGAAATTCTGCCAAGAAGGCATTCTTTAAGGCAATATAATCCACCACCATTTTATGAGAGTCATATTTCCTATACTAGCTATGTGTGTGCCCTTGTAACATCATTGAAAACTGAATAGCCTTCCACTCTTGGGTTGTGATCCCCTTCGCACGCCATAACAACTCACACTTGTGAACATGTTATGCATCATCTTTAATACCTCTGTAATATGGAAAATGTAAAGATGTCTCAAAGAATACTTGAGGGGGTGGTTAGGGCTCTTGTCCTCTTGAGCCAGAGCCTTGGTTCCCTCCAGTGTTTCCTACACCACTGGATCCACTAGTTCCTGTGCCTCCTGAGCCACCAGATCCTCCAAATCCACCGGGTCATGTTCCTTTTGACCCACTAAATCCACTAGGTCCTGTTCCTTCTGAGCCACTAGATCCACCAGGTCCTGTAGTGGTCATACCAAGGTCCCCAAAGTTCTACTAAACTGCATTCCAATGGTCTGTGATAATGCCCCACTACCTCCACGTGAACCTCAACTCCTTCCCACAACGTCTGCCTGCATAGATCCATCACACTTACAACCTTGTGTTGTCTTGTAATATCCCTTTCATGCACTTTACTATAATTGAGCTGTCTCTCCTCCCTTTCTTTCTCCATCGTAATATCTATCATCTTCCTTCACCCTAGCTTGCTCACCCAACACTCATAACGGTTTAGCTAGCCATTGGAAATGCCTCTAAACTCAAGGTAACAATCAAGATCTTCATTGCCAGAGGGATAGCACATAGCTAGCTAACACACCAACACACCTTTCCACCAATGATCCACGGCATGAGTCCACGCCAGATCTACATCTTGCAGCCTTTGGTATTCTTATTAGGTCCACACATGTGATCTATAATACTAGCTTGATCTAGACACATATGCTGAGAGCCATTCATACAGTTCTACTGGGAAGAAATAGATTTTTTTTTTCATACAAATAATTGTAGAGGTTCTCTCTACCCATTTATGTGCATCAAACTTAGATCCAGTGTTGAATCTCTAAGAAAATTCATCCTCCATGCTATTGAACCATGATTCAACACTTTCCAAAGTTAAACGCTCTGTCACCACTCATTACATAGATCATGATGAATGTCATTTACCACTACAAATTTGAAAAGAGGTCCTAACAATAGAACAAAGATGTAGTCATTTTTTACACCCATAACAAAGGAAAGAAATCCCATGCGCATTGGCCTATCACCTAGCGGGAACTGGGCACTCACATGAGGCATGTGTGGGTGCCAAGTCTCTATTTTATGTGAGTTAAGTGGGAAACCATCATCTATGTCATGAACTTAATGAATAAAGGTGGAAATGAGACATACAATCATCATAGGGCTCAGAACGGTCTCTAGAAAAATGTATTGATTCCAAATAGGGGGTACTTATAGATAATAGATAGAACTACAACAGAAAGGAAAATACATAAGGATTTACATCTATCCCATAACATCCTTGTAAAAAATTGAAAAGATATAGATATGAACCGAATCAATCACATTCATAGGCATTCAAGTTTGTAATCTCATTACATTCAATGGATCCATTAGACTACCACAGCTTGATTAGACCGAAGTCATACATCATAGCAGGGATCATGTCCTTCATCCATACAAAGAAAAATTTATATCCCAACCCCTTAATACATTACTTCCTTATATAGCCTCTACCCAATCCCATAGAGTTCTTACAGTATTTTTACAGAGCTCCACTCTCTATATTATCCTCCCTTCTATCTGATCTATATCTACTATGCCCTCCTGTTCTCCTATGGGTGATCACATATATAGGCATCCCAAAGTGCCAACTCATCCTTCAACAGCCTCCGATCCAATGCCAAGTGTATGAATGTGGTCCTCTATGGGAGCATGCTCCTCCAGGCATGAGCTCTCCACTTGTTGCCATGATATCTTCTAGAACCTTCTATTATAGAGCATATTCCTTTTGTGGGCATCACATTGTTAGGCTGGTACCTTATCCACTCTGCATGCATAGTTAGGTCACACTTTTCTCGTGTCCTGCCCAAAATTCCTGATATGGCTAAGTCCTGAAACCTTGGCTTTGTCCGTGTGTGTGCTATGGGTTTTCTTAAAACCTGTCCTACGCGCCTTCTCCTTGCACGCCCTTATTCAACTAGGCCTTGTGCGCCTACGTGCCTTTTTTTACTTAGCCAATATTTTGGGGTCCCAATAATAAGGTCATCACACTATTATCCCTTTCACCATTTACAAACACAAATAACGCAATGGGGTGGGATTTTTCGATCTTGCTATTAAACAATCCTATATCAACCTCATCATGGAGGCACCCTAGCCTCACAACCATTCACCTAGTTCACCAACATCACCCATGGAGCCTATAGATCCAGAATCTATTCCTCCTACCTTTTTTTTCCATAAACACTATTTCCTTGGGACCTCTCACCTATCAGCAAGATCGTAAGATTCCTACTTCTCTTCCTGTCCTCTATCTTGACATGATCGATGATAATGCCCCTTCTATCAATGTTATCCAGTGTCACAAAGATGACTCCATTCTCACCTTTTTGAGTGTAGAATACTCCTATCTCCACTGCACACTACCTTCAAAGACACAAAATATGTTGAATGAATCAACCATGGACATCAAAATCCACACATTGGATGACCCCCACATTTTAAAGATATGCCTATCTTTGGACTACACTGAGAAGAAAGCCTACACTTCTTTCCTTCACGACCATAACAACGCTTTTTCTTGGTTGTATGCCAATATGCCCAGTATTGACCCCAACATCATGGTCCATAATATCGTCACCTTACCTGATGCCAAACCCATCAAATAAAAATTGCACAAAATGCACCCACACATTTCCCTTCTTGTCAAAGAAGAGCTCCAATGCCTCTTATCTATCTCCTTCATCTTACCTATTGACTACCCACAGTGGATCTCCAGCATCATTCCTGTCACTAAAGCAATGGGGGGACTTCACATATGCACCGAATTCTGTGACCTTAACCTAGCTTGTCCTAAAGATGACTTTCCTCTACCCAGCATTGACCAATTGGTTGACCTCACCACCGGACATGAGATGTTATCTCTCATGGATGGGTTCTCGGGTTATAATCAAATATTACTCACACCTAAGGATCAACACAAAACCACCTTCATTACCCCTTAGGGAACCTTATACTATCATGTGGTGCCCTTCAGACTCAGGAATGCAGGCACCACCTACCAACGAGCCATGACCTATATCTTCCATGACATAATTTATCATATCTTAGAAGATTATGTCGAACACCTTGTAGGAAAATCTAAAATTCATGTCGAACACTTACCCATCCTCAAAATCATCTTCGACCACACATCCAATACTACATACGCTTTCAACCTAAGAAGTGTGTTTTTGCCATCCTATTAGGTAAGATCTTAGGATTTATGGTTTCCTTGCGAGGCATTGAAGTTGACCCTGCCAAAATCAAGGCCATTCTTAAGATGGCTCCACCCATTAACCTGTGCCAACTTCGTATCTTGCAGGGAAAACTGTAATCTATTTTTCACTTCATTTCTCAAATTTCAGACCGCTGTGAACCCTTTCATCATCTCCTTAAAAAGGATATCACCTTTTATTAGAACACAAACTATCACAAATATTTTGAATCCTTGAAAGCATACCTATTACAACCACCTGTTCTTACCCCACCTAAGGACAACCAACCGTTCTACCTCTATATCTCTTCCACTGACCATTCCTTTGGTGCCATGCTTGCTCACTCGTGATGACGAACATAGGGAGCAAGCGGTTTATTACATAAGTCATACACTTGTGGATTACGAGACTAGATATACACACGTAGAAAAGTTGTGCCTTTCTTTAGTCTTTGTGGCCACCAAACTTTTCCACTACCTACTCAACCACACTACCTTTTTCATAACCAACACCGACCCTTACATTACATGTATGCCAAACCATTCCAAAACCAATACATTTCTTGATAGCTCATGCTACTCGTTGATCTAGATATCACCTTTCTTCATCAAAAATCAATCAAAGGTATGGCTATCACTGACCAATTGGCTAATGCCCCACTCTCTGAATACCAACATAGCAACTTTTAACTCCCTGATGAATCTATCGCTACCCTTTCCCTTGATGAACCTACCGAGGAACCTACCACACTATCAAATGACCTTATTCTTTGACAGATCTAAGTGTCAATGTGGGGGTGGAGCTCAGAATCATCCTCATCCCACATGAGAATGAATCCATACCCCTTTCTTTCAAACTTGACTTTGAGTGTACCAACAACATCGTTAAATATGAAGCACTCGTATTAGGTCTCCAAACCACTGAACCTTAGATCTTAAATCCATTAATATATTCAGTGATTCTCAATTGGTAGTAAATCAGGTCAATGGACTATACCAATGTCATAATGAGGAATTATAATGGTACAAACACCATGTAGACCTCTTGTTAACTACCTTCACCCACTATAACCTACAAACCATCCCCACTCTACAAACAAGTTCGCAGATACCATGGTTTTTCTTACCTCAAAAATACCCTCATCATCTATTGATTCACAAATCTTTGTTGGTGTGTGAAGATTGCAATCACCTTCTTACCTCTCTCACATTTTCAACCTCATTGAGAAACCTATTATCGACCCATTAGACCTCTGGTACCAACAATACTCTGACTACCTCTCTCTTTCTATCCTTCCTCAGGATCTTACCCGTAATGGTCGATGAGATTTCCTCCAAAAGGTCTCCCACTACATCATCATGGGAGGTCTCCTCTATAAGCGCAGCTTTGACAGTATCCTTCTTCAATGCCTCACTAGCTCCGAAATACCCTATACCATCAAGGAAATACACAATGACATTTTTGTGGAGGTCACATTAGTGGCCTAGCCATCACCAAACGTATCCTTCACCTCAGCTATTACTGGCCTACCCTCAACCATGATTGTTGTGACTACGTCAAATGATGTGTGAAATGTCAACAACACCTGAACCTTCATCACACCCCTGGCCATGCCTTATAGGTTGCATGAGACCTCTGGCCCTTTTCTCAATGGGGCCTTGACCTCATCAGTGAGATTAACCCTCATTCTTCCCAACGCCAAAAATGGATCATTACCACTACTGAATACTACACCAAATGGGTAGAAGCCATTCCACTCATCTCAACAAAAGTTGAGAAAATTTGTGAGTTCATCAACCATCACATTATTTGTCACTTTGGTGTTCCTCATCACCTTATCACTGATAACGGTAAATAGTTCAAAAAAAAACCCTCCAGAAACTCTGTGATGCCTTTGGTGTCCAACTTGGTTTTTCTTCACCTTATTACCCTCAAACCAATGGCCAAGCTGAATCAATCCAACAAATCCCTGAAAAAAATCCTCATGAAAGTGGTTGATGATACTGGGAAGGATTGGCATACGCACATTCCTTTCTCCCTATGGGCATACCACACTAGTATTCGCACATTGACTGTTGCTACACCTTTCTCTCTAGTCTACAGTACTGAGGCTTTCTTACCTCTTGAAGTCCATATCCCATCTCTCCACATCTCACTCAAAGATATTCTTACCAATGATGACTTTCACCAAGATCATGTGGCATAACTAGAGTTTTTAGATGAACAATGTCTGTATGCTCTGGATCACCTCAAAATATACCAAAAACACATCAAATGCACTTATGACAAATGTGTCCACCCCTAAAAATTTCAAGTTGGAGATCTCATCTTGAAGGAAAATCAACATGTCAAAAAAGCCAAGAAACATCTATGGGGTAAATTTTCTCCTAATTGGCTTGGACCTTATATCGTTACCCATACCTATGGATCAGGTGCTTATCGTTTATCTTCACTCAATGGTAAACTTGAACCTAATCCCCTCAACATCTTTCATCTTCGATCTTTCTATTTTTGAACTAAGAGCTCTATCACCCATTGACTATTACCAGCTTGTCCCATGAGCACCCACTCCTTTTTTCACCACCTCACATACCCACAATTAAATACAGAATCATGTGACTGTCTATCACTTTTTCAACCTTGTCTTCAATATGAGTACCACATCTCTACTCATGACATGATTCTCATGGATACTTTTTGTCCCCTCATAGACAGAATCCCATGGTTGTATACCACTCCATATACCCCTCACAAAATCCAACTCCACCTTCACCTCCACTCCACCTCTTGACCCACATTTTTCGTATTCCTCTATATCCTTGTCCATGGCTTAATTGGTAAAAAAAATTCACCTATCAAATGGGATCACCCTCCTTGAGTCAAAATTCCAAGCACAAAGATGAATCCCTCCAAAGGACATCTATCATTTGTATCTAGTCTCCATAAATAGACTTCTCCCTCGAAGGAAAGCTATACCACACTAGCCATACTCTACCTAGTAAAAAAAGAGGCTAGGCTCATTTCGAAGCTTCCGACAATGATTAGCTTCATGAAGACCTCAAGGATATTATCTAATTATCCCACATAGACTTCCTACATCAATCAGTCCATCAAAGAAAAGTAACACACCCTTTTTTCCATGGACTCATCTATCTGGGTTATCGACCATCTTGTACAAGAGGTGTGTTATTCCCCTCCACGTTTCTAAACCTTCATCATATCACCCCCTTTTACCCTAATTTTTCTACCCACCATAGGATGATGTCACCGATATGATCTGTAGTGATCCTACACATTTCTTCACCTTTGGAATAGTCCAACCTGTAAGGGCTTTTAGGGGCTTGAGGTTCATCGCACCTACCCTTGGTTTGTGCATCGATGGTCCTTCCCAATCTGGCCACATCATCAACCCTGTTACAGTTACCCACTTTCTGAACTGTTGACCCTCTTCAACTGAAATAAATATGTCAACTCACCTCCACCCACCTCTCACCCATACCTACCTTGACCTACCCATCTTAATTTCCCAACACACCTAACTCAAATCACCTTACCAACACACACCCATACTTCTGACCTAGTAACTTACCTATCTACCCTTACCTACAAGATCCCCATACCTTTTCCCCAATCATCCACACCCATACATTAGACCCCACATCTATCTTACCTATCTACCCTTACCTACGATCCTTACATCTACCCTTACCCATGACCTTTACCTATCTACCCATACCTATATACCTATACCTTTGGCAAATCACCCACACCCACACATTACCTTATCCACAACCCTTACCTATTTACCGATACCCATAACTTTGACCGAATCAACTCACACCCACACATTTGACCCAACATTAGGATTTACCTATCTACCCATTTACCCTTTGCCTTTGACATCCCATACCTCTACCCTTGACCCAATCATTGACCCTACCTATCTACCCATACCCATGACCCTTACCTACTCAACCATACCATTGATCCAAAATCTACCTCACCTATTTACCCTTACCTACATGACCATGAACTCAACCTACCTCAAACCTACCAACCCTTCTCTATACCTATTTTATTCCTCCCTAGCTTATGGGAGAACTACATCGGTTTGAGGCCCCTTTTCACTGGGGGATATGTAGGAAGCACTCTGAGGGCATGGGGCCCTTGGAGGTTATCTCAACCATCGTCATCCCCTTCTTCACCTTTTCTCATCCACAACCATTCACCTCTCGACATTGGCTACCTATTCCAGTCACATTCTATTATCGTTAGTTTCCATTTTATTACCAAACAATTGGAAATTAATACACTGTTACAACATTCATTTCATCACATTTACCACAATCATACATTACCTGCAATCATACCAACATGATCCATGCTATCATACATATCACAAATTAAAATGAAACATATACATACATAATCATTTCTTTTCCATCATAACAAATACCTGAGAAATTAATTCAGCCACCCTACCATGACTTAACCATGCCTACCACCTGACTCCACCATGCCTATGACCTAACTCCACCATGCCTACCACCTGACTCCACCATGCCTACGACCTGACTCCACCATGCCTAATGCACCTAGTTTCCAAACTCCATCTATGACATAACATGCCTAAAATTCTATCAACAATCCAATACATCATCATCACAAATCATCCATCTCATCATATAAATATGTGTATCCATACAATATACACTGATACCAAATAATATGCATCTCTCAAAAACTCTCATATACAACCTCACCATCTTCGGCACATAGGCCGGTATATGATAAAAAATAAACAAGCTCTCATATACATCCTCACTCTCTTTGGCACGTAGGCCGGTATATATCAAAAATAAACAACTACATCAAAATGGAGGTACATATGGCTATCAAGCATCATCCCACCGGATATCCTCCATATCTATCTCACCTGTCTCCTCCTCCTCCTCAGCTCTTATGCAGTGGCCCACTAACATCTCACCACCCACCATGGGTCATGGACTGGATCTCTACTGGTACCTCACCTGGAGCTGGCCTCCGTGAACTGGTGGCCTCGACCTGACCCTATCTCAGGCTCGATGGCCCCCTATGCTCTCCACACTATGGGTGCATGACCTGGTCCTCTCACTCAAGGCCTACTATGCTCTGTACTCTCCATAGGATAGGAAATCTATCCCTATAACCATCAAAAGATCGTGGTGATACCTCACCTCACCTAGGGCATCCCTCAATCTGGCTATGGGTACTGTCTTTGGTGGCATCAACCTCTGACCCTTTACCTATCATGTGGGACCCTGTCCCACCCCTGCCTATAAACTAGGACCCTACCCCTATGCCTATGGTGGTGCCATTGGTCTCTGACCCTGTGCTTGTATCTAGGATTGTAGGGCCACAATCTGCATTTGTGTAGTGGCCAACTGGCCCTACAAACCTGTAATATGCGCCTATAGGGCTACCACCTATACCCCATCCCCATCTCCACCTTGTGCGGGTGTTTGTCCCTATGTTACCTGGGCCTGTAGAGTGGCCACCTATGCCTGCAAAGTGGTAACTTGTGCCTCTGAACCTGTCAACTACCCCTACACTATCCCCAACTATGTAATTAGGGTAGCCACCTGCCCCTATAGGGTTTCCCTATGAATGGTGATGGTGGCTAATTCCGTTTGCCCCGGGCTTGGTGATACTACTCATAAATGTGTGTCCCACCACTGCTTGTATCTATCAGTAACCTTGGTATCATCAATCTATTGGTCTACCACCTGCTCCTCCTTCCCTGTCGGCACTGTCAGCTGTGGTAGAGGTAGAGGCCTCTCCACGTCAACCCTCCTATACTGTGGGAATGGTGGGGGTATATCCTGAGATAGCACAAAATGTCTTCTGACCGTATCTATGGGTATCATCTCATGCTCTCCTGACACATCACCCCCTCTATCCATCTAAGCAGATGTATCTCATCCAGCTCCTTGGCCATCTTCATGTATGATGGGAAGCCCACATATGGCCTCCAAATGATGTCCATGCCAGATAAACCCTCTAGAAAATTCCTATAATAGGCTACATCATGAGTCTCCCTAGCCATTCGATGCTCTCCAATAGCAAGTATCCATCACCTATAGCCCACCCGAACCAAACCCAACTCGAATGCATCAGCTCGGGGCATACCAACTAGACGCACACACACAATGTGCTCATATGCCCAGTAATGAAGTAGAAAAGTGCAACACAGGCTGAACCTATATAGCCACCCATAAGCCCATAACTCTCTATATAACTGTACTAGGAATGTGGGTGCCCATGTAAAACAGGTCATATCCTCCACCATATCATGCAAAACACCCATCAATGATCATGGGAATCTCCCACCCTCTACATTTGGTAGTGCAAAATAGCACACTACCTCCATCAGTAACACCAATAGACTCATCTCCTCCAGACATTCCTGATACATATCTCCATAGCTCATACTATCACTATGGTACCTCAACTACACCAGCCCCTTGCCAAACACTTTCAGCATCAACTCCTCAGATGTCTCTAAGGAGATCGAATATACCTGTGTCCCCACTATCAGTAACCACAGGATCTTGTACACATCCTCCAGGGTGACTGTGATCTCACCCATCAACAGATGGAATGTGTTGGTCACCGAATCCCATCTGTCGATGAGGGTGACCATCAAACTCAACTGCCGGACTATGTGCTAGTAGCGTCTAACCCCAATCAAGCCAACCTCTACAACATTGTGCCAATTCTCAACTATCACACTCCCTCGAACCATCATGAGCAAGGGAAGTACCCTATCTCACATTTGTAGCTAATTTCTCACCTACATCCAAAAAACCATCACATCAATCAACCTTGACTATACCTATAATCACACTTAACACCCCACCTATACCTATTACCCTACCTAGTTTCCTATACAAATTATCCTCTTATTACATGACCTATCTACCCACCCCAACCTTAACCATATACCTTTCCACTACCTCAATTTCACACCCCTCAACCATACCTAATTAAGCCTCTTACCCAAGCTCTTTTTCCATCAACAACATCTTCTTCTCCCATTACCTATCTCACCCACCCACCCTATTGCACTTTTGGCCCATTTTTCTCCAAATGCTGACCAGTACCAATTATCCCTGACTGATCGCGGTCTCCCAAAATTTGGCATCGGTCACCTCATCCATGACCGATGCCATCTCACAACCACCGATATCGGCCAACCCTTGACTGATGCCGGTCACTGTTGCGGTCAAAAATCCATGGCACCAAACCCATTTTCCTAAAAACTTCCCCATCTCTACCCTTCCTACCCATCTATTCCTACCTAAAACCCCCCTCAACCCCTCCCCACCCCTCATTCACCTAACCACACCCTTTCCCCTTCCTATTTCACCCAATTTTTCTTCCCAAATTCAAATTCCCTTTTCCCCCCAAAACCCATTTTTCCTCACCCAACCTCTATACCCCAATCTACCTCACCAAAACAAGGAATGGGATTGACTCTTACCTCATTGTGCCACTATCTTCATGGTGGCATGACCGGATGTTGCATTGATGGTCCACCTGATCCCTCTCCTACCTCTGCCATCACCAACCAACCTCTTCACCTCTAACCAATGGAATCGATCAGCCAGATCTCGTGGACCCACTTATCAACTATCGATCACCCATTACGAGGCTCGCCAACTCATCTCTTTGTCCCACTTGGTCACTTTCCACCTTTTTCTCTCTCTCCTGTCATTTTCTCCTATTTGGAAAATAACAAATGATTCCACAAAAAGTGGAAATTTCCTTTTTAAACCACACCCCGACCTGACAGACGTCATTTTTACCTAAATCGACATCAGTCATGTGCCCTAGAAAACCGTGTTCAGTTTACCTAGACCAACATTAGTTTCCCTTGACCAGTGTCAGTTACCCATGACAACCCCATTGCTACCCATTACACCTTATCTACTTGCCCACAACCTTTTTTCACCTAACCCGAAGCTGACCCTGACCCTCCACCTCATCCTCCTGACCTCATCATTTATCACCCAACCTCACCATCAGTTGGGGCATATTTCTTCCCCTCCCATGGCCTTACCTATGCCACACCATTTTTACCCACACCTGACCCCCTTGATGTGACCATCGACCTTACACACTCGCTCTACCTTGTGATGTTGTTACCATGTTGTTAGCCTACCAACCCTACCTTGCCTCTAGCCATGACCCTTACCTAAACAAACCTTGACCTTTTGACCTTTTGGATGTACTGGAACCACACCTACGCATTCCTACATCTTACCTCATTGAGTGCCTAGACCGTATCCTTTACCCTGGATACCAGACCTCAACAACCTTTGTTTGGATAACCTGATCGAACTTGGATGATGTAGAGTTTGAAAGCTCTTCACCCTGGTATCATGTCATGATCTCTACGTGTTTGTACATTTGTTGTACCAATTACCCATTGAACACCATCTTGACACCTACCCTACCCACACCTACCTACCCAACCATTGATTATGTGGATATTCCCATGTCCCCACTCATTGCATCTTGCAATGATGGTACCTATTTTTCTCAGCCTAATGACCTTACCTTGCCTACACCTTGACCTTTTGACCTTTTGGATGTACCAGAACCACACCTACGTGTTCCTACATCTTACCTCGTTGAGTTCCTGGACCGTATCCTTTACCCTGGATACTGGACCTCAACAACCCTTGTTTGGATGACCCTTGCGACCTTAGCTAATGTAAATTTGTTATGTTGAGAAACCCTTGTATCTCATTTCATTTCACAACATGTGCATACATTTGAATGCTCTACCTAACCACCCTACCCTACCCTCTACACTTACCATACCCGTGACCCTCACCTCTCTCACCTCTCACCCTACTTTATCAAACCACCCACTGACTCTCTATTCTTCATCATCAGTGCCTGATTTGAGGGGGGATCACTCATGCCCCTATTTGGGGCACCCAACATCCACCTTCTCACCCTAAATTCACATGGGGCAAAAACCAAGCTTTGTTTTTGTCACATTGCCTACCAATACAGGATGCCCAATAAAATGGGGCAAAATGTAAACACCAAAAACACGTCACATTTCATCATTCTCCTCCAAAATGACCAAACAACCACATTCTACACAAGTGATCGATTTAACCCTAATTTAATCACCCACACCCCCTTTCACACACCATAATGACCCTCAATCACACACACAAAGATTTAATTAAAATCAATTAATTAAATTGGCCCCTTTTACCCACTCATCAGGCCACCTCACCTTGCCACTAGCCTAGCCACCTCACCCAACCACCTCACCATTCCCTTACCCCACTTGCCCGTCCACATCACCTTTCCACTACCCCACTTACCCCTCCACCTCACCATTCCACTTCCTCACCTTATCCATACCTAGCCCATACCCTTTTAGAAGCCCTAATAGTGGCCACCCCCCTCATAGGACCCCTCTTTGTCCTATTCCCCATTCTAAGGGCGGAGGATGCATGTGCTCCACCACTCAAAATCAAGTGGGGAAGGCATATTCCCCACTTTTGAAAAAAAAACCCCTCAACATAACTGATGTCGATCATAGTCTAACATATTTTGGTCAGGTGGGACTAGCACCGGTCACCTGTAAATGCTCAGTTCGAGCTCTTTCCAAGGGGTTGGCATTTGAATTTCACTGGGAATTTTGTGTCAAAATATTCTCCATTGGCATTTTCATTGGTAATTCATTGGAACACGGTGGAGCCATCAGAACTCCAAGATGAGACCAGAGGTGGAATAATTCACAAGAAAATTTGTGAGATCAACCACTGAAGGGACATGAAGCTAGGAGGGAGCTCAAACAGGAGCTCTCCAACCACCTCACAACCTTCACTAACACTCATCACTTCTCTTCATCAACTACTCAGTGTTCTACATGTGTTGGACTCCAGTTAAGTAGATCAATTCACCCCTCACTGTTGTCTTTATGCTTGTTTCTTCATTTTTCTCTCCCAAGAGCCAACCTCTCCCCTACTCCTTAAATCATCACCTATCCTCCCAAAACCCTACCTACTCAACCCACATCCCTCTACAAGACCTTTTCATCCCATTCCACTCCTTGATAACTCTCTGTCCAAACACAGAGAGCACCCCAACCTCCATTTTCAAACTCTGGATAAATAATAGTGACCGTCACCGGTCCCCTATAACCGTGGTTGGTTAAACCCTGACCACCATCAGTTACCCTGTTGTCTCTCAGCTCCCCACAACTCTACCCTAATACACCTAAAACCTCCCCAAAACCCCAAAACACCTATCCTAAACCTACCCCTCATCTGCACCTCACCAACACCCTTCCAACTCTCTATTCTGAGATAGAGTAGAACCCAAACACCATCTACCTAAACCTCTGTCACTTCTAAAGTGATTGATACCGGTCACACTTAACCAGCATTGGCATAATCTAAATTGGCATCGGTCAAACAGACCAACATCAGTCTTTGTGTCTGCTAACATAGTGTAAACCAACCTACTTACTTGCCCAAATAACCCAAAATACCTTACCTATCCCCCACCAAGACCTTTTTTGTGACCTATAGACCACCTCAACTACCCGTGACCTGACTCGAAGATCTTTTACCCACATAGTTTTAGTATTTAATTAGATCGACGCTAATAGTAATATGAGGCACCCAAATTAGAACACTAGCACTAGATTCCTTTATTTACATGTTTCAGTTATTTAATATTAATTTATAAAATAGTGGATTGACAGCCTTCTAAGAAGTATCGCACTTCCTAGATCTAGCATACACTAGGTAGTCCACTGCCATATACTATTTAACTCTCTCTTGTGGTATTGTTTTCTATTACAGGGTAGTCCTTCCCAGCCAAAAAGGAGTTCACACGATCAACCGAGATCATAATTCTACACATGTGCATTCTACCTTCTACTCATCACCAAATAACAGGTATTCCTCCTATGCACATCACCCTTATATGTTTTAATCTCCGATTGTACACAAAAAGGATCGAAATAGTGGGATGCAGACTCGTTATGCTCTTGCTTGATATGAAGTAATTCTCTGATTCCTATTCTCAAAAGTTTTTTCATATCAAAGTCCTTAATAAATTATGATACAAGTTGCTTGAAGGAGTGTATTAAAGCCTCTGGTATCCTATAGTACCAATCGAGAGAAATACCTTCTAGCATCTTAGGGAAAATCTTTGCAACAACTGTGTCCCATGGGAGTAGGTCTCGAATGGATGTTATGTAAGCTTTGATGTGGGTGTTAGGATCACCCTCCCCTTTTAATTTTAGAAGACTAGGAAAGGGTCTTGGGAGCATGATTGTCTAGATAGAGAAGTCTGGAGGATCCTTAAGATATTCAGAATAGGTTCCCATTGCATATGTTTCCACCATTAAAGATCCTTGTTGGGGAGGTGGAGGTTGCATCGATTGCTGAAATGGAAAAATGTAAATTTTTTTTAGGGCATATGGAATCTCTTGTGACTATCCATATAGACCTAGGTATGTTTACATATCCCTCTTCAAACATTTAGAATACATGTGTATGTAGGGGGTTGATTACTTTGATATGGAATTGAAGGCATGAAGCCAGGGAGTGTTGCATTTCCATCTGGTATGGCATTTGAGAACACACTTCCAGGTGGTGCCTGTTGTAGATATTCATATGTGGCATGAGGGGGCATATCCAAGGTGCCCATCCCAATTAGTAAATATCTAGGGTTTGGAGTACCCGTATAAATTGGAGGATTCTGCACAAAAGGTATTTTTCCATAATTATGCAGATAGGGAGAAGTTCTTGCTTACCCTGCGTATCATATTTGAGTATTTTGGGAAAGCTCTAGCTCCTTGACTTTGCCTACCAACACTGAGATGGCATTACCCATTGATGAGGTGGTGCTTTTCTTAGGTACTTTTTGTTGAACTCTTGGAGGTTGTTGAGGAGTGTGGTATCTTGCTATGAATTGTTCACTATGATGCCACCCCTCGTTAACAAAATTTTGGTTGGTGGAGGGGTAGAGTTATTGTTTTGGAGCATAACATCACCTTTTCCTTACAACCTATCAAAATACAAGTTCATATTATAGAAATGTTGTTCACTCCTAGCATATTATGCTAAGTATTCCTCATCTAGATGTGGGAGTTGGTTTGAATGCATGCTAATGGGTTATCGAAACAATACCCGAGGAGATGAACCTGCTTCCCAAGTGGAAGTCATGTTGTTTGAACTTGATTGTTAGTGAGGATGTGTCTATGTGATCTGGTCAAGTTCCTCAATACATACACAGTAACCAATATGGGTTCCCTAAAGAAGAGGGTTTTGAGCAGTTGAGCAGTTTTCTACCCATGTTGAGAATGAAGGTGATTGTTTTGGTAAACCTGTTTAGTAGTTGTACATGTCAAAACCTGGGATGGGTCAACCGTACTCATCGTATCCCGACATATTGGGGGGTATAAGAATACTCACAGAATAAAGGATGGATGAAGAAAGTGGAAACGTTTAGAGACTAGCTCTTCACGTTAGGTTCACCAATTTGAAAGAATGAAAATCAACACGTGACCTTCTTCACATCCGAATTCTCGAGGTCATGCTGAGATAGTTGGTGTAGAATAAAAACATATGTGTATGTGTGGTGGTGATGGATAATCTAATGTGGCAGCCTTATATCTTTGACACACAATAATAGGATTTGTGAATATAAAGCAAAGAATGCTCTCCTAACTTGAAGTGGCATGATTGATCTATCTGATATGATAGCTTCTTGGAGACTCTAGTCAATATTGAGCTCTATTGAGATTCTATTCACTGGTTGTTGAAAATGCATAAATTGACCTACGGGTTCCTTGTATAGATTTCCAGACAAGGTCATGGAAGTAAGAATGAGATGTGTAATGAATCCGTAAGGACTATGGATAATTCTCCAGTCTGGTCCAGAAGGTCTTAGCCTGATTGACTACTATGTTCAACAATGAAAGTTGTGTAATGATATTAAATGGAAGTGGTGATGACCTAAATACTTATGCACGTAAACCAATGTCGATATCTAATTGGTTAGTATGCCTCGTTGGGTTACAGGACATGAGGATCACAACTAAAAACTTGTGGAGGCTTTGGCCCTGTTATGGTCATGCACGTAATCAAACCCTATTGCTAGGTAAAATTCAATAATCCTAGGCTTGATTAACAGAGATGTTTAGTGTGTTTTTTTTTCTATTTTCTCATAGAATGTAGTAGGTATGCGTAATACTATCAAACGTAAACTTGTATCAATATCTATTATCAACTCTGGCCCGTTGGGTTATGGGACCAAAGGATCACAAATGTACGTCTTTTTTTGTTGTGGGCCGTTGACGGTCATACAAAATGAAATTGAAATGATCCTGATAAAACAACCTAACTATAAAAGGAAATCTAATCTATGTTTTTGGAATTTTCACAATATATCAGAGAAAAACAATGAAAGGAAACTAATCTAATAAAAGTAAATGTTTTTTTTATCTTTTCTAGTTTTAAGAAATGTGTTCTAATCTAATAAACAAACTAAATACAAGTAATCATCCGGATGTAGATGGTTACTTGTGAAAATATGTGAATCTAAATATAAAACAAATAAACTAATCTAATCAAAACCCTTCAAACCCTACCTCAGAGGTGAAGAACAAATCATGACCCTAAAAAGAGCTATTGTTCCCCACAACTTCATCGGTAATGTCAAAGAGTAAAATTTCTAATGATTTGATCTAATTTTAATTTCCTAATCAATTGAAATGAACAATATTACTACTCTATTTGATATGTAATTGAAACTAATGATTCAAAATTGACAATTTGGCAAATGAAGCAAAAAAATAAGTAAATCCAGCTTGGATAAATAAGAGATTTGGCAAATCCAATTGTATATATGTCTATCCCCTCATTTTAATCCTTTCTTTTTTTTTTGTGTTCATACAAGTCCAAGGAATTGGGAATGAAAGGAAAATATTAGAAGAATATGCCTAACTGATGGAATCTAGAAGGGAGTTTCGTTGGAATGCAAGTAAAATAGATATAACACAAGAGATCTAAGCTTGGTTATGTAATTCCTAGTAGGATTGTGGCAATAATACAATGCAAGATGCACAAAAATTATCAAGAATTTTTCTTGAACACAAGCATGGAATATATAAGAATTGGGTCTTGGATGTGACTTCATGCACAAGGAAAGAAGAGGCAGTTCCAACTAACTAAATAACATACAAAAATAGAATAGGGAAGGAGAACCAAGCAATCAAAACTATTTTTAGAAAAATCGGTTCAGAAATGCATCCTAACAGTGAAGTTAAGTGAATCGTCGGATGTTGAAAACACACATGATGGAATCTAGAAAAATTTCTCAAGACGGCCACCCTGCTTGGGTGGCGGTTTCAAAACTGCCACCTAGGTAGGTCAGCGGTCCTTGCACTAAAGGTGAAAACATACATAGAAAGAAGCAAGAAGCTAGGAAAAAGTGTGGGAAAGCTAAGTAAGGATGTCTATGCTACAAATATACACTACAAATGGGTTTTGGAGCTCAAACATCTTCTAAATAGAATTGAATCATCATTAGGGAATTTTGTAACTATTTTTTGACAATGTAGCACATGTAATTTCAGATGCATATAGTCTCAAACACTTGTTGTTGCACGTCACCCCAATAAAAATTTCCTTTGGCCTTGAGAAATACCTCCAAGGTCAAAAAAATATTTTCATATCCTTTGATAAACATCGTATAGTAGCCAGTATGCCCTAATAAATAAATCACTTCACTTTGATTGGTAGGATCTTCCAACCCCAAAATTACTGCAATCTTAGTTGGATCCACCAACAATCCATCCTTACAAATTATATTCCTAAGAAAAGTGGAAAAGGGGTGGAAAAGTTACACTTCTTAATTTTTTGAGAGATTATTAACTGCCTACACCTCTCAAACATAAATATCAAATTATCATAATGGTCTCTTACAAGCCCATAGATAGTCCAATCATCCAAATAAACCAAAAAAAACATATGGATAAATTCATGAAATTCCTACACAACTATGCATGAGAATACTATTGGTGTATTATTTAATCCAAAATGCAGTACAATATATGCAAAGATTTCCCATTCAATGGTGAAGGTGGTCTTCTCCTGATCCTAGTGTGTAATGCGCACCTAGTGATAGCTTGAGAACCCATCCGTGAAGGACTAGATTTCACGCACTGCAACTCCTTCAAGGATTTCTTCTATGAATGGTGTAGGAAAAGAAGAAATCACACTTGCATAAAAAAAATTGTTGAATAGAAAACAAATGAAAAATAAATAAGATAGTTCTAGGTTCAGAAAATAAATTGTACGAAAAGAAAGATTACATGACATAAAATTAGAAATTCACAACAAAAAGAAAAATTATAGAATAAAAAAAAAACCTAAAACATTGATCCATCCTCCTTCGAATGACTGGACAACTCATTCCTTGGAAGAGGAATTAATTCATACTTGAAAACTTTAATTCAAAACCAGCAGAATAATTTTACTCAGAATATTGGAGAGAAAGAATATATTTTCATTGATTGTTAAAAGAATTCATATAAGAGTATAGAAGGTTGCATTTATAGTTCATGCATCCAACCAAATCCTCTTTTTAGGGAATACAATTTGATCTTCTATTTATTCTAATTTACTTATTCCACACACCAAGAAATAACTACCTATTCTTGGGAGGATTTATTCAAAACAATAATCCTAAACAAACTTAACTACAACAGTGCACTTATCGTGGAGAATATTTCTACAACTCATCCCTTGAATCTAGGAACACAAAGTGGGATATTACTTATTAAACACTCCTAATAACCCATCCCTTTAATCTAGGAAAAAAAATTGGGAGATTAATTATTTAATATTCCTAATACTATTCCAATATTTTCTCATCCTTAAAACATGAAGAGAAAATGGAGGATTGTTAAGTCCATGACTTTGAACTCTTCTTGGAACGCAAAATGCATGCGTGAATTTATATTTCCACATGTTTGGATTTGTATTCCCGGTTGATGACATGGAAGCAAAGAGTGAGCTGAATAGTTCGCTGCTCCTTTACATTACTTTGGAACAAACTAACATACTTTCACTAGTTGTGCATTTAGGTAGTTGCATGAAGAATTTCAGTAGCTGAAATCTAGCAGAAATCTATGAACAGTTGGGTCTTTCAGTAGTTACATGAAGAATTTCGGTAGCTGCAATCTATGATCTTGGAGTAGAGTTTCTTATGACATGTTTTCTACACACTATTGCATTCCAACTTTAGAATAAATATCAGGGAATAACAACAATTAGATTGAAAATAGATTTCTAAAGAGATGATAAGATAAATCATATATTCTACCTTAAATATGCTATATGTTATTAAAACTGCATATAAATTCACTTGAAATCTTGATTCAAAGAGAGAGAATAAGAGTGTCATTTGGTGATATAATGAGACATACTTTGGTCTCATCAATAGCTGCTCTCACCCTAGATTTGTAGATTTCCATCATCTTTTGTGTCTCCTTCTACCTCACATACCACACATACACCTTTACACAAGAAAGTGCCACCTAAATAAAAAACAAACAAAAAAATCCTAGTTACCTACCAAAAAGGTAACCCCGCCTATACCACCTCCAACAACACCTATTCCACAAAAATCACCTACACCTTCACCAAAACTCACTTTGACTTCATATTGTGATCTGTTGGTAGGATCCTATTCTAATGTCTTTGCTAGGTTACTAAAAACCTCTGTTACACATTACCACCCATCAAACCTTATGACTCACTCAAACATAAACTAACAAGGTTTGACGATACTAAGATTTTTACATATCATCTCTCTCTAAGGAATGATATTGGGGATTGTAAGGACGTTAGAAAATTTCTCCTTCAGCTTTGTAATTTGGAAATCCCCCTGGAAGAAGATGACCAATTAGATGAGAATTTCATTCCTGCTTCACCCACCGCCACATGACCTAATCTTATATCTATTCAGAAGTTGTTACCTCCATCTCCACAACAATATTTTTCACCTTCAGTATTCACAATCAACATGGCACATATATCCACTCAGTCACAATACTCTGAAGAAAAAGGAAAAGAGAATGTTGGTAACCCTTCTACTTCACTTTCACCCACCATCACACCCACATCTAATCGCAAGGTACCAATCCGTGGGCCAGATTATCCCAAACATCATACAAAGATAAAAAATCTTAACCAACCTCCCCACCGATATCCTTTTCCTAGTTAAGGATTTTTCCCCACCTGCCAGTAAACCTTCCACATCTAGCACATCTCCCATTTTTCCTCCATCGGTTTTCCACCTAGAAGACCTTACATAAACCTTACCTAACCTTTCCCAATCAACCTTGCCTAATCTTACACAACCTTACCTATCATCACCTAATTCCTCATTATCCTATGGGGGACTTGACATTCCCTTTCCTTCTATTACACCTCATAACCAAACCAGACCTTATTCATCTACCTTACCCTACCTTATTCTACCCTATACCTTTGGGGGACTTATCACTTCCCTTTCTTTTATTGAACCGCTCATAAAAAACTAGACCTTTTTCGTCTTCCTTCTCCCACCTCACCCAAAATCAACATGTAACTAAAATAGAGAAAATAAAATGGGGAAAGTTTTCTCCTAATTAGATTGGACTCTACATTGTCACCCATACTTATGGATCAGGTGCTTATCGTTTATCTTCCCTTGAAGGTAAACCCATACCCGAGCCCCTTAATGTCTTACATCTTTGACCATTCTACTATTTAATAAAGCACTACATTACTTTATGTCACCTTTATGCTCATCCCTTGAGTGAACCTTTCCTTCCATCTACCTATTTCCATGACCACTGACTCAAACAAAATCATGTGATTATCCATCACTGTTTAGCCTTATCTTCAATATGAGTATCACGGATCTACTCATGGAATGATTCTCATGGATACTTTTCATCTTTTCAAGATGCAATCTCATGGTCATTCATCACTTGAAACCCCTATTTCTTAGCAACCTTTTAGTGTTATGGTCATGCCTTCATAAAAGAGGCCTATACTCCTTTTATATTCTTGTCCATGACTTCGAGTACAACAATAAACAACAAAAATATACATGGGATAACCAAAAACTCTACTCCTTGAGTCAAACTTCTCACAAATATATGATTCCCTCAAAAAGGTATCTACCTCTCTTTCTTGCTGCTATAAGTAGACTGCTCCCTTGAAGGACAACTATAAAGTGCTCGTCATTCATTGTAATTGGTCTATAAAAAAAGACTAATCTGTATATCTCAAAGGAAATAAATCTAGAGCTTCCCGCATCGATTAGCTTCAAGAAGACCTCAAGGAGAACCTCTTTATCCCATTATAGACTTCCCACATTGATCAGTCTATATAAAAAAAAAGAAAATAAAAAATCAAGAAAAATAAAAAAACTATTGGTCATGGACTTTCCTATTCTAGTTTTAGGTATCTTGCAGAAGGGGCATGTTGTCTCACAAATAAGGTTACACTAAACAAACCCTTACACCTTACCTACTATTTTATTATCTTTTAAACCGGCTCAAGGGACCACATGTGTACTTTAAACATAGTGATCATGCAAATTCTTTCACCTATAGACCTTTCACATCATGCAACGTATCTAGGGACTTACAATCAATAAGTCTAAAGGTATTAAATTTATGGTCTTTTCCAACTTGGAGCATTTCACTTCTTTTCAATTCACCTCTACCTCCCTTGTTGTTTGTTCAACAAGACATGATCATCGAAATTGATTTAACCATAACACCTTCATTTATACCTATTCCCAACTTACCTTTCCTATTACTTATTCAAAATTTAACCATGCCTATTTTCAAACATGCCTTACCTAACTAATCTACCAATCTAGCCTACCTATTCAGCTGCCCTCACCCAATCTCATTCTTCCCTAGTTTATCGGATAAATACATTGACCTGAGGCCCCTTTTGCAAGGGCTATATAGGAAAAACTCTTAGGGCATGGGGCCCTTTGAGGTTAGCTCGGCCACTCCTTTTCCAATCATCATTTTCCCATCAAACAAAGACTTAGTTAGTTTCCATCAAAATAATAACTTGGAAGTTAAATCAAACACAAATTTGTACATAACCCATGCAAATCATCATTAGGTATGAAATTGCTTCCATAATATGCATATACCTGCTCTTGAAAAACACCATGATTAGGATAATCATACAAATTGTTTGGATCATGGGCATACTTGTATGATAGGGCTTATAATACCGATATGGAGGAGGATTTTGAGGAAAAGGAGGTGGAGGGGAGTAATAGTTTTCTTGAAACTGAGAATTCCAATGAGGAATTGAAGTCACGATTGCACGACCTTATAAAAATATGAAAATATGAAGGAAACTGGTCTACTGATTGAGAAAATGGGATTCTTTGATCCAATGGAGTCATCAGATGCTGAATATGTGCCTGAAACATTGATATTTGCAAAGACTAGCATCAACTTCTTTAGCAAATTTTGTACTCTCCCACCGGGCTTGCCAAAAACTACTGTCACCCAGAAGTGCACCTTGATAGAGAATGGTGAGTAATCTCTCTCCTGTTGACAAAATTAGAACACCTCAAGGTTGTGGGTAACCTAAGACTGAGATGAACCTCTAGAGTGGGTTGGTTCCCCTGTGAATCACCTAAAAAACTAATAAAATTGACAAGGAAAAGGGAGAAGGAATGCAAGAAATGTAAAATTGAGGCGATACACCAATGATTTGACACACACATGTACTACTGCATACATAAAATATAGAGATACATACACATGGACAACTCTAGGCTAATCTGCAAAATTAATTCAAATGTTTAGGCAATGGACAACAGTATAGGGAATAAATTCCACAACAAAACAATACAATACCCTGGTAAACACGATGAAAACTTAGAAAACTAGCGATATGAGAAGGCAAAAATAGAGCATTTCTATTCGGAGATGCAAATACAAGCTAGGACTACCATAGTAGAACAATTGGAGAGGTGTGTATGTATTTTCTTTTACAAAAAATCAGTCTTATCAGATTGCTGCCATCTATTTCAGACCTCTATTGTGTATGCAAGAATAAATATATATATTTTTATTCACCCCTTACTGCCCTCCAAGCATGCAAGTGCCCATGTAATAATAAAATAATCATTCTCCAAGCTACTACGTTGAATTTTAGACCTGCTGCGTTGAAGAATGACATGCAAAAGTGTTTGAAAGCAAGTAAAAACTGCTCCCTTGACCCCTTCGTTAAAAACTAGGCATGCCACGTGGCCAAAGGCATGCAAAAGGTGTTGAAACAATTATACATTGAAACTTTGACCCCTGATGCATTGAATTTTAGCATGCAACTGATATCTTTTCTTTTTGTCTTTTTGCACCTTTTCTATTGTCTCTTTGTGCTTTACCTTTTGCTTTTGTTTTTTGGCTAACGCTGCGTTGAAAATTGGTATTTTAGGCCCTTAACCAGTTCTCTTTGGTGCCACCTCCTATGTGCATATCATGCAATGAATATAGGCCACACTTACACCTCCATATTAACATCTCTTTTGCTATTTTTAGTAGCTACTATCTTTGACTGCCTTCGCTATTTTTAGAGATACCTTTCATTCTAACTCTTCTTAGTTTTTCTGCATGCTTTTGCACTCTATTTTGAAAACTTGCTAATTTTAACGAATGCTAAAAATAACAACTTTCACCACTCACCCAATTTCCATTTAGCACACTTTATTTTTAGCGAATGCTAAAAATAGCAAAATGCTAAAAATAGACTTTTTGGCCAAAAATAGCCAACTTTTTAAAAATAGCCTTGTTCGTTCTTGCATGGAAAAATATGGTAACAATGTCGTCTAATGCCATATGACTTACATTAAAATTCTAACTATATGGCCCTAGAATGAGGATATACAATTGGAAGACGAAAGCGTCGTGACCTTTAGAGTGAAGATCATAATTTGTACCGAGAGGAAAAATAGAGGATGAAAGTGGATGCAACATCACATGCCCTAATACTGATGTAGGAAAAGTTGCAATTTTGAATCGAGAATGACGCCTTGTGAACAATTGTAACACCTCTTAATTAAACTTTGATGCAAATGACAAATTTAAGCTATCTTCATTATTATTTGGGTATTGGAGTGTTTCAAAATTCAAAGTACATATTCATAACTCAACAAAAGTACATTGGAGAAAATTTGAGTGAATTAGGAATGAAAAATGTAAGCTTCTCCATACGCCCATGGAACAAAATTTGAAATCAACATTTAAACATACCACCCATTTGGTTGATGCAAGCAAATATAGGTAACTCATTTGAAGTCTAATCTATGTGACCAAAATTAGACCAAGTAATTGTTTTGCTGTTAGTGTTCTATTTAAATTCATGTAACAACTCAGAGAAAGTCATCAGGAAGCAACAAAACAAAGTCTTTTGATATCTCAAAGGAACACACAATTTTGGGCTCAAATATTCCAAGCAGGAGACTTCAAATTGGTTGGATATTTAGATTTTGGCAATGCTTGTGATTTTGAAGATGAAAAATCTACATTAGGGTTTTTAATGAATTTTGAACAATTGTCAATTGGAAATCAAAGAAGCAATGAATGCCGACAATTTCTTCAACGGAAGCAAAATACAAGGCCGCTTCAAGGCAATGAGAGAAATTTTGTACTTTAGAAGGGGTCTTTCTGATTTATAGGTACAACATGATTCGTCAACACCATTAGTGGTTGACAACACTTGTAATTTCAATGACAAAGACCAAGCACATCAATAGAAAGTTACACTTGATCCGACATCATGTGAAAGAAAGCAATTCCAAATCGCTCCATTGTACTAATGTAGAGCAACCAATAGAGTTTTTGACAAAAGCGCTTGGAAAAGAAAATTTTGATAAGTTCTAAGGCATGCTTAGACTTATTGTAACCCCTACGGATTAAAGGGGGAATGTAATATTATTGTAGGTAGTTGAATAATTATAGAGAATATGAAGTGTAATTGCCATTTCAATGGATCATTATATTTGTAAATCCCATCATTAGTTTATGCTGATTAACAATATGATGTTTGGTTTGCACATTCCACTTTATTTTCGTCCTCTTTTGCACAATCCATTATTTTTGGCTTGACATGGTTCTCCATTTTTTTGCGATTTCCATGCAACTTTAGAATGTAAAATGGAAGTAGCCAACACCTGTTAGTACACCATGTTTTGATGGCATGTGAGACTTGGGTATTTTGTGTAACAATGGATATCCACGTGGAAGATAACAATTGCACACGAGTTGTAAGGTACATCAGAAGGGATATCAAATGTAAAACTAGTTTGGAAATTGATAGTTTCAAGCTTATCCCAAAAAGGGATGTGAAGCAACATAAAAAATATTTAACCATAAATGATGCAAAATGCACAAACATATAAAAAATTGCATACATAATCTTGAACATGTAATTCAATCCCAAATAACAATTCCAACATAAGCACAATATAGTACAATTACTTTAGACAAAAGGACCATACAAAATGATCAAGGTTGGTCTAAATATTTATCACCTTTTTCTAACAATCTTGGAGATAAACTCGACTACAATGTGGTAGTCAACACATACTCAAAGGTTCTTGACAACGTTGTCCTAGGGGGCATGTTTAAGAATCTAAATGCAATTGCTAACTTTTCACCATGGTGACAAAGGAATAAATATTTTTTCTCCTTGTCTACGTCACTCAGTACAATCTGGAAAATATCATGTTACCTTCATCTCCCAAAACATTTTCCTCCAACCCTTCATATATCTCGAATCTATGGGCGTGATCTATTTGCCACACAAAAAACATGCACCCTTTATGAAATTTAATCTAACTACATCCAGGTATATTTTTAATTCCTCTATTCTTCATCAATCTCCTTAACAGTTGAACCTCATCCCACTTGCACACTTCTCCATAGATGTTTGATAGAAAAACATAAGTTACAATGTTTCGAGGATCCAACTAAAAAAAAAGTGTTGCTAAATCCCTTGTTTAAATCATAAAACAACAATACACATGCATGATAAAGTACTTATGACTGCATACTAATAAACATAAATGAAGCTTACATAGTTAGGGAATGTTCCATGAGACCACATCTCTTTGAGGCATTTTGTTGAGCGGTGGTTGTGTATGCTTCCACATTTTCCATACATCTATTAGAGAACCCACAACTACATCTAAAAAAAATCCATTTCCATTATGTTTTAATTGTTGTCTATGCCCTGCTCTAAAGCTCCCATTTTGACATATGTTGGGAGGATGCTTGCAAAGGTCGTGGAGTATAGCTTTACACCTACCAATTACATTTGCTTGAAAGTTTCCAATATTTTTCAACCAAACCATATTTTTGCATTGCATGCAAACATTGTTGTCCATGAGACCAAATATGTTTTAGGAATTTTGTCGAAAAATTCACATGCTTATACATTTTGCATATATATCTGCTAGGACTCTTGCAACTAAAACATTTAATAAAATTCCCTTATCCATAATGCTTTAGTGTTCGTTCACATGCCAAACAATATTTCAATTAATAAACATTTTTGTAATTGCATCTATGAATGGCGTTTACTATTGCAAGCATTAATGCTTGTTTTGAATTTACCATCTCTATTGTCTGTGTCCCATGCTACGATCCCCAAACAAACAAAAACAATGATGAGAAAATTTGTGAAGAAGCTACCTGTATGATAGAAAATCAACACATGACCTTCTTCACACCCGATCTCTCGAGTTCGTGCCGAGACAATCGGTGTAGAATGGAAATGGAAATGAAAGTGATGGTGATGGTCAAACTAATTGAGCAACCTTATGTCTTCGACATGCAATACTGGAGTCTGCAAATCTAAGGCGAAGAATGCTCTCCTAACTTGACGGGATGTGATGGTATGATCTGATATGATAGCTACTTGGAGACTCCAATCAATGTCTAATTTTGCCGAGATTCTATTGGTTGGTTGCGGAACACGTGGAAAGTAACCTGCAGGTGCTTCGTATGGGTTTCCAAACAAGGTCATGGAAGTAAAGACAAGAGGTGTAGTGGAGATGCAGGGACTATGGGTGATTTTTTGGTCTGGTCCAGAAAGTCTTAGCCTGATCGGATGCTATGTTCAACAAGGAAATTTGTGCAATAATATCAGGTGGAAGTGGTGAAGATATGAATATCAATGTGCGTAAACTAGTGTCAATATCTAGTTGATTAACAGGCCCATTGGGTTGTGAGACCTGGGGATCACAACCGAAGACTCGTTGAGGCTGATGCCCTTGTATGGTCATGCATGCAATCAAACCCTATTGCCAGGAGCATTCCAAAAGTCATAGGCTTGATTAGTAACGATGTTCAACGTATTTAACTGTTTTATTTTCTCAACGTATGTTGTAGGTGTGCGTAAGACTGTTAAACGTAAACTTGTGTCAATGTCAGTTATTAACTCTGGCCCGTTGGGTTATGGGACCAAAGGATCACAATTTGTATGTATTTTCCTGTTGTGGACCATTGATGGTCATGTAAGATGAATTGATTTTCTTTCGGTAAATAAACTACCTATCAAGGGAAATCTAACCTATGTTTTTGGTATTTTATTAATATATCAGAATAAAACAATAAATCAAACTAATCTATGGAAAGTAAATGTTTTTGTTCTTTTCTAGTTTTTCAGACAATGCATCTAATCTAATAAAAAAATTAAATACAAACAATTATCCGGATGTAGCTAACTATTTGTGCAGATGTGTGAATCTAAATCTAAGATCTATTCTAATTCAATCAGAACCCTTCCAACCCTACCTCATAAGTGAAGAACAAATCATAACCCTAATAGAGCTATTGTTCCCCACAGCTTCCCTGGTAATGTTTGAAGATAAAGCTTCCTATTTATTTGATCTACTTGTGATTATCTAATTAATTGAAATGAACCGTTTCACTACTCTATTTGATATGTAATTGGAATCAACAATTTGAAATTGACAATTTGATGAAAAAGCAAACAAACACACAATTCTAACCTGAATAACCAAGAGCTTTGACAAATCCAGTTGTATCAGTATCTGTCCCCTCAGTTCTTTCCTTTCTTTCACCGAGTGTTCACATGAGTCCAACGGATTGGGAATGAAAATAACAACAACAAGAGAATGGTGCTTGAGCAATGACAACTTGGGAGTAATCTGGATGCAATGCAAGTAGAAGAGAGATAACACAAGAGATCTGAGCTTGGCTATGCAATTCCTATTAAGATTATGGCAGCAAAACAATACAAGATACACAAAATTCTTAGGCCCTTTTTTCTTGAATACAAGCATGGAATATATAGGAATGGAGGCTAGGAGGTTACTTCATGCACAAGGCAAGAAGAGGCAGTTCCAACTAACTAAATCCATTTAAAAATAGGAGGAAGGAGAACCAATCAATCAAAGCTATTTTTAGACAATTTAGCTCATAGATGCATCCTAAAAGTGAAGTTAAGTGAATCGTCACATGTTAAAACATGCATGACGGATTCTGGAAAAAGCAGGCAGGACCACCGCCCTATGCAGGGCGGCGGTTTCAGAACCGCCACCTAGGCAGGGCGGCGATCCTGGTACTAAAGGCCAAAACATACATAGAAAGAGGAGGGGAGATGGAAAAAGCACATGAAGGCTAAGTAAAGACATCTAGGAAAAAAATATACACTGCGAATGGAAAAAGGAGCTCGAAATTCTTGAAAGGAGCTGAATCATCATTGGGGACTTGTGTAATCATTTTTCTGACAATGTAGCACATGTAATTTTGGGTGCATACATATTTCCCCCTCAGATAAGCATCTTATCCATGAAGAGGCATAAAATGTAGTCCAAGTATGGCATTCTTGAAAAAGGGGTGTTAGAAGTTATACCTAACATGCCCGTGTGTGGAAATGTTGCCACCCAAACTTCTAATACCTGCAAGAGAAGAGAAGACTCAAGTGCAGATAGATAAAATATCAAAAAATAAACATTAAATAAAAATGACAAGAGGACTTACCATCTATGCAGGGATATAGAAATATACTTGCGCCAATGCTCCAGGCCTATGAACACATACACTCAAAACGAGTTCAAAATAACACACACACACACACACACACAATACAACTTATTTTCCAATACCCTTGACAGTTGTTATTTTTCTCCTTTGCATTCAAGTGTTGACATGTGATTTTCCTCATAAGGATATGTTCTTCTGTATTATTGGAAATCATGCTTGATATGGATGAGTCTTTTCTACTCTTAAGATCCTTTGACTAAATTGGAATGGCTTCCCTAAATCCATTTTTCACTTCTGGTAGGTGATTTGCAATCTGGTTTAAGAGTTGTAAATTTATCTATTTATCTGATTCATCCTTGGATCAATTTCAGTGATCCAAGGAATGTTTTAAATCTGCTCTATTGAATGAATGGTAAAATTGACATTCCATGAGTTAAGATACATGTTAGACTGAACTTTGTTGTTGCAAGTTCTTTGATTTTTTGTGAACGTACTTCCATTCAGTGGATTGTTTTGCTTGGGTCATTGGAGATCAACCATGACAGCTCATTACTAATGAAAATAGAGATTTCAGCTTGATCACAGAATAAGAGAGATCTAGGATCCTATAGAGGACTAACCTATGGGATCCTAAGCTAGGTAAAAATAAATATATTTCTACCTAAGCTATGTCACTTGATAGAATTCTGATTCTAACCTAAGCTCGGTGTGAACATGGAATTGGAAGGGTTACTAGGTAATAATTTAACCTAGATCCTAATACTACAAGGTATTATTTTAACCTAACCTAGTGTTTTAAACTATGGCACTTTGAATTATTTACCTATGAGGGTTTATCTAAACCTAATTACTAAGGCCTAAGGTGGGGTTAGTTGTTAGTGTTATATCCTAAGGTATAAATTTTAATTCTACCTAAGATCTAACCTAAGCAATCTAATCTATCCTAAACTAATGGATATGAATTGGGAACTTAAGTGGTCGCATACACTTGGGTGATGGTTCCTAAGGCATTTATGTTATTGATAAGGATGGTGAATGCATATGGACTACCAGCTTTGGCAGGGGTTAGTTGGATTGGTGGAGGCTTAGGTGGTAGTATCACTAAAAATGGAAACTCATGTTAATTTTCACTTGGCATTCACCAGACTTGGCAGGCGGTGGCAAGGAAGATTAGGCGGGAGATATGGAGTTAATGAAATTAATTATTTTTGGTTAACGAGCCCAAACCATCTTGGTAGGCATGCCAGCGGATTTTTGTTGGGTTGTTTCATTTTGCATGTTCTCCGATTTTCATTCTACATGCGCTCTGGTTTTTCGAACCAGCAGATTAAACTGCACTTCATGGCTATTTTTGAGGTTTCAAATCTATTTTTGTTTCGTGGAATGTATAAGAGGCATTGTGGAAGAAGTATCTGGTTGTTTGATCTTTCGTGGAGAAGAGGAGAAGAAGTGAGCTCGGATAGAGGTCTTCTTCGATTTGACAGAGACACTATCAGGCATGATAGGCTCTAACTGTTAAAATCTCTTACTTTCCTCTAAGTGTTTTCATTAAAGCAATTCTACTCTATTGAGTTTTGTGCATTGCATACTCTATCTGGTTAATGGGTTGTTGGGTTTGGTAAATCTTGCATCTTGGGTTTTGTACCCATAGTCTATTTGATTCTGTTCAAAAAATTATGTTGTATTGTCTTTTACATAAAAGAACTATGCATGTGAGAACAAAGTTTGGTAACTTTGTTAACTTCTTTAGTTGTTGGAAATTGTTGTTTGGTTTTGACCACTTTTGTTGCCAATAAATTGCTTGCTGATTTTTTAAGGAACTTTCTGCCTGTGTTTGTTGAGATTAAGTTTTGTGAACTTGATGTGGTTTGTGATCTAGAGTGTAAAGAACTCCAGTTCTTATGAATACTTGTAAGCAAGTTTGAGATTTCTGTTGGAAACTTGTTTTTTGGAGAGAACTATTGTAGAGATTCTCAGTTATATGGTGCTAGTTTTTATTTCATACTTGTAAACGTTTGGACTGTGGAAAACTCACATGCACTGGATAAACCATATATGGCTTGGTTTTTGTATTTCATCTTGCGAAAAATTTGACTGTTGTTGAAACTCGCATGCACTGGATAAACCGTTTATGGCTTGGTTTTTTTGTATTCCATCTTGTGAAAATTGTGACTGTTGTTGAAGCTGCATCTAACTTGCAACCTATGTTTTATTATCTTGGATAAATGGGACTATTGATCGAAGTCTGCTTAAGGCATGGTGCTTGTGATTTATTGTTCTTATGACCATATAAAATGTTATTGAGAGGTTCTTTATGAACCCAGCTTTCATGTTTTGTTGTCATCTGGTCTGAGCTCTGTTAAGAATCTTACATTCCATGTATGAAATAGGGTTTGATAGGATGTTAACTGGGAAGGGAATTTTCTTATTCTAAACTGTTTATAAGTAATTTCATTGTACTTGGTCTAGCATTACGGTGCTGGTGTATTTATGAATTCGTGATTGTGATATTGTGATGCAACACTGGACAATCAATTTGTTACTTTTTTAATAGAAATGGTAACCTGAATGACGTGTTGGTTCAGATATTATAGTCTTTTGACTATTTTATAAACTAAAGAGGGAACATGTTGTTACCTCAACTTGTTTATAAGCATTTGAATGATCTTGATCCTTTGAGGGAGCTTATGCTTTTCATTGTGTTCGGATTGTAATTCAAGTCTTGGATGCTACAATATACATTCAGTTTGTTACTCGGTGTTTTGAATGAAAATGGTAACCTGAACATGGATGTGGGTTGTTAGTTTAGATATTAAACAGGTTTGTCTTTTCAATATGTAGTTCTTATAGTGATGCGTTGAAATACTGAAGATATTCTACCTTGACTGAACTATTGGGAAATTTTAAGTGTTAGCATCTACTCAATTTCACATACCTCTTATTGATCCAATGAAAGAATGTTAGCCTTTGAAAGATAAACTGTGATTCTTTACTGTCCATGGGCTGTGTATGAACTTCATTGATAATGTTCCGAATGGAAAGTACATATTATAATGGGAAGATTTTGAAAGGAAGGTAGCATTAAGTTTTCTCTTAACTTGAAGTTGTTCTTGTTCTCTTTCTTGGGAAATCTTACATGAACTTAAACTGTATGTATAGAAAAGGTAAAACTGTTAATTAAGTTGAAAGAAATGTTACAGTTGGCGATCATACTGTTAGGACTCCTTTTCTAATGCAGTTGGGTTAAGTTCATTGGTTGGAACCTTCTAATTTTTATTCTTATCGGAAAAGAGAAGTCAGTACTTAATTAGTCTTTTTATACTTGTCATTTGACTGAAATGAAGCAGAAAGAGTTTGATGATTGGTTGGAAAAAAGAAATTGTAAACTTATTGTTGACTGTTAATCCATCATTCCTTCTTGGATTTCTTTTATATGGATCTGTTTTGATGAATACCTTAAAATTTTGAATTTTAAAGTAGATGACCTTTAAAGGAAATGGTTTAAGTCTTGATATGCACCTGTTTATACTTTGCTGATGTTATGTACTTTGGCATAATGGGAATGGTTTCTCTTCTTCTTTACTTGAAGTTAGATGAAACATCCTAGTGAGAATATGATGTAAACACTTCCTGATATCTTATAGTAAAGATAAGTGTTGTATTATATTTTGGTAGGATTGGAAACAATGAGATGTTATGATTTGTTTTTTGGTAAAGATAATTGATAGGATCAATTATACTTTAATTTGTAAGACAAATTTTGTAGATTATATTATGTTCTTCTTTTTGTGAATCTTGGTTCATTATTGCTCTTCTTTTTATTGATATTACTTATGCTTAGAGAGTATGAAATACTAATTTTTCATTAAAGCAGGGTTGTTTTTATTGGAACAATTAATGGAATGCACTTCATTTTAAGGCTTAGTGCTTATCATGCTCAGTTCATTGAACTGACCCGTGCTAGAAATTTTTACAGATGGACTTCGTAAGTGATAAAAGAAGGCAAAAACTTATATGATGCATTGGCTGATCTAAGTTTGATTCTTGTGAATAATTCTGATTCGTTCCTAAGTTATATTGAAAAAAAAAAGTTATTCTCTTTTGAATGAAGGCTTTTGTCATGTAGTATGCCTAAAATGCATAAGTTGTAAATGTATAAGTTTTGAAAATGAATTGAAGGATGAGAATTTACTTGCATGGGTTGTGTAAATTATCTTGTACCTTTGTAAAAGAAAATGAAACCCTATCCTGTTGATATTCTTCATGTTATTTATATGTTTAAATGAGTATTCTTGGATAAGTAGGAAAAAAGGAATTAGAGTAATTTCCCTAAATGTGATGCAGCTAAATAAGTTGCAGAATTTCAATGTTCTTATCTAAACAATTCATATTATTAAGGTAATGTGTAATGAACTTACAATGAAAACTATGGAATTTGTAAAGGACATAAAGGGTGTGTTAAACCCTAGAACTTAACCATGAAGAGGAAGACTCTTCCTCTCTTATGAAAAATTAAGAAAAAAGGAAGATATGATTATAATCATTAGACTTCATTTAATAAAGTCTAATAAGTTACAACCTAGGTGGTTGTTACACTTCCTTGAATGGTTAAATCACATTAAATGGAACTTATGAGGTTGCTGTCCTTTCTTCTTGGTAGCTGCTTGTTAAGCCAAAATTAACAAACATCGAAAGCAATCTTAAGTTAAGGAAGTTATTCAAGGATTAATGGAACCTGATTTGGAAAAGAACTTAAGGAGAGTTGGATTAGGGTTTGGGCAAGGTTGCTGAAATCTGCTACCTTTGATTTATCCAAATTAATTAAACATTAATAATCTCCTTGGGGTATGTACATCTCAACGAGGTTGTTTTGTAGGATGCTGGCACACGCCAACTGCATAGGGTTGTACCTTCGAGAAGATTAGGATCTTCTCAAGGATACAACATTGTAGTTGACATGTGGCAACACCCTTCTGCATTGATCATCTAGATCTACACACTTATGGACTTGAACTTAGTTTCTCTCTAGGACTGGGTAGTAGCATAGTTACGATATGAAGTATCCCTCTAGGACTCAGGGTACCTTGGCACACGGGGTTGACTTAGGTTGACCCAGTATGCCAATATATCCTAAGTCTTTGTGAGCCCCTTCCTATCATAACCTACGTTGTTAACCAGAACTAGGGTTAAACCTTGGGCAAGAGGACTGATGGAAGTCAGTAAAGGACATTCTAGATAACAATAGAGTGGGGGTGAAGGACGTATTCTAGATTGACGAGTATGCCATCAAGGAATAACTAATATGAACAGTATGTTAGAAATCTTTGGCCAAAGTATCGCAAGCTGCTGATTGCGTTGTCCTATGTCACCTAGTCTAAGGATCGTGATGCAGATGAATATTGGTAACAACTATTCAGTTAGGTTCCTTAGACAGATCACTCAATACCCAGAATAGGGTAAGAGAACCAAGTATACATAGTATACAGAAAAGTATTCAATACTTAGTGTTAAACATGAATAGATCAGTAGTTCGCCAAGTCATGATATGAACAAATCGGTGGCACACTGAGTCATTATAGTTGCATATGGTTATCTATTATAAGAATGGATGTTATGGAATGTGTGTTCTAAATTATGTATTTAGAACAGAGAACGTTACTTAAAAAAAATTCCCTTGTTTCTAAAGTTTTAAAATGGGAATGTTACATCTTGGTATCAGAGCTGAAGGTTGCAGCTCTTGGACCTATTGTGTCCATAATCTGATAAAAACTTGAATTTTCTTGTAACAGAAAATGGTTAGAACAAGAGGAAACGTTGCGAACAATGCTCCACCTAAGGAAGGAGTAGCAACAGGACAAAAACTTGATGAAATCCTTGTTGCCCTGTTGGACACAAGAGATCGTTTGACTGTGCTCGAGAAATAAGTGATGGGTAATGAGGAGGAAGAAGAAGCTGGTAATAACAATCAGCCACCTCCTGAGGACAACCCCAATATGGGTGTTGATAATAACAATGTTAATGTGCCTGTCCAGCTAGAAAACAAAAAGGAAAGGTTGGTAGCTGAACTCACTAATGATATTAAAAGGATAATTCCACCTAAGTTTGATGGCACCACATTAGGTGATGGAGCTGAGAATTAGCTCAGTGAAATGGAGAAGTAATTTTCAATAAGAAACTTCTCAGAAGAAACCAAAGCTATTTGGGGAACATATCAGCTTTCCCATGAAGCATCTTCATGGTGGGACAGTCGTAAGGATGAGCTAAACATTGATGAAACTAACATCACTTGGGATCAATTTAAAAGTTATTTTAGGCAACGATGGCTACCACAACTTTATTATGATCAGAAAATGACTGAATTTTAGAACTTGGTTCAAGGGAAGTTAACTGTAACTGAGTATTGGGAATGGTTTACGAAACTACTCAAGTATGTACCTCAATATTAAACTTATGAGAAGTTCGAGATATGAAAATTTCATCATGGGATTGAATCCCATTATTGGGGGAGAGGTTGATGTTCACAGCCCAACCACTATGGAAGGGGTTGTTGAAAAATTCATAAGGCAAGAACAGAAATTAAAGGCTATTTCTACTCACAAGGAGGAAGTACAGAAGAAAGTTCCAAACTCTTCTTCAGCTTCTCTTGCACCTAAGAAAGGACCATGGAAAAAGTTTGGTAATAAAAGTAAGTTTTATGCTGATAATAATAACAAAACAACAATGAATAAGTCTTACTAGAAATACATGGAACAACTTTTACCAAGAGTAATAATAACAGGCATAAGTCCTATGGAGGTCAAAATGATAACTTTAAGACTGGAAATAATTCTGAGCCTAAAAAGGGACCGGTATAATGCTGTTATAACTATGGCAAAGATCATTACGTGAATCAATGTCCTTTGAAGAAGGACGATCGTAATCAGTTGCACAAGATACATGATGCAGTAGCTGACAAGCAAGCTGAAAAGTAAGTTACACCTATAGAAGTTCCTGGTAAGTTATTCAACATACCTGTAACTATTATTTTTGATACGGGAGCTACTGAATGTTTTATTTCTAGTAAACTTGCTTCAAAATTTAAAAGAAAAGCTGGAAAAATGGATAAATCATGGACTATATATTATGGTAATAATTATGTTCATATAATTAGTATGTGTCTTTTCGGGGCAGTCCTTGACCTACCTAAATTTTCCACAGAAGTTGATCTCTATGTAGCACCTTTGGGATCTTATGATATAGTCATAGGCATAAATTGGTTAGTAGAGCATAAAGCAAAGGTAGACTATTTTGAAAAACATATTAGTTGTTTATATGATTTGCAGAAAACAATAGAGATTTAGGGTGTAAAACGAGAAATTTTTGTAAGGAAATTGTTAGCTATGCAACATAAAAAGGCCAAAAATAAGGGTTGTACTTTATATGTAGTAAAAATTTCAGAATATGCAGAAGAAAATAGTGATTTCACGGAACGTTATCCACTATTACAAAACTACAATGATGTGTTTCCATAAGAATTAATGGGATTACCACCCAAAGGGGAGTTTGACTTCATGATTGAAATCAAACTAGGTACTGAACTTATTTCTAAAGCACCTTATCAAATGACTACCACAGAGTTAGTAGAGCTTAAGGCTCAGTTGCAAGAAATTTTTTCTAAGGGTTTGATTAGACCAAGTGTTTCACCTTGGGGAGCACCAGTGATCTTTGTGAAATAGAAAGATGGAACACTCAGATTGTGCATTGATTACAGGATGTTAAACAAAGCAAAAATCAAGAATATATACCCACTTCCTAGAATTGATGATCTATTCGATCAGATGCATGGAGAATCGGTATATTCTAAGATAGATCTTCGATCTGGATATCATTAATTATGAATCAAGGATGAGGACATTCATAAAATGGCTTTTAGAACAAGGTATGGACATTATGAATTCACGGTTTTACCCTTTGGATTAACGAATACACCTACAAATTTTATGAACTTAATGAATAATATCTTTCAAGAATACTTGGACAAGTTTGTACTTGTATTCTTGGATGACATTCTCATATATTCTAAAAGTGTTGAGGAGCATCATGAACACTTGAGAATAGTTTTGGAAATTCTGAGAAAGAGAAGGTTATATGGCAAGTTGTTCAAATGTTCTTTGTATGGCACTGAAGTTCACTATTTGGGTCATGTTATAAGTAAAGATGGGATTGTTATAGATCCTTCTAAAATTGTAGCTATAACTGAGTGGCCTACACCAAAGAATATACATGAAGTTAGAAGCTTCATGGGCCTTGCAGGTTATTATAGAAAATTTTCTAAGGATTTTTCTAAGGTGGCTGCACCAATAACTTCATTGCAGAAAAAGGATAAGAAATTTGTTTAGAATGATAAATGTGAATCTGCTTTTAAAATTTTGAAAATTCAGTTAACTTTAGCACCTATTCTAGTTGTACCTGATCCTAATGGAGACTTCACGGTTGTAACATATGCATCTAGGGAAGGTCTTGGAGGTATTTTTCTACAAAATGATCATGTCATAGCTTATGAAAGTAGAAAAATTAAGGTACATGAGTTGAATTATGCTCCACATGATTTAGAGATTTTTTCTATAGTTCATGCACTTCAAGTTTGGAGGCATTATCTGCTTGGTAAACCATTTGAGTTGAAAACTGATAATCTTGGGCTGAAGTACATTTTCACTCAGCCAAATCTAAATGCAAGATAGCGAAGGTGGTTAGAGTTTTTGTCTCAATATGATTTCAACATAAGTTACATTAAAGGAAAAGAGAATAGAGTGGCTGATGCTCTAAGTCGTAGGAAGCACATTTATGCTCTTATAACACTAAGAACTTAGTTTAAGGATGAAATAAAAAGTGTTATGGAATCTGACTCTTACTTTCAGCAAGCAAAAATAGCACTTGCTGCAGATCCGAAGGATGAAAGGTATAAAGGTTTTCACTTTGATAATGAGGGAATATTACGATATGAAAATAGAGTATACATACCTTTTCCTAATGATTTGACAAAGAAATTATTGACAGAGTTTCACAATTCACCTTTTTCTAGACACCCTGACATTACAAAAATTCTTGCTGATATAAAACAACAATATTTGTGGAAGGGAATGAAAAAGGATGTTATTAATTTTGTGACTCATTGTCCTGAATGTCAATGTGTAAAAGCGGAGCATATGCACCCAACTAGCTTATTTTATCCTCATAACATACCGCAATACAAATGGTAGGTAATAAACATGGATTTTGTACAAGGATTTCCTATGTCAAAAAATAAACATGATGTTGTTTTGGTAGTAGTTGAAAAACTAATGAAAGTAGCTCATTTTATTGCTGGAAATCTATAGGATGATTCTCCTGTATTGGCTAAAATATTTGTACAAAAAAAATTTAGATTACATGGAGTACCTGAATTAATCACATATGATAGAGACCCTAGAATGACATCAAGGTTTTGGAAAACACTCATCGTAGCTCTTGGAACTAAATTGAATTTCAGTTCTGTGTATCATCCAGAAATGGATGGGCAGACTGAAAGAGTAAATTAGGTTTTGGAAGATATGTTACGGATGTAGTGTATGGATCAGCAGTACAAGTGGGAAGAGTACCTTCCATTAGTTGAATTTGCATATAATAATATATATCATGCTTCTCTTAGGATGGCACCTTTCGAGGTGCTTTACGGAAGGAAATGCAGAACCCCTATTAGTTGAGATAGCATAGAGGATAGAGAGGTAATTGGACCTGAAATTCTTATGGAAATGGAACAACAAGTTAAAATGATTCATGAATGCTTAAAAGAAGCAGCAGATAGGAAAAAGAGTTATGCTGACTTGAAGCGGGTTGACAGGAAATTTGAGCTTGGAGAGAAGGCTCTTCTTCGAGTTAAACCGAAAAAGAGTTCCATAACTTTTGGAAAGGCTGTCAAGTTATCATCTCGTTATGTGGGACCTTTTGAAATAGTTGAAGTAATCAACCTTGTAGCTTATCGTTTAGCACTATCACCTGCTTTGTCATGAATGCATGATGTTTTCCATATTTCTTTGCTTAAGAAATACATTTCATATTTATCACATGTGTTAAATTGGAATTCCTTGCAGGTCCAAGACCCAGGAATAATTGTGGTTAAACCCATTCAAGTGCTAGAAACTTTCCAGTTGCATTTAAGAAATAGAGAAATAAGTCAGTCTAAGGTTCAGTGGGACCAATTTAATAAGGAGAGTGCAACTTGGGAAAATCTAGAGGATATGAAAACTACTTTTCCATATCTATTTGAACAGAATTGAATCTGTTGACTAATAAATTTTTTATGATTTTATCTTTTGTAACATTAATTAAGCTAGTTTTGGGTAGATATTTTCTTGATTTGAATAAAAAGTTATTTATTGCTGATCTCTGGAACTATAAGGTTTTGAAATATTTGACTTAGGATACGAGAAGTGAATGAATTGACTGTCCTTGATGTAAATTGTTAAAAGAGATAATCATCGGGACGATGATTATTTTTAGGAGGGAAGCATATAACACCCTTGACAGTTGTTATTTTTCCTCCTTTGCATTCAAGTGTAGACATGTGATTTTCCTTATAAGGATATGTTTTTCTGATTATTGGAAATCATGCTTGATATGGATAAGTATTTTTTTCTCTTAAGATCCTTTGACTGAATTGGAATGGCTTCCCTAAATCCATTTTTTACTTCTGGTAGGTGATTTGCAATCTGGTTTAAGAGTTGTAAATTTATCTATTTATCTGACTCATCCTTGGATCAATTTAAGTGATCCAAGGAATGTTTTAAATATGCTCTATTAAACGAATGGTAAAATTGACATTCCATGAGTTAAGATACACATTGGAATAAACTTTATTGTTGTAAGTTCTTTGATTTTTGTGTGAACGTACTTCCATTAAGTGGATTATTTTGCTTGGGTCGTTAGAGATCGATCATGATAGGTCATTACTAACAAAAATAGAGATGCAGCTTGTTCACGGCATAAGAGAGATCTGGGATTCTATATAGGACTAACCTACAAGATCCTAAGCTAGGTAAAAAAAATATATCTACCTAAGCTTTGTCAATTGATAGAATTTTGATTCTAACCTAAGTTCGGTGTGAATGGAATTAGAAAGGTTACTAGGTATTAGATTAACCTAGATCCTAATGCTACAAGGTATTATTTTAACCTAACCTAGTGTTTTAAACTATGACACTTTGAATTATTTACTTAAGAGGGTTTATCCAAACCTAATTACTAAGGCCTAAGATGGGATTAGTTGTTAGTGTTATATCCTAAGGTATAAATTTTAATTGTACCTAAGATCTAACCTAAGCAATCTAATCTATCCTAAACTAATGGATATGAATTGGGAACTTAAGTGGTCGCATACACTTGGGCAACAGTTCCTAAGGTACTTATGTTATTGATAAGGATGGTGAATGCATACGGACTTCCAAATTTGGCAAGGGTTAGTTGGATTGGTGGAGGATTAGGTGGCGGTATCAGTAAAAATGGAAACTCATGTTAATTTAGACTTGGCATTCGCTAGACTTAGCAGGCGGTGGCAAGGAAGATTAGGCGGGAGATATGGAGTTAGTGAAATTAATTGTTTTTGGTTCATGAGCCTGAACCATCTTGGTAGGCATGCTAGTATATTTTTGTTGGGTTATTTCATTTTGCATGTTCTCTGACTTTTATTCTGTAGGCACTCTAGTTTTTCAAACCAGCAAATTAAACTGCACTTCATGGCTATTTTTGAGGTTTCGAATCTATTTTCATTTGGTGGAATGTATAAGAGGCATTGTGGAAGAAGTATCTGGTTGTTTGATCTTTTGTGGAGAAGAGGAGAAGAAGTGAGCTCGGCTAGAGGTCTTCTTCGATTTGACAGAGACACTATCAAGCATGATAGGCTCTAACTGTTAAAATTTCTTTCTTTCCTCTAAGTGTTTCCATTAAAGAAACTTTGCTCTGTTGAGTTTTGTGCATTGCATGCTCTATCTGGTTAATGGGTTGATGGGGTTAGTAAATCCTGCATCCTGGGTTTCGAACCCATAGTCTATATGATTCTGTTGAAAAACTCATGTTGTATTGTCTTTTGTACAAAATAACTATGCATGTGGGAACAAAGTTGGTAAATCTGTTTAGCTTTTTTAGTTGTTAAAGATTGTCGTTTGGTTTCGACTACATTTGTTGCCAATAAATTGTTTGCTGAGTTCTGCCTGTGTTTGTTGAGATTAATGTTTTGTGAACTTGATGTGGTTGTGATCTCGAGTTGGTAAAGAATTCCAATTCTTATGGATACTTGTAAACAGGTTCGAGCTTTCTGTTGGAAACTTTTTTTGGTAGGAGAGAACTGTTGTAGAGATTCTCAGTTCTATGGTGCTTGCGTTTTATTTCATAGTTAAATGGGACTATGGATAAACCATATATGGCTTGGTTTTTGTATTCCATCTTGCGAAAACTTTGACTATTTTTGAAACTCGCATGCACTGGATAAACTGTATATGGCTTGGTTTTTGTATTCCATCTTGTGAAAACTTTGACTGTTTTTGAAACTCGCATGCACTGGATAAACCCGTTTATGGCTTGGTTTTTGTATTCCATCTTGCAAAAAATTTGACTGTTGATGAAACCTGCATCTAACTCGGAATCTTTGTTTTACTATATTGGATAAATGGGACTGCTGATTAAATTGTACTTAAGGCATGGTGCTTGTGAACTATTGTCCTTATGACCATTTAACTGTTATTATAGGTTTGTTATGAACCCGGTTTTCATGTTTTGTTGTCATCGGGTTTGAGCTCTGTTAAGAATATTACATTCCGTATGAAATAGGGTTTGATAGGATTTTAACTATGAAGGGAAGCTCTTTTCTTATTCTGAACTGTTTTTAAGTAATTTCATTGTATTTGGTCTAGCATTACGGTGTTGGTGTATTTTTGAATTCGTGATTGTGATATTGTGATGCAACATGGTACAGTCAATTTGTTACTTGGTTTTTATAAAAGAAATGGTAACCTGAATGATGTGTTGGTTCATATATTATGGTCTTTGACTATTTTATAAACTAAAGAGGGAACATGTTGTTACCCGAACTTGTTTATAAGCATTTGAATGATCTTGATCCTTTGAGGGAGCTTATGCTTTACATTGTATTCGGATTTGTAATTCGAGTCTTTGATTGAATGTATTTTTAATAAGTTGTTTGATCTTGTCATTTAAATTAAGTTTATTATCGGATGGAGTGGTTCTAAATTCAGAATCTTTTTGAATAAACCACATGCGTAAGGAGAAAACTAGAAGCATGGCTTAGTAGGTTGTTAGATAAACTCTTCTAGATTTTGATTGGAATCAACTTGTTGGTTTGTCTTTTTATTGGAATTCCAATATGTAGTTCTTTTAGTGATGAGTTGAAATACTGTCAAGATAAGTTCTATCTTAACTGAACTATTGGGAAATTTTGAGTGTTAACATCTACTCGGATACCACATTTCTTGTTGAGTCCAATGAAAGAATGTTAAGTGTTTGAAAGATAAACCGTGACTCTTTACTGTCCGTGAGCTGTGTATAAACTTCATTGTTATAATGTTCCTAATGGAAAGTAGAATTCATGCATTATAATGGGAAGATTTTGAAAGGAAGGTAGTATTAAGTTTCTCTTTCCTTGAAGTTGTTCTTGTTCTCTTTCTTGGGAACTGTAACACCCTGAACTGTTGTTACTTCCTCCTGAGCATACAAGTATTGATATGTGATTTATTTTGTAAAAAGGATGTGTTCCTTTGATTGAGAAGTCATGCTTGATATGTACTGTATCTTCTTTGCAGATTGCAGATCTTTGACTGAGTCGGAATGTGATTGGAATCTTTTATTTCTTTCATTTTATACCTGAGTTTAATCTGATTTTCGAATGAATTATGGAGTTATCCATCTATAAGACCTAGCCTTGGATCAGTGGTATTGATCCAAGTGGTGCTTTAAGTTTATTCGTGATGAATTAAAATTATAGACCTTAAGCAGGTTGTAAGGTCTGAATGCATTGAATAAGCTAGTCCAGAGTATAACTCAGGCTGATCATGTTAAATAAACTGGTGCCAGATATCATAATATATCTGGAAGGTCTTGATCGTGGACCAGGCAATAAATCAGTTACATTTAATTCACTAGCCTATTGGCAGTACAGGAGTGAACCCTATTCGTGAATGTATATTGAAGGTTCCTTTTCTGAGCATTTGAAATATTAGACCCAACTGGATTTGTTAAGGTTAGTAACCTAAAACTAAACCTAACCTAGGGGTTAGATTAGTATTAATCTAACCTAGACCTAGGCTAAGAGTTAATGTTCTAAGTTAGTATCTTTGTGCAAAGTGGTTAGACTAGGTGTTATCCTAAATCCTAACCTAAGTTACTAACCTAACTATTGAACAAGGAGGAAGGGGACCTTTGGAAGGGTGCGAACCATGGGCGGCAGTTTCTATGTTATTAAATGCATGGATAAGCATGAGGGAAAGGTAATTTGGTGGAGGTTTTAAAATGGCTAACTAGAGCCGACGTGGCAGGTCGCCAAAATTGGAAATGGTCTTTGATGTGCAATTGTCCATCGCCAACTATGGCGGTCGGTGGCAGTGGAGATTGAGCAGGAAATTGGGAGTAAATGCAATTAAGGAACTCGGTAGTTGAGCTCGAGTTTCACGGGAAGACAGGCAAAATGGAAAGTTAGTAGTTTATTGGGTTTTACATGCGCTCTGGTTTTCCTTCTGTTTGTTCACTGGTTCTTCGCACCAGTCTTCTTGGAGTTGCATGGCAAGTATGAGTGTAACTAGCTCTTTCCTCTGGCAAGGAAAATATATAAGTCATGGAAATAGCAAATTTTTGTTGGTGGCTCTAACTTGGAAAAGGAGGAGAAGGTTCGAGCTCTTTCATTGGTCTGCTTCGAAATTTTAAGCAAATAACCAGGCATGTTAGGCCCTAACCTTTAAAAATCTTGCTCTCTTTCAAATGATTTCATTAGAACAACTCTGTTCAGATGATTTTTGGAATTAGATGAATTATATGGTAGCCTTGTGTGATTTTGTCACTGTATCTTCTTGCTGGTTCGATTTTTCAATTTAAACCTTCATGGGTGTATTTTATTTTTCGAACTGTTGCAATATTTCTTGGTGTTTTGCATTCTGGATATAATTTGCGAATATATATGCAAGAATGTGTACTGGGCTTGCTCTGTGAGAGCCCATGAATTGTTCTCTTGATGGGAACAGGCTACTGTTGATTCTTGTTGTCAATGTTTACTATCAAAACTTGTTGTTAACGCTTACTATTGATGCTTGTTGTTGTTACTCGTTGGAAAGAATACTGATGGAAATTTTGTTCAGTTTAATTGGACTTCTTTGTAACTTCTGTCGAGGTTATTAAGGTAGTGGTTACTGAATCTTGTTGGGTTTCGCTTGATTTTTAAAGTTATTTGTGAATGGATAACTTGCTATGTTACAGTGTTTTATTGTGACCTTGTTGAAGTTGTTTTTCCCTTGCATTGTGGTTATGGGATGCAACCCGTTGATAGTATGCAATATATATATTTATTGTATTCGAAACGACTTTGTGGAATCCATTAAATGATTCGTGTATTATGGACCACTGTTGAAGCTATATATACATATATATTTGAGTATTGGTAATTTGATTTTGTTGGAGTCCTGAAGGAATAACAGGTATATGACCTATGTTATTTTGTAATGAATTTTTGGTACAGACTCTTGAGTGTACTTACGTTTCCTTCTGCGTAAGCTTGTGTGAAAATATTGAAGAGGCTCAGTTGGATTCTTTATCACGAAATCAGTAATTAGCTTTTGTATAAGCCTGATTTTGAATGTTTACCATCGTTGGCACAGTTGGGAATCACTAATTATTATATATCTTGTATACTGTTACTCGGGTTTAGTTGAATCCTTGACAGGTAACTTAGTATTTGCCTCTATTTAACCTGATTGGTACACTTGTTGTTTTTGGCACGATTGGATTCCTTGAGTCTAGTTAGATATCATGTAACTTGACTCTGTAAAAGTGGGTTATGAATACCACACTTCAAATCCTGAATGCGTCCAGATGAGAATATGAGATGTCATGTTTCCTTACTGATTATTCCAGTTAGATAAGGCTGTGCATGTTGTGGGAATTCTTTGTGATTATCTCGGCATAGTCTTAGGGAAACATCAATTGCTTAATGTCGAGGAGTTTATTGTTGACTGCGATTAAATTGAAGCTCTTTGATTTTGACCTTGGGTCCGAAAGCCTTGCAGTGTTTATTAGGGACTAGAAGGGGGCTGTAGGTTGATATGAGGGATTGTAGTCGTGTTTATGTATTCTGGAGCATGACAATCCTTCCTTGAGCTTGACTGAACTTAGAGCCGTTGATTGCACCTCGACAGGTGATGTGGTGAATGTCTTCTTGTTTGCTGCTTCATGTGGAAGGTCTTGTGGAGCCTGTTGGTAGAAGGTCATCATTGTTTAGCGTGAGAGCTACTGTACTGCTGGATAAATACAGTAGGTTGTTATATTTGATATTTAACAAATATGTGGTGCTTTTGATGGTCTCATCTGATTATTTGCATGTGTTTAAGGTGAATGCCTTGCTCTTAGAAAGATGGTACAGTCATGAGCTAGTTCTGAAGGAAATATGTATGATTCGTTTATTTCTCTTCTGTTATAAATTATAGGTTGATATAATTGTTTATCTAACTTTTTGAATTGTTCTATCATGCTGATGGAATCATGAAAGGTTATTTATTTATTATGTTGAATATATAATCTGTCTGATGTTACTGTCCTTGGTATTCAGATGATAGCTGGTTAGATGCACTTGTCTTCTTGGTCACTAACGTTTTGATGAAATAATTGAAAAGTATCTGAGACTATTTAGTGACTATAATATGAGCTACGCATTTATAGTCATGTTGTTTTACAAAAGCATAATCTGAAATATGTTTACTTGTTTGGTGATTTGATCTCATTTAAACAGGTTGTTTAATGAAAACAATTGATGGATTGCAATTGTTTTAAGAGTTAGTGCTTATCATGCTCAGTTCATCGAACTGACATATGTTGACAATTTTTGCAGATGGATGCCGTAAGTGGTAAAAGCACGCAAATCTGATAGGATGATCAGATTGTTTAAATTTGATTTTATGTTGAATTACAACTTAATTTTCTAAATGTACTATATGAGGAAAGATGTTCTTTTTCCGTTGAGCATTGTATCAAGTATGCTGAATGCATAAAATGTATTTGATTAGTTCTGAAGGAAATGAAATAGATAATTGATACTTATATGTTTGCATCCGTATCTTGATAGTTTGACCTTCTTCGGTTCAAATGATCTAAAGAGCATTGTTATTATTATTTATATTGGAGACTTTTGTGATTATCGATGTAAGCTTGTAAGAATATGTGACTGATTACTTATGATTGTTTAGCAATTCTAGTGTGTTCTATCTAAAGCTAAATTGAAATATGGATCACTGTCTTACTGGAAACTACGGTTAAAATAAACCTAAGCAGAACGCTAAACAAGCTGAATTAAATTATTAATTCCTAGTCTTGATTAAACCAGGACAACGTGTAATTGGAATCTTAATCACTATATCTCGATACTTATAGGTAAGATATAAATTCAATTTGAGAACTGAATTAAACCTAAATAGGGTTCAGATGGCAATCTCATGTGAAGATTTTGGGTTATTGTCCAATTTCATTGATATAGAATTAAGTAAATTCTATGAACTCCTTGATGGGACCTTAGTCTTAAAGACATCTATGTGCTAAGGGTTTTATTAAGAAAGGTCATTCTAAGGTGAGGAACCTAGGGATTGGGAAAGGCTAACCTTAGGGGAACGTCTGTTAATATAATTTAAACTCAATGTGCATAACGCTTATTAATAAGTAGACCTTTTCGAGGCAGATTTAAAGGTTGACGACACAAGTCAACTGTAGGGTTGTACCTTCGAGAAGATTAGGATCTTCTCAAAGATACAACAATGCAGGTGACTTATGATGACACCCTTTGCATTGATCATTAAGATTTACACCTTTAACTCGAACAAGTTACTCTGGGACTGATTAGGAATGTGGTTACATTATATGGCTGCCTGGGAGACTCGGGGTATCTTGACACACTGGTTCAACTAGGGTTGACCCAGTATGTCATCTTATCCCTAGTCCTCGAGTGCATCCATATAACGTTGTCACCTTACTAATCCATTTCCGAGTGAATAACTTGGGATAAGAAGGACTGATAGAAGTTGGTATAAGACATTCTATATAACATAAGAATGGGGTGAAGGACGTATTCTAGATTGACGAGTATGCCGTTAAGGAATACGAGACATAAGCAATATGTTTCAAATCTTTCGCGAAAGTATCGCAAGCTGCTGATTGTGTTGTCTTGAGTCACCTGGTCTAAGGGATGAGATGCCGATGAATAATGGTAACAATTATTCAGTTAAGTTCCTTGGACAGAGCATTCTGAATCCCAGAATAGGGAAGAGAACTGCAAGAGTGATGTGTTAAATAAAAACGCTAACTCTTATTACTCATGAATAGATCGGTAGATTGCCGAGTCATGGAATGCATAGATCGGAAGTACTCTGAGTCATTACAGCTGCATATGGTTATCTGTATAAGAATGGTTATTTGATTTGTGAGTTCTAAATTATGTATTTAGAACCAGGAAGCATTTATCAAAAAAATAAAAAATTGACTTGTTCTAATGTATAAATGAGGATGTTACATCTTGGTATCAGAGCTGAAGGTTGCAGCTCTTTGGCCTATTGTGTCCATAATCTGATAAAACCTGAATTTTCTTGTAATAAAAAATGGTTAGAACAAGGGGGAATGTTGCGAATAATGCTCCACCTAAAGGAGGAGTGGCAACAACCCAAAAACTTGATGAGATCCTTGCTGCCCTGTTGGACACAAGAGATCGCTTAGCTGTACTTGAACAACAGGTGATGGGAAATGAGGAGGATGAAGAAGCTGATAATAACAATTAGCAACCTCCTGAGGACAACCCTGACATGGGAGTAGATGTTAATGCTGGAAATGCACCTGTCCAACCAGAAAACAAAAAGGCCAGGTTGGCAGCAGAACTCACTAATGATATAAAAAGGATAATTCCACCTAAGTATGATGGCACCACATTAGGAGATGGAGCTGAGAACTGGCTCAGTGAAATGGAGAAGTACTTTGCAATAAGGAACTTCTCAGAGGAAACCAAAGCTATTTGGGGAGCCTATCAGCTTTCCCACGAAGCATCTTCGTGGTGGGATAGCCGAAAAGCTGAACTAAACATTGATGAGACCAATATTACTTGGGATCAATTTAAAGGCTATTTTAGGCAATGTTGGCTGCCACAACTTTTCTATGATCAGAAAATGACAGAATTTCAGAACTTAGCTCAAGGGAAGCTAACGGTAACTGAATACTGGGAGCGGTTTACAAAACTCCTCAAGTATGTACTGCAGTATCAAACTGACGAGAAGTTCAGAATATGGAAATTCATCATGGGATTGAATCCTGTGATAGGGGGAGAGGTCGATGTTCACAGTCCAACCACTATGGAAGGAGTTGTTGAAAAGGCCATAAGGCAAGAACAAAAATTAAAGGCTATTTCTGCTCATAAAGAGGAAGTGCGGAAGAAGACTGCAAACCCTTCTTCAACCTCTCTTGCACCCAGAAAAGGACCATGGAAAAAGTTTGGAAACAAGAGTAAGTTTTCAGGTGATAACAGTAAGAAAGCAGTAGTAAATAAGCCTGCTGGAAATATAAGAGATAATTTTGCCAAAAATTATAACAATGGGCAGAAGCCCTATGGAGGACAATGTGACAATTACAAGGTTGGAGGAAATTTTGAGCCTAAAAAGGGACCTATAGGAGGCTGCTAAAATTGTGGCAAAGACCACTACACAAATCAATGCCCTTTGAAGAAGGATGATCATAATTAGCAGCATAAGATACATGCTGCAGTAGCAGACAAGCAAGCTGAAAAGCAAGTGATACCTATAGAAGTTCCGGGTAAGTTATTTGGCATACCTGTCACTATTCTTTTTGATACAGGAGCTACTGAATGTTTTATTTCTAATAAACTTGCTTCTAAACTTAAGAGAAAAGATGGAAAAATGGATAAACCTTGGACTGTACAGTATGGTAATAACTCTGTTCATACAGTGAGTATGTGTCTTTTTGGGGCAGTCCTTGACTTACCTAACTTTTCCACGGAAGTTGACCTTTATGTTACACCCTTGGGATCGTATGACATTGTCATCGGTGTCAATTGGTTAGCCGACCATAAAGCAAAAGTAGACTGCTATGAAAAGAACATAAAATGTCTAGATGATCAGCTGGAATTAGCAGAAATTCAAGGGGTGAAATGGGAAATTTCAGTTAGAAAGCTGTCAGCTATGCAGCTTAAAAAGGCTAAAAACAAAGGATGTACCCTTTATGCAGTAAAGATATCTGAATCTTCAGAAGAAGATGATGATTCCATGAAACGATTTCCTCTGCTACAAAGTTTCAGGGATGTTTTTCTTGAGGAATTACCAGGGTTACCACCCAAGAGAGAATTTGACTTCACCATCGAAATCAAACCAGGAACAAAACCTATTTCCAAAGCACCTTATCGGATGACTACTACAGAGTTGGTCGAGCTTAAGGCACAGTTATAGGAACTTTTGTCTAAAGGTTTGATCAGACCAAGTGTTTCACCTTGGGGAGCACCTGTGATATTTGTGAAAAAGAAGGATGGAACGCTTAGGCTATGTATCGATTATCGAATGTTGAACAAGGCAAAAATCAAGAACAGATATCCACTTCCTAGGATCGACGATCTCTTTGATCAGATGCATGGAGCAGCAGTTTATTCTAAGATAGACCTTTGATCTAGTTATCATCAGTTAAGGATTAGAGAAGAAGATATTCATAAAACAGCTTTCTGAACAAGGTACAGACATTATGAATTCACGGTTCTACCCTTTGGGTTAACTAATGCACCCGCAGCCTTTATGAACTTAATGAACAATATTTTTCAAGAATATCTGGACAAGTTTGTACTTGTATTCTTGGATGATATTCTCATTTATTCTAAAAGCGTTGAGGAGCACAATGAGCATTTGAAGATAGTTTTGGGAATTTTGAGAAAAAGAAAGTTGTATGGTAAGTTATCCAACTGTTCTTTCTTTGATTCAAAAGTTCACTATTTGGGTCATGTCATAAGTAAAGAAGGAATTGCTGTAGATCCTTCAAAAATAGTGGCAATAACTGAGTGGCCTGCACCAAAGAATGTGCACGAAGTAAGAAGCTTCATGGGTCTTGTTGGTTACTATAGAAAATTTGTAAAGGATTTTTCTAAAGTAGCTGCACCAATAACTTCATTGCAAAAGAAGGATAAGAAATTCATATGGAATGATAAGTGCGAAGCGGCTTTCAAAAGTCTGAAAGACCAGTTGACTTCTGCACCTATATTAGCTGTACCAGACCCTAATGGGAGTTTTACTATTGTAACGGATGCTTCTGGGGAAGGCCTTGGAGGTGTTTTGCTTCAAAATGATCAAGTCATAGCATATGAAAGTAGAAAACTTAAATTACATGAGCTGAATTATGCCCCTCATGATTTGGAGCTTGCTACCATTGTTCATGCACTTCAAGTCTGGAGACACTACTTACTTGGGAAACCTTTTGAGTTGAAAACTGATCACTTAGGACTGAAATATATTTTTACTCAGCCTAATCTTAATGCCAGACAGAGAAGATGGTTAGAATTTTTATCACAATATGACTTTGATATTAGCTATATCAAAGGGAAGGAGAATAGAGTAGCTGATGCTCTAAGTCGTAGGAGGCACATTTCTGCTCTTATAACATTAAGAACTCAGTTTAAAGATGAGGTAAAAAGTGCCTCGGAATCAGATGAATACTTTCAGCAAGTAAAAGCAACGCTTGCTGCAGAACCTAATGATGAAAGGTATAAAGGTTTTCATTTTGATAATGAAGGAATCTTGCGTTATGAAAACAAGGTATATGTACCTATGTTGAATGACTTGAGGAAGAAGTTGTTAGTTGAATTTCATAATTCACCTTTCTCTGGACACCCGGGTATCACAAAGATGCTTGCTGATCTGAAACAACAATACTTTTGGAAAGGTATGAAAAAGGATGTCATAAATTTTGTGACCCATTTTTTGGAGTGTCAGCGGGTTAAGGCAGAACATATGCACCCTGCTGGACTGTTATATCCTCATAGCATACCGCAGTACAAACGACAAGTAATAACCATGGATTTTGTACAAGGATTACCCATGTTTAGGAATAAACATGATGTTATCTTAGTAGTTGTAGATAAACTGACTAAGGTAGCTCATTTCATCGCTGGAAATCTAAAGGATGATTCACCAGTGCTGGCCAAAAGATTCGTACACGAAAATTTCAGATTACATGGTGTACCTGAATTGATTATATCTGACAGGGATCCAAGAATGACGTCAAGATTTTGGCAAACGCTTAATGCAGCTCTTGGAACGAAACTAAACTTCAGTTCTGCATATCATCCAGAAATGGATGGACAAACTGAGAGGGTAAATCAAGTGTTGGAGGACATGTTGCGAATGTATTGCATGGATCAACAATATAAATGGGAAGAGTATATTCCATTAGTTGAATTCGCATACAACAACACTTATCACTCATCTCTTAAAATGGCACCATTTGAAGCACTTTATGGAAGAAAGTGCAGAACTCCTGTTAGCTGGGATAGTGTTGAGGATAGAGTGGTAATTGGACCATAGATTCTCACAGAAATGGAACAAAAAGTTAAGCTGATTCGAGAACGATTAAAGGAAGCAACGGATAGACAGAAGAGCCATGCTGACCTTAAGCGGATTGATCGCAGGTTTGAGCTTGGTGAGAAGGTTTTTCTTCATGTTAAACCTAGAAAGAGTTCTATAACTTTTGGCAAGGCTGCCAAGTTGTCACCTCGATTCGTAGGACCTTTCGAAATTGTCGAAATAATCAATCCTGTAGCTTATTGATTAGCATTATCACCTACTTTATCTCACATGCATGATGTTTTCCATATTTCTTTGCTTAAGAAATACGTTTCAGATCTATCACAAGTTTTAAATTGGAATTCCTTGCAGGTCCAAGACCCAGGAATAATCGTGGTTAAACCCACACGAGTGCTAGAAACTTGCCAATTGCATTTGAGAAATCGTGAAATACGGCAATGTAAGGTCCAGTGGGACCAGTTTAACGAAGAAAGTGCAACTTGGGAAAATCTTGAAGAGATGAAGATTGCTTTTCCTTCTCTTTTTCAACAGAATGAAATCTGTTGACAAAACATCTCTTTTATGGACTTATTTTTTTATAAGTAATTATGAAAGCCAGATGAAGGCAAACATTATTCAGGCTGAATAAAATGTGTTGTGACATTGATTTCTGGAACTATGCAAGTTGGAAAATAGTCGCATTGTTTTGTGAACTAATAAATTGGTTGACCTGAAGGTTAATTGAATATGTAATCATCGGGACGATGAATCTTTTTAGGAGGGAAGCATGTAACACCCTGAACTGTTGTTACTTCCTCCTGAGCATACAAGTGTTGATATGTGATTTCTTTTGTAAAAAGGATGTGTTCCTTTGATTGAGAAGTCATGCTTGATATGTACTGTATCTTCTTTGCAGATTGCAGATCTTTGACTGAGTCGGAATGTGATTGGACTCTTTTATTTCTTTCATTTTACACCTGAGTTTAATCTGATTTTGGAATGAATTATGGAGTTATCCATCTATAAGACCTAGCCTTGGATCAGTGGTATTGATCCAAGTGGTGCTTTAAGTTTATTCGTGATGAATTAAAATTATAGACCTTAAGCAGGTTGCAAGGTCTGGATGCATTGAATAAGCTAGTCCGGAGTATAACTCAGGCTGATCATGTTAAATGAACTGGTGCCAGATATCGTAATATATCTGGAAGGTCTTGATCGTGGACCAGGTAATAATTCAGTTACATTTAATTCACTAGCCTATTGGCAGTACAGGAGTGAACCCTGTTCGTGAATGTATATTGAAGGTTCTTTTTCTGAGCATTTGAAATATTAGACCCAACTGGATTTGTTAAGGTTAGTAACCTAAAACTAAACCTAACCTAGGGGTTAGATTAGTATTAATCTAACCTAGACCTAGGCTAAGAGCTAATGTTCTAAGTTAGTATCTATGTGCAAAGTGGTTAGACTAGGTGTTATCCTAAATCCTAACCTAAGTTACTAACCTAACTATTGAACAAGGAGGAAGGGGACCTTTGGAAGGGTGCGAACCATGGGCGGTAGTTTCTATGTTATTAAATGCGTGGATAAGCATGAGGGACAGGTAATTTGGTGGAGGTTTTAAAACGGCTAACTAGAGCCGACGTGGCAGGTCGCCAAAGTTGGAAATGGTCTTTGATGTGCAATTGTCCATCGTCAACTATGGTGGTCGGTGGCAGTGGAGATTGAGCGGGAAATTGGGAGTAAATGCAATTAAGGAACTCGGTAGTCGAGCTCGAGTTTCACGGGAAGACAGGCAAAATGGAAAGTTAGTAGTTTATTGGGTTTTGCATGCGCTCCGGTTTTCCTTCTGTCTGTTCACTGGTTCTTCGCACCAGTCTTCTTGGAGTTGCATGGCAAGTATGAGCGTAACTAGCTCTTTCCTCTGGCAAGGAAAATATATAAGTCATGGAAATAGCAAATTTTTGTTGGTGGCTCTAACTTGGAAAAGGAGGAGAAGGTTCGAGCTCTTTCATTGGTCTGCTTCGAAATTTTAAGCAAATAACCAGGCATGTTAGGCCCTAACCTTTAAAAATCTTGCTCTCTTTCAAATGATTTCATTAGAACAACTCTGTTCAGATGATTTTTGGAATTAGATGAATTATATGGTAGCCTTGTGTGATTTTGTCACTGTATCATCTTGCTGGTTCGATTTTTCAATTTAAACCTTGATGGGTGTATTTTATTTTTCAAACTGTTGCAATATTTCTTTGTGTTTTGCATTCCGGCTATTAATTTGTGAATATATATGCAAGAATGTGTACTGGGCTTGCTCTATGAGAGCCCATGAATTGTTCTCTTGATGGGAACAGGCTACTGTTGATTCTTGTTGTCAATGTTTACTGTCGAAACTTGTTGTTAACGCTTACTATTGATGCTTGTTGTTGTTACTCATTGGAAAGAATATTGATGGACATTTTGTTTAGTTTAATTGGACTTCTTTGTAACTTCTGTCGAGGTTATTAAGGTAGTGGTTACTGAATCTTGTTGGGTTTCGCTTGATTTTTAAAGTTATTTGTGAATGGATAACTTGCTGTGTTACAGTGTTTTATTGCGACCTTGTTGAAGTTGTTTTTCCCTTGCATTGTGGTTATGGGATGCAACCCGTTGATAGTATGCAATATATATATTTATTGTATTCGTAACGAATCTGTGGAATCCATTGAATGATTCGTGTATTATGGACCACTGTTGAAGCTATATATACATATATATTTGAGTATTGGTAATTTGATTTTGTTGGAGTCCTGAAGGAGTAACAGGTATACGACCTAAGTTATTTTGTAATGAATTTTTGGTACAGACTCTTGAGTGTACTTACATTTCCTTCTACGTAAGCTTGTGTGAAAATATTGAAGAGGCTCAGTTGGATTCTTTGTCACAAAATCAGTAATTAGCTTTTTTATAAGCTTGATTTTGAATGTTTACCATTGTTAGCACAGTTGGGAATCACTAATTATTATATATCTTGTATACTGTTACTCGGGTTCAGTTGAATCCTTGACAGGTAACTTAGTATCTGCCTCTATTTAACCTGATTGGTACACTTGTTGTTTTTGGCACGATTGGATTCCTTGAGTATAGTTAAATATCATGTAACTTGACTCTGTAAAAGTGGGTTGTGAATACCACACTTCAAATCCTGAATGCGTCAAGATGAGAATACGAGATGTCATGTTTCCTTTCTGATTATTCCAGTTAGATAAGGCTGTGCATGTTGCGGGAATTCTGTGTGATTATCTCGGCATAGTCTTAGGAAAACATCAATTGATTAATGTAGAGGAGTTTTTTGTTGACTACGATTAAATTGAAGCTCTTTGATTTCGACCTTGGGTCTGAAAGCCTTGCAGTGTTTAATAGGGACTAGAAGGGGGCTGTAGGTTGATATGAGGGATTGTAGTCGTGTTTATGTATTCTGTATCATGACAATGCTGCCTTGAGCTTGACTGAACTTAGAGCCATCGACTGCACCTCGACAGGTGATGTGGTGAATATCTTCTTGTTTGCCACTTCATGTGGAAGGTCTTGTGGAGCCTGTTGGTAGAAGGTCATCATTGTTTAGCGTGAGAGCTACTGTACTGCTGGATAACTACAGTAGGTTGTTATATTTGATATTTAACAAATCTGTGGTGCTTTTGATGGTCTCATCTGATTATTTGCATGTGTTTAAGGTGAATGCCTTGCTCTTGGAAAGACGGTACAGTCATGAGCTAGTTCTGAAGGAAATATGTATGATTCGTTTATTTCTCTTCTGTTATAAAATATAGGTTGATATAATTGTTTATCTAACTTTTTGAATTGTTCTATCATGCTGATGGAATCATGAAAGGTTATTTATTTATTATGTTGAATATATAATCTGTCTGATGCTACTGTCCTTGGGATTCAGATGGATAGCTAGTTAGATGCACTTGTCTTCTTGGTCACTAACGTTTTGATGAAATAATTGAAAAGTATCTGAGACTATTTAGTGACTATAATATGAGCTACGTGTTTATAGTCATGTTGTTTTACAAAAGCATAATCTGAAATATGTTTACTTGTTTGGTGATTTGATCTCATTTAAACAGGTTGTTTGATGAAAACAATTGATGGATTGCAATTGTTTTAAGAGTTAGTGCTTATCATGCTCAGTTCATCGAACTGACCCATGTTGACAATTTTTACAGATGGATGCCGTAAGTGGTAAAAGCACACAAATCTGATAGGATGATCAGATTGTTTAAATTTGATTTTATGTTGAATTACAACTTAATTTTCTAAATGTACTATATGAGGAAAGATGTTCTTTTTCCGTTGAGCATTGTATCAAGTATGCCTGAATGCATAAAATGTATTTGATTAGTTCTGAAGGAAATGAAATAGATAATTGATACTTATATGTTTGCATCCGTATCTTGATAGTTTGACCTTCTTCGGTTCAAATGATCTAAAGAGCATTGTTATTATTGTTTATATTGGAGACTTTTGTGATTATCAATGTAAGCTTGCAAGAATATGTGACTGATTACTTATGATTGTTTAGCAATTCTAGTGTGTTCTATCTAAAGCTAAATTGAAATATGGATCACTGTCTTACTGGAAACTAGGGTTAAAATAAACCTAAGAAAAACACTAAACAAGCTGAATTAAATTATTAATTCCTAGTCTTGATTAAACCAGGACAATGTGTAATTGGAATCTTAATCACTATATCTCGATACTTATAGGTAAGATATAAATTCAATTTGAGAACTGAATTAAACCTAAATAGGGTTCAGATGGCAATCTCATGTGAAGATTTTGGGTTATTGTCCAATTTCATTGATATAGAATTAAGTAAATTCTATGAATCTCCTTGATGGGACCTTAGTCTTAAAGACATCTATGTGCTAAGGGTTTTATTAAGAAAAGTCATTCTAAGGTGAGGAACCCAGGGATCGGGAAAGGCTAACCTTAGGGGAACGTCTATTAATATAATTTAAACTCAATGTGTATAACGCTTATTAATAAGTAGACCTTTTTGAGGTGGATTTAAAGGTTGACGGCACAAGTCAACTACAGGTTTGTACCTTCAAGAAGATTAGGATCTTCTCAAAGATACAACAATGTAGGTGACTTATGATGACACCCTTTGCATTGATCGTTTTAACTCGAACAAGTTACTCTGGGACCGATTAGGAATGTGGTTACATTATATGGCTGCCTGGGAGACTCGGGGTATCTTGACACACTGGTTCAACTAGGGTTGACCCAGTATGTCATGTTATCCCTAGTCCTCGAGTGCATCCATATAACATTGTCACCTTACTAATCCGTTTCCAAGTGAATAACTTGGGATAAGAAGGACTGACAGAAGTCGGTATAAGACATTCTATATAACATAAGAATGGGGTGAAGGACGTATTCCAGATTGAAAAGTATGCCATTAAGGAATACGAGACATAAGCAGTATGTTTCAAATCTTTCGCCAAAGTATCGCAAGCTACTGATTGCGTTGTCCTGAGTCACCTGGTCTAAGGGATGAGATGTCGATGAATAATGGTAACAATTATTCAGTTAGGTTCCTTGGACAGAGCATTCTGAATCCCAGAATAGGGAAGAGAACCACAAGAGTGATGTGTTAAATAAAAATGCTAACTCTTATTACTCATGAATAGATCGGTAGATTGCTGAGTCATGGAATGAATAGATCGGAGGTACTCCGAGTCATTACAGCTGCATATGGTTATCTGTATAAGAATGGTTATTTGATTTGTGAGTTCTAAATTATGTATTTAGAACCAGGAAGCAGTTATAAAAATAAAATAAAATAAAATAGACTTGTTCTAATGTATAAATGAGGATGTTACAGGAACTCTTGCATGAACTTAAATTGTATGTATAAGAAGAGGTAAAATTGTTAAATTAAGTTGAAAGAAATGATTATAGATTGGGATCATATTCTGTTAGGACTCCTTTTCTATGTAGTTGGGTTAAGTTCATCGGTTGGAACCTTCTAATTTTTATTCTTACTGGAAAAGAGAACCAGTACTTAATTAGTCTTTTTATACTTGTCATTTCACTAAAATGAAGCAGAAAGAGATTGATGATTGTTTGGCAAAAATAAATTGTAAACTTGTTGTTGAGTGTTAATCCATCATGCCATCTTGGATTTCTTTTATATGGATATGTTTTGATGAATACCTTAAAATGTTGAATTTTAAAGTGGATGACCTTTAAAGGAAATGGTTTAAGTCTTGATATGCACCTGTTTCTACTTTGTGGATGTTATGTACTTTGGCATAATTGGAATGGTTTCTCTTCTTCTTTACTTAAAAAATTAGATGAAACATCCTTGTGAGAATATGTTGTAAACACTTCCTGAATCTGATAGTAAAGATAAGTGTTGTATTATATTTTGGTAGGATTGGAAACAATGAGATATTAGGATCTGTTGTTTGGTAAAGATAATTGATGGGATCAATTATAATTTAATTTGTAAGATAGATTTTATAGATTATATTTTGTTCTTATATTTGTAAATTCTGGTTCATTAAAGCTCTCCTCCTTATTGTTATTACTTATGCTTAGGGTATAAAATACTAATTGTTCATTAAAGCAGGGTTGCTTTTATTGGAAAAATTAGTGGAATGCACTTCATTTTAAGGCTTAGTGCTTATCATATTTAGTTCATAGAATTGACCCGTGCTAGTGATTTTTGCATATGGACTTCGTAAGTGATAAAAGAAGGAAAAAAATTATATGATGCATTAGCTGATCTAAGTTTGATTCTTGTGAAGAATTCTGATTCATTCTTATGTAGTATTGAAAAAAAAAAGTTATTCTCTTTTGATTGAAGGCTGCTGTCATGCAGTATGCCTAAAATGCATAAGTTGTAAATGTATAAGTTTTGAAAATGAATTTAAGGATGAGAAATTACTTGCATGGTTGTATAAATTATATTTTACCTTTGTAAAAGAAATGAAATCTTATCCTTTTGATACTCTTCATGTTATTTATATGTTCAAATGATTATTCTTGGAAAAGTAGGAAAAAGGGATTTTGAGTAATCTCCCTAAATGTGATGCAACTAAATAAGTTACAGAATTTCAATGTTCTTATCTAAACAATTCATATTATTAAGGTAACGTGTAATGAACTTACAATGAAAACTATGGAATTTGTAAAGGACATAAAGGGTTTGTTAAACCCTAGAACTTAACCATGAAGAGCAAGACTCTTCCTCTCTTATGAAAAAGTAAGTAAAAAGGAAGATATGATTATAATCATTAGGATTCATTTAATAAAGTCTACTAAGTTACAACGTAGGTGGTTGTTACACTTCCTTGAATGGTTAAAGTCACATTAAATGTGACTTATGAGGTTTCTATCCTTTCTTCTTGGTAGCTACTTGTCGAGCCAAAATTAACGAACATCGAAAGCAGTATTAAGTTAAGGAAGTTCTTCAAGGATTAATGAAACCTGATTTGGAAAGGAACTTAGGGAGAGTTGGATTAGGGTTTAGGCAAGGTTGCTGAAACCTGCAATAATTTATCCAAATTAATTAAATATTAATAATCTCCTAGGGGTATGTGCATCTCGATGAGGCTATTCTGTAGGATGCTAGCACACGCTAACTGCAAGGTTGTACCTTCGAGAAGATTAGGATATTCTCGAGGATACAACATCGTAGTTGATATGTGGAAACACCCTCCTGTATTGAACGTCTAGATCTACACACTTAAGGACTTGAACTTAGTTTCTCTCTAGGTTTACCTAGTATGCCAATATATCCTAAGTCTTTGTGAGCCCCTTCTTATCATAACCTACGTTGTTAACCTGAACTAGGGTTAAACCTTGGGCAAGAGGACTGACAGAAGTCAGTAAAGGACATTCTAAGATAACAATAAAGTGGGGGTGAAGGACATATTTTGGATTGACGAGTATTCCATCAAGGAATAACTAATACGAGTAGTATGTTAGAAATATTTGGCCAAAGTATCACAAGTTTCTGATTGCGTTGTCCTATGTCACCTAGTCTAAGGATCGTGATGAAGATGAATACTGGTAACAACTATTCAGTTAGGTTCCTTAGATAGATCACTCAATACCCAGAACAGGGTCAGAGAACCAAGTATACGTAGTATATAGAAAAGTACTCAATACTTAGCGTTAAACATGAATAGATCGGTGGCACATCGAGTCATTAGAATTACATATGGTTATTTGTTATAAGAATGGATGTTATGGAATGTGTGTTCTAAATTATGTATTTATAACAGAGAACATTACTTAAAAAAATAAAATTCCCTTGTTTCTAAAGTCTTAAAATGGAAATGTGACAATGTCTCCATGAGCAGGAGATTGACCAGTGCAGTCTAATGTTGGTTATTATCACTTTTGTCTTTTAATACCTAAAATTTAAAAACTTTGAAAATTTCAGCTATGAGGGATCATTTTCAAAACAACTGGTTTTAGATGAGTCTCTTGGGGAAACCCATAAGGCATTCTTTTATTTGGTCAAAAGTAGTCTTTTTTTTTGTCTTTTTGGGCATTTTTAGGGTAAAAGACGTGTTTGGAAAATCGGTCCAGGACTACTACCCAAATCAGGGTAATGGTCATGGGACCGCCACCTTTTTAGGGCGGCGGTTCTAAACAGAATGACCAAAACATGTATTAACTTGATTTTTTTTGGATTTTTGATGTTTTGTAATGTTTTTGGTGAGTTTATTATTTGGTATATGTTACTAACTTGCTATTTTTCCATGTTTTGGTGAATTTAGAAGGAGGAGTACATTAGATAGAGTTAGGAGAGGGAGTGTGATTGGATCCTTGGTGATCTGAAAACGTGTGTTGTATTTTTTTCACTTTTAAAAGTTTCCAAAGATCGTGATTTTCTTAACCAATTTTAAGTATTCTAAACTCCAAAAATTGATTAAATTATGATTATTATGCATCCATAGAAGTGTGGAAAACTTGTGTAGCAAATAAATAATCAGAAAACTAAAAACATTCAGATAACAAATAAGATTGTTTACAGGGTTCAGAAATTCCTACGTCCCCAGGTTCAGATTGAACCGATCCATTAATAATATTGAAATGCAAGTAAAATAACTCTTAAAAACAACCAATAATGAATAAAAACCTACAAATGAGCTGATCAATGTCCCAAGAACTCTGAAAAATAGCAGAAACTATCCTAAGAATGATCCGTGGCTCCTACAGTGTTTTCACAATGTGATCTCCCTGTAATTGTGTTAGAAAAACACCTAAAAATGGATATTTAAAAAAATTATATGAAAAAAAATATATATCTGAGATCATCTCTGAATTCTGAACATTTTTCATGTTTACACCAAGTCACAATTCGGACCAGAAGTGCATTGAAATTCATGTTTTCCAACTAGCTGTCTTGAAGATCCCTGTTAAAAACTGCATTCAAAGCTTCCAAAAATAGGTTGAAAATCAACAAAAAAATATCAAATCTTACATTGTTAGAATCATCTCATAATTTACTTCATTTCATATTTTTACTCCGAGTGCCCAATCTGAGTGAAAGGCCTTCAAAAATGGCATTTTCTGAAACTGCCTCCTCTTGGCTTTACACAGACCTATCTCCAATGCTATTCAAATACAATAAAGATCCTTTTATATTGTTTCTAAACAAGTGGCATGGCAGTCAAAACCCTTATATTTTAGCATGGAGACCACAGTTCAAATCCCCCCCATATCTCCACTTCCTTCTCCTTAGGCGGATTTCAAGAGGTTTATCCCACTTTGTGGGTGCGTGGATGAAGGGAGGTATTTAATAATGCAAAGGGGGCACTTTTGTATTGGCTTGTGAGCCATTTTAGCCGCTTGGAATGTGGGTTCATTTTCTGGTTGGATAAGGATGCACATGGATATGTATAGACAGTATATTTAGGTGCCTTGAATAATGCTAGGAGGTTAAACCAAATATAATGCGTGGAATATGGAAAGTGGACTTACCAAGATAATATAATTTTGACCCAAGTAATATAATGACATTCCAAATGAAATATGGAAATAAATACATATTATCAACCCTCGATAGGAAAATCGAGCGAATTCGATGAGTGGTGGCAAGCCACGTGGTGGCTTGTGGACCCACCACATCGGTGATAATACCATAGTCCACACGGCGGTCAGGCTCCCCTTCATGATAAAAGTTGAGCCTCTTGTTCCCATGCACCATTTTTATGCTCATCGAAGACCAGTGATCGAAAACCAACAAACAACTCCCTTTTGCCTTTTTGCCACGTGTCGTAGTGTGATTGGTCCATTATTGACTAGTTGACTAGAGTTGACTTTCCCGTTGACCGAACTTTGACTGGACATAACTAGAGCTCCCAATGTCTGTTTGTCACGTTCTTACAGTTGTTGGAAAGCTCTCGAGATGATATTCTGTAATAAAATCATTTAGGGATGTTTAGGGAACTTTTTCAAAAATGATCCCCTGATCTCATTTTATTTGTATTTTGTTTTTCTAAATTATCGCTTCTTTTTCTCTTCTTGTAGTGATGGCACAGGAGTGGCGAGAGCTCATTTATCAGGTGTGCATGGATACTATATTGATCCCCTCATGGAAGAATTGAGCTGAGCTAACTATTGACTCGAGTTAGCCATTAGCCACCAGAAGACACACTGACATGTTTTCCCCTATGTGGAGGGTAGTAGAGATAGTGACCTCCCTCTGTACGCAGGTGGCTAGATATGAGATTGTAGAGCACTTGATGAGACAGAGCCATTCTTACAGTGAGGCCATGGGAAGTGGATGCCACTATGAGCACTCACATCATTTGATCCACTCTCAGTGTCATTGTAACAACAGTAGGAGCCCTAGACGTGGCCGGGCACTATCTGAGGGATCCCACAAGGACTGATAGGCTATGGGGCCATTTTTATGACTTTAATGGCATTTTTTCAGGTTTTTATACATTTGTTTTTATATATTTAGGGATTATTATGAGCGTTTTGACCACGCCTTAGCATGTGATGAAATTGTATAGAAACTTGACCCGCTATGATATATACAGAATCTTATTTTTTGTTAGGTATTCCATTGTATCTGAGTTGACTTTATTTTGGTTTATTTCTCATGTGTACTCTCAATGTTTAGAATTTTTTGCTTTCTATTCTTTTTAGAATGTATGCAGTGGATGTGAAATGATAACAGAATGATTTTTTTTTTGTATTTTATAATGTTGATATATGATAATGCGAACACAACGTGATGTTGAACTTTAGTCTCTTTAAGCAATTTTCAATACTTCATATTGTCTTGGTAAAACGTGGTGATACAATTATAAGATAAGTAAATGTACTTGCCCCAACCCTAACTCCATGTAACTAGTAATATACAAGGGCTCAATACCAAGAATTAGAAGGGGTGCAAGTTATAAAAATTTGTTGAATAGTAGTGATGAGAGAAAGACAAAGGTTTGGCAAAACCAAACTGAAATGCTACAAAGTTACCCTACTCAAGTTACTTCATATTTTAGAGTGTGAATTGCTTTCCAATTTATCTAGACTTGGATCCGTAGATGGCCACTTGGTTAACAAAATCTAACTAACTTTGTTTTTGAATTATGATTTCACAATATTTGACTGGATTGCTTCTAACTTTTAAGTTCATCAAAGAGACCCCCTACACCTTGCCCCATGCTACTAGTAGGAAGTATGGGATCACCACCATGGACAAGGTATAGGCTAGTAAGGGAATTTCCCTCCTTTCCCAACCTTACATCACTAGTAAGAGATGTAGGCTCAACACCGAGGATCGGTAAGGAAAAGAAATGTGTAAAACATTTTTTTTTTGTGGATTTGTATTTGACTTACTCATCTAGGAAAAATGTTTAACGTGTTCTTATTTCCAAAGATAATTTTTATGGGATAGATGTGACACCATGAAGCTTCTAGAACAAACTATGGGCAAAGACACCTAATCCAGAAAGAGACTATAAGCAGAACAAAGTATGTAGGCCTTTGTATGATCATGGTAAAAAATTTGTCTTATCCTACTTGAACTGATGAAATTATTCAGAAATAATTGATCACACTATGAAGGTTTGAAGAGATATGATTAGAATGTTTTTCCAATGTTTTCAAAAGTTTTTAAGAATCGCTATAATAATAAGTTCCTTGATCACGATTTTTTTACAAAGTGAACTTGCAGATGATAATGCAATGCAGATGCAGTAATGTACATATGAAGATGATAATGGATCATGCATAATACCTCTTTAGGTGAAGAGAGTTCATAGATTCATTAAACTCCTCACCCTCTAGCGTACATAGGAAAAATGCTCAATTTTTGTATTCTTCTACTACTCGATATGGACCCAACCACCTAGGTCTGAATTTCCTTCCCTTACCGGTTTTGTTTTCTATCAAGATGTCAAGTCTTAATACAAAATCTCCCTCATATATTTCACATTCATAAACCTCGTTATTATATTGCCAAGCCATCTGGTTAGCGTAAACATTGTGTCATTGTTCAACATTAAGTCTAGCCTCATCGAGACTTTCTAACTGAGAGAGTCGTGCTTCTCGATAACCCTCTTCTCCCAGGATCTCGTGTAGTGAAATACAAAGACTAAGTATTTTGAATTAAAGTGGCAGAGCCACCTCAGCACCAAACACTAAAGAAAATTAGGTTTCCCCCATTGGTGTTCTAACTGACGTCTGATAGGCCCATAAGGCTGGAAAAAGCTTTAAATTCCAATTAAGTTTGTTCTCCTTAACAGTCTTAAGGGGGATGGAATTTAATGTTTTATTCATAACCTCAGATTGTCCATTGGCATGAGGATAATAAAGAGAATCTGTGTGATGAATTATTTTGAACTTTGCACACAATTCATACACTTCCTCATTTTTTAAAGACATGTCATTCTCTAAGATAATGACTTGTGGGACACCGTACCTACAAATTGATCTAGTTCAAGATGAACTTAATGATTATAGATCCATGTACAGTGTTAAGAGGCATGGCTTCTACCCATTTGGTAAAGTATTATGTGGTTGTGATTATGAAGTTATGGCCATCCGTTGATGAGGGAGAGAATTTCCTTATCAAATTTAGGCCCCACATGGAAAAGGGCCATGGGGTTGTGACTGGTTACAAAAATTGTGCTGGTATGTGGATCTCGTGGGAGAGCTCTTGGCATTGATGATTGAAAAACAGGGACGAAAGCCTGATCACTTTATTAATCTCAATCAATCAACCATTACAGAGAATGGGCTGCAATATTTATAGATATTGCACAGCCAAATACACACAGGAGAATAAGTTTCACAGGTGCAACCAAATGCCAAAATGAATAAGCTTCTAATAACATCCGGGAAGCAGCAATTAGATAAAACAAAATATATTGTTTAAAAAAATATAACAGTATGTATAAAAGACAAATATGGTTGATTAACCATATAAAAAAATAACTATTATTATTTAATTAATAAAATTAATTAAATAATTGAACTATGCATAATTAATATTTAGGATAATAATATTTTATCCTAACGTTCCCCCCCTTAATTGTGCATTGTTTGAAGAGATGAGGAGAGAAATGCTCTGAACAACTCAAACTTGTCATGTGCAAGTGACTTTGTGAAAATATCTGCTCGTTGTTCAGCAGTTGGACAAAATTGAAGCTGGATGTTGTGCTTCAACACATTTTCGCGTATGAAATGAACCTGAACCTCAATGTGTTTTGTTCTTTCATGAAAAACTAGATTGCGAACAAGTTTGAGAACACCTTCATTGTCTACATACATGGTAGTAGGTTTGTCCTGTGGTATTCCAAGTCCTTCCAGTATGTGACGAAGCCAAATCACTTCACAGAAAGCTTCTCCTGCAGAACGATACTCGGCTTCTATGGAAGAGGGAGAAACAAAGTGTTGTTTCTTACTTCCCCATGATATTGGTCCAGATCCCATAAAGAATACAAATCCAGAAGTGGATTTTCTATCATCAATGTTACCTGCATGATCTGAATCCGAATATCCAGTCAAGAAGAAGTTTTCATTCTTCTTGTATTCTAGACCAAGATCCACTGATCCTTTGAGATATCTCAAAATGCACTTTGCTGCTTTCCAATGAAAAACTTTGGGTTCCTGCATGAACCTGGATAGATAGCTCACTGCAAAGCTGATATCTGGTCTAGTGTAGGTCAGGTAAATGAGACTCCCAATCAGCTACCGATAGAGAGTGGCACTTACCTCAGGAGATGGATCTGAATGAGATAATTGTAATCTGTTCTCCATAGGTGTAGCAATTGGTGTGAAATCCATCATCCTAAACTTCTCGAGCATTGTCTTGGTATATTTCATCTGAGAAACAAAGATGTGATTCTCTTTCTACCATACTTCTAGTCCAAGACAGTAGTGCATAAGCCCGAGATCTTTCATGTCGAATGATCGCTTAAGATATTTCTTCGTTTCATCAATCATCTTCACTGAACTGCCAGTGATGACTAGATCATCGACATAAACTACAACAATCACCATCTCCCCCCCTTGCTTTTTGAGGTAGAGATTGGGATTGTATGGATTTTTGACGAATCCATGTTGTACGAGATGCTCATCAATCTTGATGTACCATGCCCCGGGGTGCCTGTTTGAGGCCATACAGAGATTTCCTGAGTCTGCATACCTTTGTTTCTTGACCAGGTACAACATATCCCTCAGGTTGAGTCATGTAGACTTCTTCTTGTAAATATCCATTCAGGAAGGCACTTTTTACGTCCATTTGGTGAACTTTCCATCCAAACTGAGCAGTTAGAGCAAAGATCATCCTGATCGTTTTGATCTTAGCTGTGGGAGCAAATGTCTCCTCATAGTCAATGCCTTCTTTTTGTGCATACCCCTTTGCTACAAGTCTTGCTTTGCACTTGTCCACTATCCCATCTGCTTTGTACTTAGTTTTGAATATCCATCTGCATCCAATGGGTTTCTTCCCTGGTGGAAGAACAACAAGCTGCCAAGTGTTATTCTTCATCACTGATTGATATTCAGAATCCATGGCATCTTTCCAAGATTTTGACTGTAGGGCTTCCTGGACTGTAGAGGGCTCATCTAATTCAATAACTCTACTCATCAAAGCAAAGTTAACTTCTTCTCTTGCTTTACTGCGAGTCCGTGGTCCAGGGGTGGATGTATCCGGTGGAGCATCCAATCTTGCATCTCGTAATGTACTTGTACACCATTTAGGCATACGTTAAACCGTTCCCATGGGTTGTGGTTCTATCTGATCAACACCATCATCCCCATCATCACTTTCATCTTTTGAGGGAACATTAGCTTCAATTTTTACAACGGGTGAAAAATCTACATCTTGTGAGTCTGGAGGAGGAGTCTCTGCTTCCTTCTTCTCAAAAAACTCAACATCTCTGCTTGTGTAGATTTTTCTGGTCTTAGGATCCATCAATCTATACCCAAAAGTCTCTTCACTGTATCCAATGAAGATGAAATTTTGTAACTTCATGTCCAATTTATTTCTGTTCTATTTGGGTATGTGCATGCTTTCTTTGCACCTGAATACTCTGAGGTGTGCAATAGATGGTTTCCTTTTTGACCATGCTTCTTGTGGTGTAATTCCATCAAGAGCAGTTGTGGGTGCTCTGTTCAAAAAATACACTACTGTTTTTGCTGCTTCTGCCCAAAATGTCTTTGCAAGTCCAGAATCATCGATCATGCATCGCACCATTTCCATGATAGTGCGATTTCTTCTCTCGACAACACCATTTTGTTGCAGTGTGTGTGGAGGAGGAATTTGTTGATGAATCCCATGAGTTTGTAGGTAGTCTCTGAACTCATCACTGGTGAATTCCCCCCCTTGATCTGAGTGGAGAGTTCTGATGTGAAGACCAGTTTCTTCTCAACTGCTACTTTAAAATTTTTGAATGTTTCAAAGGCTTCAATTTTCTTGCGAAGACAAAAAATCCACATTTTCCGTGAATAGTCGTCAACAAAAAGCATGAAGTACTGGAACCCAAAATTACTTAGTTGCATCGGATCGCAAAGATTAGTATGAACCAGGTCAAGTTTACCATGAGCTCAAAAATTACTCTTTTGGAATGAAACTCTATGTTGTTTTCCTGCTAAGCAGTGAGGACACTTGTATGTATCCTTCTGAAGAGATGGTAGCCCATGTACCATATTACATCGGCGAAGTGTTTCGAGATATTTGAAACTTACATGACCAAATCTTCGATGCCACAACTGGGCTGAGGTGGATTTTTTAGCCACAAGTGCTTGATCATTTTTGTGAATGAAATCAAGTTGAAACATTTGTCCCACATTTGAGGCTTTTGCAATTATTTTCGAGCCTCTGGATTTATCTCAAATCAGACACATTTTCTTGCTGGATTGAATATCAAAGTCAATTTTTAGGTTGTGATCTAGGAGTTGACTGACCGAAAGAAGATTCTTTGTCAACCCAGGGACATATAGAACATCTGATAGTCTGCATTTGCATGAACCAAGGGGTAGATAAATGTTTCCAATCCCCTAAACTGTATATGAAGAATCATCTCCCAACGAAACATGATTTTTTGATGGCATGTCCCTCATTAAAATAAACCAGTCTCTGTGGCCGGTCATGTGTCGAGTGGCTCCTGAATCAACATACCAGATGTCACTAGATGACGTGGATGGTTCACTTGATCGAGAAGTGAACAAGAAGTCTTCATTGTTTGACTGTTCTTGTTGCTCAGCAATATTACCTTGCTGGTGGGGTCTTCTTTTCCAGTTCCCCTTTTTCTACCCATGATAGTTGTTTGAATGTCCCTTGTAAGATTGTTGTTGTTGTGGTCCAGAATTGCTTGATGAACCTTTATTATAAGTGTTATACTAATAATCTTGTAAGTCATGTCCTCTTTTACAAATTGGACATCGCTTCTTCTGTTGATTGTCCCCATGATACTGATTCTAATGTGGGGATTTCTGATAGGATTTAGGTTTTCCTTTACCTTTTCCTTTCCATTTTTGATGTGAAGACAGTGCCTGCTCCTCTTCACCATCCTTGTTGTGCATTGCTTCCTCTTGTTGCAGTAGGTTTACTACCTTGTCAAAACTAATTGTCGTATCTGACAAGTTTAGAGTTGTGACAAAAATGAGGTAAGAATAAGGGAGAGCTCTTAGAACAATGGGAATGAGAGATTCATCTTTGACCTCTTCTCCTAGGGCTAGAAGTGAAGCCCTCAACTCTGCAACTCTTCTTAGGAAAGCTTCAATTTTCTCATTTTTCTTGAACTTCAATGTATGTAACTGACTCTGCAAATTTAGTATGACATTCTTATTCTTGGCCTCATATATTGTGCTCAGCTTATCCCACGCTTCTTTTGCTGTTGTGGCGTCTCGAATGTGGGCTTGCACATCGTCAGACAATCCAAACAAGATGATGAGTTTTGCTTTCTGATCTGCTCTATCAAATTGTCGTTGTTGTGTTGCATCAGTTGGTGATCTGGTTAGAGTACCAGTCGCAACAGGCCAGATTTCTTCAAACTCAAGTTGTGTCTTTATTTTTGTCTTCCATGCAACATAGTTGCTTCCTCTGACCAATTGTGAATCCGGAAGAAAAAATTTGGGGGCATTGGTGCCCATTTTGCAGAGATCACTAACAGGGTCTGGCTCTTATTACTCCAGGTATTAGGTCTCCCAATCTATATACCGTCAGTCTGATATACTGAACCTTTCTATATACGCGCCCTTCTGATATACCCATCGGTATGTGGAAGAAGCTCGCCCTTTCTATATACCCAGCGGTATGTGAAAGAGGTGTTAACGTACGTGAAAGAATTCAATACGTGGTACCAAGACAGTACTGATGGGGTCTGTGCGATTATTGACACCGGCTCAAAGAAATATCCTCATACGCGCGCGTAACTTCACTATATAGTCAGATAACTTCTCAGTCCGGATTTATGTCTTGCAATCATTCACAGACGGATGGGATGGTTCATAGTGTGTGCACTGTGACCTTATTACTCCCCGTCGATTTATAGGGACGATGCCCAAATGACGTTGTTGCAGCTATATTAGGCATTAAGTGCAGTAGTAGTCATGATGGCTTTACCCGTAAGCGCTTCCCAGAGGCACTGTATATACCAAACGCTGCGAATGAGATCTAGGATCTCGTGAGTGTTACAGAACCAATTTTATTGTTTTTTTATTACAATTCTGCCAGTTTCTGAGCAGTTACAAAGTTTTACAGTTGACTATGGCAACCTCTTTAAAAATAGATGACTTGTAGAGCCTCCACGTGGCACATGCTGGTGAGAGGCAATTTAGGTTTGGCTTTGCATCAAAAAATGGATCTGAAACTTCATATTAGCCACTCCTCCTTATTGTTTTTGTTTGCTTTTCCTTTGGCCGCTTTTCCTTTGGTTTTGACCGCTATTTTTTGTGCTTTGGCCGCTGTGTTTTTTTTTGTTTTCTTTTTGCAGGCTTTGGCGTGGAGAGGACAGACTGAAGGCCACTTTTTCTTTGTTTGCAGGTTTGCTTGGAGTATAGCAGGTCTATAGCGGCGTGAAAGACAAGACTCAGGTCTGCTTTGGCTGCTATTTATTGCTTTAGCTTCTATTTTTGTTGATTGGCCGTGGAGTGCAGGCTGAGCCATTCTTTTTTTTTGTTTGCTCCTTTGTGCAGGTCGCTCTTTGATCTTCCACGTCTCTTACGCTGCTGCTGCCACTTTTTTTTTGTTTGGATGCCTATTTGGTTTGATTTTGTATGATTTTCTTTGATTTCTTGTGTGCAGGCTGAGGCATGAGGAGGACAATGAATGCTGGTTCCTTTTGTTTGGGCACCTCTTTGCTTTTGTATTCTTTGCTTTGCTTTTGTATTCTTGTGTACAGGTCGCTTGGAGAGTGGAGAAGGCCGCGTGGACCAAGAATTTAGGCTAACAGACTTGAACCCATGACCAAGCATTTAACACTACCAGATTTGATCAGAGTTCCAAATCCAGTGGTCTGAGGAGGCTGTTTTCTCACTGCAGGTGCACATACACACAGACCTCCAAAAAAAGCAAAGCAACTTCCAAATACAGTAGAGACTAAATGATTCTCTAATTTAGAGACAAAACCATTATTGGGAAAAAAAATTTAGTATTATTTTCAATACCTGCAACAAATTTTTCCTGGTGCAACCAGCACCAGTGCAAAAAAAATTTGCATTCCAAACACCTGGAACAAACTGGGGGATGTGGAAAGGCAGAGATGAGGCTGGGAGGTTGCAGGAGGCTACACAGGCTCTCTATTAATACATACTCTTCTCCAATCTTCTCTATTTCTACTGCATTCTTTTTCCACTCCTTCACAGGTCTAGATTCTCGCTCTGGTACCAAATGATGATTGAAAAATAGGGACGGAAGCCTGATCACTTTATTAATCTCAATCAATCAACCATTACAGAGAATGGGCTGCAATATTTATAGATATTTCACAGCCAAATACACATAGGAGAATAATTTGCACAGGTGTAACCAAATGCCAAAATGAATAAGCTTCCAATAACATCCAGGAAACATCAATTAGATAAAAACAAATATATTGTTTAAAACAATATAACAGTATGTATAAAAGACAAATATGGTTGATTAACCATATAAAAAAATAACTATTATTATTTAATTAATAAAATTAATTAAATAACTGAACTATGCATAATTAATATTTAGGATAATAATATTTTATCCTAACAGGCATTTTTGGCATCTACACACAAACTCTATTACATCACATTCTAGAGTGGGCTAAAAATAGCCCATCTAATGTATCTTCCGAGCAATGGCATGGCCACCAAAGTGACCTCAACATACTCCTCTATGTTACTCATAAAGAATATTTTTGGATTCTTTGGCATTGACACATCTTAACAACATTCCATCGAAGGCCCTACGATAGAGAACATTCTCTACAATAACATAGTGGCAATGAAACGTAACCACATTATTTGTTCAGATGTTTTCCCTTTTGGATATGTATGGTCCACTATAAAATTAATGATGTTGGTATAGCATGGACATGCACAAATGGGGTTCCTAGTCTTAATGAAGTATGAACACTCATCAGGGAAGTCTAGATCTACTAGATAACCTCCATCTAACAGATTATCAACTAACCAATATGTAATTATTTTTCCTTTGATGGATTTCTGATTAAAAAATGTTAGTTCAAACTCACCCATTAGGTTTATGAAGCACCTGGATTTCTTATAAAAGGATCCTTGTGTGAGGAATGTTCGCAAGTGATCTAACTTAACAATAAGCCTTGTTTCTCGATTCAACATATAATGCATTAAGTGCTTTGTTGCAAAGACTATGGAAAGGCATTCTTTTTCTACCTGGGTGTAACATGTCTCATAATAAAAAAACGTCTGACTAATGAAAAAAATTGCACACTCTTGTTTATCGTCATCCTCTTGAGCCAATATGTAGGCTAGAAAAACATTTGTAGCTCGTGAATACAACATTAAAGGGTGATCTTATCTAGGTAGCATTAGCATGGGAGGGGATAACAAGAATCATTTGACTGCCTTGAAGCCCTCATTGCATTATTCTATCCAATCAATGCTATAATCCTTTTTCAACAAATTTTTGATGGGGTGAACAATAAAGGTCAAGTCAAGGATAAATCTTTGGATTACACTGAGTTTTACAAGAAAATATCTAATACTAGAATCGTCTAATGGTGGAACCATCTCTAGAATAGCCTAGATTTTGGATGAGTCGACATCAATCCCTTGTGAAGATATAATGTAACCCAGAATCTTGCATGTCGTTACACCGAATACTTATTTTTCAGGATTAAATGTGACACCATACTTGATTAAGTGAGAAAGGATGACACGAAGAACTTTTGGGTGATAAAAATGCTTCCTAGACTTATCCAGAAGGTCATCCACATAGGATTCCAAAATATTATAAATAATATCATGGAATATATAAGTCATCGCTCGTTGGTACGTAGCTCTAGTGTTCTTGAGCCCTGAATGGCATGACCGCATAATAGTAAGTTCCCCAAGGAGTTATAAACATGGTTTTGGCTTGATCCTCTTTAGATATTCTGATCTAATTATAGCTAGAGAATCCATCCATAAGAGACAACAACTCGAAACCAGCTATTGCATCAATAATAACATTAATGGATGGTAATGGGAAATCATCGTTGGGACAAACCTTATTTATATCCTGAAAATATATACAAATGTGAATCTTTCCCTTTTTCTTGAGAACAGGGACTATGTTAGATACCCATTGAGAGTAATCAACCGGCTTGATAAATCCCACCTAGAGGAGTTTCATCACTTCTTCTTTTACCATGAGGGCCACTTTTGGCCTCATAGGCCTCAAATTTTTCTTAATCAGCTTTGCATCTAGTTTGTTGACAATATTGTGCACCACGATGTGTGGTGCAATCCCCATCATTTCTTTGTAACTAAATGCGAAGGAATTTTCATGTTCCTTAAGGATTTGGGTATGTATTTCCACCTCCTCTAGAGTTAAGGAGGATCCCAACTTTAATATTTTTGGTTCCTTCTCTATTCCAATATTTATATCGATTGTTCCTTTAATTACGGAGGCATTGTCTTCCTCGAATTCCAGAAGGGATGGAGGCAATTCTAATGGTGTTGAAGTTTTGAATTCTTTTCTCCTCTATAATTTCCTTTCTATAGCACTAGATAATCAGTCATGAAGCTCTAATTTTTCAAGAAAATCTGTCATTTTCCAAAGTTGAAAGTAGAACAACATAGTTGTGTGATTTGTAGAGTTCCAAAGTAGAAGTTTACGGATCATTTTGGTATCAGAGCTAATTATATATCCAGGAATGTGGTATTCAAATATTTCTTGTGATTTTGTATGCTAGTGAAAAGGTCTAAAGGTGAAGAAGTTTTTCCTTGTGAGTCAGATATTTCTACGAAGAAGTGGAAACAAATAATTTGAGCTCAAATGGAGGAAGAGAACTTGGTCCATAGAGTCGAGATGCTAGAGACCATGATGGATAGATTGCATAGGAAACAAGAAGAGATTTCAGATCTGTAAAGGATGGATTTGGTTAAGAAATGTTCCATGGACTTGGTGGTTCAAGCAGTAGCCAAAAAATTTGGTATTAGAAATATCCACAAAGAGGAATAATTGGAAGAGCGTAAAGAGACACCAATTGTAAGTGAGAAGGTAAAATCTACACATACACCTTTTAAAGTTGAAACAAAAGTGAAAATAAAGAATTTTGAAGGAAAAGTAGATGCAGAGTTACTGGATAAATGGCTAAAATAGTTGGAAGTCTACTTTAGTGTGTATAATGTTACTGAGGCACAAAGGATCACCTTTTCATGTCTCAAAATGGAAGGTCATGCTCTGGTTTGGTGGGAAACCCATCTAGCCACTTGTGAGAAGAATAAATGTCCTATTGTCAATACTTGGAAAGGTTTTACATAATTGATTAGAGATAACTTCTATCTTGTTGGCCATAAGACTGACATGATGATTAAGTGGCAGTACTTTAGACAGGGCAGCGGTCAAAGCGTGCAAGACTACACTACGAAATTTTGGAGACAAGCCATGTTGCTTAATATGGACTTGCAGGATGAGGACATTTTGACCAAGTAATTGGGAGGACTTCACACTCACCTTTAGAGGAAGGTAATCTCCACGAAGCCCAAGGATCTCAATGAAGCTTGTATACAAGCATACTACATTGATGATGAGAAGAAATAAGGAGAAATGGAGCCAAAGGGAGACCAGTCAACCAAACAAAAAGACAAAGAACAAGGGAAGACAAGTAGAAAAGGTAATTGGAAAGGTAAACATGCCGCTACTACTTTGCATAATTGTAAATATCTGAATAATTAATGTAATAATTGTGATCAAAATGGACACACTGATGCCACATGTTGGAAGTTGCATCTAGAATTGCAACCAAAGCATCGAACCAAGGATTCTAAGAAATCCATGTCCACTATGAAAACATAAAGAGAGGTGGAGATTGAAGATGATTTAGATGTAGAAAAGAGGTTGGGATGCATAGCCACTAACATGTACAGGGTAGCATAAGAAGAAGAGATGAGTGAGCTATTTCAAATCAGAATCCAAATCAAGAAGACTAAGGTAAACACTTTAGTAGATTCTAATTCCCAGTCAAATTTGATTTCTAATGTGGTTATAGAACAACTTGGTCTAGAGACTTACACACATCCACATCCATACCCACTGAGATGGGTGAAGAAGGGTGTAGAAATACAAGTTACAAGGAAGTTTAAGTTTCAGTTTGGGATAAATACCCATTACATAGATGTATTAGAGGTTGATATTATTCCACTTGATGCATTTGAAATTGTCTTCAGAAGTACTTACTTGTATGTTAGGGATGTTGTGTTCACAAGGAGGGAGAAACAGTATAGATGGGTCAAGTACGGAGTTAGTTTTAACATTGGGGCACACCTAAGAAAATCAAAGAAGGCTATGATAAGTGTCAACCAAGCACTAAGACTTATTTAAGAAAATCATTAGTTTTTTTTCTTTCATTGGAAGAAAAGAAAAATGGATGTGAGAGCATAGATATTTCTGACTAAAGGATGCAAAATTTGGATAGCACTTGTCAGTTTTTGTAGAAGAAGACACCACATGAACTACTCATTCAAGGAGTAAAATAAACTTCTGCTATACAGTCTCCGTATCTACCTAAGGATTCACTAGACTTGATCGTGGGGCAGCAAGAAGAAGAGGAGATACAAGGAATGGTGGTGACTAAAGCAATAACGTACTTACAGAGGATTTGGAAAATCCATCTCAAGAGAGAGACAAGAAAGAAGGACTAAACCACTACAGTATGGGGCCTTTTCCATACTTGAGTAGGTTAAAGAAGAAACCTTCAGACCATACTTCATGCAGATGCACGCGATAGCAAGTTGTAAGAGCTTGCAACCAATAATGCAATCTATACATGAAAAATAAGGAAAGATACAAAAGTTACCTTCCAAAGAGGATTGAACTTGAGGAAACTTGAAGGAGGTTGTAGCATTAGAGAAACAAACTAGAGATCCACATGAGTTTTGGCAGGTTGGATGAGAGAAGACACCAAGGAAGACCCAATGGTACATGAATGATCACGAGAGGGAGTTGATTCCTCTACCACTACCCCAATAAGATTTTGTGGGACAAAAATCCTCCTAATTAGGGAAGGTATGATCCATAAGGATCCATAAAAACAAACCACTTCATCAATTCCATCAGCACCAAGAAGGAGAAACAAGAAAAATGAATAAAATGAGGTAAACAGAGGTTCTGGAAGGAACTACCACTCTATTGAAAGCAACAGTTTCAGAACCACTGCCTTGCAAGGGTGACAGTCCTAAAACTACCACCCAGCTAGGGTGGTGATCCTAAGACCTCCAGTCTTCTCAGGGCGGCAGTCCTGTCACTTTCAAATAGAAAAGAAGAATGGAATGTGAATGGACATATATTTGAAGTTCCCAACCATGTCTCTCCCCCTTCCATGCCCTTTCACATCCTCCAGTTCACGGGAGGAAATGAGAAGGCCTATAAATGCATGAAAGGAGTAAGAGAACGGGAATTTAAAGATCCAGAGATATCGAGAAGTAGAGTTTAATGTGAGTAGTGAGAAAAATCCTCAGTGCTGGAATGGAATTGTAGGAGCAAGGTGTAGAAACAAAGAAAGAAAGTAATTGGAGAGAAGGTTTACATTGTTTCTTCTTTTCATGCTTATTGTAATATGTAATTGTCTATATTAGACCAATAAAAGTGGGAAGAAAGATAAGTTTCCCTTCTCGACTGGTTTTCCTCCATTGGAGGTTTCTAGGATAAAAATTGTTGGTGTTGAAGTTTTGAATTCTTTCCTTCTCTACAATTTCCTTACTATAGCACTAGATAATCAGTCATAAAGCTATTTTTTTCAAGCAAATATGTCATTTTCCAAAGTTGAAAGTAGAACAACATAGTTGTGTGATTCGTAGAGTTCCAAAGTAGAAGTTTACGGATCAGAATCACACATGCCCCAATGCTAAAATGACATTTGGCTCTATCAAAATGGAGATTCCAACAATTATTTTGAAAAATAGATGTTGGATCATCCTTAGTGTCCTCTTCTTTTACCTCAGTTACTTCAACCATACAAACTTCATATGCTGGAAGAGAACCGAGTCCTAAAGTATGTCCCATACCCATAGAATCAAAAGGAAGGAGGATAGGTAAATCTTACTCCAATAGCTTGACAATCTTTTGTTGTGGTTCCTAATGACACTGTCTCTATAATAACGGTTTCATCCTTGACCTCCAGAATTCCCTCAATCAACTCCATTACTTCTAACTCTATCGTAGGGACTAGCTTTTCTTTTGGTACTAGGATTGCAAGTTTTTTTAACTAATTTTTGGGAAGCTCAAACTCAGAGTGGACCCCTGGCCTCTTTTTTAAGTTATCCAAATGTATGTCAAAGGGTTTTAGATCACCTTGTGCCATAAAGACCTTCCCTAAATGCAAGAATCTAACCTCCTAGAATATAGTGGAGGGGATTGCCTTCATGCGGTAGATCCAAGGACAGCCAAGGATCATATTATAGTTTTTTTCTCGGTATATAATATAAAAATCGGTTAGTACGGTCTTAGGTCCAAGGCTGACCAGCACCACTATAGTCCCAATTGACATTGCTTTGAGGCTATCATAGCCCATCAACGTATTTTGTGTCGAAGAGAAATTATTCTCTCTGTACCCTAACTTTTAAAGAAAAGAGAAGGGGACTATGTTGAATACCACCCCATTATCAATCATCGCCCACTTTACATAGTTGCTGTAAATCCAGACTTGTAAAAAATAACTTCAGATCGCCTCTGTGAACTATTTCAATGTCTTTGGGTATCTTGCTGATATCGAACACAAACCTAACATCTCTTTCATACTATCCTAGAGGATAAAAATCAAAATCCATGAGGTTTATTTGTGCTTCTAGAGGGGGTTGACATTAGCCAAATGACGAAGACCCAACGCTTTAAGTAGAGTGGCCCTATGGGCAGGGGAATTCTTTAACATATCCAATAAGGAAATGTGTGAGAATGTCTTAGTTAAGTTGTTGATCAAATCGTAAGTTCCTACTAGTCTGATTAGCATATCATGGATGTCATGTAATGTGGTTAGATAGATCAACATAGGTTGTGAAGAATAGTCCCTAGTTCTAGTGGCAATGTTAATTTGTGGTTCAATGTCTAACTCAACCAAACCCACAATTTTTGCTTGCTGGAGACCATCCAAAGGAGGTGCCACCTGTGGGTTTGATGAAGTTTAGGCTTCACAATGATGGGTACCTATTACAATACCTTTATTCAAACCATTTGGATATAATCTACCTTCCTTTGGACATGTGGGAAGAAGGTCGTTAAAGATCCCCAACGGTGTGCTCTATGGAGATACTAGTCCTATGTAGGTGTTTTGATTGGGTGTTGTTGCGTTTACCAAAAACATGTCAACAAATAACTATCTTTGGTCCTCTGGAAAATGTTGTAAAAACTTGTTACCATCATGGCACATTCTTGCATCATGCCCGCGAACCATATGGAAACCATAGTATAAGTTGGGATTGTAATCCTGAGGCCTTTGGTTTGTTCCTTGTTGTGGTCCAAAACTATGGTTATTATTTTGTTGATGGTTGTTACAATTAAAATTTTGGAACCCTTGCCATTGTTTTTGGAATTGGTTGGGATACACACTTGGGTATTGATTAGGGCTTGGGGTTGGTGTTTTTCTATGTTTCTTAGATTGTTGTTGTTGTTGTTGAGGACAATTAAAATCCACAACATTTACTGAGGGTGAGAAATTATTATTTCTCTGATTATTTCCATTATTATTGTTATTTGTAGCACATATACTGGTAGGATTAACAACATTAGGATTTTTGGGTTGGTCAGTCACACTATTGGTCATGGCTCCAAGATTCTTATTAAGGATCTTTGGTCCTTGGTTACTGTTTGTGTTGTTAGAGTAACCGGCATTATTTCAACTGGGATTGACTAACTTCCCATTCGCTCCATAAGTCTTATGAGCACTGTCAATGGCTACTTGGTCAATTCGAAGAGCACCCTCTAGCACCTCTTCATAGCTCCTTAGTGGGAAATTTTGAACCTATTTCTTTGTCTCTCTATTGAGAGAGTGAAGGAACTTTGATCCAAATTTAGAGAAATTGCAGAGGAGTAGAGAACTTGTTGCCACCTTTGAATAAAGTGGGCTACAGACTCATTTTGTTCTTGCTTGATATGAAGGAATTCCCTTATTCTTGTTATCAAAATCTTATTCATATAAAAATCTTTGATAAACTTTGATAAGAGTTTCTTGAAGGAGTGTATTGAAGCCTTCGGTATCCTATAGTACCAGTCGAGAGCAATACCTTCTCACATCTTAGGGGAAATTTATGCAATGACTGCATCCCATGGTAGTAGCTCTCTAATGGCCATTACATAAGCCTTGATGTGGACATTAGGATCACCCTCCCCTTTGAATTTTAGAAGATCAGACAAGGATCTTAAGAGCATGACTGTCCGAATGGAGAATTCTAGGGGTTCCTTGAGATATTCAGAATAAGTCCCTATTGCATATGTTTCCACCATTAAAGATCCTTGTTGGGGATGTGGGGGCTAAATTAGTTGCTGAAATGGGACATCATAGACATTTGTTGGGGCATATGGAATTCCCTACAGTTTTCCATATAGACTTAGGTAGGTATACATGTCCCCATGCTGAGATTTAGAATACATGTGCACATAGGGGGGTTGATTACCTTGATATGGAATAAAAGGCATGAATCCAGGGAACATTGCATTTATGGATGGTATGGCATTTGAGAATGCGCTTCCAGCTGGTTCCTATTATAGATATCCATATGTGGCTTAGGGGGCATACCCAAGGTGCCTGTAACTGTAATTAGATCTCTAGGGTTTTGAGTATTCGTATAAACTGGAGGATTATGTGTATTATTCATTTATCCATAATTTTATACATAGGGATAAGTTCATGTTTGCCCTACGTATGAATTCTGAGTATTTTTTGCAAGCTCTAGCTCCTTGACCTTGTCTACCAAAGCTGAAATGACATCACACGTTGATCGGGCATTTCTTTGCTTAGGTACTCTTTGTTGAATTTTCAGAGGTTGTTGAGGAGTATGGTATCCTGCTATGAATTTTTCACTATGTTGCCACCCCTCATTGGCAGCATTTTCAGTTAGTGGAGGGGTAACGTTATTATTTTGGAGTAGAGCATCACCTTGTCCTTACAACCTATCGAAATTTTGGTTCATGTTCTAGAATTGTTATTCAATCCTAGAATATCGTGCTAAATATTCCTCATCTAGATGTGGGAGTTGATCTGAGTGCATGCTAATGGGATGTTGAAACAATACCTAAGGAGATGAACTTGCTTCACCAGTGAAATTCGTGTTGTTGGAACTTGATTGTTCATGAGGATAGGTCTGAGTGACCTAGTCAAGTTCCTCAATACATATAGAGGAACCAACATTGGTTCCCTGAAGTAGAGGGTTTTGAGAGGATGAGTGGTTTTCTACCCATGTTGAAAGTGAAGGTGATTGTTGTGGTATACTTGATTGGTAGTGGTACTTTTCAAAACCTGGAATGGTTTGACCGTACTTTTCGTATCCTGACATATTTGAGGGGTATAAGAGTACCTGTACGTACCTAAAATTATAGGGTACTGCGCTGCTGAAACAACGTAACACGTGCCCAAATGATGATACAAGTCTCCTCGCAAGGTGTTCGGGATCCAAAAAATCTCTCCAAGTGTGCGTTAACATCCCACATGCCCCGCTTAGCCCCCGCATGCTTGTTTTTCCCTTTTCCCCTCTTTTCTTGGCCTTTTTCTCTTCAGTGACGAAACCGCCGCCCTGCCTAGGCGGTGGTCTCGTGACTGCCGCTTGGAATAGGGCGGCGGTCCTTTACACATTTTCCAGAAAGCTCTTTTAACATGACTCACATAAATTTCAACGTTTACCAGCTTTTTTCAACGCCATAAGCTTGCATTAATGATTCTAGTTCCCTGGAATAGTGTTTTACCATTGTTTATAGTTTAAGAGTTCTATTTGGTTTTTACCTTGGGTAAATGCAAATGCTATAAATAGATGGCTTGTGCTCAAGCAAATGGCCCCTCAAATTTGCCTCTAAATTTCTCTTTGTAATAGATTAGTCTTTCATTTTGCTTAGAATTCTTAGTTTCTTTCATTGCATGCTTAGTTAGTGTTGTTTTGCTGTTAGTAAGCCACATATCCATCTTGTGCAAATGCTGTTGATATTTTATCCAATCCATTGGAGTAAAAATTTTTTTTTTCAATAGGAAGTCATTAAAGTTGTAGGTTTTGTTCTTCAAACAAGATAGTTTGAGGTTCTGGACATTTTATGTTGCATGACTCGTAATAAATCCCGCTAGGAATTACATAAGCCAAGCTCTGTAATCTTGTGCTATCCCTCTCCTACTTGCATTGTATTCAGTCTGTGTCCTAAGCTGCCTTTGTGCCAATATCTGTTTCTATTGATGCTAGCATTACATGCTTTTCTGGATCTACGTGAACATGAAGGAACGAGGAGATCACACTGAGGGGACAAGATCACACACACCATCAGATTCACCACTATTCTGTAGAATCCAGGTTCTAGCTTTCAAAGTTCTAATTAAGAAGCATATAAAATAAAGTAGCCAATCACTTTATTTAAGTCAATTCTACTTTTGATATTGCCAGGTAAAATTTCTAGCTTTCAAAGTTCTAATTAGAATCATATCAAATAAAGTAGCCAATCACTTTATTTCAGTCAATTTTACTTTTGATATTGCCAGGGAAGCTGTGGGGGTTGATAGTTTCTGAGAAACTATGATTCATTCCTCACTTCTGAGGTAGGATCGAAGGTCTTTCAAATAGATTAGATCAATATTTCATTATTTAGAATAGGTTCACAGTTGCACAGACAAATAACTATACTCGGTTATTTTGTTTGTTTTAAATTGTTATTTTAGCTGTCAATTCTAGATATATTAAATAGTTACTCTTTTAAAATTAGTTTGAATAGTTCATCAAAAAATACAAAAATAGAGAAATCATATATGCTATAGATATACTTAAACGTAGTTAGGTTTCACTTTGTTGCAGTTAATTCTCATTATTGCTTTTGTATGATAATCACGAGACCTAGAGAGCCCAGAGAATACATATTCGAGCCAATCGTGCCCCAACCCAATCTCATCACAGAAATAAATAATATAGATCAAAATCTCAGGATCCAAGTCTTCCGAACAACAATAAATTTATAACAAATCAATTTCCAACTGCACGGGTTAAACATAGAAGACGACCAAGCACACACATTTTGGTCAAATCAGCCAAACTACAGATTACCCTAGATTCATATCCACATGACTGTAGAGAGGCTTGAAAGAGAGTAAACATTTGGTTGTGACCCTTTGGTCCCACAACCAGATGTAGGAGACACTCTCAAAGATATAGATACCAGCTTGAGAATTCAGGTTGCACAAACGTTTGTAAGATATTATGAGAAGATCACACAATTATTAATTCTGAATATAGAAGCTGAAAAGGCATATGACTATTAGATGCTAGGGATTAGGGATTGATTCCCCACATGACCATAGTAGGACCAAAACAAATACGAAATTTTGGTTGTGACCCAAAAATCCCATAGCCCAACGAGCCCATAGGTGAATCAAACATAGATGCTGGCCTACGTATACTAGTATTCAGATCTACTCCACTTTCATCTATCATCATCAAACAATTATCCTTATTAGACGTAGCAGCTAACGAAGCTAGGGAATTCTAGACTAGGTCAGAGAATCACCCATAAAGTCAATTATATTTACCATCCACCCTATGACCTTATCTAGAGATATACACGAAACTATCCTCACACATTTTCCACGTATTCCACAACCCATAGACCGAATCACGCCAGAGCTCGATATTGATTAGATCCTTCGAGTAGTCATCCTTGCTGATCGATCTATCATGCGAGTTCAAGTTAGGAGGGCCTTCTTTGCCTTAGATTCGTAATTTCCACTAGTGCATGTAGAAGACATTAGATTGCCTAACTAGTTTTTCTGCATCCCACACATATTCCAGCCCCACCGGCTATCTTGGCACGACCTCGGGAGGTCTGGTGTGAGGAAGAGTTACTTGTAGATTCCCAAGCTCGCTTGTCACTTTTCCGTCGTACAAAATTGGTGAACCTGACATGAACGAAACAATTCTGCCTCATTTATTTTCACTTCTTCCGTCCACTTTCTCTCCTTCCCATTATTTTGCGGGTATTCATATACCCCCTGAATTTTTCAGGATTCGATGCATATAGCAGACCCCTCTTGGGTCTTGAGGCATACTACGCCCAAAAAAATCGACAATCTTCACCCTCACTCTTAGTATGGGGTGATAACTACTCAACTAACTAGTTGTCAACACAAACTCTAAGGATCAGATATACCTCATCCCTCCAAACAGAGGAGTTGGATCAGTTCTCTCAAACATGGTAAACAAAGCCTTCAAGCTCGAACAATAGGACACTCATAGGAGAATCAAGTTCATCTCCTCAGGTACTACTTAGACCACAAATTAGTAGACAATCTGACCCATACTTAGTTTTAGATGATGAACGTTCGGTACGTTATGCCAGGAATGAACAATGTTCTTGAAGTATGTACCCACCTGTAGGAGGTTTACAAACACAACCTGAGGTCTCTTTTCAAGGAAATACCTCCATGCCACTACACATAGGAAATGCCCTCGGGGAAACTTGGCAGGGTAGCGATCAATTAATATCAGGATATCACATGCCTATACAACACCATGATATACAACAAATTCCGCTAAGGCAAAGCACCGTGACTTCACCAAATGAAGTCATTTCAACGTTAGTAGAAAAAGTGAGAGGGTTATAATTTGCTCAAGAAAATCAAAATTCCCAATTCATGCAGACAGGAAGTTCCAATCCTCCACACCATCCTAGCTAAGTAGACCTCCTCACAGGATTAGGCACATTGGGTATGAATCCTCAGTATTCACAACAAACGCCGATTAGAACCACCTCTTCTAACGTCGTTCCAATACCTCCTTGTCTGGTACAAAGTAATCCATTCTTGAACAATACCCCTTCATACTTAAACATGTACTCCAAATCACCACAAGGGGATATGTTCTCTTCTCCCAGTATTTTTACTCAACCACAGGGGTTCCCTTATGCTCCTACCAATGCATATGCAATGCCATATCAACAACCCATTCCATCGCCGCTCCCTCAGCAAGCACCATCAATGGTCGAAACCTATGCGATAGGGACATATTCAGAATACTTAAAAGAGCCCTTAGATTTCACCATACGAAGCGTCATGCTTCCAAGACCTCTTCCCGATTTTCCCAAATACAAAGGTGAGGGAGATCCAAATGCCCATATCAAAGCTTACGGTACGAGCATTCGAGAATTACTTCCTTGGGATAGGGTTGTTGCTAAAATATTTCCCAAAAATTTGGAAGGTATCGCTCTCGATTGGTACTATAGAATACCTGAGGCTTCCATCCATTCGTTCAAGCAGCTCGTGTCAGAGTTCATCAAGGCCTTTGACATGAACAAACTATTAAGGACAGAAATCAAGGAATTTTTGCACATTAAATAGGAACACAATGAATCTGTCACCCATTTCATCCAGAGGTGGCGCACAGTTCTCTACTCTTTGGCAAGTGCTCCAAACATGGATCAAATGGAACTATGCAATCTATTCCTTCATTCTCTCAGTAGAGAGGTAAAGGAAGAAGTTCAGAAGTTCCCTCTAAAAACTTACGATGAAGTACTTGAGAGTGCTCTCCGAATAGATCAAGCGGCAATTGATAGTGGTTGTAAGACATATGGAGCAAACGGGAGGTTAATCACCTCCAACCAAAACACTACAACTTATCCTACTATCACGAATGTCAATCAAGGACCTAAAATTCTTAACAAAAATCATAGAGTGACAATGGATGGAGTAACTAATCAGGCTAGAAAGACAAATGTTGTGAATACTCCACCACAAATAAACAATCAACGAAATAACAACTTTACCCTGACAATCAATACAGTGGATTTTAATCATCCACAGCAACAACAACAACAATGATGGAGAAGCCCTACATGGGATTCAAGCCAAAGCTCAACTGGTTATCAAAATCAAAATCAAAATAAAAAGCAATAGACACAAAACTTTAACAGGCAACGGTTTGATCAAAGTTTTGGGCCACAATACGCACCAAGCCAACAAACTAGGAATTACAATCCTAATTTGTATTGTGGTTTCCACAAAATTTGGGGCCATGACACTAGAACGTGCCGTGACTACAATAAATTCATGCAACGCCTGCCAGATGAACAAAGACAACTTTTCATAGATATGTTCTTGGCAGATCCTACGTCACCAACACCAAATACTTTTACAGGGGCAGTTTCCCCTCAAAATGCACCCCTCAAGATCTTTAATGATCCGCTCCCAAATCACAACAATAACAAGTTAAATCCAAGTGGGACAAACAAGGGTGTAATTGTAGGAAACAATGATCATGAGGCTTCAACTTTGCTAAATCCATTAGTTGCGCCACAACTAGGAAGTCAACCACGACCTAAGATAGTCGGTTTAGTGGCGTTAGATGTTTAACTACCCATAGAAGCTGTAACAAGGACACGAGAGTATTCCTCTCAGCTAAGTCCAAGCTACCCTCTAGAAACAGACAATATCCAACAAGTATTAACAAAACCCGTAGGTGCTTATGACTTAATTAATGATCTAACAAAAACCTTCTCGCACATCTCCTTTTTGGATTTATTAAAGAACTCCCCTGCTCACAGGGCTGCTCTTTTAGAAGCGTTGGGTTTAGGTCATCTAATTAGCATCACTCCACCTCCTGAAACACAGGTAAACCATATAGACTTTGATATCCATCCTCCAGGGCAGCCGGATAGGGATGTCGAATTCATATTCGAAATTAAACAAAATGCCAACAGATGTTGAGATTACATGCCGAGGTGATCCGGCCTTACACTTGCAAGTGTGGGTTTATAACAACTATGTAAAGCGTGCAATGGTAGACGATGGGGCAGCACTTAACATAGTCCCTTTTTCTTTCCTTCAAAAGCTAGGGTATGGAGAAACCAATTGTTCCACGACTCGAAATATGCTAAGAGGCTATGACAGCCTTAAAGCCACCTCGATTCGAACTATAATATTACCGGTCACCTTAGGACCCAAAACCATCCTGACTGAGTTTTATATTATAGATCAGGAAACTAACTATAATATGATCCTCGGCCGACCATGGATACACCGCATGAAGGCAATCCCTTCTACGCTATTTCAAGAAGTAAGGTTTTTACACTTAGGAAAGATATTCGTAGCCAAAGGTGATCCAAAACCATTCGATGTACACTAAGCTGACTTAAAGAAAAGACCAGGTGTGCACTCGGAGTTTGAACTCCCAACGAACCAACTTAATAAACCTATTGATGCGAAACCAGAGGAAAAATTGGTACCTACCACAGACCTTGAAACTATGAGCCTAGCCATGGAAACCCTAGCCCCCAAAGATGAGGCTAACACTATAGAAATAGTATCATTAGGAACTACTGGAAAAATTGTCAAATTACTAGAACAGGATCTACCAATGTTCCTACCATTTGATTCAATAGGCATGGGGTGCACCCTAGGTGTCGGTTCTCTCCCAGCAGTAGATCTCTGCATGGTAGAGGTAGAAGATGTTAACACAACAAGTGTCCCAGCATCCATGTTCCTAGCTAAGTATTGGACTCTCCATTTCGATGGAGCTAGATGCCATTACGGAGCTGGGGCAGGTGTAATCCTTACTTCTCCCAAGGGAAAAGTCCTACCATTTTCCTTTAAGCTAAAATTTGAATGCACTAACAACGGTGCCAAGTACGAAGCCCTCCTCCTTGGCCTCATCTTAGCTAAGAGAATCGGTGTTGATAACATCAGAGTGTTAGGAGACTCACAATTGGTAGCAAACCAAGTCTCTGAGATATATGAAACCAAAGCCCAGCACCTACAGCTCTACAAAACAGCTGTATTGAATTTAAGCAAGGAGTTTGACTTCATATCAATTGAAGCAATCCCACGAGAACAAAATCTCCTTGCTGATTCAATAGCAATGTCAGTGTCACACTTTACTCCAAACAATAAGTTAAAGGATACCCATTTCATGGTATCCCTTCATGATGAACCATTGATAAAAACAATGACAAAACCTCTTTTAAATGGAAATGAAAACAAATCTGCTATCCTAGACCACATCGATAGTGATACAACCACTCTTGATTTCTTAAACGCCTATGTGGCATTACATCTCGCCCATCACACAATAGATTTGTCCTTAATCCCACATTTGTCTCCCTATTACGGGAATCCCATGACAGAGCTTCCACCACAAAAGGAACTTAGCATATACGCAGTCAAAAATGGAGATGAGCTGGAGCTACCCCCAGCCCTGCCTGAGTTTGAAGAAGGTAATGCTTCTCTAATTGAAGAAACAATTGATGTTAACATTGGAGCGAAGGATGAACCAAAGATCTTAAAACTAGGATCTTCGTTAACCCCAGAAGAACTAGAAATACACACCCGAATCCTCAAGGAACATCAAAAGGCTTTTGCATTTAGTTATAAAGAAATGACAGGAGTTGCACCGCACATTGTGGTACATAACCTCATCACTAAATCAGATGCAAAGCCGATTAAACAAAAATCGAGACCAATGAAACCCAAGGTAGCTCTCATGGTAAAAGAGGAGGTAATAAAGCTCCTCCAAGTAGGATTCATCAAACCAGTCGATTACTCTCAATGGGTATCTAATATCGTTCCTGTTCTAAAAAAGAATGGAAAGATATGCATCTGCATAGATTTTCGAGACATTAACAAAGCGTGTCCTAAAGACGACTTCCCGTTGCCATCCATTGATGTCATTGTTGATGCAACAGCTGGATTTGAACTTTTGTCTCTCATGGATGGATTCTCGGGATACAATCAAATCAGAATATCTGAACAAGATCAAGCTAAAACCACATTTATAACTCCTTGGGGAACCTATTGCTATGCTGTTATGCCATTCGGTCTCAAGAATGCTGGCGCTACATACTAACGGGCTATGACATATATATTTCATGATCTTATTCACAAAATTGTGGAATCCTACATAGATGACTTGTTGGCTAAGGCCAAGAAGCGTTGTGACCATCCGGAAGTACTTCACATCATTCTTTCACGTCTGATAGAGTACGGAGTCACGCTAAATCCAGAAAAATGTGTCTTTGGTGTAACAGGAGGGAAGCTCCTAGGATACATCATATCGTCACGAGGGATAGATGTTGACCCAACCAAAATTTGGGTTGTCCTCGAAATGGTCCCACCTTCGGATGAATCTGGAATCAGGTCATTTCTCAGAAAGCTTGGTGTAATCCAGAGATTCATCCTGAACTTAAGTTTCGCCATTCATCCAATCAACAATCTACTCAAGAAAGATTATAACATTGATTAGACTGAAGATTGCAATGAATCTTTCGACGCAGTTAAGTGTTTCTTGTTATCACCACCTACGCTAATGCCACCTAAGCCAGATCACCCATTACTTTTATACTCGCGAGCTACCAATGTCTCGCTAGCCTGTATGCTGGCTCAAGAAGATGATGACAAGAGGGAACACATGATTTATTTCATTAGTCGAACATTGCTCGACTATGAAACACGTTATACACAGGCAGAACGAGAATGCCTTGCCATAGTCTTTGCAACCAAATGCTTAAGACATTATATGCTAAATCAAGAAACAAGGGTCATGGTAAAAATGGACCATTTACGAACTTTCCTCACGCAAGGGTCCTTGTCTAAAAAGGTTGGGTGCTTTATAACCTTAATGGGTGAATTCAAATTAACATTCGTAAATCAGAAGTCCGTTAAGGGAAAAATCATCACAGATTGGTTAGCTGATAACCCATTAGACGGAGGTGATCTAGTAGATCTGGACTTTCCAGATGAGTGCGTATACTACATCAAAACCCGACCTTCTATCTCTGGGTTTCCTTTGTACATTGATATCATTGATTACATCATGGACCATACATATCCAGAAGGTGCTACTCCACAATAAAGAAGGTGGTTACACATTATTGTAGTGAAATACGTCATTATAGAACAAGTGCTCTATCGAAAAGTGTTCGATGGAATGCTTCTAAGATGCATTGACACAGAAGAATCCAAGAAGATTCTCCATGAATCTCACAGTGGAATGTGTGGAGGTCACTTCGGTGGCCATGCCACCACTCGTAAAATACATTGAATGGGCTATTTCTGGCCCACTCTAGAACACGACGCAGTAGAGTTTGTACGTAGGTGTCATAAGTGTCAAGAATTCTCCCACGAGATTCACATGCCAGCACAAGCTCTACAACCAATCGCTACTCCATGGCCCTTTTCTACATGAGGCCTAGATTTAATAGGGAAATTCTCTCCCTCATCCACAGATGGCCATAATTTTATAATCACGGCCACCGAATATTTTACCAAGTGGGTAGAGGCTATGCCTCTTACTACTGTACCGGGTTCTGTAATCGCCAAGTTCATTTTGAACCAAATCATTTGCAGGTATGGTATCCCACAAATCATTATCTCAGATAATGGGACTTCTTTTAAGAATGACGAAGTTCGTGAATTATGCAATAAATTTAAAATAAGCCATCATACGGCTTCATTATATTACCCTCAAGCCAATGGACAGGCTGAGGTGACGAACAAAACATTAAAAGCCATTCTCCTTAAAATGGTGAAAGAAAACAAATGAGATTGGCATTTGAAGTTATATCCGGCCTTATGGGCCCACCAAACCTCAATAAGAACACCAACAGGAGTGACTCCTTTCTCGCTAGTATTCGGGGCAGAAGCAGTTCTCCCGCTTGAGGTTGAAATACCCAGTCTCCGCATTTCATTACAAGGGATTCTAGATGAAGACGCTTATAGAGAAGCACGTCTTTCCCAACTAGAAAGTCTAGATGAAGCTAGGTTAGATGCTGAACAGCGGCACAGAGTCTATGTTGACCGGATGTGCCGACAGTATAACAAGAAGGTCTATGAATGCAACATATATGAAGGTGATCTAGTTCTAAGGCTAGACAATCCGGATCGACAAAAAACCGGCGAAGGAAGGAAGTTTCGGCCCAAATGGTTGGGCCCATACCGAGTCATGAAGGACTATGGAAATGGTGCATATCTCCTATGTACACTGGAAGGTGAGGAATTTGGCGAAACAGTCAATTCCCTACACCTCAAATGATTCTACGCGTAAGCAACTAGCACTACTTGTATAATTATATCTACATTGCATCTTCATATAGATTAGGATCATTTTGTCCGCTTGTTTCGTACAAAAATTGTGATCAAGGAATTTGTTCTCAAAGCAATTCATTACAAACTCATGATGTTGTTGGCATAAACACTCTAATCGTACTTCTCCATTTCCATGATATCATCAAGTTATTTCGGAATCATTTCATCAAATAAAGCTAGATATGACAAGGTCTTAACGGTAACCATACCAAGATCTGTAGGTTGTTCTCACTTTTGGTTTCTTCTTAGGATAGGTGTCTTGCCTATGGTCTGTTCTAGAAGCTTCATGGTGTCACATCTATCCCGTATGTATATCTCTTTGGAAATAAAAAGACACTGAAATTTTTGCTCAAATAAACAATTCAAATATAGAATCAAACAGAAAATTTTAAATTTACACATTTCCTTGCCCCACCAACCTTCGGTGATGAGCTTGCGTCTCTTACTAGTGACGTAGGGTTGGGAAAGGATGGAAATGCCCTTACTCGCCTATGCCTTTCCTATGGTGATAAACCCACGCTTCTTACTAGTAGCATGGGGAAAAGTATAGGGGGTCCTCTTGACAAACAAATGCAAAAGGTCATAGACAAACAATTCAAATCTTGAAGTCTTGAATAAAAAACAAATGAATCAGATGTCCAAAATTCTAAGAGAATTAAAAACCTAAAAACCCAGATTTTGTCTACCATGTGGCCATCTATGGATCTAAGTCTAGATAAACCACAAAGCAAGTTGCATCCCAAAACTATGAAGTCACTCGAGTGGAGTAAGCTTGTAGCATCCTAATTTGGGTCCACCAAGGCTTTGTCTATCTCTCATCACTACCATTTCAACACATTTCACAACTTGTGCCCTTTCTAGCTCTCGGTGATGAGCCCTCACATCTTACTAGTTGTGTGGAGTTAGGAGAGGGGCAATTCTATCTGCTCATCGTACCGGTTTGTCTTCACCACTTTGCCAAAACAAATATGAGGCATCCAAATTGCTTACAGAAACTAAAATTCAAGATCACATTGTGTCTACATTATCATATATCAACATCATGAAATACAAAAAGAAAGTAAACACTTGCATCATTTGTTCTCCATTGCATACATTCTAAAAAGCATACATGCATAACATCATAATTTACATAAGGAAATTGGAAAGGAAACAAAGCCATAAATGCCAAAATACTGATCCAAAAAGAATATATATATATATCAAAATTCCTATACAAATGCCATCATGCGCCAAGCATGGTCAAAACGCTCAAAGAGCCTGGGATATACAAAAGAATATATCATACAAAATCTAGGAGAGCCAAGTGGCTTCTCAACCCCTATGAGACCCCTCTAAAGGTGCACGCCCACGCCTAGGACTCCGGCTACGCCAGCACTCTGAGTGCACGGAGGGCTCAGGATCCCGAGGGGTAGCCACAGTCTCGCCACGAGAATGACTCCTCATCAGGCGCTCGGCTGTCTTATACCTCGTTAGCTCCGTGCGGAGAGTCGATACCATCCTGGCCACATGCAAGACTAGGATGAAGACGTCAGTATGTCTACTAGCTGCTGAGGGCTCCCCAGCATCCATGGACAGCTCTGCATGGGTCCTCTCCATGGGGATCATCAGGGTATCAGTACATACCCTACGAATCAGGGCTCGCCACTCATCGGTGGTCTCTGCAAACAAAGGAGAAAACAAATTAGAAATAAACAAGAGGTAAAACACAAGAGCAAATAAACGGAGAGATAACAACTAAGGAAATCCTAACTAAAAACAAACATTAAAAGGAAGGATGGTAACTTACTCGGATCACCAGGCCTCCAAGACAGATCGCTAGGGTCACCACCTACCACAGATGCCCTGCTGACTGAGGTGCTCCTCCCATGGTTGGAGCAATGTGGTGTCCTACAATGGACTTGTCTTCCCCACCATGGCCCTGGGAGAGTGGCTCCTTTAAAACCAGAGTCACCCTCTCTGCACTCTGCTTGGCCCTCTCTGCCTGCATGATATCCTAAGTATCATGCCACTCAGGATCAGTCTCCTCCTCTGTCTCTCCCCCTGTAAACTCCTCAGACTCGGAGTCTATGTCAATGGGGTCATCACTGCTATGGGCAGGACCCACGGAAATCCAAAGCAAAGGTGCCTGAGGCACACCGGCTCTCCCTCAAGCACATACTACACTCTTGGCCGTAATAGGAATGCCAGGAGTAATAACTGTCCAACCCCGGCCTCTAGGACCCCCTCTGGCCTCTCGAACTGACCTGTATACTGGCGCTACCGGGGGAAGCATGCCCATGTAAGGTAGGCCAAACTGCTAAGGAACTCGGCCAAAGGGGTGTATCTCCACTCGCCCCACTTTGTCAATAAGCTGCCCTGTGGTAGAGCAGGAGATCAAAGTAAGAGCCTCCTCGCCCCATATGCCTGCCATGGTCTGAAATGGTGTGTCCTCCATGTCATTAGTGGTCAAAGAAGCAACTAGCTGATGAGGTGCTCTGAGCACCAACATAACTTTCCATCTAGCTGTCCTCACAGCTCCGGGATCTGTCACCTCTACACCTCTACCATAAGGGACGAAGTGCTCATAGACCTAACTCATGACCAGGGTCGGGTGGCTCAAAGACTGCTCCTATAAATGGACTACCCTATATAAGTCGTGATAGGTAGTCCCAAGTATATCTGCTCCCTAGGCATAAATCCGGCCATGTCCCTCTATCTGTGCAATGATGGGGGACCAGCAGTATAGCAGTGTGTCTCCTCCCTTGTCCCTGATCAATCTCAAGGCAAGGATCCCCATAATGGCCTGGTGAAGCAAGGGGATGGGAAAACTAGGAATGGATTGAACTCTAACCCCCTTATTCAACCTCGTGGAGATGACTACATCTCCCATATAGGAAGCCCACTGTGCTATCTGGGCCCACGAACTTGCTATCTCAAGGGTCAGACGTCTCCTAATGATCGGGACCCCCAAAATGTGATAAACATCCTCCAAAGTGATGGTCCACTCACTGCGGACCCCTGGTAATCGGAAGGTGTTCCGATCAGCATCCCAATAGGAGAATAAGTCACAAAGAATGTGACTGGATGGTGCAACATGTGGAACATGTGAGATACGTAGTATCCCGGCCCTCTGAAGAGTGTCCTCCTCATCCTGTGAGAGTGCATCTAGTACTGCTGGGAGCCAGTCACACTCTCTCTCGCGGCTCCACCAAATATATTCCTCTCTCGCTTGCATACACCCAAAAACACAAAAAAAAGAGCAAGTTAGCATCTGAGTAATACTAGAAAAATCATGAAAACACATAGAAATGCTAAAAAAACCAAAATTATCTCAAACACGTGCTCTTTTAACATTCTGTGAAGAACTGCCACCTTGAGCAGGGCGGCGGTTTCGTAACCGCCACCTTAAGGGTGGTGGTCATGTAACCGCCGCCCTGAACAGGGCGGCAGTTGTGTAACCACCGCCCTGAACAAGGCGGCGGTCGTGTAACCGCCACCCTGGGCAGGGCGGTGGTCATGGCCCGAAAACCCACGCGGGTTTTTAAACCTAAAAAATCCTAAAAATGCCAAAAGAGGACCATTTTTACTAAAACAAGGCCTACCTAGTAGGCGCCCCCCCTAGATGGACCTTTTGAACCTAACATTTTCAAAAATTACCCCCCCATGACAAAGATTTTAGCATTTTAAAATTGAGGGGGTGAAAATGAATAAATTGAAGAAAACTAACCTGTGATCTCGCGGGTCGATGTTCTGCTCGTGGAGGCATGATTACTATCCCATCACGAACATTTTGGCTCTACTCACGCAAGAAACCGTCACTGTGGGTCCCAGAGCTCAGACTCAATCAAATGAACTTGTTATCCAAAATTTGCCCCCTACTCATTTTGTGGCTAACTCCCCCCATATCTATAACAACCTCTCTTGTGCCTCAGTCACAAATACTTTTGCTTTGCAGGTTTGGAGCACTCGACGGAGGTAACCTTCTTGGAAGTGGCACACAAATAGATAGAGCCTCATTTCCTCATTATTTCTAGAATTTAGGTTCCAAATTATTGTCCTCCTAACTCCACTTGAGTTCTCTTTTCAAGTTATGTAGCTCGGCAGGATTTTTTGATGGCGAAAATTTCCCCTGACACACGGCCATATCAGCCAATGAGAACGTTCCACGTGTCCAAGAAAGTGGACAGGGGTACGGAGGACCCACTTGGTTTTTTTCCAAGTGTTTATGGCTGAAATGCTTCTCAAAAGGGGCAATATTTTTCCCCGCAGGCCCACCAACATTATCAAGGGTACTGCCACGTGTCCAAGGGGAAGATTTTGAACATTTTGGCCCAAGTGTTGGCGCAAGAATTTTTTTTGCAAGGATGGCCCCGCGATCCAATAAAAACTCTGACACGTGTCCATTAGGGAGCCGGAAGTTCGCAGCGCGGGGCCCCCAGGTTTGAAATTTTGCTAAGTGTTTCACCAAATTTCACATGGAGGATTTCTTGGACCCATTTCTCTTCAGTGAGCCGAATCACAATGCCCGACACATGTCACTAGAGGGTCAGACTGGCGGGGCCGCGAGCCGAAGAATTAGATTTTTGCGGCAAAATGTTTTGTAACCGAAAGTCCAAAGGATGAGTTTTTGGCCCGCTGCCTCCATCAGCCAATTTATATGAAAGACACGTTTCCTAGAGTGGCACGACTCATGGGGAGAATTTCAGAATTTTTCCCAAGGAGAAAATAAAAGAAAATTCAAATGCCATAAGCCTGCCCCCTAATGATTGCTAGTGCCCTGGAATCAGTGTTTTGCCATTATGTCCCAGCTCGTCGGCCCGGCAGGAAAATTTTGGAAAATTTTACCAAAGGCTAAATGCAAATGCTATAAATGGAGCAGGAGGGGCCCACTGCCCAATGAAAAATTTCCACGTGGCACCTCAGACTTTTCGGAGCGCGGGAAAATCTCTTGGCAATAGATTAGTCCAAATGACCAAAAAGGTAAAAATTCAAAAAAAATTCTTTCACCACACCCTTATTTAGTGCCCTGTTTTGCCCTAAGTAAGCTTCACATATCGCCATATCTTTTGATCCAAATGCTTGTTGATATTTTCACGTTCTTTATATCAATTGGAGTAAGATGGTTTGAAATTATCTACAAGAGTATGGGATTATTTTTGAAGGTTTGGTGGATTCTTGGAGAGAGAAAATCAAGAAATCACCTCTTGGCACGTGGTCATGTTGACATAAATCGACATTTCAACCACCGTTTTTAATGAAGAATGGCTCGCATTCTCTCCCAGCTCTGGTTAAAAATGTCAGGAAATGGGTCTGTCAGGGTGCTCCTATTCTATTTTGATGGCATTTTGGTCAATGTGTCCTGAACCCCTTGCACTTTTTCCCACGTTTCTCTCTCCTGGGGTTGATGGTTTGCACTGTAAAAGCCAGACTGAGTTCTATTTTGCAACAGGAAGAGACACTTTTTCAGCTCTGCAGACTTCCTTTTTCTTCCTCCTTGGTAGAATTTGTGAAGAAGATTTTACACTTTCCATGTAGATACAGCACCTTTTCTATAGCCTCTAGATTCTAGCTGTCAATGTACTGTATTGGATCTGAGATGTTGATATATGTTCTGTGATTAAAATCCCTCAATCACTTTCATATATCTATCATTGCTTTCTTGATCTTTCGATTACATTTTGAGCATTTGTGCAATGTTTTGTGCTGTGTTTCAAAGTTGTGGATTGTGTATTTCCTATCAACATCAGGTAGTCTACAACTCACTTTGGTGTATCAGTCTATTAGCATTAGTTCTTTCTTTTTTGCCATTTTCTATCCTTGTCCCTTTGGAATTTAGAGTAGATTTAGGAGTTTAAACCTCTGATTCAATTCCTCACAAGTGAAGGTAGTTGATCGAGAGGAGTTTCAGGAACCAGCCTCTAGATCTGGAGTATTCCTCATTCCATTTTGCATAGGTCCCACACTTGGGACAGAGGATTCAATGTTGTGCAATCACATTTTGGCTCTACTCACGCAAGAAACTGTCACCGTGGATCCCAGAGCTCAGAATCAATCAAATCAACTTGCACAAATGAATAGGAAAATGGGCCCACTTTCATATATATAACAACCTGACTTGTTTTAAAATACTTTTTTTTGCAGGTTTGGAGCACCGACGGAGGTAAGTTCTTACCCCCACACAAATGGTACATCCTCATTTCCTATTATTTTAGCATTTATTTTCCAAATTATTGTCTCTATCTGCACTTGAGTTCTCTTTTCGTTTTGTAGGTGGCAGGAATTTTGGATGGCGTCATTTCGACACACGGACATATCAGGTATAACTTTCAACTTCCCATTTCGGGACCGCCATACTCGGACCCACCATTTTACGCCTCTTTATGGCTAAAATGCTTCTCCAAGGGGGCAATATGTATGTACCCAAAATTATAGGGTACTGCTCTGTCGGAACAATGTAACACGTGCCCCAATGATGATACAGGTCTCCTCGCAAGGTGTTCAGGATCCGGAAAAGCTCTCCAAGTGTGCATTAACATCCCGCATGCCACGCTTAGCCCCCACGTGCTTTTTTTTTCCCTTTTCACATCTTTTCTTGGCCTTTTTCTCTTCAGTGACGAAACTGCCGCCCTACCTAGGGGGTGGTCTCGTGACCGCCAGCCGGAATATGGCGGCAGTCCTGTAACCGCCGCCTTGCTCAGGGTGGCGGTCCTTTACGCATTTTACAGAAAGCTCTTTTAACACGACTCATGTAAATTTCAATGTTTACCAGCTTTTTTTCACTGCCATAAGCTTGCATTAATGATTCTAGTTCCCTGGAATAGTGTTTTGCCATTATTTATAGTTTAAGAGTTCTATTTGGTTTTTACCTTGGGTAAATGCAAATGCTATAAATAGATGGCTTCTGCTCAAGCAAATGGCCCCTCAATTTTTCCTCTGAATTTCTCTTTGCAATAGATTAGTCTTTCATTTTGCTTAGAATTCTTAGTTTCTTTCATTACATGCTTAGTTAGTGTTGTTTTGCTGTTAGTAAGCCACATATCCATCTTGTGCAAATGTTGTTGATATTTTATCTAATCCATTGGAGTAAAATATTTTGTTTTCAATAGGAAGCCATTAAAGTTGCAGGTTTTGTTCTTCAAACAAGATAGTTTCAGGTTTTGGATGTTTTATGTTGCATGAATCGCAATAAATCCCGCTAGGAATTGCATAAGCCAAGCTCTGTACTCTTGCGCTATCCCTCTCCTACTCACATTGTATTCAGTCTGTGTCCTAAGCTACCTTTGTGCCAATATCTATTTCTGTTGATGCTAGCATTACACGCTTTTCTAGATCTATGTGAACACGAAGGAACGAGGAGATCACACTGAGGGGACAAGATCACACACACCATCAGATTCACCACTGTTCTATAGAATCTAGGTTCTAGCTTTCAAAGTTCTAATTAAGAAGCATATCAAATAAAGTAGCCAATCACTTTATTTCAATCAATTCTACTTTCGATATTACCAGGTAAAATGTTCTAGCTTTCAAAGTTCTAATTAGAAGCATATCAAATAAAGTAGCCAATCACTTTATTTCAGTCAATTTTACTTTCGATATTGCCAGGGAAGCTGTGGGGATTGATAGTTTCTGAGAAACTATGATTCATTCCTCACTTCTAAGGTAGGATCGAAGGTCTTTCAAATAGATTAGATCAGTATTTCATTATTTAGAATAGGTTCACAGTTGCACAGACAAATAACTATAATTGGTTATTTTGTTTGTTTTAAATTGTTATTTTAGCTTTCAATTCTAGATATATTAAACAATTACTCTTTTAAATTTTTTTTGAATAGTTCATCAAAAAATACAAAAATAGAGAAATCATATATGCTATAGATATACTTAAACGTAGTTAGGTTTCACTTTGTTGCAGTTAATTCTCATTATTGCTTTTGTATGACAATCACGAGACCTAGAGAGCCCAGAGAATACATATTCGAGCCAATCGTGCCCCAACCCAATCTCATCATGGAAATAACTGATATAGATCAAAATCTCAGGATCAAAGTCTTCCGAACAACGGTAAACTTACAACAAATCAGTTTCCAGCTGCACAGGTTAAACATAGAAGACGACTAAGCACACACATTTTGGTTAAATCAACCAAACTATAGATTACCCTAGATTCATATCCACATGACTGTAGAGAGGCTTGAAAGAGAGAAAAAATTCAGTTGTGACCCTTTGGTCCCACAGCCAGACATAGGAGACACTCTCACAGATATAGATACCAGCTTGAGAATTCAGGTTGCACAAACGTTTGTAAGATATTCTGAGAAGATCGCACAATTATTAATTCTGAATATAGAAGCTGAAAAGGCATATGACTATTAGATGCTAGGGATTAGGGATTGATTCCACACATGACCATAGAAGGACCACAACAAATACAAATTTTCGGTTGTGACCCACAAATCCCACAGCCCAACGAGCCCATAGGTGAATCAGACATAGATGCTGGCCTACGTATACTAGTATTTAGATCCACTCCACTTCCACCTATCATCATCAAACAATTATCCTTATTAGACGTAGCAGCGAACGAAGCTAGGGAATTCTGGACTAAGCTAGGGAATTCTGGACTAGGCTAGAGAATCGCCCATAGAGTCAATTATATTTACCATCCACCTTATGACCTTATCTGGAGATATACACGAAACTATCCCAGGACATTTTCTACGTATTCCACAACCCATAGACCGAATCACGCAAGAGCTCGATATTGATTGGAGCCTTCGAGAAGTCATCCTTGCTAATCAATCTATCACACCAGTTCAAGTTAGGAGGGCCTTCTTTGCCTTAGATTCGTAGTTTCCACTAGTGCGTGTAGAAGACATTAGATTGCCTAACTAGTTTGTCTGTATCCCACATATATTCCATCCCCACTGGCTGTCTCGGCACGAGCTTGGGAGGTCAGGTGTGAGGAAGAGTTACTTGTAGATTCCCAAGCTTGCTTGTCACTTTTCCGTCATACAGTACCCGTAGAATAAAGGATGGACAAATAAAGAGGAAAATTTTAGAGGCTAGATGTTTGCGTCGGCTTCACCAATTTGTATGATAGAAAATCAACACATGACCTTCATCGTACTGGACCTCCTGAGGTCATGCTGAGATAGCCAGTGTAGAATGAATGTGAATGTGAGTGTGGTGATGGGGATCAAGCTAATTGGGAAACCTTATATCTTCAACATGCAATTTTGGGATTTGTGAGTCTAAAGTGAAGAATGCTCTCCTAACTTGAAGTGGTGTGATGGCTCGGTCTAAAATAATAGCCACTCATAGACTCCAATAAATGTCGAGCTTGGTCAAGATTATTTTTTTTGGTTTTCAAACACATGTAAAATGACTTGCGATTTCCTCGTATAGATTTCCAGACAAGGTCATGGAAGTAAAAACGAGAGGCACGATGGAGCCATAGGTATTTATGAGTGTTTTTCAGATCTGGTCTAGAAAGTCCTAGCCTGATCCGATGCTATGTTCAGTAAGAAAATATGTGCAATAATATCTAGTGGAAGTGGTGAGGATATGAATACTAATGTATGCAAACTAGTGTTAATGTTTAATAGACTAGCAGGCTCGTTGGGTTGTGGGACTTGAGGATCACAACCAAAGTCTCGTGGAGGTTGTTGCCCTTGGATGGTCATGCACATAATCAAACCTTGTTTCCAGGAGTAGTCCAATAGTTGTAGGCTTGATTAACAATGATATTTAGAGTATTGAGTTGTTCAATTTTCTCAGCAAAAGTTACAGGTTGTTAGGATATAAGGGATAAAATATGTGGAATAATCCTTCACAGAATCACAATAGTAGAAACTAATATGTAGAAAATATTACAAATATCAAATAAAATTGCAAAATAAAATAACACAACACAAAGAGATAGTATTTAACGTGGTTCACCCAATTTGAGCTATGTCTACCAAGAATTACTTGCTCAAATTTTATTACAAGCCACCGCTCTCTCAATACAATACCCATATCTATATGGAGTTATGCTCAACAAACTCTATAGAATTCACACTCGAATTCAAAACACATCTGCAATGTTTTATATTACCTACCATATGCACAAAACCATATAAATAGACAACTACTTAAGTAGTTTTACAAAACCGTGGGTATCAAAACCATGGGCCAAAACCGTCCCATAAACCTATGGGTCAAAATCCCACCCATATGAGAAAATCACATTTCCTAGTATATCAGGCACGTTTTAAGGCCAAAAAAATTGTTCTCAGGGGCTGCACCTCTGAACCCCAGTGAGAAAACTATGGAAAGTGTACAGTAGTCTTAGTGTAGAGTATTCAACACTTTCTCACATGAAAATAGGCTCCACAACCTAACAATATCCCACTTGGAGACTATTTTTCCTCTAAGAAAGCTTCTCAACCCTTCACTAGTTTCTGTGAAGACCAACCAAATCTTAACATAGATTCATTTTTTCCCTTGTGACCACCTTTGTCATCATGTCTGCAAGCTTCTGACTAGTATGAATCTTCTCTAGCTTGAACTTCTCTTCCTCCAAAGCTGTCATGATGAAATGATACCTTAACTATATATGATTCATCCTAGAGAAAGTAGAGTTCTTATAGCTAGGTGTATAGCACTCTGACTATCACTATGCAGCTTTCCTTCCTCCTTCTTATGCCCCAACTCCTCAATCAATTGATGTAACCAAATCATTTCGTTGCTTGCCTCTATGGTAGCAACATGCTCAGCCTCTATGGTTGACAAAGCCACCAGCTTCTGTAGTCGTGAAATCCAGCTCACTGCTGTCCCACCTACAGTGTAAACATAACCTATCATGCTCCTTCTGTCTAAATCTCCAGCCATATCTGAATCTACATAACCACACAAAGTGGTGTTTGATCCACTATAACACAAAACTGACCCCATAGTACCTCTCAAATATTGAAGGATCCATTTTACTGTCTGCCAATGATCCAGTTACCTAGATCACTCATAAATCTACTCACCACTCCCACTGCATGGGAAATATCAGGCCTGGTGCATACCATGACATACATCAAACTGCCAACCACTGATGAGTAAGGTAGCTTGGACATCTGGTTTCTCTCCTTCTCTATCTTGGGACACTGCTCTTTTGATAACTTGAAATGGCCTGCCAAAGAAATTCCAACTAGTTTAGCATCCTGCATGTTAAACCTCTCTAAGACCTTCTTAACATACTCTTCCTAAGATAAAGTCAGCTTCTATTCCTTCCTATCCCGAGATATCCTCATACCAAGCCTTTGTTTGGCTGCCCCAAAATCCTTCACAACAAAGGATTCACTTAGCTACTTCTTGAGTACTTTTATTTCATACATGTTTATAACTACAACCAACATGTCATCCACATACAGACAAAGGATAATATAACTACCATCCTCAAATTTCTTTGTATACACACAATGGCCAGAATGACATCTAATATAACCTTGCTCCATTATGAAGCTATCAAATTTATTATACCATTGATGTGGAGCTTGTTTCAATCCACACAAGCTCTTCTTTAGTTTGCACACCATCTCCTCTTTACCTTTGAGGTCATAGCCCTCTGGTTGCTGCATATATAGTTCCTCCTCCAAATCACTATGGAGAAATGTATTCTTTAGATCAAGATGTTCTAAGTTTAAGTCTTCTGCTGTAACTATTCCTATAACAGTTCTAATAGAAGTAATTTTTACTACATGAGAAAAAATCTCACCAAAATCTATACCTTTTTTCTGTACAAACTTGTTGACCACCAACTGGGCCTTGTATCATTTCTTGCCCCCATCTTCCTCTTTGACTCTAACCACCCACTTGTTCTGTAATGCTCTTTTTCCTTCAGGTAGCTTCACCAAATCCCATGTTTAGTTCTTTGTGAGAGCCCGATTCTCCTCATCCATGGATTGCTCCCACTTCTTCCTGGCATCTACCTGCATTACTTCATCAAAGCTCTTTAGCTCTCCACTATCAGGGTAAGTGCAGGAAGTTGATGGACAAATATAGGGTCATCCGTGGACATCATATTGCAAATAACAACATAATATCAACTTGTAGGGATTATTAGCAATACATACACTCAAAATTAGACATAATTATATTAATATGAATCGTAGCATCTAGAATCTAGTTTCTAAAATACTAATTTTTGTAAAAAATGGACAAGATTAACTATATTAAATACTCAAAATTCAATGACTTGGTATTTTTTTTTAAAAACGCCGATAAGATTATAGTCCGTTTGCCCACAATTTGGATGACCAAAAATTGATATATATTTTTTTCCTTTGGTGAGAAGTTATATACCGCTATCTATCTTGGGATGGATTTTATTTTGTATTTTTTTGAGTAATATTTTATTTTTTATGATTTTTTCCGTGAAAGTGGTATGAAAACATAAAGAAAACAGAGCACTTTCCGTTTGCCCGCCATAACTTCATCAAAAATATTGAAATCAGATACTTTTTTTTTGAACATGTATATAATTTCACCATGGTTGGGATGGTATAAGTTTTATCACATTCTGATAAGTGAAACAAATTTTGCAGTTTTAAACGTAGACATAAACATTCACAGGAAAAAGTGTCTTAAAGACCTATTATTAGTAAAAAATTATAAAATGATATTTATCCTCTTTTATTCACTTTAAAATCAGTATTTCTACAAAGCTAATAGTCTCCCCTATGCAATGGTACCATTTTTATGACATAGTTTTTACTTTTCGGCATGGTTCAAGTCCGCGGAAGACTAAATTTGATGTTTTGCTATTTTTAATGTAAAATTCAGGATTTGATGTCCACTTAATTGTCCCCCAACTTGGTGCACTTACCCATCATTGAGTAATAAATAGTAAAGAGAAGGAGAAAAATGTTCAGGTTATATTATTACCCTAGAATACCTCCTCAATATAGGAGTTTGGGGTTCATGTTAAGAAGGTTCCTGAACTGATTCATGTGTCACTTTTCCATCTAGAAGATCCTCTACCACTGCATTTTCTTTCTTAGATTATTCCATGTTTTCCTGAAACTACTACTTACACATGAATTTCTCATTAAAGGCCACATCCCTAGATCAAATGATTTTCTTGTCCTTAATACTCCAACATTTATATCCAAAGTCCTCACCACCATAACCAATGAAAGTACATTTTCTGATTTAGCCTCTAGTTTGGTCCTATAATCCTTGTCTATATGGACAAACACTCACATCCAAAGACTCTAATAAATTAATAATCAAATTTCTTACCATACCAGGCCTCATCAGCTATGCCTCCTGTTGGTACCATTTCTGAGCTTACACCATGTTGCCCTAATTTTTCAAATCTATATTTGCTTCAAAAAATGTTTTATCCTTTGATTTGATGGTCTGTAGTTCTTCCCCTCTAGTTGAAATGCTTTAAAAATGCTCACAAACTTGTTGTTTTTCCCTAATTTGAAAGAATATTCCAAGTTTTCCCTTTTTTGTGCCCTAGTTTTTCCAATTTTGTGGGCTATGTCATTTTTTCCCTTTGCCAGATCATGGAAAAATTGAAATTGATCAAATCATACTTGTTTGTATTTGAAAATCCAAATCCTAGATCGAAAATGTTCACAAATCATGCTTCAATTGATTCAGAATCGAAAAATCTGCCATCCTTGGTGAAAAAATTGAATTCTAGGGCATCCTTTGAATTTTTTGTGTTTTGATGGTCATACGGGTGTCATTTTCCCATCAAATTCATCCTCATAAGGTATTGGCAACGTGGCGGGTTTTCATTGGCTGAGGAAAAGTGGGGAAATGTTGTCTAACTTGTCATTTTTTGATTTTTTTTGCAAATGGGGCATTTTCGGGCCCAGGGACCCATTTTTTCCAAATTTGCCTACATGGCATGTTCTGATTGGCAGAGGGGATGGTGGGTGAGTCGGATTCCCTTTGAAAATTTTTAGACTTTATTTTGTAAAAAATATTAAAGTAAAAAATTGGCCCGAAACCTCGCAGCCAATCGGGAGAGGACACGTGTCCTAAAAGTTTCAAAATGGAAGTGTGGGCTGAGGGGGGACTTAGAGTTTTTTGGCTCTAATTCTATAAAGTTTCAAAATCAGTTTTTCCCCCACTCCAATCAGAGGAGGACACGTGGCAGCATGGCAAGGTAGAGTGAGTCAGTGGGTTGGCAGAGGTAAAAGGGGATTTTTTCCTTTTTCACAAAAAATATTAAAGTAAAATTTTCGAGTGCAGCCTCGTGGCCAATCACAGGTGGACACGTGTCCAATAGAGTCAGAGGGAAGTGCAGGCCACGAAAGGAAAAGGGAAAATTTTCCCTTTTGGTCAAAGGAGAGTTAAAATAAAAATTTAGAGCATGGCCCGCAGCGAATCAGAGATGACACAGCGTGGCAGAGGACAAGGGGTCGGGTGGGTCTAGAAGAGGCAGGAGGGAATTTTTTCCCTTTTGCAAAAAGGGAGTCAAAATTAAAATTTTAAGTGCTGGCCTGCTAGCGAATCATCGAGCAACACGTGGTGAGGGAGAAATCAGATATGTGGGCCCACGGGGAAAAAAGTGAAAATTTTCCCAATTTCCAAAAAAGGTCAAAATGTGCAGAATTGAAGCACGATCCCAATGGGACCCACCATGTGCCACGTGTCAGCTCCAAAATTCAAAGGTGGAGGGGCGGAGGAAAAAAGTCAAATTTTTCCATTTTTTCAAAAAATGTCAAAAAGTCAAAAATGAGCCCGAATTTGTTTCCAATCATTTTTTGCCACATGTCCGGTCTTATCCAAGAAATTAAAAAGGTAACTCAAGCTTATTTCTAAGTCCACATCTTCCACGTGGAGGGCCAGGATTAAAAGATGGATAAGATCGATGGTTGTTGTGCATCCATTTGTTTTGACCACCATGGGAGCTCCAGGAAGCTTGGAATCACGATTTTTGCATCAAAATTCATCAAATTTATAGTGATTTTGTGTCGTCTTGGCCTTCCAGGATCATTGGCATCACTTTCATGGCTTAATTCTTTGATTTGAGATGTTTTTTTGAAGTAATTTTTTACCCCAGCCCGAGAAAACACGTGGAATGTCAAAATCAAAAGTTGCAGAGGTAATTTGAAAAGGTAAAAAGGTGAAAATGATGAGTAAAAGGTGTTTGCATGCCTCAATGATGAAAAACATGCCTCCAGGATGGATAATGATCCAGATATTTGTAATGATTTAATCTTTTTGGGCACACCTGACAACCTGCGAATGTTTTTCTGTTTGATGTCATTTTCATTGAATCATGAGGATTGTTTTGTAACAAAATTGATCCCATGGCATATTATTTTCTTGGGAAAGAAGGCTCCAATGTGGCATGAGGTATATAATGCATTTTTGGAGAAATAGAGGTTGGGAAAAAGGGTTGAAAATCACGAGAAAATTCTGAGAGAAAGCTCATCTTCTGAGAAACCCACCAAAGAACTAGGATAATTTCTTCTGTGTTGGATCTTCATGTATGTGAGTTGGTTACAAGTGTATAGCCATCACACAGCTCTGAGATTGTTCATGAAACTCTCCCCTGCTGATGAATCTAACAAGCTTTTGAGTTAATCTATGTTTTTCTGGGCAATATGGTGTCTGTTATCATTTTTAAATGCCTGCAAATAGTTTTCATTGTTCTTGTTGCAATCTTGCATTGAAAGTCTTTAGAAATCACACAGAATCTCCATTTCTTGTTGATAGTTTAGTGGCATTTGCAATCTCATGTTCAGAAGAGCCTTCATCTGATAAAGAGATAAACAAATTTAAAATCACTTTACCTTCCTTGACTACAGAGATTGCTTGTAAGCCTTTGGGGGCACCTTAGGCGTGGTTTGATCAAGGATTTTTGTGTTTAATTGAGTTCTTTACTTCAAGATTTTGTGGTGAGTTCTCAAATATTGTGTGAAGAGTGCTGCCTGGGCTTCCATTTATGCCTCTTCTGGTTGAAAGAATGTCTTGATTATTTGAAGCATTTTATCTGATAGTTGTTTCAAGTATTGTAGAGGTTGTCAAAGATCTGATATATCCCAGTTTGTCTCATCAATACCCCACCAAAAAATCATTCTAAAAAAACCCATCCTACCCATACTACCCTGCATCTACATTATGTGTCAACAAAAGAATACAATCCATTTACAAAAATGCACAAAGCAAATCAGGATCATACAATGTCTTCAGTAACCCTTGCCTTGCATTGAAAATATCTCCATAATTTGGGAGTGACAACTTGTGAAAGTCAGATTTGGAGTGTTGATCATATTTTCCCAAGGCCTTTTCATACTACTTGCATAAATTGAGGGATATCTTCATCTCCTTCACCATTTGGGGGTTACAATATAGGTTCTCTTACCTTGGTTGAAAGGCACAACCTAAAATAGTGAGGGTCAGATCAGATCCTTTCAAGGTGCTATCCATCTCTCCACAAATCTGAGTGTCAGTTAGATCACATCCCTGGCTACAAAATGACACACATCAAGATCTATCTGACTTCAAGCTTCATGCCATATCTCTGATGCTGCTCAGACTGAAAAGGAGAACAAATTTGGGTACCAACACCTTTCTGGCGCCATTATCGGGGAACTTCTTGGAATTTCTTGGTGTTTGTGGAGTGTTTGAAGAGTTTGAGCATTTGTGTATTCAAGTATTTGAGCTGCTACATTGTTAAAATATCATTCTATGCTTCAGATCTGCAAGTTTTAAACAAGGGTTTCAAGTTTTGTCTTCCCTTTTTCCATTTCCTAGCAGTTCATACACTTTGGGTGCATTGTGATTGATTGATTTAAGAAGAAGAAGGTTTGATTTATAAATCCTTGCAAAGGTTTCAGTACTAGAAAACATTTGACAGATTATTTTAGTGCATTCTTGCACAACTAAGGTGAAATTCCTTAGTGGTGACTCCATGCTGATTTGATCTTGAAAATACCAGTTGTCTTACCTTTCTGTCATTTATAATTTGTTGCTCAAATCTGTACAAAACTGGAAGGAAGAAGATCTCTCTTCATCAAGGACTCTGCTAAGAAGTTGTTTACAGATTCAAGAAACTCAGAGCTAGAGGGGAGAAAGGTGTGGAAGGTTGTTGGAGACTTGGCTGTAGAAAGGAGATCCCTATTGTTGAGTTTGAAAGTGAGTAGCCTATTATTGAGGACTACAATTCTTCTTCAAGTGGATCTGATTCAGACAATCCTATTGCTGATTTGAATTCCCCATCAGGTGAGGGACCTTCTTGTGCATTTGAAAGGATTGCTTGCTCCTAAATCTACTCCTATATTTTCTAAATTTTCTAGAGATCATCAAGAAGGAGAGCCCTTAAGAGAGATCTATTTTGAAGATTTCATTCCCATTCCCCAAAGACCTCTCACTCCTCATCATCTTGTTTCACCTCCAAGATCACCTCCACCAAACAATATGGCTCAGCCTATACCTCCATTTGTTGTTAACACCTTTGGTCCCATAAATTTTAGAGGAATGGTTGGGTATCCAAATACTGTCCCACAAGATGTGAGAAATAGGTTACCAAAGTTTCAAGGTAACAATGCTATGACTGGAGATCAGCATCTCAAACTTTTTGATAATATGATGGAAGATTTTGAGATAGAGTTTGAGGATGTGTATGTCAAATTGTTTATTCATACACTAGAAGAGGATGCTAGGGATTGGTACAAGGCTCTACCTGATAATTCTATTAACTCTTGGACTGAAATGAAAAATGCATTTAGGTTACAATATGGTGACAAGACTGATCCTAGATTTCTTTTGTCTGAGTTTGAGAATATCAAGAAGAACCCTAATGAATCATTCCATGACTTCAACACAAGGTTTAACAAAACTTTGAGAAGGCTTCCTATTGGTTTGAGGCCTTGTGATGAATCTTGTTTAATCAAATATGCAGATGCATTTGATAAAAAGGCAGCCTATTACCTAAGAGACAAGAACCCTACCAATCTAAGACAAGCTTTCACCATGGCACTTCAAATTGAAAACAATATCAAGGCTGTTGGGAAACCTCTCAAGAGAGATGGTGTAAAATTGATAAACCCTGAAAAACCTCAAGCTAGCAAAGGTGCTGATTTAGAAGAGGTTGTGAAAACTTTGGCAGGGGCTGTCAAATAAATCTCATACAAGTTGGCAAGAGCTGAGAAGGGAATTGGGAAGACTTCACAAGGTCAGCCTAGGCAGCAAGCACAAGATAGATTTGGAAATCATCCTAGGGGTGATCAAAGACAAGATGATAGAGGTAAAGGACCTATGGGAGGGGGAAATAGACAACCCCAAGCACGTGAAAGTAGATTAGTTCCTAACCCTCTAACTGCCAGGGTTGCTGCTATTGATGAAGTTGCTGATATGGATTGGTGTGATAGATGTTTTCTTCCTCATCCTCCATGTGAAGTAGACCAGCATGAAGGTGAAGTTAATAATGATGATGGTACTGATGATGATATTTGCATGATGGGTTGTTCTTCAAGCTCACAAGGAGGAGCAACATCTACTGAAGTAATAAGTGCTAGGAAAGCTGCAAATTTTTGGGATTGCATCAAATAGGTACAAGTATTTCTTCCCCCTCATGCTCTTGAAGTTGATGTAGTGCAAGCTTTTGAAATTCCTAACAATGACTTTGAATACTTAAGAGCTTTGATGATTAAGAAGTATGATGGTGGTATCCCTTCGGAGGAAGATAGACAATTGTTGATGAATGTTGTTGTAGCTCAAGAGAAAGATTATAACACTAGAAGTAAAGTTGTTAAGGGAGTTGGGCCTCAAGCCAAACCTAAAACACCCTTGCTCACAAGCATTCCAAAAGAAGCTCCTAGGAAAGAAACACTTGCTAAAAGCTCTACTGTCCCAAGCAAAAATTACAGTCCTCCTCATGCCCAAGCTGCCAAGAATCCATTGCCATCTAATGAATCTTCTTGTCTCCCTTCCAATGTTGTTTTTCCAAAGAGTGTCCCCTATGACATAGCCCAAGTATTGAGCCAAATTAAAGTGAGTGTTCCAATCATTGAGTTGCTTAGAATTCCTGAGCATAAGAAGAGAGCATTTGAGTACTTGGGGTTGAAAGAAGAGAAGATCACTCCAGGTAGAAATGTAAATGTTGTTGAGACTCCTCCTCAAATCATTGTAGACCTTGAAACACCACCAGTAGTAGAAGATCTTGGAGAGACACCTGAGGTATATTTGGGGACATCTTTGGTTGATTCCCAATTGAATGTTGATCCATTTTTCACAACTTTGATTATAAAGGATAGGCTACTTCACAATTGTATGTTTGATTCCATGGTGCATCATGTAATGTCATGCCTCTAGAAGTCATGAATGAGTTGGATATCAAAGTGACAGTAGCCTATGGAAAGTGTACTACTATGGACTCAAGAGAAGTGCCAATAGTTGGTTGTGTAAAAGGTTTGGTTGTGCAGCTTGCATCTTATCCCAGGAGGAATTTAAAATTGGATGTTGTGATTGTTGATTGCCCTACCAAATGGGGTATGATTTTGTCAAGAAAGTGGGCTGCAAGTGTTGGAGGGAGTGTCCAAATGGATATGTCTTTTTCCACCATTCCCATTGAGGGTAGCCTAGTCAAGCTCTATGGAGAAAAGAAAATGTTGCATCTAATTGAGGACCCAAACAATGCTACTTATGAAGTATTATTTGCTGATGTTGATGCTGATAATTTTATTGGTTTTACTGATGGAAAAGAACACAAAATGGATCAGTCAAAGTTCCTTGAATAGGTATGTTCTCCTTGGACCTTTCTATTTGATGGAGCTTGCTCCAAATTTGGAAATGGTGCTGGTGTAATTCTGATTTCTCCTAGCTTGGAAGAATTTGTTTTTTCCTTCAAGCTTAATTTTGAATGTACTAACAACATTGCTGAGTATGAAGCCTTGTTGTTGGGTCTGAGAATTGCATGGAAGTATGGTGTCAAGGACATCATTGCAAAGGGAGATTCAGAGCTAGTTGTCAAACAAATAAGAAAACTGTATGCTACAAAAAATCAGCGGATGAAGCAGTATAAGCATGCAGTTTGGGATCTAGTTGAGATGTTTGATTCCTTCAATATTATGCACCATGACAGAAGTTTGAATGTTGCTACTGACAATTTGGTAGTGTTGGGGTCAATATTTGGAGTTTTCACCATTTCACCTTATTGTGAGTACAATGTTGAAGTGTTGACTAGGCCAGCTGTCCCTGACAACATCAAGCATTGGCAAGTGTTTGATGATGATTCTCAAGTGCAAAGGTTCTTGAAAAATCAAGGTGAGTTTGTAGATCAACATATTGATTGGGAACCAATGGTGTGTATGACTGAAGGAAGAGAGACTTTGTTTGGAAAATATATTATCCAATTGAAAACTAACACCATTCCTAGAGGCCTTGTTGCACTTGAGTCTAATTTTAACAATGTTGATTGCATCATAAATAGAAACATGTCTTCCTCAAGGGATGTGGAAGAGAATGACTTGGGAACAAAGGATAAACCAAGAAAATTTTGGTTGGGCAGTAGTCTAAACAAAGAGGAGAAACAGTCTTATGTTCAGTTGTTAAAGAAATATCAGGACTATCTTGCATGGTCATATTCAGAGCTGAAAGCATATAGAGAAGATTTATTTCAGCATGAGATCCCTCTTGAAACAAATGCCAAACCATTCAGAAAAAAATGAAGGCCAATTAATCCACTCCTCTCCATGAAAATGCAAGATGAATTGAAGAAACTAAAGGAGGGAGGGATCATTCAGCCCACAAGGTATTCATCTTGGGTTGCAAACCTTGTGCCAGTCAGAAAGAAGAATGGAGACATCAGACTTTGTGTGGATTTTAGAAATTTAAACAAAGCTTCCATGAAGGAAAACTATCCCTTGCCAAATATGGAAAATATGTTGCAGCTTGTGACAGGGTCTAAGTTGCTTTCTACATTGGATGGTTTCTCTAGATACAATCAAGTGGTTGTCAAAGAATCAGAAAGACTTAAGACAACATTCACTACTCCTTGGGGAACATATGTTTTTGTTAGGATGCCCTTTGGTTTGATGAAGTGGTGCCACTTTTCAAAGAGCAATATATATTGCTTTTGATGGTTACATCAATGAGTTCATTGCAGTTTACCAAGATGATGTGACTGTGTTTTCAAGGTAGAGAGGTGATCATTTGCAGCACTTGGAGAAGATGTTGATCAGATGTAGGGAGTATGGAATTTCTCTTAATCCAAAGAAGTGTCATTTTGGTGTGCAAAAGGCCAAGCTGCTTGGTCACATTGTGTCAAAATATGGTGTTATGATAGACCCTGAGAGAGTGGAAGCAATCAGCAAAGTACCTATCCCAAGAACCAAGAAAGGCATCCAATATTTCTTTGGTCAAATTAATTTTATTAGAAGGTTTGTTTCCAACTTTTCTGAGTTGACTCTTCCAATCACAAGCATGCTAAAGAAGGACCAAGTTATCAGGTGGGAGGAGGCTGCCATTCAAGATTTTGAAGGAATTAAGGATGCACTTAAACATGCACCTGTTTTAGCAGCCCCAAACTATAAGAGGCCTTTCCAAATCTTTTCCTTTGCCTCTGAGTATACCATTGCTTCTGTTTTGCTACAAAAGGATGAGAATGGGGCTGAGAGGCCTATTGCCTTCTTTAGTAAGGATTTACAAGCAGTTGAGCTAAAGTATAGAATCATGGAGAAACAAGCATTTGCCTTTAAGAAAGTAACAAAAGTTTTTAGGCCTTATATATTGAGTTCAAAAGTTGTTGCTTATGTTCCCCACACCATGGTGAAAGACATCTTATCAGAGATGGAAATCTCAAGTAAAATATGTAGATGGGTGAAAAAACTACAGGAGTATGATATGGACATCCAAACCACAAATCTAGTAAGAGGTTTGGGTCTTGCTAAGCTCATGGCTGAGAGCAACCTAGAGACTGTGGAAGTGAATGAAGTAGAAGAAGAAAGGGTGGATGTTCTTGGAAAATTGGTAAGTTCTAAGTGGTGCAAGGATATAATATTTTACCTTAGACACCTTTTCCTTCCTGATCATTTAAATAAAAATCAGAAAAGAGCCCTCAATCTAGCTTCTCATCATAGACCTTGGGTTGGCTTGGCAGAACCCTGAAGGTGTCCTCTTGAAATGCATAAATGAAGATGAAGCTCCCAAGATAGTTGTTGATTTCCATGGGGGAGTTTGTGGAGGACACTTTTATAGAAGAGTAACAACACATAAGATTTTGAGAGCTAGTTATTGGTGGCCTACTCTCTTCAAAGATGCAACCCAGCTGGTTAGAAAATGTGATAGTTACCAACATTTCTCTGGAATACTGAAAGCTTCAGGCTCCCTTCCTTTGCAGTCTATATCAATTGAAGCTCCTTTCAAGTAATGGGGGATGGAATTCATTGGTGAGATTTCAGATCCTTCTAGTGCTGGCCATAAGTGGATCCTTGTAGCCACTGATTATTTTACAAAGTGGGTAGAGGAAATCCCCACCAAGAAAGCAACACACCAAATAGTTATGGACTTCTTGTTGAATCAAATCATATGTAGATTTGGAGTCCCAGTCAAGATTGTAGTTGATAATGCCATGTGCTTTAGAGCCAAACCTTTAATGGAAATGTATAATGAATATGGCATCAATCTGACTTATTCTTCAAACTATAACCCCTAAGGGAATGGACAAGCTGAGTCCAACAATAAGAATTTGTTGAAGATCATTAGAAGAACCTTGGAGCATAACAAGAAGAAATGGGGTGAACAATTAAAATTTGTAGTTTGGGATGATAGGATAACTCCTAAAAGAGCTATTGGTAAAAGCCCATTTGAATTGGTGTATGGAACTCAAACTTTTCTGCCCCTGCACCTAAAATTATCTTCATTTCATTTTTCCCAATAGTTGGAAGATCAAGAGCTTGGCCCATATGAATCAAGGATCAATCAGATTATTGAGCTTGATGAGGAGAGAAGAGCATCCCATCAAAGGCATGTCAGATTTAGGGAAAAGTTGAAGAGATTGTTTGATAAGAAGGTCACTCCTAGAGCCTTAAATGTTGGAGATCTGGTTTTGTTGTGGGATAGTAGGCATGAAGACAAGGGAAAGCATGGAAAATTTGATGCATTATGGATGGGCCCTTACTCCATTGATATCATAATTGGTGAGCATACCTTTTTTCTCAAAGATTTAGATGGGGAATTGCTTAAACTACCTATTAATGGAAGGCATCTGAAACATTTCTTGGATTAAACACCAAATTTGAGGTATGCACCAGCTTGTACAGTGTATAGTGTTTGGTTTTTCACTCTATTTTTGGTTTTTTGTCGGTTTGTGGTTTTCCTTGCTATGTGGCAGCCATTTTTCTTGTAGGGTTCTCACCTAGTTTTTTGGTGATTTTGGCTCGTGAATCCTTTTCCCAATGGATATTTTGGCACTTGGTCTACGTTTTGTCCTTGTGGCACTCATTAGGAGTGCCCATCCCCAAGCAAGAGCCGATGTTGGTACCATTTTTGAGCTTACACCATGTTACCCTAATTTTCCAAATCTGTATTTGCTTCAAAAAATGTTTTATCCTTTGATTTGATGGTTTGTAATTCTTCCCCTCTAGTTGAAATGCTTTAAAAATGCTCACAAACTTGTTGTTTTCCCCTAATTTGAAAGAATATTCCAAGTTTTCCCTTTTATGTGTCCTAGTTTTTCCAATTTTGTGGGCTATGTCATTTTTCCCCTTTGCCAGATTATGGAAAAAATGAAATTGATCAAATCATACTTGTTTGTATTTGAAAATCCAAATCCTAGATCGAAAATGTTCATAAATCATGCTTCCGTTAATTTAGAATCGAGAAATCTGCCATCCTTGATGAAAAAATTGAGTTTGAATTTTTTATGTTTTGATGGTCATACGGGCATCATTTTCCCATCAAATTAATCCTCAAAAGGTATTAGCAACGTGGCAAGTTTTCATTTGCTGATGTGCGGCGGGAAATGTTTCTAACTTGTCATTTTTTGATTTTTTGGCAAAGTGGCATTTTCGTGCCCAAGGACCCATTTTTTTCCAAATTTGCCTACATGACATGTTCTGATTGGCAGGGGGATGGCGGGGAGTCGAATCTCCTTTGAAAATTTTGACTTTATTTTGCAAAAAAAATTAAAGTCAAAAATTGTCCTGAAACCCCATAGCCAATTGCGAGAGGACACGTGTCCTAAAAGTTTCAAAATGGAAGTGCGGGCCAAGGGGGGACTTAGTGTTTTTTGGCTCTAATTCTATAAAGTTTCAAAATCAATTTTGCCCCCACTCTAATCAGAAGATGACATGTAGTAGCATGGCAGGGCAAAGCGGGTCGGCGGGCCAACAGAGGAAAAAGGGGATTTTTTCCCTTTTTCACAAAAATATTAAAGTAAAATTTTGGACCGTGGCCCCGTGGCTGATCACAGGTGGACACATGTCCAATAGAGTCAGAGGGAAGTGTGGACCATGGAAGGAAAAGGGAAAATTTTCCCTTTTGGTCAAAAGGACCTAGAGTAAAATTTTTTAGTATGGCTCCGCGGCGAGTGAGAGATGGACGCATGGTAGAGGACAAGGCGGGTCGGTGGGCCAGCAGATGCAAGAGGGAATTTTTTTCCTTTTGCAAAAAAGACTCAAAATCAAAATTCGAAGCGCTAAACAGCTAGTGAATCATCAGGAGACACGTGGCGAGGGAGAAATCAGAGGTACGGGCCCGCGGGGCAAAAAGTGAAAATTTTCTGATTTTCCAAAAAGGTTAAAATGTGCAGAATTGAAGTGTGATCCCAATGGGACCCACCATGAGCCACATGTTAGCTCTGAAATTCAAAGGCAGAGGGGCGAAGGAAAAAGTCAAAAATTTCCATTTTTTCAAAAATTTCAAAAATTCAAAAATGAGCCCAAATTTATTTCTAATCATTTTTTGCCATGTGTCCAACCTTATCCAAAAAATTAAAAAGGTAAATCAAGCTTATTTCTAAGTCCGCATCTTCTACATGGAGGGCCAGGATTAAAAGATGGATAAGATCGACAGTTGCTATGCATCCATTTGTTTTGACCACCATGTGAGCTTCAGGAAGCTTGGCATCCTAATTTTTGCATCAAAATTCATCAAATTTATAGTGATTTTGTGTCATCTTGGCCTTCCGGGATCATGGGAATCACTTTCATGGCTTAATTCTTGTATTTGAGGTGTTTTTGTAATAATTTTTTACTCAGCTCGAGCAAGCACGTGGAATGTCAAATTGAAAATTGCAGAGGTAGTTTTAAAAGGTGAAATGATGAGAGGAAGGGTGTTTGCATGCCTCAATGATGAAAAATGTGCTTCCAGGATGGATAATGATCCAGTATTTGTAATGATTTAATCTTTTTGGGCACACTTGGCAACCTGCGAATGTTTTTTTGTTTGATGTCATTTTCATTGAATCAAGAGGATTGTTTTGTAACAAACTTGATCCCATGACATATTCTTTTCTTGGGAAAGAAGGCTCCAATGTGGCATGAGGTATATAATGTGTTTTGGAGAAATTGTAAAAGGGGGGGTAAAGTTGAAAATCATGAGCAAATTCTAAGACAAAGCTCATCTTCTGAGAAACCCACCAAAGAACAAGGATAATTTCTTCTGTGTTGGATCTTCATGTATGTGAGTTGGTTACAAGTGTATAGCACTCACACAGCTTTGATATTATTCATGAAACTCTCCTCTGCTGATGAATCTAACAAGATTTTGAGTTAATCTACATTTTTCTGGGAAATATGATGTCTGTTATCATTTTTAAATGCTTGCAAATGGTTTTCATTATTCTTTTTGCAATCTTGCATTGAAAGTCTTTAGAAATAACATAGAATCTCCATTTCTGGTTGATAGTTTAGTGGTGTTGGTCTGAAAACCTGTAGCAAGAGTAGATTTATGGATAGACAAGCCAACAGTGTGCGGGGCATAGCCCCTCTTTGAGACAGTAAAGCAAAACTGGTTTATTGCTATTCTACTAGTAGGAATCTAAGCAAGTCTCACAATATTCTGCCTTCAGGGGTTTGGGATCTCATCCCAGCAGAGGTGATTCCAACTGTGAACAGAAAAGGATGGAGAGAAAGACAAGGAAAGAATGGGTTCGAAGGGAGAAAAGAAATGAATTCCAAAGTAGAAAGGTCAGAGGGTTTATGTTTTAGGATTGGTAATAAATGGAGCCAAACCTACTTGCATCAACAAAAAAGCAATACTGATGAACAAATGACAAGAAAGTAGAGATAAATCCAACAGAATAAACACATAGATCTGACATAAGAAAGATCAGATGCCCATAACACACATATTCAACACAAAGTCTTAATATTTGTATTAATGTTTCTTCTGTTACAAAAAGTACAAATCCTTTTCTTCTCACTTCTATTTTTATCTAAAAAGTGTCCACCACTGAATACAACAAATATTCCAGTATATATAGAAGGAGGAGAAGAGAGAAGGAAAAAAGAAACCAACAACTAATTACAAAAATTACAAAATATCTAAAATTCAACTGTTGACTTTTGGGACCACTTGGTGGATGACAACATCCCATGGTGCAACATTGATGATGTCATCATTTGTGCCAACACACTTTTAGATATTATAAAAGAAAAGCCAAGAGGAGGAAGGCTATTCATCATCGTCCCATGGCTGGAAGGGAGTATCTTGCTTCTGCTCATGAGAGGCAATGTGGAATTGAACCCGGTACTCCATGAATTTGTTGACCATCAGCTGAAGTTGATCTTGGGCAGGACCCTTGGTATGATCGCCGATGATTTCACAAGTCTCCCGTTCATCTCTGAGCTTTTCAAGAAGCTTGAAGTATTCATTACCTACCTCCATTAGGTAACCCACAAAATCATGGCAGGCCAGAAGGTTATTAAGGGATTTAGCATCAAAAGTAGCTTCTGGCCCTAACCCTTGTGAGATGATCTCTTTGAAGATCCAGATGGTTTCATCTGCCTTCCTCAAGGAAAATGATGGAGTGAGCAAGCCTAGAGACATCCTTAGGAAAATTTTCTCCATTTGATGCATTGCATCCAGGGCTTCCTCCTTGACCTTGTCTATCTTCTCCAGGAAAAATTCCATCTGATCGACCCGATAGTCCAAAGCAACAGGGATTTACAGGGTACTCTGGGGTGATCAAAGATGCCGAATTTAACTAAATCATCGACTAAGTAGTTGAGCATCTTCTAGAATGTCTCATGTTGCAACCTAGCATGGTCCAACTCTTTGGAGATAGGTCTTGTAATCACCTATAGTTCCTTGTTTTCCCGACCAATGTTTTGATATAACTTGGTGAACTTGACAATTACTTCCTTGCTGTATTTGAGAATCTGGTCTCTCTAGGTGGCGATTGCCATGCCTTGTTTACCAATCTTGGCGTATTTGTTTATCTTATCCTGACTAAGGGCCTCAGGAGTTTCAGTGGTAGTTGTACGAGGTGCACTACCCATTTTCTGTAGGGCATGGAGAAGATGTTTATTTTGCTTCTTGAAGTTTCTTGCAAAGGGAATCCACCACAGATAGGGCCTCTCCTTGAAGGCTTTCGGATGACATTCCCATTGTGACCTTGTTGGTCGTCAAATAGGACTTTTTAGAAGAGCAACAGTCAGGGGACAAGAAGTCCCTCCTCTTTAATGGGAGAGGTTCCCTTATTCAGAAACGAACTTATTTACAAATGTGCAGAACATTGTTTTATGGTCAAACTTGGATATTACGAAAGTGTTTTCCACAAGGATCATCAATTACACAAGGACTGAGGAAAGGGAATAAGAAGATGAGTAGAATAGCAACATTCAGAATTATAGATAGCAGAATAATTCTTCATGTATGTGAAGCTTCAAAGAATTTAAGACAAGATCATTTGCATTGGCTGAATGAGATTAAATTTAAAGACACAAAGTTCCATAAATAACCTTCTTCAGATTCATTTATCAAGGACACAAAGTTCCTTTTTGGTTATACAAGATCACTGTATTTGCAAAACTGAACAGTATGCAATCAGAGAGACTAACGAATTAGGAACAAAATGATCTTCACAATATTAAAGGAAAACACAGAGATAACAAGAACTAGATAGACAAAGAATGGAAAGCCCTTTTGTATTGATTTCTTTAAGATCTATTTACACTTTCAGTAAATACCCAAGTTCTTCCTCCCGTAAAATGGCGTGGAAAGGCCATTATATAGCTTACAAGTCAGTTACTCTTCGTAACCGTTTCTTTTAACTAAAGAATAGTTAAGGATCGCCAATTGCAATACCTTAACTAATTACAAAGAATACAAAAAGAATGGGAAGAAGAGAAAAGAAAGGAGAAGGAGACAGGTGGCCAGCTACTGGGAGGGACCCACTGTCTTCAGAATCCGCTGCCTGAATTTCTTCAATGCCTCAGCTATGTCTCTGCCATGTGGAACTGACGTGTTGGCTGCAGACTGAGTCCAAAATCCCAAACACTTCTCCATCTCTTTATCAAACTCGACATGAGTATGATAATATTTATTTGCTTCTTCAATGGCAGATTGAAGAGAACAAATTTCCTTCATCTTTTCCTTAGAGATGGAGCTTTCCTTGAATAGATTATATTTGACAAAAGCTCTGAACTGAGCTTTGACTTCTTGCAAGGACAGGGAAACACCAGAGTTTTCATCCTGAAGATGACAATGTATATCCTTGAAAGCAGCAACAGCCAGTGTCTTGAAAGCTTCTCCCTTCTGCCAGCTGTTCTTCATTTCTCCCAAAGCTTCCTCCAAAACTCTGATCTTCCACTCCACGCTGTAGACCCAGGATTTTGATAGATTGTCCTTAGCATCATCAAAAATCTTATTCGCCAGTAAGATGTTCTCATCTGTCTATCCCATAAGGCGAAGGTCTACTATACAACTGCTCCAGATTTTTAGTTCTTTATCCATGGTATTGATAGTGGAGGAGAGCTTCAGTTGCACATTACTCACCTTTTCGTGGAGTTTGAAAGCTTCATCGATGAAGTTTAATCCAGCAATAAGCATGTCATCCACCATGGCTTCAATAGCTCTGTCATAGACAGAATACTTGTGCATATCTTTGATACTTTGCACTTCATCTTGGCTTAGAATTACAGGAGGTGGAAGAGTAGTCAATGGGGTAGGGTCCAAGACTTTATCCTTAGATAAAAGAGACTTGATGAAACCTGTGAGAATCTGGGCTTGTTCTTCCAACTGTTCAATAGTTTGCTGCCCTTTCTCTACCCTTCCAATGACTCTTGTGACTGTTTCCTGGAGGTTGTGAATTTCACCTTCAGGAGTAGACTCTCCCATAGGGATTCTTGAAAGCTCCAAGTCAGATGCCAGCAAGTCTGATTCTGATTTGTCTACTGTAGGCTTAGCAATCTCCAAGAATTGTTGACCTTGGGCATCAGACACTATTCTGGAAGTGGTTTTGGCTTTCTTGGCACGAGGAGTGGTGCCCAACAAGGCTGCAACAACATCGAAATTTGGTCCCAAGCTTTGAGAGGAGGATTTTCTCTTCCTTTTGTCAACCAAAGTTTACACCCAAGCAAAAGAAGAATCTGTAGGAGAAGCAAGGGGACCAAGAGACAGGGAGCTCATGACACTCAGGGTCTGCGCAGCTATTGACTCAAGCTGAGATGTGAGTAGAGAACTGGAGGCAATAGCGGTAGAAGAATCAGTAGCACCTGGAAGTTCAGTGCTCTGGACCTCCTTGTCCTTATCTGCTGGATCTTTAGGAACATTTGCAGGAGTTGGCATCTCACTTTCTTCACTTTCACTGAGAACAATGATGTTCTCTGGCCCTATAGGCAACTCTGCCTGTTTTCGTGGAGGGTCATTCTCTGCAGGCTCCTTCTTTACCTCTTTGAGTTTCTTCTTATATACCTGGGTAGATGAAGAGGGAGTAGATTCAGTAGGTCCTTGTGTTGATGAGGCAGGAGGGGTTTGCATTGGTGTTTCAGACCTTGGAACTAATGCCTCTCTTATTGGTGTTGAATCATCCTTGGAGGAGGATTCTCCTGAGTGCCTCTTGAATTCTCGGATCTTCTTACTGAACCAGACCTTAGTCCTAACTAAGACTGGAGCAAGAATCTCAGCCAGATCATCCCTCTCTTTCCTGTTCCAATCCAGGTCCTCCAGAGGGGTGTGCTTAATCACATTTTCATACTCATACGAGTATAGGTCAGAATTGTCATCCTGGAGACCTTCAGGATCTTGGTACAGACCAAGTTCCTGAATCAATTGCAGGGAGAACCTGCCACAATGCCTTCTCCTGGCTTCAAAATCATCTGCACAGTCAGCCCAGTAGTCTTCTGTATCTGCCCTATGATGGTAGATTATCTTGATGTTCTGTTCAATAAACTTCTTCAAGTCAAAGCAGGTTCTTGGCTTGAAGAAATGAACAGTGATAGGGACCAGGGCTCTTTCTATGTTCTGAGCATCCAGAGCTGTTTTGCATGTGTAGTTTCCCAGAGAGATGGGGAAAGTGCAAGCCAGAAATCTTCTTATCTCTGCAAGTTCTGTGCAACCTGTCTAGTTGCCTACATATTTCTATCAAGGCCATTTTATCATTGCAGAACATGGGAAGCCGTAGAGGAGTGCTTTCATAGCCAGCAAGCCTGATATAGGAAAATTTCCTGAATTGGATGAAATAGGCTCCATACTGCGATATCAGGTTCATGGCTTCATCTGAAAACCTTCTAGCAGTATCACCTTCGAGTAATCTAACCACATACATTGTGAAAGCGTCATTGACCCTTCTGAAATTACGATTGCTGGTCTCCAGGTGTGAACTGCGGGCAATAGGCATACACTGGATCATCTTTGTGTGCATCTATATAGGAGAAATCAAACCACTGCCTTGATGCTACTAGGGTATACATCAGGTATGAAGTCATATAGAACTTCTTTGTTTGCTGAACGTTGGATAGCTGCTCCACCAAATTCATACTGATGATCTCTGCCCAGTTGATGTTTTGTGTTCCCTTGCACACCATGCTGATGAGCGGGCACATCTAGAAATGAAACTCATTGGTGGAGGGAAAACCCATAACCCGAGCCAACAGGATTATGAAGTCTGACAATTCCTCATTGAAATCTTCTCGGAAGAGGGTTTTGGTTAGGCGAGAAGCACCTTTCTTAGGGTTCTTTAACCAAGACTTTGCCACTCGCGCCTTATATTTGTCACTGTCTTGATCGAATAGGGTCTGTGCTTGATCCCAGGAGACGACTATAGCATTTTCCAACTCCGGAATCCTCAGAGCAGCGCCAATGGCGGCAGCGTCTAGCTTGGCAATGAGTTCCCCATGTACATTTGTCAATTCACTTGAAGCGGGGTCGAAGTGAGCTCTGCATGAAAGCACAGTATCAGCACACTGTACTGAGATTGGGAAACCACCGGTAAAAGCCAAACCACTATCATGAATCGTTTGTGCTATTGGTGTAGGGTTTGCATCTACCATTCTTGCCCAAAAATCGCCGAAGTCGAGATGACGAGCTTCGCTGTCCCCAATATTGCTAACAGCAGACTCAAGCGGAGAAATTTGCTCCTGTCCCTGAAACTTGATCTTCATATTGATAGTCTCGGAGCTATAACCTAGACTCGGGAAGAAATTTGCAAAGGGAGGGGATATTTGCGCAGGTTTTTCAAATTGCAAGGGTTCGAGCAAAGATAACATGGAAGCAATGCGAAAAATGCAAAGGGGAAATACTCGTTATATAGCCGTTTGGAGAGAGGAATGAATTTAATGCGCATTGAATACACAACCACCAATTTGAATAGCATCATACTCGGAGTGAGCGGGAAAAACTAAGTGTGAATGACACTTGGTACGCTTGGGACATGTGAGATGCGAATGCGTGAAACACGCGGCTCGGCCGATTCAGGTGAAACAGGGAGAGGATGCACAAATTCTTTTTGGAATGATTGGGACGAAAATGCACGGAGTACGTGGTTCGGGTGATTCGGCCGAAATTGGAACAGTGGGCCCGTTTGGACTTGGGACATTCGAGACAAAAAATTCCGGAGTACGCGGTTTGGCCGGTTCGGGTGAAATTGAAACAGCTTGCATTTTTTGATTTGGGACAAGGAGCTCTGAAGTACGCGACACGGGAGTTTCGGCCGAAAATTGGAAAGCTCACACTTTTTAACTTTCAGACATTTGAGACATGAAAGTGCGTAGTACGCGGTTCGGGTGTTTCGTTCGAAATTGGAACAACTCGCACAATAAGTTTTGGGACACTTGGGACAAAACTTTCAGACGGGCCCGAAAATGGGGACAACTTCGGGGATTTCGGCCGATCGGGGAACAGAGTGCATTTTCGTACTTGGGACAGTTGGGACAAAAAGTTTTGACAGGCCCGAAAATCACACAAAATGACCCAAAACATAGATTTTTTCAATTTCACGACTTAGGCACTTCAGAGAAAAACACTTAAACTCAAAATTTTGAAATTTTTACTCTTATCAGAGCGGGGAATTTTGAGTGGACAACAGCTGGCTCCTTCTGGGGATGACTTGGCATAAATTCTTGGAATGAGACAAGGCAAGAACTTAGACAAACTCGGTGAAGCAGACCAGTGCCTTATCCATTGGGCAAAGGAGTAAAAAACAAACCAATACAGAGGGCAACACACACAACAACAAAAGGAAAACACACCAAAAGCAGAAAAGCAAAAACACTGTACAGAATATACAAAGGGACTCCCTAGTCACCTATGACTTGAACAACTTCAAATACTGCCCACTATAAGGAAGTGGGAGGGGAGAACCATCCATGTAATCAAGATAGAAAGAGTTCTTACCCGCAAAGTGTCTTATCTTGAAAGGTCCGAGCCACAGGGAATCAAATTTTCCATGGCTGCCACGAGGTTCATGTCTTTTGTCCCATAACAGCACGGTATCTCCAACTTGGAACTCTCTGAACCTAGCTTTCTTGTCAAACAGAACCTTTACCTTCTGCTGGTGAGCAGATATCCTATCAGCAACCTCCAATCTGTCCTCGTTCAGTTTATGCAGGTACATGATTCTTTTATCCAGAGCATCACTGAAACTAGTATCCTCAATGGCCTTCATCAGGTGCAAGGCTGGCAGTTCCACTGTCACTGGAAATTGAGCTTCTACTCCATACACCACTTGAAAAGGAGACATTCCAATGGCTCTTTTAGGTGTGATCCTGTCTGCCCAAAGAGCATCATAAAGCTTCTTATGCCAGTTTCGCTGGGACTCATTGACCAACTTCCTTATGATAGTCACCAGATTTTTGTTGGTGGATTCTGCTTGTCCATTTCCCTGGGGATAATAATCTGAAGAATGAGCCAGAGAGATGCCATACCCGTAGCAGAAATCCATTATCTCAGTTGAGGAGAATTTCGAAGCATTATCTGTTACAATCTTGTTAGGTACACCATACCTTACCAAGATGTTCTCTTTGATGAAGTTGCATACCACTTCAGAAGTAGTGCTCTTGACTGGAATAGCTTCCACCCATTTGGTGAAGTAGTCAGTGGTGGTTAGCACATGAGTGTGACCAGCACTAGAAACAGGGTTGAGTGCACCAATGAAGTCCAGACCCCACTGTTGAAATGGTTCCTCAATCAAAACTGGCTTGAGAGGCAAAGAGGCCAATTTAGGTCTTCCCACAAAGGTCTGACAAGCCTCGCATTTTTCCACCCCCTTGGATGCATCTCTGAACAAGGAAGGCCAGTAATATCCTCCCTGGAGTATCTTGTGAGCTGTGACTATTGATGAATAGTGCCCTCCACATGTCTGATCATGAAAAGCTGGAGAGCAACTTTCTCTGTTGTTCCTTGTCCACACACTTCAGAAATCTCCCATCTAAACCACGCTTGAACAAGGCATTTTCCCACAGTACATATTGCGCTGATCTCAATTTAACAGTCCTCTTTTCCTTGGTAGTTAAATGAGAGGGGCATTCCCCATAGGTGAGAAAATGGGCGATGTCAGAATACCATTCATCGAATGAACTAAGGAATAGAACAGTAGGAATGTCAGCTTTCTCCTCCAGCAACTCATGTTTGGCTCCTTCAGCAATGAGCTCAAAAAGACCTTTTCCACGAACCAGCTTGGTCAGTTTGATATCAATGTCATACTCCTGGACTTTAGCCACCCAGTTTCCTCTCTTGGACCCAAATTCTTGCTGTGTAAGAATTGACTTAACAGTTGTATCTGGAACCAGCACCATAGAGTGAGAGTTGAGGATATAGAAACGGAACTGCTTAACAGCATTGACTACTACAAAAGCATGCTTCTCCATCATGGTGTATTTTAGCTCATGATTCTTCAGGATATAGCTCATGAAGGCAATTGGTAGCTCATGTTTATCAAAGTCTTCTTGGGTTAAGACAGCAGCCAGGGTATTATCTGTAGCATAGCAATAGATGATGAAATCTTTGCTGAAATCAGGACAGGCCAAAACTTGAGTTTTAGCAATAGCTTTCTTGATACCCTCAAAGGATTCCTTTCCTTCAGAAGACCAACCAAATGTTTGCTTCCCTTTCATCATCTGAGAAATATTCAAAGTTAATTCAGCAAAATCAGGGATGAATCTTCTTAAAAAATTGATCTTACCGAAGAAGGAATGCACGCCTTTTTTACTGGTTGGGAGAGGAATTTGCTGGATGGCTTGAACTCGTTCAGGATCAATCTTAATACCATCCTTGGAGACGATGTGCCCTAATAGTTTTCCTTCTGTAACACAGAAGACAGATTTTTTAGGATTTAAAGAAATCCCATGCTCTCGGCATCTCAGCAGAACCGTTTCCAGGTGGTCGAAGTGATCCGCTCTTGTCTTTGAAAACACTGTCAGGTCATCAAGGTATATGACAATACATTTCCCTTTCAAGCTTCCAAAAGCTAGATCCATAGCTCTCTGGAAAGTGGCACCAGCATTAATCAGCCCAAAAGGCATTCTCTTGTAGGCAAAGGTACCCCAAGGAGTGGTGAAGGCTGTCTTGTGTTGATCTGCAGTATCAACCTCTACCTGATTGTATCCCGAGAATCCATCAAGCATAGATAACATTTCAGATCCTGTTACTGCTTGCAATATTTGATCCATCATAGGCAAAGGGTAGTTATCTTTCAGAGAATCCTGATTCAGGTTCCTGAAATCAACACAGATGCGGATCTCACCATTTTTCTTCCTAACAGGCACTATATTTGCGATCCATGTCGAATGGTGAATGGGAAAAATAATTTTAGCCTTCAACAACTTCTGGATCTCCGGAAAGATGGTGTCATCTATTTTTGGATTGTACTACCTCTGCTTCTGCTTGAAAGGCTTAATTCCTGGTTTGAGAGGAATAGAATGCTGCATATCTTTTGGCTTGAAGGCTTTTAGATCTTCATAAGAATAAGCAAGAACATCCTTATACCTCCTTAGAAGATCAATTGCTTTTCTCCTCTCGTCGGTTGTGCAACATTTTCCAATATTTACTAGCTTGGGGTCAGTAGAACTCCCTATATCAATCTTATCATACTCAGCTGATTGCTAAGGTCCAGTAGAAGCTTTAGATTTCACATATCTGTCATGTTTATCAAACAACTCCTCCAAACTCACCAAACCTTTGGGAATCTTGTTTCCTTTGAGTTTAATGCACCCTTCCTGATCTGTTTCTTCTCCTTGGGTGACAGGGTGGTCAGAGGACACACTCTCACGAGGCAGGTTGTCACTTCCCTCAAAATACAGTTGTTCGAAATTACCCTTGAGTTCCAGGAAGGAAAGCAAATGCTGGTCATCGTTGAAAACTTGCCAGTTATTGGTATTGTCAGGTACACTAGGCCGGTGGACCATTTCAATAGTGAACTTATCCTAAGAGAATTCAGGATGGGGAATCAGTAGTGATCCTGAGACAGCCAGTGAATCAGCCCTGCTGTTCTTTTCTCTAGGTATTGCTTCAATGGAGAAAGCATCAAGGAATTCAATTGAATCCCAAACCTGATTCCGGTAATGCTTCAGCCTCCCATTTTTTACCTGAAAAAGGCTTCTGACTTGCTTCACAATCAGCTCTGCATCACCATGAGCCAGAAGATTTTTTACACCTCGTTCTTTGGCCACTTGCAGTCCAAGAATGAGAGCCTCATACTCTGCTGTATTGTTAGTGTTTTCGAACTGTAACTTAAATGAAAAAGGGTGTAGGCATCCTTCAGGTGACACTAGCAGGACACCAGCTCCAGAACCAGCTGAGGAACAACTTCCATCAAATTCTAAAACCCAAACACCATTGGGATATTTAGGTGATACGTTGGAGGGTTGGATTTCATCAGGGGACAGAATCATGTAATTACCATGACCCATGTCCTCATAGAGTATTTGTGCCTCAGGATCATCTGTTTTCTGCACAATATACTCAGATTGTTTCTCAGGCAGCAGCTTCTTCATGTGTCCATTGACAGGTATGAGTGCATGTGACCAATCCATTTGAATCTCTCCACCCACATCTTTACAGAAGTTCCTACTTAGCAACATTCCATAAGAAGGAGGAATGTCTGCTACTAGGATGGTAGCCAAGACTTTCTTTTTAGGTAAAGTAGCAAAAGCCACTTGTGCATCTTTAATCCTTCCAACCAAAGGCACTTCCTTACTTTCCATGGAGTAGCAAGATCCATAAGTACGAGTGTGGGTCAAGCCTAAAGCATGAGCTACTTTAGCAGGCATCACATTATTTGAGGCTCCGGAATCTATGACACAGTTACTGAGCCTATGGCCAGCTATAAGAAGTGTTACATAAAAAGACTTGATTTTGTCACCAGGCGAGGTGACAGCAGCTACCAGACTAGGCTGTGGTGCAGAAGGAGGAGTGGGTAAAAGGCCTTTAGAGGTGGTCTTGGAATGGGAATTAACAAATTGGATCATCTTGGCAAAAGCTTTGGGATGGGTTTGATAGTATTCAGCTTCTGAAATTTGAACCTTGGTCCTTTTTAGGTGATCAACAATATCAAAGGATCCAGAGGTGGATGGACCATCATCATTTGGAATTCTAGGCTTATCAACTTTAGGAGAAAAAGAAGGAACTTTGCTAGTAGGATTGACAGGACTTACCTTTGGTGCAGATGAGGTAGGGATAGGAGATCCTCTTTTGGCAATTACAGGAATAGTTGCCTGCTGCTCCTTAGATTTCTTCATGGGCTGTGTTACTTTCTCCTTCTGCCTTGTCTGTTCTCGAGTCATGACAGCAAACGATTCACTGTTCATATCTGCTACCACTTCATCATAGTCATCTCCATCATCAGTGCCTTCGGTGGTAAAGAAATTAACCTGAGATCCCTCAAGTTCTTCCGCTTCATCATCAAATTCCTCCAGGAACTCCTCACGAGCTTCATTGTCCACATCATCATCTGGCTCTTCAACTTCACAGGTTGCATTCACAGGAACTTTAACAGGAGGTCCTTCAAGTGCTAGTCTTGTGTGAGGAGCAGGCAAACGATTTCTGGGCTGAATATTTCTTCTTGGAACATCTGCATACGGGGCATGCTGAGCCAATTGTTTCTTTATAGCTACTAGATCATTTGCAAGTTTCTGGACTAATGGATCAGTATTGGGTCCAGAGGTGGAAGAGGAAGAAGCATCAGATTTAGATTTGGGAGGATCTCTTCTCAACTTCCCTGACATGATCAAGTCATCCTCGACACTAACAGCCAGTTCTTGATCCAGAACTAACGTTCCGAGATTAGCCCTTCTTAGAGCATAACTGACTTTGGGAGTTTGAGCATTTAGAAAGAAACATTTTTGAATTTGATCAACCGGTCGAGTATTTACAGGTATTTTGTTGATCAGTCTGTTGAATCGAGCCATAAATTCTCTCATGGGTTCTGATGGATCTTTCTTTATCTGAGAAATTTGGGCAAGTAGGGCATGCACATCTTCTGCCATCTTGAAACGGCTTTCGAACTAAGTTCTCATTGTATTCCAGTCGGTGATGGCACCAACTGGAAGGTGATAGAACCAATCAACAGCATTATCTTGTAACGTCTCAACGAACAGCCTTACTGAGACGTCTTCATGTTCAACTCCCAAGACTCCACATGCAACTATGAAGGCTGCAATGTGTTCATCAGGGTGTACTTTACCATCTCCTTTAAATTTGGGGAAGTTCTTCTGGTTACCTCTAGGTAACTCATGCAAAGGCTGAGTAAGGGCCAGGGGCCCGACACATTGACCCCATGGCAATTGTGCCACCATTCTTGGAAATACGGCTTGGAGGGGAACTGTAACACCAGCTAGGATCAAAGCTCGTAGATTGGGACTAGCAGGTTCTGAAGGAATACCACCTGTAGGACTTCTATCTTGAACAGGTGGAGTGCTTGTCAAACGAGTTCTTCTATTTGAAGGGAAAGGAAAACCCTGTTGCTCCAAAAGTTGAAACTGAGAATCTTCGATACCAAGGGCCCTTCTCCCTCGAGTGAAACGTGGAGTCGCCAGATCAAAGGATGATCGAAAAATTATAGTACTGGAATGCGAATTTCCCCAGTGGAGTCGCCAAAAACTGTTGGTCATCAAATAGGACTTTTTAGAAGAGCAACAGTCAGGGGACAAGAAGTCCCTCCTCTTTAATGGGAGAGGTTCCCTTATTCAGAAACGAACTTATTTACAAATGTACAGAACATTGTTTTATGGTCAAACTTGGATATTACGAAAGTGTTTTCCACAAGGATCATCAATTACACAAGGACTGAGGAAAGGGAATAAGAAGATGAGCAGAATAGCAACATTCAGAATTATAGATAGCAGAATAATTCTTCATGTATGCGAAGTTTCAAAGAATCTAAGACAAGATCATTTGCATTGGCTGAATGAGATTAAATTTAAAGACACAAAGTTCCATAAATAACCTTCTTCAGATTCATTTATCAAGGACACAAAGTTCCTTCTTGGTTATACAAGATCACTGTATTTGCAAAACTGAACAGTGTGCAATCAGAGAGACTAACGAATTAGGAACAAAATGATCTTCACAATATTAAAGGAAAACACAGAGATAACAAGAACTAGATAGACAAAGAATGGAAAGCCCTTTCGTATTAGCAAATAACCAAGTTCTTCCTCCCGTAAAATGGCGTGGAAAGGCCATTATATAGCTTACAAGTCAGTTACTCTTCGTAACCATTTCTTTTAACTAAAGAATAGTTAAGGATCGACAATTGCAATACCTTAACTAATTACAAAGAATACAAAAAGAATGGGAAGAAGAGAAAAGAAAGGAGAAGGAGACAGGTGGCCAGCTATTGGGAGGGACCCACTGTCTTCAGAATCCACTGCCTGAATTTCTTCAATGCCTCAGATATGTCTCTGCCACGTGGAATTGACGTGTTGGCTACAGACTGAGTCCAAAATCCCAGACACTTCTCCATCTCTTTATCAAACTCGACGTGAGTATGATAATCTTTATTTGCTTCTTCAATGGCAGATTGAAGAGAACAAATTTCATTCATCTTTTCCTTAGAGATGGATCTTTCCTTGAATAGATTATCTTTGACAAAAGCTCTGAAATGAGCTTTGATTTCTTGCAAGGACAGGGAAACACCAGAGTTTTCATCCTGAAGATGACAATGTATATCCTTGAAAGCAGCAACAGCCAGTGTCTTGAAAGCTTCTCCCTTCTGCCAGCTATTCTTCATTTCTACCAAAGCTTCCTCCAAAACTCTGATCTTCCACTCCACGCTGTAGACCCAGGATTTTGATAGATTGTCCTTAGCATCATCAAAAATCTTATTCGCCAGTAAGATGTTCTCATCTGTCTGTCCCATAAGGCAAAGGTCTACTATACAACTGCTCCAGATTTTTAGTTCTTTATCTATGGTATTGATAGTGGAGGAGAGCTTCAGTTGCACATTACTCACCTTTTTGTGGAGTTTGAAAGCTTCATCGATGAAGTTTAATCCAGCAACAAGCATGTCATCCACCATGGCTTCAATAGCTCTGCCATAGACAGAATACTTGTGCATATCTTTGATACTTTGCACTTCATCTTGGCTTAGAATTACAGGAGGTGGAAGAGTAGTCAATGGGGTAGGGTCCAAGACTTTATCCTTAGATAAAAGAGACTTGATGAAACCTGTGAGAATCCGGGCTTGTTCTTCCAACTGTTCAATAGTTTGCTGCCCTTTCTCTACCCTTCCAATGACTCTTGTGACTGTTTCCTGGAGGTTGTGAATTTCACCTTCAGGAGTAGACTCTCCCATATGGATTCTTGAAAGCTCCAAGTTAGATGCCAGCAAGTCTGATTTTGATTTGTCTACTGTAGGCTTAGCAATCTCCAAGAATTGTTGACCTTGGGCATCAGACACTATTCTGGAAGTGGTTCTGGCTTTCTTGGCACGAGAAGGAGTGGTGCCCAACAAGGCTGCAATAGCATCAAAATTTGGTCCCAAGCTTTGAGAGGAGGATTTTCTCTTCCTTTTGTCAACCAAAGGTTGCACCCAAGCAAAAGAAGAATCTGCAGGAGAAGCAAGGGGACCAAGAGACAGGGAGCTCATGACACTCAGGGTCTGCGCAGCTATTGACTCAAGCTGAGATGTGAGTAGAGAACTGGAGGCAATAGCGGTAGAAGAATCAGTAGCACCTAGAAGTTCAGTGCTCTGGACCTCCTTGTCCTTATCTGCTGGATCTTCAGGAACATTTGCAGGAGTTGGCATCTCACTTTCTTCACTTTCACTGAGAACAATGATGTTCTCTGGCCCTATAGGCAACTCTGCCTGTTTTCTTGGAGGGTCATTCTCTGCAGGCTCCTTCTTTACCTCTTTGAGTTTCTTCTTATATACCTGGGTAGATGAAGAGGGAGTAGATTCAGTAGGTCCTTGTGTTGATGAGGCAGGAGGGGTTTGCATTGGTGTTTCAGACCTTGGAACTAATGCCTCTCTTATTGGTGTTGAATCATCCTTGGAGGAGGATTCTCCTGAGTGCCTCTTGAATTCTCGGATCGTCTTGCTGAACCAGACCTTAGTCCTAACTAAGACTGGAGCAAGAATCTCAGCCAGATCATCCCTCTCTTTCCTGTTCCAATCCAGGTCCTCCAGAGGGGTGTGCTTAATCACATTTTCATACTCATATGAGTATAGGTCAGAATTGTCATCCTGGAGACCTTCAGGATCTTGGTACAGACCAAGTTCTTGAATCAATTGCAGGGAGAACCTGCCACAATGCCTTCTCCTGGCTTCAAAATCATCTGCACAGTCAGCCTAGTAGTCTTCTGTATCTGCCCTATGATGGTAGATTATCTTGATGTTCTGTTCAATAAACTTCTTCAAGTCAAAGCAGGTTCTTGGCTTGAAGAAATGAACAGTGATAGGGACCAGGGCTCTTTCTATGTTCTGAGCATCCAGAGCTGTTTTGCATGCGTAGTTTCCCAGAGAGATGGGAAAGTGCAAGCCAGAAATCTTCTTATCTCTGCAAGTTCTGTGTAACTTGTCTAGTTGCCTGCATATTTCTATCAAGGCCATTTTATCATTGCAGAACATGGGAAGCCGTAGAGGAGTGCTTTCATAGCCAGCAAGCCTAATATAGGAAAATTTCCTGAATTGGATGAAATAGGCTCCATACTGCGATATCAGGTTCATGGCTTCATCTGAAAACCTTCTAGCAGTATCACCTTCGAGTAATCTAACCACATACATGGTGAAAGCGTCATTGACCCTTCTGAAATTACGATTGCTGGTCTCCAGGGTGAACTGCGGGCAATAGGCATACACTGGATCATCTTTGTGTGCATCTATATAGGAGAAATCAAACCACTGCCTTGATGCTGCTAGGGTATACATCAGGTATGAAGTCATATAGAACTTCTTTGTTTGTTGTACGTTGGATAGCTGCTCTGCCAAATTCATACTGATGATCTCTGCCCAGTTGATGTTTTGTGTTCCCTCACACACCATGCTGATGAGCGGGCACATCTAGAAATGAAACTCATTGGTGGAGGGCAAACCCATAACCCGAGCCAGCAGGATTATGAAGTTTGACAATTCCTCATTGAAATCTGCTCGGAAGAGGGTTTTGGTTAGGCGAGAAGCACCTTTCTTAGGGTTCTTAAACCAAGACTTTGCCACTCACGCCTTATATTTGTCATTGTCTTGATCGAATAGGGTCTGTGCTTGATCCCGGGAGATGACTATAGCATTGTCCAACTCCAGAATCCTCATAGCAGCGCCAATGGCGGTAACGTCCAGCTTGGCAATGAGTTCCCCATGTACATTTGTCAATTCGCTCGAAGTGGGGTCGAAGTGAGCTCCGCATGAAAGCACAGTATCAGCACACTGTACTGAGATTGGGAAACCACCGGAAAAATCCAAACCGCTATCATGAATTGTTTGTGCTATTGGTGTAGGGTTTGCATCTGCCATTCTTGCCCAAAAATCACCGAAGTCGAGATGACGAGCTTTGCTGTCCCCAATATTGCTAACAGCAGACTCAAGCGGAGAAATTTGCTCCTGTCCCTGAAACTTGATCTTCATATTGATAGTCTCGGAGCTGTAACCTAGACTCGGGAAGGAATTTGCAAAGGGAGGGGATATTTGCGCAGATTTTCAAATTGCAAGGGTTCGAGCAAAGATAACATGGAAGCAATGTGAAAAATGCAAAGGGGAAATACTCGTTATATAGCCGTTTGGAGAGAGGAATGAATTTAATGCGCATTGAATACACAACCACCAATTTGAATAGCATCATACTCGGAGTGAGCGGGAAAAACTAAGTGTGAATGACACTTGGTACGCTTGGGACATATGAGACGCGAATGCGTGAAACACGTGGCTCGGCCGATTCGGGTGAAACAGGGAGAGGATGCACAAATGCTTTTTGGAATGATTGGGACAAAAATGTGTGGAGTACACGGTTCAGATGATTCAGCCGAAATTGGAACAGTGGGCCCGTTTGGACTTGGGACATTCGGGACAAAAAATTCCGGAGTACGTGGTTTGGCCGGTTCGGGTGAAATTGAAACAGCTTGCATTTTTCGATTTGGGACAAGGAGCTCTGAAGTACGTGACACGGGAGTTTCGGCCAAAAATTGGAAAGCTCGCACTTTTTAACTTTGGGACATTTGAGACATGAAAGTGCGTAGTACGTGGTTCGGGTGTTTCGGCCGAAATTGGAACAACTCGCACAATAAGTTTTGGGACACTTGGGACAAAACTTTCCGACGGGCCTAAAAATGGGACAGCTTCAGGGATTTCAGCCGATCGGGGAACAGAGTGCACTTTCGTACTTGGGACAGTTGGGACAAAAAGTTTCGACAGGCCCGAAAATCACACAAAATGACCCAAAACACAGATTTTTTCAATTTCACGACTTAGGCACTTCAGAGAAAAACACTTAAACTCTAAATTTTGAAATTTTTACTCTTATCAGAGCGGGGAATTTTGAGTGGACAACAGACCTGCATCACCGTATAATCTATAGGGGACAGATCCTTTTTATCCTTTTTGGGATCAGGATACGCAATCTCCATTACTCTTTCTCCCGATGCACTCTGAGAGACGCGGGTTATAGGATTTTTCTTCTTAGCCCCTTTTGTTGGGATGACGAAGAAGTCCATAGGTGCAATGGGGAGTTTCCTCTTATGTTGACTCAGGTGCTGGGAGATCCATGCTAGACTTAAGGGAGTGGGACCAGAGGTGGAAGAGGGAGTAGCTACAGTGGATGATGGGAAATGGGTTGAGACACTTGGTGGTGGCATCGAGAGAGAGGCCAAGAAAGTGCTCATGGGAGGAAGAGACACTGTAGGGGAGGTAGTTGTGGGAGTGGAAGGGAGCTGAGAGATGAGAGAAGAAATGGTGGGGGATAGCTCTGCGAGGGAAGAGAAAATGGAGGAAGAGGAAGGGGGAACAATAGAAGATGGGGGAGAGGATACAACCAAAGGAATGGTCGCTTGAGTCACATGAGGAGGGGAAGGAGGAGAGGGAGAAGGGACGGAAGGAAACTCAACAGTTGTAGCAGTGGCAACATCCTAAGTGGATATGCCTATTGGAACACTCTCTGTCGCTTCTTTCTCTAGAGGTACCAGGGTTACAACCTGTTCCTGTGTGGCAGGAGGAGGGCTCTTAGGAGCTTCTTCTTGAGCGGAGCTCAATTCTCCCTCTTTATCTTTACCTTTTCCCTTCAGAAAATGCTTTGGCTTGGTAGGTGCATTACCCAAAGGGGATGTGGTGAAATCTACTCCAAGGTAGATGAGGCCGTTCATTCTGCACCAATGCTCTGTGCACTGTAATGTGCCATTAACCCTCTCCTCAATCATCTGACGTGCCTTTGTTCTATCGTTCTCAGCAAATGGCCAGTTGTCCCCATCCATATTTAGATATACTTGATCAACTTCTTGATCGGTTGTTTGGAAAGCTTTTGGAACAATAGCCACGCCATATTGAATAATTTCTGCTAGGGCTAGGCGGGAGTGGTCCCTTCTTCTGAGTTTGACCTCGTGATATAGGTCGATGTGGATCAGATAGAGTTTTTCCTTTGCGAGGCAATTCCTTAGATCAAAGGTTGGCCTTGCCAGGAAATTATGCTTTAGATTAAGCAATTCCTGCTTTGCAAACATTTCCTGGGCCTTGGTGTGAGAAGTGCAGGTGTACCTGTCCACTGTGAGGGGGAAGGAGTTCCACCCTTCTTCCTTTTTAGGCACTTCTTGTGATATGTTATGAGATGTCTGGACAACTCCAACAGGATCAACTTAGGGCCTGCATACCTTGGTAACTTGGTGGGCTATCCCAAGAAGTTAACTACTCTGAGATAGGTGAAAGTGGGGAATTGTGTAAATAACACCCCCCACTTCTCATTTTCCATGACTATGCTCTTGGTTGTTCGACCGTGAGTCATATTGGGCCTCAATAGGCAGATGATGCCATAGAAGAAGGCATCATTGATCTTGGTGAACTGTGGGATGATGTTCTCCAGCTTCAATTCTAGGTAGTATTCATATATTTTTACCTGGGGCCATACCTTGTATCAGCTTAGTGCTGGATAGTCTCTCTCTGAGGCTGCAGCGTAGACTATGTAGGAGTTCATGTAGAACCTCCCTATTGTGATGAGTTGTTGGAGCAACTCAGAGATGGTGCTGCTGATGATCTCTGCCCACTCAAAACGTTGATCAGGCATGTTCTTATTCATTGTTTCTAGATACCTGAGCATCCATTAATGGAAGTAATGGGCATTATAAAGCTCAAATACCCTACTTAGGAATGTAATGGTATCACTCAGTTCCTCAGAGAATTTTCTGCGATGAATAACTTGTGGTCATCTGGTTATTACCTTCTTAATTTTCAAATACACTTCGTTCATTAACTGGGTGCATTTATCTTCGTTTTCCTCCCATGCCTTGATGTCGTCTTCTTGGCTTATAGCCAAAAAATGTCGGTGGTGGGGAATGCCTAGCATGATCTCGAAGTGTCAGGTAGTGAGGTTGATTATGGGGTCTCCCTTTTCGTTCTTGACACACCTTGTGTCTTTGTTATAGTAGCGGGCCACCACCATCATGAACTCATTATGTACTGCACTAACGGGGATTCCCCTAGCAAAATGTAGACCACTACCCATCAGTTTGTCCATCCAAGGACTACCAGTAACCCTTCTGGTTCTAGCCAAAAAATATTCCATGTCTATATGGCCAAGTTCAGAATCTCTGATGTCTAAGTCACATTCTTCCTAGGACTCGGGCATTCCGAACCTTTGATATTTGTATTTCATCTCTTCCTCCGTGAGTTTGGCCTTACCCTTTGACTTGGTTGGCCTTTTGCTTGATGTAGACATATGCAAATCTGAGTTCAGTTGCTGATTTGTAAGAAGAAGGAGTGAAGTCCAACATAAAAGAGCCATGTTAGCTGTTAGATTGTCCATCAAGGCTTTATAGAATGAGGAGTTAGCAATTTAAAAACTTCTAGGCGCAGGGTGCAAGAGTATTGTAGGCTTTACGGTCAATAAAGCAAGGCACATTGATGCAGAGTGTTACAAGGAAGAAAACAACACCAAAGGGTACAGGGTGCAAGAATATTACGCATAACATCAATGTTGTTATAGACAAATTTGCGCCTGCGCCAATATATAAGGTTTTAAACTGGGTGCAAATAAGTTTGTTGTTGCATGGGAGTAGGATGCGCCAATGGTGCAAATATGGGACATGTTGCAGGGAATTTTGGTACGCCAAGGGGCCTTGGGCGCTGTGCATGAAGAGCTTGCATGAAACCTTTTTTTGTTGTAAGCGGAATTGCACCAGCACCTGTGTAAGGATTGTATTAGTTTTGTATGGCGCAGGAAGGAGGTGCGTTGTAATTAGGGACAGTGCGCCCTCTTGGTGCGACTGTGTTTTATGTAACAGGAATGGCATTTGTGTCAAAGGAAAACTGCAGGTGGAAATGTAACCACTTTACATTTTCTCTCCTCTTGGACAGGTTTGTGATTTTGTAGGCCTTATCAACATGATTTGACAGTGAGGGGAGCAGAGCAAAGGGGTCTGTTGGGTTCGTTTCTAAGACAAAGCCCTCTAGGATAGCAGATTTGAAAGGAGGGTAAAACTGGTTTTGGGGGGAAGCCTCTTAGGTTTATTTAATTATTCAATAGTAAGAAAAACCACAACAAAGCAATAAACAAAACTCGCAAGAAAAGCAAGATCCACTTACCGAAAATATATAGACTGGAAGAAACGAAGTGGTTTCTATGAACGTAACATAGGGATGATAGGAGCGCTGACAAGTGCAGAGAAATAAAGTTTTCACGTGTTTTTCAATCATGAAAATGACAGGGAGGATGCACCTATATATAGCAAAAGGTGCAATAAATGTGCCACTAACTTTTTCAAAGGGCGCACCAAAAATTATGTCGACATGAAAATATTTGCGCCCTTTGGCATGGTTATGCTTCTGTCAGCAAGAAACTATCTTCACCCTTTAACGTAGATTTAGGATTGTCAACATGGGATTTTGAGCACTTTGGCACACCGCTTAAGGGTGCAACATTTTTACTGTTGACAGGTTGGTGCATGAACCTTGGCACATGCAAGAAATGCGCATCATGGGGAGGTGCAATAACTGTTGTGTTAACACTCCAAAGGGTGTGCCAAAGGAATAGAAGGGGGCACAAATAATGTTTGTGTTACATGAACAAAATCCATGCCCAGCCCAAAAGGACCAAAATGACTAGGTTTGAAAAAACCAGATTTTCCAGAAAGGGATTTTATGCCATTCCGAACGCCGAGGGACCTTGAAAAGGAACCAGAACAAAATATGGTATGGTTACCTGCAAAATTGCCCTTGTCAAGTTTGTAGGATAACAGCTGGCTCTTTCTGGGGACTATCTTTAAGCGTAGCTTAAGGGTAGAGAATCCTAGATCAACATGTGCCTATCCATTGGGTTACAGAGAGTAAAAAACAAGGGCGACCCAAAGGGAAAATAGGGAACACACAACAAACAGAAAGCAAACACACGACAAAAATGAACACACAACTGATGAAAACTATACGAAGAAGAGAGCAAGCTCTACTTCCGGAATATTTTGAGATGTTACCCACTATAGGGAAGCGAGAGCTTAGTTCCATCCAGATATGAGAGATATAAGCTATACTCTCCATTGAGCCACTTGATCTTTGAAATGTCCCCTCCATAGAGAATTGAATTTTTCGTGCATGCCTTTTGGCTCTCTTTGCTTGTCCCATAGAAGGACGAGATCTCCCACCTGGAAATCCCTCTTCTTGGACTTTTTATCGAACAACCTCTTGACTTGATTCTGATGTTCGGTGATCCTGTCGACCACTCTCACTCTCTTTTCTTCAAGCTCTGCTAGATACATGATCCTCTTTTCGAGAGAATTTTGGAAAGTTTCATCTTCGATTACTCGCGCCAAGCACAGAGCAAGAAGTTCTACAGAAATAGGAAGCTTAACATCGATTCCATATAATACCTAAAAATTTGACATATCGAGAGACCTCTTTGGAGTAATGCGGTCTACCCATAAAGCATCATACAACGACTTGTGCCATGACTGCTGATTCTCATCAACTAGCTTCCATATGATGGTCACTAAGTTTTTATTGTTGGATTCAGCCTGACCATTTCCCTAGGGTAATAATCCGAGGCATGAGCCAAAGTTATTCTGTATCCATAGAAAAAACCAATCGCTTCCCATGAGGAGAAGTTGGAAGCATTATCAGCAACGATTTTGTGTGGAATGCCAAATCTCACAATGATATTTTCCTTGATTAAGTTGCAAACAACTTCAGAAGTGGAATTCTTAATAGGTATGGCCTCCACCCATTTGGTGAAGTAATCTGTTGCTATTAGGAAATAAATATGTTCAAAACTTGATTGGGGATGGAGTGCTCCAATAAAGTCAATTCCCCATTGCCTTAATGGTTCATCAATAATGATCAGCCTGAGGGGAAAAGCAGTTAATTTTGGTTTTCCAACAAACTATTGGCAAAGCTCACATTTTGCTACCCAGGTGGTTGTATCCCAAAATAGCATTGGCCAATAGTACCTGGCCCAAATGATCTTGTGTGCTATCACGGAAGAGGAAAAATGACCAATGCATGCTGAATCATGAAAACTTTCGAGTAACTTTACCTGCTGTGGCTTGTCAACACATCACAAGAAGATGCCATCAATTCCATGTTTGTATAAACCGTCATCCCAGATGACATATCTGGCTGATCTGAGCTTTATAGTACGCTTCTCCTTTGAAGTTAGATAAGCTGGGAACTCACCGTAAGTGAGAAATAAGGCAAGATTAGAATACCACTCATTTTTAGTTGCAACAAATAGAACCATGGGTACAGAATCAACTTTCTCCAACTGGCCCTGTGTCCCATTAATGCAATCATCCTTTTCTTCAAGTTTTTCTGAATCTTTGTTTTCAGCCACAAGTTGGCATAGGCCCTTTCCTCTTACCAGCTTGGTTGGTTTTATATCTAGATCATACTCCTAGACCTTTGTGATCCAATTCCCCCGTAAAATCCCTAACTCTTGTTGAGTTAAGATTGACTTGACTGCCGTGTCAGGGACCAACACTACTGTATGAGAGTTTAGGATGTAATACCAGAAGTTCTTAACTGTTTTGACAATGGTGAAGGCATGCTTTTCTAACTGAGACATCTTCAACTCATGAGGCTTGAGGGGAGAGCTCATGAATGCGATTGGAGATTCAACATTTTCGGAATTCTTTTGCATTAAGATGGTTGATACAATATGCTCAGATGCATAGCTATACATGATAAAATACTTAGAGAAATAGGGACATACCAGGACTGGTTCGTGAGTGATAGAGGATTTTATATCCTCAAATGACGTCTTTCCTTCTTCGCTCCACCGGAAATTTGGTGACCCTTTCATCATGTTTGATATGTGGCAAGTCTTTTCAGAAAATTCGGGAATGAAGTGCCTGAGAAAGTTTACTTTTCTAAAGAAAGAGTGAACACCATTCTTGCTTGTGGATAAAGTAAGGCTCTGAATATCCCTAACCCTTTTGGCATCTATTTTTTTCCCTTCTTTGCTAACAACGTGTCCCAGTAACTTTCTTTCTGTGACCCCAAAAATAGACTTTTTCAGATTCAGGGAGATCCCGTGCTCTTGGCATCTAGTCAATACTTGTTCCAAATGATCATAATGATCACTTCGCTATTTAGAGAACATAGTTAAGTCATCTAAATAGACTACGATAACCTTTCCCATCATACCTTTGAACGCGAAGTCCATTGCTCGCTGAAAGGTGGCACCAGCATTGGTCAAACCAAAAGGCATTCTGCTATAGGCAAATGTGCCCCAGGGGGTAGTGAATGCTGTTTTGAATTGGTCTTCAGGTGAGACTTCAATCTGATTATAACCCAAAAAACCATCAAGCATGGACAACATTTGTAACATCCTTATTTTAGACAATAGAACAAGTCAATTTTTTTTTTTTGATAATTGCATACTGGTTCTAAATACATAATTTAGAACTCACAATTCAAATAACCATTTATATAACAGACAACCATATGCAGCTGTAATGACTCGGAATACCTCCGATCTATTCATGAGTAAAAAGAGTTAGTGTTTTTATTTAACACAATACTCTGGCGGTTCTCTTCCCTAATCTGGGATTCAGAATGCTCTGTCCAAGGAATCTAACTGAATAACTGTTACCATTATTCATCGGCATCTCATCCCTTAGACTAGGTGAATTAGGACAACGCAATCAGCAGCTTGCGATACTTTGGCCAAAGATTTGAAACATACTATTCATGTCTCGTATTCCTTAACGGCATACTCGTCAAACTGGAATACGTCCTTCACCCCATTCATATGTTATATAGAATGTCTTCTACTGACTACTGTCAGTCCTTTCTTTCACAGCTGAATCAATCGGACGCAGATTAACAAGGTGATAATGTTATATGGATGCCCACGAGGATTAGGGATATGATGACATACTGGTTCAACCTTGCAGTTCAACCAGTGTGTCATGATACCCCAAATCTCCGAGGCAGTCTTATAACATGACCACGTTCTTAATCGGTCCCAGGGTAACTCGTGTGAAATCAAGTGTGAATCTTAGCGATCAATGCAAAGGGTGTCACCATAAGTCACCTGCATTGTTGTAACTTCGAGAAGATCCTAATCTTCTCGGAGGTACAGCCCTGCAGTCGACTTTATGTCGTCAACCTTTAAATCCGCCTCGAGAAGATCTACCCAATAACAAGCGTTACGCACTTGAGATTAAATTACTTTTAAAGACTTTTCCCTAAGGTTAGCCTTTTTAAATCCCTGGATTCTTTGTCTTAAGACGACCCTCCTCTAAAAGACTCATTACTGGTAGAGGTATTACGGTCACGCTCTCATCAAGGAGTCATTAGAATACACCTGATTCTAAAGCATCAGAATGGGACAATATCTCATAACCTTTACTTGAGATTGCCATCTGAACTCCTTTGATTGCCTATCAGTTCTCTTAACTGAATTTATATCATACTTTTTAGTTTAGAGATATAAATGATTAAGAATCCAATTTACTATTGTCCTGTTATACTTAGGACTAGGGATTAGTAATTCAATCCAACTTGTTTAGCGTTCTCTTTTAGGCTCAATTTTAACCTATCTTCTAGAGAGACAATAATTAAATTACAATATTGCTTTTGCTAGAACAAATTAGAACTACTAAATACTCATAAGAATTTAGTCTAATTACTTACAAGCTTTCATTGTCAATCACAAAAGCATCCATATTATACAAAGATAACTATGCCCCTTCGTTACATAAACCGAAGAAGTTCATCTTTCAGAATAGAATACAACACATAAGTATCAAACACTTATTTTCATTCCTTTCGAAACTCATACAATTACATTTTATGCAACAGCATGGTTAATATAATGCTAACGGAAAAGAAACATCTTTTCACATATAGTACATCTATAAAATCAAGCTGTAATTCTTTATAAATCAAATAAACTATCTGATCAGCCTGCCAGATCTGCATTGTTTTTACCTCTTACGGCAACCATCTGCAAAAATAGTCAACATGAGTCAGTTCAATGAACTGAGCATGATAAGCACTAACTTTTAAAACAATTGCAATCCATCAATTGTTTTCATTAAACACCCTGTTTAAATGAGATCTGATATTCACATAAGTAAACATAATCAGACTATGCCCTTGTAACACAAAATGATTACAAATATGTAACTCTATCATTGTTACAAATAGTCTTAATCACTTTCTAATATTTCATCAAATATTAAGAAACAAGGAACGAATGTACACAACAATCATTAAATCCAAAATCATAACATTGGTCAGATTGTTTCATTCTCCAAAAAAAGGAAATAACATAACAATTCGGGATTCCACCAATATGTTACAACAATTTCCCACTGCTAGTCAATTATCAATAATTTTAAATAAAGGAAGAGAAAGAACTAAACCATTCATACTTCCTTTCTCATAAGTTCATCACTGTACTGCCTTCACATATGAAAACATTCAACCAGTATAAAAATGAACAAGTTAGACAAACCGCAACCAAGATCACTGTTTAATCAAGAAACAGAAACACAGCAAACTCTTGTACAGCAACTAACACATCAACAAAACATGAATCAACCCTAAGCCTAATGCTAGTTCCTTTTACACTGTAAGGCATTGACACAAGTTGAAAACAAGAAATACAAGCGTATCGCTGAAAACAACAACCTCATTGTACCAAGCAATCGAAGGTTTCCAATGGACTATGCTATGTTGCCCACACGGTATTTCCAAATCATGCACAGTCAAATCGGACAAATTAATTGGAAAAGAACATAGCATACATATTCTTGCTCAGTCAAAAATCGGACTGAAGTAAAAGAAAGGAATTCAGCCAACGATCCTTACCTTGCTGCATACAAGTCTTGGAGTGATATTCGCGACTTACCCAACAAGGTCAGAACACGAAACGGTCATCCAAACTCAAGGACCTCAAAAAGTAACAAAGACAGTCCAAGGTCAAGCTCAAAAGGAGACAGAAGTACTAGTTACCTTTCCAGAATTCCAATGATTCAAACGGAGGTATCAATTCAAGAAAATGCATAAGAATTCATACTGACATTCATCAACAAAGCATAACAATAATCAGACAACAAATTACTCTCTGCCAATCATTTTACACTAATTTGCACAGGTCGAAGACATACATGTCCACCTAAGAATCCGTACCTCAAAATCCCAAAAACACGAAGGAATTCCAATCGCAATAACAAAATCGAAATACATGTTATTCCATTAAGTCGCCGGCACTTAAAATACCAACACTTAACTTTATTTGGCTCAAAAATAAAATGAATCATTCAATCGACTCCTCAGAGTCGTCCAAGCCACAATAGTTTAAATCTATATAATCACAATGTAACTGTTAAAGGTTTTGCACTTATAACCTCTGTACCTACAGCAACGTACTATGAAATTGGTTGATAAATCCATATATACCACTCATGGCTAACATTCAGAATGAACAAGTGAAACAAATCGAATACCCATTTCAAGTAAGGACAGCAACTGAGCCGCTTTGAACTTTCGAACAGCTTTCTCAAAGAAAAGAAAATGCCTACACAGGAAGTCTTTATCCTTTAATTATTTCAAATAAACAGTAGCCAAAAGCCCTGTTTCATCTTATCAGGCTTTCACAAAAATCCATTCACAAAACTTATGGATGAATCTACATTTCCAGCAATAGATAGTAATACGATTCAATCATCGACTCCACTGAGTCGATACAACAAAGTACAGGTGTATTTATATTATACACAGTGCGCAAGTAATCCCGCTAACCTAATAACAAGGAAAACAACTTCCGCTAGGTCGAAAAGACTGTGGTAACACTACAGTTGCCTGTTCCAAGCTAAAAAAAATTGAAAACAAATGAAACCCGAAAGTATCATTAGTCGCTATCAACAAATCCCACGACAGAGTTTTCAAAGAAACGATAGTACAATCAATCTTACAGTAATCACCCAAATCATTTTATACCGTTTCAATAACAAGACAGCGACCACGAATCAAAGACATACAGTGGTCTCATACTACACATAGGTATATTCTAAGGGCTCACGCCAAACAGGCCGAACACTCGAACCTTATAAATAAATACCTCACATGCATAAGCCAGAATGAATACTCAAACAAATAGAGTTGAAGTTCGATTTCAACAAACACCCATCAAGAGGAAATTGAAAAAATCGAACCAGAAGAGATACAGTGCCAGAAAATCAAACTAGATCTCATAGAAAATTCATCCAATCTTCACAAAACATTTGAACAGAGTTGTTTTAATGAAAGCACTTGAAAAACAGAAAGATATTTAAAGGTTAGGGCCTAGCATGCCTGTATGTTGATCAAATTTCCGAAGCAGACCACAGGAAGAGCTCAAACTCCCTTTTCTTTTTCCACGATAAAGCAACCAACAAAATTTCGCTGTCTTCATCGCATATATATATCTTCCATGACAGAGAAAAGAGCTATGGCAGTTCATACATGCCATGCAACTCAAAGAGAACTGGTGCGAAGAACCAGTAAACAAGCAGAGAGAGAGAGAGAAGACCGAAAATCGCGACAAGCCAAACAAACCCCCAAATTTCTGCTTGCATGCCTTCTCGCGAGTTCCGAGCTCGACTTCCGAGAGTATTGAATGCCATTAACCAATTTTCCCGCTTAAACTCTACTCCCACCGACCGCCAGAATTGGCGACAGTCCAACTAAAAATTTAAGTCCATTTCCAAACTTAGCAATTGCCAAGTCTGCACAAATTAGCCGCCACTTAAGCCTCCGCCATGACCTGTCCCTCATCCTTATCCCTTACATTTATTGCCATAGAAAACACCGCCATGGTTCGCCACCCTTCATCGGCCCCTTCATAATCTCCTCCAAAGTTAGGTTAGTATCTTAGGTTAGAGTTTAGGGTAATGCCCACACTAACAAATTTATACAAAGATACTAACTTAGGATATTAACAAATAGCCTAGGTCTAGGTTAGACTAACAATAATCTAACCCCTAGGTTAGGTTTTAGTTTTAGGTTACTAACCCTTAATAACGTCATTTGGTCCTCGTCCTGAAAACTCGGAAAGACCTGTATCATACCTTCTAGAGTGGAGTTAGCTCCTGTTCTAAATGCAGAATTGTATGTCAACGAATTATTACCTGGTCTATAATCGAGACCTTCCAGATATACTTTGATATCGGGAACCATTTCATTTCCCAAGATCAGATTAATATTCAGACACAAAATGAAATAAATAAAAGAGTCTATTCATATTTTGACTCAGTCAAGATCTGCAATCTGCTAGAAATTCAGTACATTGCAAGCATGATTTCTGAATCGAGGAACACATCCTTTTACAAGAAATCACATATCAACACTTGAATGCTTAGGGGAAAGTAACAACAGTTCAGGGTGTTACAACATTTCTAATCCAGTTACTACATGCAGAACCTGATCCATTATGGGAAGCGGGTAGTTGTCCTTCAAGGATTCCTGATTCAAGTTATGAAAAATCTACGCATATGCATATGTCGCCATTTTTATTGCATACTGGCACAATGTTCATGACCTAGGTACTGTGATGGATAGGAAAAATGATCCTTGCATCCAACATCTTCTGTATTTCAGCCTGGATGGTACATGAGATCTTGGGATTATAGTGCCTTTGTTTTTGGCGAAAGGGTTTGACATCTTCCTTCAACGGGATGTTATGTTGGACATTCGTTCGCTTGAAAGACTTTAGATCAGCATAGGAACATGTCAATACATCCATATATTTCTTCAGCAATTTGACAAACTTCTACTTTTCTTTGGGTGTGCAACATTTTCTGATGTTCACAAACTGCGGACACTTCGTAGAACCTAGATTGACCGGCTCGGTCTCTGGAGAGGAGTTAGGATTATCTTGTCTTTTCTTTCTGATAAAGCGATCATGTCTATCGAACAAATGTTCCAGAGAGACCAAACCTTTTAGAATTTTATTTCCTTTGAGCTGACATATGCCATCACTTCCTTTTGATTCATCATCTTAATCAGTAATAGATTCACGGCATGCAGAAGTAGATCCTTCAAAATGAAGCTCACTAAAATTTTCTGCCTTTTCCAAAAAGGTAATAAGTTGATTGTCGTCATTGAATATCTGCCAGTGCTGAGAATTGTCTGGCATGCTTGGGCAGAAAACTACCTCAATGGTATATGTGTCTATTTTCAACCCTGGGTGGGGGAGCATGAGGGATGCTGAGATGGCTAATGAATCGGCCATGTCGGTCTGATTTCTCAGAATGGATTTTATTGAAAAGGCATCAAATTCCTCAATGTCATCCCATACTGTGTTGTGGTAATGCTTGAGCCTTTCATTTTTTACTTGGTATATCCTTTTCACTTGATTTACGACCAGATCTGCATCACCTTGTACTTTTAGGTTCTTGATTCCTCTTTATTTTGTGGCTTGCATGCCAAGTGGCAAAGATTCATACTCAGCAATATTATTCATGTTGAAAAACTACAACTTGAAAGAGAGAGGAAAAATCTCTTCGTCTGGGGAAATTAACATAGCTCCGACACCGCATCCGCTAGTTGCACAACTGCCATCAAACTGCAACATCCATATCTTGTTAAGATCCTCTTCCCAGACGAGAACATCCATTTTTTCAGACTCAGTAGATAAGAAATAATTTCCCATCCCTAATGATTCAAAGAGAATTTGGGCTTTGGGGTCTTTGGAATTAGTAACCAAGTACTTCTTTTGTGATTCCAGCTCCAATGTTTGCATTACACCTTTGACGGGGATTCTAGCCTTAGATCAGTCCATATGAATCTCTCCACCAACTTCACTGCAAAATCTCCTTCCTAGTAGAATTCCATATTCTTCCAAAATATCGGCAACGAGGATGGTCATCTTTACTCTTTTCTCTGGGAATGCTGCAAATGCGAACTACACGTCTTTGATCTGACCAATCAACGGAACCTGTTTGGTTTCCAAGGAGTAACATCTAACAAAAGGCTTGGTAAGGGTGAGGCCCAGAGCATGGGAGAATTTTCTTGGCATGACATTATCGGAAGCCCCATAATCAATTATGAAGTTGCTTAGCTTATGGCCATTGATTAGGAGGGAGAGGTAGAAAGGTTCTATTTTGCCTGATGTAAAAGTTGAGGCAACATTTATGTGAGATGCAGGAGGAGTAGAAATAATTCCTCTCGGGGAGGCCTGAGAAGTTATGACAACTTGGCTTTGAATATATTTGGTCAACTGTACAAGCTGCTCAGGGTTTGACTGAAGATACCCGGCTTCAAACATTTGGATCTTGGTCTTTTTAGCATGATTGATTATGTCAAATGTGGCCAAGGGTTACGTTGATGAAGGAATGAGTCCCTCATTTTGTGATGGTGGGGTAGGATTACCGATCTTAATAGGAATAGGAGAGGGCTGATTCAGAGGGGAGATAGGGAAAAAGATTTCTTTGAAAAAGAATTAATAAGAGGTTGAGTAGGAATGGGATTACCTCTTTTTGCAATGGTTGGAGGCGTGTCTGACACAGCCTTCTTGTTTTGTATCCTGGCAGCAACTTCTGCTTCTTTTCCTTGTGAGTGGGTGAAAACAACATATGACTACCCATTTGCATATCCTTGGGTACCCTCTTCTTCTTCAGATTCCTCCTCATCAAATTCCATATACCCGATAGTATAGTTGTTAGTCGGTTCACCGACATCTTGGTCATCTTCACCTTGAGATGAAGGTTCTTCATAATTTTTCCCCTCTTCCTCGATCTCGATTAAGGCATTGACTGAAAGGGTTTCAGGTGTCAACCTCGGTGTAGTCGCAGGTAAATGTGGCCTTTGAGGGATGTTATTGGAAGTGAAATTTCTTCATGGGATATATCAATATGAAGAGCTCGGGGAAACTTGAGCTACCTGCTTTTTTAACGCAAGCAAGTCATTCGCCATCTTTTGAAATGCCGAATCTAACAAAGTGGCAGGAGGAATTTAAGCTTTAGGCTTGGATGGTTCTCACTTTAATTCACCAGATATTAGCAAGATATCTTCAATTCGAATGGCAGCAGCTTGGGTGAGAACCAGAGTAGTGACTTGTTCTTGCAAGAGTAAGAAACTTACTTTTGAGCTCATGGCATTGACGAAGAAACAAATCTAATTTTATGGTGTCGATAGCATGGCAGGCGGCACACGGTTGATTAGTTAATTGAAACGGGTGATGAAATCGTGCATGGTCTCATTGACTTCCTTCTTTAGATGAGTGATTTTTGATAGTAACATGAATGCATCTTCGGAAGGTTTATATCTTTCTTCAAATGCAGTTCGTAATGTGGCCTAGCTAGTGATAGACCCGGCCGGCAAATGCTGAAAGCATTCCGCTGCGGGCCCTTGCAAGGTCTCCAAAAACAGGAAAACTGACACATCTTCATGGGTCACATCCACGATACTGCATGACATGATGAATGCAGATATGTGTGAATCTATGCTTTGGTTTCCACTTCCATCAAATTTGGGGAAATTATTTCGGTTCCCATGAGGGAGCGCGTGAACAAGATGTGGCAAAGCAAGAGGGCCCATAGCATTTCCCCATGGTACTTCCATTTGAAAAGCTAGAAAAAGGATGCGAGCTGGAAGGATGGTTCCACTGAGCAGTAAAGCACTGCAAAGGGATGTGGATGCTCCTTGTGAAGAATGATTCCTTCGTGTGGGTGAGACACTTATGGTTGACTGATTAGCTGAACTCAGCGATGAGAAGCGTGCTAGTGTAACACTTAAGTTGTGCCTTCGAAGTAGATTGAAAGTATGATCAAATTCTCCATGAACTCTCCTGCTATGAGTAAATGGTTCACCTACTAGCATATCGTTCAGATCTGCAATGTTTTTGGAGCAGATTTAAAAAACTCTTTCTGGTTGTACTTGCTGATTTTCTGATTTTTTTGACAAAAATCAGCAGCATGCACTTTTTCTAAATATTTAATTTTATCCCTCTTTTGAAAACCAATTTTAGTTTAATGACAAAGATTAGCGAGGATAAATTATGGTCAACTTAGTAAGCTGATTCTCGGATCTTAGATTTGACTTTTTACAAGGCTTTGAAACTTTGAAAATTGTCAGAATCTCAGATCTACGGAAATATACGGGCTTTCGTAAAAACTCAATGAACTAAAGATCTCTAACTCACCCAGATTTATGGGTCTCTGAAGAAATTTTTTAGTTTGGATCACTTTTGCAAAATTTTTGGATTTTAAGCAAAAGTTATGATTTGCAAACAAGTAGTTTTACAGTTTCATCAAATAGATCTATTCAGTCCCTAGCGGAGTCACCAAAAACTATTGGTCCAGAAATCTGTCATGAGAGTAGATCTATGGATAGATGAGCCAATAGTGTGCGGGGCATAGCCCCTCTTTGAGACAGCAAAGTGAAACTGGTTTATTGTTATTCTACCAGTAGGAATTTGAGCAAGTCTCACAATATTCTGCCTTCAGGGGTTTGGGATCTCATCCTAGTAGAGGTGCTTCCAACTGTGAAAATAAAGGAATGGAGATGGGTTTGAAGGGAGAAAAGAAATGAATTCCAAAGTAGAAAGGTTAGAGGGTTTATGTTTTGGGATTGGTAATAAATGGAGCCAAACCTACTTCCATAAAAAAATAAAGCAATACTGATGAACAAATGAGAAGAAAGTAGAGATAGATCCAACAGAATAAATGCACAGATATGACATAACAAAGATCATATGCCCATAACACACATATTCAACACAAAGTCTTAATATTTGTATTAATGTTTCTTATGTTACAAAAAGTACAAATCCTTTTCTTCTCACTTCTATTTTTATCTAAAAAGTGTCCACCACTGAATACAACAAATATTCCAGTATATATAGAAGGAGGAGAAGAGAGAAGGCAAAAAGAAACCAACAACTAATTACAAAAATTACAAAATATCTAAAAGTCAACTGTTGACTTTTGGGACAACTTGGTGGATGACAACATCCCATTGTGCAACATGGATGATGTCATCATTTGTGCCAACACACTATTAGATATTACAAAAGAAAAGCCAAGAGAAGGAAGGCTATTCATCATCATCCCATGGCTGGAAGGGAGTATCTTTCTTCTGCTTAGGAGAGGCAATGTGGAATTGAGCCCGGTACTCCATGAATTTGCTGACCATCAGTTGAAGTTGATCCCGGGCAGGCCCCTTGGTATGATCGCCGATGACTTCACAAGTCTCCCGTTCATCTATGAGCTTTTCAAGAAGCTTGAAGTATTCATTACCTACCTCCATTAGGTACCCCACAAAATCACGGCAGGCCAGAAGGTTATTAATGGATTCAGCGTCAAAAGTAGCTTCTGGCCCTAACCCTTGTGAGATGATCTCTTTGAAGATTCGGATGGTTTCATCTACCTTCGTTAAGGTGAATGACAGAGTGAGCAAGCCTAGAGACATCCTTAGGACAATTTGCTCCATTTGATGCATTGCATCCAGGGCTTCCTCCTTGACCTTGTCTATCTTCTCCAGGACAAATTCCATCTGATCGACCCGATAGTCCAAAGCAACAAGGATTTACAGGGTACTCTGGGGTGATCAAAGATGCCGAATTTAACTAAATCATCGACTAAGCAGTTGAGCATCTTTTGGAATGTCTCATGTTGTAACCTAGCATGGTCCAACTCTTCAGAGATAGGTCCTGCAATCGCCTAGAGTTCTTTGTTCACTCGACCAATGTTCTGATATAACTCGGTGAACTTGATGATTACTTCCTTGCTATCTTTGAGAATCTGGTCTCTCCAGGTGGTGACTGCCATGCCTTGTTCTCCAATCTTGGCATATTCATTTATCTTATCTTAAATAAGGGCCTTAGGAGTTTCAGTGGTAGTTGTAGGAGGTGCAATTACCATTTTCTGTAGGGTGTGGAGAAGATGTTTATTCTACTCTTTTAGTAGCCTATTCTCTTCCTTTGCTTGTTGAAGTTTCTTGTAAAGGGCATCCACTACAGATAGGGCCTCTCCTTGAAGGATTTCAGATGACATTCCCATTGTGACCTGCGTCACTGTATAATCTATAGAGGACAGATCCTTTTTATCCTTTGTGGGATTGGGATACACAATCTCCATTACTCTTTCTCCCGATGCACTCTGAGAGAAGCGGGTTATAGGATTTTGCTTCTTAGCACCTTTTGTTGGGATGACAGAGAAGTCTATAGGTGTAATGGGGACTTTCCTCTTATGCTGATTCAGGTGCTGGGAGATCCATGTTGGACTTAAGGGAAGGGGACCAAAGGTGGAAGAGGGAGAAACTATAGTGGATGAGGGGAAATGGGTCGAGACACTGGGTGGCGGCATCGAGAGAGAGGCCAAGAAAGTGCTCACGGGAGGAAGAGACACTGTAGTGGAGGTAGTCGTGGGAGTGGAAGGGAGCTGAGAGATGAGAGAAGAAATGGTGGGGGACAGCTCCATGAGGGAAGAGAAAATGGAGGAAGAGGAAGGGGGAATAGTAGAAGATGGGGGAGAGGATACAACCAAAGGAATGGTTGCTTGAGTTACATGAGGAGGGGAAGGAGGGGAGGGAGAAGGGATGGAAGGAAACTCAACAGTTGTAGCAGTGGCAACATCATGAGTGGATATGCCTATTGGAACACTCTCTTTCACTTCTTTCTCTGGAGGTACCAGGCTTACAACCTGTTCTTGTGTGGTGAGAGGAGGGCTCTCAGGAGCTTCTTCTTGAGTAGAGCCCGATTCTCCCTCTTTATCTTTACCTTTTCCCTTTAGAAAATGCTTCGGCCTGGTAGGTGCATTACCCAAAGGGGACGTGGTGAAATCTACTCTAAGGTAGATGAGGCCATTCATTCTATACCAATGCTCTATGCACTACAATGTGCCCTGAACCCTCTCCTCAATCATCTGAGGTGCCTTTGTTCTATCGATCTCGGTAAACGGCCAGTTGTCCCCATCCGTATTTAGATATACCTGATCAACTTCTTGATCGGTTATTTGGAAAGCTTTTGGAACAATGGCCATGCCATATTGAATAATTTTTGCTAGGGCCAGGCGGAAGTGGTCCTTTCTTCTAAGTTCAACCTTGTGATACAGGTCGATGTATATGTCCTCGATATGTGGAACGTGGATCGGATCGAGTTTTGCCTTTGGGAGGCAATTCCGTGGATCAAAGGCTGGCCTTGCCAGGAAATTGTGCTTTAGATTAAGTAGTTCCTACTTTGCGAACATTTCCTAGGCCTTGGTGTGAGAAGTGCAGGTGTACCTACCCACTGTGAGGGGGAAAGGAGTTCCACCCTTCTTCCTTTTCAGGCACTTCTCGTGATATGTTATGAGCTATCTAGACAGCTCCAACAGTATCAACTTAGGGCATGCATACCCCGGTAACTTGGTGGGATCTCCCAAGAAGTTAGCTACTCTGAGATAGGTGAATGTGGGGAGTTGCATAAATAATGCCCCCCACTTCTCGGTTGTAGTGAATATGCTCTTGGTCATCTGACCATGAGTCATATTGGGCCTTAATAGGAAGATGATGCCATAGAAGAAGGCATCATTGATCTTGGTGAAATATGGGATGTTGTTCTCCAACTTCAATTCTAGGTAGTATTCATATATTTTTACCTGGGGCCACACCCCACATTGGCTCAGTGCTAGATAGTCTCTATCTGAGGTTGCATCGTAGACTATGTAGGAGTTCATGTAGAACCTCCCTGTTATGGTGAGTTGTTGGAGCTTCTCAGAGATGGTGATGTTGATGATCTCTGCCCACTCAAAATGCTGATCAAGAACATTCTTATTCATTGTTTCCAGATACCTAAGCATCCATTTTTGGAATTAATGGGCATCAAAAATCCTAAACACCTAGCTTAGGAAGGTGATGGTATCACTCAGTTCCTCAGAGAAGTCGCTACGGTGAATAACCTGCAGCCATGTGGTTATCACCTTTTTTTTAGGTACACATCATTCATCAACTACATGCATTTGTCTTCATTTTCTTCCCATGCCTTAATGCAGTCCTCCTAGCTTATAGCCATAAAATTCTGGTGGTGGGGAATACCTAGCATGATTTTTAGGTGTCGGGAAATGAGATTGATTATGACCTCACCCTTTTCGTTCTCAACACACCTCGTGTCTTTGTTATAACGGCGGGCCACTACCATCATAAATTCATTATTTACTGCACTAACGGGGATTCCCCCAGCGAAATGTAGACCACTGCCCACAATTTTTTCCATCCAAGGACTGCCTATAACCCTCCTAGTTCTGGCCCAAAAATCCTCCATGTTGATGTGGCCAAGTTCAGAATCTTTGATGTCTAGGTCACATTCTGCTTGGGACTCGAGCATTCTGACCCTTTGATATTTGTATTTCATCTCTTCCTTTGTGAGTTTGGCCTTACCCTTTGACTTGGTTGGTCTTGTTCTTTATGTAGACATATGTGAATCTAAGTTCACTCGCTAATCTGCAAGAAGAAGGAGTGAATTCCAACGCAAAAGAGCTATGTTAGCTATCAGATCTTTCATCAAATCTTTACAGAATGAGGAGTTAGCAATTTAAAAGCCTCTGGGTGCATGGTGTAGGAAAATTGTAGGGTCAAAAGTATGGTGCACTGAAGCAGAGTGTGGTAAGGAAGAAATCAGCACCAAAGGGCACAGGGTGCAGGAAATTTACACATAACATCAATGTTGTTGTAGACAAATTTGCGCTTGTGCCAATATATAAGGTTTTTTAACTGGGCACAAATAAGTTTGGTGTTGCATGGGGGTAGGATGCTCCAATGGCTCAGATATGGGACATGTTGCATGGAATTTTGGTGTGCCAAGGGTGCAACATTAATGTGTGTACCACTGACTTTATGTGTGCTAGTGGGCCTTTGGCGTGGTGCAGAGAGAGATTGCATAACAAACTTTGTTGGTGTGAACAAGGTTGCACCTGCACCTGTGTAAGGATTTTATAGTTTTGTATGGTGCAGGAAGGATGCATGCTGCAATTAGGGATAGTGCGCCCTCTTGGCATGACTGTATTTTTTGTAACAAGAATGGCAATTGTGCCAAGAGCAAACTACGTCCAGAACTGATAGCTATTAGGTTTTCTTTCTTCCCGGACATGTTTACGTGATTTTGTAGGCCTCCTATCAACATGAATTTTGACAGTGAAGGGGGATAGAGCGAAGAAGATTTTGGGTTTGTTTCCCAAACAAATCTCTCCAGGCTAATAGATCTGGAAGGAGGGTGAAACTGGTTGGGGAGAAAAATTGTTATGGTTTCTTCAGATTCATTTTATTTTTATCCCACAAATGACCAAACCAAAACAAAAAACACAAGAGAAGCAAGGACCACTTACCCGAAATATATAGAATGAGAGAGATGAAGTGGGATCCATGAACGAGACATGAGGATGACAGGAACGCTGACAGGTGCTGAGAAAAAAAGTTTTCATGTGTTCTTCAATCGTGCAAATGATAGGGCAGATGCGCCTATATATAGCAAAAGGCACAATAAATGCACCACCAAATTTTCAATGGGCACATCAAAAGGTATGTCAACATGAAAACATTTGTGCCCTTTGGTGCAGTTATGCAACTATCAGCAGGAAACTATCTGTACCCTTTAGCACAGATTTAGGACTGTCAACATGGGATTTTGAGCACTTTGGCGCACCACTAAAGCACGCAACATTTTTGTTGTTAACAGGTTAGCACATGTGCCTTGGCACATGTAAGAAAGGTGCATCACGGGGAGGTGCAAAAACTGTTGTGTTAACACTCCAAAGGGTGTGCCAAAGGAATATAAGGGGGCATAAATAATGCTTGTGTTGCATGAACAAAATCTGTGCCTAGCCCAAAAAGGACCAAAATGACTATGTTAAAAAAAATAGATTTTCCGGAAAGGGATTTTATGTCATTCTGAACGCCGAGGGATCTTGACAAGGAACTAGAACAAAATCTGGTATGGTTACCTGCAAAATTTCCCTTGTCAATTTTGCAGGATAACAAGTGGAATTTGCAATCTCATATTCAGAAGAGCCTTCATCTGATAAGGAGATAAACAAATTTAAAATCACTTTACCTTCCTTGACTATAGAGATTGCTTGTAAGCCTTTGAGGGCACCTTAGGCATGGTTTGATCAAGGATTTTTGTGTTTAATTGAGTTCTTTACTTCATGATTTTGTGGTGAGTTCTCAAATATTGTGTGAAGAGTGCTTCTTGGGCTTCCATTTATGCCTCTTCTGGTTGAAATAATGTCTTGATTATTTGAATCATTTTATCCGATAGTTGTTTGAAGTATTGTAGAGGTTGTCAAAGATGTGATATATCCTAGTTTGTCTCATCAATACCCCACCAAAAAATCATTCTAAACAGCCCATCCTAACCATACTACCCCTGCATCTACATTGTGTGTCAACAAAATAACACAATCCATTTACAAAAATACACAAAGAAAATCAAGATCATATAATGTCTTCAGTAACCCTTGCCTTGCATTGAAAATATCTCCATAATCTGGGAGTGACAACTTGTGAAAGTTAGATTTGGAGTGTTGATCATATTTTCCCAAGGCCTTTTCATACCCACCTTAACCCAAAAAATAAATGAAAGAACAAGAAAAAAGGATGACATCAAATCCTTAACCATAAATTGGGGGTTATAAACACTTAGGTACTCAAACATTTTTGTTACTCAAAGGTGAGACACCTATAAATAGTGAGGGTCAGATTAGTATCCAATTAAAGGTGCCATACATCTCTCGATAAATCTAAAGTTTTTTCTTTTTTTGGGTATGAACTAGCAATCGTACGTGAACTGTACGATGGGAACACACATCAAGATCTATCTAGACTTCAAAGAATTAATGCCATATCTCAAGGAAGCTGAATTAGAGGGAGAGGATGGGGGCAAAGAAGATTGGAGTACCCAGGGAGGACCTAGTGCATTATGTTCGACTTGAATTTTCTCTATCTTGGTCGCAGTACATTTATTTGAGTGCAATCACTATGTTCAAAGGGGACGAACTGAAGAATCAGAGGAAAATCATAAATGTTTAACCTCATGCTTATAGAATGTTCCAGGATCGTTTATCTGCATTCACCCCAAATTTATGAAACCCCATTCTATTGCCAAGTTCACGGAACCATATTCTCTTTGGCTGGAATAACAAATCAACTTGGAGCTACAAGGCATCCAATTCATTGCTGCAAAACTCACCAAAATTACTTGACAAAAGACATTGTTGATGCTTACCACCATCCATCTAGATGACTCTTCGAAATGCTTTCCATTCTGGAAAGGAAAAGTGTACAAAGAATACATTACATGGAGATCTAATATCCAATACAAGCAACCATTGATGACTCCTCTTACAACATCATTTCAACAAGTAACCATTCGATAAAGTCATGAATGTCCATACACGAGACGTTACCAAATGTATTGGTGGTACCCATGTGTAGGAAGCAGGGAGACAACAGCTTTCACTGTGGAAAAAAGATTGGATCTTGTGTCGGTCCAAGCTTGAGATAACCTTACTCACTTCTAAAATCTCATTTACGCATCCCTCACAAACTGTAATATTTTCCATCCACATTTTGTAGTATCCCGTGTCAGAATCCTGCACCCCTGATCTCTATGCCCTTAGGGCTCATATGACTTTGGGCCTATAATACCACATTTTTGATATCTATTTCTAGTAGCCACAAGATTACCAACATCTCCATTGCTAAACAGTTTGTTAAATGCAAGGTTCCAAGCTCCTTCTTACCTCTTGCCACCACAAGATAACCCTGGTAATCCTTCACAAGAGATCAAAAGTCTGTGACATATCACATGATTCTGACCATGGAATTCCCAACAAGTGACGGTCCACTAATAGCTCTTATTTCATCTTAATGTAAATGCATATCCCTGACATCACTTCAATAGCTTGGAGAATTCACTTTGCTATAACTTAACCTGATATTAGAAAAAAACATTATCTAAATAGTAGCCGAAAGGCTAAAAAAGACCAATTGAAATTAATATTAACATAAATTAGACATGAACATAATGTCTAACAAAAAATAATACACTATGTGGAGCTACCATGAACAGGGAAATGCAGGCGAATGCTGTAAAATATCAAATACTTCCAGTGATATTGCTACAAATAATGTAAATGTACATCGAAGCATTGTAAGGTACATTACCCGTTGATACATTTGCCTAATTATTTTGCTTCCTAAAATAAGTTTGTCCTTAACAAAAAAGCTCCCAATTAATCCTTCTGTGAATGCCTACATTAGGGTATCCACATTGCCAAGGGACTGATCATTTAATTTTAGATTTGGACAGTTGCCCGATCCTTGTGAACTTCTATCACTAATGCTTACAAAATTCTTGGTGCATAGTGGAGGAAACCATCTAGTTAAGCCACTGTCAACATTATCTTAGCTTGTTACAGATATAATGAAAAATGTCACCAGAGATTTATCTTCACATTTCTTCACTTAGACTTTAAGCATACATACAAGGTCAAACTACAAGTTTGTAGTTTAGCTATGATACTGAGTTACTGGACCGACAATACCATTCTATTCCAATGTTTTTAGGTAATAGTAGCACAAAACAAATTGGGAGGTTAACTTCTGCATCAAATTCTAGTTGTAACGTGAACCTAGCATATTTACAACCATGTTAAAAATATTTAGATGATCTGCTACTGAATTAATTCCCAGACATCTTCATATTTAAAAAAAATTCATTAACAATACCTAAATGTAGAAACAGAGGGTTTTTCATACAGCTGTGACAAACGTAACTACATCCATAAGTTTCTTTTGTATGTCCTTACCTTTAAAACACTGTAGTGTGAGTACCGAAAATGTGAGTGGGTAGCCAGATATGTCCCAAGTGCACTTCGTAGTACAACAAATCCCATTTTGCAGTCATAAAATAACTTAAGGGATTGTTCAAGGACTTAGACCTAGCAGAACTATAAAAAATCCTATATGAATATAGTCAGCTTATTCTTTAATATGACCTCCTATTGTTGGTTGTTAAAAACTGGAGATCTAAACCCTAAGCTAAATAAAATTAACCTTGGGCATTTTCGTTAGTGCAGTCTGTCATAGCTCCCACCCAAGATTTGAATTTCCCTGAGTTGGGGAAAAAAAGATGTTGTGCATTTAATTAAACAAAGAATTCAAAACACCAAATTTTAGGGGCATATTAAAATTTGTTGAAATAAATCCTAGACCCATATGAATACCAAAACCTTACCATACTAACACAGAAAATTCATTACATTGATCTCATTTACCTTGTCTGGTTACAATAACACAACAACTTTGTTGTTCCACTCTTTGGATGTGGTTCATTCCTATGCTGAGCTACGTCCCTACAGAAAAAACACTTTCAAAAATATTCATTACAAGGCCATATCTCTCTCATATAAAAAATACCCAGAAAATGTATTTGAAGCAATGCTCAATTCAAACTCTATACTAATTCAATGACCAAAATTCAAGGAGGCAGGGCATCTCAGATGTATGTAGACTACCAAAAAATATAGTAAGAAAAGGATACATCCAAATAGAAAACTAGGGAGTGACAATAGTCACAAACACATGAGCCAAAAATCATGTTCCATAAACCTATGGGTCAAGAATCCCACCCATTTCAAAAGATAACACGTTTGTAACCCTAATATCTGGGTACATTTTTTATTTACAATATACAAAATGATCGCATTTGGATGCTATATTTGTATCTTGAAGCGGGTTCAACTGCTTGAAAGCTGTTTTGTACTCTTAGTTGTATAGTAGAAGAAGAGGAGTCTGACATGATTAAGAGGCTGCTTCATTTAGGCGTATTAGCACAGGTTTGCGTAAGATCTCGACATCGCCATGATAGAAGCCCCAATCAATGTCAGTTATCAATTCTGGAAAATGATTTTGGGGACCAAGGGATGGACAACTACATGCCCATACTCAAGTTGTGGACACGTTGATGGTCCATCCACAACAAAACCAGAGGGGAGATGAAATTATTTTTGATATGAAAACTAATTACTGAAGGAGAAGTATAACCTATGTTTTTGGATTTTTCACAATATTTTGAAGCTCATTTGCGAGATTGAGGGTAACTATCTATCTAAGGACAATGTTGTTTGTTCTGAAAATGTCAAAATTTTTAAGGAACCCCAATTCTGGGCTGCGATATTTGGGAAATCCCTCTCTACAAGTAATCATCTGCGATGTAGTTGGCGACAATATACAAATGCTAGCTCGAAGCCCTGGTCTAAATCAGTTCCCCCATTCTAATGGGAAATCTTATCAAACCCTACCTGTATTTCGTGAGCAGATGTGAATCATGACCAGGAAAGTGGGACTATTGAAAACCCCGTCAACTTGCCATGGTAGTCATGATGAGGCAAGCTTACCCGTCACATTCAACCAGCTATGCCATTTGGAATATGATGCTATTGAAATGAATTGTTTTCTACTGTATTTGATTTCAAATGATTGGGAGACTAATGATGTAAAATTGAAGGTTCAACAAACAAGGCAAGTTTGAACATGTAATTCCAAGGTGAACAGGCAAGATTTTTGGAAAGAATCAGGTTGTGTCTAGAGTTTCCCCCTGAGAGAAGGGCAGTTCAACATGGTCTCTGAGTATTCATGAGAGTCTCATGGGATTGTGAAGACGTAGGTATTAGTCGGTTTGGATCATGTTCACCTAGGTATTTTATGGTTTCATTTATAGTATTATCCTCACCCAGTGGCATCACACAAGGCTATTCCTGGCGAGCGATGAGTTTATGATACTAGGATATATTATCTGAGTTGATTAGGAATCACGTTCAATGTCCTTGCTATATTGAATTTTCCAGATTCTTGCTGTCTGAGCATTCTGTGCCTACATGTAATGGTCTTGACTAGTTCTTTGCATGCATAGTTATTTCCTAAGGTAAGCATGAGCATTCGATTTACAACCTTGACTAGTTTCTTACTCTGCTATTCCTTGGCCTATTTAAGCAAGACCCATTTCTGATGGTATTGTCAGAATCAGTTCCATAAGGCAATCCACACGGAAATTGTTGCTTATGGCATTTGTAATAGATTAATAATCAAACTTATCCATGAGTGCCATGTGTACTTTCATCTTATTGATTCACATGTTTGATTATAATCTATGTTATTGGCTTAAGGTACGATATGAGATAACTTTTGTTGATTTTTCATAGTGAGTGCAAAGCTGGAATATTTTAATGTTAGACAATCATCTGTAAGTCTTGAATTTCCTATTAAATAAATATTTTATATGTCAAAGAAGTATGAGTAATACACAATGGTACATTAATATATGCAAAAAGAAGTTTTATGCAACTCAGTTGGGATTTCCGTTAGAATCCAAATAGGTCTGAAAGGAAGTGTAAGTTCGATTGTACACTCATGGCACATTTTTGGAGGAAAGTCATTATGTTTTTGATATTTCCATTGTTGCATTAGAGAAGCATAAAGGTATGCCTAAGATTTATTTTTGGGAGTAAAGAAAACGTGAAAATCTTATTTCTAACTATGCTACATTGGATTTGTCGAGACTGCCATTGGGCCTTTTCTGGCATGGTGGAACTTTTTTAGGTTGCGTGCAGAAGATTTCTACATTCATAATTCCATTATGATATTTTTAGTAATGGTACATTGAAATATAAATTATGCACGTTATTTTTGGCACAAAAGTTAGATGATAAATCCACAGGCTGGTTTGTTCTTAGGGATTTTATGTGAAATTGGATGATCCACATTGACTAGACTTAGCTCAGTATTTACCAGAAAAGTATCATATCCTATACTTGGGTGATGGTGACTAATGATTGATATTTAAGCTAGCTCATTGAAGAGTGGAGTATCACCCTGGTCATATGGTATGGTCATATGATGGCTTAAAGCTTGTGATTCCTACTAGTAGGTGCTTAACTCCACCCCCCTTTCATTTTATTTTCTTGGGTGAAGGCAATGAGAATTTTATTCTGTTTTAAGTGGCAACTAAAATAAATAGGAGAGCATAACATTGAAAAGCTTGTAACTTTTGATCGGTAACCTCGGTTTTGAGTGCCATTGTTATTTTGCAAAAGTGCTTGTTTTCTCATGCTCTTTCCATTGGAAATATTTATTTTGATACTTGCACTGTAATAAAGTTCCAAATATGGAGGAGTGTTGTAATCAATTATGGATGCAATTTCAGCTAAGCCTGATGTCCTAAACTTTTGGGAGTTACATTCTTCTCTATCATGGATTCTGGGAATAATATGCTTTTCTCTAAAGTATGTGGACTTCAAAAGGATATTGTAAAATTTTTAGAAGAAAATAAATTACTTAAGAAGAAAAATTCTCTTATACAATCACTCATTCATGATAAGGATACAATAATATACTCCCTGTAACAACAACTTGCTAGCCTATAACATCACCATGATATTGTGGACAGCCATATCCATGCTCCTAGTCCACTTGCAGCTATTGCTCCTGTACCCACTGACATTTATTTGTTAGTCTTTGAGCCTGTTCCTACTCTTGATGCTTCTAAACCTGTGACGCTTGTTACTGCATGCTCTTCCACATCTATTCCTATTACAGTACCACATGTTGTGTATCCTATTTCTACTCAACCGCATGGCCTTTTTGAAAAGCGTACCACTGCCTTCAGTTATCGCATGCTCCATTTTATGGGTTTCACTAGCGGAGGTATTGGTAGACACTCAAAGGGTATTGTTTCCCCTCTTCCACATGTTAAGTGGAATTTTTTCCATGACATTGGTTTTTGTGTAGATACTTCATTAAGATCACACATTGATAGAGCTCCTTTATTTGTTCACTCGGATCTTTTTGAGGATCATAAGCAACAAATGAGTTCTGCATCTTCACTCAAACTTGAGAAACCTAAGATTTTAGCTATCAGACATGATCAACCTGAAACATATTCTGATTTTCTTTTGTATGCACTCATTGTGTATTTTACGCCAAGTCATATACAGACATCTTCTTCATCCATCCGTGTTGATTTGGGGTGGATATCTGATCACTCGTGGTGGTGACATAGGAATTCATTGAGCGGAATCTATAGGTGTGACTCCTCCACCATTCGGCCTCTTGCTCCACTTTCTATACCTTCTACATTGTGATGCTTCGTGTTTTGAGCATTTTTCTTTAACAGGTGTAGTGTATCTCTCTTATTTGTTGAGAGATTTTGTATCTATATTTTTGAAACTTTTGGCATGTTGACAATATCTCTTGGGGGATCTATTCTGGTGTAATCCAGTGTTAGTTTTTTAGTATTTGCGTAGTTGTTTTGACAACTCATACAGATTTGTAGCGTCTCTCCACCCATTCAATAGTATGGGAGGGTGTGGTGTTGATCCTTCTTCTTCAGGTTTTGTGTTCTTACCTTGTTACCTTGGCTTTTCTAGGATCGTGACACTCTTAATTTTTTGTTCTTGCCTTGTTGCTTTGGTTATTGTTCTTGGATCACAACACACCTATTTGCAGTAGTTGATCAAATTATTTTTGGTGTTTTTTACACTTTCGACATCACTTCGTTGACAGTCTCCTTGTATGGAGCTATTCTAGTGAAGCCTAGTGTCAGTTATTTTTGAGTTTTGTGATCGAGTAGTGGATTCAAACCAAAGTGCACACCAAACTTATTCAACATTGTATGATTTTTTTGAGCCAAGCTTCTTGGGATGTCTTGGAGTGGGTTTTTAATCTCTTTACTTTGTTGTTACTAGTTTTGGGTACCTTGCGCTATCCCTTTTTCCCAGTTATTGTACATGAGTACCTCATTAGGCCTAGTTGTCAGGACTCATATTGTAGACATGCCACTTCTATTTTTGGCCCCTAGCTTCACTTGAAGGGGGGTGTTAGATTAGGTATTTACCTTAGCTCATGTTCACCTAGGTACTTTATTTACCTTTATTGTATTTATCCTCACCCACTTATGTGTGTGGATATTTATTTTATCTTATTTAGATACTAGGAGATATTATCTAGTTGTTAGGTATAGTTCTTTCCTTGATCTATGGTATTGACTAGATCCTTGATGTCTAGTTCTCTCCTAAATCTATGGTCTTGACTAGTTCTTTGATGACTAGTTATTTCCTTGATTTATGGCTTGATCTATGACCTTGACTAGTTCTTAGATTGTTATTCCTTACTTATTTAAGCAACGCCCATTCTCATTATATTGTAGTGAGTTCCATAATAATATATGATATTGTTGCTCATTTATTTGCTAAGGTTTATGTAAAGTTATTCCTAGTGAATTACTTTCATCTTATTGATTGTGGTGTTTGATTAGAATCTTTGTTCTTGGCTTGGTACGATTTGGTTATCCTTCCTTTTAGGGATGGGGAATGCAAGAAAAATAGCAAGAGAATGGTACTTGAGTAATGACATCTTGATGGCATTCTGGATGTAATGCAGGTAGAAGAGAGATGGTATAAGATATCAGAGCTTGGCTATGCAATTCCTAGCAAGATCGTAGCAGTAATACAATGCAAGATACACAAAACTTCTCAAGCCTTTTTCTTGAAAACAAGCATAGAATATATAGGAATGGAGGATGGGAGGTGCCTTTATGCATAAGGCAATAAGGAGTAGTTCAAACCAATTAAATCTATTTAAAAATAGGAGGAAGGAGAACCAAGCAATCAAAGATAATTTTAGACAATTTGGCTCACGGATGCATGCAAAAAGAGAAATCAAGCGAACCGTTGCATGTTAAAACACACTTGAGGGATTCTATAAAAAGTGGGCAGGACCACCTCCCTGCCTGGGTGGTGGTTTGAGAACCACCGCCCAGGTAGGGTGGTGGTCTTGGTACTAAAAGCCAAAACATGCATAGAAAGAGGTAGGGATGGAAAAAGCACATGATGGCTTTGTAAAGACATCTAGGCAACAAATATACATTGTGAATGAAAATTGGAGCTCGAACACCTTCTTAAAAGGACTTAAATCATCATTAGTGACTTTTTAAACCATTTTTCAGATAATGTAGCACATGTAATTTTGGGTGCTTACAATCACCTTTGAATAAGTCTAGATAAAATAAAGCCCATTCCAACTAAAGAGGATGAAGTTGATGGAATGGTTTACGCATAGATCTACAGACAAATGTGGGAACCCCAAATACAAATGTATCATCTGTAAAACTATCACGCACTAATTATATGCTCGAATGTAATCCTAAAGACTCATATATTTGACATGATCCTCTAGAATCTCATTTAAAATTCTATTAGCTCACACATGTTACCCAAAATAGTCGCTCTAATATCAAATATTGGTACAACAAGCTTGTCACATAGGAAATAATAATTTTATATTATATTCAGCTGAATTGCAATCAATACTAAGGCTAATAAATAGTGATGGAAATATAAAACTAACCTCCTACAAACTAGGAAGTAACAAAACCAAACAACATGTTAATAGCTTTACAGGTATATAAAATATATATTTTTGAAACAATATAACAAACATATATTATTAATAATGAGTTATAATATAACTCATAATAATAATATTACAATATATGCACATATTTAAATAATGCAAGCACTATAATATTTTCCTTACATCTAGGAAGTGTCACACTTCCCGGAACTAGCAATTACTAAGCAATCCACTGCCATTTGATATTTAATATCAGTTGGTGGTCTTTTTGGGTTTCTTATATAGGTCATTCCTCCTAGCCAAAGGGAATTTCTCACATCCAGTCTAATCAAATTCTACAACATGCACAACCTTCTCCCAACTATTAATAAGTACACCTCCTCACCCTTACCTATTATCTATTTTATCACATACTTTGAGGTGAAACAAATAGTATCAATGTACATAAATAAAATAATTTTCTAATAAAAAAAGTGTATATATTTTGTTTCTCTCCATTTATGTCTAGACATATTTTTCTTCCATAAGGAAATCTTCTCCACCCTCTAGTGATCTGAAAGATTTTGCAAGAGCTTTAAATAATGGGCAGTGATAGAAAATGTGAAGGTGGGTTTTCTGTTGTTGTGTTCCATTTCTTGGTAATTGCAATATAGGTGGTCATCATGGCAGACAGTAAAACCTTGATTTATTTTATTTGTTAAAGACATAAGTTTGGGTTTTTTATCATGATGGAAAGTATCCCTTTGTAGTGAATTTAGAGGCTTCAGCTCAGGCACCTTTTGTTAGAGAGGGTGTGAGAATGGGAAGGGGATTTCCTCCGTCTAATATTGCTCCAGCATCAGCTCCAGCTAGATCTCATAAGAAGGGAAATAAGTTAGACAAACATGCACATGCACACACACATGGGAACAACAACACTGATCAAAATTATACACTGTAATTTCACACTATTTTTTATACCACAATCATTATCTTCATAATCGCGGTTTGTTTAATAATAGTTTTCAAGTATTCATTGCTCCTGCTCTTCTGAATGTTTTTTTGAAATGTGCATCTATGGTTTGGGATTCCATGAACAACAATAATGTAAATAACGCTAAATAATGTTAATATTATATTAAATAATTTCATGAATATATGTATATATATATATATATATATATATATATATATATATATATATGTCGATATTTCATAGCTTCACATCCTTTGGACTTCATCCGCCATTGATAGTTTACTAAAATAGTTTTCAGTTTGTAGAAAGGATTTCCTATGTTTGTGAATGTGTGAAAACAACTATAGAAAATAGTGAAACGTAAATAAATGTGGACCTGGTGTGAGAGACACTCCATCCAAAAATGGCTAAGACTAGAGTGTGTAGGCCCCTACAATTCCACATAATTTTACCACTTGTCATAAAGTGAAAAATTCTCTCATACCACGTAGCGCACATAGTTATAATTCAATTTGAAATTTTAAAATTCCTATTTGATTTTTTTTAAATTTTAACTAGTACTTTCATGGGTGGTATAATGGAGACACCAAGAGGAATTCTTAGAAGAATTTACAGTTGAAGGAGTGAAATAATTTTGGAGGAAGAGAGTCAATGAAGAAGGGGATCGAGGGAGGAGAAGTGTAGAAGTGATAAAAGTGATGGGGTAAGGCTTTCTTTATTATGATGAAATAACAATTTTTATTGATTGATAATATAGTATTCAATATAACATGATGTTTCATAGAAGGACATGACAACTCCTAGTGAACAGACACATGGACCACATAATTCCATCCATATATGGGGCAATCTATTGTGTATGCTCATATGTGTTGACACCATATAGATGGATGTGAGACACCAACACACCAACGATCAAATCTATGTATGTTGTTACAACTTATAAGTGTTTACCTACATTGTTTCAATTTGGAACACACTTATTGGCATATTACCCATATTTTTTATTTGCACAAAAAGTGTATTGTTCCACTCATTTTTCAATAACTCAACTTCCAAATATTCTCAAGCAGCACAAAGGGTTGACTGTGGATGTAAATCCACTCACTCTATCACATGTGTTTCTAAAATCACACTTCAAAATATCAAAATCCATAAACTATGATCCCTAAAAAGTATGAAACATTAGAGGCTTATGGAGGTTCTTGATGATTATTACCTTGTAGGTGGACAATGCATTTATTTAGTTATTAATGTTTGACCTAGCATTTTCCATTCCAACATTGAATTTCATTAAGTTGTGGGATAATAAGAATATCTTGAAACAAAATGGTGGGATAAAAAGTGAAACATGCATCAAAAATTGTAACGGTAAACCAAATTAAAAAATTCATACATGTCAATAATGGAAAGAGAAGGATTTGTGAGAGGAACCAGATTGCATAGAGCTAAAGAATTCAATGGGAAAGACCAAGGAGAATCAAATCCAAGATAGGTAGAATCGGGATGGAGGTACTCCAATGGTAGGAGGAAGTAGGGCATATGTGATGATAAATCAAAGAAGGGAAATCACCCCAAGAAAGGATGTACCAAGATATAAAGAAGTGTGTGAAAACTTAAGTAAGGGTTGAGAGCCCAAGCGGAGGTGAGATCTCAATCCAATGAAGGAAAAGAAAAGTGTTCTCAAGGTAATGTGGAGATATCTAGCCATGAGGGACAATAGATCACAAGGTATCGATAATGATGTCATAAATTTTCTTTAAGATATAGCTTCTTGCATGAGTCATAACATCCTGTTAGTAGCAGTTCCCAATACAACTAGTGGAAATCTACGGATAGGAACTTAAGATCTCATGGAAAATAAATTATCATCGATCTGATCCTCCAGCCAGGTTAGCATGCCATGCATAATGTCATTCATGGAGGGACAAGGATCAGGGTGAGGTGGTGGTCCATAAGAAGGTTGTGGTCTAGCTGGTTTTGGGGAAGGTGGTCAATTTTAATAGGAATCGATCTTATGCTTTCGATTATGGGAAGAGGTTTTGGGGACTGGAATTTTTATATAAAGAACCTAACAATTGGTGTCAGTGTGCACACAATACCCATGATGAGAACAAATGAAGGGAGATGAAGTTAAAGGTTTAGTAGCTTTAATTTTTTGATCTCATTTAACTTCATCTTCCATCTACTTTATGTGGTGTCAATAGGCTCTAGATTCTAAAACATTATATATTGGGGCCTCGTGACATGTACAATATGGCTTGGTTGTAGAGGATTGAGGAGCCATAAGGGAAAAATTTAGAGAGAGAAGTTTCACAAAATATGGAAGGATAGTAATAGTAAGTGGGGAAGGAGATGATGTAATGGGTGAAGATGGTGCCATTGGAGTAATTTTTCACTCATTCATCGAGGAAAATTAGATAGGATCATCACCCATGAAGTCATTGGATTTTTGGTCAAAATTAGTAACCTGATCATCCACTTTTGTGAGGGAAAATGGATTGGCTAGGTTGATGGTAGTGTGTAAAGTTGTATCGGGTGGAGTATTTTGAGGGTCAGGCACTTTTTGGGAAGAAGTAACAACTAAATTTGAATACTGCTCTTGTATGATGATGGAATCTATGTTGTGAGTGAATTTCGTGTGAATAGTATCTTGGTAACGCAATACTTCTCTATCATGAATCTAGGCATAGCTAGTCATGTGTAGGTCATAAAAAGTGTAACCATCATCATAAGATTATATGGAGGCATCTACCATACAAAAGTCAATTATTATCTCTAGTCAGACAACATGCTCTAGTGAGGGTTGCAGCATACGTGAGATGATTGTGGGAATCGAAGGTTCCTTCTTGTGAGAACGAGGCCACAAGGAAGGATGTAGTTGGGATATGATCATTTTTGGAAGATCAGAAGTGTTAATTTTGAGTGCGACCTCATCGGGCTCATCATCATCTGAATCAAAGAGATTGGAAGGTGTGCACCTGAACAATCTAGGATAAAAAAAAATTCTACAAAGATAATCTATAGGATAGTTGAAATAGTGATATTCCCAAAAGTGGATAGGAGATAGCTCATATAGTGTTAGGAGTTTATATTCCCTTTTTACTAGAGCGTATCATAGTTTCAAGGATTAGAGTCCCCCTAACTATTATTAATAGCTCCCTGATGAGATATTTTAACACATAGACATGTGGAAGAGGAAATGCCACACATGTGATGATTCACATTCGTCTTAAGATAATATTACAAGATAGAGGAAAATTGAAGACCATGAGTTTAATGCGGACAATCCTAGGAGGAATGGTGATAGACAATTAAATGCATTCCATGAGGGCATTTGTTGATGATCATACCCTTGGATTGTGGTATGTGTATATTTTAAGTTATTTATTGAGTAACCAAGATTCTTAATGAATTATAATGAGGCCACATATGTTATGGATCCTTCATCAATGAGAGCATGTTTAACCGTAGTTTGACCAATTTGAGCTGAAATTAAAAGGGGTGGATCATCTGTGTCGAGAAAGAGCTCATCATGGGTGGATCTTTTATCTTGTTTAAAATCCTCTTCTATATATGTGAAAAAAATGACCTCACCTTGTATTAAAGGTGAGGTTCAAGAGCTCATAGGAAAAGTTGGAAGAAGCTATCATTAGGCATGTTATCAACTTCTAGTGTAGATAGGGTCTTCCAACGCTTAAAGAAATATTGTACTAATTCATTTTTAGATTGTTGGTAGTTAATAAAAGCATTGATATTGTTCTTAGGTAGATCATGATATTAAAATTCATTTACCAAGGTTGTCACCAAGGACTCTAGTTCAAGTATGGAGTTAGAAGGTAAAGTATGATACCAAATTGAAGCGTCTCCATTGATATTCTTAGCTAGGAGTTTGGTGGTAACATATGAATTGGTTCAGATCCATTTCTTGTAAAGGTTGCTAAATGCCTTGATGTGAAGGGTGGGATCAGTGGATTTGTCATAGGAGATAGAAGGAGTAATACCACCAATATACATGCTATCAATGTAAGGTTCTAGAGGCTCTTGTTATACTGCTCTTCAGATTTTGTTTTGGAAAGGGGTTGGGTGATGGGTACCCCATTAGGCCCATTTGGAAAAGGAGGGGGCATGTGCCCCAAGAGCCCATTGTAGGGCAATTGACTAGTTGAGACATGGTAGCTTGAATTTGAAGGATTTGAGTTGTATTAGTGGCTTTTTGTTAGATCATTATATCAATAAGTTGAAGAATAAGGATAGTAGGGTCATAATTGGAATTATTTTTTAGATGAACCTATTTCAAGACCTTTCCCTTTTTTTCCCCTATTTTCAAGTTTTTTGGAGACAAATTCATGTAGATGTTTTCCAAGAATTTCTTTTGATTCATCTTTATATTGAGGGAATTGAATGAGAACTTTATAAATCTTGAGAGGATGATTAGAAGTATTGTCATTTTGATTTTCTTCTTCTTCATCCACAAGTGGGTCATTTCAGTGGGTAGAAGGTTTCTTTTTAGGTGCTCTCATGACACAAAATTCTGCGCAAAAGGGGAATTCAACTTCAGAATGATAGGTCTGAGGGATTGTTTGTAGAATAGAATTAGAATACCCTAGGACCAAATATTCCATGATGGATTGATAATCTGGTGGAGAAACAATCCCGAGATGGAGCTTATAAAAACAATCATACATGCAAGAAAGTTTACATAGGGGACGATGGTGTCAAGAGTTATATTTGGAGAAACATAAAGTATTGGATGTCCAAGTAGGTTTACATGGGTTCTGAAGGTGTTTGGAAACAAATATACTAAAGCAAAAAAGATTTCCCCTAGGTGACAATGTCTTTGTAAACCAGTTTTTAAGGTTTTTTGGATTTTGGGTGGCTTGGAATGAGATCATGTTTGGAGATAGATTATTTTAATGAGTTTTTCTCGATTAGGAGGCTTGTAGGATTTCACGTTAGGTTCACCATAAATATATGATGGGCCAAGAATGTATCTTAATGGATTGTACTCCCAAGTCTTACATTATACAAGGGTATTGAGGCAACAAATATGAGACACACATGAACCAACATATAGTGGGTTGATTTAAAGTGGCTACAATGAGTGATAAGGACACATATCTAGAGGGTAGTAATCCTTACACTAGGTTAAACTAGGTTTCCAAGGCCCACAGTCAAGATAAAGGAGAGTACCCACCTAGGACATAGGTAAATGGGGAAAATATATAGATTGATGGGGAATAATTCAAGCATGCAGAATATATATTAATATAATATAACTGAAATAAAGAGAGGGAAAGATAATGAGCTGACCATATAAGATTAATATTCTAATTAACATTGATAGTCATACAATGCTAAAGTAACATAAAGCAATGGGGAAGGGAAATGAACTAATATATAAAAAATGACAAAGAGAGTTAGAGCACCTACTTTTGGGGTGGTCACTGATACATCTAGATCTCTAGAGAAGAAACACACTGAGAGATAATCACTATTGGGTGGAGAAGGTGAAAATCGTTCATATCCCAGACTCACTATTGATGACCAAGGAGTTCAAGTAATCTAACCAAGAAGAATGTCCAATCCAATATAAGTCAAATGCAATATGAACCAAGGGAAAAGTGAGAAAAACATTAACGCAATAGAGCAGAGGTAATGGTTAGTTCATGTGATTTTGGCTTCTTCCTTCTTAATGTTTGGGTATGGTGACCATATATATACGATGCCACCACCAACATGTGATGGTGTCAACCAATAGAAAATACAACAACAACACCATTGCCCATAGGTGATGGCGTTGGATTAGGATAGTAAATATCATGTAAAGTGAAAAAGAGGTGTTACAGACAACAAAATGGATGAACAAAGTCCTAAATAGTAAAATACAAGAAAGGTGTTGACAGTGCAACGTGTTCCGATATAAAGGGACAAGGAAAACTAATGCAAGGATAACTAAAGCTATAAACACATAGTGATAAGTTCTCTATGTGTACTATCTCTAACCCATAATGACCATGTGAATAGTCATACCCACTTCCTAGTAGGGCGCTTAAGGCACCCATTCAATAAATAGATGCATCAGTGACCCTTACCTGCACAAAGGAAATTTTTAGTAATAGGTATGAAAGATGAAAAATGAAAAATTAGGAATGGTATTCACGATATGATTGAAACAAATAATTTTGTAGGATCTTTCAACATTCAAATATGAACCGTAAATAATCATAGGATGAGAACATGTCAGAATTAATTAATTGTGCCAAAATATTGTGCAATAGAAGTTAAATAATGAAGTCTTTGAGTACACTAGATGGAATATTTATCATAAATTATAGAATAAAATACTAATTGTGAAATGAACCTTCTCATTCTATTGCGTAATTGAGTACACATGGACTACACGTAGAATACATGGATTGTGTACAAAACCACACAACAACTAGAGAGCTCAAAACATAAGATCTAGTTAGATTAAAATTCACTAGGATAATTTAAATTGGTAGGATGGGGGATGTAAGTGACTGTTTTCTACCACCAAATGTTTGAGGTAATAAAATTTTGGTGTCACATGTCATACATTTAAAGAGATGTAGTGAATGGTTTTACAATGCATAGAAAATACAATTTGGGGGATACATAATGATTCAAATTAATAAAATATATGTTTTAGTCACAAAATCATACACTTTAGACATTATTTAGTCTCGTTTTCATACTACTATTTAGAGGGTTTTTTGAAAAATGAAAGTACTAATTAATCCCCCTCTCTTAGCCATCTTGTTTGATTTTATTTTTCATTCTCAATAGTTTACACCTATATGCCCAGTTTGTTTCGGTAATTTTCCATTTTTTTAGCCTCGACTGGGGTGCCTAGGCCAGTACTAGGGTGCTAATGGGTGCCCTAGTCCCTCTATGGGTGCCCTGATCCTATTTATCTTTCCCACCACTTTTGGGGGTCTTTTAGCTGTTTGACATTTCTATCATTTTGGTGGTCAGCCATTTCAGGGTTAATTACAAAATTAGATCAAGAGAACCGTATAAATATAAATTTATGAGACCATAATGAGGGACCTAACATCATTCACTACTATCACTCATCTAGATTTGCATCCATCCATTGCATTGGAGATCACTTACATCCACATAGCTCCATCAAAAAGGCACAAGGCTAGGATTTCTACATCACACAAAACATAGGGGGATGGATTATATTTTATTCCATGCATACATTCTATTGCATTTTTTACATCTATTTTTTTCTCGCTGCTTCACAAATTGCGACTATCACAAGAACACCTAGGACACAATATGCACACACTCACCAGAACTATATTTGGGTCAAAAATATAGTGCATCACTAAGTTATTAAGCCTACTATTATGGGAGATAAGGTCAGTCTGACCAATTCATTTACATTTTCTTTTTTAGGGTGTTGATACTTATTTTTGGTCTTTTGCAAGTCTTCTCATCATCTTGAAATCACAACGACATCTAGTATGGGACAACGAATCTGATGCGACACACATATAGGGTTTCAGACCACCTCCAAGCCCTGTGAGATTAAGTTCTGGAGATTTTACACAGACAAGGGAACCCAGATTGTAGACCAGAGCACCCACAGGTGCTCCATTCCCTCTTCAAACGCTCTAGTCCAACTAGATCCTCCAAATCTATTCTTTTCAGTACTTCTGCATAGTCGTTCCTGCTTCCATATTTTATAGTCATCATTGGGATACTATTTTGAAAGCATATTCTATTCAGTTGAGTTATTTTATCTTCCTTCTTGCACATTAGGGTTACCATTTCCTTTTACATGGTTACTTAGATCATTTAGATACTTTTTTTACTACATTTATTTTATTTATTACAGTTGTTCATAGCTTAGATTAACTACACAGTATTCCACATTTTAGTTAATCATTTTGGTGAACCTGACTCGATAATTAACGCTTATAGGTTCTTCATTCATTGTTTTTCATCCTAGGGTTTGGTAATCATGAACATATCAATCAATGATTATTTACTTGCAAACCCTGATTTACTACATAGAGTCCAACATTTTCTTGCTACTACACGAATTCATGTTGACATGCATCTAGACTTGATTTATCAAACATTTTTTATTCTATTCACATATAGTCTTCAAATCTAATCTTCCTATTGATGTTCATACTTTTGATAATAACTTGTCTTTGCATATCATATGTCATATTTATAATGTAGTTGTCAAACACACTTTGATTTATAATGGATATGATTGTAAATTGTGCCCTATGTAATTCCTTGAAGCCATAGGTATTTTTTCTAATGATATTATTCCATCTAGTGTTTCATTGCATGCTTATGATGGTTATGTATGTCCCTGCTTTGGTCACGTTACACTTCCTATTACAGTTAGTCCAAAAACTTTCCACATTGTCTTTTTTCATTGTTGAATTCCCATTTTCCTACAACTGTCTACTTGGTAGGCCATGGCTTCATGCCATGTCAGTTTTTGCCTCTACTATCCATCATTATGTCAAATTATTACATGAGAGAATCGATTATACTATTTTTCATGACCATGATCCATTTCCATTTTGTAACCAGGTTCCTAATACTAGTTTTCCTATTCCACGCACAAATATTACATATGAGACCCAACCTATCGATGAACCACCTCACTTACGATGACTTGATGGTACTATTTGTGTGATATATGCAATTTCTTCTCTTCAATATACTACTACTCCTACGATCCCTTATCAGGGGCTTGTTTAGTGTATGGACGTCGCTCTATCTACTGTACATTCACATGTACCACCCACATTATCACGTCCACCATTCACTTGCACACTCTTCATGAATGAATCATATTGGGAACACTTTCCATTCTATCCTACATGCAATGAAACTATATGCATACATGAGGGTCTAGCTCGTCTAGGGTTTAATTTTGAGGAACTCTATCCTACATCACGTGTTCCACATCTTTATTGTGGATTTGTTCATATCACTGCTACTTATTGTTTTTGTGTATTTCATCTTACAATTTATATATCGCGTTCTCTTCACTCTTCATCACTTCCATTAAGAAAATTATGGATTAATTATATTGGGGGTACGATAGATCTGGATCATATAGACATTTCCTTTCCTATTCCTTTTAGAAATGTTTTCATTTACAATAGCTCTTTCCTAGGATACACACAAAATATCACTCATTGGTACACACATGGTTTCCCACTTCCCCCATTCACCAATGAGGAGTATGCTATGGGACTGTATAACTCACACCTCAATGGTTCATTACGTGATCTTCCCAAAACTATTTCTTATCAAGTCACTAATTCTTACCCATTCGACTATGCACCTAAGAGAAATGATCTCCTAAATGATATTACATGATCACCTTGTCCATCATGTATACATTGGGGGTATAGTACTCACATCCCTGTCTCTCATCATCATCTTATCATAAGAACATTTATTATATTTGCATTATCATTCATTCACATCCTTACATAACATGGCATTTTACTCCTAGCATTTGTATCTACCTTCTATTAGAACTATTGCTTATACTTCTCATTAGCATACATTATCATTATCACATACATAACATGATGACCCTGTAATGCCCTATCCTGAGACACCAAAAACACGCCCCAGCGTGACTAAAAATTTGCGGAAATATTTATTTATTTATTGTGATCAATGATTAGTAATTACTTAATGTATATGTTTAACCGTAAACCCCTTAAAATTGATTGTATTTATTTCTGTTGAGCTTACTAAGGTCACCTTAAAATTTCTACACCCCTTTTGAGATTTATCAATTTTCCCTTTTGTTTAATAGTTTTCCCACACACCCCACAAAATTTATTTTCCCATTCCCATAAAATGATTATGAATTAAAGGGTGTAGGGTTTATTGTGAGCCCTAGGATTAATCTAATATGGGCCCTAGATTTTGAAATCTGCCCTAATTTTTCCCTAATGCCCTAGAGTGTTAACCGCATTTTTTTGTGTTTGTTTGATTGGAGAGAGGTGGCGGATTGGAGGGTAGTGGATTGTGGTTTTGAAGGATGGGAGTAGCGGGTTTGGAAGTGGTAAGGCCTGCGTGAAGGAAGGGCGGATACGATGGGAGGAGGAGCAGTGGAAGGGAGTTTGGAGGGTGTGTATGTGTGGGTGCGCAGAACAACGTGGAGGGAGAGGTGAACTTCGCGTGGAGGATGGAGAAGGGACTGCGTGGGAAGAAGGGGTCGGTGGAGTGGGTGTTTCATGTAGGTTAGGGAGAGGTAAGGTGAAGGGTGAGAGGGTGAGACAATATAGCTTGTGCAGGGGTATGTGGGGAGGGGTTCGACCCTCCCCCATGTTTCTTATTTTTTTATATAAAATAATAAAACAAGCAATACTATTTCCTTCACCGAAACATCAAACCCCAATTATTCTGTTGAAATTCATAATTGATAACAGTAGAATTTGGTTATCCATGTAGTATATTGTAAATTTGATATGTGTGTGTGTGTGTGTATTAAGTGACAAAGTATCAATTATTTCTAGTTTTAATTTTAATATAATAGGTTTGATCAAATATTATTATATATTATAATATATTTCAGGATATTACTTTTAGGTATTCACTGAAATAAAATGTGTTAAATAATGAATAAATTGCAAGAAGCATAAGATAAATATATTTAAAATACATTATATGGCACGTCCTGTAATGTTTTCAGGTTATATACTAAGAGAGAAATTGTCACATTAAAAAAAAAACATAACAAACTTGGTTTGTTCACTATATGGACTAAGGAACTTAACAAGTTTTTCTCTCCCTCTTTTTTTTTTTAAATTTAGGTTAAAATAATCTAATTCCTCATGTGAAAGGAAGACATGTGGTACAATATTTCAAACAAGTGAAGAAGCTTGAACATGCCAAAGAGTTTGCTAAAGTGACTTCACATTTTAAATAGGATTTTAAATACAAAACACCTATCAAGATTTAACTTGAAAAGGAGAGTATAAGATAATTTTCTTCCCTTTGGATAAAACCTCCAAATTTTGCAAGAAGGTAGCTATTAAAAGGTTATTCAATATTCTCAATAAATCAATATTCATTCAAAAGATAAGAATTTACAACAAGATCTTATTAAAGGAAAACATTTTATTACATCATGTCCAAGAAGCTTAAACTCAATGTGCCATATATTCCTAAAGCACACAACTACTCCCAATAAAACCCTTCACAAGATTCTTTACAAGGAAAAAGATAAATTGCTCAAGTAAACATGTCTCGAATTTGCAAATAATCCCAAAGACAAAAACAAGGATTTTACAAGATAATGCAAGCTCCCACACAGTCATGCCCAAGATATTACAAAGAGAGTAGTGTCCACAAAATTGGGAGAACAATGAGATTCCAAGGTAACAAGTATTCCAACCCACTCCAACTTTTGAGATCCAACTAAGAGTTCTTCTAAGAATCCAACACAAGGAGAAGAAAGGCTTGTTTAACCACCCAACCTTTAGGCATCATTACATTCCTTTCCAAGGTTGGAAGACATGCTATCCTCCCCCAAGCCCATGGGAGAGAGAGCTAGCCTCAACAAACTTTACACAAGATTTAGGGAGACATAACAACATTAAGCTTTTCACATTCAAGACATTCCAAACACCAAGAAGAACACCAAAAGTTGTAAAAAAAAAAAACAATAAAAGGAGGAAGCCATATTCTTCCTTCAAAATGGGGAAGAGAAGATGAGATGCCCAAGATACAAAGAGTGTGACCCAACCATGGGTGTACACAACAAAATTCTTCACAACCTCCTTATTCCTCCTAAACCACAAACCCTCCTTATTGCTCCATCCATTCATCAAAATCCTTCTTGGGAGGATTTTCAAACCCATTGGGTTTCCTCACCAAGAATGGGGAAGGAGGTTCAAACCATATGAACCATCTTCCCCACCTCAAACCATATGAGGGGAGTAAAAAGAACCTACATGGCTTGCCCATCAATCCATGAGGTTTGAGAGGGAAAATCCTCCTCTCTTCCCACAAACACTCCAAAATCCATCATACCATTTGATGGATGGACAAAATTAAAACACCAAAAACATACTTAACAAAAGCCACAACAAGAAAACAACACCTAAATTTTAAACCAAACAAAACTAAGCTTTAACACATTATAAAAGATAAAATGAGCTCAAGGAGCCTACCTCCAAAAGCACTCCAACACTCTAGCTTTTCCACTTCCTTAGCCAAGAAAAATCTAGCTCCAAAATCCCCAAGCACCAAGTAAAAGCTCCAAAAAAAAGTCCCATTTCTTCCCCATGAGGAAGAATTTGAAGAGAACCCAATAAATTTCCTCACCAATGAGGGTGTGACATGTGTCACCCCTCTCTTCCCTTCAAGTCAAATATTCCCAAAATAAAAGAATAAAGAGATAAACAACTTTTAACACTCCCTTCCCAAAATGCCCAAAATGAAAATAAAACAAGCTTGTGCAACTTTTAACACAACACACATACCAAACTCCACCTAACATGGGTGTGAACAAAGGGAGGAAAAATGGGAGGGAAACTCCCTCTATGCCTTGGAATTAAGCCCCCCTACCTATTAGGTAGGGTCCAAGGGCCTATTTTCATGATAAGTGAACTCCCAAACTTAAAAGGGGTCACTTAAAATGCATAAAATAGCCAAATTTCGGGTTTGGCACATTTGGGCACAAGTGTAGAGGATGTGGGGCCCACCCAAGGGTTCACATGTGACCCTATTATCATCTAATAAAACACAATTACCCAAAAAATAAACTTAAAAAAAGTGGGGACCATTAATCCCCAAATCAAGTTTACTTAACAAACTAAATCATCCTAACAAGATTAATTTTACATGACAAACCACATTACAATGAGGGTCACTCATGGTGATCAAAATAAAAGAATGTTAATACTAAGGCCTCATACAATAAACACAGTTAGGACTTAGCCCCGTGGGCCGCTTATGCAAGATTTGTGTAACTACTTTGAATCCCACGTTCTCCTGTGACCTGACACCTACACACTCAGTGCACACATTAAACGCACATGTTCGATACAATGTAAATGAACTACTCAATAAAAAATCAATGAAATCTATGCTAGCATATCATCATCCTGAAATCGAAATGTGACAACATGCATAATTATACACAATTTACTATGAGTTAGGCATATCGATAATTACACATGACCTAAATCCATAAAATTCAAACATGCAACTAAATTGAATATCCAACATGTATAAATAAGGTCCAAACACATCATCTAAGTTAGTGTTTGCAACATCATAAGACAAGGTGTCAACATAGAACTCAAGTCAAATGTCATAATATATTTTCTAACACCTATCAAATCACTATCGAAATATTTCTATGAATAAAGATCAACAGATAATTGAGGCTATAAAAATGTGGGCACTACATCTCCCTCTCCTAAAATTAGACTTCCTCCTAGAAGTCACTGAAAGAGATAGGGATATCTATCCCTCAATGGTGTAGCATCCTTCTAGGTAGTTGTTGTCTCATCATATTTGTCCCACTGCACTCTAACCTGGTCTAAGTATTGACCCCAAAGGGCCAACCTCCAGTGCTCCAATATGCGTACGGGCTCCAGTCTCCACTATCCTCCATCCTCTACCTATAAAGCTAACCAATCCAGAACATGAGAAACATTAGGTACATATCTACAAAGTACAGAACATGAAATACATCATGGTCCCATGTAAGATGTGGTGGCAAAGCTAAGCGATAGGAAACTGGACCAATAACCTCTAAAATATCAAAAGGCCCCACGAAACAAGGCGATAGCTTAGAACCCTTTCCATAGAAGATTGGGATCTTATTAGGATGAACTCTCAAGAGGACTTTATAACCCATTAAGAAGTGACGGTCAGTCATCTTGGTGTTTGTATACGCCTTCTGGCATGCTCTAGCCTACTCAAGGCATTGCCTAATCAGAACACCCTGCTACTCTAAGTCCTATAGGTAAGCTGGTCCAAGGATAATCCTGTCATCTAGTCTATCCCAACTCAAGGGTGTCCTGTAAGGTCGTCCATAAAAATCCTGGTAGGGAGACATACGAATGGAACTATGATAGTTGTTGTTGTATGCAAACTCAAATAAATGGAGTTAATCTTCCCACTTATTTTGTTGATCCATCACATACATCCTCAACATATCCTCCAGTACCTGATTAACCCTCTCTATCTGTCCATTTGTCTCTAGATGATATGCTGAACTAAAATTAATCTATGTACCTAGAGTGTCCTAAAAGGAAGTCTAGAAAAGTTAAGTATATATGGTATCCCTGTCATTGATGATGGTATTTAGAATCCCATGCAATCTAACAATGTCCTCTATAAATACCTTGGCGATAGCCTGTGCATTATAGGTGACCTTGGTTGGTGAGAAATGTGCAACCTTGGTCAACTTATCCACAGTGACCATAATGGCATCATGATGATAAGAAGACATAGGGAGTCCTACTATGAAATCCATAGAGATCACATCCCATTTCCATTCGGGGATATCATGAAGATGTAATATTATTGCGGGATGAGAATGTTTTTCCTTGACCCTCTGACATTCAAGGTAGCATGCAAAAAAATCTGCTATGTCCCATTGAAGACCTGGCCAATAATATAACTCTCTTAGATCGGTGCGCATTTTCTTCACTCTTGGATGTGCTGCATATGGGGCTCGATGAGCCTTTGTGAGGATGAAGTTACGCAGATCACCTGAATTAGGCACATAGATGCACCTATGGAACTAAAGTAAACCATCTGTCTCCAAATTATACCCTGAGTATCTACCCTCTAATGAACCTTGTGACTCTAACATCTATTTAGCACCCTCATAAAACTTGTCCTCTGGAATATGCTCAGGAATCCTGCCTCTCAAATCTGACTGTAGTGTCAATGATGCAAGCACATATCGTCTCCTGCTAAGTGCATCTACAATGACATTTTCCTTTCCTTTGATATACTGCACCTCCATGTCATACTCAAATATGAACTCCATCTAATGCCACTAGTGAGCATTGAGGTTTGGCTATGAGAAGATGTGTTGTAAGCTACGGTGGTTAGTCCTCAAAATGAAAGGTATACCCAAAAGGAAATGATGCCAACACACAAGCGCATGAACAAATGTTGCAAGCTCTAAGTCATGAGTAGGATAATTAAGCTCGTAGTCCTTGAGCTTACATGACTCAAAGGCAATCACCCGATGATCCTGCATAAGAACTACTCCCAAACCCTCTAGTGATGCATCAATACAAACAAAATAATCCTTGGTAGGGTCTAGAATTGCTAGAATGGGCGCAGTGGTTAACCTTTCCTTAAGCAACTGAAAGGCCTGCTCACACCTTTCTGACCAATCAAACTTCTTCCCTTTTCTTTGAAGGGAAGTAATTGGGTGAGAAATCCTGAAAAAACCTACGGTAGTAACTTGCTAAACCATAAAACTCCTCACCTCAGTGGCTGATGTGGGTGCTAGCCAATCCATGATAGCCTGTATCTTAGAGGGATCCACTGAGATACCCTCACCTGATAAGATGTGACCCAGGTACTGATTCTTTTTCTAAAAGAAGCTACATTTTAACATGTTCCCATATAACTTTTTCTCTCTCAAAACCTGTAGTACCTATCTCAAATATTCCTCATGTTCCTCTTCAGAACGAGAATATATCAACATATCATCTAGGAACACTAAGACAAAGTGATCTGTAAAGGTCCTAAAAACTCCATTCATGAGGCTCATAAAGGAAACTGGGGCATTGGTCAAACCAAATGGAACAATGGTGAACTCATAATGCCCATAACATATGCAAAAAGTTGTCTTATGAATGTCTGCATCTGCAATGCACAACTGATGATATCCTGAATTGAGATCAATTTTGGAGAACACTCTAACTCCCCACATCTGATCAAACAAGTCATCAATCCTAAGGAGTGGATAATGGTTCCTTATTGTGACTTTGTTGAGCTTCTTGAAGTCTACACAAAGTCTGAGAGAACCATCCTTATTCTTCACAAATATGACTAGTGCTCCCCAAGGAGAAACACTAGGACGAATGAGACCCTTCTCCAACAAATCCTCTAACTGAATCTTGAGCTCATGAATCTCTGGAGTCGTCATCCGATAGGGTGCCCTAGAAACTGGTGCAGATCTGAGCACTAAATCAATGGTGAAATCCACTTCTCTACGGGGTGGTAACCCTAGAAGCTCGCTAGAAACACATCTATATACTCCCTCAAAACTGCATGATCATCTAAGGGTGAATGCTTTGGAGTGCTCTCGAATCAATCACTAATGGTGATAGTAAACAACTGAAAACCTTTACGCATGCTTCGCTTGAGTTTCTTAGCCAAGATCATACACAAAGAGATAGGCCTCTGCATCCTTGATATCATAACTGCACTCCCAAGATCATCCTGACACTAAATGACCTTATTTTTGCAATCTACCTTAGCCCGATGAGCCTCGAGCCAATCCATACCCAAAACTACCTGATAGGATCCTAGAGGAATAACTTGTAGGTCAAGTGTAATGGAGAAGACTCCTAAATCAAGTATGTAACTCTCCACATACGAGTCCATGGTGAGTTTGGCCCTAGAGGCCAACTCAACCTGCCAACTATCTAGCTACCTAGCCACAACTAACCCACACTGATCCACTATAGAAGGAGATATAAAATAATGTGAAGCACCTGAATCAAAAAGTACTGAGACAAAAATACCCCTGATAGTACCTGTCATCTCAATAACTATGGCCTAATGCTTGGCCTGGTGGTTATCTATCACTACATATACATGATGGGCACATCCCACATCACCCACCATCTACTTAGATCTGGGAGCTCTCTACATATCCATGGTAGTAGGTTTGTGTGGACACATACGCACATAGTGATCATGAGACCCACAAATAAAACATCCTCTTGTACCTCTATGAGATGGGGTCCCTCCTATACTTTGGTGAACTGATCCTACCAGCCCAACCCTAGCAGACTACTGCATGTGGGCTAGCTGTACCTACTGAGTGCCCTATCTCCGATCCTTGGCTTGACCAAAACCTCCTCTAGTGCCACCTTTCTGAAAGCTCTGAGTCTATTTAGCCCTTTGCTGCTGGTGGCCATGATGTTGTGTCTACTGATGTGGATGTGGTGGAGCCCTTGTAGCTACTGGTGGAGGCCAGAATCCTCCTCTAGGTGGTGGTGATGTCCCCCGTGACCTTTGAATCTGAAAGGCATGTATCCTATCCTGAAACTTGTTCTTGTTCCTATCTCGATGCTCATATTCCTTAGTCCTGTTTTCTTTAACTAAGTAGGCCTTCTCAATGGCCTTCTCAAGTGTGGGAGGAGATAACATCCTGACTACTCGTACTATGTTAGCATTCAGGCCTCGAATAAACCTTTTAACTTGTAATTTCATGTCTTGAAGGTATTCCACATACTGCAAAAGATCTAGGAACCTTCTCTCATACTGTGCTACTATGCAAGAGCCCTACCGTAAGTTGTGAAACTTGTCAATCCTCTTCTGCACAAAATGCTCTGACATATAACAAGCCCTAAAACACTCCTTGAACAACTCCTAGGTCACTGTCTCTCAAGTAAAATGGAGCTTCTGCTCCTCATTCCTCCACCAAATGCCTACTGCATCATGAAGGAGTTTTATGGCGAACCTATCTTTGGCATTGCTCTCATAAGAGTGCAATCCAAAGCATTTATCCAGGCTAAGGATCCATGACTCCGCCCCAAAGCCATCTACAGATCCGGTGTAAGTAGGCGGCTACAAGTGAAGAACATCTTTAATTACACTTCCTATATCCTGATCCCGATCATGGCGATGCAGTCCCATAGGTGAGTGGGGTTGCCTATTTCTAATTGGTCCCTCAAGACTATGTGAATGGCTTCAAGGGTACAAGGCCACCCTCTCATGGTGGACGGAAGGGCTACGTGACCTCTCCTGCCTCGAGGTATCATGTTCTGGTGGATCTGAGTGCGTGTCCTCACCTATCAGCTCCTCAAATCCTAATTTAAAATCATCTTCTCTCATCTACTGTGGTGGTGGAATCTGTTGTTGTACCACACCGATCAACTATTGAAGAGCCTCTACGATCTGAGGCCCTAATTTGGGTGCTTGTGGTTCAGGTGTAGGTGACATATGCCCTAAACCTCTAACTGGTTGTTGTCTCATGGGTGCCATCCTGTGCATGAGGCAAGTAAAAGGATTATTAAATTATAATTAAATTGTTGTGGAAATTTTTTTAACCAATTTTTTTATTTATTTATTTACTTATTTTAATGTTATTAAAATATCATTAACTAGTTAATTAATTACCCAGAGTGTCAGCATGTACGAACCTCCGCTCTGATACCAAATGTAACGCCCCATCCCGGGACATCAAAAACACACTCTAGTGTGACTAAAAATTTGTGGAAATATTTATTTATTTATTATGATCGATGATTAGTAATTACTTAATGTATATGTTTAACCATAAACCCCTTAAAATTGATTTTATTTATTTCTGTTGAGCTTACTAAGGTCACCTTAAAATTTCTACACCCCCTTTGAGATTTATTAATTTTCCCTTTTATTTAATAGTTTTCCCACACACCCCACAAAAATTATCTTCCCATTCCCATAAAATGATTATGACTTAAAGGGTGTAGGGTTTATTATGAGCCTTAGGATTAATCTAATCTGGGCCCTAGATTTTAAAATCTGCCCTAAGTTTTCCCTAATGCATTTTTATCTCTTTTCTTTTCTTTTCCATTTCATTTTGGTTTAATTTTGGTTTCTTCTTATGTAAGTAGAGGAGGAGCTATGGAACTTGATCTCATGGAGATGTCAAAGCCATATACCTATTTTTCTTTTGAATACTAGATCTACTTGGAAGAGTGGTAACTGCATTTTTTTTTTGTGTTTGTTTGATTGGAGAGAGGGGAGTATTGGAGGGGAGTGGACCATGGTCTTGAAGGATGGGAGTAGCAGTTTTGGAAGTGGTAAGGCCTACGTGAAGGAAGGGAGGCTACGATGGGAGGAGGAGCGGTGGAAGGGAGTTTGGAGGGTGCGCATGTGTGGGTGCGCAGAACAACGTGGAGGGAGAGGTGAAGTCTGTCTGGAGGGTGGAGAAGGGACTGCATGGGAAGAAGGGGTCAGTGGAGTGGGTTTTTCACATAGGTTAGGGAGAGGTAAGGTGAACGGTGAGAGGGTGAGACAACATAGCTTGTGCAGCGGTATGTGGGGAGGGGTTCAACCCTTCCCCATGTTTCTTATTTTTTTTATAAAATAATAAAACAAGCAATAGTATTTCCTTCACCAAAACATCAAACCCCAATTATTTTGTTGAAATTCATAATTGATAATAGTAGAATTTGGTTATCCATGTAGTATACTGTAAATTTGATGTGTGTGTGTGTGTGTGTGTGTGTGTGTGTGTGTGTGTGTGTGTGTGTGTGTGTTTGTGTGTGTATGTGTATTAAGTGACAGAGTATCAATTATTTCAATTTTTAATTTTAATATAATAAGCTTGATCAAATATTATTATATATTATAATATATTTCAGGATATTACTTTTAGGTATTCACTGAAATAAAATGTGTTAAATAACGAATAATTCGCAAGAAGCATAAGATAAATATATTTAAAATTCATTATATGGCACGTCCTATAATGTTTTCAGGTTATATACTAAGAGAGAAATTGTCACATTTAAAAAAACATAACAAACTTGGTTTGTTCATTATATGGACTAAGGAACTTAACAAGTTTTTCTCTCCCTCTTTTTTTAAAAAAAAAATTAGGTTAAAATAATCTAATTCCTCATGTGAAAGGAAGACATGTGGTACCGTATTTCAAACAAGTGAAGAAGCTTGAACATGCCAAAGAATTTTCTAAAGTGACTTCACATTTTAAAATAGGATTTCAAATATAAAACACCTATCAAGATTTAACTTGAAAAAGAGAGTATAAGCTGATTTTCTTCCCTTTGTATAAAACCTCCAAATTTTTTAAGAAGGTAACTATTATAAGGTTACAAGATTTAGGGAGACATAACAACATTAAGCTTTTCACATTCAAGACATTCCAAACACCAAGAAGAACACCAAAAGTTGTAAAAAAACAATAAAAGAAGGAGGAAGCCATATTATTCCTTCAAAACAGGGAAGAGAAGATGAGATGCCCAAGATACAAAGAGTGTGACCCAACCATGGGTGTACACAACAAAATTATTCACAACCTCCTTATTCCTCCTAAACCACAAACCCTCCTTATTGCTCCATCCATTCACCAAAATCCTTCTTGGGAGGATTTTCAAACCCATTGGGTTTCCTCACCAAGAATGGAGAAGGAGGTTCAAACTATATGAACCACCTTCCCCACCTCAAACCATATGAGGGGAGTAAAAAGAACCTACATGGATTTCCCATCAAGCAATGAGGTTTGAGAGGGAAAATCCCTCTCTCTTCCCCCAAACACTCCAAAATCGATCATGCCATATGATGGATGGAAAAAATTAAAACACGACAAACATACTTAACAAAAGCCATAACAAGAAAAAAACACATAAATTTTTAACCAAACAAAACTAAGCTTTACCACATTATAAAAGATAAAATGAGCTCAAGGAGCCTACCTCCAAAATCTCTCCAACACTCTAGCTTTTCCACTTCCTTAGCCAAGAAAACTCTAGCTCCAAAATCCCCAAGCACCAAGCAAAAGCTCCAAAAACAAATTCCCATTTCTTCCCCATGAGGAAGAATTTGAAGAGAAACCAGTAAATTTCCTCACCAACGAGGGTGTGACATGTGTCACCCCTCTCTTCCCTTCAAGTCAAAGTTTCCCAAAATAAAAGAAGAAAGAGATAAAAAAAATTTAACACTCCCTTCCCAAAATGCCCAAAATGAAAATAAAACAAGCTTGTGCAACATTTAACACAACACACATACCAACTCCACCTAACATGGATGTGACCAAAGGGAGGCAAAATGGGAGGGAAACTCCCTCTATGCCTTGGAATTAAGCTCCCCTACCTATTAGGTAGGGTCCAAGGGCCTATTTTCATGCTAAGTGAACTCCCAAACTTAAAAGGGATCACTTAAATTGCCTAAAATAGCCAAATTTCGGGTTTGGCAGATTTGGGCACAAGTGTAGATGATGTGGGGCCCACCCAAGGGTTCACATGTGACCCTATTATCATCTAATAAAACACAATTACGCAAACACAAAACTTAAAACAAGTGGGGACCATTAATCCCCAAATCAAGTTTACTTAACAAACTAAATCATCCTAACAAGATTAATTTTACATGACAAACCGCATTACAATGATGATCACTCATGGTGCCCGAAATAAAAGAATGCTAATACTAAGGCCTCATGCAATAAACACAGTTAGGACTTAGCACCGTGGGCTGCTTGTGCAAGATTTGTGTAACTACTTTGAATCCCACGTTTTCCTGTCACATGTCACCTGCACACGCATTACACACATTAAATGCACATGTCTGATACAATGTAAATCAACTACTCAATAAACAATCAATTAAATCTATGCTAGAATATCATCATCCTAATATAGAAATGTGACAACATGCATAATTATACACAATTTACTATGAGTTAGCCATAGCGATAATTACACATGACCTAAATCCATAAAATCCAAACATGCAACTAAATTGAATATCCAACATGTATAAATAAGGTCCAAACACATCATCTAAGTTAGTGTCTGCAACATCATAAGACAAGGTGTCAACATAGAACTCAAGTCAAATGTCATAATATATTTTCCAACACATATCAAATCCTTGATGAAACATGTCTATGAATAAAGATCAACTAATAATTGAGGCTATAAAAATTTGGGTACTACAGACCCTTTGTTCTTCACTATTAGTGGTCAGTTCATTTCATTCTGAAACACTTGGGAGGCATAGAACCTAATGCACTTCCCCCTATCTCATCCTAAAATTTGTGTATCTATCACCTTTGCATTTTCATCACATGTTCTAGTAGCGACCATTACCTGATGACACACTCTTATGCTTCAGTTCACACTTAACTATTGAGGGATTACTAAATTGAACCCCACACACTGCACTATAGGTATTACACATTACGTTTCATCACACATTGTGCATCATACATCATCATAGTTGTCATTATAAACATATCATACTTCTATTATCTGCATCACTAGCATTACATCTTAGTCATCCTACACATTGTATACCCTCTTAGGAAATCTACACATACCACATCGTGTCGCTATACTACATCTAGTGTCACATGCCTTACATCATATACTACGCATCTTCACATTACACATTTTCTACATATTACACCACTCATCATTACCTACGACTCTAGCCTCATTTCATTTCACATACTACATCTACACTTATTACATTGCATACTACACAATACACTTTACACATTCTACACATAGTGCATTGCATTTTATACATCATATATTTACACATGCTACTCATCACATGGTCATCTTTCATCATTAAATATACTACATTGTAGCTGCACTCACTACCCTATGACGCACTTTATTTCCGTGGTCCATACTCGATTGCCGAGGGTTTACAAATCAAATGGACCTTACATTCATCATGTTTTTACCATTCAAAATTTTAATCATGCAACATTTCATCTTGTAGTGAGATATATAGGCTAAATCATCACCTATTCCTTCATCGTGTAGTGGTATACACCTTAGGTTACATCACCATTCCTTACCATTCATCTTATAGTGATATACGCTTAGGGATAAATCATCACTTGTTCATTCATCTAGTAGTGATATATGCTTAGGGATAAATCATCACTGGTTCTTTCATCAATTCATGTTATACACTTCAGATATAGGGTTCATGCACAACTTTTCTATATGTCACATATCATCAACCTACACATACACATTCATCACAGCGCGCTAGGCACAACACACTATTTGAACATTTCCCGATGACGCACTCTCATTTACGGTTCATTCTTGAATGATGAGGGGAAAATAATGAATCTCATTGCATAAATTTCCATTCAATTAGGGGGCATGCGGCTCCTATCATTCCATCTTGCATTCCATTCTATCCATCCACAACATATTGCATTTTATTTGGGACATTTACTCTTGTTTACTAGTGTTTTACATGATCACTTTACTACACACATTAGATTGATTTCTTATATGTCATTATCAATACCGTACACACATGCACGTTCATGCATTTTTCTAGATGTGATCACAGATACAGGTCTCTTACATGCAACACGGATGTTCACCTTCTACCCTTCCTACACTAGTCACTGGGGGCATCCACATTTGTCTCTACTAGGTGTTATTGTTTCATTTTGTTCTTAGCACTTTACATTACTTGGTTATTCATGCTTTGACATATTGGTTATTTCTCTAACATGATAAAGGGTGTTTCATGCACAAAACTTGTTTTGCAGGATATCATGTATCCATGACTATTTATTTACTTATTTGTTACATAGTCTATTATTTTTTTCTTATATATGGGATTTGCCCTATGTTTGGTGTGCCCACTTATATGTTGTTTGTGACCATGATGGCCTTGTATGTCTTGTGACATCATAAGTGATTTCCCATGTTTGTATCCCACTATGTGTGGCTTACTTTTCTTCTCGCATGTTTACATTACATTTCTTAGTAGCTTCTACATTAGTCATGACACTTTTACACTATTTTTTATATGCATGCTTGTTCGTACTAACACTTTTTTAGCTAGCCATCCTTGTTTGTGTCCACCTTGGTTTCTACCAAGTGCATTCCCTTCCCCCTGCAGTGTAGAGTATCAAAGTACATGTGGTTGGTCCTCTTTCATAGCCACATTCTCCTATCAGAGACATCGCATGCACCCCAAAGAGGGGGGCATCAATTGGGGTTTTACAGTCTACATTATGTGTTTACACCGGTTTAGTTCAATGTACTTTATTCCCTTGGTGTTGTGGATTTATATACAGTGAGTGGGTTCATACCAGTCTACGAACCCCATACACAACATCTTTTATAGGACATGGTGTCCTTAGCATTATGGGAAACAGTTACATGCTTAGAGGTTATAGTGGATGTGCTTATCTATAGTACTTTAGCTAGTGGTATTGGATAACCTAAAAAACTAGGACAATATAGATATCTCTTCACACACATTTAAGGAAGTAGCTAAAGGTTGGAGGACACATCATTTCCTCCCTATACTTCTTTAGCATGTGGTGTGAGATTTCCCAAAAAACTCACAGTACAAGATATCCTTATACACTCTCTTTCTTAAAATGGATCAGGTGCACATGTTCCATTTACACTTTTTCATTTGTGCATTTACATACTTTAACATACATTGCATATTTTATATAGATTTTTGACACATACATACATATATGTTTGACTACTTGATTGTTTTCTCCTTGCAGGTCTGTCTGTATGAGTAATAAGTAGTCAAATGGGGGCAACAACAATGACACTTCACAGAAGCACACTTCACATACTAACCATACAGGTACACTACACACATGGCAACTACATATGAATTTTTTCCCCAGGTTCACTCTCATCACTTTTTTGTGCATTTTTCATCTTTAGCTTCCATGCTCCATATTTTTGTCACCACGTGATTTTTCTAGTCCTTCGACACACCTTCTGCATCATTCTACATCAGCATCATGTACACATCTCTATCTACTTTATGTTAATGAGATTTCTTCTCATGAATACAAAGTGGGGGGAAAAGGTAGTCACAAAATCATGAACTTTAGATATTATTTAGTCCCGGTTTCATACTACTATTTAGAGGGGTTTTGAGATAATAAATTACTAATTAACCGCCATCTTTGGGTGATCTTGTTTTATTTTATTTCATCATTCTTGATATTTTACACCTATATGCCCAGTCTATTTCAATAATTTTATGATATTTTATCCTCGACTGGGGCGCCTAGGCCAGTAATGGGGCACCCATGGGCATCATGGTCCCTCCATGGGCGTCATGATCCTTTTTTATCTTTCCCAAAACATTTGGGGGGTCTTTCTAGCCATTTGACATCTCTATATTTTTGGTGGTCGGTCAATTTGGCGTTAATTATTAAATTAGATCAAGAGAACCTTATAAACATAAAGATATGAGACCATAATGATGGACCTAGATAATTCACTACTATCACTCATCTAGAGTTACATCCCTATATTGCATTAGAGATCACTTGCATCCACATAGATCAATCACAAAGGCATAAGGCTAGGATGTATGCATCACACACAACATAGGGGAGGGATTATATTCAATTCCATGCACATATTCTATTAAATTTTTTATATCTAGTTATTTCTCGCTACTTCAGAAAGTGCAAATTGCATAAGAGATCCTAGGGCACAATTTACACACACTCACCATAACTACATCTGGGTTTGAAATGTAGTGCATTTCTCAGTTAGTAAGCCCACTGTTGTGGTAGTTGAGATCAGTCTGACCCATTCATTTGTATTTTATTTTTTAGGGTGTTGATACTTATTTTTGGTCTTTGCAGGTCTTCTCATCATCTTGGAATAAAAATGACTTCTAGTACGGGAAAGTGAATCTGATGCGACATATAGAGAGGGTTTTAGGCCACCTCCTAGCCCTTTGAGATTCATTTTTGGAGCTTTTACACAAACCAGGGCACCCAGATTATAGACCAGAGAACCCGCAAGCACCCCAGTTGTTCTCCAAGCGCTCCAGTCTAGCTAGATCCTCCAAATCCATCCCTTTCGATACTTCTACATAGTCATTCTTGCTTTCATATTTTCTAGTCATCACTACCACACTTTCTTATCACAATCTTCTATTTAGCTAAGTGCTTTCCTCTTCCTTATTGCACATTAGGGTTAGAATTTCCTTTTACATGGTTACTTAGATCATTTATATACTTTCTTTACTTCATTTATTTAATTTATTACAACTATTCATAGATTAGATTAACTACACCATATTCAACAAATGGAGTGGATAGTGAATTATTTAAGAGAAAAAGGCACCGAGTGCCAATAAAAATAAATGCCTATGGATGAGAAATTTCAAAATAGGCTCATGGAAAATATGGTAGAGTAAACCAAAACCAATACATATAGGGTTGAACACCTATTGAAGTGGTTGAATGTTGTAAGTATAAGTGAATTATAGGAAAGTATGACTGTGTATTAAATAAACTAAGGAAATCAAAGGAATCAATGATTTCATAGTGGAAACAAGGCTTACACATGAGTACACCGAGAGAATGAGGTGTAAAAGTTTTAGTAGATTTATATATGATATAAATTCATGATAATCAAAGAAAATCAAATAATAGAGGGGGGAAATGAGTGCACAAATGACTTCTTAGTAGGGGAAAATGTGGAGACAACATAAAAAAAATAGATGATTCTTTTTGCATAAAAGTTTTAAGAAAGTTCAAATGGCATGCGGGACTACACAATGTATTTTTAATAGTAGGAATGCTTAGAGGGAACGTAGTGATAAAGATTAATAAAGAAGGAGAAGAAGAATTTTACAAAAATTGCACAAAGAAATATTCAAGGTGTTTTGTGCAATAGGTAATTATTATGCAATATGTATCATGTGATAAAGAAATGCATGATTGACCAAGCAGTGGATTGAATGTGTATAGAGAATTATTTAATTTTATCTCTAAACGATTGGAAAAATAGATGGGAGGAAATCATTACATGTTTGTATGTTTAGAAATTAGTAGATTATAAGTGGTCAAGAGGGTGTGTAAGGATCTGTTGACTTTGTTAGTAGATTGGAAGTGACCAAAAGGGTGCTTAAGGATTTGTTGACCTTGATTGTGGAACCAAGAAATTGATAGAGGTGATTGAGAATTGGAGGATTATATTGGTGGTGAGGTAGGACGTACATTGAGATGAGGATGCCTCTGACAGTAGCCAAAGAAAAAGGTCTTGGACATAGGAGTAAAAATATTTAGGATCACATAAAAACATAAGTTTTGTCTCAGGATGAGACACCTGTTTAAGTATGGGAGAGTCTTAGTAGGGGTAAAATTTAGTGTGTATTTTATTTTTCTTATATGGGAAATTCTAAGAGACATAAAGGAATCAAAGTTAAAAATGGAATGTAAATAGTTACCACTACCAATAAATAAGGAAGGAAAGGACAAGGTGAAGTAATGAGATAATTTTTACTGTAATATCTATTCACTTGTGGCCTTTCGGTATAGATAATTATAAATTTTGTCTTAGTTTAATGAAGAGTTACAATTTTTTTGCCTCTAGTTTCATTATTTATTTTATTTTTTTATTTATTGCTTATTTTATTATTTTGTTTATCGTTCCTGATCTGAATATTAAATTAATTAAATGTGATTTCTCCTTAGCATGCCTTATGTCACAGATCATGACTTACAATTGTCACTGAGACACGTAGAAACATGTAACTCTATATACATCATACCTTATGGGGATATTCTACATCCATTTGTACCCATACTAGATCTACCCCCTCCTATTATCTTTGGAAGAGGGGTAATCATTCCCCTAGATATTTAACTTCCCTTTACAAATATCATTGAAGGACTATCTTGATAATGATGAAGACTATAAAGTGGACTGACCTATTGAGATAGATCTATTATATGAGAAAATACTTTATGACTTTGGTCACCTAAAATTATGTTAGTATTGATTACACCACAAATTAAAAAAGTATATAATCCCTTGCAAATTTCAGATCGATGATCTTGTTCTCAAGTAGATTAAAAAATGCAACAAAGGAATGGGAAAATAAATTTAAAATTGAACATAACTAGTTGGTGTTAGGAAATAATGTGAATAATTACGCATGTAATTTTTCACTATGTATTATATCAAGTTATTTGTTAGATAGTATAAAAACAATACTACACATATAGTTAGATTAAGATCCATTAGTTATTTGGTTGAGAAATTTAAGGGGACACGATCTCCTTAATTATTGAAATGAGTTTCCTATAAATATATAATGGCACATATGTATGTTTTGAAGATTTTTTAATTTAGTATTGTGTGTATTTTTCTCTATAACCTTAACCAAATTTCCAGCTAGGCCATATAATGTGGTCACTAAATTCGGTTCTAGAACATATAAAATTTCTCACCCTTTTGGTAATGAGCTCAAGATATGATGAACATCATACACCTCAATTTTTCCTACACATAAGCTTGGATGTAGATGTTTAGATATATTCAAAAAAATCATAAAAATTAGAAAAAGAAAAACTAAACAAAAAATCAAAACAGAACAAGAAATAATTGCATGTAATGGTGCAAACCACACAATTATGGAACCTTTGCCAAGACCAAGGTGAAAACTGGCTTCCAATTTAATGCATAGGTCCATATGTTTAAAAACACATCAAACTTGGGGTAATGGAAAATCTATATTATATGTTTCATTCCTTTAATACAACTTATCATTCATTGATTCTATTCATTTTTGGTACGTATGGTCTTTGCCTTGATCTAACATTTTCACTACTTGTATAATTGTGTAGAGAATTATCCTTTTGCATCTAGACTTTTGCTAGTAGAAAATCAGTTCTTAGGTTCTATATACATAAAGTTTAAAATATCCTACAAAATTCCAAAAACATATATAATATCTCAAAATCCAAAAAAACTTGTAGAAAATATCAAAATTTAAACAACATCATATAACTCTAGAATCCAAAAAACATCTAGAAAAATATCAAACTCTCATAAACCTCAAAACGTCAAAAAACCCCTAAGAATAGAAAAACATCCCAAAAGTCACAAAAATAACCTCCAACACAAAAATTCCTAAAATAATAAAAATAAATAAAAAACTTCTATGTTGGTGCCCAAACCACATGGTTGGAGGCAATTGAAATCATAGTTGCAACACATGAATAAGCTCTCACACTTTCCATCTAAGTCTCCCTAGTATATATCATTTTCTTTGGAAAAACATGGGACACATGTTAGCTTCTCTCGGTACATATACATCCCACATCTATACCCTCGCATGCACTTGGGTATTAATGAAGATAAAAATCAAATGCATTAATGAATACACTTTTTAGTGTTTATTCTATATTTGTTTGTTTGTTTTTTTCTTAATTGCATAACATTGCAATTTTATTTTGAGTTGGTCTTATAGTGTCTTATAAACATTGTTATTATGTTTTATCATATCATTATACTAAGAGGTGTTTCTACAATGTCATATAAAATTTGTTATGGAGTGAGTTGTTCAATGTTATTATGGACATTAAATTTGATGTTCATTTGACCATCAGTGAAAACTTATCTGTAAACTTGACTTCCATTGGATTGTCACTTAAATATTTTTTTCTTTTTCCTTGGATAATTCAATCAAAAAATAATATTATATTGGTCGTATGGTAGTGTTTGGGCCCTATTCCTTGAATTTTTTTTTCAAGATTGATAAAATGGTGTAGTTAAATTGATTGCATTTGGCACATATAAATGGGAAACTACATATAATGAAGTTATTAATCAATTTGGTATGTGAAATAATTAATTTAAGGATCGTGAAATTAATATCTATTGATGTATTTCATATAAATACATTTACTCTAATATTTTAAATATATTATACTTGTTTTTTGTTTTATTTATTTTGTATACTTATATTACACTAGCTTAGATATCTTACATGCAAAAATATAAAATACATTGAGAGATATCAATCTCAAGTTGCTTGTATTATATTTTTTATGTAGGTTAGATATGTGCCTTGAGATTGATATATCTCAGTGTATTTTAGATAGATGTATTTAGTGTATATGCACTAATAGAACTAATTGTTATATGCTAATATCAAATAAAAGATGTAAAGAATTATAACATTGTGCAAGTAAAAAATAAATCTCCAATTCCACTACCCTCTCATTTATCTACCCTTCCCCCCATATATATATAACATCATTTTTCTTCTACTCTACTAAGGCATGAAGAATAAGTATAAAAATACATACAAATTGGTTGTCAACATGTGTAACACTTCTGGAATGTGAATAGAATGAAATGTTCACCATGGTTATCTCCTTAGTTAATTATTGTTGGATTAAACTTTTATTACATTGTTAACTGTTGGGTTTTTAAAATGATGCTTTTAAAAAACCACAGTCAGGGGACAAAAAGTCCCTCCTCTTTAATGGGAGGGGTTTCCTTATTGAAAGCAAGCAACAAACTTATATAAAAATGTATAAATTTCAAAGTGTGGACTCCTGATATTTTGAAATTTTTTATGCCCAAAGATAATCAATACGAAATAATGGAGGAATTAAGGAGATGGGGAAGGAAGAACATAACAATACCTTTAGGAAATATAGATGGCAGAGTATCACCTTATACGTATTGAACCAGGGAGTTGCATAATAGAATCATTCACTTTCATAACCAATATAATTCCACAGATGCAAAGTTCTAGAAATCATATAAAAAAGAACACAAAGTTTCCTATCATAAAAGATGGATGATTCCCAAGTTTTAGGAAAGGAAAGAAGAAAAGCAGAGGAAGAAAGGGGAAAAATTTGGTATTGATTACTTCAAATCTATTACTTTTATAGACAACCAGGATCCAACCCTAACAACGGTGTGGAGAAACCATTAAATAGTTTCCAAGAACAGTTACATTCAGTTACAAAAATGATGAAAAATGATTTGAGAAACTGATGTCTAAGTCTCTCTAATGCCTCGACCATTTCCATGTCTAGCAGCAAAACCAAACGCATTAAATCACATTCATTCAATCTACCCTTGCAAACTTTTAATGTGATCTGTCCACATGGGAGAGATTTAAAATGAAGCGGGCCTAAGGACGCCTTTTACATTTTGTGCCCTTTGGAGAAATGGAACTTTGGAACATTTTGGCCCTCCCACTCACTTTTGATACAGTCTTGACACATGGCCTTACTTGAGTGGGGACAAAGTCATGGTTCACTTTTATAATTTTTACCTATTTTTCAATGCGAGCTCAAAAACAAAAATTGCTCTATCGGCCTGCCTCCCCGCTTTGACCTTCGATGCGGGCTTAATATTTGACTTTATCCCTTGGCATGGGTGGGGCTGTGGTTCACTTTTTAACTTTGAGCTCCTTCATGAAAACAGAGCTCAAATTCTCAAATCACCCTGACGGCCCACTTTCCTGCTTTGACTTTTCAACACCATCAAAACACAAAAGGACCCACCTCCCTACTTACGCTTGAAACATGGACGCATGTCCTTTGTGAGCCAGTTTAATATTTTTTTGTTTTTCACTAAGTCCCTTTTATTTGGCGAGGTTGTATATCTAACCCTAAACATGTGGAGAGATGGCGCTCATTTGGGACCTACCTCCAGATTTTACCTTTGAAATTACACCAGGATGACACGTGGAGAGCTATGCTGGTTCTTTTATACTCAGCTGATTTGGTCCTACTTCCCACTTGACTTATGTTGACCCCTAGACATGTGGAGAGATGACACTCATTCGAGTTTCTGCTTTGGATATGCCTCCTAAAATTGCGCTAAGCTGACGCATGATTCCTTCTGTCAGTCCTAGACTTTTCAATGGCCAACTCTATCTCTCTATTGAATCTAACCATGTGGAGAGTGGGTGCTCATTTGGAGATGTGCCCTTTGGTTTCACTTCTGAAATTGTGTCATTGAGGCACGTGGAGGCTTCCACTGACCTACTCATACTTAGTCAATTTAAATGATCAGGTTTGTCTATTTTTGGACTTGGGACACATGGAGGACTGGCACAAGTTTGAGAACTACCCCTGGCTTTGACCCTTGAAGTTGTGCCAATGAGGCACATGGAACCATCCATTTAACCTTTCATACTTAGCCGATTTTGGCTTGTTATGTCTTTATTTTAGACTTAGGACACGTGGAAATCCAGTGCTTATTTGAGGAATGTCCCTTGGGCCCTTCTCTTGGAGTTGTGCCATTTAGATGCATGGAGACTTCCACTACCACTTGAAACATGGCCATGCAAGATCCTATAAGAGATGCCCACATACTACCCATGGATGCTGGGAAAAAACTGTCTGGGAAGATATGCCTGTCATTCCCAAATGTGGGAAAAATAAGAAGTGGAAAAACTCCTCCTTTACGCCGAATTTCTAAGTGTTCTCCATGGAATGGAAAAATACAAACAATACCAGGCTTGACATGACCCCTTACTCCATGGTAGTGACTCAAAATTTTTGAAACTTGACTTCGAAAAGAGGGGAATTTTGAGGGCAACAACAACTAGCTCTTTCTGGGGATGACTTGACAGAGGAACGAGGAAAGATCAAGAACCATAGAAAAACTCCAAGAAAATAGACTAGTGCCTTATCCATTGGGAAAATAGAGTCAAAGGAAAACCAACACAAAAGACAAAACACATGAAAATAAAAGAAACCAGAAAGGAAAGACAGAAACCAAACACAAAGGAATGACCCAAATCCAAAACACTATATAGAATATACAGAAGGACCACCTAGTCACCTAGGAATTGAACAATTTTAGATACTGCCCACTATAAGGAAGTGGGAGAGAAGAACCATCCATGTAATCCAAATAGAATGAATTTTTTCTAGCAAAGTTCTTGATTTTAAAAGGACCAAGCCAAAGGGAATCAAACTTATCATGGCTTCCTCGAGGTTCATGTCTTTTGTCCCACAGATGAACAGTGTCTCCTACTTGAAAATATCTAGGTCTAGCTTTCTTGTCAAACAAAGCTTTCACCCTTAGTTGATAAACTGATATTCTATCAAAAACTTGCAACCTATCTTCATCCAGCTTCTAGAGATACATGATCCTCTTGTCCACAGAATTGGTAAAACTTGAATCTTCAATAGCCTTCATTAAGTGCAAGGTTGGTAACTCCACTATTACTTGTAATTGAGCTTCAACACTATACACCACTTGAAATGGAGACATTCCAATTACTCTTTTTGGTGTAATTCTATCTTCCCAGAGATCATCATAAAGTTTCTTGTGCTAATTCCTCTGAGATTCATTGACAAGCTTCCAAACGATGGTTACCAGATTCTACTTTCCCATTCCCTTGAGGGTAGTATTCTGAAGAGTGAGCAAGGGAAATTCCATAACTGTAGAAGAAATCCATCATCTCAAAAGAATAAATTTTTTAAGAATTATTGGTCACAATCTTGTTTGGTACCCCAAACCTTATCTATATGTTATCCTTAATGAAATTACACACTACCTCAGAAGTAGTGCTTTTGACTGGAATGGCCTCTACCCACTTTGTGAAGTAGTTTGTAGCATTTAGCACATGATTATGCCCAGCACTGGAGAGTGGGTTAAGATTTCCAATGAAATCCAATCCCCACTATTGAAAGGGCTCATCAATCACTACTGGATTTAGTGGCAAAGAAACCAAATTAGGTCTCCCAACAAAAGTCTAACAGGATTCACATTTACCTACCCATTTGGATGCATCTTTGAACAATGTAGGCCAATAGTACCTAGCACGAAGGATTTAATGGGTAGTGACAGTAGAAGAGAAATTCCCTCCACAGGCTTGATCATGAAAAACTGAGAACTTATTTTATTTCTCTTTATCTACACACTTCAAGAATCTTCCATCTATGCCTCGCTTGAATAAAGCATTCTCCCATAACACATACTGTGTAGACCTTAATATCATTCTCCCATCTATGCCTCAATTAATATCCCTCTTCTCCTTGGCACACAAGTGGGACGGACACTCTCCATAAGTAAGAAAATGTGCAGTATCTACATACCATTCATCTATTGAATTGAGGAAGAGGACAACAAGAACATCAACTACTTCTTTGGGCAACGATGCATCAACTCCTTCAACAATAAGTTCACACAAGCCTTAACACCAAACTAGCTTAGTTGGCTTGATATCAAGGTCATATTCTCAGACATTTGCTACCCAATTTCCTCTCTTAGTTTCAAACTCTTTTTGTGTGAGAATAGACTTGATGGTTGTATCAGGAACAAGCACAACAGAGTGAGAATTAAGAATATAAAAATGAAACTGCTTGACAACTTGACCACTGCAAAATCATGTTTCTCCATCATAGTATATTTCAACTCATGATATTTTAGAACATAGATCATGAAGGCAATTGGAAGCTCATGATCCTCATAATTCTTATAAGTCAGCACAACAACTAGGGTATTCTATGTAGCATAGCAATAGATGATAAAATCTTTGCTGAAATCAGGACATGCTAAGATGGGGTTTTAGTAATGGCTTACTTGATACCTTAAAATGCTTCCTTACCCTTAGAAGACCATCCAAAGTTTCTCTTTCCTTTCATCATGTGATAAATTCTCATAGTCAACTCTGCAAAATTAGGAATGAATCTCCTCAGGAAGTTAATCTTACCAAAGAAAGAGTGAACACCCTTTTTGCTTATGGGAAGAGGAATTTGCTGGATTGCTTGAAATATTTTTGGATCTATCTTGATTCCCTATTTGGAGACAATATTCCCTAGTATCTTTCCTTCAATGACACAAAATATTGACTTCTTTGGATTGAGAGAGACTCCATGTTCTCTGCACTTCTGGAGGACTGCTTCAAGATGTTGAAAGTGATCTTCTCTTGTTTTAGAGAAAACAGTCAAATCATCAAGGTACACAACCACACACTTTCCCTTCAAATTGCCAAAATCCAAGTCCATTTCCCTCTAAAAGGTGGCACCAACATTGATAAGATCAAAAGGCATCCTCTTGTAAGAAAAGGTGCCCCAAGGAGTAGTGAAAGTAGTTTTGTGTTGATCAGGGGTACTGACCTCCACTTGATTATATCTAGAGAATCCATCTAGCATAGACAACATCTCAGAGCCTATGACAGATTAAAAAACTTGATCCATCATGGGGAGAGGGTAGTTATCCTTCAAAGAAGCTTGATTCAAATTCATGAAATCCACACAGATGTGAATCTCACCATTCTTCTTCCTGACGGGCACAATGTTGGCGATCCATGTTGAATGGTGTATAGGAAAGATGATCTTTTTCTTTAGAAACTTCTTAATCTCCTAAAAACTAGTACCATCAACCTTGGGATTTTATTTCCTTTGTTTATGCTTGAATGGTTTGATCCCAGGTTTTAGAGGGATAAAATGTTGCATCTCCTTTGGCTAAAAAGCCTTGAGATCATCATACAAATAGGATAGAACATCAGCATACCTTTTTATCAGATTTATTGCCTTTTTCTTTTCCTATTGAGATCAAAATTTTCCAATGTTCACCATCTTAGGTTCATCAAGACTCCCAATATTAACTTTTTCACATTCAACGGACTGTTGAGATCCTTGGGAAGCTTTAAACTTAATGTACCTGTTATCCATATTTTGCCCCCCGAAAAAATTGATCAGCCATAACCCTGCACAAGAAGAAGCCAGAGAATTCACGTTAAAATCCTATAATCATGAAATAGAGGAACTCTACAATGGAGTTGTGGGACTTGCAAAAGATCAAATGACCTTGTGCAGGAGAAATTCAAAAAATAGCTTTATCGAGTGAATTTGTGCCTTAAATCCATTAAACAGATTACAGGCAAGCTTGGAAATGGAATAGCAAGGTCAGGGAAGGAGGAGATAGTGTCAAAGAAGCCAAAATATTAAAATAAAAAGAATGGAAAAGGTTCAAAGTCTTCAAGCTCTCAATCGATTCAGAACGAGTCCAAAAATCAACTAGGTATCGAGGAGACAACAGATGTTGCCAAGTGTCCAAGTGGTGCACCTCCAAAAGTTGAATCTAAAAAGGGATACTTGAACAAGCACTAGGCCCCCACATGTCCCAGGCCCAAAGTAGAGGCAGAGTAAAAGCTAAAAGTCAAAAGACAGATAGGGCGGGCCTTAAAAAGACTAAGTATAGAAGTGCTAGTGGAAGCCACCATGTGTCAGCTTAGCACATCTCCAAAATTTAATCAAAAAGTCGGAGACCCAAATGAGTACGGGTTCGCCATGTGGTCTAGGGTCCGAAAAGGTAAGGGAGGCCATTGAAAAGTCCAAAGAACTTGCAGAGGCTTCCACGAGTCAACTTAACACTCCTTCAAAGGAAAATTTTGAGCAGGCTTTTAAGTGAGCGCATATCCTCCATGCATCCAATTCCATAAAGGGACAGGGTCGGGTTGAATAGTCAATGCATTGCGACATGCCAGCGGAGGGAGCCAAGTGTCAACATGGCACTATTTCATAGGTAAAATTTGGGGTGGGTTTCCAAACAAGCACCAGGCCAACACATGTCCAGGGTCAGAATTTCGGCCTCGCCAAGTAAAGAGACTCAGGAAAAATACAAAGAATCCCAAGGAGCACGCGGAGGCCACCATGTGGACCCTGTATGGACAAATTCTTTAAAATATTACATGCCCATGATCCAAATATTCAAATGGCCATATCTTTTGACTTGAGACTCAGATTTGGGTGGGAGAAGACTTTTTGGAAATGTCTCAACACCCTTTATGCCATGGAAACATAAAATATCATTATTAAGAGGTTAGGTGAGAGAAAATGGAGAAACATCTTCTAGTCCATTAATACAAAGCTTGATTTCTCCAACTACCAAATTTGATTTGATTTAATCCACCGGAGAACCAAACATGATAGATTTGGGGCAGATTTGAGAAAGGCATTGATTGATAGTGGTTGAGCTTACAAAGCAAGATTCAATGCGTCTCAAGGTGGTTAAAGCAGGATCTAAAATTTTCCCTCTTCTCTCTCTTATTCTTCCTATATATTGTAATGAAGGGGCATATTCAAAGGTTGGTTGTTGATCTTCCCTCTTCTACCCCCTCTTTCTTTCTTCCTTCAGGTATAACATGGAGGCTAAGCCTCCTTTCATAGCTCTATAATGGCATTCTCTTACCTCTTTCCCACTAATAATGTATTGTGTGAACTTTTAGAGTAATAAAATCTATTTTTTGATGCATTTGTCCATCCTTTACTTATTTTATTATCTCTCCTTACCTCTCGTCATTGCAGGGTATATTGTGCATATTCTAATGTTTATTGTAGGTCCTGGGAGCTGTGTTTAATGGGTTTTGAAGTGGTGTTTTGTGTGAAATCTATCTCTGGTTTGTGGTGCATCTTGTCCACCCTCTCCTTTGCTCACCTCTCTCCACTTCAGGTGGTCAGGTCTGTGATTCAACCACTTCCTTTTCTAGTGTATCACCACTTAGTGTAGGCTCTCTCTATAGATTAGGATATGATAGGTTCTTCTTGCACTGGAGTAGCTTGTGGCAGGTAGTTTAGGAGGTAAGAACCAGATTTCTATAGAGTTCCATCTCAATTTTTACAAGTCCCACAGCTTGAGAGATGGTCCCATGTTGTGTAATCACATCAGATGCCCCACTCCACACCCGGGCCATTTGGGAGTGTTGTGATTTTACACTGACAGTACCTATCATGCTTATCAAATAGGTCTTCCAAACTCACCTACCATTTAGGGATCTTTTTACCTTTCAATTTGATATAGCCATCTTGATTTATCTCTTCCTTGATGTCCCCTTCATTAGAGCATACACACTATCTAGGCAAGGTCTCACTTCCTTCCAAATACAGCTAGTTAAAATTATCCCTAAGCTCCAAGAAAGAGAGAAAATGTTGATCATCGTTGAAAACCTTCTAGTTATTTACATTATCTGGTACGTTGGGCCTATGAATCATTTCAATGGTAAACTTCTTCTAAGAGAATTCTGGATGAGGAATCTGCAAAGATCCTAAGACAACTAGAGAATCAGCTCTAGTGTTCCTTTCTCTTGGCACAACTTCAATGGAGAAAGCATCAAGAAACTCAATGGAATCCCATACAAGATTCCTATAATGTTTTAATCTCCTATTATTGACTTGAAAAAGATCTCTGACTTGTTTTACAATAAGTTGTGCATCACCACGAGCACAAAGATTCTTCACTCCCATTTCTTTCAGCATGTTCAATCCAAGCATGAGTGCCTCATATTCAGCTGTATTGTTTGTATTTTCAAAACAAAGCTTGAAAGAGAAAGGATGAATGTTCCCTTCTGGAGATGTCAACACCAGTCCAGCTCCAGAACCAGCTGAAGAGAAGCTTCCATCAAATTCCAGAGTCAAAATTCCATTGGGGTCATGAATCACTCCCCTAGGAAGCCTTGCCTCATCTTTTCATATGATCATTTAGTTACCATGCCCTACATCTTCATAGAGTATTTGTGCTTTTGGATCATCAGTATTTTACACAATATACTCAGTCTTCTTCTCCTGTAGTAGCTTCTTCAATTTTCCATTGACCAAGATCAAAGCATGTGACCAGTCCATTTAAATTTCACCTCCTATCTCCTTACAGAAATTCCTACTCAGCAACATCCCATATGAGGGATGAATATCAGCTACCAAAATAGTGGCTAAGACCCTTTTCTCTGGAAAAGTAGCAAAAGCTACTTGTGCATCTTTAATTCTGCCAACCAAAGGCACTTTCCTACTTTCCATGGAATAACAGGAACCAAAGGAACGTGTTAGGATTAGACCCAAAGCATGGGCTACCTTTGCAGGAATTACATTATCTGATGCTCCTGAGTCTATAACACAATTACTGAGTTTATGGCTAGCTATGAGAAGATTCACATAGAATGGTTCAATTTTATCATTAGCGGAAGTGACTGCAGCCACAAGGCTTGATTGAGGTGAAGAAGAGGGGGTGGAAAAAATACCTTTAGAAGTACTGGATGAAACTTTGGATTTGGAATTTACAAAGTTTACCATTTTAGCAAAATCTTTTGGATGGGTCTGGTCAAAATCTGCCTCTAAAATTTTGATTTTAGTCTTTTTTAGGTGATCAATGATATCAAAAGATCCATAGGTAGATGGGGCATCATTACTATGAACTTGAGAGCCTCTTGATCTATGAGTTTTGGTATTTGAAGGAGAAGGAGTTTTGGAAATAGAAGTATAAGAAGAAGGATTAGCATTACTCACCTTTTGTGTGGAGGCAGTGGGAATAGGAGCTCCTCTTCTTGCAATCACTGGAATAGTTATAGGAAACTCCTTGGACTTCTTGGCAGGTTGCACCACTTTCTTGTTTCTGTTTGTTTACTCCTAAGTCATATTATCATATGACTCACTATTCATAGCTGCCACTCTTTCCTCATATTCATCTTCATCATCTATACCTTCAGTGGTGAGGAAATGAACTTGAGACCCACCAAGCTCTTCCAATTCTTCAACTTCTTCTTCGAGTTCTTCATATATCTCATTACACTCCTCATCATTAGGTTCTTCAACTTCATAGGTTGCATTGACCAGAACCTTGATGGGTGGTCCTTGAATAGCCAATCTGGTCTGAGAATAAGGCAGATGGTTCCTAGGCTGAATTTTTTTTCTTGGAACATCCTGGTAAGGAGTATGTTGATCCAATTGTTTCTTGAGAGTAATGAGTTCATTTGCAAGCTTCTGTACTAATTACTCATAATTGGCTCCAAGAGAAGAGGAAGAGGAAGAAGCTTTAGATTTGGAGGATTCTCTTTTTAGTTTACCAGACATGATTAAATCATCCTCAACACTGATAGCCAAATGTTGATCAACATCCAAAGTTGCAAGGTTAGCTCTCTTTAGTGCATAATTCACTTCAGGAAACTAGGCATTGAGGAAGAAGCACTTTTGGATTTGATCCACCGAACGAGTGTTCTGTGGAATTTTATTAATTATCTTATTGAATTTAGCTAGAAACTCCCTCATGGGATCAAATGGATCCTTCTTGATATGAGAAATTTGTGCTAACAGAGCATGGACATCTTTAGCAGGTTTGAAATGTTTCTCAAACTAAGTTTTCATGGTATTCCAATTAGTGATAGACCCAATAGGAAGATGGTAGAACCAATCAGTAGCATTGTCCTATAATTTCTTCACAAAAATTCTAACAGAGATATCTTCATATTTAACCCCAAGAATCCCACATGCAACAATGAAGGCTGGAATGTGCTCATCTAGATGAACCTTCCCATCACCCCGGAACTTGGGAAAAAGTTTCCTCTTACCCATAGGTAACTCATGTAATGGCTGAGGAAGAGTAAGAGGCCCAACTTGTTGTCCCCAAGGCAAAGGAACTACCATTATTGGAAAATTTGACTAAAGGGGAAATAAAACACCAGAAAGTATCAAAGCACAGAGATTAGGACTGAGATGCTCTTGAGGAATGCTATCCTTGGAATTTCTATCTTTAATAGGAGGTGTTCTTGTAGAACGATTTCCTCTATTCCTTCTTGTTGGAAGAGAGAATTTTTGTTGCTCTAGAAGTTGATAATGGGAGTCCTCAACCCTGATAGGTTTCTACCCACGTGTATACCGTAGAGTCGCCAGACCAACATTGATCTTGAATTTGTTCTTTTAGAAAGGGATCCGATTGAAATAAAATCCCTAGTAGAGTCACCAAAAACTGTTAGGTTTTTAAAATGATTATTTTAACAAACCAAAGTCAGGAGACAACAAGTCCCTCCTCTTGAATGGGAGAGGTTTCCTTATTGAAAGCAAGCAGGACACTTATATACAAATGTTCAAAGTGTGGACTCCTGATATTTTGAAATGTTTTATGCCCAAAGATCATCAATATGAAAGAATAAAGGAATTAAGGAGATGGGGAAGGAAGAACATAAAAATACCTTCAGGAAATATAGATGGAAGAGTATCACCTTATACATATTGAACCAAGGAGTTGTAGAATAGAATCATTCACTTTCATAACTAATATAATTCCACAGATGCAAAGTTCTAGAAATCATTTAAACAAGAACACAAAGTTTCCTATCATAAAAGATGGATGATTCCCAAGTTTTAAACAAGGAAAGAAGAAAAGAAGAGGAAGAAAGGGGAAAATTTTGTAGTGATTACTTCAAATCTATTAATTTTATAGAGTACTAGGATCCAACCCTAACAATGGCATGGAGAAGCCATTAATTAGTTTCTAAGAACGGTTACATTTGGTTACAAAAATGATGAAAACTGATTTGAGAAACCGATGTCTGAGTCTGTCCAATGCCTCAGTCATTTTCATGTCTGGCAGCAAAACCAGACACATTGAATCATAGTCATTCAATCTTCCCTTACAAACTTTGAATGTGAGTCATCCACATGGGAGAGATTTAAAATGAAGTGGGCCTGAGGACACCTTTTAAATTTTGTGCCCTTTGGAGAAATGGCACTTTGGAACATTTTGGCCCCCCGCTTTTGATACAGTCTTGACATGTGGCCTACTTAAGTGGGGACAGATTCATGGTTCACTTTTATATTTTTTACCTTTTTTTCAATGCGGGCTTAATATTTGACTTTCTCCCTTACTATGGGGGGGGATGTGGGTCACTTTTAAACTTTGAGCTCCTTCATGAAAACAGAGCTCAAATTCTCAAATCACCTCGACGGCTTGCTTTCCCACTTTGACTTTTCAATAGCATCAAAACACAAAAGGGCCCGCCGACACTTGAAACATTGCCACGTGTCCTTTACGATCCAGCTCAATATTTTTGCATTTTTTACTAAGTCCCTTTTGTTTGGCGGGGCCATATATCTGACCCTGGACACATGGAGAGCTAGCGCTCATTTGGGACCTACCTCCAGATTTTTCCTTTGAAATTATGCCAGAATGACACATGGAGAGCACCGCTGATTCTTTTATACTTATCTGATTCGGGCCTACTACCCACTTGACTTATGTTGACCCCTAGACACATGGAGAGCTAGCTCTCATTTGATTTTTCACTTTGGATATGCCTCCTAAAATTACACCAAGCTAACGCGTGGCTCCTTTCATCGGTCCTGGACTTTTCAATGGCTAACTCTATCTCTCCATTAACTCTGACCACATGGTGAGTTGGAACTCATTTAGAGATTGGCCCTTTGGTTTCACTTTTGAAATTACATCATTGAGGCACGTGGAGACTTCCGCCAACCCACTCATACTTAGTCAATGTTAATGATTGGCTCTATCTCTTTTTGGACCTGGGACACGTGGAGGACTGTCATAAGTTTGAGAATTGCCACTGGCTTTGACCCTTGAAGTTGCACCAATGAGGCACGTGTCGTTGTCTGTTGAACCTTCCATACTTAGCTGATTTGGGCTTGTCCTGTCTTCATTTTGGACTTGGGACATGTGGAAAGCCTACGCTTATTTGAGGACTACCCCTTGGGCCCTGCTCTTAGAGTTCTGCCATTTTAATTCATGGATAATTCCACTACCACTTGAAATATGGCCACACAGGATCCTATCAGAGATGCCCACATACTACCCATGGATGCTGGGAAAAAATTGACGGGGAAGATATGCCTATCAACCCTGACTGTGGGAAAAATAAGAAGGGGAAAAACTACACCTTTGTGCTTGAATTTCTAATTGTTCTCCATGGAATGGAAAATTGTAAATAATACTAGGCTCGATATGACCCATTACTCTGTTGGTGCCATTTTTCCTTAAATTTTTCCTTCAGTCTGCATGCTTTGAAACATTTTTCTCTCAAATTGGTTGTCTACAACTTTTCCCTCTAGTTGAATGCCTTGAAATGCTCACAAATATGTTTTTTTGCCCCAATTTGAAAGAAATATGCATGTGTGCCCTGTTTTGTGCCCTAATTTTACCAAAATCTGCGGGCTCTACCATTTTCCTTTTTGTCCAATTGTGGAATTTTAAAATTGATCGATTTGCACTTGTATGCCATTGAAAATCCAATTCCATGATAAAAAATTCTTTGAAAACATGTTTTAGTTGGTTCAATTTTGAGAAATGTGTCGTCCTTAGCGAAAAAATCGAATTCTAAGGCATCCTTGGCATTTTCTGTGTTTTGATCGTAAGAAGGGCGTCATTTTCCTGAAAATTTCTTCTTCAGCATTCATCAACAATGTGGCTTGTTCTAATTGGCCAAGGGACAACCAATAATTGTCTTAACTTATCACTTTTTGCTTTTTTGGAAAAAGCATGAATTTGGTCCCATGGCTTTGCTTTACTCTGATTGGTTCTAATGTTTCTTATGTGGCATGTTTTGATTGGAGGAGGAGCGGTGGATCATTTTGAGAACTTTTTCTTTTTTAGCTACTTTGGCTAAAAGTTTCAAATTGTCCCGTGGCCTCGCCAAGTGCTAATAAGCCTAAATTCAAGTGCCAGAGAAAACTTCTAAATTTTTCCTGAAAATAATGACATGTCCTCTTTTGATTAGATGAGAAGTAGTGGGTATTTTTTTCCTTAAGGAATTTTGGAAAAAGAGTTAAAGTGCAAAGAAAATGCCTAGGGCCTGCAACAAATTAGCAATCGCCACGTGTCAGGGACAGAATCAGAGGTGCGGGTCAACGGGGATAGTTTGGAAAATTTTCCTTTTTCCAAAAAAGCTGGAAATGTGTAGAATCGGTCAGTGATTCCAATGGGGCCCACTTTAGGACACGTGTTAGGCCTGTTTTCATGAGGCGGAGGTGCGGGGAAAAATATCAAAATTTTCCAATTTTTCCCGAAAAAGTTTAAAAGGTAAAATGAAGCTCCTATGTTTGCATCCAATGGAATGGTGCCACGTGGACGCTCAGAATAAAAGGGTCAAAAAGGGTAAAAATTTGAAACCCATTCCCGTGCCGAATCAAATCTCGCCACGTGGTTGTTTCTTTTTAAAAATGAAAACTGGAAAAAGGTGCCTCCAAATCCCATCTCCAATGGTTTTTCTCTATGTGGAGGGCTCAGATTAAGAGTTGAAAGTTGAATCTATGGTATTTGTGAATCGTTTTTGCTTTTCCGCCATTTTTTCCCTATAACACTCTAGGAAATTTGGAGATGCAGTTTTTGCATCAATTTCCATCAAATTTTGACAAATTTGTGTCGTTTGTGCCTGTAAGGACCAATGCAATTGGTTTTGAGGATCAGACATGTTTTTGAAGTGAATTTTTTCCCTAACCCATCTAAAAACGTGAAATATCATATCCAAAATTTGCAGAGTAAAATTTTGGAGGGATAAGGATGAAATAATAAAAAGAATGGGGTTTGCATGCTTTGAAGATGAAAAACATGCCTCCACAATGGATAATGATGCAAATTTTCCAATGATTCATCTTTTTTTGAGACAACTGGAAACTTTTTGGACGTGTTTTGTTAAACATCCCTGTCTGTGAATCATGAGAAATTTTTGTAACAAATTTGATCCTTTAGCATATTCTTTTCTTGGGAAAGAAGGCTTGAAGGAGATTGAAAGCTATATATTGCATGAGTTTTTCATGCAAAGGGTTGGAAGAGTTTTAAAAATCCTGGAAAACTAAAAATTTCACGGGAAAATCTGGGAAGAAGCCCATTCTCTGAGTGACCACTTGAGAAAATCATGTAACTCTCTCTGTATCAGATTTCAAATCATGTTAAGTTGGTTGCACATGTATAGCCATTAACAAGCTCTGAGATTGTTTTTCAAAACATTCCCCTGCTGATAAATCTGATCATTTTTAGTTATTCTATGTTATCTTTGTGAAAAATCTGTGAATGCTTATATTTCATAATGCATTTTAAATTTGTGTTTCTTGTTTCCTGTTGCAGTCTTGTGTTTAAAATATCGCTTGATCATACATGGTCTCATTTCTTGTGATAGTTTAGAGGCATTTGCAATCTCACATTTAGAAGAGATTTCATCTGATAAAGAGATAAACAAATTTAAAATCACTTTTCCTTTCGTGATTTCACATATTTTTTGTAAACCTTTGGGTGCACCTTAGGTCATGATTAAATAGTGATTGCTAAATGCTTCATTGGTTCATTCTAACTCAAGATTTTGTGATATATGATTAAGAATTGTGTGGAAAAGTGTAGATGTTGGCCTCTATTTGATGCACATATCCTGGTTGATGGGATGATTAACCATTTTGATACTTTCTGTTGTTAAGTTTCTCCATATTTTGCTGAAATCCTCAAAGATTCTAACAGATCTTGGTTTGTCTTGTCTAAACTCCCTCCCAAAAATCATTCAAAATAACTAATCCTACCCTTTTTTAGCCTTTTTTTCCCTGTATACCCACAGAAGATCAAATTCCAATTGCTAATGTATGCAGAATAGATCAGGATTTCAAAATTTCTTCAGTAACCCTTGTCTTGCATTGAAAGTATCTTCATAATCTAGAAGTGACAACTTGTGAAAGTTAGATTTGGAGTGTTGATCATATTTTCCCAAGGCCCTTTTCATACTATTTGCACAAATTGAGGGATATCTTCATCTCCTTCACCATTTGAGGGTTACAAAATAGGTTATCTTACATTGGTTCAAAGGCACAACCTAAAACAGTTAGGACAAGATCAAGTCCTATTTGAGTGCTATCTATCTCTCCACAAATATGAGTGCCAGTTAAATCATATCCCTAGCTACAAAATGACACACACCATGATCCATCTATCTTCAAGCTTCATGCCATATCTTTGATGCTTCTTAGACTGAAAAAGAGAACAAATTTGGCTACCAACACTAGTGGCACCATTTCTGAGGACATTCTTAGTTCAATTAGATCCATGTGCATAAATATTTGAATATTTGAATGCATATCAAACCCTAGTAATGTCTCTTGCAAGTTATGTATGCAAATATATTGTTAAAGCATCATTCTATACTTAGATTTGTAAGGTGTATGCAAAGGTTTCAAACTCTATTTGCAATTTTATCAGTTTCCAGTAGTAGTTGCACTTCATTTGCATTTGTGGTTGATAGATTCAAGAAAAGGAAGGTCTTATCTATAAAGCTTAGCAAGATTTTCAGTGTTGATAGGTATTTGACAAATTATTTTAGTGCATTTTCACAACTAGGGTGAAATTCCTTAGTGGTGACTCCATGTTGTTTTGATCTTGATAAATACCAGTGTCTTAGCTTTCTGTCATTTGTTTATTTTTGGTGTTGCTAATCTCTAAAAAACTGGAAGGAAGGAGATCTCTCTTCATTAGAGACTCTACTAAGAAGTTGTTTTCAGATTCAAGGAACTCAGAGTTAGAAGGGAGAAGAGTTTGGAAGGTGGTTGGAGATCAGAGCTCAAGGAAGGAGGTTACCTTTGTTGAACTAGAGATTAATCAGCCTGTCATTGAGGATTGTAGTTCTTCTTCAAGTAAATCTAAGATAGATAGTCCTCCTAAAAATTTGCATTCTCCATCTGGAGAGGGACCTTAATTTGTCTTTGAAAATATTGCTACTCATTCTGTCCCTATTTTTTCCAAATCTACTAGATTTTATCAAGAAGTTGATCCTATAGGGGATATCCATTTTGAAAATTACATTTCTATTCCCCAAAGACCTTTCACTCCTCATCATTTTGTTTCTCCTCCAAGATCACCACCTCAGAATAATATGGCTCAGCCTCCACCTAGACCTCCATTTGTTGTTAACACATTTAGTCCTATTAATTTTAGAGGAATGAATGGTTATCTAAATGTTGTCCCTCAAGATGTCATAAATAGATTGCCAAAAATCCAAGGTAACAATGAAATAACTGATGATCAGCACCTAACACTTTTTTTTAACATGATTAAGGACTTTGAGATTGAGCATGAATATGTGTATGTTAAATTGTTCATTCATACACTAGAAGAGGATGCAAGGGATTGGTACAAGGATCTACTTGATAATTCTATTGACTCTTGGATTGAAATGAACAATGCATTTAGGCTGTAATATGGTGATAAGACTGATCCTAGGTTTCTCTTGTCTGATTTTGAAAATATCAAGAAGAACCCCAATGAATCAGTTCATGACTTCAACACAAGGTTTAACAAAAATTTGAGAAGGTTGCCTATTAATTTGAGGCCATGTAATGAGTCATACTTGATAAAATATGTAGATGCATTTGATAAGAAGGCAGTGTTAGTGTAAATCAGTTGCACCCTCTTGATATTCTATCAGATTTCTAGTTTGACATTTTAGCATCCATTGTGATTGCACAACATTGAATCTTTTCCCCAAGTGTGGGACTTATAAAAAGTGGGAAAAGAATCTCCACATTAGAGGATGGTTCCTCAACTCCTCTATTCAAGTGTTCATGACATTCTGCAGAGGGTTTACCTATAACTTAATCAAACTTTGCCAAGGAGACAGGGTTGAGAAAATGCAAAAATAAAACCTGATCTAAATAAGGTGATGCACCAAAGGAGTATAAGACACATGCTACTGCAAAACATACACAATCCATAAGAAAATATAGCATAAAACATGCACAAATTTCCAAAGTGTAATGAAAGATCAGGAAACAATGATAAACATATGAAAGGATTGAGAAAATTTTCATCATAGAGCATACATTATCATCCCAAGTCCAATACAGTGCATTACAATGACCAAGAGACAAAAAGAGATGTTGTATTTGAATGGAAAGGTATAAATTTCCACAAATCTACCAAAAGAGGAAGAAAAGGGAAGTTGCATAGCCAGGAAAATGTCTAACTGTTTTAAAATGAGTCCATTCTGGATTTTTACAATGCCCATTCAAGCTCAAGAGAGAGAAACGCGGGGAAACACGAGAAAGCTTTCAACCACCAACCAAATTCATAATAAACAGCATGTGTTCCCTTATGAATCCACTTCCCAACATTTTTTGACCATGCTGGGAGATATTGTGAACCATACTACATTAAAAATGGTGGTTGAAATGTCAGTTTTGTTCATTTCCACGTGCCAGAGGAGTTTTCTAATTTTATCTCTCCAAACTCCACCAAAACACAAAATTGATCCTATAATCATGTAGATAATTTTACCATCTTTCCATTGATATAAAGAACACAAAAAATTGAGATCTGGATCAAAAGTTATGGCCATTTGAAAATTTAGGGAAAAACAAGGCCAAAATGGGTTGGCGGGCCAAAAATTTGAAATTTTCCCACTTTTTGCATTTTGGAAAATTTCCCCAAAAATCTCTACGCCCCACCATCTTGGTGCCACATGGCACGTTATGATTGGTTGTGGGCTTTTCCTGCTTCATTTTTCATCATTTCGACCTTTGGAAAATTTTCCAAAAATTCTCCACCAGCCGAAAGCTCCGATGCCACGTGGCATGATGTGATTCGTCGCGGGCATCTGCTCTTAAATTTTTCATCATTGTTGACCATCTTATCTTATCTAGACATGTGGCACAACCCCATTGGACATGGGCCTTCCCTACTCATTTTTCCCTGCAAGCTCACCTTGTGTTTTTTGCCGCCACATGGACACGTGGCACGATCCTATTGGCTCGGGTTTTGGGGGGTGGGCTTTCCTTTTTGAATTTTCCACACTTGGGTGAAAAGGAAAAAATCCCTTCACACCTCTGACCCCCACCTTTCTGGTGGCACGTGGTGCCATGCTATTGGATGCAGGCCTTAGGCTGAAATATTTTACTTGCGCCAACCCTTGGGAAATTTTCCCAACTTCTTCCCCTTGGACACGTGGCACGATCCCATTCGCCAACGGGCCATTGGGCTGAAAAATTCCTTTCTGAATTTTTCCAGCACTTGGTAAAAATTTCAAGTTTACCTCCACCTCTACCCTTCCGAGGACACGTGGCCTCATCTTATTGGCCCGGGCTTTTCTAGGGAAAATTTCCCACAAAAACTCCGCTGAGCCATAACTTCAAAAATACATGGAGTTAGGAAGAAAACTTTACCTTTCTGGAAATCTGAGAAAGAGCTCTATCCAATGGTGCCATTTCCAAAACATTTTGAGTGCTTGAAGAGTAAAAAAATTTTACTGAGGCACAAGGGAGGAATGAAATGAAGGGAGTTAGCCACAAAATGAGCAAGGGGTTCATTTTGGATAACAATTTTGGCAACTCAGAGGGGTCATCTACATGTTGGATGAAGTTACCAGTTGCCTGAAGCAATCCATTGGGCATGGAGTCATCAAATCTCTACTTGGTACCCCAACTGATTAGAACAATTGGGCAAGGCCTGTAAAACACATTTCCTAGAATAGCAAGCTTGTGCCAAAGCACTTAGGGAAATAAAAGCTAATCTACAACAAAACAATGTGCATAAGCACTTGGAGGAATGAAAACCTAAGCTAATATGTACAAGGTGGAGAAGTTCTTTCAGTAGTAATGCTTCAGATGGATTCCATTGATTGGAATCTGTATTTCTTCACCATCTAATGTAGACAATTGGAAGGCATTGTTGTCCTTACACTTTGTGACCATGTAGGGACCACTCCAAATGGCATCAAATTTTGAATGCCTCCTTGGTTTTGCTCTGTCTTCATCCCATTTTAACACTAGATCTCCAACTTGGAAAGATTTATCCTTGGCCTTTCTATCAAAGGTCTTCTTGACCAAGGCTTGATCTTTCTCCATTGCTTGGGATGCCTGATTTCTAATTTCTTAGAGCTCCATCAATTCTACATACCTAACCTCCATGGGTCCAAACTCCAACAACTCCAACTACTTCATGAGTTCCAATGTTGGCAAATCAAGTGACATGGGAAAAATTGCCTCTCTTCCATAAACAAGCTTGAATGGAGAATTACCTGTAGATCTCTTGGGGGTTATCCTATCAGCCCACAAGGTTGATTTCAATTTAGTATGCCAAGACCTCTGATTTTCATCAAGAGTCCTCTTGATGATCCTTAGCAAGTTCTTGTTTGTAGATTTAGCTTGGCCATTACCCTGAGGATAATAATTTGATGAAGTGCTTAGGTAGATCCCATTCTTGACAGCCAAATCTGGTTGCTATCCCTTCATAGAAGTCTAAGATGATAGATTCATTTTCTTCCTTGAGTGCTACTGCTTTAGTCCACTTGGTGAAGTAATCGGTTGCTGTTAGAATCCACTTGTGTCCTTAGCTTGAATTTGGATTAATGACTCCAATGAAGTCCAAACCCCATTGCATGAATGGTTGGTCAATTGAAATGGGATGCAATGGAAGGGCAACTAGTTTCTCCTTACCTGTGAAGAATGCACAATTCTTGCACCTCTTGATCCATGCATAACAATCACTGAAATTCTTGTGCCAATAATAGCCAGCCCTCATGATCTTGAGAGTTGTCACTCGTGGTGCAAAATGACCACCAGATGATCCACCATGGAACTCTTCCAACACTTTGTGAATCTAATTTGTACCAATGCATCTCAGTAGCACTCCATTTACATCCCTTTTGAATAAAACACCATCAACAAGGGCATATGGGACAGCCTGCAATCTAAAGTGTCTCATTTTGGTTTTATTCATCTCTAGAGGGCATAGGCCTGTGTGTAGAAAGTGCCTTATGTCTTGGGTCCAGCAAGGAGTGAGGACATTATCATTTTCTTCTTGAGTGCTTCCTTGCTCATGGCTATCTTGCAACACCAAAACAACCTCTTTCTCATTGCATGCTTCCTTTTGTTTTTTCAAGACCAGCTGCTCACACTATCCTTTTCCTCTAACCAACTTGCTAACTTTGATCTCAATGTCATATTCCATGACACGAGTAATCCACCCTGCTCTCTTTTCATTTACGTCTTTATTGAGGAGGAAGTCTTTAACTCCCACATGAGAAACTAGTAGTTGAACCTTGTTGTTTGAAACTAGATGCTTAAATTTCTTCAAGCTCCTAATTACTGCAAGAACATGCTTCTCAATGAAGGAATATCTCACCTCATAGTCCTCTAGGCCTTGGCTGAAGAAAGCAATTGGCTTCTCATCATTGTCTTTGTTATGTTGTACCAAAATTGTAGAAATAGTATCATCACCTCCAAATGCATAGAGGATGAAATCCCTGGAGAAATATAGGTTAATGAGAGTTGGAGCTTGTGAGATGGCCTCTTTGAAAGCGTCAAAACTTGCCTTTCCTTCTGTTGTCCATTTAAAAACTATGCTTTTCTTTAGCATCTTGGTGATAGGCTTGGCTAGAGCTACAAAATTTGGGACAAACCTCCAAACAAAATTTATCCTTCCCAAGAAAATTTGATTGGCCTTCTTATGACTTGGCAATGGCAGTGCTCTTATGGCTTCAACTCTTTCTAGATCAATTGTTAACCCTTCTTTGGAGACAATGTGGCCAAGGAACTTTCCTTCATGAGCTAGAAAAATACACTTTTTGGGATTTAAGGATACCCCAAATCTTCTGCACCTTTGGAACACTTATCTCAAATGAAAGAGATGGTCTATTGCATTTTTTGAAAAAATAGTGATATCATCTAGATATATCAGCACCATTTTGTTAATCAAATCCTTAAACACCATGTCCATTATCCTTTGGAATGTAGCTCTAGCATTGGACAGCCCAAATGGCATTTTTCTATATGCATAGGTCCCCCATTTGGTTGTGAACGCTATCTTGAACTGATCCTCTTCCTTCACCATAATCTGATTGTACCCTTAATAGCCATCAAACAATGAAAACCTTTCAGAGCCAGAAACAACTTGTAAAATTTGCTCCATAGAAGGAAGTGGGTAATGATCCTTGAGAGATGCTCTGTTCAAATCTTTGAAGTCAACGCACAATCTGATTTCTCCACTCTTCTTTCTAACTGGAACCAAGTTGGTTACCCAACTAGAATGCTTGATAGGGAATATGATACTTGACTCTATCAACTTATTCAATTATTTTCTCATGAGAGGCTCCATGTGTGGATTGACTAGCCTTTGTTTTTGCCTGATGGGTTTAGCACTTGGGTCTAATTCAATAGTGTGTTGAGCTAACTTGGGATTGAATCCTTTTAAATCTTCATAGCTCCAAGAAAACACATCAGGGAATTCTCGACAAAGCTGTATGAACTCATACCTTTCTTTCTCAGTTGTCACTTTACCAATTTGGAGTGATTTACCTTCTTCCACCAAGATGGGCACTGAATCTTCTCCCTTAACTTGGATGTTTTATTTCTCTTTCTAAATTGATCATTAGGATTGAAAATGGACTCCAAAGTGACAAGTCCCTTTGGTAGTTTGTTGGTTCTCAGTTACACCACTTGATCACCATACTGTTGTTCTAAATTTTCCTGATTTTTAACTTAGAACTCAGCTTCTTCTTACAAGAAATGGATGATTTGTTGATCATTTTCAAACACTTGCCAACTTACATTGTTGTCTAGCACTGAAGGCCTTATAGTCACATGAATGCTTGGATGTACTTTTTCTTTCTTGATGCTTTCAACAACATCAAAGGCTGCTCTAATTGCTGCAATCCTGTCAGCAGCTTGGTTCTCTTTCCTAGGGATGGACTTGATGCTAAAGCCCTCAAAATCTTCAATGAGGTCCCACACCCTATTTTTTTAGCACTTGAGGAGATCATTCTTGGCAGCATGTTGCCCTTAACTTGGTTGACAATGAGCTCACTGTCACCAAAAACTTGCAAGTTCTTTATTCCTCTCTTGATTGACCAATGCAATCCTTGTATCAAAGCTTCATATTCAGCAATGTTATTAGAACATGCAAACTGAAATCTAAAAGTTGAATAGTACTTAACTCCTTGAGGTGAAACAAGCATAGCTCCCCCTCCTGCACCTTGTCTACTTCTTGATCCATCAAAGAACAACTGCCATACCTCGTTATCATCCTTGTGGTCTGGTTTGGTGATGCTAGGAATAGGCTGATTTTCTTCATGTATGTAATAGACTCCTAGCTTAGATTCTTCTATTTGTTGATAAGGATCAAAAGCACACACCTTGCTTTCCCATTCATCAAGAGTCAAATTTGGGATGCTTATAACCTTGGTGTTAGCTTCATCAGTGCTTGGATAATATTCTTAATCAAATGCTGAATAGTTGGTATTGATTTGGCTTGGAGTGTGAGGTTCAATGTGAAAGTTTGCAATAGGCTCAGATCTCATCGTGGACTTAGTTCCATAACTTGTTCTGAACAACATGTGTGACCAATCATCAGATAAGTAACCTCCAATCTTAGCTGTGAAATCCCTTGACAAACATAGGGCAAAGAGTGGTGGAAGATCTATCACTGAGATGTCTTGCAAAACAACAATGTTAGGGCATGCATGTAAGGTAAGGCTCAATTTTTTAATCACTCCCACTATTGTCCCATCTAATTGTACTACCCCTTTGGATATGACTTCATACTGAATCCCCAACTGATTAGCTATTTGCTTGGGTATTACTGAACTACTTGCTCTAAAATCAATCATGCAGTTGTGTACTAAATGGTTTCCAATGATCAATGAAACATAGAATGGAGGGGGCTTCAACATTTTATCTTGCTGTCCTACATGATTCCCGTCAAGCTGGGCAACATTTTTGAGTACCTTCTCTTACATTTGGACCTGTTGATTTGAAGTTGACCAGTCCTTCATGGTAGCTTGTAGCAAATCTCTTTGGCCTAGGATGGATAGTGATTCCCACATTGATATGTTTACATTTCTCTACTTCACCTAATCAATGATGTTGAATGGGGATGAATCATCCCTTTGTTGTCTTCTATCCTGCCTATTCATTCCTTGCACATGGGCAGCAATAACCGGCATCTGGGTTAGCTTAGGAGCTAGTTTGGGTGGTCTTTGCATGTTTGGAACTACATTTTTTTTGCCAAATTTTTTTGGAGTGGTAGAAGGTTATGAATTACTTGGATCCAATGGTTATCCTTCACCCAAATTTCTCCTATTTGACCTTGTGTTGGCTGTAACACTTTGAGGGATTGGTTGATTCATACCACAAAAATCTTCTACCTATCAGTTTACAAGTGTGGTATCATTTGGAGCTGATTGTTGTTGGGATGTTTCTTGTTGTCTGTTATTTCCTTGACTCCCTTCACCCTCCACACCAGTTGTTGTTACCATTAATGCTTGATTTAAGTCACCATTGAAGCACATAGACTAGTTGTGAGGTTAATTGCATGGGAAACACCAATCATACTCTTGAGCTATGTTGGTTTGTACTGACACTAGTGCTCTAGAGGCAGATGCAGCATTGGGATTATAGGGCTGAAATGGTCTGTTGGCAGGAGGCCTTGCTTAATTTTGATTTGCAACTAGATTGGGTGGCCTTTGAGGCTGATATGGCTGCCTGTTAGGCTAGGCTTGAGGCTGATATGAAGGCCTGAAATTTTGGGCTTGCTGCCTCTTGAGTGTAACCAGCTCATTACCTAAACTTTGCAATTGCTTCATGACTTCTTAAAGTTCATTTGAGGTACTAGAAGATGAAGTAGAAGCTTCACTTGAATTCTGATTTCTAGGAGTGGAAATAGGAGCTAAAATAGGTGCTTGATTAGTACTTGGAATCTCTAAATTTGGATACAATGGCATTGGAGGCCTAGGAGCTAGCTTACTAACTTGAATCAGACAATTTTCAGCTCTAATGGCAACGCTATAAGCAGCAAGTATAGTTGTGCCTCCCATGGATTGAATTAACATAGAAATATCAGAATTTAAAGATTTGAGGTAATATAGAAAAGCACCTTCTACTGTTGGCCTTACTTCCATTGGAATTCTCTCGCAAGTCTTTTGAAATCTGAAGTTGAAGTCAGTCAGCTACTCATTGGGATCTCTCTTGATAGTTGTTAATTGTTCCAAAAGGGACAAGTTATCTCCCTTTTCTCCAAATTGCTCATGGACGGCTATACATAGCTGGTTCCAATTTTGGATAGAGCCTGAAGCAAGGCTCCTAAACCATTGCAAACCTTTCCCTTTTAATTAAGATGCTAAAAATTTGACAGTAACTTAGATCTCATCAATCTCATGGATTGCACAAATATTAGCAATGTCATTGACATGATCACTAGGAGTGGTATGATTCTCTCCAGTAAAGTATGGAATGTTCTTCAGTGCTGCAACTAGGATTGGATTTTTTACATTGAGAGGAAGTGGGTTGCTGTCAGTGAAATTGACATATGGGTTGTGTTGTGCCATTCTGATTGGCCTTAGAACCCTTGTTGATTGGATGAAAGGTCTACCAAGTGGAGGAGTTGATAGAGTTCTATTTGGTGGAGATGGAGACCTTTGAATTATCCTCCCTCTTTGACTTTTTTTTGGAGATAATTGTAGATACTCAAACAATACTTCTTCTTCTCTAAATCTTGACCTTGTGCTAATTCTTCTCATGATTTTTCAGGCCTGTACTACTAAAACCAATTGATTCTTCTTCCTTGGAATTGCCAGATGTGCAATTCAGGGCTCTTTTAAGCAATAAACTTGCAAAAAATGCACATCAATTTTGTTGCAATGAAGATGGAGACCTCATATCTCCCAACGAGCATGCCAAAATTGTTATGCAAATCAGTTGCACCGTCTAGATGTTCTATCAGATTTCTAGTTTGACATTTTAGCATCTAGTGTGATTGCACAACATTGAATCTTTCCCCCAAGTGTGGGACTTGTAAAGAGTGGGAAAAGAATCTCCACATTAGAGGCTGGTTCCTCAACTCCTCTATTCAAGTGTGCATGACATTCTACAGAGGGTTTACCTATAACTTAATCAAACTTTGCTAAGGAGATAGGGTTGAGAAAATGTAAAAATAAAACGTAATCTAAATAAGGTGATGCACCAAAGGAGTATTAGACACCTGCTACTGCAAAAAATACACAATCCATAAAAAAATACAGCATAAAACATGCACAAATTGCCAAAGTGTAATGAAAGATCAGGAAACAGTGATAAACATATGAAAGGATTGAGAAAAATTTCATCATAGAGCATACATTATCATCTCAGGTCCAATACAGTGCATTACAATGACCAAGAGGCAAAAAGAGATGTTGTATTTGCATGGAAAGGTAAAAATTTCCATAAATCTACCAAAGGAGGAAGAAAAGGGAAGTTGTAGAGCCAGGAAAATGTCTAACTATTTTAAAATGAGCCCATTTTGGATTTTTACAATGCCCATTCAAGCTCAAGAGAGAGAAACACAGGAAAACATGAGAAATCTTTCAACCACCAACCAAATTCATAATAAACAACATGGGTTCCCTTACAAATCCACTTCCCAATGTTTTTTGACCACACTGGGAGAGAATGCGAGCCATACTACATTAAAAATGGTGGTTGAAATGTCAGTTTTGTTCATTTCCATGTGCTAGAGGAGTTTTCATATTTTATCTCTCCAAACTCCACCAAAACACAAAATTGATCCTAGAATCATGTAGATAATTTTACCATATTTCCATTGATATAAAGAACGTAAAAATCTGAGCTCTGGATCGAAAGTTATGCCCATTTGAAAATTTAGGGCAAAACAAGGCCAAAATGGGTTAGCGGGCCAAAAATTTGAAATTTTCTCACTTTTTACGTTTTGGAAAATTCCCCAAAAATATTCGTGCCCCACCGTCTTGGTGCCACGTGGCACGTTCTAATTGGTTATGGGCTTTTCTTGCTTGATTTTTCATTATTTCGGCCTTTGGAAAATTTTCCAAAAATTCTTCACTGGCCGAAGCTCCGAGGCCACATGGCATGATGTGATTCATCGCAGGCCTCTACTCTTAAATTTTTCATCACTATTGACCATTTTCCCTAAGCTGGACATGTGGCACAACCCCATTGGATGCGGGCCTTCCCTGCTCATTTTTCCTAGTGGGCTCACCTTGTGTTTTGTGCCGCCACATGGACACGTGGCGCCATCCTATTTGCTTAGGTTTTGGGGGGCAGGCTTTCCATCTGAATTTTCCACACTTGGGCGAAAAGGAAAAAATTGCTTCACACATCCAACCCCCACCTTTCTGGTGACATGTGGCACCATGCTATTGGATGCGGGCCTTAGGCTGAAATATTTTACTTGCGCCAACCCTTGGGAAATTTTCCCAACTTCTTCCCCTTGGACACATGGCACGATCCCATTCCCCGGTGGGCCATCAAGCCAAAAAATTCCTTTCTGAATTTTTCCAACACTTGGTAAAAATTTTAAGTTTACCTCCACCTCTTCCCTTCCGAGGACACGTGGCCTCATCTTATTAGCTCGGGATTTTCTAGGGAAAATTTCCCACAAAACTCTGCCGAGCCATAACTTCAAAAATACATGGAGTTAGGAAGAAAACTTTACCTTTCTGGAAAGCTAAGAAAGATCTATATCCAATGGTGCCATTTCGAGAACATTTTGAGTGCCTAAAGAGTAAAAAATTCTGACTAAGGCACAAGGGAGGAATGAAATGAAGGGAGTTAGCCACAAAATGAGCAAGGGGTTCATTTTGGATAACAGGCAGTCTACTACTTAAGAGACAAAAACCTTACTAATTTGAGGCAGGTCTTCACCATGGAACTGCAAATTGAAAACAATATCAAAGCAATTGGGAAACCTCTCAAGAGAGATGGTGTAAAGTTGATAAACCCTGAAAAACCTCAAGCTAGCAAGGGTGCTGATTTGGAGGAGGTTGTAAAAACTTTTGGCAAGGACTATCAAAGAAATCTCGTACAAGCTAGCTCAGGCAGAGAAGGGAATTGGGTATGGCACACAAGGTCAAAAAAAACAGAAAACCATGATATATTTTCCAATCATCCTAGAGGTGATCAAAGGCTAGATGATAGAGGGAAAGGACCCATGGGGTCTGCAAATAGACATCCTCAAGCACGTGAAGGAAGAGTGTTACGTGATCCCCTAACTACTAGGGTTGTTGTTGTTGAGGAAGTTGCTGATATTGATTGGTTTGATAGGTGTTTTCTTCCACATCCTCCATGTCAAATGGACCGGCAATATGGTGAAGCTAATAATGATGATGATATCTACATGGTGGGTTGTTCTTTAGGCTCACAAGAAGGATCAACATCAACTGAGGTAATAAGTGCAAGGATAGCTGCAACCTTTTGGGATTGCATCAAACGGGTACAAGTATTTCTTCCCCCTCATACTCTTGAGGTAGATTTAGTACAAGCTTTTGAGATTCCTAACAATGACTTTGAATACTTAAGAGCTTTGATGATTAAGAAGTATGATGGTGGTATCCCTTCAGAGGAAGATAGACAATTGTTAATGAATGTTGGTGTGGCTCAAGAGAAAGAGTATAACACTAGAAGCAATTTTGTTAAGGGAGTTAGGATGCAAGCTAAACCTAAAACACCGTTGCTTACAAGTATTACCAAAGAATCTCCTAGAAGAGAAACACCTGCCAAAAGCTCTATTGTCCCAGGCAAAAATTTCAGTCCTCCTCATACCCAAACTGCCAAGAATCCCATGTCATCTAATGAATTTTCTTGTTTCCCTTCCAATGATGCCTTGCCAAAGAATGTTCCCTATGAAATATCCCAAGTATTGAGCCAAATGAGAGTGAGTGTTCCAATCATTGAGTTGCTTAGGATTCCTGAGAACAAGAAGAGAGCATTTGAGTACTTGGGATTGAAAGAGGAGAAGAGTACCCCAAGCAGAAATGTAAATGTTGTTAAAACTCCTCCTAAAATCATTACATACCTTGAAACACCACCAGCATTAGAGGATCTTAGAGAAGCACCTAAGGTATACTTGGGGACATCCTTGGTTGATTCCCAATTGAATGTTGATCCATTCATTACAACTTTTATCATAAAGGATGGACTACTTGAAAATTGTATGTTTGATTCCGGTGCATCATGCAATTTCATGCCTTTAGAAGTCATGAATGAGTTGGATATCAAAGTGACAGAAGCCTATGGAAAGTTTACTACCATGGACTCAAGAGAAGTGTTGGTAGTTGATTGTGTGAAGGGTTTGGTGGTACAACTTGCAGCCTATCCAGGTAAGAATTTGAAACTTGATGTTGTGCTTGTTGATTGCCCTACCAAATGGGGTATGCTTTTGTCAAGAAAGTGGGCTACAAGTGTTGGTGGGACTGAGCAAATGGAAATGTATTTTTCCACTATTCCCATTCAAGGGCAGCATTGTCAAGCTCTATGGAGAAAAGAAGATGTTACACCTTATTGAAGATCCCAACAATGCTTCCTATGAGGTGTTGTTTTTTGATGTTGATACTGATAACTTTGTTGGGTTTGCTGATGGAAAAGAGAACAAGATGGATTAGTCAAAGTGCCTTGAATAGGTAGGTTCCCCTTGGACCTTGCTATTTGATGGAGCTTTCTCCAAATTTTGAAATGGCGTTGGTATTATTCTGATTTCTCCTAGCTTGCAAGAGTTTGTTTTTTCCTTCAAGCTTAATTTTGAATGTACTAACAACATTGTTGAGTATGAAGCCTTGTTGTTGGGTCTGAGAATTGCATGGAAGTATGGTGTCAAGGAAATCATTGCAAAAGGATATTCAGAGCTAGTTTTCAAACAAATAAGAAACCTATATGCTAAAAAAAATCAACAGATGAAATAGTACAAACATGTTGTTTGGGATCTAATTGAGATGTTTGATTCCTTCAACATTATGCATCATGACAGAAGTTTCAATTGTACTGTTGAAAAGTTGGCAGTGTTGGGATCAAGATTTGGAAATTACACCATTTCACCTTATTGTGAGTACAATATTGAAGTTTTAACTAGGCCAGTTGTCCCTAACAACATCAATCATTAACAAGTGTTTAATAATGATGCTCAAGTCCAAAGGTTCTTAAAAAATCAAGGTGAGTTTGCAGATCAGAATATTGATTGGGAACCAATGGTGTGTGTGATTGAAGGAAGAGAGACTTGGTTTGGAAAGGATATTATCCAATTGAAAACTAACACCATTCCTAGAGGTCTTGTTGCACTTGAGTCAAATTTTGACAATATTGATTACATCATCAATAGAAACATGTCTGCCTCAAGGGATGTGGAAGATCATAACTTGGGAACTAATGATAAACCAAGAAAATTTTGGTTGGGTAGCAATCTAAAAAAAGAGGAAAAATAGTCCTATGTTCAACTATTAAAGAAATATCAGGACTGTCTGGTTTGGTCTTATTTAGAGCTGAAAGCATACAAAGAGGACTTGTTTCAACATGAGATTCCTCTTGAAACAAATTCCAAGCCCTTCAAACAAAAGTAGACACCAATTAATCCACTCCTCTAAATGAAGATGCAAGATGAATTGAAGAAACTGAAGGAGGGAGGGATCAGTCAACCCACAAGGTATTCATCTTAGGTTACAAACCTTGTGCCAATAAAAAAAAATGGAGATATCAGACTTTGTGTAGACTTCAAAAATATAAATAGAGCTTCGTTGAAAGATAATTATCCTTTGTCAAACATGGAAAACATGTTGCAATTAGTGACTAGATCTGAATTGTTTTCCACCTTGGATGGTTTCTCTAGCTACAATCAAGTTGTTGTCAAGGATTAAAAAAGATTTAAAACTACCTTTACCACTCCTTGGGGAACATATGTCTATGTAAGAATGCCTTTTGGTCTTATGAATGCTGGAGCTACTTTCCAAAGAGCAATGAATGTTGCTTTTTCTGGTTACATAAATGACTTCATTGTAGTTTATTAGGATGATGTGACTATGTTTTCAAGGAGCAGAAAAGATCACTTGCAACACTTGGAAAGAATGTTGATCAGATGTGGAGAATATGTCATTTCTCTCAATCCAAATAAGTTCCATTTTGGAGTGCAAAATGCCAAGTTTCTTGGTCATATTGTTTCAAAGGTTGGTGTCATGATTGACTCTAAGAGGGTAGAAGCAATCAGCAAGGTTCCAATTCCAAGAACAAAGAAGGGCATCCAATCCTTCTTTGGGTAGATCAATTTCATTATAAGGTTTGTGTCTAATTTTGCTGAATTAACTCTTCCTATTACATGCATGTTAAAGAAAGACCAAGTTATCAAATGGGAGGAGGCTGCTATTCAGGATTTTGAATGAATCAAAGAAGTATTGAAACATGCACCTGTCATGGCAGATCCGAATTACAAGAAGTCTTTCCAAATCTTCTCTTTTTCTTCTGAATATACCATTGCATCGGTTTTGCTATAGAAGGATGAAGATGAGGTTGAAAGGCCTATTACCTTCTTTATCAAGGCTTTGCAAGCTACTGAGTTAAAATACACAATCATGGAAAAACAAGCATTTTCCTTGGTGAAAGCAACAAAGGTTTACAGGCCTTATATCTTAAGTTCAAATTTTTTTTGCTTATGTTCCTCACACCATGGTAAAAGACATCTTATCAGAGATGGAGATCTCAAGAAAAATATGTAGATGGGTGAACAAACTTCAGGAATATGACATGGATATCCAAACCACAAATTTGGTGAGAGGTTTGGGTCTTGCTAAGCTCATGGCTGAGAGAAACTTACAGACTGTGGAAGTGAATGAAGTAGAGGAAGAAAGGGTAGATGTTATTGAGAAGTTGGTAAGTTTTTAGTGGTATAAGGATGTAATCTTTTACCTCAGACACCTATGCTTCCCTGATCATTTGAATAAAAATTAGAAAAGAGCCCTCAAGTTGTTTTCTCAAAAATACATCATCACTGACTTTGGGTTGGCTTGGAAGAACCTTGAAGGTGTCCTCTTGAAATTTATAATTGAAGATGAAGCTCCCAAAATAGTTACTGATTTCCATGGGGGAGTTTGTGGGGGACACTTTTCTGGAAGGATTACAGCACACAAAATTTTAAGAGTTGGTTATTGGTGTCCTACTCTCTTCAAAGATGCAACCCTGCTAGTTAGAAAATGTGAAAGCTGCCAGTGTTTCTCTGGAAGAATGAAAGATTCAGGCTCCCTTCCTTTGCAGCATGTATCAATTGAAGCCCCTTTCAAACAATGGGGAATAGAATTCATTGGTGAGATTTCATACCCTTCTAGTTCTAGTGTTAAGTGGATTCTTGTAGCCACACATTACTTCACCAAGTGGGTAGAAGCAATCCCCACCAAGAAAGTAACACACCAAGTTGTTATTGAATTCTTGTTGAATCACATCATATACAGATTTGGTGTGCCAGTAAAGATTGTTGCTGATAATGTCATGTGTTTCAGTGTTAAACCCTTGATGGCAATGTGCAATGAGTATGGAACCAATCTGACTTATGCTTCAAACCATAACCCTCAAGGGAATGGACAAGCTGAGTCTAGCAATAAGAACTATTTGAAGATTATTAGGATAACCTTGGAGTTGAACAAGAGAAAATGGGGTGAACAACTGAAATTTGTAGTTTGGGCTAATAGAATCACTACCAAAAGAGCTACTGGTAAGAGTCCATTTGAGTTGGTGTATGGAACACAAGATCTGCTGCCCTTAAATCTGTAATTATTTTCATTTCATTTTGTTCAACAACTTGAAGATCAAGAGGTTAGTCCATATGAAGAAAGGATTAATCAGATTGTTGAGCTGGATGAAGAAAGAAGAGCATCCCACCAAAGGCATGTCAAATTTAGAGAGAAGTTGAAGAGGTTGCTTGATAAGAAGGTCACTCCTAGTGATTTCAATGTTGGAGATCTAGTTTTGTTGTGGGATGGCAGGAATGAAGATAAGGGAAAACATGGTAAATTTGATGCATTTTGGATGGGCCCTTACTTCATTGATATCAGAATTGGTGAAAATACTTTTTTTATCAAGTACTTAGATGGGGAATTGCTTGAACTTCCTATTAATGGTAGGGATCTGAAGCATTTATTGGATTAATCCCCAAATTTGAGGTATACACCCCTTTTATAGTATATAGTCTTTGTTTTTTGGCTTTGTTTTTGTTATTTTTGTCAGTTTGTGGTTTACCCTGTTCTTGGTAGCCATTTTTTATCGATTGGATCTGGTTTTTCTACCTTACATTTTTGACTCCATTGCCCAATGGTTGTTTTTGTCACTTGGTCTGTAACACCCTTGACAATTGTTATTTTCCTCCTTTGCATTTCAAGTGTTGACATGTGATTTTTCCTTATAAAGATATGTTCTTTGGATTATTGGAGATCATACTTGATATGGACAAATCATTTTTGTTCTTAAGATCCTTTGACTGAATTGGAATGGCTTCCTTGAATCCTTTTTTCACTTATTTTAAATAAATTGCAATCTGGTTTAAGATTTGTAAACTTATTTATTAATTTGACTCATCCTTGGATCAATTTCGGTGATCCAAGGAATGTTTTAAATATACTCTTTAGAATGAATGGTAAATTGACATTTCATGACTTAAGAGACATATTAATTGAACCTTGTTGTTACAAGTTCTTTGATTTTTGTGTGAACGTATTTCCATTTAGTTGAATGTTGTGCTTGGGTCCTTGGAGATCGATCATGGTAGTACATTGCTGACGAACATGAAAATATAGCCTGTTCATGGCATAGGAAGGATTCGGGATCCTAAAAAGAACTATCCTATGGAATCCTAAGCTAAGTAAGAATATTTTCTACCTAAGCTATGTCACTTAATACAATTCTTATTCTAACCTAAAGCTTCCTATTCTACTTTGTTGGTTGATTGGCATCCTAACCTAAGCTCTGTGCTAAAGGATATGGAAAGGTTACTAGGCTATTAAAATTAACCTAGAACCTAATACTATAAGGTTTTATGATGATCTAACCTAATGCCTAAAACTATTATGTGGTGAATTAATCTAACCTATGTGGAAACTACCTAAGGCTATGTGTTAAGACCTATGGTGGAAATTTTTTATTAGGGTTATATCCTAAGGTATATATTATAAACTACCTAAGGTCTAACCTAAGCAATTTAATATATCCTAAACTAATGGGTATGAAAAGGGAATTAGGTGGTCGCATGCATTAAGGGTGATGGTTCCTATGGAATTTATGTTATTGATAAGGTTTTTGAAGCATTAGGGTTAACTAGAAAAAATTAAGGGATAATTTTTTTTTATTTAAATTGTTTACAACCAGGTTGCAAGACATCATTTTTCACATTATATGTTTTCCTTTATTAACTAATATCAAGTTCACAAGATTCAAACCTTATGGTTTCATGTTTTAGTTAGGTTAAGGGAGTAGTTTACCCCATGCCTGCTCTCTAACATGCTCAAAGTTTCAATTGAAATTTTATCCTACTTAATGCTTCCTAAAATTTTCTAAACCATTCCCAATGGATAGGAAATTTTCTCACCTTTCTGGTGATATAAGGAAGTCCTCCTAACTCCTTGTATATCTCTAGATATGCCTAGGTGGAGTTCTAGGGTCAAATTTTCCCTAGGTGGGACACATGTCAAGAGGAGGAGAAAGCACCTTGAACGGGTTGATGGGTCATGAGGTGGCTTAGGGAATTTTTCCCATAGCATGGGCTCAAAGTCACAAAATATCCCATGCCTCCGCGGGTCCTCTAGGGAACACTTATCACCTCCCAATTGGTTGGGAGAAGTGACGAGCCGATGGAGTGGGTTGAGACTTTAAGTCTCTTTGCCAAAATTCACAAGGGAACAAATTGGTCCATGCCCCCACTGATGCCATGAGGTTGCCATGTGTCACACACTAGTTGAGAAAAGGGAAAATTGGGTGGTGGAAGAAATTAGCGCCTTGCACCCGAGGGGGAGGAAAAAAGGAAAGAAAGGTCGCACGCCCGCGGAAGAGGAGAATCCGAGGGAGAAGGCGAAGTTGCAAACTATGGGGAGAGTTTAAGAAATTTTCCAAAGGCTGAAAATCAAAATAACAAGGGGTTCTTCCCTAACCACTACCACCCCCCAAAGTGCCATGTGGCACCTTCTCATTGGCTACAGGCCATGGGCCAAAATGGAAAATTTTCCCCAAATTTTCAAAAAAATTAAGTTAAAAAAAAGAACCGCACCTCTGCCGTAGCCCCTAGAGGACATGTGGTGGCCTCTGATTGGCTATGGGCTGGTAGAGGAAAATGTGAAAAATTTCCAAGGTCAAAATTTAAAAAGATAAGTTAAAGTTCAGAAAGAGTCCGCCCTTCCACCGTGCCATGTGGCAGCACGTGATTGGCTGCAAGCCGGCAGGGTTGCAAGGTAAAATGGGAAAAATTTCCCAAGGAAAAATTTCAAAAAGGATAAGTTAAAAAATTTGGTCTACTCCTCTGAGGTGCCACATGGCAGTTCCTGATTGGTTGAGGGATGGTGGGGGTAGTGAAATTTTTAGGAAAATTTTTCTAAAGTTAAAATTTGAATTTTTCTAACAGTTAGATTTATTTGTTTTATTTTTTCGAGTGCCAATTTGAAGTAAAACTTCAAATGGCCATAACTTGAGCTAGAAATATAAGTTTTGGGAAAACAAGGAATTTTCAAAAATCTATCGATGCCCTATTTGGAAAGTAACCATCAATTTTGGAAATTGATGAAGTTTTAGAGGTCAATTTTGAGAAACCAATCTGCAGGGTTTTAATTAGTGAACTGGCAATTTTCAACTCTTCAATTTGATCAAATTCGGTTTCCTCCTTCACTCAACATCTCAAAAAAACATGGAGTATTGATCTAGAGAGGGTTTAGAGTGTATTAGGGAATTATATTTGTTCAATTTAATCAAGATTGTATTTTTTCGACAATATACAAAAAACAACTGTGCAAGTTACAAATTGGATTTTTATAAAGTTTGAAAGTTCTTTCTTAAATGTTATGGTAAATTTGAGTTCCTTAGGACTTACCAAGTCTGAATTTCAATATTCCATATCTTGTTGCTTTTTTCAAGTTTGAACTGCTCATTTTTATTAAAATATGATTTGCCAGAATGTAGTTTATAATAGTGAACTACTTCTTTTAAATTTATATATCAATTTTGTCATTTAAACGTGTGTATAAATTTTAAATTAGTCCAATAAATTTTCTTGTTAAATCAACCATTCAATTCTAAGTTAAAGTGCAATTCTGATTTCAATCCTAATAGACATTTTAATAGAAATCACAACATTGTCCTTCTTCGTACACATTCTTTTTTTTTCAAACAACAATCTCATTCTTTGATAGAAAATCAATTCCAATACACAATCCAATTTTGAAAAATAATGCAATCATTTATTCATATTCCAATACAACTTTACAACTCATCACTTTTCCATTTCATTTTAATACAATATATAAAATATATAACACTATTTCTTGTTCATTTCCAAAACAGAAAATGGTAGGTAGTTCTTTACATTTCACCATTTAAGTTCAATATTTCCTCTATCAATGCACATGGTTTCACATTACAAATATTATACAACTCATCCAATTAAGGTGGGAAGGGTTACAATGAACTTTCTCAAAAGAATGGGACTGTCAAACTATATATTCTTCTTGCTCCAAAACAGTAGCATGCTAGTTCTCCATCTTTTCATCTTGATCACAACAAGGAAGGGGGAAAGGAAACACTCTCCAACCAATCAAGACATCCAATGAGAAGGGAGAATCCATCCTTCCTCATTGGCCCCCGAGCCCCAACCATATTGAAATAAGAGATGAAAATCAACCCATGGCAACAATGGATTCCATAGCAAACAAATAGTATTCCTTCACATGCATAAAACAATAAGAAACATAGTCCAAACAAAAATATCAGTTCACAACTACATTTGGAATCATTCACACAAAACTTAGGCTTGATAAAGCAAGCCAACAAGATCAAGGAACTATGGGTAACTACTTATGCCTCCCTATTTGGAATTGGGCATCCACCTACAGTCATATCGCCAATATCAAATATCAAACCCATAAACCTTATGCCTCCTAACCCCTCCTTATATCCCCCAATTTTTCTCCCTTATGCCCCCCAAGAGTAAGAAATGCTAGCTATTTATTTTCCAGGTGGATCCCAAATCAAATCTCCCTCCACAATAAAACATATTCCATTGGAATTCCCATATGCCCTCCAATTTGAAATCTCCATAGTTTTATCATACACCATGTCTTAAGAAATCTACCCAACCAGCCAAGAAAACATAACACATTTACCATTTCATACATGCATGCAAGAGAAAGAAAACATTCTAAAAATGCTCAAGTTCCTACCTCTCAATAATGGATTTTGTTCCAAGATCCACAATATTTCCAAATGTCAAAGTGCAGTCCAAGATCAACAATGTCCAAGCATACAAAAAGGCTCCAACTCCTTCCACAACAAGCTCCCAAAACAGCAAGCAAAAATTCTCCCCCAAAAGGAATGAACAAAGTTTCAACAACCACAAACAAGAAAGAAGTTTTGAATTTAAAGGAGAGGAAAGAGAAGAGGATAATGTGGATCCATGTGGGATGCCACATCATTCTTCCTCAACCCCAAGAGGAAATTCAACATGATGCACCTAAACACAATAAATAAAATGACAAATTTCCTTCCACACTCCAAAATAACCCATACTCCAAAAGGACTGAATTAAAACCATGTAAGATAAGTGCAACTAAAACTTACAAATAGTCATTTCAAAATGCATTTAAAAGGCCTAAATTTAACCTCCAAACCATAGGTATGGTTGGTGACTAATTTTAAGAGGTGTGGGACAAGCTCAACTTGTCCCACAAGCCTCCAAATTTAGCCTCCAACAACAAATTCGAATTCCTGAGAGGATGAAGTGTTTAACATTCCAAAATCTATCTTACATACTCTTACATATCCCTTACACCTTCTTACACATTTCTTACACACTCTTACAACATTAACATTTAAAATCAACAACTTCATTTATTACATTCTTATGACATATTTATTTATTTATTTTAACACATGATTATTTACAACATTAACACAACATAAAATACTTAATGAAAAGGGTAACACATAAAAAAAATAACCAAATTAATAAATTACACCAACCCATGGTCACATATAATGGAAATTCCGACCATGGAAATCCCTAACAATGTACAACACACACACACATAACAGTTGCCATGGTGACCTTGTTGAATTCACCTAGAATTTCAATATGGTTAGTCTCTACTCCCCCAACATTGTTGTGATATTTTAATATGCAAAACATAAATACCTCCTTTGGCCTCGTGGCCATATCAAAACATCCAAAATGATATAAATATACTAACAAAACCATCTATTCATATGAATCATAATAATATCAAGAAATCAACATCATCATTTTAAATTAATTAACCAACTATATCATCATCAATAATCTTCCATACTAGGTGTACTCAAAATATCCAATGCCACATATCCAAATAAACATCTATAATATGTCCATGTCAAATAGTATATAATCATCCACATATAAAAATGTCTCTAGTAACCATCATGCATAATAATCGAATCCAGATCAATAATAATCCATGATCTAACATCTAACCATCATACTAAAACAAAACATGATAGTGTCTATCATATGATCAACAGTATCAAGATAAGTATCTAAAAGTTTCAAAGGGAAGTGGGAACTACATGCCCTTCCCCTTAGACCCGAATTCCTCCTAGAAGTCACTAGAACAAATGTACAAACTACACTCGTAATATTGTGGCATCCTCCCAAGTGGCTGCAGTCTTGTCGTATCTGTCCCACTGCACCCGTACCTGATCAATCTCTCTACCTCAAAAGCCCAGGGTCCTGTGATTTATGATACAGATGGGCTCTACTGTCACCTTCCCCTGATCCTACACCTATAATGATGTCCAATCTAGTACATGAGACAAATCTACAATATATCTCCTAAGAACGTAAACATGAAACACATCATGTACATGAGAAAATATGGGTGGAAATGCTAGATGTTAGGCCAAAAGGCCTATATGCTCCAAGATTTGAAAAGGACCAACGAATCTAGGAGCTAACTTAGAACCTTTTCCATAACGGATAGGGATCTTGTGTGGCCTAACACGAAGGAACACCTTCATTCCCACATCAAAACTATGATCAATCCTATCCTGATCCACATATTTCTTCTACCTTTCCTTTGCCTCCTGCAATATCTACCTAATGAACACTACCTACTACTCCATGTCCTACAAAAGAGTTAGTCCAAGAGATACTCTTTCCTCTAACCTGTCCTAGCTAAGAGGTGTCCTGCACTCTCTACCATATAAAGCCTGAAAAGGATCCATGCCTATAGAACTCTGAAAACTATTATTGTAGGCAAACTCCACTAATTATAGATACTCCTCCCACTTACTCTAGTTTTATAAGTGGTCTTCACTGGAGAAAAGTGAGCCACTTTTGTCAATTTATCAACCGTGACAATAATGGCATCATGGTGATATCTTGACATCGGTAGCCCAACAATGAAATCCATGGAAATGGTGTCCCACTTCGATTCCAATATGGCATGAGGATAAAGAAGGCCTGTTGGATCCTAATGCTCATCCTTAACCCTTTGGCACTCCAAACACTGTGACACAAAATGTGGCACATATCAATGAAGTCCTCTCTAGTGGTATAACTATCTTAAGGTAGTTTGCATCTTCTTCACCCCGGGATGGTATGAATAGGGTACACAATGTGCCTGTACCAAGATGTCCTACCTCAAGCCTCCCTCTTTGGGAACATAAATCCTACCTATGTTCTTGAGAAGACCATCTACCTCTAAGGAAAAACAATCAAACTTCCCCTCAACGGGTCTCTGTGACTCTATCTCTGCTCGTACTGAGATGTAGAAGCTATCAAGAGGAAGCTGATGAAGAATCTTGCTTTGCAAGTCCATGCTCACTGTAGTGGCCATACCCACATGCCTCCATCTACTAAGAGTGTCTAATACCACATTCTTCTTCCCCTTCACATGCTTGATCTCCATGTCATACTCACAAAGAAACTCCATCCAACGCCGCTGATGAGCATTTAGATTGTGTTACGTGAAGAGGTGACAAAGACTCAAATGATCTATCCTGAGTGTGAATCTCCATCCAAGAAGAAAATGTCTCCATCTAACCAAAACATGTACAATTTCCACAAGCTCAAGATCATGGTTCAGGTAATTAAGCTCGTAATCTTTGAGTTTGCGAGACTCAAAAGCTACAACTCCACCATCCTGTATCAACACACCCCCAAGTCCTGCTAATGAAGAATCTATGTAAATAAAGAACTCACCCTATGGATCTGACATTGTAAGAATAGGTGTAGTAGTGAGGCACTCCTTCAGTGTCCTGAAGGCCTGCTCGAATCTGTTTGACCAAACAAACTTCTTCCCTTTCCTCTGAAGGGAAGTTATGGGGTGTGTAATCCAAGAGAATTCCTGAATAAATTTCATGTAGTAACCTACTAGTCCCATGAAGCTGTGCACCTCGGTCACTGTAGTGGGTGTTGTCCAATCCATAATGACTCTAATATTGGAAGGATCAACTACGATACCTTCCCTAGAAATAACATGACCCAAATATTGCACCTCTGTCTGAAAGAAAGCACACTTCTCCAAGTTCCCATAAAGCTGCTGCTCATGAAGACACTGAAGAACCTGGGGAAGGTGCCCCTCATGCTCCTCATTTGTATGTGAGTATATCAAAATGTCATCTAGGAAGATGAGCATGAAGTGATCTAAAAAGTTCCTGAATACCCCATTCATCAAACTCATAAACACTACGGGGGCATTCATTAAACCAAAAGGCACCACTGTGAACTCATAGTGCCCATATCTCATGTGGAAGGTGGTCTTATGAATGTCCACCTCTGAAATCCTCAACTGATGGTACCCTAACTTGAGATCAATCTTAGAGAACACTGTGGCTCCCTTCATCTGATCAAACAAGTCATCAATGTGAGGAAGAGGATAATGATTCTTGATCGTTACCTTGTTTAACTAGCGGTAATCAATACACAACCATAATGATCCATCCTTCTTCTTCATGAATATCACTAGTGCACCCCAAGGGGATACACTAGGATGGATAAGGCCCTTCTCCAAAATGCCCTCAAGCTATAACTTGAGCTCACAGAGCTCTGGGGTGGTCATCCGATAAGGTACTCGTGAGATAGGCTCTGCTCCTGGAACTAGATCTATATGAAAATCAATCTCACATGGGGGTGGCATCCCCGGTAGCTCCCCTAGAAAAACATTAGAAAAATCTCTCAAAATGGGATGATCATCTAGCGATGGTCCACTAGATCCATCCTCTGATCTGTCACTGACTATAACAGCATACATCTGACAACCCCATCACACACACCGCTTAAGCTGCATAGCAAAGATGGTGTGAATAGAAATGGGTCTCTTGACCCCTGAGATCACTGACTCAACTCCTAAATCATCTACACAAGCTATAGTCTTGTGATAACAATCCATTCTCGCCCTGTGTGCAGATAACCAATCCATACCTAAGATGACTCCATATGAGCCCAAAGGAAGAATATGAAGATCTGAGGTAGTGGTGAAAGGTCCCAAATCCACTACACACTCCTTAACTAAGGAGTCCACAAAGATCTTGGCTCCATAAGCCATCTCGACATCCCAACTAAGACCTTTCCTAACTTCCACCAGCCTGCATCACTCTACTAAAGATGGTGCAATGAAAGAATCAAAAGAACCAGAATCAAACAATACAGAGGTAGGAATACCACCAATGCTACCTGTGGTCTCAATGACTATGCTTTAGTGCTCTACCTGGTATTTCTCAACCACTGCATAAATCCTATGACTACATCCCATGTCACCAACTATTGACTCTGAAACCTTTACCTTACCCTTGTTAGGGTTTTGGGGGAAATCTCTCTAGAAATGTCCAGTAACTCCACATCCGAAGCAACCACCTGATCCTATCTAAGGAGTAGCACATCTTGCAGGTTCTCTAGAAGTCTATGGCATGTATCCTAATGATATAGTTGTGGTCTTTTGTGGCCTCTACTAGCGAGCTCCCACTGACTGAGCTCTAGGTCCACCTTGTTTCCTGATGGGACCCCTAGGAGGAGGCCCCATACTCTGACCTCTCTATGCATCAACTCTATATGGAGGTATATAAGGTGGGCAGGGCTGCTGCTACTGCTGTTGTGGCATAAAGGATGACTGTGAGGAATGCTGACCACCACAAGGAGGAGGTACTGAACCTCTCAATCTACCATCCTGCATTTGCTGAATGCGGCTCCTGACTCGGTCTCTAGCCTGTTGGGTTTTACCCGAGTCTCCTCTACATATAGGCCTTCTCGATGGCCTCTACTAAAGTTTGTGGATATTAAATCTGCATTGCACCTCCAATATCCAAATTCAGGCCCTGGATGAACCTGTGAATCTGCACCTGCTCATCCTGCATATACTCTACATACTGGAGTAGATCTAGAAATCTACTCTCATACTCTGCTACAGAAAGAGAAGCCTATCAGAGGTCATGGAACTCGTCGATCCTCTACTGGATGAACCTCCATGATAGATACCTGCTCCTGAATCTCTCCTCAAACAACTCCCAGGTCACTGTCTTTGAGTCTATATGGAGCTTCTTCTCCTCTGTCCTCCACCATACTCCTGCTCCATCCCTCAGTAGATGGATCACAACACGAGCTTTCATGTTGCTAGAACAAGGACAAAGCTTGAAGAAACCGCTCAAGCTCACTAGCCAAGCCTCTGCCTGAAATCCACCCATGTCACCTGAGTAATGTGAGGGCCGAAGCTTTAGGATCTCCCTGATGTGATCTGCTGCTATGGTCTATACGGCCTCTAGGTCTCTCTGCACACTCATCCCTAAGCCTAGGGCTCCGAGACCTCTCTCTATGCTCTAGAACTCTGTCACCCTGTCTCCTAGGTGGTGACTCTGCTTTGACTTACTCCGCATGGGAGTTATCTCCTCTATGCTCCTCACTAAGTTGAGGAGATACGTGACCCTCGATAGGAGGGGCTCTATCATGACTAGTTAGATGTCCCCCTCCTAAGCCTCCACGTAGAGCGACATTAACATCCTAAAGGGTCTGTAGAATCTGAGGTAATATGGCTACTACACCCTGATCCAGTGGTGGTTTTGATGGTGGTGGTGAGTCTGAGTCTCTATGGAGGTTCCTCTCACTCCATTTGAGCCTCCTGCATAGACCAAAGTGAGAGTTAGTTCATTTTGTTAAGTTTATACAACTTCCATGTTTACTAAAATGTACAAATTCTAGCTAAGTTGTTTTCTAGATTTAAATGTGTACTAGGTTTAAGTTTTCATGTCTCAAGTTTTCTAGTGTGCCCAATGGTCCAAGTCTTTGAACCACTACTTTGATACCAAACTGTAATGCCTATTTAAACAGCCACTTGAGACCCAAGAAATAACCTAGAGTTAATTAGAAAAATTAAGGGATAATTTTTTTATTTAAAGTGTCTATAACCAGGTTGCAAGACATCAATTTTCACTAACAGATTCCAGACCAAGATCAACTTACTACAACCTATGTTTTCCTTCATTAACAATATCAAGTTCACAAGGTTCAAACCTTAGGGTTTCATGTTTTAGTTAGGTTCAGGGAGTAGTTTACCCCCATGCCTACTCTCTAATAGGCTCAGAGTGTCAACTAGATTTTTCTCCTACTTAATTCTTCTTAAATTTCCCTAAACCATTCCCAATGGATAGAAATTTTCTCACCATTCTGGTGATATAAGGAAGTCCTCCCAACTCCTTGTAGATCTCTAGATATGCCCAGGTGGAGTTCTAGGGTCAAATTTTCCCTAGGTGGGACACGTGTCAAGAGGAGGTGAAAGCGCCTTGAACGGGGTGGCAGGTCACGGGGCGTCTTATGGAATTTTTTCCATAGTGTAGGCTCAAAGTCACAAAACATCCTGTGCCTCCATGGGTCCTCTAGGGAATGCGTTTCACCTCCTGATTGGTTGGGAGAAGTGACGGGCCGATGGAGCAAGTTAAGACTTTAAGTCTCTTTGCCAAAATTCACAAGGGACCGAATTGGTCCACGCCCCTACCCACACCAGGAGGTTTCCATGTGTCATGCACTAGTTGAGAAAAGGGAAAATGGGGTGGTAGAAAAAATTAGCGCCTTGTGCCCGAGGGGCGAGGAAAAAGGAAAGAAAGGTCACGCGGGTCCGCGTGCCCATGGAAGAGGAGAATCTGAGGGAGAAGGCGGAGTTGCGGACTGCGGGGAGAATTTAAGAAATTTTCCAAAGGGTCAAAATAAAATAACAAGGGGTTCTACCCTACCCACTACCACCCCAAGGTGCCACATGGCACCTTCTCATTGGCTGTGGGCCGCGGGGCCAAAATGGAAATTTTTCCCCAAAATTTTTTAAAAAGTTAAGTTCAAAAAAGGAACCGCACCCATGCCGTAGCCCCTAGAGGACACATGGCCCTCTGATAGGCTGCGGGCCAAAGGAGAAAAAAAAGAAAAAAATTCCCAAGTAAAAATTTTTAAAAGATAAGTTAAAGTTTAGAAAGGGTCCGCCCTTCCACCGTGCCACATGGCAGCATGTGATTGGCTATGGGCCGGCGGAGTTGCGGGGAAAAATAGGAAAATTTTCCCAAAGCAAAATTTCAAAAAGGATAAGTTAAAAAATTTGGTCCACCCCTCCAAGGTGCCACGTGGCAGATCCCAATTGGTTGAGGGATGGTGGGGACCACAGACTTTTTAGGGAAATTTTTCCAAAGTTAACATTTGAATTTTTTTAATAGTTAGATTTATTTGTTTTATTTTTTTGAGTTGCAATATGAAATAAAACTTCAAATGGCCATAACTTGAGCTAGAAAGCTTAGTTTTGGGAAAACGAGGACTTTTCATAAAGCTCTCGAAGCCCTATTTACATAGGAACCATAAATTTTGGAAATTGATGAATTTTGAGAAGTAAATTTTGAGAAACCAATCTGCAGGGTTTTAATTTACAAACTAGCAATTTTCAAATTTTCAATTTGTTCAAATTCGGTTTCCTCCTTCACTCAACATGTCAAACAGACATGGAGTATTGATCTAGGGAGGGTTTAGAGTGTTTTAGGGAAGTAAATTTGTTCAATTTAATCAAGATTGTATTTTTCCGACAATAGACAAAAAAATGAATGTGTAAGTTCCAAATTGGATTTTCATAAAGTTTGAAAGTTCTTTCTTAAATGTTATGGTAAATTTGAGTTCCTTAGGACTTACCAAGTCTGAATTTCAATAATTCATATCTTGTTGCTTGGTACAAGTTTGAACTGCTCATTTTTATTAAAATATGATTTGCCAGAATGTAGTTTATAACAGTGAACTACTTCTTTTAAATTTGTATATCAATTTTTTCATTTAAATGTGTGTATAGCTTCTAAATTAGTCCAATACATTTGCTTGTTAAATCAACCATTCAATTCTAAGTTAAAGTGTAGTTCTGATTTCAATCCTAATATACATTTTAAGAGAAATCACAACATTGTCCTTCTTCATACACATTCTTTTTTTTTCAAACAACAATCTCATTCTTTGATAGAAAATCAATTCCAATACACAGTACAATTTTGAAAACTAATGCAATCCTTTATTCATATTCCAATACAACTTATCACTTTTCCATTTGATTTCAATACAGTATATAAAATATACAACACTATTTCTTGTTCCTTTCCAAAACAGAAAATGGAAGATAGTTCTTTACATTTCACCATTTAAGTTCAATCTTTCCTCTATCAATGCACATGGTTTCACATTACAAATATTATACAACTCATCCACTCAAGGTGGGAAGGGTTACAATGAACTTTCTCAAAAGAATGGGACTATCAATCTGTATATTTTTCTTCCTCCAAAACAACACCATGTTGGTTCTCCATCTTTTCATCTTTGATCACAACAAGGAAGGGGGAAAGGCAACGCTCTCCACCCAACCAAGACATCTAATGAGAAGGGAGAAGTCATCCTTCCTCATTGGCCCCCAAGCCCCAACCATATTAGAATAGAGGATGAAAATCAACTCATGGAAACAATGGCTTCCACAACAACCAAGCACCATTTTTTCACATGCATATACAATAAGAAAACATTGTCCAAGCAAAAACAGTAGTTCACAAATGTATTTGAAACCATTCACACAAAACTTAGGCTTGATCAAGCAAGCCAAAAAGAGCAAGGAACTATGGGGAAACTACTTATGCCTCCCTATTTGGAATTGGGCATCCACCTATAGTTATACTGCCAATATCACATATCAAACCCATAAACCTTATGCCTCCCAACCCCTCCTTATGCCCCCCAAGAGTAAGAAATGCAAGCTATTTATTTTCCAGGTGGATCCCAAACAAAATCTCCCTCCACAATAAAAAAAAAATCATTGACATTCCCTTATGCCCCCCATATGAAATCCCCATATCCAACTCCTACACCATGTCTTAAGCAATCTACCCAACCAACCAAGAAAACATAACACATTCACCTTTTCACACATGCATGTAAGGGAAATAAATCATTCTAGAAAGGCTCAAGTTCTTACCTCTCCATGATGTAGTTTGTTCCAAGATCCACAAGCTTTCCAAATGTCAAAGTGCAGTCTAAAACCAGCAATGTTCAAGCATGCAAAAAGACTCCAACTCCTTCCACAACAAGCTCCAAAAACAGCAAGCAAAAATGCATCCCAAGAGGAAAGAACAAAGTTTCAACAACCACAAACAAGCAAGGAGTTTTTAATTTAAAAGATATGGAAGAGAAGAGAATGATGTGGATCCATTTGGGATGCCACATCATTCTTCCTCAACCCAAAGAGGAAATTAAACATCATGCACCTAAACACAATAAATAAAATGACAAATTTACTTCCAAACTCAAAAATACCCCATACTCCAAAAGGACTGAATTAAAACCATGTAAGAGAAGTGCAATTAAAACTTACGAATAGTCATTTCAAAATGCATTTAAAAGGCCTAAATTTAACCTCCAAACCATAGGTATGGTTGGTGAATCATTTTAAAAGGTATGGGAAAAGCTCAACTTGTCCCACAAGCCTCCAAATTTAGCCTCCAAGGACAAATTCGAATTCCTAAGAGGATGAAGTGTTTAACATTCCAAAATTTATCTTACATACTCTTACATATCCCTTACACCTTCTTACACATTAGCATTTAAAATCATCAACTTCATTTATTACATTCTTATGACATATTGATTTATTTATTTTTACACATGATTAACCACAACATTACATAACACATAACAACTAAAGAAGAGGGTAACACATCACAAATAAACACATGCAACATTAATAAAGGAAACACATTAATAAATTACACAAACCCACGGTCACATATAATGGAAATTCCCCCATAGAAATCCCTAACAAAATACCACACACACACACACACACACACACACACACAACAGTTGCCATGGTGACCTTGTTGAATTCACCCAGAATTTCAATATGGTTAGTCTCCAGTCCCCCGAAATTGTTTTGATATTTAACCTATAAAACATAAATACCTCCTTTGGCCTCGTGGCCATAACAGAACATCCAAAATGATATAAAAAACATCTCAAGATCATCTAAACACATGAATCACAACAATATCAAGAATTCAACATTATCATTTTAAATTAATTAATCAACTATATCATCATCAATAATCTTCCATACTAGGTCTACTCAAAATATCCAATATCACAATTTCAAATCAAAATCTATAATATGTCCATGTCAAACAGTATATCGTCATCCACATATAAAAATGTCTCTAGTAACCATCATGCATAATAACTGAATCCAGATCAATAATAATCCATGATCTAACATCTAACCGTCATACTAAAACAAAACATAATAGTATCCATAATAAGATCAACAGCATCAAGATCAGTATCTAAAAGTGTCAAAGGGAAGTGGGTACTACACTTTGCATATCCTGTAATTTTTGCTTTGCATGCTCTCTGGTTTTGCAAACTAGCAGATTGAACTACACTTAATGGCTATTTTTGAAGTCTTAGACCTATTTTCGGTTCGTGGGATGTATAAGAGACAATGTGGAAAAAAAATATGGTTGTTTGATCTTTCATGAACAAGAGGAGAAGTTGTGAGCTCGGCTGGAGGTATCCTTCGATTTGGTAGAAGCACTATTAGGCATGATAGGCTCTAGTCTTTAAGATCTCTTACTTTTCTCTAAATGTTTCATTAAAACAAGTCTGCTCTTTTGAGATTCTTGGCTTGCATGTATTATCTGGTTACTTGTTTTTTGGGTTTTTACAATCTCTGTTATCTTGGATATGAATCCATGGCAAAAATAACATTGGTTTTGAAATTTTCTTTGTGATAGTTTAATAGTGATACATGCATGCGAAGCTTGTATTAGTAGCTATGTTTTCCATTTTTGAAATGTTTATTAGAGGTTGTTGGGTTGCAACTAACTTTCATTGCATTATGTGGATTCTAAAATTTAACCTTGAGTTCCATTCGAGATTGACCTTGAGTTCCATTCGAGATTGTATTTGGGCTTCTTCTTTTGATATGAACTTGTACTAGAGCTTCTTGTTTTCCTAGACCTATGTTTGGGAATCTTGGGTAACTTGGGACTGTTTTTTAAGCATGTACGTGGCTCTGTACTCATGTTTTATTCTTGTGAAAATATGGACTATTAATGGAGGTTCATGTTTTACACCGTACTCGTATTTTTTTACTTGTATAGTTCTAAAATCTTGTTTAAGCTCGTGTTTCAATTTGAGCTGGTATTAGGGCTTCTTGTTGAAAGTATAAACTAGAATGGGAACTTCGTGTTGCATTGAACCTATGATTAGAGACTCGAGTAGCTCTGAACTGTTATTGGAAGATCATATTTTATACTTCCCTTGTATTCAAATACTTGTGTAGTTCTAAAATTTTGTTGACACTTCTTGATCGACTCTATTATGGTATTTTGAGTTGGGTTTTACTTGTATTAAAAGTTTAAAAACTTATAACTCTTTTGTTAAACTATTGTTCAAAGAAAATTGGGAGAATAGTTGGCTGATTTGTTGGGTAAACTCTTCGATACCTTAACTGAAAACATTTTTGTTGATGAATGGATTGGGTAATTCTTTTATGAGAACTGTTTCATCTTTTCAGAGATAGTAATGGAGTTTTATCGGGGGTATTCTTTTCCCCTCTGTTTTGTGGAAACCCACATCTTTAGATATTTTAAAATAAGCTCTGGGTTTCATTTAAAAGAAGAGTTATTTACTTTAGTGCTCTGAATTGATATAGTGGGATTACGTTGTCTTTAATCAGATTGTTTTTGTATTATAGTACTTAATGAATTGATAACTTACTACTCTTTTGTAATTCAATATTGAAACCTGCCAATGGGATTTCAGTCTTTGAGTTCATTCATACTTTTAAACATGTTTAGCTTCTGATTGATTTGTTTTTCTATCTCTTATTGGATATAGAAAATAAACCTTGTGTCTTTGTAAAAGAGAGGAATGTGATTCTTTTAGAACAGAATGTTGTTTTTAGGACTGTTATGCATATTTCATTCTGAGAGTAGAATTGAAACTCGTGATTATTGAAGGTAAAGAATTGTAAGGAAATTGGCATTGTGCTTTCTTCTTACTGTGAATCAATTTTGTTCTCTCTCCTAGGAACTAGCTTATAAATTTCTATGTTTGAATTAAAAGTGGAAATTCATTTGTTAGTACAATAAAATGAATTATTGATCGGATCATTTTCTAATTAAGATCCCTTTCTTTATATTGTTGGGATAAGTTCATCGGCTGAAATTTTCTATTTTGATTCTCTTATAAAAAGGAGATCTCTTTATGAGTTGTTTGGTCTTCCTTGTTCAAATAATTTGTAGAAATGACATAGGAAGAGTTTAGATTATTCAGTTTTATTGAACTAAAAATGTAAGCTTGTTTGGAAGACTATTTGTTTGACAAGGCTTTACTTTGTTTGATTTGTGATGAGTAAGTTTTGTCTCTTGCACTCTATCTTTTTATGGATCCTCCTTGGATGGACTCGAGTGGAGATTAACTCCTGTATAAGTCTACCTTTATTTTTGAACGTTGGTTTTTGATCTTTAAATGTTAAATTCTAACATGTGGAAGTAGATTTAGACTTGCAAGTAGACTGTTTGATTCCCTATTCCTTCTTGGATTGAAATGGGATTATGTTCTGATGAATATCTTAAATGTTGAATTTTAAGGTAGTTGTCCTTTAAATGAAACCGTTAATTCATGTTATGAATTTGTTTCAGTTTTTTAGATGTCTTGTGTTTCAGCATAGTTTGTAATGGTTTTTCTTTTTCTTTTGCTTAGGAGTTAGATGAATCATCCTAATGAGAATCATGCTTTAAACCCTTCTTTTGGTTAAAGCAAAGATAAATGTTGTATTCTATTATGATAGAATTGGGGAAAAATGAGATGATATGATTTTTTTTTTGCTAAAAGATAATTGATAGGATCAATTAAACTTTAATTTCGTAAGGTAGATATAGTATATTATATTCCGTTCTTCTCTTGGAAGTAAATTCAATTGGTTAAATGTACTCCTTTTCCATTTACTATTACTTATATTGATATTTATGATGTAATAATTATCTCATTAAAGAAGAGTTGTTTTAATGGAACAATTATTGGAATGCACCTCGTTTTAAGGCTTAGTGTTTATCATGCTCAGTTCATTGAACTGACCCGTGCTTGCAATTTTTGCAGATGGACTTCGTAAGTGATAAAAGAAGGCAAAACTTATATGATGCATTGGCTGAATTAAATCTGATTCCTTGTGAAGAATTATGATTCATTCTTGAGATTGTATTGAAAAAGGAAATGTAGTATTCTTGTATAATGAAGACGGGTGTTATGCAGCATACCTAGATGCATAAGGCTTGTAAATGTATAAGTTATAAAGATTAATTGAAAGCTGATAATTTACTTATATTGGTTATGTAAATTATTTTGTACTTGTATGAATGAGATGGATTCTATCTTGTTGATATTCTTTATATTATTTTTATGTTAATTGGTTATCTTTTCATAAGTTAGATAGAGGGATTTAGTTCAATCTCCCTACTTGTGATGCAACTTGTTAAGTTGCAGTATATGATATTCATTATCTAAACTATATAACATAGTAGTGTAACATGTGATGAACATACATTAAGAAAATGTGGACATTGGGTAGGATAAACCCTAACACGTAACATGTAGAGAAAGACTCTTTCTCTTTCTTAATGGAATATAAACCATAAAGGTTTGTAAGTATGACTACAATTTATTAGACTTCATTTTTATGAAGTCTACCTTATATTGGATATATTCTGGCATTGCACTTTCAAAAAAGTTATTGTACTTTTTAAATAAGACATATTATAACGCTGCACAATTACGATTAATTGACAGTTGAACTATGTGATCAATTATTAAAAGTGACCATGAAAATAACGAAGTTCTTAATGGGCTAATTGAAGCAAATTTAGGAGGAACTTATTGAGCATTGGATTAGGGTTTGGCAGGGTTATTGTAATCATGTTTTTAATCCAAACTAATAATGTATTAACAATCTCCTTAGGGGTATGTACATCTTGATGAGGTAGTTTCTGTAGGATGTTGGCACACGCCAACTGCAGGGTTGTACTTTCAATAAGGCTTAGGTCTTCTCGAGAATACAACATTGTAGTTGACATGTGGCATCACCCTTCCGCATTGATCATATAGATCTACACACCTTTGGAACTCAGACTTGATCCTAGTTTCTTTCTAGGTCTAGATAGGAGCATATTTAGGATAGGAATTAGCTTCCAAAGGCTCAGGGTATGTTTGCACATTCGGATGACTTAGGTCAAATGAGTATTCCCATCTACCCTAAGCCTTTGTGAGCATCTTCCTATAATAGGTTATGTTTCTATCGAGGGCTAGTGTAAAACCTGAAACAAGTGGACTAACGGAAGTTAGTAAAGACCAATCATGATAATAGAAGAGTGAGGTGAAGGACATATTCCAAAATGACAAGTATGTCATCTAGGAATAGTGACATACACCGTATGTTATAAATCTTTGGCCAAAGTATCACAAACTACTTGTTGTGTTGTCCTATGTCACCAAGTTTAAAACAACATGATATCATATGAATATTGGTAACAGATATTCAAATATGTTCTTTAAAAAATACTCATTACTCGGTGTAGGGTAGGATGAAAAAGTATATGAAGTATACAATATGTATTCAATACATAAGATAACATAAATAGATTGGTAGCTTACCGAGTTATGGAATGAATAGATCGGTGAATCACTGAGTCATTACAGCTGCATATGTTTATCTATTGAATTTGATTGGCATGGAATGTTTGTTCTAAATATTACTTTATTTAGAATAATGAACATTATTAAATAAAAAAATATCTTTATTCTCAAGTCTTAAAATGGGAATGTTACATCTTGGTATCAAAGCTAAAGGTTGCAGCTCTTGGACCTATTTTGTCCACAATCTGATGAAACTTAAAATTTTCTTGTAATAGAAATTGTGAGAACAAGAGGAAATGTTGCAAATAACCCTCCACCAGAGAAAGGAGTGGAAACTACCTAGAAACTCGATGAGATCATTGCTGCCCTGTTAGACACAATAGATCATTTGGTTGTGCTTGAACAACAAGTAATGGGTAATGAGGAGGAAGAAGAAGTTGATAGCTATAATCATCCACCTCCAGGGGACAACGCCAATGCGGGTGTTGATAATAACAATGTTAACATACCTGTTCAACCAGAGAACAAAAAGGCTAGGCTAGAAGCAGAACTCACTAATGACATAAAAAAGATAAGTCCACCCAAGTTTGATGGCAACACATTAGGAGATGGGGCTAAGAACTGGCTCAGTAATATGGAGAAATACTTTGCAATAAGAAATTTCTCAAAAGAAACAAAGGCGATATGGGGAGCATATCAACTTTCACACAAAGCATCTTCATGGTGGGACAACCGTAAGGCTGACTTAAAAATTGATGAAACTAACATCACTTGGGATAAATTTAAAAGTTACTTTAGGCAACGATGGCTGCCATAACTTTACTATGATCAGAAAATGACTAAATTTTAGAACTTAGCTCAATGAAAGCTAACTATAACTGAGTATTGGGAGCAATTTACAAAACTCCTTAAGTATGTGCCTCAGTACCAAACTGATGAGAAGTCCAGGATACAAAAATTCATCATGGGATTAAATCTCGGTATAGGAGGAGAGGTGGATGTTCATAGCCCAACCACAATGGAAGGGGTTGTTGAAAAATCCATAAGGCAGGAACAGAAATTAAAGGCAATTTCTACTCACAAGGAGGAAGTAAGGAAGAAGAATCCTAACTTCTCTTCATCCTCTCTTACACCCAAGAAAGGACCATGGAAGAAATTCAGAATAAAAATAAAGTTTTCATCTTATTCAAATAGGAAAGTAGCAACAAACAACTTTACTGGTAATACATGGAACAACTTTTCTAAGAACAATAATAACAGACAGAAGTCCTATGGGGGTCAGAATGATAACTCTAAGGCTGGAATTAAACCTAAGCCTAGGAAGGGACCTGTAGAAGTTTTTTACAACTGTGTCAAATATCATGACGTAAATCAATGTCCTTTGAAGAAGGATGATCACAATCAGCAGCACAAGATACATACCCCAGTAGCTGACAAGCAGGCTGAGAAACATGCCACACCCATAGAAGTTCTGGGTAAGTTATTTGGTTTACGAATAACTATTCTCTTTGATACCAAAGCTACTGAATGTTTTATTTCTAGTAAATTAACATCAAAATTAAAAAGAAAAGCTGGAAACGTGGATAAAACATGGACTGTACGGTATGATAATAATGTTGTTCATAGGGTTAGTATGTGTCTTTTTAGAATAGTCCTTGATTTACCTAACTTTTCCACAGAGGTTGATCTTTATGTTGCACCTTTAGGGTCTTATGATGTAATCATAGGTGTTAATTGGTTAGCAAAACATAAGGCTAAAGTGGACTATTTTAAAAAACACATTAGTTGTTTAGACGACCTATAGAAAACAACAGACATTTAGGGTGTGAAATGTGAGATTTCTGTTATAAAACTGTCAGCTATGCAACTTAAAATGCCAAAAATAAAGGATGTACCTTATATGCAGTAAAAATTTATGAAACAACAGAAGAAAGTAGTGATATTATGGAACAATATCCGTTGTTATGAGACTTCAGTGATGTATTTCTAGAATAATTGCCAGGTCTTTGACCCAAAAGGGAATTTGATTTCACGATTGAGATCAAGCCTGGAACTGAACCTATTTCTAAATAACCTTATCAAATGACTACTATAGAATTAGTAGAGCTTGAGGCTCAATTGCAAGATATTTTTGTCTAAGGGTTTGATTAGACCAATTGTTTCACCTTGGGGAGCCCCTGTAATTTTTGTGAAAAAGAAAGATGGAACACTTAGATTGTGCATTGATTACAGAATGTTAAACAAGGCAACAATCAAGAATAGATATCCACTCCCTATGATTGATGATTTATTTGATTAGATGCGTGGAGCATCGGTATATTCCAAGATAGATCTTCGATCTGAATATCATCAACTACGAATTAAGGATGAGGATATTCATAAAAAATCTTTCAGAACAAGGTATGGACATTATGAGTTATGATTTTACCTTTTGGATTAACTACTGTACCTACGGCATTTATGAATTTAATGAATAATATCTTTCAAGAATACTTGGAAAAATTTGTGCTTGTATTCTTGGATGACATTCTCATATGTTCTAAAAGCATTGAGGAACATCATGAGCATTTCAAAATAGTTTTAGAAATTATGAGAAAGAGACGGTTGTTTGGTAAGTTGTCCAAATGTTCCTTTTATGACACAAAAGTGCACTATTTGGGTCATGTAATTAGTAAAGATGGAATTGTTGTAGATCCTTCAAAAATTATAGCTATAATGGAAAGGCCTGCACCAAAGAATGTACATGAAGTTAGAAGCTTCATGGGACTTGTTGGCTACTATAGGAAATTTGTAAAAGACTTTTTCTAAGATAACTGCACCAATAAATTCCATACAGAAGAAAGATAAAAATTTTGTTTAGAGTGAGAAATATGAAATTACATTTAAAACCTTGAAGGAACAATTAACTTCAGCACCTATTCTTGCAGTACCATATCCTAATGGAGATTTTATGGTGGTAACTGATGCATCCAATGAAGGTCTAAGAGGTATTTTGTTACAAAGTGGTCATGTTATAGAATACGAAAGTAGAAAACTTAAGTTACATGAGTTGAATTATGCTCCACATAATTTAGAGCTTGCTGCCATTGTTCATACACTCCAATTTTGGAGGTATTATCTTCTTGGTAAACCATTTGAGTTAAGAAATGATCATCTTGGGTTGAAGTACACTTTTACTAAGCCAAATCTGAATGCAAGACAATGAAGGTGGTTAAAGTTTTTGTCTCAATATGATTTTGACATAAGTTACATTAAAGTAAAAAAAATAGAGTGGTTGATGCTCTAAGTCGTAGGAAGCACATTTATACTCTTATAAAACTTATAACTCAGTTTAAGAATGAAGTACAAAGTGCTATGGAATTTGATTCTTACTTTCAACAAGTAAAAGTAGCACTTACTGTAGATTCTAATGATTCGAGGTATAAAGGTTTTCATTTTGATAAGGAATGAATCTTATGGTTTGAAAACAGAGTCTATGTACCTTTGCTTAATGATTTGAGAAAGAAATTGTTAATTGAATTTCATAATTCACCTTTTTCTGGACACCCTGGCATTACTAAGATGCTTCCTGATATAAAACAACAATATTTCTAGAAAGGAATGAAAAAGGATGTTATTGATTTTGTGACACATTGCCTTGAATGTCAGCATGTTAAAGCGGAACATATGCACCCAGCCAGTTTGTTGTATCCTCATAGCATACCATAGTACAAATGGTAGGTAGTAAGCATGAATTTTGTACAAGGGTTACCCATTTAGAGAAATAAGCATGATGTTATCTTAGTAGTTGTTGATAAACTAACAAAGGTAGCACATTTAATTGTTGGAAATCTGAAGGATGATTCTCCTATTTTGGAAAGAATTTTTGTACATGAAATTTTTAGATTACATGGAGTACCTGAGTTAATCATTTCGGATAGAGATCCTAGAATGACATCAATATTTTGGCAAACACTTAATGCATCTCTAGGAACTAAGCTAAATTTCAGTTCTACATATCATTCGGAAATAGATGGGCAGACTGAAAGAGTAAATCAAGTTTTAGAAGATATGTTACAAATGTATTGCATGGATCAACAGTATAAGTGGGAAGGGTGTCTTCCATTAGTTGAATTTACATACAATAACACATATCATGCTTCTCTTAAGATGACACCTTTTGAGGCATTATATGGAAGAAAATGTTGAACCCCTGTTAGTTGGGATAGCATAGAAGATAGAGAGGTAATTGAACCTAAAGTACTTACGGAATAGGAACAAGTTAAAATGATTTGTGAATGCTTGAAAGAAGAAGCAGATAGGAAAAAGAGTTACGCTGACTTGAAGTGGGTTGACAAGAAATTTGAACTTTGTGAGAAGGTTTTTCTTCAAGTTAAACTAAAAAAGAGTTCTATAAATTTTGGCAAGGCTGCCAAGTTATCACCATGTTATGTGGGACCTTTTGAAATAGTTGAAGTAATCAACCCTGTAGCTTATCGTTTAGCATTACCACCTGCTTTGTCACGAATGCATGATGTTTTCCATATTTCTTTGCTTAAGAAATATGTTTCAAATTTATCACATGTGTTAAATTGGAACTCCTTGTAGGTCCAAAACCCAGGAATAATCGTGGTTAAACCCATACGAGTGCTTGAAACTTTCCATTTGCATTTAAGAAATTGATAAATAAGTCAATGTAAGGTCCAGTGGGACTAGTTTAACGAAGAGAGTGCAACTTGGGAAAATCTAGAGGATATGAAAACTGCTTTTCCATATCTATTTGAATAGAATTGATTATGTTGATTGATAAAAATTTATGATTTTATCTTTATATGACAATAAGTATGCCAGTTTTTGGCAAATATTTATTTGATTTGAATAAACAACTATTTAATGTTGATTTCTAGAACTATAAGATTTTGGTATATTTGACTTAGGATAAGAGAAGTGAATGAATTGATTGTCCTTGGTGTAAGTTGTTAAAAGAGGTAATCATCAGGACGATGATTCTTTTAGGAGGGAAGCATATAACACCCTTGATAGTTGTTATCTTCCTCCTTTGCATTTCAAGTGTTGACATGTGATTTTTCCTTATAAAGATATGTTCTTTGGATTATTGGAGATCATACTTGATATGGACAAATCATTTTTGTTCTTAAGATCCTTTGACTGAATTGGAATGGCTTCCTTGAATCCTTTTTTCACTTCTTTTAAATAAATTGCAATCTGGTTCAATATTTGTAAACTTATTTATTAATTTGACTCATCCTTGGATCAATTTCGGCGATCCAAGGAATGTTTTAAATCTGCTCTTTAGAATGAATGGTAAATTGACATTCCATGACTTAAGAGACATATTAATTGAACCTTGTTGTTACAAGTTCTTTGATTTTTGTGTGAACGTATTTCCATTCAGTTGAATGTTGTGCTTGGGTCCTTGGAGATTGATCATGGCAGTACATTGCTGACGAACATGAAAATATAGCCTGTTCATGGCATAGGAAGGATTCGGAATCCTAAAAAGGACTATCCTATGGAATCCTAAGCTACGTAAGAATATTTTCTCCCTAAGCTATGTCACTTAATAGAACTCTTATTCTAACCTAAAGCTTCCTATTCTACTTTGTTGGTTGATTGACATCTTAACCTAAGCTCTGTGCTAAAGGATATGGAAAGGTTGCTAGGCTATTAAAATTAACCTAGAACCTAATACTATAAGGTTTTATGATGATCTAACCTAATGCCTAAAACTATTATGTGGTGAAATAATCTAACCTATGTGGAAACTACCTAAGGCTATGTGTTAAGACCTATGGTGTAAATTTGTTGTTAGGGTTATATCCTAAGGTATATATTATAAACTACCTAAGGTCTAACCTAAGCAATTTAATCTATCCTAAACTAATGGGTATGAAATGGAAATTAGGTGGTCGCATGCATTAAGGGTTACGGTTCCTATGACATTTATGTTATTGATAAGGTTTTTAATGCATAGGGTACTGCCAGTTTTGGTAGGGGCTAGTGACTTGGCAAAGGCTTATGTGGAAGTATCACTAAAATGGAATTTCATGTTAATTTTGATTTGGCAATCGCAAGACTTAGAAGGTGGTGGCAAGGAAGGATAGGTGGGAAAATTGGAATTAATGAAACTTATTGTTTTCTATTTTTGTGTGCAAACCATCTTGTAAGGCATGCAACTAGGTTTGTCTAGGGTTGTTTCACTTTGCATGTCCCCCAATTTTTTCTCTGCATGCTCTCTAGTTTTTCGAACTAGCAGATTGAACTACACTTAATGGTTATTTTTGAAGTCTTAGACCTATTTTTGGTTCGTGGGATGTATAAGAGACAATCTGGAAAAATAATACGGTTGTTTGATCTTTCGTGAAGAAGAGAAGAAGTTGTGAGCTCAGCTAGAAGTATCCTTCAATTTAGTAGAAGCACTATTAGGCATGATAGGCTCTAGTCTTTAAGATCTCTTGCTTTTCTCTAAATGTTTCGTTAAAACAAGTCTTCTCTTTTGAGATTCTTGGCTTGCATGTTTTATCTGGTTACTTTTTTGCTGGGTTTTTACAATCTATGTTATCTTGGATATGAATCCATGGCAAAAATAATGTTGGTTTTGAAAATGTCTTTGTGATAGTTTAATAGTGATACATGCATGTGAATCTTGTATGAGTAGCTCTGTTTTCCATTTCTGAAATGTGTATTCGAGGTTGTTGCGTTGGAACTGACCTTTGTTGCATTATGTGGATTTTGAACTTTATGGGAACCTTGAGTTCTGTTTGAGCTTGTATTTGGGCTTTGTCTTTTGATATGAAATTGTGCTAGAGATTCTTGTAGTCATGGACCTGTGTTTGGGAATCTTGGGTAACTTGGAACTATTTTTGAATCCCGTACGTGTCTCTATACCCGTGTTTTATTCTTGTGAAAATCTGGATTGTTAATGGAGGTCTGTATTTTACACCGTACTCATATTTTGTTACTTGTACAGTGATGATTGCATTGTTTGGCTCATTAATATCATTTCTTCAGGCCAGAAATACTCTTTGTGATATGACTTATTAGTATATGGGGATGTTTTGTGTAGTCATATCTTAGTAGGTTGATGCATTTTCCTTGCTATTATTTATGAAAACCGTTTATCACATGAACCTCCTACTAAATATCTTTATGAGATCAAATGTGATGATGTGTGCAGGGAATGATGGAAGTTACTGGTGGATAAGAAGCCTGAGTTCGAAGCATGCGGTTGAAGATTGTTTCCATCGAATTGACCTATTAGCTTGGGCTTGACTCTAACGGCCCATAGGAATCTATGAGTTTTAATTGATATTTGATGAACAATGTTTAATGTTTCCTGATATGGCGGATCTTGTAACCAACATTATGTATATGAAGACTTTGTCTTCAGAACTTGGGTACCACTTTCTTATTGCTAAAGGAGATTATCTGCATACTGTTCTGGATTTATTTTTGATGTGTTATGAATTCATTTCAAAATTAATGAAAGCCCCAGAATTTTGAGAAACAGAAGTTGTTGATCACTCTATCTTGAGGAAGAGCAAGGGCCCACTCAACTGAGGAGATACGAGGTTACTTTGAGTTCATGCATACAGTCCTTTGATTAGTTTTACTACAATTTTCATTTGATGAGCTTTACATGCATACTTTGATTAACTATCTCTGCTTTCTCCATTACCACTTTCACTTAAAATAGATGCTTTTGTTATGCAAATCTAGTTCATGAATAGTCTTACTTTCTACTAAAAATTCCATTTATTCAGTTATGATTTAATTTGTTAAGAATAAGTGTGTGCGTATTTTATTTTACAGTAGAATATTAGTTGCTAAAATTCCTTTCATTTCACATAGTTGAATTCCGTAGACTTGTATTTAATTTTCGTAGATTTTAACTACACTTCCGTAGAATAGTCACTAAAACTAAGCAACCCCCCAACAGACTCAACGTATAACTAGTTCTCCTAGACTCCATTGCATATTGCTTAGGACACAACCCTGGTTTAGAATGACACTGACAAATATTATGTCAGTTAAATGGTTGGAAGAATACAATGACCCATCATTTTTGGTGCCATTGCCGGGGACATAACCATAAGCTCCATTACTTTATTCTATATGCTATGGGTGTTAATGGAGTTCATATAGGAAACCAGTAGTTCTCTCGGACCTCGATTTAAACCAACCAACCTAGATGCATAGGTCACGAGATAACCAAGGGAGATTTATAGCATGCAATATTCAACAAATCTCTTTAGACACTTCACAAGAGAGAAACACTAAGAGTGATACAGATTCCAATTGAATGCCTAGAACCTTTTCTGAGCATTTTGTATCCTCTTCACATCATTCTGCAATGGGGGATCTTGGGAATGTTGAAGACCAACCTTTAGGATGAACCTTTACATACCCCATTTTCCTCGATGCAAATGAGGATGCACCCATGAAAAACATCTCACCATCCATCCTACCCCTCTTTCGAGGAATGACCAAAGAAGACCCTGATCAGTTTCTGTTTGAATTTAAAATCATGTGCCAGATATATGACTACCGAACTAACAATCAAAAACTCAAACTATTTCCCTCCACTCTCAAAGATTCTGCTATGAGATGGTTTATGGGGCTACCATCTAACTCCATTAATTCCTGGGAAGCCATGGAAACAGCCTTCCTATATAAATACCAAGACTATTGTAGAGGAAGGGATAGGAAAGAAGAGTTCTTCCAAATATGGAAAAAGGAAGATGATAATCTAGAGGATTATCTGGATAGATTCCTCTTTCTCCATAAACGCAGTGGGTATGAGTTACATGCAGACATCACTAAAACAGTCTTTCTGAAAGGACTGGATGAGAAAACCAACGATTCTCTCCATCTCATGGGAGGTGGAGATGTGCATAAGCTCACCATGGAACAAATTACTGAGCTATGTAAAAGATATTCTAGAACCCGTGGAGGAATACGAAGGAAACAAACATCCAAGTCTTTGGGTTCCTTTGAACTTCTAGAAGAAATGGCCAACATGAAAACAAACATTTTTTTGCAATTAACATCCACCATAGATGGACTCAAGGAAAAATCCACCCCTGATAAAGAACCATTGGACATGTATTGCCCTAAATGTCAGAAGAGACACCCCTTGAGAGAATGTCCTTTGGATGTCACAGATATGTGCTTAATCTACGAAGTTATTGACCATGACACTAAGCATTGCACACTTCTACCACAGTTAAAGGGAGGTTTGAATGCCATCTCTCAAACAAGTGTTGAATTAAATTTTGTCCAAAGACCAAACAATTAGGGTGGGTTCCCATCTAGACCAACTCAGAATCCCTAGAGAATGCCATGGCCAAATCAAGCTTCTCAGTCTTCTTGGGGACAGCCTGAGTGGGAAAACTCAAACTGGATGACTTATCCATATCCACCACCTTGGAAAAATCCCTACACTTAACCGGGTTGGGCTCCACCACCCACAACCAATCCTTGGCACAGTCAACAGTGGGGTCCTCAACAAAATTTTAGCCAAAATCAGTCCTGGGCACCACCACAAAACAGTAATCAACAACGCAAGTTCCAGCAGCCACAACAAGCTTTAATGTCTCGACCTCAAGCCTACCAAAATCAAGGAAAAGCAACACAAACACAAATTCTAGCTCAGCCTGTATCAAATACTAAAAATCAATAGATAGCTTCGATTGATAACACAGACGCAGGTAACACCATGCAGGTTAACACTATTGGTAATTTAAGATTACGATCTGACAAAATATTGAATCCTCTTGTTGTTATCATAGAACTACCTAATGATGCCAATAAGGAAGAAAAATTTGAGGTTAACACTGGTTCTTCACCAATTATAGATAAATAAGATGATCAAATACCCGAACAGACTACAACCCCTTTTCCTGAGTGATTACAGGACACTCAAACTGCAGATGAAACAAAACTAGTTTAGGAATTAAAAACAATACATATTGAGGTTCCACTGCTGCGTGCAATAAGGGACATCCCTGAACTAAACCAAACCATTAGAAATGAATGTATAAAGACACCAGGAATAAAAAATAATTCCCCAAAGACTATCAGAGTTGAAGGGAATTTGGCTGATTTAGTTGTTGGCACCCTTATCTCACCAAAATATGGGGATCCTAGGATCCCTATCATTACTATTTGTATAAACAACCAATCAATATCTAATGTTTTGGTGGATCTTGGTGCTGCTATTAATGTCATCACAAAAGAAATTTTTAACCTACTATCCTTCATAGGACTTCAACCAACCAACACTGTTTTGCAATTAGTAGATCAATCCATTGTTGTACCTGATGGTGTGGTTGAAGATATAATGGTCACAGTTGAATCATGGGAGTACCCAGTTGATTTCATGGTTTTGCAGCCTAAAGCTTGGAAGTTGGGATATCCAGTCATCTTGGGAAGACCTTCGTTGGCTACGGTTACTACTTACATTGACTGTAGGTTAAGCAACATGACAATTCTAAATGGGCAAAAATCTAAACACTTTTCATTATATCCTCCTGCCCAACCTTATACGAACAATTTTGACCAGGTATGGGTGGATTCTTTGGATGCTAACTCTTTGAGTTCTTCTTTTCTAGCCACTATTGTAGTACACAATCATATGACGGAAGCTGCAGAGCCATATGCGGTGATTGATTCTAAGGACCCTGCAACTACGGAAATCAGCACTACTGCTATGGAATTTGGAATACCTGCATTAGACATTACCTTTGTTGAGTCTGGTAGGAAACTCTATGCTTATAATTCCAAACATTTAGTTCCTAATTTCTATTGTCCTTTAACCAAGGTTCTATATTTTGATAACATATCCATCCTGCACATGCTTCAACCCCATGTTTTCCCATTGAATTCTTTTATCACTAGTACAAAGCTTGCTCTTGCGAATGATACTAAGCAGGTGCTTGTCAGTATGGGTAGAGAGCTGACTATAGGAAGTGAATTGGAGGTTAATTAAGAAGATAGGGTGCTTGAGGTTCTAAAGAAACATTCTCATGATTTTTCTTGGGATTACACTGATATGAAAGGAATTCATCCTAGCATCTGTACACATCATATTTACACCAATGACATCAAACCGATAAGTCAGCCGCAACGAAGAATCAATCCAACATTGAGAGACATAGTCAAAACTGAGATCAAAAAGCTCCTAAAGGTAGGTTTTATCTATCCTATATCTGATAGGCAGTGGGTTTCCCCATTAGTTATTGTTCCCAAGAAGAATGGTAAGTGGCAAATATGTGTTGATTATAGGGAACTTAACAAAGCCACCAAGAAAGATTATTTTCCCCTGCCTTTCATTGACCAAGTCCTGGACAATTTGGCTAGTAAGAAATATTTCTCTTTCTTGGATGGGTTTAGTGGGTATAATAAAATTAGTATTTCCCCTGTTGATTAGGATAAGACTACTTTTACGTGCCCTTGGGGTACATTTGCTTACAGAGTCTTACCTTTTGGGCTTTGTAATGCCTGCGCTACATTTCAGCGGGCAGTCTTGGCCATTTTTATAGATCTTGCTAACGACTGTGTTGAGGTTTACATGGATGATTTCACTATCCATGGATCCACTTTTGAAGAATCTTTGAATAATCTTGAGAAAGTACTCAGTCGATGTGAACAACACCAACTATCTCTGAGTCATGAAAAATGTCTAATGATGGTTAATCAAGGAATTATCTTAGGTCACCATGTTTCAGCCCAAGGTATATAGGTGGATCCCAAAAAGATATTAGTCATCACCCAATTACCTACACCAGCTAATCAAACTGACATCAAAAGTTTCCTTGGCCATGCAGGTTATTACTGCCGATTCATAAAATATTTTAGCAAAATTACCGCCCCAATGTTTTCATTGCTAACCAAAGATTGTGTTTTTGAATGGTCTTCTCAGTGTCAATAGGCATTTGATTCTATCAAAGAAAAGCTGACAATAGCCCTTGTCTTATGTGGCCCTGACTGGGGAAAATCTTTCCATATCCACACCGATGCTTCTAATACAGCCATGGGCACTGTCCTTGGAAAAAAAGACATAGAAGATCATATGTATGTAATTTATTTTATCAGCAAAAATATGACTCCTACGGAAAAGAATTATATGACTATGGAAAAAGAGTTTTTGGCTGTTGTATATGCTTTGAATGAAATTCATCATTACATCACTAGATATAAAAAAAAATTTACACTGACCACTCTGCCATTCGATATTTGATGAACAAACCAGTGGTTGGTGGAAGGCTCATTCGCTAGTTACTCTTATTGCAAGAATTCAATCTCACTATTATAGATAAGCCTGGGAAATCTAACAGTGTTGCTGAATTTCTTTCTAGAATAAATGTTTTAGGTGATGACAAAGCAGTCCAAGACCAATTTCCTGATGAACACTTGTTTGTTATCTCTAATAAGAATCCCTGGTTCACTGATCTTGCGAATTATTTAACAACAAGGAAGTTTCATGCCTATTTTACTCATAAGGAAAGAAGGTGATTGGTTAGAAATAGTGCAACATATAAATGGTGTAATGGATTTTTATTTAAATGTTGTCTTGACATGGTTCTTTGCAAGTGTGTTCGAGAGGATGAGGTACATGACATATTGCGCGCATGTCATGATGAGCCAGGAGGGGGAAATTATTCAGTGAAACAAACAATTCACAAGATCCTTAGAGCAGGGTACTATTGACCTTCCCTCCATAAGACTGTCAAAAAGTATGTGTGGCAGTGTGATGCATGCCAACGAATGGGAAAACCTACACTTTCTACGGAAATGCCTCTGAACCCTCAGTTGGTTCTAGGACCATTTGAGAAATGGGGTATTTATTTTGTTGGACCATTTGATCCTCCATCTTTCGGGAAGGAGTATCTCTTGGTATGCATGGACTATGTCACTAAATGGGTTGAGGTTCAAGCATTGGCATCTACCAATGAAGATGTTGTTGCTAATTTTCTCTACAACCAGATATTGCTGTGATTTGGAGCACCTAGGGCCATTGTATCTGATCAAGGTCCTCAATTTTTTTCAAATATGATTGAAGCTTTATTAGGAATCTATATAATCAGGCATTGGAAATCATCACCATACCACCCTCAATCCAATGGGCGAGTGGAGGTAACCAATCGAGAACTCAAGAATATTCTAACTAAGGTGGTCAATGCCGATAGAAAGAATTGGGTACCAAAGCTTCCTGAGACCATCTGGGCCTACAACACAACTTGGAAAACAACTACTGGTTTCTCTCCCTATGAGTTGGTATTTGGGAAGAAGCCATTGTTACCTATTGAGTTCGAGTTGTGCACCTGGTGAACATACATTGGAATTTGGGATTGATTTGGATGAAGCACAACGTGAACGAGTGTTGTAGTTGAATGAACTAGATGAAATGCAGATGGAGGAACAGTAGCAATAGACTAAAATTATTCAGCATCAGCGAAAAACTTGGCATGATGCTCACATAAAAAAAAGGATATTTCATGAAGGACAGTGGGTTTTACTCTTTGATTCCTGCTATCAGCAATTTAAAGGAAAGTTGTGTACGCATTGGTTAGGTCCCTATCAAGTAAATCAAGTGTTTGATAATGGCTCTATTCGATTAATACTGATTGATGTAGATAAACACACTCTTCTGGTGAATCGGAATAGGCTCTAAGTTTATCACCAACCACTGGATAAGCAGACTTTCACCGACGACATTCTGTTACAAATAGATATGCATGTTGAGGAGGCTCTTTTACCTCTCACACATGGAGTAATTAATATTTTGCAAATTCAATAAAGGAAGATGATCCTTCATTCGATCTTCTTCCCTTAGTTAGCATTTTTTAATTGTAATTTCCAATAAATGTAGGAATTTTTCGTTATTTCTACTGCCGCTGATCATGTTTCATCCCAAAATTATAGGGCGTAGGAATCTATGGATATCAGGATGACTAAATGTGGCATGAGTAAGTGAATTTTAAACCTGCTAATGATATTTTCTATGTGAAACATTTCCCCATGCATTCATTTGTCATTATGACGCCATCATGAAATCATTACTATGGTCACTCTGGATCTCTTACCAAATCTGGATCTATGAATGACAGTATAAAAGGAGTAAAGGCTCATAAATCACCACATGCTTTGATGTGTCGTACTCTCCAACATCATGACAGGTGGCACTTGCTCCTCAACCATGGGATATGTGCCACTGCAAAAATCCTAATCTCACACAGGTGGCCGGTCTCATCACTATTTTTTTCACTGTCACCTTCGCTTGATGTTGCATTACCCAGGGAATATGGTGTCATTTGAAATTTAATGCTTCTGTAACTACTTCTTCCTGTTGTGGTATGCACATCAATCATGACTGGTTTTATCTGACACTAGACGGGAAGTGGAAGAAACGCTTTGCTATGGTTTTTTCGCTACCATGTATTTCTCACTTTTTGGCTCAGCATGGGACCGTGAAAGACATCATAACCTACTTCACCTGATGCCTTGCTCCAAAATGCCACCCTTTCGTAGGTATTTCATGATTTTGGATGGTTGGATTTCATTCGAAAATTTGAAGGTTTTGATGAGGGCATTGTGGAAGAGTTCTTGAATAATTTTTAGTCCACCTGCTCACAAGTTGGTGGACGGAGAGTTGAAATTACCAGTTAGGTCATTTCTGACCTATCTGACTTGCCAAACTTTGGTTAAAAGGTTATGACGAGTGCCCCTTTGTAAAGTCTTATTGCTCAGTTCCACGACGAAGGAGAGGCACTCCCGGAGGTCATCCTGACTCCATTGGGTGTCTAGAAGGGTGTTAAGCAGATAAGTTTACCTGGAATCTGGGATGAGATTACAAAATGGGTCAACCGGTATTTCATATGTGTTGGTCCGAAAATCTATTGGGAGGGTAGATCTATGGATAGATGAGCCAACAGTGTGCAGGGCATAGCCCCTCTTTGATACATCAAAGTGAAACTGGTTTATTGTTATTCTACCAGTAGGAATCTGTGCAAGTCCTACAATATTCTGCCTTCAGGGGTTTGGGATCTCATCCCAGTAGGGGTATTTCTGACTGTGAACATGTGAATAGGAAGGAATGAAGGGAGGAGAGGAGATAGGATAGATCCGAAGGAAGAAAAGAAATGAATTCCAAAGCAAAAAGGTTAGAAGGTTTATGTTTTGGCCTGGTAGTAAACAGAGCCAAACCTACTTGCATAAATGAACAAAGCAATACTGATGAGCAAATGAAAAAAAAGTAGAGATAGATCTAACAGAAAAGCAACACAAATATAACTTAAGAAAGATCTATTGAACATAACACATCCATTGAGCACAAGGTCTTAATTTCTGTATTAATATTTTCTATTACAAAAGTACAAAGCTTTTTTCCTTATCACTTCTATTTTTCATCTAAAAAATGTTCATCCTTGAATACAACAAGTATCCAAGTATATATAGAAGGAGAAGGAGAAAAAAGGCAAAAAGGGACCAACAACTATTTACAAAATATCTAAAAGTCAACTGTTGACTTTGGGGCAATTTGGTGGATGACAACATCCCATGGTGCAACATGGACGATGTCATCATTTGTGCCAACATACTTTTAAATACTTTACAAAAATGGGAACAATCCCAAGAGGAAGGAGCCTATTCATCGTCGTCCCATGGCTGGAAAGGAGTATCTTGCTTTTTCTCATGAGAGGAGATGTGAAATTGAGCGTGATACTCCATGAACTTGCTAATCATCGGTTGAAGTTGATCCTAAGTGGGAACTTTGGTGTGATTGCTGATGACCTCGTAAGTCTCCCATTCATCTCTGAGTCTCTCTGGGAGGTTAAATTATTCATTACCTACCTCCATTAGGTATCTGACAAAATCACAGCAGGCCAGAAGGTTGTTGATAGACTCTGCGTCAAAAGTGGCATCTAACCCTAACCCTTACGACGTAATCTCCTTAAATATCTGAATAGTGTCATCTACCTTCCTCAAGGTGTATGATGGGGTGAGCAAGCCCGAAGACATCCTTAGGAAAATCTGCTCGATTTGATGCATCTCATCCAAGGCTTCCTCCTTGATTTTATCAATTTTCTCCAAGATAAATTCCATCTGGTCAACCCGATAGTCCAAAGCAGTAAGGACTTTGTTGGGTGCTCTTAGGTGATTGAAGATGCCAAATTTTACTAAGTCATTGACTGGGAAGTCGAGCATAGTTTGGAATGTCTCATGTTGTAACCTAGCATGGTCCAACTCTTCGGAGATAGGTCCCAAAATCGCCTAGAGTTCCTTGTTATCTTGATCAATATTTTGATACAGCTCTATGAACTTTACAATTACTTCCTCACTATCCTTGAGGATCTGGTCTCTCCAGGAGGATACTGCCATACCTTGCTCGCCAATCTTGGCATACTCATTTATTTTTTCCTAACTAAGGGCTTCAGGAGTTTCGGTGGCAGTTATGGGAGGTGCACTGCCCATTTTCTGTAGGGCTTGGAGAAGATGTCTATTCTGTTCCTTCAGTATCCTCTTCTCTTCCTTTGCTTCCTGAAGCTTTTTGCAAAGGGCATCCATTGCAGATAAGGCCTCTCCCTATAGGCTTTCTGAGGATGTTCCCATTATGACTTGTGTCACTATATAATCTATAGGAGACAAATCCTTTTTATCCTTTGTGGGATCAAGGTATGCAATCTCCATAACCCTTTCACCTGAAGCGCTCTGAGAGAAGCGGGTTATTGGCTTTTGCTTCTTAGCTCCTTTTGTTGGGATGACAAAGAATTCCATAGGTGCAATGGGGACTTTCCTCTTATGTTGGCTCAGGTGCTTGGAGATCCATTCTGGACTTAAGGGAGTGGGACTAGAGGGAGAAGAGGGAACTGAGGTGGAAGAAGGAGCAGCCACAGTGGACATAGGGAAATGCATCGAGACACTTGGCGGTGGCATTGAAAAAGAAGCCAAATCTCCAATGCTCATAGGGGTAGGAGTCACTGTAGGAGAGGAAACCATGGGGGTGGAAGGGATCTGAGAGATGAGAGAAGAAATGATAGGGGATAGATTTGTGAGGGAAGAGAAGATGGAGGAAGAGGGAGGGGGAACAGAAGAAGACAAGGGAGAAGACACAACCAGAGGAGTGGTCACTTGAGTGACGTGAGGAGGGGAAGGAGGAGCAGAAGAGGGGACGGTAGGAACTTCAATAGTTATAGTAGTGGTAACATCTTGAGTGGATGTGCCTGTTGGAACACTTACCGCCTCTTCTTTTTCAAGGGATACTAGGCTTACTACCTTTTCCTAGGTGGCGGAAGGAGGACTCTCGAAAGATTATTGTTATCAAAATTTCACCCCCCCTGGGTAAATTTCGATAACATGCATTAGATTCTCAGGTCCCAGAAAAATTGATTGATTCGGGGCCAAAATTCATGTTTCCAGGGTCCCCTCAGATTTTTTCTAACTCCCCTAGTCGAAGTTGGAAGGAGAAAGCTCTGAGAAAGTGCGGAGAAGGTTGCAGAAAGCAAGTAGTTCGGGCCAGGAAAATTTGTGAAAATCAGCCAAGTCCCAGTCCAGCACAAGTTGGGACAAATGGGACAAAAATACCCGAACCGGCCGAAATGAGTCCAGGTGGCCCACTAAGCATTTGGGACAAGTGGGACAAAAAAACGCGGCGGGCGCGAAGTGCCGGTTCGACCGAGAGAGAAAATGACTAACTGCAATTCGAGACGAATGGAACAAATGGACGCGAAATGCCCGAACCGGCCGAATCACGCGAAATCATCACAAGGAGCCCAAAAGCACTTGGGACGCGCGGGACAATAGGGCGCGAACCGGCCGAACCGGCCGAAAAGGGTCAAGTCAGTCCGAAGCAAAGTGGGACAAGCGGGCCAAAAATGCCCGAACCGGCCGAATCGGCCAAAATGAGCACAAAGGGGCCAAAATCAAATGGGACATCCGGGACAAATGGAGGTGAAGTACGCGAAGGAGCCGAGAGCCAATCAGAAGCTGCCACGTGTCCTCACAAGGGAAAAGGTCAAAAAGTCAAAGGGTGAGTTTTCGAGCGCTGATCCGAACCAATGAGAAGCTGCCACGTATCCAAGCAAAAACCCCACACAAAGGGATATGTCGTCGGGTCATCCAAACCCGACACACAAAGGAAATCGGGTTTCATAGTCGGGAAAACACGACGGAGAAACATGGCGCAAGAACATGTCGGAAGGGTTGAAAATCCCAACACCTAAGAAATGTGTCGGAGGGGTTGGAAAGCCCGACGCACAAAGAAAATCGGGTTTCATAGTCGGGGAAATAGGTCGGAAAAGCATGGGGCGAAAACATATGTTGATCCACCTCCCAAACCCGATGCAAATGGAGAGGAGAATCCCGAACCCGACGGGCTGAAGACCTTTCTCATCCAATCAGAGTCTGCCACGTGTCATCCAGGTGGCAATGCACCAGGGAAAATATTTTAAAAATCTGTTTTCGCCTGTTCCGTGCCCTAAATCCTCAAATCGTCATATCTTTTGATCCAGAGCTCGGATTTGCATGTTCCTTATATCAATGGAAAGCTAGTTAAATCCTCTACATGATTCTGGGGCTAATCTCGAGTTTTGGTGCAGTCTAGAGAGAGAAAATTAAGAAACGGATCTGACGCGTGGTAATGACAGAAGTGACATTTCAGCGACCAGTTTTAATGCAGCAGACAGCCCGCCGTTTTGCCAGGATCCGTCGCTTCTACCATGATGAAATGATTTAAAATACGGCCTGGAGGTGGTTGGAGGAGATCTAAATTTCCTCTTTCTTCCTTCTCTCATTCTTCCTATATATTGTAAGGAGTGGCAAAATATAAAAAAGAGTTGTTCATTCTTTCTGCTCGGCCCTCCCTTCTTTTCTTCTCTAGGGTTGAAAATGGAGTTCGAACCTCCTCCCTTTCTTTGTAATGGCATTCCTGCCTTTTACCATTAATGGAATGATGTTTCGTACAAACCTCTGGAGCAACAAAACGTGTTCTGTGATGCATTTGTCCATCCTCTCTCGTTTTTGCTTGTCTTCTTCTTGCCTCTCTTCATTGCAGGTGTCTGTGCATGTTTGAATGTTCATTGCAGGTCTGGAGCTGTGTTCATGGAGTTTTGGGACATTTTCTGTGTGAAATCTATCCTTGGGGTTGTGATGCTTCTGTCCATCCTTCCCAATGGCTCACCTCTCTTTGTCCCATGGCAGTTTTGATAGATGTTCAACATTCTCCTTCTCTGGTGTATCACCGTTTTAGTGTAGGCTTTTGCTGTTCTTCCCCTCTCTCTCTCTCTCTGTCTCCTTGGCATGGTTAGATTAGGATTAGATTAGCTTTCCTACACTAGAATAGCTTGTGGCAGGTAGTTTAGGAGTAGGAACCAGCCTTCTCTGGAGATTCCTCTCTCGGTTTTACAAGTCCCACGCTTGGAGAGAGGTTTCCATGTTGTGCAATCACACTGGATGCATGAACATCAACCTAGAAGCCTGATGTGCGTCCAGGGGTGCTGTGATTTTGCATCAACAGTTTTGGCATGCCCGGTGGGACCTTAGAGGTCTTTCACTTCATCTTTTGCAGGTTGATGTGTTCCTGTGAAGATTTCAGCCTTTGGAGGCACTTGCAAACACATCTGGCGACTCCATCTGATCAGCAACCCATTTCTCTGAGCTTGCAGACCCGTTTCCATACATTTTCATCCATCTTTCTTTCCATCCCTTTCATTCTTTTCCATTCCATGAAGTTGTGCAATCATGACTTCATTTCCATCATGGATTTCACATCAACAACAGCAGTATATTCCACCTCCAACACGTTTTACAAATCCTCCAGATCAGCATGCATACTCATATGAGCAGCAGTGCCAAAGTCAGTTTGGCTATGGAGCTTTCCAGGAGCAAGGGCATACAATGAAGACCATCAGATCCAAGATGCTGGTCTGTTGGAGAAAATCCAAAAGATGGAGGAGGGGATGGTGCAGTCCAGGGCTCAGGCACAGATGAGAGCATTTGGAATCGGTTGTGAAGCACCCTGTCCATGGGTGGGACCTTTTCCAGGTCATTACAGCCCTCAGGAGAAGCTTGACTTCATGATTGCAATGCTGCCTTTGCTTGCACAATGGACAGTAGAAATAGAGGCCTACAGACTTGTTGTTGAACAACCTTGTCAATGGGTAAGTTCTACACCATCATCTGGTTTTTCTCTTTCCATTACTCAAGCAGCATCATCTCATTTAAACTTCCCATCTGCTGTCCCATGTGTTGAATCCATCCCTCCATCCCCTAGTCTTCCACCACACCTCGATTCTTCTTTCCTTTTTCCTTCCAAACAGTCATCCCCTCCACAAGAGCTAACAGAAACACCCCCTCCTCCAAAGAAACAAGAGGTTTCACCTCCTCCACCACCACAAAAAAATGTCGAATCAGTTGATTTTCAACCCATCCCTCCTCTTGCATTCCCCAATCCATGTTGGGAGGATGAAAATCAGAATGCTAGTCAAGGAAAACAACAGCAAAAAGAGAGTGCCAACAAAGATGAAGAAATTCAAAATCTGAAGAGTTGGGCTCTTAGATTTGGGATGACAAAGATCCCCTTGATGGTTAAGCCTACAGAAGAGGCTAGGGTTGGAGAAAAAATGGTGGTCAGGACTGATTCTGTTGCAGTAGAAGAAGAAGATCTTGCAGTCCCAACTTGTCCTCTAGAGCAGCAGATTGAAGAGTTTGACTTGACAAACTTCATGCTGGAGAAGGAGTTCAATCAAGAGCAAGATTGCCTTCAAACATTGGAGGAAGGAGAAGCTGCTCCAAATCCAAAAGAAGAGGAGCACAATCTAGCTGTGGAGGAGAAAAACGCAGATCCAAGGGCTTTGAGCACAAAGCAGGTTACAGAAGAACCTTCAGTTCTTCTTTCCACTTCATCTCTCTCAAGTTCTAGCACTGAAAAGGAGTTTGATCTCTCAAACTCAATATTGGAGAGTGAAGGAAACCATGGTGGTCAAGTTGCAGATCAAGAGGACACCATGGAGGAAGTTGAACACGAGCAGCAGGACAGCAATGAGGCAGTTTACCTGTCAGATTTGGAGGACTGTTTTGATGGAGAAGAGCCGGTTGAGTTTTCACCATTCTCTCTTTCATCATCCACATTCCAAACACAAGAGTCTGCTGTCATGAAGGAGAGCATTCATTTGCAGCAGCCTACATCTTATAGCAGCCCTTTGGAACCAAAATTGGAAGATTTAAATCTTCCATGTTCTTCATCGGAGGAAGAGAAAGGGCAGAAGGGTCTTACCATTTCTTCCACGTCATCCATTCAAGAGGGTCTACAAGAAGACTCCATTCTTGGAGTTGAAAATCACAGCAATGGGCATATCAAACGGATCAGACCTTGCCCAATCAGGTATTTGGCTTCATTGGAGCCAAAGGAGAAGCCACAACCAGTCATGCTTGCTTCTGAGCATGAGGATGAGCTACAAAGTACTAAGGATCAGCTGCCATACCTCTCCAATCCAAATGCAGAGCAACTAAAAGAGGTATTGGATTTTTCAGTTGATACCTTGATGATTTGGATAGAAGACCAGCTTCTTGTTGATTTTCCATCCATCCAAACAGCCATGATCAGTGCCAAATCAATTCCATGGCTGCCAATTTTGAAGAAAGGAAGCTATTTCTCACAACCAGTTGTAGGGTTTGTTTAGCTTGCCTTTGCTTCCAGTTAGAGTAGAGTAGATAGGTTTGCTTTCAGCAGAAGAAGTGCTCGTGCACACTCTGCATGTTCCATTTGGAGCATGTATGATTTTCAGTTCTGTACATAGTTTTGGTGTTGCTGGTTTTGCTCTTGCACAGTTCATTTCAGTGGCATCTTGGTGAAGACACTCCAGGTTCAATGGGTTTCCAAGTGGCTCAGAGGGAGGTTTTCAAAGTTCAGATCAGTTGCAGGTTGCAACTCATGACTCCATGCCCAATGGATGCTTCAGGCTACTGATCATTCATCTAGCAGGCAGATGCCCCCACTGAGTCGCCAAACTGTTATCAAAATTTCACCCCCCCTGGGTAAATTTCGATAACATGCATCAGATTCTCAGGTCCCAGAAAAATTGATTGATTCGGGGCCAAAATTCATGTTTCCAGGGTCCCCTCAGATTTTTTCTAACTCCCCTGGTTGAAGTTGGAAGGAGAAAGCTCTGAGAAAGTGCGGAGAAGGTTACAGAAAGCAAGTAGTTCGGGCCAGGAAAAGTTGTGAAAATCGGCCAAGTCCCAGTCCAGCACAAGTTGGGACAAATGGGACAAAAATACCCGAACTGGCCGAAATGAGTCCAGGCGGCCCACTAAGCATTTGGGACAAGTGGGACAAAAAAACGCGGCGGGCGCGAAATGCCGGTTCAACCAAGAGAGAAAATGACTAACTGCAGTTCGGGACGAATGGAACAAATGGACGCGAAATGCCCGAACCGGCCGAATCACGCGAAATCATCACAAGGAGCCTAAAAGCAATTGGGACGCGTGGGACAATAGGGTGCGAACCGGCCGAACCGGCCGAAAAGGGTCAAGTCAGTCCGAAGCAAAGTGGGACAAGCGGGCCAAAAATGCCCGAACCGGCCGAATCGGCCGAAATGAGCACAAAGGGGCCAAAATCAAATGGGACATCCGGGACAAATGGAGGCGAAGTACGTGAAGGAGCCGAGAGCCAATCAGAAGCTACCACATGTCCTCACAAGGGAAAAGGTCAAAAATTCAAAGGGCGAGTTTTCGAGCGCTGATCCGAACCAATGAGAAGTTGCCACGTATCCAAGCGAAAACCCCACACAAAGGGATATGTCGTCGAGTCGTCCAAACCCGACGCACAAAGGAAATCAGGTTTCATAGTCAGGAAAACACGATGGAGAAACATGGCGCAAGAACATGTCGGAAGGGTTGAAAAACCCGACACCTAAGAAATGTGTCGGAGGGGTTGGAAAGCCCGATGCACAAAGAAAATCGGGTTTCATAGTCGGGGAAACAAGTCGGAAAAGCATGGGGCGAAAACATATGTTGAGCCACCTCCCAAACCCGATGCAAATGGAGAGGAGAATCCCGAACCCGATGGGCTGAAGACCTTTCTCATCCAATCAGAGTCTGCCACGTGTCATCCAGGTGGCAATGCATGGGAAAATATTTTAAAAATCTGTTTTCGCCTGTTCCGTGCCCTAAATCCTCAAATCGTCATATCTTTTGATCCAGAGCTTAGATTTGCATGTTCCTTATATCAACGGAAAGCTAGTGAAATCCTCTACATAATTCTGGGGCTAATCTTGAGTTTTGGTGCAGTCTAGAGAGAGAAAATTGAGAAACAGATCTGACGCATGGTAATGACAGAAGTGACATTTCAGCGACCAGTTTTAATGCAGCAGACAGCCCGCCGTTTTGCCAGGATCCGTCACTTCTACCATGATGAAATGATTTAAAATACGGCCTGGAGGTGGTTGGAGGAGATCTGAATTTCCTCTTTCTTCCTTCTCTCATTCTTCCTATATATTGTAAGGAGTGGCAAAATATAAAAAAGAGTTGTTCATTCTTTCTGCTCGGCCCTCCCTTCTTTTCTTCTCTAGGGTTGAAAATGGAGTTCGAACCTCCTCCCTTTCTTTGTAATGGCATTCCTGCCTTTTACCATTAATGGAATGATGTTTCGTACAAACCTCTGGAGCAACAAAACGTGTTCTGTGATGCATTTGTCCATCCTCTCTCGTTTTTGCTTGTCTTCTTCTTGCCTCTCTTCATTGCAGGTGTCTGTGCATGTTTGAATGTTCATTGCAGGTCTGGAGCTGTGTTCATGGAGTTTTGGGACATTTTCTGTGTGAAATCTATCCTTGGGGTTGTGATGCTTCTGTCCATCCTTCCCAATGGCTCACCTCTCTTTGTCCCATGGCAGTTTTGATAGATGTTCAACATTCTCCTTCTCTGGTGTATCACCGTTTTAGTGTAGGCTTTTGTTGTTCTTCCCCTCTCTCTCTCTCTCTGTCTCCTTGGCATGGTTAGATTAGGATTAGATTAGCTTTCCTGCACTAGAATAGCTTGTGGCAGGTAGTTTAGGAGCAGGAACCAGCCTTCTCTGGAGATTCCTCTCTCGGTTTTACAAGTCCCACGCTTGGAGAGAGGTTTTCATGTTGTGCAATCACACTGGATGCCTGAACATCAACCTAGAAGCTTGATGTGTGTCCAGGGGTGCTGTGATTTTGCATCAACAATTATTTCTAAGCAGCACTTGATTCTCCCTCTTTGTCTTTCCCTTTTCCCTTTGGTAAGTTCTTTGGCCTAGTACGCGCATCGGCCAAAGGAGATGTGGTGAAGTCTACCCCAAGGTAGATTAGACCGTTTTTCCTACACCAATGCTTTGTACACTACAGAGTGCCTTTAACCCTTTCCTCAATGGTTTGAGGTGCCTTTGTTCTATCAATCTTGGAAAATGACCAATTTTCCCCCTCCGTATCTAGATAGACCTGATCAACTTCTTGATAAGTTGTTTGGAAACCTTTCGGGACAATGGCCACACCATATTGGGTGATCTCTACCAGGGCCAGGCAGGAGTGATCCTTTCCTCTGAGCTCGACCTCGTGATACATGTCGATGTAGATATCCTCGATCTATGGGACGTGGATTAGATCAAGCTTTACCCTTGGAAGGAAATTGCAAGGATCAAAGGTCGGCCTTGCCAGGAAATTGTGTTTCAAGTTGAGCAACTCCATCTCTGTAAACATTTCCTGGGATTTAGTATGAGAAGTGTAGGTGTACCTACCCACTGTGAGGGGGAATGGAGTTCCACCCTTCTTTCTTTTCAGACACTTCTTGTGGTATGTGATAAGCTATCTAGAGAGTTCCAATAGTATCAAATTTGGTCCTACATACCTCGGTAACTTGGTGAGCTCCCCTAAGAAGTTGGCAGCTCTTAGATAAGTGAAAGTGGGGAATTGCGTAAATAACGCCCCCCAATTCTCTGTGGTAGTCACCACGCTCTTGGTCATCTGACCGTGAGTCATATTGGGCCTCAATAGGTAGTGTTGGTGTCGAATCATAGCACCCCTGGGACTCTACAACTCGATGGGTTGAGAATCTCAGTGCAATTGCACAACATGGAGCTTTTCCCAAGTGTGGGACCTTGCGAAATCGGAAAAGCTCTCCGGATGAAGGCCGGCTCCTATTCCTTTGTTCAGATGCACCAATAAAACGTAGAGGTTTACCCAAAAAACTTAATCTAACTACCAAGGAGACAGGGAGAGAGAAATGCATAAAAATAAACCTAAGCTAAGGAGGGTGATGCACCGAGGAATGAAGAACATATGTTTTGCCAATAAACACAAACCATAGAAATGCAATGCAATATCATGCACGGATAAACATATTCGCAGTGAAAGATCAGGAGGATGCAAAATGAAACACATAGAGGGTTGAGAAAACATCCACAGTCATGCATTTATTTGCTCCGAAGGTTTGATACAATACACTGTAAAAAATGCCAAGAGGCAAAGGCTGCATTACAGTTTCAAATGGGATGGTTTGAGCTCCACAACTCCACCTGCCAAAGAGAAGAAAGGAGGGGCCAAAACAAAAATGTCCAACCTTGAGAAAAAGCCCATCCTTTACAATTTATAGAAGGGAAAGAGATGGAGAAGTGAGAAAATCGAGATTTTCTCAACCACCTCCAAGATTGCGCCTAACCTCCATTCATCATGGTGGTAGGTAAGAACCTCAACGACCAAAAAATGGCGAACTGTCATATTTCCCACATCAGGCCCATTCTAGTCGGGTTCGGGACTCTCTTCTGCATCCGCATCAGGCTTGGAGGACACCGCGGCATGTGTTTGATGTTCGTGCTTTCCTGAAACCCCGCATCCGCCGCTATTACCAAATTTCCTTTGTTTTTGGGTTCGGGGGTGTAACTTGCATATGCATCGGGCTCAGAGGGTGGCGCAACATGTTTTCCCCCCATGCTCCTCCGACTTGTCACCCGACCCGGAAACCTGATTTCCCTTTGCTGTCGGGTTTTGAAGACCCCCCGACATGTATTCATTTCCCTTTGTGTCGGGTTTGAGAGGTCCTCCGACATGTTCTCCTGACTTGCTCGCCCGACCTGCTTTTCCGACTTGGAAACCCGATTTTCCTTGTATTTACCCCGGGAGGAAAAAATATACAATAATTTGGCGACTCACGGGGTTACCTACCTGCTAGGTAGAAGATCAATGGCCTTTCTAGCAATCCATTGGGCACGAAGTCATAAGCAATAACCTGAACCCGACCTGATATCGCAACTCCTTCTTCGAGAACGCGCTGCACTGCAGAAAAACCAACCCAGGAGCAACGAAACCCGTGCCAAAGCACTTAGGGAAACTGAAACCTAACTACAACAAGACAATGTGCCCACGCACTTAGAGGAATTGAAAACTAGGCTAATATTTACAAGGGTAGAACTTTTCTCTTTTCAGTAGCAATGTTTAAGATAGATTCCATTGACCGGAATCGGGAGTTCTTCTCCATCCAATGTAGAAAATTGGAAGGCATTGCTATTCTTACATCCTGTGACCATGTAGGGGCCACTCCAAATGGCGTCAAACTTGGAATGCTTTCCTGGTTTTGCCCGATCTGCATCCCATTTCAGAACTAAGTCTCCCTCCATGAAGGTCTGTCACACTAAAATTTTCCTCCATAATTTCTATTTCATTAATGTATGTATTAGGAATAGAATGTTGTTAAGTGTAATTAGTAGTAGCGTCCGATAGAAGATAACGGCGCTGCCAGTACGACGCCGCAAGTAATGTGGAGTACGGTAATAGTCAAAGTACAATAGGAATGTTGTAAAAAGTAAATATTTGTCGTAAGTGGTCCGGTAATATTAAAATGTCAAAGTTTGGGTAATTAGAGAAGTAGGGTCTACATGATTAGGAATTAGAAATATTATATTGGTAATAAGGACAAGGAGTGAGGTCATAAATATTTTGTGTATTTTATTTGTAAAAATTCTAAAAATGTGGAACCCATGTAAAATGATAAGGTTTATCTTATCTTAAGAGATAAGCTTACATGTACAGATAAGAGTTAAGGTATGGAATATGATTCGTCAGAGTGGATTTCTTATCCTATCTTAGAGATAAGATGGATAAGCCTGTAAGTTCTATAAATAGAGAGGCTACCCCCCTCATTTAGCATAGAAAGAAGTAGTGAGAAATATTGTAGGAAGTGTGCAAAGGAAGCCATCAGTTAAAGGTGTGTTGAAGAAGCCATCGAGAGGTGTAATTGTAAAGTTTCTCCCATAGTCTTGTTGAAGAATCTCATGGGTGAGATTGTAACAGTTTCATGTTAATATTATAATTTATTTTGATATTTCAGATTTGTCGTCATTCTGTCTTATCATAGTCAATGGTATTCTTGTGTTATGTTGTTGTTTTGTTTCCAGATTACGTCCACCAAACTAAAGGCTGTGCATTAGTAAATAATCATAGCACGAGGAGTTCCCGGTGAAGAATTATCATAGTGCCCGGATTGCTGATGACAGGTCCTCGCTCTTGCTTTCTTATCAAACCACCTTTTCACTAAGGCCTAATCTTTCTCGATTGTTTGAGCTGCATGCTCTCTAATTTCTTCCAATTCCATCAACTCTACATACCGGGCCTCCATTGGTTTGAACTCAGCCAACTCCAATTGTTTTATGAACTCCAATACAGGTAGTTCTAATGATATAGGCAATACTGCCTCTTTTCCATAGACCAACTTGTAAGGGGAATTGCCTGTAGACCTCTTTGGTGTTATCCTGTCAGCCCACAATGCTGATTTTAGCCTGGTATGCCATGTTCTTTGATTTTCATCCAGAGTCCTCCTGATGATCCTTAGAAAATTTTTGTTCGTGGACTCTGCCTGTCCATTACCCTGCGGGTAATAATTTGAAGAGGTGCTCAAATAGATTCCATTCTTGATAGCCCATTCTGTAATCCTGGAACCTATGAATGCGAATGCATTATCTGATATGATAGTGGCCGGCACACCGAACCTGGTCACTATTCCTTCATAAAATTCTAGTATATTGGACTCGTTTGCCTCTTTGAGCGCTACTACTTCAATCCACTTGGTGAAATAGTACGTTGCCATGAGAATCCACTTGTGGTCTTGGCTTGAGTTTGGGTTGATGACCCCAATGAAGTCCAATCCCCATTGCATAAATGGTTGGTCAACCAAAATTGGGTGCAGTGGAAGTGCTGCTAGTCTTTCTTTGCCTGTGAAGAGTGTACATTTCTTGCACTTTCTTATCCATGCATAACAGTCATTGAACACTGTGGGCCAATAATACCCTGCTTTCATTATCTTGAGAGCTGTTACTCGTGGGGCAAAATTTCCACTAGAATCTCCATTGTGAAAATCTCGTAACACCCCTCTCAATCTGACCTATTCCAATGCACCTCAATAGAACTCCATTGACGTCCTTTTTGAACAAAACACCATCAACAAGCACATATGGAATGGCCTGTAATCTAAAGTATCTTCTCTTCGCTTTGCTCATTTCTGGAGGGCATAGGCCTGTTTGTAGGAATCGTATTATATTCTGAGTCCAACAAGGAGTGGGCACAGCATCATTTTTATGTTCTTGACCATCCTGTATCACCAAGACAACCTCTTTTTCATCACCTGCTTCAACTTGTTGACTCAAGGCTAGCTACTCACATAGTCCCTTCCCACGTAATAGCTTTGTGACCTTGATCTCAATGTCATATTCCATGACACGAGTTATCCATCCTACACGCTTCTCATTCAGATTCCTATTCAGAAGGAAGTCTTTAACTCCCACATGAGAGACCATCAACTAGATCTTATTGTTTGAGACTAGATGCTTGAATTTCTTTAAACTCCTGATCACTGCAAGGACCTGCTTTTTAATAAAAGAGTACCTAGTTTCATATTCCTTCAAGCCTTGACTGAAGAAAGCAACTGGTTGTTCTAATCCTCCTTTATTTTGTTGTGCCAGGATTGCTGAAATTGTGTCTCCACCACCAAAGGCATATAGCACGAAGTCCTTGGAGAAGTCTAGATTGACAAGAGTTAGGGCTTGAGATATAGCCTCTTTTATTGCCTCAAAAATTACCTTACCTTCAGATGTCCACTTAAATGCCATGCTCTTCTTTAACATCAGCGTTATTGGCTTTACGAGAGCTACAAATTTTGAAACAAATCTGCGGACAAAATTGATCCTTCCTAAGAAGCTTTGAAGAGCCTTCTTGTGACTTGGCAATGGCAATGCTTAAATTGCTTCAACTCTTTCTGGGTCAATCATCAACCCTTCCTTTGAAACAATATGGCCTAGAAGTTTTCCCTCGTGAGTCAAAAATATGCATTTTTTGGGATTCAATGATACCCCAAATCTTCTACACCTCTAAAATACTTGCCTTAGATGAAAGAGGTGATCTGCTGCATCTTTTGAGAATACAGTGATGTCATCAAGATATATTAGAACTATTTTATTGATCAACCCCTTGAATGCCATATCCATTGCCCTTTGGAAAGTGGCTCCAGCATTTGATAGCCCAAATGGCATCTTCCTGTAGGCATAAGTCCCCCATTTGGTGGTGAAGGCTGTCTTGAACTGGTCATCTTCTTTCACCATCACCTGATTATACCCTGAGTAGCCATCTAGGAGAGAGAATCTCTCTGAACTGGATACTACTTGCAATATTTGTTCCATTAAAGGAAGTGGGTAATGATCTTTGAGAGATGCCCTGTTGAGGTCCCGAAAATCTACACACAACCTCATTTCTCCGCTTTTCTTCCTGACCGGAACCAAGTTCGCAACCCAGCTTGAGTGCTTGATCGGGAATATAATGCTCGCCTCTATTAGCTTGTTAAGTTCTTTCTTCATTAGAGGCTCAACGTGAGGCTTGACTGGTCTCTGCTTCTGTCTGATGGGCTTAGCATCTGGATCCAATTCTATGGTATGTTGTGCCAAATTCGGATTGAATCCTCTCAAGTCTTCATAGCTCCAAGCGAAGACATCTGGAAATTCTTGGCAAAGCTGTATGAAATCCGATTTCTCTTGCTCAGTGGCCACTTTACCAATTTGAAGTGTTTTGCTTTCCCCAACTAGAATTGGCTCTGAATCTTCTCTCTTGACCTGTATATTAGCATTTTCCTTACGAAACTGGTCGTTAGGGTTGAAGATAGACTCCAACGTTACTAAACCTTTAGGAAGCTTGTTTGTCCGCAGTTGCACTACTTGATCTCCATACTGCTGCTCTAGCCTATCCTGATTTCTAGCTGAGAATTCAGCTTCTTCTTGCAAGAAATTGACGATCTGTTGATCGTTCTCAAACACCTGCCAGCTTGTGTTATTATCTGGAACTACTGGCCTTACAACCACATGGATGTGTGGCTGCGTTTTTTCTCTTCTGATGTTGTCAACCACATCGAAGATTGCTCCAACTGCTGTGAGCCTGTCTGCGGCTTCATTTTTCTTCCTGGGTATGGACACAATGTTGAAAGCTTTGAAATCCTCAATGAGGTCCCATACCCTATTCTTGTAGCTCCTTAACAAGTCGTTCTTTGTAGCATGTTGTCCCCTGACTTGGTTGACGATTAGCTCGCTATCTCCAAACACCTGCAGGTTCTTTATGCCCCTTTTCCTGGCCCAATGAATTCCATGAACCAAGGCCTCATATTCAGCTGTGTTGTTTGAACAAGAAAATTGGAAACGAAAAGCTGAATAATACTTGATGTCTTGTGGCAAAATCAACATTGCACCACCTCCAGCACCTTTCCTGCTTCTCGAACCATCAAAGAATAATTTCCAAACTTTGCTTTCATCTCTTTGTTCAGGTTGAATGATGCCGGGAATGGGTGAATTCTCTTCGTGTATACAATACACGCCCAATTCAGATTCTTCAATTTCCTTGTATGGGTCAAATTCATGACTTTTGTTTGCCCATTCATCCAAAGTTAAATCAGGTATTCCCTCGACCTTAGTACCTGCTTCCAGATCACTTGAACACTCCTCCTGATCAAAGGCTGAGCAATTTGCATTGATAGGACCTGGTACATGAGGCTCAATATGGAAATTAGCAATTGATTCTGATCTGATTGTTGCTTTGGCCCCATACCTTGTCTTGAAAATCATGTGCAACCAATCTGCAGATAAATATCCACCGATTTTTGCAGTGAAGTCCCTAGATAGACACAACGTAAAGAGTGGCAGAAGGTCAATTACAGACACATCTTGCAGAACTGTAACATTAGGACATGAATGTAGTGTTAGGCTTAACCCCTTGATGACCCCAACTGTTCCCACTGCCGTTCCATCTAGCTGTACTACTCCTTTCAGCACTGGCTCATACTTCAAACCTAGTTGATCCGCTATTTGCTTCGGCATCACCGAACTACTTGCTCCTGAATCTATCATGCAGTTGTGCACCAACTGGTTTCCAACAATCAATGAAACATAGAAAGGTGGAGGCTTCAAATTTTTTCTTGTCTGGCCCCCATCATGTTGCACTGCATTAGTGAGAACCTTCTCATGTCCCTGATTTGATACATTTGAGGCAGACCAATTAGCCATTGCAGCTTGCAATAAATCTCGTTGCCCTGGGATCGCCAGTGATTCCCACATGGAGATGTTCACATGTGTTTTCTTTATTTGATCGATGATGTTGAAAGGGGATGAATTTTCCTTTTGCTGCCCCTTACTTGGTGCAACCTTTTCTGGAGCTTGAACAGGTGCATGTGTTGCTGCAACAGGTACCTTAGGCTGATTTTGTACATTTGGAGCTATGTTTGGTCTGCTGGCCCCTTGTTGTGTAAGAATGGGTTGAGAAACAACTGGATTAGACGGTTGTCCCTCTACTATGCTTCTCTTCTTTGACCGTGTGTTGGCAGCCACGCCTTGAAAAGGCTGTTGGTTAACTCCACAGAAGTCTTCCGTTTGCCAATTGGCCAATGTGGTTTTTGTTGGAGGTCCTTCTTGTTGCGTTTCTTGCTGCTGGTTCCCTTCCTGGCTTGGTTCTTGAGGAACACCAATGGTTTGCACCATCAAGGCCTGATTCAGTGCACCATTGAAACATGTTAACTGATTGTGGGGTAGATTGCAAGGGTAACACCAGTTATACTCTTGTGCCATGTTGTTTTGTATCGGGACCAAGGCTTTTGAGGACGTCGCTGTATTTGGATCATACGGCCGAAATGGCCTGGCAGCTTGAGGTTGTCCTTGGTTCTGGCTTTGATTTGTAGCCTGAGGCGGTGGTGGTCTATTCTGTTGGTATGAGGGCCTAGCCTGGTACTGCGCTTGAGGCTGATACGGTCTAGCACTTTGAGCTTGCTGTCTTTTGATAGTCACAAGCACATTTCCAAGGTTCTGCAGTTGTTTCATGACCTCCTGCAATTCCCTTGAAGTATTTGAAGATGTGGATGCCTCATTATTGCTTTGATTTCTAGGAGTTGGAATGGGATTCAACTCTGGTGCTTGACTGGTTGTAGGATTTCCCATATCTGGATAGAGAGGCATTGGCGGCCTTGGTGTAAGCTTGCCAGCTTGGATCAAACAGTTCTCTGCTCTGATCATTGTGTCATAGGACCCCTGGCAGCGTTGTCCCTCCCATTGATTGGATCATCATGGCTATGTCTGAATTTATAGCCTTTAAGAAATAAAGGAATGCTCCTTCGGTGGTTGGTCTAACGGCTATTGGAATCCTGTCCCATGTCCGTTGGAATCTGAAGTTGAAATCTGCCATTTGCTCGTTGGGAGCCCTTTTGATTGTTGTCAGATGTTCCAATAAAGATAGATTATCCGCCCTCTCCCTGAATTGGCTACAAAGAGCTGAACAAAGTTGGTCCCAATTCATAATGGACCCTGCTGCAAGGCTCCTAAACCATTGTAAGGCCTTGCCTTTGAAAGATGAGGCCAACAACTTGACTGCAACATCCATTTCATTTATTTCGTGGATTGCGCATACATTAGCAATATCCTGGATGTGATCAATAGGAGTAGTATGATTTTCTCCTATAAAACAGGGGATATTTTTTAGTGCTGCAACTAGAATTTGGTTCTGAGCTTTTAGGGCAAGTGGACTACTTCCCGTGAAATTGACAAAGGGATTCAGTGGTGGATGCGCCATTATGATTGGCCTTAGAACCCTGGTTGATGCGAGAAAAGGCCTACCAGGTGGAGGTGTAGACAAAGTCTTGTTAGGTGGAGATGGCGATCTTTGCGATCTTCTTCCTCTCCTTCCCCAACCTGGTGAAAGTTGCAAGTGGGAAAATAGCCCTTCTTCTCGAGTATTAGACCTTGTTCGAATCCTTCTCATGTGCCTAGGCAACTTGTGCTGCTACACCACTAAATTCTATCCCTTCGGAGTCGCCAGATGTGTTAGAGAACAAGCCTCAAAAGACTAGATTTTACCAAGTTACACACCAAACCTGACAATATTTAAACATAAGGTCTTTTAAAATACCTGCACATTTGAGATTTTAGGGTTTGGAATTTGATTTGGAATGACAGTCCCGAAAACCCAAAAAACGCCAGATTTCTGAAAACCTGAAATCCGAAATTCAAAAAACCATGAAATTTTGAAAGTCAAAATCTCAAAATTCTAGGAAAACCCTTTTGAAGATTACCCCCCAATCTATCAACTGATGAAATTTTGACTTGTTTCGAGCAAGTTAAGTCCTTGAAAATCAATTTCAAAGTTCAGCCTGTGTTATCCCGTAAAATTGACAAGGGCAATTTTACGGATAACCATACGGAAAATTTTGTTTCGATCCCTTGTTAGGGATCCCCCGCGTTCGAAACGTCGTAAAGTCCCTTCCCGGGAAATCTAGTTTTCGAACTTAGTCTTTTTGAGCCTTTTTTGGCTGGGCGCATGAATTTGCCTTGTAACACCAAGTTTTGGTACGCCCCCTTAAAAACCTTTAGCGCATGGTTTTCCATGTTAACACGTCTTTCGGTGTGCCAAAGGGCGCATATAATCTATGTGTTACACCAAGTTTTGGTGCGCCATAGGGCGCACATAACTTCATGTCGACAATACATTTGGTGCGCCAAAGGCGCGCTCATTCTTCTGTTGTCAATTACTTCCGTGCGCCAAAGGGCGCACACTTTCTCCTATCGACAGCAGTTTTTATGCGCCATTTCAAAAGTGGTTGGCGCATTGATTCCAAATTTTTCTATAAATATCAGTGCACGCCCAATGTCATTTTCATTCCTTTTAATCAAAGCACGTGATTGCTCTGGATTTGTCAGCTCTGCTCTGTCGTTGTCGTCGACCTGTGGACCCGCTCTTCAATTTTTGATATATATTCAGGTAAGAGGTTCTCCCTCTTTTCCATTTTGTGCTTTTGTGTTCTTGGTCTGGGCGTTTCTTGGTCTTTGTTTTGGGCTGCTAGTCGGTTTTTAATGGAGTATATTTGAGCTGGTTTCCCCTGCCCTGTCCTGTTCCTTTTTCTTTCCTCCTTCCTTCCTCCCTCTTTCCAGATCTGCTGAAAGGGAGTTGTTTTGAAAGGGCTTGGTCTGCTAGACTTTTTATATGAAACCCTCTGTCCATGCTATCTTTGAAGTGGAAGAAAGATTGAAATATTTGAGCAGTTAATTTATTTCCATGGCGCACTGGCGCGCCTTGTTGCAATAAAAACAGTTGCGCCCCTCGGCGCACCTACCCGCCATGTTACATGATCATGACCCGCGCCAATGGCGTAGCCTTTTGTCCTGCTGCATCTTGAATTCATGCGCCCTCAAGGCGCGCCCTTTTTGCATGCTACAAGTATAAATTCCGCGCTTCCTTTTAAACCCTTTGGCGCACCTTCTTTCCATGTTAAATCCCGCTTTCATGCGCCAAAGGGCGCACCCAGCTTTCATGCAACACAAGCCTTATTCGCGCATCAAGTTAGAAAGGCGCGGGCGCACCCTCCATTGCAGTAACATGATGTTGTGTAAAACCTTCATGCGCCGTGCCAAAGCCTTTGGCGCACCATTTGTTAATGTTACACAACCTTCCCATGCGCCAAAGGGTGCACCAAACCCCAATGTAACACGCATTTCCTGTGCGCCCTGCTATAAAATGCAACCTGCTTCATCCATGCGCCATGCGCCTTTGGCACCAGTATAACCTCTGCAACATTCCTTTTCTGTGCGCCTTATCTATTTGGCCTGCCAGTTGCATTTTTCCCGCGCCCTGAGCCTTAAAATCTCTAACTCTTTCTTCTGCTAGCTTTCCAATGGAAGATCAAATGACTAATTCAACCTTTTTGGATTGGGTCTCACTTCTTCTTCATGCAGATCAGCAACTGAGTTCAAAAGAACACATGTCTACGTCTGGCAAGAAGCCCACCAAACCAAGAGGAAAGGCTAAGCTGACAGAGGAAGAGATGAAATACAAATATCAGAGGGTCAGGATGCTCGAATCACAGGCTGAGTGCAGTATGGATGTCAGAGACTCAGAATTGGGTCACATTGACATGGAGGAATTCTGGGTTAGGACTTACAAGAAGTCCATGGATGGACAAGTTAATAGAAAGTGCCCTGCACTTTGCCAGAGGAATCCCCGTCAGCGCTGTAAACAACGAATTGATGATGATGAGTAGCTTCTTCTTCTTCTTCTTCTTCTTCTCTCTATTCTCTGACTTTCTTTTCGAAATGTCTAAAATGTGTTTGCACAAATGATGACATCATCCATGTTGCATCGGGATGATGTCATCCACCAAGTTGTCAAAGTCAACATGACTTTTAGATATTTTGTAAATATCTTTGTAGATAAGTGGTTGGCTCCATTTTGCCTTCTCTCTCCCTCATCCTCTATAAATACTGGAATACTTGTTGCATTCAGGGGTGAACATTTTTCAGATAGAAATAGAAGTGAGGAGAGAAAGACTTTGAGCTTTCTTGTAACAGGATAGAACAGTAATACAATTATTCAGACTTTGTGCTCAATAGCTGTGTTATACATTAGATCTTTCTTACGTTAGATCTGTATGTGTTTAATCTGTTGGATTCATATCTACTTTTCCGTCATTTGTTTATCAGTATTGCTTTGTTTATTTATGTAAGTAGGTTTGGCTCTGTTTACTACCAAACTAAAAACATAAATCTTCTGACCTTTCTGCTTTGGAATTCATTTCTTTTCTCCCTTCGGATCTGTTCTTTCTCTTCTCCCTCTTTCATTCCTTTCTTTTCGCAGCCTGGAACACTCTACTGGGATGAGAGCCCAACCCCCGAAGGCAGAATCTGTGAGACTTGCATAGGTTCCTGCTAGTGGAAATAACAATAAACCAGTTTCGTTTTGCTGTCTCAAAGAGGGGCTAAGCCCTGCACACTGTTGGCTCGTCTATCCATAGATCTGTCCACGCGACAGATTTTCGGACCAACAGTTTTTGGCGACTCCGCTGGGGAACGGACAGATCTGTCATATCTATGCTGGTGGTATAATATAAAATCAGAAAAATAATAAAATCACTGCCTGTTTGCAAATCTGCACTTTTTGTTGAAAATCCAAAAAATTTGCAAAAGTGCCTAAAACTGAAAATTTTCTTCTGAGATCCGTAGATCGGGCCTAGTTATAGATCTTTAGTTCGCTGATTTTTTATCAAAATTAACATTTTTTCGTAGATCTGAATTTTTGACTATTTTCCAAAAAGTTCAAAACCCTCTGAAAAATTAAAAATCAGATCTGAAAATCAGCCTGCTATTCTTCCCTGCCATCTTATCCTCGCTATTATTTGTCATTAACCGCAATCGGTTTTTCGAAGAGGATAGTTTTTAAATATTCAGAAAAGTGCCTGCTGCTGGTTTTTGACAGAAAAACCAGAAAATCAGCAAGTACAACCAAAAATAAATTTTAAATCTGCACCACAGCGTCTCAGATCTGGAAGGTACACTGGCAGGTGAGCCATTTACGCGTGGTAGGCAAGCTCGTGGAGAAGTCGATCCTACTTTCGATCGGCTTCAAAGGCACAATTTCAGTGTAGCACTGACGCGCTTTTTATCACTAAGTTCAGCTAATCGGTCAACTAGAAGCGCCTCACCCCCACGGAAGAGCCGGTTTTCACAAGGAGCCTCCACGTCCCTTTGTAGCGCTTTGCTGCTCAGTGGAACCACCCTTCCGGCCTGTGTTCTCTTTCCGGCCTTTCAAATGGCGGTACCCTGGGGAAATGCTATGGGTCCTCTCGCACAGCCACATCCAGTTCACGTGCACCCTCACGGAAACCGAAATAATTTTCCCAAATTCGACGGGAGCGGAAATCAAAGCACGGATTCCCACATATCTGCATTCATCATGTCTTGCAGTATTTTGGATGTGACGCACGAAGATGTGTCGGTTCACCTTTTTCTGGAAACTCTACAAGGGCCCGCAGCTGAATGGTTTCAACATTTACCGGCTGGATCTATCACCAGTTGGGCCACCTTGCGGGAGGCTTTTGAAGACAGGTACAAGCCTTCAGAGGATGCATTTGCGTTGTTATCACGGATCACTCATCTGAAGAAAGAGGCCAACGAGACCATGCGCGATTTTATCACCCGGTTCAATGCACTAATCAACCATGTCCCTGTCGCCATGCTTCCAACACCGGAGAATCAGAAGTGTTTCTTCGTGAACGCCATGAGCTCAAAAGTTAGCTTCTTGCTCCTTCAAGAGCGAGTAGCTACCTTGCCACTCGCTCAGGCTGCTGCCATTCGGATAGAAGACAATTTGATAATATCTGGCGAGTTGAAAAAGGAATCATCAAAGTCCAAATCTTCAGATCCCTCGCCTGCTACTTCGTCTGATCCGGCATTCCAAAAGATGGCGAATGATCTGCTCGCATTGAAGAAGCAGTTGGCCCAGGCCTCTCCCAGTTCCTCATACCGGGACGTTCCACGAAGGAGTTTCGTTCCCAATAACGTTTCACAAAGACCGCGTCTACCTGCAACTGCTCCACGGCTGGCGCTTGAAGCTCCTCCGGTCAATGCTTTGGCCGAAATTGAAGAGGAAGAGTAGTACTATGAAGAATCTTCCCCTCAAGACGAAGATGATCAAGATGTCGGTGAGCCGACTGGCGAATCCACTATTGGATACATGGAATTTGATGAGGATGAATCTGATGAAGAAGAGAGTACTCAGGGCTATGCAAGCGGACAATCCTACGCTGTTTTTACCCGCTCGCAAGGAAAAGAAGCAGAAGTTGCTGCCCATGCGCAGAAAGAGAAGGCCATGTCAAACGCGCCTCCCACCATTGTTAAAAGAGGTAATCCTCTTCCTACTCAACTCCCTGTTAAATCTTTTGCAAAGAAGTCTTTCCCACCCATCTCTCCTCCGAATCAGCCCCCTCATATTCCTATCAAGATCAGTAACCCGGTTCCATCATCGCGGGGTGAGGGACTCATGCCTTTATCAACGCAACCCTTGGCCGCATTTGATATAATAGATCATGCAAAAAAGACCAAGATCCAAATGTCTGAAGCTGAGTATCTTTAGTCAAATCCCGAACAGCTTGTAAGATTAAATAAATATATTCAGAGTCAAGCTGTTACATCTAAACAGGTTTCCCCAAAAGGAATCCTTTCCACTCCTCCTAAATCCCACATAAATGTTGCTTCAACATCTGCATCAGGCAAGATAGAACCTTTCTATCTCTCTCTTCTGATCAACGGCCATAAGTTGAGCAACTGTATAATTGATTCCGGAGCTTCTGACAACGTTATGCCGGCGAAAGTCGCCCATGCTTTGGGTCTCACTCTTACCAAACCTTTCGGCAGATGTTATTCATTAGAAACCAAGCAAGTGCCATTGATTGGTCAAATCAAAGACGCGCAATTTACGTTTGCGGTATTTCCAGAAAAAAGGGTAAAGATGACTGTCCTCGTTGCTGACATTCCGGCAGCCTATGGAATTCTGCTAGGAAGGAGTTTCTGCAGCGAAGTTGGTGGAGAAATTCACATGGACTGGTCTAAAGCTAGAATACCCGTCAAAGGTGTGATGCAGACTTTAGAGCCGGAATCCCAAAATAAGTATTTGGTCACTAGCTCCGAAGATCCCAAAGCCCAAATCCTTTTTGAATCATCAGGGTTGGGGAACTACTTCTTATCTACCGAGGCGGATACAAAGGATGTTTTCGTTCAAGAAAAGGATTGTAATGAGATTTGGATCTTGCAATTTGATGGCAGCTGCGCAACTAGTGGATGTGGCGCCGGGGCCGTGCTGATATCTCCTGAGGAAGAAGTTATTCCTCTTTCTTTCAAATTGCAGTTTTTCAACACTAACAATACTGCTGAGTACGAGTCTCTCTTGCTCGGTATGCAAGCTGCAAAAGAAAGAGGAATAAAAAATCTAAAAGTACAAGGTGATGCTGAGCTAATCGTAAATCAGGTCAAAAGGATTTACCAAGTGAAAAATGAAAGGCTCAGGCACTACCGTAATGCAGTATGGGACAGCATCGAAGAATTTGATGCCTTTTCGATAGGGGCAATTCCAAGAGCTCAAAATGATATGGCCGATTCATTGGCCTTTTCGGCATCTCTCATGCTCCCACACCCAGGTTTGAAAACGAACAAATACACCATTGAAGTGGTTTTCCGCCCGAGCGTGCCAGACAACTCTCAGCATTGGCAAGTATTCAACGACGATAATCAACTCATTGCCTTTCTGGAAAAATCAGAAAATTTTGACGAGTTGTATTTCGAAGGATCCACCTCTACATGCCGTGAATCAATCAACAGTCAAAACCACGAAACAAAGAAGAACGACGGCATATGTCAGCTCAAAGGGAATAAAATTCCAAAGGGCCTAGTTTCTCTGGAGTGCCTGTTTGACAGGCATGACCGTTTTGTGAAAAAGAAGAGGCAAGATGATCCTGACTCATCTCCAGAGACAGAACCAGTCAATATAGGTTCGGAGGCACACTTGCGATTTGTAAACATTAGCAAATGTTGCACGCCTGAAGAGAAGAAGAAATTTGTCAAGTTGCTGAAGAAATATATAGATGTGTTGGCATGGTCCTATGCCGATCTAAAGTCCTTCAAGCCAAAGGACTTTCAGCATGACATACCGCTGAGAGAAGATGTCAAAGCCTTTCGCCAGAAGTAAAGGCATTATAATCCCAAGATTTCGGGCACCATTCAAGCCGAAATTCAGAAGATGCTGGACGCAAGAATCATCTTCCCTATCCATCATAGCACTTGGGTGGTGAATATTGTGCCAGTGCGTAAGAAAAACGGTGAGATACGCATATGCGTAGACTTCCGAAATCTGAATCAAGCTTCGCTGAAAGACAACTACCCTCTTCCGATAATGGATCAAGTTCTGCAAGTAGTGACTGGATCAGAAATGCTGTCTATGTTTGATGGTTTTTCAGGCTACAATCAGATTGAAGTCTCGCCTGAAGATCAATTCAAAACAGCATTCACTACTCCCTGGGGTACATTTGCCTACAGCAGGATGCCTTTTGGCCTGACTAATGCGGGTACTACTTTTCAACGGGCCATGGACTTCGCATTTAAAGGTATGATGGGAAAAGTCATTGTAGTTTATCTGGATGACTTAACCGTGTTCTCTAAACAATGAGGTGATCATTGTGATCACTTAGAGCAAGTACTGGCCAGGTGCCGAGAACATGGAATTTCCCTAAATCCCAAAAAGTCTGTTTTTGGGGTCACTGAAGGGAAGTTGCTAGGGCACGTGGTTAGCAAAGAAGGAACAAAGATCGATGTCGAAAGGGTTAAAGCTATTCAGAGCCTTACTCTGCCTACAAGCAAGAATGGTGTTCATTCTTTCTTCGGAAAGGTGAACTTTCTTAGGTGTTTTGTTCCTGACTTTGCCGAGAAGACTCGCCACATACTGAACACGATGAAAGGATCACCCACTTTCACATGGAGTGAAGAAGGGAAAAAGTCATTTGAAGAAATAAAAACTTCTGTTGCCCATGCACCAGTCCTGGTATGTCCCGACTTCTCCAAGGACTTCATCATGTATAGTTACGCCTCCAAACATACTGTGTCTGCAATCCTGATGCAAAAGAACTCGGAGGATATTGAATCTCCAATCACATTCATGAGTTCTCCTCTCAAGCCTCACGAACTGAAAATGACTCAGCTGGAAAATCATGCCTTTGCCGTTGTCAAAGCAGTGAAGAATTTCAGGTATTACATTCTGAACTCACATACGGTAGTGCTGGTCCCCTGACACGGCGGTGAAATCAATTCTAACTCAGCAGGAGTTAGGAAGCTTGAGAGGGAATTGGATCGCAAAGGTCCAGGAATATGACCTGGATATTAAACCAACCAAGCTGGTAAGGGGTAAGGGCCTGGTGTCAGCTAATGGCTGAAAACAAAGATTTAGAAGATCCTGATAAAAGAGAGAACTGTACCGACAAAGAGCAAAGCCCTCTAGAGGAGCCTGATTCTCTGCCTCTAGTTCTGTTTGTTGCAACTAGTGATGAGTGGTACTCCGACATCGCTTTCTTCCTTACCTACGGCGAATGCCCAATGCACCTAACTACGAGGGAGAAGTGCACTATAAAGCTCAGGGCAGCTAAATATGTCATCTGGGATGACAGTTTATATAAGCGCGGGATAGACGGTGTCTTCCTGCGATGTGTTGACAAGCCCCAGCAAGTAAAACTGCTAGAAAGTTTTCACAATTCAGCCTGTGGAGGCCATTTTTCTTCTTCCGTGACAGTACATAAGATCATTCGAGCCAGGTATTATTGGCCAACGCTCTTTCAAGATGCAGCTACCTGGGTGGCAAAGTGTGAGCCCTATCAGCAATTTGTCGGCAAGCCCAAATTGGCTGCCCTTCCCCTAAGGCCGGTCATCATCAATGAACCATTCAGGCAATGGGGGAATTGATTTTATTGGCGCACTCAATCCTCAATCGAGTGCTGGACATAGCTATGTCCCTTACAGCAACGGATTACTTCACCAAGTGGGTGGAAGCCATACCTGTCAAGCATGCCACTTCTGAGGTGGTTTTGCAGTTTTATCAAAGAAAATATCATTGTCAAGTTCGGCGTTCCAAATAAAATCGTTGCTGATAATGCTTCTAACTTCTCCTCCCGAGAAGTTATTAGTTTTTGCTATGAATATGGGATAAACTTTAGCACATGCCTCGGATTATTACCCCCAGGGAAATGGTCAGGCGGAATCCAGTAATAAGAACTTGGTGACCATCATACGGAAATTAGTAGATGCGAATCAGCGGATGTGGCACAAGTCTTTGTACGACGCTTTGTGGGCGGACCACATTACCCCCAAGAGATCTCTCGGCATGTCACCTTTTCAAGTGTTATATGGCACTGATGCTGAACTTCCCATTTCTGCTGAACTTCCTGCTCTACGCTTGGCACGAGTGATCGAAGATGAAACTTTTCAGAGTTCTCTAGAAAAGAGAATTATGTATCTGGTGGAACTTGAAGAAAAGAGAGTAAGAGTGGTCGACAGGATCGCTGAACATCAGAATCAAGTAAAGAGGCTTTTTGACAAGAAGGCCAAGCAGAGAAATTTTCAAGTGGGAGATCTTGTCCTCTTATGGGACAAGCGAAGAGAACCAAAGGGCATGCACAGAAAATTTGATTCCCTATGGAGAGGGCCCTTCAAAATCAAGCAACTCAATGGAGAGAATAGTTTCTATCTCTCGTATCTGGATGGAGCTGAACTCCCGCTTCCCTATAGCGGGCAACATCTCAAGATCTTCAGGAAGTAGAGCTTGCTCTCTTCTTTGTACAGTTTGCTTTTCGTCGTGTGTTTGCTTTCGGTTTGTTTTGTGTTTCCTTTTTTCTCCCTCCGGTCCCCCTTGTTTTTGACTCCGTACCCAATGGATAGGCACATGTGAACTGGGATTCTCTACCCCCGAGTTCGCTCAAGGATAGTCCCCCAGAAAGAGCCAGTTGTTATCCTGTAAAATTGACAAGGGCAATTTTACTGATAACCATACGGAAAATTTTGTTTCGATCCCTCGTTAGGGATCCTTCGCGTTCGAAACATTGTAAAATCCCCTTCCCGGGAAATCTAGTTTTTGAACTTAGTCTTTTTGAGCCTTTTTTGGCTGGGGCACATGAATTTTGCCTTGCAACACCAAGTTTTGGTGCGCCCCCTTAAAAGCCTTTGGCGCATGGTTTTCCATGTTAACACATCTTTCGGTGCGCCAAAGGGCGCATATAATCTATGTGTTACACCAAGTTTTGGTGCGCCATAGGGCGCACATAACTTCATGTCGACAATACATTTGGTGCGCCAAAGGCGCGCTCATTCTTCTGTTGTCAATTACTTCCGTGCGCCAAAGGGCGCACACTTTCTCTTGTTGACAGCAGTTTTTATGCGCCATTTCAAAAGTGGTTGGCGCATTGATTCCAAATTTTTCTATAAATATCAGTGCACGCCCAATGTCATTTTCATTCCTTTTAATCAAAGCACGTGATTGCTCTGGATTTGTCAGCTCTGCTCTGTCGATGTCGTCGACCTGTGGACCCGCTCTTCAATTTTTGATATATATTCAGGTAAGAGGTTCTCCCTCTTTTCCATTTTGTGCTTTTGTGTTCTTGGTCTGGGCGTTTCTTGGTCTTTGTTTTGGGCTGCTAGTCGGTTTTTTAATGGAGTATATTTGACCTGGTTTCCCCTGCCCTGTCCTGTTCCTTTTTCTTTCCTCCTTCCTTCCTCCCTCTTTCCAGATCTGCTGAAAGGGAGTTGTTTTGAAAGGGCTTGGTCTGCTAGACTTTTTAGATGAAACCCTCTGTCCATGTTATCTTCGAAGTGGAAGAAAGATTGAAATATTTGAGCAGCTAATTTATTTCAAAAGGCGCACTGGCGCGCCTTGTAACAATAAAGACAGTCGCGCCCCTCGGCGCACCTACCCGCCATGTTACATGATCATGACCCGCGCCAATGGCGCAGCCTTTTGTCCTGCTGCATCTTGAATTCATGCGCCCTCAAGGCGCGCCCTTTTTGCATGCTACAAGTATAAATTCCGCGCTTCCTTTAAAACCCTTTGGCGCACCTTCTTTCCATGTTACATCCCATTTTCATGCGCCAAAGGGCGCACCCATCTTTCGATGCAACAAAAGCCTTTTTCGCGCAAGTATAAAGATTACATAGGCGTTGGCGCACCCTCCGATTGCAGTAACATGATGTTGTGTAAACCCTCCATGCACCGCGCTATATTCCTTTGGCGCATCACTTGTCCAATGCTGCACAATCTTCCCATGCGCCACAAGGGCGCACCGAAACCCGAATGTAACACGTATTTTCTTGTGCGCCCCTGCTATAAAATGCAACCTGCTTCATCCATGCGCCATGCGCCTTTGGCGCCAATATAACCTCTGTTACATTCCTTTTCTTGTGCGCCTTGTCTATTCAGCTTGTTAGTATACATTTTTCATGCGCCCCTATGCCCCGAGCCTTAAAAGTCTATAACTCTTTCTTCTGCCAGTTTTCCAATGAGAAGATCAAATGACTAATTCAACCTTCTTGGATTGGGTTTCGCTCCTTCTGCGTGCAGATCATCAGACTAAGCCTTGAAAAGAACACATGTCTACGTCAAGCAAGAAGACCCGCCAAACCAAGAGGAAAGGCTAAGCTGACAGAAGAAGAAATGAAGTATAAATACCAGAGGGGTCAGAATGCCCGAATCATATGCAGAATGTAGTATGGATGTCAGGGACTCTGAATTGGGTCACATTGACATGGAAGAATTCTGGGTAAGAACTCAAAAAGTGGCAAGAAGTCCATGGATGGACAAGCTAATAGGCAGTGCCCTGCACTTCGCCGGAGGAATTCCTGTCAGCATTGTAAACAACGAATTCATGATGGATGAGCTAGCTTCTTCTTCTTCTTCTTCTTCTTCTTCCTCTCGCTATTCTCCGACTTTCTTTTCTGAATGTCTAAAAATGTGTTGGCACAAATGATGACATCATCCATGTTGCATCATGGGATGATGTCATCCATCCAAGTTGTCAAAGTCAACATGACTTTTGGATATTTTGTAAATATCTTTGTAGATAAGTGGTTGGCTCCATTTTGCCTTCTCTCTCCCTCATCCTCTATAAATACTGGAATACTTGTTGTATTCTGTGTGAACATTTTTCAGATAGAAAATAGAAGTGAGGAGAGAAAGACTTTGAGCTTTCTTGTAACAGAAAAGAACAGTAATACAATTATTCAGACTTTGTGCTCAATAGCTGTGTTATACATTAGATCTTCCTTACGTTAGATCTGTATGTGTTTGATCTGTTAGATTCATATCTACTTTTCCGTCATTTGTTTATCAGTATTGCTTTGTTTATTTATGCAAGTAGTTTTGGCTCTGTTTACTACCAAGCCCAAAGCATAGATCTTCTGACCCTTCCGCTTTGGAACTCATTTCTTTTCTTCCTTCGGATCTGTTCTTTCTCTTCTCCTTCTTTTATTCCTTTCTCTTTTTCGCAGCCTAGAACGCTCTACTGGGATGAGATCCCAACCCCCGAAGGCAGAATCTGTGAGACTTGCATAGGTTCCTGCTAGTAGAAGTAGCAATAAACCAGTTTCGCTTTGCTGTCTCAAAGAGGGGCTAAGCCCTGCACACTGTTGGCTCGTCTATCCATAGATCTGTCCACATGACATATTTTCGGACCAACAGCCTGCAAGGTGAAAAATCTGGAATTGTAAAACCTGCAATTTTTTGGTCCGAATTTCATGAAAACTCCTTCAAATCTATGGAATGACCTCTTGGTCCCACCGGGGCATGCCAAAACTATTGGTGTCGAATCATAGCACCCCTGGGACTCTACAACTCGATGGGTTGAGAATCTCAGTGCAATTGCACAACATGGAGCTTTTCCTAAGTGTGGGACCTTGCGAAATCGGAAAAGCTCTCCGGATGAAGGCCGGCTCCTATTCCTCTGTTCAGATGCACCAATAAAACGCAGAGATTCTACTAAAACCTAATCTAACTACCAAGGAGACAGGGAGAGAGAAATGCATAAAAACAAACCTAAGCTAAGGAGGTGATGCACCGAGGAATGAAGAACATACGTTTTGCCAATTAAACACAGACCACAGAAATGCAATGCAAAATCATGCATAGATAAACATATTCACAGTGAAAGATCAGGAGGATGCAAAATGAAACACATAGAGGGTTGAGAAAACATCCACAGTCATGCATTTATTTGCTCTGAAGGTTGATACAATACACTACAAAAATGCCCAGAGGCAAAGGTGCATTACAGTTTCAGATGGGAGGTTTGAGCTCCACAACTCTACCTGCCAAAGAGAAGAAGGGAGGGGCCAAAACAAGAATGTCCAACCTTTAGAAAGAAGCCCCTCCTTACAATTTATAGGAAGAAAGAGAGAGAAAAGAGAGAGGAAATCGAAATCTGCCCCAACCACCTCCAGAATGCACTTAACTCATCCAGGGTTCATTTTAAGACACCCCTATAAAATTGAAGGTGGAAAATACCTGGCGAATATCCCCGTAACCACTTTCAGCGAAAGGCGAATTTGACAGTATTCAAAAACAAAATTTTCACCTGGTTTTTCAAGGCTAAATCAGAATCCTTAATGACGCACGTCATAGGCGCAACAATAGCTCCTAATGACGTGCGACACTGGAGCGACACTAGATCGTAATGACGCGCGTCAGTTGATTCTATTGACGTGCAACACAGTCACAAATTGACGGGCGACACAGTCACAAATTGACGCGCGACATTTCCCTCTATTGACGCGCGACATTGTAAACAAATGACGCGCGAAACTGTAATCAAATGACGCGCGACACTCAAGACAAATGACGCGCGACACTATAACCAAATGACGCGCGACACTATAAACAAATGAGGTCAATGCAAGGTTTGACAGTGGCTCCAGGAATGCGTTGATTAATGAAAGTGTGAAAGATGATGTGATATGTGTAAGGTAATTGGAAACAGTCTCTTCCAGTACAAGAAGATTCATGGTGTATGGTCAGGTTTTCTAAGATGAGCTTTGTAACTTTGTTTGACCTGATGAGTGCAGTGGAAAAGTTTAAACAAAAAAAAGATCTTAAGAAAACTGATGGAACCAAGAAGGGGAAATTAATTGATGTTCCCAAACTTGATGCAAATCAAGCAGGAGGGAAGAATTCTGATCAATGTACTTTAATATTAACGGAGGGTGACTCAGCCAAGGCTCTTGTGGTTTGAATCAGGGAAATGTGAATATTGAATTTGGTAGTATTGTGACATGTTTCGACATCACTTTCCTATCAGGTGGCAGGAATATCTATTTTTTGGGAAGCTACCACTCACAAACAAATGGAGAATAAAGAGATAGTAAATAGAAAAAAAATCCTTGGTCTACAGGAAGATAAAATATATGAAAAATAAATTAATATAATTCTAAGAAATCAAGAAAGAATCATCACTGGTAAGAAATTAAACATAATTGCAAATATGCTAGGGTTTAGCTTACCTCTTGCGTATTAGATTGCTGTGAAATCATCAAGGGTAACGTGCTAGATGTTTGTTTCACATGACATTGTAGATGGAGGGGTGAGTTGCTTGACATTGTCAGTCCTGAGAAGTGCCAGCAACATCTTTAAATATATAGACCAACAATATCTTTAAAGGTCAAGTAAATATAAATATTATGTTGAAGAAGATACCTATTTAAAATTAAAATCATCAACGGTAATGTGCTAGATCTGTGTCTTAAAACATTCAACACAAAAAATTGATTAGTAGATAGATGGGTGAGTTGCCTGACGTTGTCAGTCCTCGAGAAGTAAAAGCTTCCTCGGACGGATGTCAACCCACGTTTTCGAAAAATAAAAATTTTGTATTTAACTAAATGTAAATACATACACCTGTAACATTTTTAATTATAACCAGAGCTGAAAAAATGAATAGTAACAAACAATAAGATTAAGGGGAAAAAGATACCTGCTTAAAGTTGAAATCATCACTGCCACTGGTAACAATATAGATCTTTGTTTTAAAAAAATCCAACATGAGAAATGGATTAGTAGATAGATGGGTGAATTGCCTGACATTTTTAGTATATAGACCTGTAACATCTTTAATGATAAAGATAAAAGATAGATAAAGAAGATACCTACTTAAAGTTGAAACAATCCATTATCAGTAGCTTCATCAAAGTCGATGTTGTCTTCTGTAGAATGTGACGAAGAGCCAATTACACTCTCAAGGTTGGGAATATTTGTACTTGTAGCTGTATTATTCACATCTCTTTTTTCACAAAGGGAATTCCAGTGAGCAATTGCTCTGTCAAAAAATGAATAGTAACAAACAATAAGATTAAGGGGAAAAAGATACCTGCTTAAAGTTGAAATCATCACTGTCATTGGTAATGAGCTAGATCTGTGATTTAAAAAAATCCAACACGAGAAATGGATTAGTAGATAGATGGGTGAATCGCCTGATATTTTTAGTATATAGACCTGTAACATCTTAAATGATAAAGATAAAAGATAGATAAAGAAGATACCTACTTAAAGTTGAAACAATCCATTATCAATAGCTTCATCAAAGTCGATGTTGTCTTCTGTAGAATGTGACAAAGAGCCAATTACACTCTCAAGGTTGGGAATATTTGTACTTGTAGCTGTATTATTTACACCTCTTCTTTCGCAAAGGGAATTCTAGTGCGCAATTGCTCTGTCAAACAGAAAGGTTTCGAGGGAGTATCGTGAAACGTAACACCTCATGCAACTTTCCAGATTTTTATCCAACCTGTTTCTCAGTTTTGATTTTATAAATGACAATGCACTGAAAACTCTTTCATCCTCCACAGACCCCAAAATCATTGTCTGGCATAATTCATATAGTCTGAAATACTCACTGATATCTTCTTGTAAGATAGAACTTTGATAGATTCCTCTCCACAGCCTTGTAATAGCACCACTTTCAGAAGGTTGATCTAAATTCTTATATTGGTTCCTCATTGTTGTTGCAAAATTGGTTGAATGAAACTTTAATAAATCGGCATTCAATATACCTTTGATTTCCGTACCCTTGAGCTCTGACGTCTTAGTAAATTGTTCCATTATTGTACCCATTGATTTATGGAAATGCTTACTGACAAAGTCTGCACGGCCACCTTCTGTATTCCAAAAATTCGGATTCATCACACCCATGGCTTCCAGAATTTTATCTTTACAGAAACGTTCCCTAATTTCTGATGACAAGGTTTCTGAAAATTTTTTAAGCTTTATTCTGGTTTCAACTATCACAGACTCAAACAAATTACATGTTACAGGAACATCTTCTCGCTCCGATCCTGTAATATCTTGACGTCTTTGCAAAATGTGCATAGGTATTTCCTTCCCATTAACAGAGATGCATAGGTGATCGTGGATATTAAATCTCAAATAGGTGTTAGGATTTTTAAGATCTAATAAATCTCTCCAATTTTCAAAAATAGGTGCATCAAAACTATCCTGGGAACAATACAATAGATCAAGACTTTGACATACCATTTTCCTCATCCTTATAAAATCCACAATATAGATCAATCTGCCCTGTGCATGCTTCATCAGTGTATTGATCTCCTTTAACATTGGAAGAATACCAACCAATGTAAGCAAAGTCTCCAAATCAGTTAAGCGGAACAACAGGTCCCTTGCCCTATCAACTTCATGACGGTATTTGTGCATGAAACCAACCAATGAAGGATACTCCTCACGAACTCTGCATGCTGGTTCATACAAAGAGATCCATCTAGTCTCCACATCCTTCAGAAGTTTTTTGCCGTCTGTAATTCCAATTGCAAATTTTTGGAACTCCAGAAAACGCTTTGGGCTGCTTGACATATAGGCATGGAGTTCTCTTATTAGGTCTTCTAATTTAGCAACATTTTCATGGTTGCTTACCATTTTATACGCTAAATTCATTCTGTGAGCCATGCAGTGAATTGGTAGCATATATGGGGCCACTGTTGTTTGTAATCTAACACAGAGCCCTGTTTGGTGACCCTGCATGACAGATGCACCATCTGCTCCAACGCATACCAACTTCGTAGCAATTTCATAATCAGTCATACCAGCAACATCTTTCAAATGAGAAACAACTATTTTGTATAGGTTTTCAGCATTGCAGTTTTCAACCATTTTCATAACACCCAACAGATGAGGTGTCCTTATATGATTTTCTAATGTATATATGTGGATACATACCCATGCGGTGTTGTCGAATGCTGTCACTTCATCAATTGAAACAGAGATAAAGTTTACTTTTTTTACATTCTCTTTCAAATCTTCCTTCTCTATCATCGAGAGGCATTTTGCCATTTCCCATCCACTACTCTCAGACCAATGAGACTGAGGTACATTCAGCATTCCGTTAAATTGATACAAAACTTTGAAATCAAGGAAATCTGACATCGCCCTTCCTTTTTTAAGTATTTGAAAAAGAGTAGAGAATTGTATGAATTTTACATGTAGATTTGTTTCTTTCATCTTACCAATATGCGATGTGATTGTTCCTCCCTTTTCCAACAGATGTCTGTGTTTTTTCTGCTCTGCCTCATATTCCGCTGCATATCTGACATGCATGCACTCCTTTTCAGTTTTCCACCTATGTGTTTTGATTTTCTGGCCATCCGCCCCTGTTACAGTTAAATATTGTTTTCCACAATGTTTTTCTATTGTGTCCAGCTTCAGTTGCATTTTTTGTTGCTTTCCCAATTTCCACGTACATATTGTACATGTACATTCACATGGGATTTCTTCAGAATTTGATGATTGTACAGGTTCAATAAATGGAAATTTAGCTGCCCAATCAAACTTGTATGTCCTACCAATGGTCCACATATTCTTGTTTGTTTTCAATGCTTTACTTTTTTGAGTAGAATTTTGAGCAATATCGCAATCACCTGGTTTCCTCTTTCTTGGACCACAGTTTGATATTGATTTCTGTCTTCCATTTTGCTTAGTGTTTGTATCTGTGATATCTAGCTGCACTTCTGGTTGCACCCCAACAGGAACAATATCTTCAAGATCTGGCATATTATCGTAGGTTTCATTTGTTTGACTGTGATACTGTGCAGAATGCATGTCCACCTCAATAATGCCTTCCACACAGTCAGTATTCTGATTCTTTTTGGTGGCATCTATATGATTGGTATTTACATTATCTGTATCCGCAGAGTTTCCAAAATACTTGAAGAGTGATTTCTGAGATTTCTTACTTACTTTTAGGTTATTCGTATTCTTTGAGCTGGCACCTTCCATTATTCTGAAAAGAGTCCTGCGTCAGCAAAAGAACCAAGAAGCGACTCTGTACAGTCTCTGAGGTCTTGTCGCACGTGAACTATCAGATGTCACGCGTCAATACTGCCAAGGTCACGCGTCAAGCCTTCCTCTGTCGCGCATCAAGCCTTCCTCTGTCGCGCGTCACTTCTTAGCCAAAGTCGCGCGTCAGTATTTCTCTTGTCGCGTGTCAATATTGCTCTTGTCGCGCGTCAGTATATCTCTTGTCGTGCGTCATTACTGCATTTGTCACACGTCAACAATCACAGGATAACAGTAATATGAATCTCTGGTGCAAAGGGTATGCGAGTTCAAATTTCACAGTATTGGTAATTTGGTAAGCTACTTGAGGTATACTACCCGGCGAATCACATAGGTTTTTTATAGGAGATGTTTTTCAAATGAAGGCGAAGCCGACCCCCCAAAAAAAATATACTTTATATTTTAGGCAAACAGGACACCGACCCACTCCGAATAATTCGCCTTTTCAAATTTTCCTAAAATGAAATTTTCGCCATATTACGAATATTCACCGCTAAAATTATCCCTGAACTCATCTCATAATGATGGTAGGTGAGAACCCTAGCGACCCCCAAAAGTGGCGGACTGTATTTTGCATTTTTAAGAATTTTTTCTCACCTAATTAAATATATCTAGTCATAGTTGGACAGAGGACCTCGTAAGCTTTCCAAAAAGTCCAACCTTGCATGAATCCGAGCTCCCAGTCAAAAGTTATGGCCATCTGAATATCTGCGCCAGGGTCTGCTTCCTGTCAGTGCTCAAAATGTTGCACCTCCTGAAGGTGCGCCAAAGGCGCATCCATGTTTATGTCGACATCTTCTTCCGCGCGCTAAAAGCGCATATTTGTTTGTGTCGACATCCTTTTCTGTGCGCCAAAGGTGCATATTTGTTTGTGTCGACATCCTTTTCTGTGCGCCAAAGGCGCATATTTGTTTGTGTCGACATCCTTTTCTGTGCGCCAAAGGCGCATATTTGTTTGTGTCGACATCCTTTTCTGTGCACCAAAGGTGCATATTTGTTTGTGTCGACATCCTTTTCTGTGCGCCAAAGGCGCATATTTGTTTGTGTCGACATCCTTTTCTGTGCGCCAAAGGCGCATATTTGTTTGTGTCGACATCCTTTTCTGTGCGCCAAAGGCACATATTTTACCATGTTGACACTCTGTGTCATGCACCATTTATGTGCGCCAAGGGCACACCATTTTCTCTGTCGACACTCTGTGTCATGTGCTCATTCTGTGCGCCTAGGCACAACTTTTCTTATGTCGACATATCATGTCATGCACCCTTTCCGTGCGCCAAGGCTATGATGATACAATAAAAATCAGGCTCTGAGTTTCTCTGACTTCCCATATTCTTCCGCTTGTCTATATCTACCCGAGGGGAAGATATATACAACAGGTAGATGATGTCATAGAAGAAGGCATCGTTGATCTTGCTGAATTGTGCGATGCTATTTTCCAGTCTCAACTCTGGGTAATATTCATATATTTTTACTTGGGGCCACACCCGCATCAAATTAGTGCTGGGTAGTCTCTCTCGGAGGTAGAAGCATATACCACGTAGGAGTTCATGTAGAACCTCCCATTTTTTGAGAGTTGTTGAAGCTTCTCGGAGATAGTGCTACTGATGATCTCCGCCCATTCAAAACGTTCATCAAGAACATTTTTACTCATTGTTTCCAGATATCTGAGCATCCATTTGTGGAAGTAATGGGCAATAGGAAGCCCAAAAACCCTACTCAGGAAGCTGATGGTGTCGCTCAGCTCTTATGAGAAGTTGCTGCGATGAATAACTTGCAGCCACCTGGTTATCACCTTCTTGTTCTTTAGGTATACTTCATTCATAAGCTGCATGCATTTGTCCTCATTTTCATCTCATGCTTTTATGAATTCTTCTTAGCTTATTGACACAAAGTGCCAGTGGTGGGAGATACCCAACATGATTTCAAAGTGCCAGGTAGTGAGGTTGATTATTACCTCACCCTTCTCATTTTTGACACATCTTGTGTCCTTATTGTAACAGCGGCCCACCACCATCATAAATTCATTGTTTACTATGCTCACGGGAATTCCCCCAACGAAATGCAAACCACTACCGACCAATTTGTCCATCCATGGACTGTCTGTGACCTTCCTGGTTCTGGCCCAGAAGTCCTCCATATCAATATGACCAAGTTCAGAATCCCTGATGTCTAGGTCACACTCAGCAAGGGACTCGGGCATCCTGACCCTTTGGTATTTGTACTTCATTTCTTCTTCTGTGAGTTTTACCTTACCCTTAGACTTGGTTGGCTTCTTACTTGATGAAGACATGTGTGAATCTGAGTTCAGCTGTTGATCTGCAAGAAGAAGGAGGGAAGTCCAACGCAGAAGAGCCATGTTAGCTGTTAAATCGTCCATCAAAGCTTTACAGAATGAAAACTTATCAATTTACAAGTCTCTGGGTGCAAGGCGCAATTCTATTGTAGGCTGCAGGGTTAGAAAAGCAAGGTGCACTGTTGGAGAGTGTTTCATGAAAGAAAACAACGCAAAAAGGGCACAGGGCACAGAAAGATTACACAAAACACACAAATGTTGATGTCAATGTATGTGCGCCTACGCCATATGAAGGGTTTAAACTGGGTGTAGATTATTTTAGTGTTACAAGGCTGTAGGATGCGTCATTGGCGCAGATAGGGTACATATTACAAATCACTATGGTGCGCCAAGGGGCACAGGTTCAAATGGTGCATCATTGAGTTAAGGTGCGCCAGTGTTTTAGCTTTTGGCGTGGTGTAGGAAGAGTCTGCATGACATTCAAATGTTGGTGTAGGCGGAGTTGCGCATGCGCCTGTATCAAGTTTTAAGAATTTTGCTAAGGCACGGGAAAGAGGCATGTTGCAAATGGGGACAGTACACCCCTTTGGCGTGACTTTTTTTAGTGTAACAGTGATGGCAACTGCGCCAAAGGAAAGCCGTGGATTTTGATAACTTTTAGGGATTTTCCCTCTTTTGACAGGTTTGGGGTCTTTTGCCTCTTTCAACTAAGATCTTTCTGTGAGGGGGAACAGAGCAAAGAGGGTCATGGATTCATTTTTGAGACAAGGCCCCCTAGGCCAGTAGATCTAGAAGGAGGGTAAAAACGGTTTGGGGGTAGGTTGATTTGCAAAATGGGCAAGGGTTGTATTATTTCTTAGGTTCATTTTCTGTGTTTTTAATAACCTCTCAAAAACAACACAAAAACCCTACAACAACAACACAAGAAGAGAAAGGGCCACTTACCAGGAATATATATGCTGGAAGAAATGACGTGGGGTCCACGAATACGATGAAAAAGTGACACACGGGGCTGACAGGAGCACTGAAAAATGTAGAGGAATAACCTTTTTCCAAGTTTTTTCAATCGTGAAAATGACAGGTTGGATGCACCTATTTATAGCAAAAGGTGTAATAAATCTGCCACCAACTTTTTTGTAAGGCGCACCAAAATAGATGACAACATGAAAAATATTTGCACCATTAGCACGGATTTAGGACTGTCGACATTACCTTTTTAGTGCTTTGGCACACCATTCAGGGGCACAACAGTTTTAATGTCGACAAGGTGGCGCATGTGCCTCGGTGCAGGTTTGAAAGGCGCATCATGGGAAGGCACAACATTTGGAATGTCAACACTCCAAAGGATGTGCCAAAGGAATAGAAGGGGGCACAAATTTATTTGATGTTGCATGAATAAAAACTGCGCTCAACCAAAAAAGGACCAAATGACTAAGTTTAAAAAACCAAATTTTTCTGGAAAGGGATTTTATGCCATTCCGAACGTTAGGGGACCTTAACAGGGAACCAAAACAAAAAATTTGGTATGGTTACCTGCAAAATTTCCCTTGTAAATTTTACAAGATAACAATATGCGACGGTCAAGCCTCTGTTCTGGGTGGTGATGCACTCAAAATACTCATTCACCTTAAAAAGGGACATGTCAACTAGGCCCTTCGAGTAAATTTTCCAGAGTACCTCACAGACTCCATCATTAAAGTATGCCAAAAACATCGGTCCAGTGGAGGCAAGTCCATGATTGAGCACCCCAGGTTGATTCATCTGTTGTGTTCACACCAAATCTTCTTTCAACTGAAACAGAGGCTTGAGGGATGTGCTGGTGGCAAAGGGTCTAGGCCAAAGCAATGAAAATCTGGTCTCTCTTCTGCACCTCGATCTACCCTTGCATCAAGCCCTTGCTCTTCACATAGCCAAGTAGAGGTAACTAATGTTCCTGAGCATGTTGACACAGTTGGTACTCCTGAGGGACCATCCCCGTCCATTTCTTATTCAAAAGGCAAGTGTCCCATGGCCCCATCTTCTTCCAAGCAACCACGGTCCTAGTCGCTTAGCTCATTTTTGCAGACAGGTGGTTTCCAATCGGATTCCTTGCCTGATGATACCGCCCACATTCGGGAGGAATTACATATGGAGGATGACCCGGCCACTCCATCATCTGTTGTTCTGTCATCTATGGAAATTCACAATGTAACTCCAGAAATGCTTGACACCCAAGTGGCGCCTTCTCACAACTATCTAGAGGAAATCACACAATTAAAATCTCAGTTACAAGGTATGGAAGAAACCACCCTTTTATTACAACCTGAATTTACACAAAAGACAGTAGAAAAAGTTTGGGAGATTGTTGCCCTGCAACTTGAAGTAAGTTGTTTAAATTAACAACGTGATAAGATTCTTACCCTCTTGAATAGTTTCTAACAGTTGTCCCTTCAGGAAAGGGAATTGCGAAAGGAAAATCAAAAATTAAAAAAAGAAAAAGAATCTATGGAAGAGGAAAAACAAAAAGTAACATCTATCTTAGACTTTATCTGTCCTTTAGCCATCAAACTACTGTCCTGTAGGAAACCCTTCTCAGTCTACATCATGTATGTCCAAGAATAATTTTATTCTTGGCAATTATTTTAATTGTGTTCTCAAGCCCCTCACGAAATTCTTGATGGCCCTAGTTTTTTATTAGTTTACAAGTGCAGTGCTCTGGAAATTCAAAATTTGCTCTGTGAATTTTATCTACATAACATGATAGTGACCAATGTCCCTAATTTCTTGATCAACCTATTCATGGGTGATTATCAAATTAAAGCCTTTCATTCTGTATTGTGGAATCAAATAATTTGGAGGCAGCAAACAGACAGTTTCAATAACACTGCTCAGTCCATCAGATTTCACATTCACCCAACTCATCATACAGATGTCACCCTACAGAAAAACTTTCAATCATTTTACTATCAGGCAGGGGTTGGGGTGAATACTTCTTAGATTTTTCTTCAGTGTGTTATTGATTTTGAAAATTATAGTCAGGAGAATTTTGGGGCTGCTTGGCAAGCTTGTGATAGGAGATGGGATACTTTAAGCCTGCCTTTGAAACGTAGGGAGGTTCTCTCTCCCTAGAATTTGAGTTGGAGCATGCGTAGGGGTGATGCTCTCATCACCATTATCAAACAAACTACAGAGAAAACCAGCCAGAAATACACTGATGAATGAGCAAGCCTCCAAGTATAGCCTCCACTCCTCTTGAGCCCTCTCACAACCAGGCAGAATAATGTAGCACAGTCCCATGATAGTTTCACTGCCTGGGTGGAAATTACCTCCAATACTCAGGGCTGCAAGAATACCACAAAGAAATACGCTGATCAATTCAAGGAGTATGACATGGCTAAATGACTTGGAAGGTGAGTAGGGCGTAGATGAGTTGCATTGGGACATGCAACAGGTAAAGTTAGGGGGAAAATAATGAGTGCATTGTTTGGCTCATTAATATCATTTCTTCAAACTGGAAATACTCTTTGTGATATGAATTATTAGTATATGGGGATGTTTTGTGTAGTCATATCTTAGTAGGTTGATGCATTTTCCTTGCTATTATTTATGAAAACCATTTATCACATGAACCTCCTACTAAATGTCTTTATGAGATCAAATGTGATGATGTGTGCAGGGAATGATGGAAGTTACTGGTGGATAAGAAGCTCGAGTTCGAAGTGTGCGGCTGAAGACTGTTTCCATCGAATTGACCTATTATCTTGGGCTTGAATCTAATGGCCCAAAAGAATCTATGATTTTTAATTGATATTTGGTGAACAATGTTTAATGCTGCCTGATATGGCGGATCTTATAACCAACATTATCTATATGAAGACTTTGTCTTCAAAACTTGGGTACCACTTTTTGATTGTTGAAGGAGATTATCTGCATACTGTTCTGGATTTATTTTTGATGTGTTATGAATTCATTTTGAAGTTAATGAAAGCCACGGAATTTTGAGAAATAGAAGTTGTTTCATCTTTTTTGAGATAGCAATGGAGTTTTATCAGGGGTATTCTTTTCCCCTCTGTTTTGTGGAAACCCGTGTCTTCAGATATTTTAAAATAATCTTTGGGTTTCGTTTAAATGAAGAGCTATTTACTTTAGTGCTCTGAATTGATATAGTGGGATTACGTTGTCTCTGTTCATATTTTTTTTGTATTATAGTATTGTTATCCAAAATTCACCCCCTAGGGTAAATTTTGATAACATGCATCAGAATATTTAGTCTCGAGAAAGTATATTGGTTCAAGGCAAAAAATCATGTTTCTGGGGTCCCCTCAGTTTCTTTCTAACTCTCCTGTCCAAGAAGAAAACCCAGCAGGTTTTAAAGATGTGAAAAATTTACAAAAGCCAAGCTTGGTGCCAAAAAAAAAAGGAAAATCGGCTAAGTCCTAGCCCAGGCAGCACTTGGGACAGTTGGGACGTCGGGGCGCGAATCGGCCGAAAGGCCGCCAGGCGGTCTGCGCAGCATCCGGGATAGTTGGGGCGTCGGGACGCGTGGGTCGCGAAAAGGCGAACCGGCCAAAAAAATGAAGAAAATTGCCTAAGTCTTGTTTCACGCGGTCTGGGACAGTTGGACCAAAAGTACGTGCGGGACGCAGATCGGCCGGTTTGGCGCAAGTCAGTCCATTTCGGGCAGCTCAGAGGTATTTGTCCTAGGCAGTCTGGGACAGTTGGGACAAAGTACGCAGAGGACGTGAACCGGCCGGTTCGGCTGAAACAGAGGACTTTCCTTTGGGAAATCTGGGAAAAAAGTACGTGCGGGACGTGAAAAGCCGAAAGAGCCGAGAGCGAATGGAATCTCACCACATGTCTTCACCGCAAACAGGAACAAGGAAACCCGAATCAGGCGGTTCGGAGAAATTTGTCCCAAACAGTTTGGGACATCCGGGCCAAAAGTACGCGTGGGATGCGAAAAGGTGAAGTGGCCGAAAAGAGACAAGGAGGCCCGCGGAAGAATCGCAGCGTGACACGTGTCACAAGGGGAAGTGCAATGGAAATTGGCTAAGTGTTTGTTGGCCAAAAAATCTCAAAGGGCAAGGTTCGAAGGGTCGGCCCGAGCCAATAGACACAGGACATGTGTCCTAAGGTGGGGGAGTTCGGAGCCAGGGAAAGACTTAGGAAAATTTGACAAAAGTCTTGGGCCAAAAAATTAAAAGACAAGGATGACCCCGCGCCCCTGTCCTCCAACCATATCACGACACATGTCCCAAGTGGCGGAGGCACGGGGAAAAAATGGAAAATTTTCCAAAGTTATAAAAAGTCAAAATTTTCAAAGGAAAACCTGCGGAAAGGGAAGGAGAGAGAATTTCTCATCCAATCAGTGCCTGACACGTGTCATCCAAGTGGCAGTGCGCGGAAAAAATTCAAGTATTTTCCCGCCAATCCGTTTTGGCCTGTTTTGTGCCCTAAATCTTCAGATCGCCATAACTTTCGATCCAGAGCTCAAATTTTCAAGTTCTTTATATCAATGGAAGGCTGGTGAAATTCTCTACACGATTCCAGGGTCAATATTGCATTTTGGTTCAGTTTGGAGAGAGAAAATCAAGAAACATCTCTGGCACATGGTAATGGCCAGAACTGACGTTTCAACAACCAGTTTTAATGCACATGGGTCGCATTCTTCTTCAACATGGCTAGAAGTGATGTTTCAACCACCAATTTTAATGAAGAATGCATTTTGGTCAATGGTTAGGCTGCTTGTACGTTTTCCTACATTTTCTCTCTCCTGGGCTCAACCCATGCATTGTATAAAGCCAGATTTGGCTCATTTTTAAAAGGTGGTTCATCTTTTCAGCTCTGCCCTCCCTTCTTTTCTTCTCTAGGGTTGAAAATGGCGTTCGAACCTCCTCCCCTTCTCTGTAATGGCATTTTTTCCTTTTACTATTGAAATGATGTTTTGTGCAAATTTTTGAAGCAACAAAAAACATGTTTCGTGATGCATCTGTCCATCCTTGCTCGTTTTTCGCTTGTTTTCTTCTTGCCTCTCTTCATTGCAGGTATTTGTGCACGTTTGAATGTTCATTGCAGGTATGGAGCTGTGTTCATGGAGTTTTGGGACATTTTCTATGTGAAATCTATCCTTGGGCCTGTGATGCATCTGTCCATCCTTCCCATTGCTAACCTCTTCTTGTTCCATGGCAGTTTTGATAGATGTTCAACATTTTTTCTTCTCTGGTGTATCACCATTTTAGTGTAGGCTTTGTTTTTCCCTTTCTCTCTCTCTCTGTCTCCTTGTCATGATTAGATTAGGATTAGATTAGCTTGCCTACACTGGAATAGCTTGTGGCAGGTAGTTTAGGAAGAGGAACCAGCCTTCTTTGGAGATTCCTTTCTCATTTTCACGAGTCCCACACTCAAAGAAAGGATTCAATGTTATGTAATCACACTGGATGCTAGAGTGATCAACCTAGAAATTTGATCAACATCCAGGGGTGCTGTGATTTTGCATTAACAAGTACTTAATGAATCGAGATATTTTTAGTCTTTTTTAATTCAATATTGAAACCTGACAATGGGATTTCAGTCTTTGAGATTGTTCATACTTTTGAACATGTTTATCTTCTGATCAGTTTGTTTTTCTATCTCTTGTTGGATATAGTAAATAAACCTTATATCTTTGTAAAAGAAAGGAATGTGATTCCTTTACAATAGAATGTTGTTTTTAGGACTGTTATGCATATTTCATTCTGAGAGTAGAATTGAAACTCATGATTATTCAAGGTAAAGAATTGTAAGGAAATTGGTAGTGTGCTTTCTTCTTACTGTGAGTCGATTTTGTTCTCTCTCCTGGGAACTAGCTTATAAATTTCTATGTTTGAATTAAAAGTGGAAATTCATTTGTTAGTACAATAAAATGAATTATTGATTGGATCATTTTCTAATTAATATCCCTTTCTTTCTATTGTTGGGATAAGCTCATTGGTTGAACTTTTCTATTTTGATTCTCTTATGAAAAGGAGATTTCTTTATGAGTTGTTGGTCTTCCTTGTTCAAATCATTTGTAGAAATGACATAGGAAGAGTTTAGATTATTCGGTTTTATTGAACTAAAAATGTAAGCTTGTTTGGCAAACTGTTTGTTTGACAAGGCTTTGCTTTGTTTGATTTGTGATGAGTAAGTTTTATCTCTTGCACTCTATCTTTTTATGGATCCTTCTTGGATGGACTTAACTAGAGATTAACTCCTGTATAAGTCTACCTTGATTTGTGAACGTTGGTTTCTGATCTTTAAATGTTAACTTTTAACATGTGGAAGTAGATTTAGACTTGCAGGTAGACTGTTTCATTCCCTATTCCTTCTTGGATTGAAATAGGATTATGTTCTAATGAATATCTTAAATGTTGAATTTTAATGTAGTTATCCTTTAAAAGAAACCGTTAATTCATGTTATGAATCTGTTTCAATTTTTTGGATGTCTTGTGTTTGAGCATAGTTTGTAATGGTTCTTCTTTTTCTTTTGCTTAGGAGTTAGATGAATCATCCTAATGAGAATCATGCTTTAAACCCTTCTTTTAGTTAAAGCAAAGATAAATGTTGTATTCTATTATGATAGAATTGGGAACAATGATATGATATGATTTGTTGGTTGCTAAAAGATAATTGATAGGATCAATTAAAATTTACTTTTATAAGGCAGATATAGTAGATTATATTTCATTCTTCTCTTGGAAGTAAATTCAATTGGTTAAACGTATTTCTTTTCCGTTTACTATTACTTATATTGATATTTATGATGTAATAATTGTCTCATTAAAGAAGAGTTGTTTTAATGGAACAATTATTGGAATGCACCTCGTTTTAAGGCTTAGTGTTTATCATGCTCAGTTCATTGGATTGACCCATGCTAGCAATTTTTGTAGATGGACTTCGTAAGTGATAAAAGAAGGTAAAACTTATATGATGCATTGGTTGAATTAAATATGATTCCTTGTCAAGAATTATGATTCATTCTTGAGATTGTATTGAAAAAGGAAATGTAGTATTCTTTTATAATGAAAACAGTTGTTATGTAGAATACCTAAATGCATAAGGCTTGTAAATGTATAAGTTATAAAGATTAATTGAAAGTTGAAAATTTACTTGTATTGGTTATGTAAATTATTTTGTACTTGTATGAATGAGATGGATTCTATCTTCTTGATATTCTTTATATTATTTTTATGTTAATTGGTTATCTTTTCATAAGTTGGATAGAGGGATTTAGTTCAATCTCCCTACTTGTGATGCAGCTTGTTAAATTGCAGTATATGATATTCGTTATCTAAACTATATAACATAGTAGTGTAACATGTGATGAACATACATTAAGAAAATGTGGACATTGGGTAGGATAAACCCTAATACGTAACATGCAAAGAAAGACTCTTTCTCTTTCTCAATGGAATATAAACCATAAAGGTTTGCAAGTATGACTACAATTTATTAGACTTCATTTGTATGAAGTCTACCTTATATTGGATATATTATGGCATTGCACTTTCAAAAAATTTATTGTACTTTTTAAATACGACATATTATAACGTTGCACAGCTATGATTAATTGACAGTTTAACTATGTGATCAATTATTAAAAGTGACAATGAAAATAACAAAGTTCTTAATGGGCTAATTGAAGCAAATTTAGGAGGAACTTATTGAGCGTTGGATTAGGGTTTGGCAAGGTTACTGTAATCAGGCTTTTAATCCAAACTACTAATGTATTAACAATCTCCTCGGGGGTATGTACATCTCGATAAGGTAGTTTCTATATGATGTTGGCACACGCCAACTACAGGGCTGTACTTTCAAGAAGGCTTAGGTCTTCTCGAGAATACATCATTGTAGTTGACATGTGGCATCACCCTTCTACATTGATCATCTAGATCTACACACATCTGGAACTCAGACTTGAACTTAGTTTCTCTCTAGGTCTGGATAGGAGCATATTTAGGATAGGAATTAGCTTCCAAAGGCTCAGGGTACGTTTGCACATTCGGATGACTTAGGTAAAACAAGTATGCCCATCTACCCTAAGCCTTTGTGAGTGTCTTCCTATAATAGGTTATGTTTCTATCTAGGGCTAGGGTAAAACTTGGAACAAGTGGACTGACGAAAGTCAGTAAACACCAATCATGATAATAGAAGAGTGAGGTGAAGGACGTATTCCAAACTGACGAGTATGTCATCTAGGAATAGTGACATACACAATATGTTATAAATCTTTGGCCAAAGTATCGCAAACTGTTGGTTACGTTGTCCTATGTCACCAAGTTTAAAACAACATGATATCAGATGAATATTGGTAACAGATATTCAGATATGTTCTTTAAACAGAGCACTCAGTACCCGGTGTAGGGTAGTATGAAAAAGTATACGAACTATACAATATGTATTCAATACATAAGATAACATAAATAGATTGGTAGCTTACCGAGTTATGGAATGAATAGATCGGTGAATCACCGAGTCATTACAGCTACATATGTTTATCCATTGAATTTGATTGGCATGGAATGTTTGTTATAAATATTGCTTTATTTAGAATAGTAAACATTATTAAATTAAACAAAAAAATCTCTTGATTCTAAAGTCTTAAAATGGGGATGTTACATGGTTTGCTTCTTTTGTTCTTGTGGCACTCGCTGGGAGTGCCCATCCCCAAGTAGGAGCTGATGTTGGTGCCATTTTTGAGCTTGCACCATTTTGCCCTAAATTTTTCCTTCATTTTGCGTGCTCTGAAATGTTTTTCTCTCAAATTGGTGGTCTACAACTTTTCCCTCCATTCGAATGCCTTGAAATGCTCACAAACTTGTTGTTTTGCCCCAATTTGAAATAAATCTGCATGTGTGCCCTATTTTGTGCCCTAATTTTTCCAAAATCTGTGGGTTCTACCTTTTTTCCTTTTTTCTCGATCATGGAAGTTTAAAATTGATCAATTTACACTTGTATGCCATTGAAAATCCAATTCCATGATCAAAAATGCTTTGAAAACATGTTTTAGTTAGTTAAATTTTGAGAAATCTGTCATCCTTAGCGAAAAAAATGAATTCTCAGGCATCCCTGTCATTTTCTATGTTTTGAAGGTCAGACGAGCATCATTTTCCTGTCAATTTATTCTTTAGCATTCATCGGCAACGTGGCTTGGTCTAATTGGCCAAGGGACAGCGGAATTTTTTTTTAATTTATCGCTTTTTGCTTTTTTGGCAAAACGGCAAATTTGGTCCCATGGCTCCGATTTACTCTAATTGGTTCTAATGTTGCTTACGTGGCGTATTTTGATTGGAGGAGGAGTGGTGGGTCATTTTGAGAACTTGTTCTTTTTTAGCTACTTTGGCTAAAAGTTTCAAATTGCCCCATGGCCCCGCCAAGTGATAATCTGCCTGAATTCAAGTGGCAGAGAAAATTTCTAAATGTTTCCCAAAAATGATGACGTGTCCTCTTTTGATTGGATGAGAAGTAGCGGGTCTTTTTGTGCCTTAAGGAATTTTGGAAAAAGAGTTAAAGTGCAAAGAAAATTCCAAGGGCCCACAACGAATCAGTAACCGCCACATGTCAGGGACAGAATCAGAGGTGCGGGTCTGCGGGGATGATTTGGAAAATTTTCCTTTTTCCAAAAAAATGTGGAAATGTGTAGAATCAGTCTGCGATTCCAATGGGGACCACTTTGGGACACATGTCAGGCCCGTTTTCATGAGGCAGAGGTGCGGGGAAAAATATCAATTTTTTTCAATTTTTCCCGAAAAGTTTAAAAGGTAAAATGAAGCTCCTAGGTCCGCATCCAATGGAATGGTGCCACATGGCCACTCAAAATAAAAGGGTCAAAAAGGGTAAAAATATGAAACCCATGCCCATGTTGAATCAAATCTTGCCACGTGGCCATTTCTTTTAAAAAATGCAAAGTGGAAAAAGGTGCCTCCAAAGCCCGTCTCCAATGGTTTTTCTCCACATGGAGGGCTCAGATTAAGAGTTGAAAGTTGAATCTATGGTAGTTGTGCATCATTTTTGTTCTGCCGCCATTTTTTCCCTATAACGCTCCAAGAAGTTTGGATATGCAATTTTTGCATCAATTTCCATCAATTTTTTGACAAATTCATGTCATTTGTGCCTACAATGACCAATGTAATTGGTTTTGAGGATCAATTTGAGGATTAGATATGTTTTTGAAGTGAATTTTTTCCCTAACCCACCTAATAACGTGAAATATCAAATCCAAAAGTTGCAAAGTTAAATTTTGGAGGGATAAGGATGAAATAATGAAATGAAGGGGGTCTACATGCTTTGAAGATGAAAAACGTGCCTCCACAATGGATAATGATGCAAATTTTGCAATGATTCGTCTATTTTTGAGAGAACTGGTAACTTTTTGGAGGTGTTATATTGAACGTCCCTGTCTGCGAATCATGAGAAATTTTTGTAACAAATTTGATCCTTTGGCATATTCTTTTCTTAGGAAAGAAGGCTCGAAGGAGATTGAAAGCTATATATTGCATGAATTTGTCATGCAAAGGGTTGGAAGAGTTTAAAAATCCTGGAAAACTAAAAATTTCACGGGAAAATCTAGGAAGAAGCCTGTTCTCTGAGTGACCACTTGAGAAACTCATGTAACTCTGTCTATATCAGATTTCAAATCATGTTAAGTTGGTTGCACATGTATAGCCATTAAAAATATTTGATATTGTTTTTCAAAACATTCCCCTGTTGATAAATCTGATCATTTTTTAGTTATTCTATGTTGTCTTTGGGAAAAATCTGTGAATGCTTATATTTCAGAATGTATTTCAAATTTGTGTTTCTTATTCTCTGTTGCAGTCTTGTGTTTAAAATCTCTCTTGATCATACATGGTCTCATTCTTGTGATAGTTTAGTGGCATTTTCAATCTCACATTCAGAAGATCTTTCATCTGATAAAGAGATAAACAAATTTAAAATCATATTACCTTCCTTGATTTCAGAGATTGTTTGTAAACCTTTGGGTGCACCTTAGGTCATGATTAAATAGTGATTGCTAAGTGCTTCATTAGTTCATTCTAACTCAAGATTTTGTGATAGATGATCAAGGATTGTGTGGAAAAGTGCATATCTGGGCCTCCATTTGATGCACATATCCTGGTTGAAGGGATGATTAACCATTTTGATACTTTCTGCTGTTAAGTTTCTCCATATTTTGCTGAAATCCTCAAAGAGTCTGGCGGATCTTGGTTTGTCTTGTCTAAAATCCCACCCAAAAATCATTCAAAACAAATAATCCTACCCTTTTTTACCCTTGTTTTTCCCTGTATACCCACAGAAGATCAAAATCTAGCTGTTAAAGTATGTAGAACATATCAGGATTTCAAAATGTCTTTAGTAACCCTTGTCTTGCATTGAAAGTATCTCCATAATCTGGAAGTGACAACTTGTGAAAGTCAGATTTGGAGTGTTGATCATGTTTTCCTAAGGCCCTTTTCATACTACTTGCACAAATTGAGGGATATTTTCATCTCCTTCACCATTTGAGGGTTACAAAATAAGTTCTCTTACCTTGGTTGAAAGGCAAAACCTAAAACAATTAGGACAAGATCAATTCCTATTTGATTGCTATCCATCTCTCCAAAAATCTGAGTGCCAGTTATATCATATCCCCAGCTACAAAATGACACACACCATGATCCATATGTCTTCAAGCTTTATGCCATATCTTTGATGTTGCTCAGACTCAAAAGGAGAACAAATTGGGGTACCAACATACTCCACAGTACCAACTCCAATTTTTCGAAACTTGACTTCAAAAAGAGGGGAATTTTGAGGGTGACAACATTACTGACATGGCAGTCAGTTATTCCTTTGTGGCATAGCTCTTCCTTTATGTGATTCGGTTACTTTGATAATTGTCTCTTTATAATTGATTGGGTTCGTATATGTCTGTTGTTTTATATTGAAATAAAGTAATTATTTTTTTCTCTTTTCCCTTCATTAGTATCAAAGTAGTGAATGTGAAGAACTTGTGTAGTGGCCTTTAGGAAAAGATGTCAGACCACAATTTTGGAGGATTCTTCCTTCTTGGAAAAGGCCGCAGACCTGTCTTGTTTAGATGTTTGATGTGACATGTTGTTTGGAGTTTGTAGTGAACATGGATACCTCCATCTAAGAGTGAATATATATCTTGGAGCGGAAACAAGAGTGACCAAGAGCATGGTGGTCGGTGGAAGGAAACATGGCACAATAAGAGGAAGCATGTGATATGCAGAAAACAATGTTAAAACATGTTTCATGTGATATGTAGAAAATAATGTTGAAACCTGTTTCATACTAGGCATGGAATTAGAGTGTTGCAACCTTCTCAAGGACCCTTCATTGAATAAAAACATACATTGAGGTGGCTTAAAAATTTTGTGTAAAATTATCACCTGTTCATGTTTAGGTGGTTGCTAGTTTTTCAAAAAAAATCATTTTGCAAGGAGATTGGAGACCTGTTGTTTATTGGAATTTTTGAAGACGTGGCCTAGAGAAACCAATAACATTTGTAAAATAATTTTTGGAGCATGGAATTGATGTTGTTGTTCCCTCTTTGAAATTTATTATGTGAAATAAGATGCAACAAATCAGCCAAAGTGGAGTTTTGGTGTTGTTCACAAGACCATTGTTTTGCGCTAGAAGGCGATCATCATGAAAATCAGGGAGACAAAGGAGTAACCTGAGTAGATTAGAAAATCCATTGGTATAGATCTATAATCTGTGTAAAGTCTAAATTTCCTTATGTGGAGAAAAATCGTAAAGAAAAAAGCATGACTTGTGTGCAACGAGCTGTTATAAGCATACATAGCCATGTCCACACATAATTTGATGCTATCCAATACAAAACTACTTAAAGGTCCTAATTATTCCACCTAGAAAATGAAAATTTGCACCATTCTCTTGTTTGAATATATCTGGGATTTTCTCATTGACATAGTCACTTGTCCCACCGACGTATATGAGAAAATGAAGTATGACAAGGCCAATGAAAAATCCTTAATGTTGACCACTCTTTTTCTAATGAGGTGCAACCACACATACAAGATGCAATGACATCAAAGGTGGCTTGGGATAATATCTCCACCATCTACGAAGTGAAGAACTTAACAAAGACCCTCCATCTCTAGGCAAAGCTTCATACAATAAGTATGAAAGAAGACGAGAAAGTAGAGAAATTCTTGTGTCATGTGGAAGAACTAAGGGTAGAATTTGTAGCACTTAGAGAAAAGGTGAAAGGAAAGGTGTTTATCCCTATCACATTGAGAGTTATTCTTTCCCATTTCAAGAAATTTTTTACCACATTGAGAATCACAAAATAAGAAGTGACCTCTTCCAAACTGGTGAACTTTCTACATATAGAAGAATCCATTCAGATAGTGCACAAAGATTTTGAAGACTAGGCACTGATCTTATGGAAGTAGAAGATTTAAAAGCCTCATAAGGGATAACAAGAGAATAAGTCACAGAATTATCCCTAGAAGCAAAAATATAAATTAAATTCTCAAAAAGTGAATTGATGGTGTCACATCTATATCATGAATATGTACAACACTTTGAACTGTTGGTATAAAGGCCTCACGCAACACAATTCTGGAGAATAGAGAACATCTAGCCATGGTGACTCATAGAAATTCAAGAAAATTCCTCACCAGAAGAAGCAAATAGGACATGTTGCAGCCCATCTAGATGATGACTTAGATGAGGAAGTACAATAATCAATAAATTGTGGTGCTCACAAAGATGATGTTGTTATAGTATCCTAAACATTGCATAATGTTTGGTTGATTGAATCTGACACTAGTAAGCACATGATGAGAGATAGGAAGTTGTTTGGTTCATTGATTGATCGAGCCATTGGAGATCGAGTTTGAATTGCAGACAACAAGGAGTATGTTACAAAAGAAATAAACAATGTCACCATTCCTCTCGAGATGAGAAGTTGTTTTCTCATGAAGATGCTCTATGTTCTGGACTTGACCACACATATTTTATCTATATCTCATTTATTAAATCACAATCTCAAGGTGGAGGTCATGGTTTAGAAAGGAATAAAATCATGTTTGATCTCACAAGAAGGTATGATACTTGCTAGAATTTTTTTGAAGGATTGTTTATTTGCATTAGATGCAGTTTCATCCTTTGCAGTTACATTATCTTCCTCCATGGTGGATTCTAATACACTTTCACATTATTGATATGAGAGCCTTTCTATCTTCTCCCTCCATCATCTTAGTTCTAAGGAGATGGTATGAGGAATCCCTCCATTCTCCCATTCATAACCTCTATATTATGGATGTCTAACAAGAAAACAACATCGAGATCCATTTGAGTCAAGTACCATCAATGCCAAGAACCATCTCAAATTCATGCACACCGATATTTCCAAGTCGTTTCCTACTTCATTTTAGGGATTCCACTACTTTTAGTTGTTGATTTATGACTATTATAGCAAGATATGGGTGTTCTTTCTCCAAAATAAGATTAAAGCATTCTCTAATTTTTAGATCTTCTATAAACAAGTTGTTCAACAGATTGGGCAGCCCCTTTTTATCCTTTGCTAAGATCGTGGGGGGAATTCATGTAAAATAGATTCTTAGAATTAATGAAGAAACAAAACATCACACAACACATAAATGCCCCCTATACTCCCTAGTAAAAAGGTATTACAGAATGTCACAATCAGACTGTCATGGAGATGGATCATTGTATGCTTTCCACTGCAAAGTTAGAGAACAAATTTTGGATAAAAACAATCTAGACTGTTGTATATCTTCTGAACCAGGCACCTATACAGATATTGTAGGAAAAAATTCTAAAAGAGGTATGAAGAATCCGTAAGACTTTTATCTCCCATTCTAGAGTGTTTAGTTAGACAACATGTATGCATGTCCCAACTAATAAGAAGAAGATCGATGCAAAAACACTCAAGTGTATATTTTTGGGTGCAATACTACCTCAAAAGCATATCATGTCATTAATCCTAAGATAAATAATATATATGAGAATAAAGATATGGTTTTTGATGAGTCATCATTTGACTCATTCCCAGACAGATAAGAGATAGTACTAACGTCCTCTCATAGATTGATCTCACAGTCAAATGATGAGCATGAGGATTCTTCAAATAAAAAAGATGAGCTACAAGGAGAATTGTTCGTTGATATTGGTAATTTGGAAAACAATTATTCACGTGAGAAGCAACACAAACATCTGAAGCAGGTCCAAAGTACCATACCATATTCCCATCTAAACTCTATTCCAAATAATTCATCAGAAGTCATAACAATAAGAGAGGTGAGAAATGAGGTAAATTTGACACTCATGAGTTCAATGCTTGATAGGACTAAACCTGATACAATTCGTGAGGCACTCAATCAACCATAGTGTAAGAAGGCCATGGATGCATAATATGACTCCTTGATTTAGAATCAGACATGGGAACTTGTCAATATTCCCTATAGGAAATAAATACATTAGTTGCAAGTGGATTTTTAAAAAAATATATAAGTCGGTGTAGACATAAAATCACGCAATTTGGGTAATTATCTAGTCTTGATTGCATACTACAATTCGAATGATTCCTAAGTAATAAAAATACTAATTAACTAATATATTTGGCCACCTTTCTTTGTTTTTTGTTTCCACTTTTGGTCTTACACCCTTACTTTCTTATTTTACATTTTTATACTTCGACATTTATCATCCTAAACACCAGTGCCCAGACAGGATGCCAACACTAGGAACCCTTGTCCCCTCTGGGTGCTCCTGACCCCTTTGTACTTAGTTCAGATCTTTTGGGTCCTTTATATTTGTTTGAGCATATTATCTTTTTGGTAGTCGACCTTTTTGGGGTTAGTGACTAAATTCAAGTAATTGAATCATATAAATATAAAGTTATCCAAACACTAAACATTTGCTATCGTCACCTAAGGTTGCATCCATCAAGCATCTAAGAGGTCCATTGCATCCATCTAGCACCATCTAAGGGATACAAGGTCTGGTTATTCTTCATACACACTTCATAGGAGGGAAGTTCCTTCTATTCCATGTTGTAGACATTACATCATGCACTTTGGGTAATTATTTAGTCTTGGTCTCATACCACTATTCATATGGTTTTTTAGTGAAAAAGAGTACTAAATAACCCATGTATTTGGGCATTTTAATTTTCTTGTTATAGCTACTTTTGATATTTCACCTACATTTGCCTAGTCTGTACTATCAAAATGCATTTATCTTATTCCTAACTGGGGTGCCCAGCTAGGACTAGAGCGCTCCAGGTGCCCTGGTCCCCTTTGGGGTGCCTTTATCCTCTTTATACTTTACTCTCACTTTTTGGGCACTATATATCTATTTGAGCTTTCTATCTTTTTTTTGGTCGGCTTTTTTGGGGTTGATTATGAAATTAGAACAAGGGAACTATATAAATATAAAGTTATGAGACCATAATGAGGGACCAAGCACTAAGAACTTATATCATCACCTACGGTTGCATCCATCAAAGGCTTTTATTTCTCCATTTGCATCCATCTAGCTCCATCACAAGGGATAAAAGTTGGTTTATCTACATCACACTTCATAGGAGGGGAGTTTATTCTATTCCATGCACCATCTATTTACACTATACATATATTTGTTTCTCACTACTCACAAAGTACGATTGACACAAGAGCACCTATGGCATGATTTTCACACACACACCTAGAACTAAATTGGGTCTGAGATGTAGTGCAACACTTAGTTAGTAAGTCCACCATTGTGGCTAGTAAGGACAGTCTAACGCCTTCATCTGCATCTTAATTTTTTAGGGTTTTGATGCTTTGTATGGGGTTTTACAGGCGATTCTTTGATTGTAGGTTTTCCAGTACTTCGGTGATTATATAACAACATTCACATTACAAGAAGAAAACACAAGAGAACACTCAGTGATACCTCAGAGGAGGGTCCTTAGTCATTTCCACGGACCATGGCACCCAAATCTTAGACCAGGGCACCCCAGGTGCCCCCATTCCTCTCTAGGCGCCCCAGTCTAGTCAGAAAACTCAAATCTACATTTTCTCAAGCTCATGTGTGATGGTTTTCTCCTTCTGTTCAGCCGGTATTCTCTGTGACATAGTCTTGAGACATCTTTGAATCATTTAAGGCCTTATTAACCATCTTTGCACATTAGGGTTTCATATTTCATTTATTAGATTGCTTGGGTAATTTCAGTATTAGATTTATTCATTTATTTACTACTTCTATAACATCAGATTAGAATACTATATTCCATTTTAGTTTAATGACATGCACATATATATTACATTTCTTTACATCTAGCTTATTTGTTCGCTATCAAGTGTGACACACACAAAAGCCACCTAGGGCACAATTCCACACACACACATATAGAACTACATTGGGTCTGATATATAGTGCAGTTCTCAGTTGTAAGATCAACATTGTGATAGCTGAGGACAGTTTGACCCCTTATTTTGCATCTTTCTTTTTAGGATTTGATGTCTTTTTTAGTGTTTTATAGGTGGAATCTTTATTGCATGTTATTTGCGACCTCAAAAAACATTGTGTGACATACCAACAACCAAAGGAAAACAAAAACAAATACCTTGCGACCTTTCAAAGGATGTTTTCTAAGCATTTTGGTAGACACATGCACCAAGGAATAGGACTAGGGAACCCGTAGGCACCCCTGTCCCTCTCCAGGTGCCCCAATCCAACACATTCCTCCACCTCTACATTTTATTGAGCTTCATAACGATAGTTAGTGCTCCTGATTTTCTAGTTTCCCACCTCTATGCACCTTCAGGATCCTTGTGAATCAACTAAGGCTTTCTACCCTCTCTTTGCACTTAGAGTTTCATACTTTTCATCTTAGTTTTCTTGTCTTTATTTATGTACTTAATTATTTATTCATTTACTTCTTATTGGCAAGAAAAAATTTGAGGGACAAATTTGTGGGTTTCTTGCCAACTCTTTGTGAATATAAGTCCCTTTAATTAAACAGTGTAGCTTTTGTATATGTATGCATGAGTAAGGTGAGTTTTACCCAGGTTGGCCTTGCAGCCGGGGATGTAACAGGGGCACTCTACTGACCCTATGGAAAATACTTGCGGATACCTGTAAGAGAGGACTTTTCTAGGAGATTGGGAAAGGGAGTGAGAATGATAGATAAGAGGACTAATGTTGTAAGTAGAGAATCAGAGTCTTGCATACATCAGTTAGAAGTTTCATCGCATGCACTAAAATTAAGAAAAAATAACTCTACAAATAGCAAGAAGACCGATTACAATTTATGAGCACAAAGTATCAATAAATCCCTCAGTCTAGAAAAGGCTAGAAACTCCTACATCTTGTATTGATGCTTAAACAAAATTTGTACATAGTATGAGAATAAAGGAAATTCGAGAAAGGGGGAATGGAAGAATTCACTATCTCTTTGATTTTTCACAAGGATCTCTCTCATGAATTCACAAAAATAGCTAAGAAGACCCTCAAATGAGGATTTCATTACAATTAGTAAAAGTGGAATAACTCTTCAGCTTCCTAGTGACTTTTCATATGCCATATTTTTGACTTTAGGCTATTCATATTCCTATCAAATATTAAGTCCCTTTTATAAAAACAAGGTGACTTAAATTTTACATCATGTTTCAAAATTCACTATAAAAATCCCCAAATCCAAGGGCTTTAAGCATGGAAAGAATAAAATGCCACTCAATATGATCGTAAGCTTTCTCGAAATCAATTTTGAGGAAGAGAGGCCTCTGCAAAGAAACCCTAGCCCACTCCATGCCTTCCCAGATTTTAATAATATTATCCAAAATGTAACGAGATTTAACAAAACTAGTATGTTTAGGTCGAATGATTTTGGGTAGAAGATCCACAATGTGAGAGCCAACACCTTGGCAAGAATTTTGTATGAGACATTCAACAAGGTGATGGGCCGCTAATTGTTTATCTACTCAGGGTTACCAGTTTTGGGAATGAACTTGATGTTTCCTTGATTGATGAAAATCCTAAGAGAAAGTGTTTGGAGAGCTTCATTATAGACACAAAGAAGATTAGGTCCAACAAAAGACTACATCACTTTGTAGAACTCACTCGGGAAACCATCCAGACCAGAGACTTGTCATCTACAAGACAAAGTAAGGTCACATGGAGCTCTTCCAAAGTGAGAGGGGCATCGCAGCAAGAATGGTATCAAGATGAGAGTTTCTTGGACACCACATCAACACACCTCTATATGAAAATAGCTTGCTCACTAGAATCCTCCTGAGCTTGAAAAACCAAACAGTAATGGTTGAAAAAATCATTAGTGATATCTAGGTGCTCAGTAAGCTGTTGGTGAGAATTATAGATAGCTTTGATTTGTTGACGAGCATGCTTGGCCCGAAGGGATTTGAAAAATCTTTTAGAGGCTTTGTCTCCCACCCTAAGCCAATGAAGTCTCAACTAGATCTACGCACCACGAGCTAAATGTGATTCACTGAGCTTGAGCTTATGCCAAATACTAATAGCTTGGAGTTAAAGATGTGTGTCAAAATAATTGTTCTCGAGAAGTAGAGAAATCCTTTTGAATTCTAAGTGCAAAGCTGAATCAACCTACCTACGGACTTGAGCCACCTATTTACCGAACCGATGGAGGAACCAAGTGGTGTGCTGAATCGCCGCCTCCCACTAATAAATCCAGTTGGCAGTAAAATATGGAAGTGACACCATGTTCCAAATTTTGGCAATGAGCAAGACCACTCTAGGATGGCTTAGCAAAGAGACATTAAGAAATAATTGGTTTTTGGGCACCTTGGGAGAGGCCCCTGCCAAATAACCTTAAATGTGATCAGATGGTGGTATGAAAAAAGCAAATTGGACCAAACCTTGATAATAGAGGAGGCTTGTGTGTCAAAATTAAACAAAGATTGTTTTGAAAGAAGTGCATGGTTGAGTCTTTTCAAAACCTGGTCATATTTGTCTCGAAGATTGGTCCAGGTAAACCAAGCTTGGTTTTGAAATTCCTGTTGCTGTCTGAGCAAAGGATCAAAAAGAATCCAACGGATTTTAAAATAATATCAGGCTGCATGCTCACCAATACACTAGCACATAGGAAGGGCACCACATTTATCGTCCGGGTGTTCCACCATATTAAAGTCGCCACACACCAACCAACAAGAAAATGGTAATTTATCACGTAACCATTTCCATAAATATGTCCTTTCGGGACCGTCATTAGGGGTGTAAATATTTAGAATACCAAAAGAAAGGTCATTAATACTCATAATCACCCAAAAGACCTTATTACTGGGATCCTGGCCTGAGGTAGAGATTAATGTTGAAAATTTTGAAGCAATGGAAATGCTAGCTTCCCCTATGCCCTCAATATGATGTGTGTGAAAATGCATAAAATCTAGGGCAATGCAAGTCAAAGTAGTCTAAAGCAAAAAACTAGAAATCTTGATTTCCTATAAAAATATAATATTTAAACTACTAATTAACTAGAAAGCTAAATGAACATAGAATTTTTGTGAGGGCTCTGTCAGACCACGAACATTCCATGACATGAAATTCATGAAAAATCATACATATCAAACTCCTCATGCCCATTCAGAATTCCATCCTCAGAGATGAGAATGGAAAAATTGTTGGCAAGAAGAAGCTATTCTGAATCAGAATGCTCAACATGAATGGAGTGGCACTTGGCCCCACTATCCCCTCACACGCTGCATGAAACCTCTCGAGGTGGACTGCGAGAGCATAGTAGAGGGAGAGAATTCGAAGCAAAATTCTCAGTATTCTCTGAATTGGGCAGAGTAAACTAGCTTAGGGAGGGTTTGGAAGGAATGGAAACTGAAGGGCGAGGTGGCTCCACTCTAGGCTCATCCCTAGATGGAGGAGGAGAAGAAAGGAGAGGTGGAACCTCAACAGAAGGTTTCACACTAGAGCTCTTCTTAGGCCCAGCCAAAGTCCAACCATCATCCGGAGAGTCAACCTTGGGCTTAGGGCCGGTGGGTTGAGCTGGTGCTGACTTAGAGCGAGCCAAAAGTGGACAATCTCGAATGCGATGGTCTAGGCCTGACAATGGAAACACGTAGTGGGAAGGTTGAAATACACCACCTTTTGAGAGATATACAAGGACCCAACTTGAATATTTAGATGGTCCCACAAATCTTTCGTAAAGTCCACTTCGACACGCACATGCTTGTTAGGACAAGAGAAAAAATGCTCTTGTTCATGGCAAATCACCTTGTCAATGGGTTTCACAATCTCTGGTAGAAATGACCAAAGATGAACAGAAAGAATAGGAAGTTCAATCCAAACAAGGATTTTTAAAGAGACTTGGCTGGTGGGATTAAAATCTGGGGTCCAAGGTGAGAGCACAAGCAAGGTATTGCCTAAGTACCAGCACACCACCTTAAGCAAAAGAGCTTCAAGTTGAGAAGGCTTGTGAAAGGAAAATAGATAAAACTCCTTGGTGAGGCTATGGACACCTGAAACCAGGATACCGTTATACTCCCAATGGTTTTTCATCTAGTTATATATATAGGTCTCTAAGGGAATGTGGCCACAAAAGTAAGTAATAAGGCAATGGTTTTGATACCACTTGACCACAGGATCTAAACATTCATCTGAAATAATAAAATATAGGGGGGAGACAAAGTCCATACCTTGTCGTAAACTTTCGGCACAAATTTCCTCTCGCGTTTGGGAGCCATTTCCACCAGTTGCAATAGTTGTTGCTATGGGAGGAGGGTTGGCCATTTATAAGCTACGCACTGCCTTTATGGCAGAAGATACTATGATATGACCAACCAAAGACCGCAAGAAAAGCTATGGACACACAGATTTCATAGCGAAGTATGGGGGAGACAAAGTCTGAAATAATAAAATCTAGGGGGGGAGACAAAGTCCATACCTTGTCATAAACTTTCGGCACAAATTTCCTCTTGCGTTTGGGAGCCATTTCCACCAGTTGCAATAGTTGTTGCAATGGGAGGAGGGTTGGCCATTTATAAGCTATGCACTGCCTTTACGGCGGAAGATACTATGATATGACCAACCGAAGACTGCAAGAAAAAGCTATGGACACACAAATTTCATAGCAAAGTATGGCAAGAGAAAGCATGGAAAAACCCTAGTAGAACCGAGTGTTTGCCTATAGATTCATATGTTTGAATATTTACTTTTGTTTTAAACCTATGGTGTAGTAAATTATTTAAAATTTAAGTATACTTTACTCTACATTTAGCTAAGAGTCATCTTTATTTTGTTAAAAAGAAATATGTTTATATTTATATATGGGAGAAGAAATGAAATTTTGGTTTCAATAGAAGGGAAGAAAATAATTATCTCTTTAGACCTATCAAAACAATTTTTTTGATCTCATAGTCAACATTTAAGTTTTACACCTAAGTTTGAAATGAGACTCGTTCCTCTTATAAAATACAATTATCCTCTTAATATAACGAGAGTATTGGAGAAATATCCTCACTGATGGATTTTAGAGTTATATAAATAGGATCTCACCAACCATTACGGCTCGACGCAATGAATCCATGAGTTATATCGCAACTACCCTGAAGGCATGTTTCATGGATTTTGTTTTTACCTTATCTTTCGAGATACCATGCATGGCAGTCAAAGTGACATTATCAAATTGTTAAATTTTTAGCTTGGTGATTATAATCATCACCTCTAAAACAAAACCAAAAAAAGTTACCTAAATTTTACATTTGGATGTTTTAAATTTGATGGTTAAATTTTGGATCAAATTATGAGCATTACACCATCCATGGTCATCAAACATTGTCTTTGTTTTTAAACATCATTTATTTAATTAATGACCATTTTTATTGTGAAATACATTAAAATTTAAAAAAAAAAAAAAAAAACTTCTTGAAGTAGTATTTAAGTATATTGATAAACATTCTACAATAATGAGTGCAATGTGGTATTATAAGTGTGAAATATTTTATTTATTAAAATAAGTTTGAGCTTCATTTGAGTGTCACAAGACAATTTTCACTATAAAATCTATACATACTTAATTTCACATGAAAGTTTTTTTCTTTTTAACTCTGAAACATAATTAAAAATGCAATAAAATTATTTACCAGCGCGACATTCGTATAGGTATCTTTAAAATGATGGTATCTTCTAAATCTGCAAGTTGGAAGCTACAGGACGGGACTAATTTGCAAGTTGGGGACCTGGATTCACTAGAAATTTGAATATCCTACCGAATTTTCCGTGCTCCTTCGACAATATTTAATAATAATAAGCCCATTTAAATTTTGAGTGCATTCTTCACACACCTCTATTTCATGCAAAGCTGATCCAAAGCTTAAATAACACATATTTTGAAGGAAAGGGATCGAAAACACAATTCTTATGAAATGCGTCCCTTAAATAACTAATACATCACAGATTTTAAACTTTTTTTTCCCATATCAGTAATATATGTGTAGAAACATGAAGAACCATAAGATCTAAAGCATAGAACTTTTACGACTGTGGGATGCCGATGTCCCGGTGGGAGTGGTATTTATATTCCATAGCAGATCTGATATGGTGGTTGTTAAATTGGAAGCAGTTTCACTCTCCATGAAAGATGCCCTCATGCTCTCCAGTGCCCTCACTACATCTCTCATGGAGGTTCGTTCTCTTGCTGATTCATTGCTGCAAATCAGACCAACATTAACGAAAGAAACAAGACATATATTCTCATTCACATCCCTCAACAACCTGCGGTCAACAATATCTGCTATTCTCTCTGGAAAAGCTGATCTCACCCACTTTGGAAGGTTCATGCCTCCCACAAACATGTCATCACTGGGCCTCTTTCTTGTAACCATCTCTAATATCAGAATTCCATCGCTGTAAACATCTCCCTTTGTTGAAACACTCCCTCCCACTCTGTACTCTGCAATTAATTTTGTTAGTGACAATTAAGGAAAAGGGAGACTGTAAAATTGTTAAAAGCAAATTCAAACGAAAATTTTACCTGGAGCAATGTAGCCAATAGATCCTTTGAGTGCAAATGATGTTGTACTTGGAAAATCCCCGGAGTTTGGAGGAGTAGTTAAACAGGATATACCAAAATCAGTCACAAGGGCTGTCATGTCTGAATCCAGCAGCACATTGCCCGGTTTTAAATCACAATGCACAACTTGTGGAGAACAATCATGATGCAAATATTCCAGGCCGTGGGCTACATCTATGGCAATCTTCAAATGTTCACTCAGTCCCGATTCACATATCTCCTGGTCATCTCTGTCAAGGTACAAATGTTTTTCTAAGCTCCCATTAGATGCAAATTGAAGAACCAAACCTATTGAGCCAGGGTATGAAAATGCACTTATGATTCTGGTGAGATTGCGGTGCCGAATCCTCCCCAACGCTTTGCATTCTGTGTTAAAGCTCTTGTGGGCTTCTTCATTCTGCAAATCCAGAGTCTTGATGGCAACTACCTTGCCATCAGTGAAATTGCCTCTGTAGCCTGATCCAAAGTTCCCCACTCCAAGAAAATTTGCGTCATCAAATCCATTTGTTGCAGTCACAAGGTTCTGATATGAAAATTTCTGATACCTTAGCCTTTCAATAATATAGTTTGGGGGGTGAAACTGTCATCTTGAAAATTTCTGCGTCCACACCATTCCCAAGATTAAAGAACATATTATAAATGCAATGATTCCAACAGCTGATAGGACTATTTTTCTGAGTAGTGAATGCTTTCCCTTGCTCTGTTTTGGACATGCAGGTAATGAGTAATTATGCGGACTGCAAAGGCCTGGGTTTCCCATCAACAATGTAATGACATCACTGCCATTTGGAAACAACCCCTCTTCTGGAATTTGACCTGACAACTTGTTGAAAGAAAGATTCATGTACTGAAGCACCTTTAGTCGCCTAAAAGACATTGGTATTGAACCTGATAAAAAATTGGCAGAAAGATCCATTTCTTAGAGATTTTCTAATTTTGATAGTGTGTCTGGTATTGGACCTTCAAAAGCATTGCGGGACAGATTTAGATGCTCTAATGCTGTGAAGTCTCCTATAGCATTTGAAATCATCCCATGCAGCTGATTGCCAGAAATGTCTATGGCTTGAGCCATTACAATCTTACTAATCTCCCCTGGCAAGGACCCTTGCAGAGAATTCCATGAAAGATTGAGATAGATGTGACGGTTTTTAAGGCTGGCAATGACTTCACCAGGTATCCTTCCCCTTAATTTGTTGTAAGACAAGTCAAGCAGCTCCAAATTCTGACATCACTCTAGACTCGCAGGTATACCTCCAGATAAGTCGTTGTGACCAAGATAAAGATATCTTAGCTGTGGAAGGCTACAAAGAGAACCTGATATTTTTCCAGATAATTTGTTGCCACCAAGAGATAAAAGTCCGAGACTTTTTATTTCACCCATGTCACTCAGAATGCTTCCTTCTAATCTGTTCCTATCCAGATATAGTCTTTCCAACTTATGGAATCTTGTAATTGCAGATGGAATATTGCCCCTGAAAATATTCATGCTTAAATCTAAGAAGGTTAAGTTTGTGAGATTGGCAATTTGCTGAGGGATGATTCCCCTTATATTGTTGTCTGCTAAATCTAGGTGATAAGAGTGTGGATGAAAGGCTGCCAATGGAGAGAGGCAAAACACCAGTGAGATAATTATATGAGACAAGTAACTTTTCCAAGCGGGAGCAGTTAGTGAGAGCGGTGAGCAAAGTCAATGTGCTACTGCTGCCACTAACAAGCTGATTTCCCCACAGATTAAGCCATTTAAGCAAGCTCGACTTACCCAGCTCAATGGGCACCATTCCACTCAGCTGGTTGTTGTTCAGATAAAGTATAGCGAGATTGGAACAATTTCCAATGGAACTTGGTATGTTTCCACTAAGCTCATTTTCCCATAGATTAAGGATTTGCAATCTGGTGAGTTTTGTGCCAATTTCCCACGGAATATGTCCGCTTAGCTGGTTCTCATATAAATTTAATATTTTCAATTGTGACAGATTGGTTAAAGATGGGGGAATGGTGCCTGATAACTTATTTGTATAAAGATAGAGCACGCAATTGAGTGAGCATACCCATCTCAGAAGGAATAGGGCCTTGGAGATTATTTTCATCAAACTCAACTTTAATTAATGCAGATAAATTTCCTAAAGAAGGCGGAATAGGGCCTTGAAGATTATTTTCACCAAACTCGATTATTGTTAATCGGGATAAATTTCCCAAAGAGGGAGGTATGACACCCGTAAGATTGTTTGCTCGCAAGTAAAGGGTTTTCAAAGTTGAGAGGAGACTGAGCTCAGATGGAATGCTGCCATGGAGTCGGTTATAGGAGAGCCACAGGTCATATAAATTGCGACAACTGGAGAGAGGAGCCGGAATGGTTCCCTCCAGGTCATTGCCGTACAGACTGAATATATGCAGACGGGAAAGTTGAGCGAGTTGATGTGGGATTTGACCATGAAGGGTATTGTTAGAGAGATCGAGGGAACGGAGAGAGGAAAGATTCCCAAGCACAGGAGAAATGGTGCCTTCTAAGCCCATAGAGTATAAATCGAGGGCAACAACAGATTGGGAAATAGGAGTGGTGGTGCAAGTGATTCCAGTCCAGTTGCAGAGGGGAGTATGAGAATTCCAGTTAGACAGAGAATTGCTGGGACCAAGTGTGATGCTAGCTTTGAATCTCAACAGCCATTCTTGTTGTTCAGATGCGCTAATATTACTTGAACAATAGAGATCCAAAAAAAGGAAAAACATCAACCAAAAAAATGCAGGTATGGTAGAGAAGAGGAAAGGAGGTCAAGGAGGGATTACCGTGAATGTTATTGGAGTGAGGAATGGGGAATATTTGTCTTCCTCGGGGATATTTTTAAAGAGGCGTTCTTGAATAAATTAAGGGCATGGTCCCATGGAGTGGGGGCTGCATAAAAATCTCAGCGGGTGCTGTTGAGCGAATTTAGGAGCATATTCGCTGTTTTTGGGTCCCATGGTTATAATTTTTTTATTAACATTTTCCGTTGAGAAATAATAGGAGCCCATAGCAGTTTTATGGTCCCATGGACTTTCCTATTGGAAGTTGAACACTGTTTGATTTATACATGACTTTATGAAATATGAATAAGACTTTTGAAAGACCCTAATTTATTCTTTCCTCACCATTGAATACTTTCATGTATAATATATTTGTTTTATTTTACTCATCTTGCACCCTCATTTTGCATATTTTCCTTACACACTGAAGGCTACAACTAAAAGTGATGTGTATAGCTTTGGAGTGGTGCTCTTGGAACTGAACATACAGTGAACACAGAGGTGAATATGCCCTATTTCTGAAAGTAGATGGAAATTGAGTTTTTGTATAGAATAAGCATTTTTTATATATAGTTAGTCTATATATTTAGGCATGAATACAACTGTACTTAGAGTGAACAATATTTGAATACAAATCACATTTTTGCACATCCCATTTAAATTCAACTGCAGTTTCAAGAAAAATAAATTCAAAAAAAGAAACCTCAATTTTGTTGCAATTAAGTGTGCAGAAAGCAAATCCATAACCACTCACAAAGCATGCAATAATGTTCAATTTTCTAGGCCTGCATTACTCAACAGTCTAATGATTTGTATCACAATTTTTGTTTTAAAGAACACCAACATTACTCAACAGTCTAAAGAGCATCCATTCACCTTTCGAACAAATCAAACGACACTGATAATCATATCCACATTAGAAGCTTGGGCACTACACAACACGCTGAGCCAGTTATTATTACCAAAAGATCATGTTTTCAACAATACAGAAAATTGAATAGCGTTCTTCTCAAATTTCTCCATAAACAAGTTAGCAACAATTGAGGGAGAGAGAAGATCCCATTGCCATGCCTTCCTCTTGTTCGTAAATTTCACCCTGAAATGAAAATAGATGGACCGAAAGCAGAAGACGACTAACTTTGTTGTCTCACTATCTGTTACCTCTGACAACTTTTGTTGCCTCATCTACCAGGATTTTTGTGAAGAGGGAAACAACGTCAAACTTTACCAGAATGTATTTTTCATCCAATTTAATGTTAGCACCATATTTACAAAATCATAGGAATCCTTGATGGAGTGTTGTCTACTAATGGTTTCAATTTCTCAGACAAGTAGCTAGCTAGTTCGTAGGTAGGAGAATAAATTGTGTCTATGATAGATCTGACAGGGATATCATATTTGTGAATTTTGGGAAAAACATAGATCCAGGGGCATGATGGGGTCTTTGGGAACTGGCTTTCTTTTTAATTTTTTGCTTAGTGAAGAACTATTAATCAGTTTCGTGACTTGAAAATTGTTGAAAATATAAAAAACTTTCGAGTATTTAAGTGCACAGTACATTGATTATTACTGTAGATACATTTCAAAATTTGCAATTCTTCTCCAACATGTGCATGGTACATTATCATTCACCAACATTTACTCAAAAATATTGAAGTCATTTGCAACAAATGTGGCTTGCCATTAGAAAGCTTTCAAGTTGTACAAGGAAACCTCTTTTCAATGGCTCCATTACCAGCAATAATGTCCATATATTTATAAACACCAAATGAGGTGCTTGTTGAAGGTGTGTGTTACACAAATAAAGAGCACATTTACAAAGTACCATGGAAGAATGAACATAATAGAGATTGCACATTACATAGAATTAGACAGCTGCAACTTTCTCAGTATAACGGAGCTGAGATACAATAGTTGTGGCACGAAGAGATTACAAAAAAATGAAAAATCCATTCCTTGACCTTCATCATGATAAACACATTAATTAGAAACATGTTATTTGAATTTTACATCCTGCTGGCTCGAATTGAGCATACATATAAATTGAAATCATAATAACTAAAACAAAATACCTTTCTCATTCTATGTTCCTTACATGTCCACATTATTGGCATTGCCATTAACAAATTCCATTAAGGCTGCTCGAGCAAGTGTAGCAGCTAGATCACCCACTTCAATGGTTGGTATATTATTTTCATGTTCAAAAACAATATCATCACATGCAGTAGTGTCATCTTCTGCAACCGTTAGCACCATATTATGTAGTATGCAACAAACAAGAATGGTCTTGGGCAACATTTCCAAATTTGGGTGCCACATTCTATATTCTAGAATCCGCCATAATTGCTTTAGCCTTCCAAATGCGCACTCAACAACAATGCGTGTGGATTAAAACTTAAAATTAAATATTCTTTGAGTAATAGTTACAAATCCACTGGAAGGCGTGATTAACCATGGTAATAGTGGATATCCACCATCGCCAATAATGTAATCCCTCATATTTACTAAGCCAATAGGAATTGGAAGACCATTTAATCTCTCTCCTCCTTCACACATTCTATAAAAAGCTAAATTACGAAGAAGTCTAGAATCATTTACAGAACCTGGCCATCCAATAAACACATCCATGAAATGCATATTGCTATCAACAATCACTTGTAATGCCATACTATAATTGTCATCTCAATCATACCAATCAGATGAACACTCGTTAGGAGGAAGTCAGATTGGAATGTGAGTTAGATCTATAGCCCCACAACAATTTGGAAAACCTCTTTTTCTACGAAATCCTTCTTTTACTTGCCCCAATGCCATATGCTCACTTGGCCACTGAACATTACTTCGAAACCTAGTGTACATGACATTTATGAACTTATTTACAATTCTCACTGTGGTTGACTTTCCACAACTAAACAATTCACTAATGTTAACCATTGTCATTCCAGATGACAATCTTAACATTCCCATGGCCACTTGTTTTTCAACTGGAAAGACCCTGCCTTTTATAGAAGTGGAAAATGAAAAGGGTATTTCACCTTGTTTAAGGTCATCATTCAATACTTGACAAATATTTTGAAATAACATGTAAGGTATCCTAAAAATGCTGCGGAAACATTGATCATCACATCTTACTTCAAAAATATAGTGGTTCCACCAGTGTATAGAACGTGGTTTGATATACCACTCACCTTGTATCCTACCTTCCCATTCAAAACGAGATAAATCTACATCAAGGATTTGACTTTGTTGTCCAAAAATGAAAGCAATAACCTCCATTTCCATGTCATTTGCATCCAAGTCATCTATCTTATGCTTCTTGAAAATGCATTGTGTATTTGTTGAATCTTGAAGATCATTCCATATTTGCAATGCTAATTGGACAATAATTGATGCATTTGAAAAGAGTTTCAATTTTTCTATTGAAATAGGATTCATTGTATGTAAATGGATAAATGTAAACACTGTTCTCCTCCCTTCAAAAAAGCATACAAAATAATGCACCATTAAAATATATCAAATAACAAATGATGATACAACTGACAAATAAATAGTTGAAGGCTTATAATTATATTAAATTGCAAGTATTGAAATACCATTGGATTTTAAATGTTACAAGATTATAACATTTGGATGTTGAACCAAGATAGTTTTATTTTTCATAATTAGCAAGAATAACAAACAATTTTCAAAGACTTGTTTATTAATGTACTTATTTCAATCTCATAATGTAAGTATCTAGAAAATCCACTAAAGAGAAAAAAAAGACAACAATATAACAACATTTGGATGTTGAAACAAGATGGTTTTATTTTTCATAATTTGCAAGTAAAACAATCAATTTTTAAATACATCTTTATTAATATACTTATTTCAGTCTCTAACAAGTAAATAGAAGATCCACTAAAGAGCAAAAAATGACAACAATATAATCCAAGTATGTGATTTAAAGATTTATTTGTCACTTGCAAATGACTCTGTCATCTTCAACATTACCTATCCAATAGCATTCATAGCTGAAACCATGTTCATTTGCACATTAATTTTTTGCTCCTCTATTTTGAACAGTCTTTCCTCATTATTATCTTCCCTTTCATGATCTATTTCATGGCGTTTCATATGCCCCTCTTCAACCATCTAAAATGCAGAAATCACTAACTTGGTGCTTTCAACAATGTTGTCTTTAATACTTGTCATTTTGTTGCTTGTTTTCCATTTTTTACCTGTTGAAAGTTTTTCCTAGCTAAGATGCTCATATAAGTATGGGCATTCCTCATATCTATGATTATTTCCACAGAAAGAACAAGTAATATTCTGAGGACATTTGCACCTGTAGTGGTCAAGAGATCCGCATGTATAACATGTTCCATGAGGAAACTCGCCTCATCCACCACCACGGCCTCAGCCTCTGAATCCACCATGATATCCTTGACCTCTGCCATGACCTCCTTCAAAACTCCCTTCATTTTTATCATAGTGCACTTGATTATGATCCTGATCCTGATGCTCTTTCTTGCCTTTAGAGTTATTTGAGACTCCTGTCTTTCACACACCAATATTTGTAGCATCATGAATCTGACCAATCAATCTACAGTCCTTTGTATCATGAGTTGTGGACCAAAAAATATTACAATAGCAGGATATGTTCTTCCTTATTGTGCGTTACAATAATGGGCAGTGGCTAGCATCATGCTTCAAATGACATATATCACAGTCCAGTAATATTGAACGTACTTATCTATGGGGGAAACTATCCTTGGTGTGCCCTTCCACTTCATAATCTATACACCAAATCCCCGTGCGCTTCTCATGTGTTGAGTTCGCTGATAGTTTCTCTAGATGCTTTTCCATAGCTGCAATCTATGCTTCCAAGAATGGGTTGACCCCAATGTTTATACTTTCGGCTACCTTAGCGCGTAAAGATGCTTCATGTGCTTCACACATATCAATGTATGTCTTATGTGATATTTCCCTTCTAAAAGGTGTAATCAGACCTCCAACGAACCATTGTGCATGTTGGCTTGCGTGAATATCATAAGAAAGCTTAGATAAAAGCATTTTGAAATGGGCATCATACTCCCTGACACTCTCAGTAGTGCCTTGCTTAATATCCTTGAGCACGCTTATACTCTTATGCTCAAACTGAGGGATGTGAAACTCTATAAGGAAAGCATATTTTAATTTTGTATAATCTACGCAAGTTTGATCAGGGTCAAAATTTCTATACCAGCTATGTGCACGTCTTTGTAATGTAGTGAAAAATTGAATTTCCATGCACTCAGAAGCCATGATCCCTTTTGTGCGCCACAATATTTCACACATGTGCACGTGTTCAGCAACATCTTCTATGCCCCTATATTCTGGAAGACGAAGAGACATCTCCATGTAAATATTCTGGGGTTGGTGCAGACCTTTCCCACCTGATCCCAAACCTCCTATGTTTCCTCTACCTCCAGAACCACCAGATCCCCTGGAACTAGAACCACCTATACCTCTTGATCCTCCACCTGAAGCCAAAATTGGACTAGTGGATGTACTTCCCTGTGTCCCAACAATAGTACTGAACTAAACCCCTACATTCTGTGAAGTGTTACCACTCCCAGAAGTGAGTCAAAAATTCTACGTGCTCGAATTCTATGTAGATGATGTACCTGAAAAGGTAACCCCAAATAACAATGAAGACAGTTTCCCTGCCATCGATGTACTTGCTATGTGACTTACTCCTACTCTCCCAGTTCCTAAATTAGCTTGTTCACTGTTTGTCGTACTAGATACTGGAAAACCAAGTGTAAGGGATAGGTTGCTAGGTAGATTCAGATGCGTGTCCATGGCCTAGGTCATCTTTACTAGTGTGCTTCCACATGAGGCTGAGGGGGGTTCCCTATCATGCTTTCCAAAATGGGGGAGTTCCTGATGCTTCAGCTATATGCCTTCTACATGAGCTCCAAATCCTTCATGAGCCATCTCTTTCCTCAATGCCATTCACTTTGTAATATCATGTTACTTTTCTATCTCCCTCTCATGCACCTCATTATACTTAAGTCGTCTTTCTTCTCTCTTCCTTTCTGCCACTAGGTCTACCATCTTTCACCAAACATGTTCTTTCCCTCACACGTGGTGGGGTTTAGTTAGCCATCAGTTTGCTTTCCAAGTTCAGGGTCACCATCAAGTTTTTGATCACCAGTGGAATGCCTGCAAGTAAGTTCCCCTAGGATATTATAAAAAATGGAATTCCGCTACCTCTGGGAAATAATAAGTGAAAATTGAGTACTCCAAATTATAACTGTTCAGAACACCACGAAATCGAGTATCCACAATGCATGTCCAAATCAGATCAACATCATAAAGGGCCTAAAATTATTCATGCATCCAAACAAGTGCGTGATACCTCCAATCCCTTTTTGACACATAAGCAACCAACCACTCGTACAGTTCTACCAGAAAAATAGCGAAGAAGCTCTCATACAAACTGTCATATATATTTTGTTCCACCCATGCACGCGTGTTAAACTCAGATACGGTGTTGAACCTCTGTGTGTATTCTTCTTCTAGATCTTGTATCCACTCCTCAACACTTGCTAAGATCAACCAGTATGTCTTCATTGTGAACCATCTTGAAAACAACTAAAAAAATCAGAACAAACATTGAATATTTGTGCAGCTCCAAAGGTAGTAATAAGAATCAACACAATATTAGAAGACGATGAAGTCCTGAAGGCAATGAAAGATGAGACATTAGGACACACAAAAATATTGGAGGTAGTTAAGAAAAATTGTGAGGCCCTTGCAGCAGCACAAGACCCCCATAAGGAAAGGCTGGATGAGGTTGTATTCTAGTTGGTTAGGATATTTGGCTCTCACGCGAGAGACCCGGGTTCAAGTCCTGGCAACAGAACCAATGATGTAGCCTAGAATTTACTAGAAATAACCTAGGCACGTTGCCACATCACTCAGCCTAGAATGAGCACTCACCTCAAGCATGCAAAGGTACTAGGCCCCTCTTTAGGGTTGTTTGTGTAGGATGGTAGCATGATGAAGACTAAATGCATTCAGATCCATAAATAACATAACATTCTACAAAGCATATTCTAGATCTAGATCTAAGGGTAATGGATTTTAAATTATAACCATAATGAATCAAACCATGCAAGAACCAATTATACTCATGTTTAACACCTTGATTCAACCAATACACTCCATTATATCAAACACAGTAACTACGCAGAAGTGTCTTACAATAAATAGTATCATAAGCTCATGTGCGCATCATATTTGATAGCATAAATTCACAATAAATTATATTTAGTCCTCCTATACTACACAAATCACTACATATTTATAAGGGTGGGGACTTTCCCTTCACTGCTTACATAATTCCCAAAATAGGTCGCATGCTGAAAATAGTCATGCTCCTTTACAACAATAGACACACATGCAAGTATGCTAATAATATATCTCTTCTGGTTAACTAGCAGTAATAGTTCTATTAATAACTTGAAGCCATGTAAAGTTCTTAGTATCCACTCTTCTAATAATAGCCCATGCGTGTCGCACAAGTCTTTATCCGGTTTGTGTGCTCTACACGCTATCTCCAAAAATAGACCGTACATATGAAAATGGCTAAGTCCTAAATCTGCCCTTGTATTTTTTGCATGTGTCCTTCCCTATCCTTTTGCGCCTTTGACTATGCTTTACTCCTACACGTGAATCTTCTGTGTGCCCTCTCCTTAGTATCATACTCTTGTCCACTCAACAATCATTGATATCTAAATAAGGTTTCTTCCTCTATCTCGATTATGGGCCTTAGAAACCCTAGGTTAACCTAGTGTAAGGGTTACTTCCCTCTAGATATGTGACCCTAGCACTCAGTGTAGCTCATTTAAGTATGTCTGCTTATATGCCAGTACACGCGCGTCTCCTACTCATTACATTGATACCCTTGTGGAATGGATGATTTAGGAGTGCATGTTTTTGAGACACATTTTGTCCTGTATACACACCCCACATCATCAGGGAATAAGGTCCAGTCATACTCTTCCTGCCATGGGGTTTAGAAGGGTCTTTTAAGAGTCTTTAAAATTTGTGTTTTATTAAATTTTAATAAGGTGAAAAAGAAACATGTTTAAATGGAAGTTCAAGTTTAATTCACCATCTTGGTGGTTATAATTATCCAGTCCTATCATCCAAGTTTTCCAAGTTTTACATGACATGGTTTGAGGGTTAAATTTACCCTAAAAAAGGGTCATATTAGTTGTACATAATGTAACCAAATATATCTATTGTGTATAACAAGTAACTTTATTAATCCACAAAAATACTTTTCATTTACTTAAAAAATTCATTACCATTGTGAAGGGAAAGTATAATTATGAGAACATGTTAGAGATAGGGAGAAAACCATACTTGTTAAAATCAAATTAGGGGTGTGAGAGGTACTCTAAGAAGCTCCGAATGTATTCCAAAAGACTGATTAATTAAAATTGGGGATTTTAGAAGTTAATCTAATAAGTATAGCAGTAAATAAGAGCTAGCCATAGAAGGAGAAATGACCAAAGAACTAAAGAAAGTAGATATGTGAAACCCTAAAGTGCAAAGATACATAGAAAGAACTTAGCTGATTCGATGAGCTTGCTCGACTGTGTCACAAAGATGGATGTAGAAATGGGAGGATGAAACAACTATGCCGATGTCTAAAAAAGTGTAGATATGGGCAACTTGAGTAGACTGCGGTGCTTGGATAGGTACATGGGCGCCTATGGGTTCCCTGGTCTGAGATATGGGTACCTTGGTCTATGAAAAAGCTATGTAAATATCCTCTGAGGTGTCGCTAAGTGATTTCCTGTGTTCACTTCCTACCACACCAGCTTCATTGGACTGCGTGATATGTCGCCGAGAATCAAAAATGAATATGAGACTTGCAAAACCCTTAGACAAGCATCAAACCCCTAAAAATAAAAAATGCATATGAAGGGGTCGGACTATCCTCAGCAGCCACAATGGTGGAGTTACTAACTGAGCACTACACTACATCTCAGACCCGATGTATCTCTATGTGTGTGTGTAATCATGCCTTAGGTGCTCTTGTGTCAGTCACACTTCATGAAAGTAGCGAGCAATAACTATGTGTAGATATGTAGTAAAATGGTGGATGAAATAGAATAAACTTCCCTCCTATGTAGTGCGATAAAAATGAACCATTCTTGTGCCTTATGATGGAGCTAGATGGATGTAAATTGAGCCTTTGATGGATGCAACCTTAGGTGATGATAGTAGTGCTTAGTTGTTGTTGCATGGTTTCTCATTATGGTCTCATAACTTTATATTTATACGGTTTTCTTGTTCTAATTTTGTAATTAACCTTGAAGAGGCCAACCACCAAAAATATAGAATGATCAAACTGATAGAAAGTTCCCAACAAGTGGTGGGAAAATGGAAAGAGGATCAGAGCACCCCGACTGGGACCAGGGTGCCAATGGGCGCCCTAGTACTAGCCTGAGCACCCCAGTGAAGGCTAAAATGACGTAAAATGAAAAAATTGATTTGGAAAGTATGTGCTGAAGGTCGTAAGTGACAACAAAAATCAAAGTAAAATGGAATAAAGACGGGGTTAATTAACACTTTCTTCACTCAAAAACCATATGAATAGTAGTATGAGACCGAGAATAAATAATGCCTAAATTGCATGATTTTGTGTTTACATTTGCCCCCACTATATGTTGGTGACCCGAATGCTCGGTAACATAAAGTAGATACAGATGTGTACCTGATGTCCAAGTAGAGTGATGTAGAAAGTGTTCCGATGGACTAGATAAAGCGTGGAATGAGAGAGTACTGAAGCATGGAAACTAAATATGCAAAAGTGTGAAAAATGGTGAAAGTGAACCTATGGTGGAAACATGTGTGTAGTTGCCAATGTGTGTGATGTACCTATATGTTAGCATGAGGTGTGTGCAACCACGAAATGTAGTTGTTGTTGATAGTCATTTTTGTTGTTGTTGTTGACTCCTTGCTACTTATACTGTCAGACATGCAATGAGAAGATGATCAAGTAGTTAAATACGCATTTATATATGTCAAAAATGCATGTAAAAACACATGTATATAGTAAAAAGTATGTAATGGAAATGAAAAATGTAAAAAATAACATGTGCACCTGATCCGTGATGAGAGAAAGGGTGTAGAAAGGATATCATGTACTGCGAGTTGTTTGGGAAATCTCATGCCACCATAGAGAAAGAATTCTAGGGAGAAAAATGCGATATTCTCTAACATGTAACCACTTCCCTAAAGAATGTATGAAGAGTTCCTTGTACTGCTTGGTTTTTTTGAGTGATCTCATAGCACTGGCCAAAGTAGTGTAGAAATGAATTCCGTTGTATCCTCCAAACTATAACTTCTCCCAAAAATGCTAAGGACAACCTGTCCTATAAAAGCCACTGTGTATGAGGTTCATAGACTGGTCTGAACCCACTCACTATATAACCCACAATGCCAAGGGTGAAAACTGAACTAAACTGTACCAATGTAGAAACACTGTGTAGTATGTAAAACCCCAAATGACGCCCCCCCTCTTTAGGGTCACATGTGATGTCGCTGATAGGAGAATGCGGCTCCAAAAGAGGACCAACCAAATAAATTGTGCCTTGAAGAGGGAAGGGAATGTGATTGGTAGAAACCAAGGCACACACAAACATGTGGTTAGAAATAAGTGTTAGTATGAACAAGCATGCATGTAAAAGAAAAGTGTATGCTACACGGACAAGCGTAACTTAGGATGCAAGTAAACACATAAGAAGCCAAATATAGACCACTAAATCAAGTTTAAAACATGGGACATCACTCATGATGTCATGAGACATGTAAGGCCACAATGGCCTCATACAACAAATAAGTGTGCACACAAAATAAAGGGCAAGGCCTGCATAGAATATCAAACAAAACAAATAAGTACAAACAACAAATAGCCATGGAAGCAAATAGTCCTGCAAACAAATGTTGCACATGAAGAACCCATTAGCATGTTAGAAATATAACCAACGTGTATAAGAAAGTAATGCAGAGTGCTAAGTACAAAATGAAACAATAACACTTGTAAGAGACAAATGTGGATACCCCCAACAACTGTTGTAGGAGTGGTAGGAGGCGAACATCCATGTTGTGTGTAAGAGACGTGTATCTGCGATCAAAACTAGAGAAATATATGAACACGCATGTGTGTATGGTATAAATAAATGACATATAAGAGATCTAACTAGCATGTGTAGTAAAGTGAACATATACAAACAAGTGTGAGCAAAAGTACATGCAACCATAGAATGCAATATGATGTGGATGGATGGAATGGAATTCATAATGGATGGTAGGAGCCACGTGCCCCCTGAATGAGTGGAAGTGTATGTAGTGATGTTCAATTTAGTATGCCCCCTCAATAGTCAAGAATGAATCGTAAACAAGAGTGTGTCATTGGGAAATGGTCAAATAATGTGTATTGTGTCTAACATGTTGTGATGAGTGTGATGTATAACTATACGAAGATAAGATATTTGTGATGTTAGGGGGGGTGTAAGTGCCATGCCCCCAAGTGTGCATGGTTAAAATGTGATTAAGATTTAATATGCATTTTTTTTGTTTAGAAGAAGGAGGGGGGATGAATGTGTCATGCCCCCAATCATGTAAGTGATGGATATTGAGTCAAAATACACTACTGGATTAATGTAAGGAGTAGTTTCTTTGAAAAAAGTGATTGGACACTGAAGCAATGATTGGATAAGGTCCTTAAATTGTGAGATTCAAAAAATGTCAGCTATAGTGTGCTTTCCTTATGTAACAAGTGGTTTCTTGTTGATCATAAACGACTTGAGAGATGGAGGAGTTACATTGATCATTAGATAGGGTTGCTTAGACTGGCTCGGTAATACTATATGTAGTTTAGTAGGAGGAATTGTTGGACTAATTTGGAGAGGTGTTTTCTTGACTTGAGTTTATTGCATAGGTGTTGCTTGAGTGACAGAAGAAGGAACACTAGAAGTGATGGCCTGATGCTCATTATACATAAACGAATCAGATTTAGGAACCCAATGAATAATAGCATTTGTAGATGGGCATGCAACATAATTTTGTGCAACAAATGAGATAAATATCTAACGCTCAAGATGTTTGATTCTTCATTGTAAAGTGTAGCAATCATTGTCATTATGGCCATTGATTTGATGATAATTGCAATATTGAAGCCCTTGATACTTAGATAGTTAAGGAGGATAACAATGAGTGGGCAATAAAGTGATCAAGCGATGACTAAGAGGATTAGTAAGAAGGCCATGTTGTTTAGTATTACGATCAAGGATGAGAGGCTTTGGTAATGGTATGACTTGAGGCTCACTGATATGAGCACATGTAGTAGACATAGAAGGAGAATGAGATGTAGAAGGAGAACAAACACGAGCCTGAGAAACATCCTTATGATGTTGGATTTCATATTTGAGGGATGTAATCATGGATTACATGGCCTTAAATTTGTCTTGAAATAAAGCATTTAGAGCTTGAATTGAGTCCAATATGGATTGATTAGATAAAGAAGCATTAGGATTAGGGTTGTTATATAAACAATCGAATATAGGAATTATTTCATGTGGCGGTGTGTTTTTAGGACGATATATGATGTCTATGGATTTTTGAAGAATAACCTGACAATTGGGATGCATCTCAAGTAATTCAAACAAAGAAACTTGAGGAAATTCAGGAGCCATGATAAAGGAAAAATGAGGTTCCTAAGCGTGAAGATCGAGTTAGGTTCACCAAAATGATTAACCAAAATTGGGGATTTTAGGAGTTAATCTAAGAAGTACAACAGTAAATAAGAGCTAATCAAACAAGGGGAAATGACCCAAACAACTAAAAAGTCAATATGTGAAACCCTAGAGTGAAAAGATAGTTAGAAAGAGCTCAGCTGATTCGACAAGCTTGCTGGAATGTGTTGCAGAGATGGCTGGAGAAACGGGAGCAGGAAACGATTGTGCAGAGGTCCAGAAAAGTGTAGATCTAGGAAATTTGAGTGGACTGGGGCGCTTGGATAGGTATATGGGTGCCTGTGGGTGCCCTAGTTTGAGATATGGGTGTCCTGGTCTATGAAAAAGATCCGTAAATATCCTCTGAGGTGTCGCTAAGTGATCGCTCGTGTTTTCTTGTTAACCTTAAGCCTCGAAAAAAATAGTTACTTAAGATCCCCCTTTTTTTCACCCACAATCCCCTAGGTGGCAAAACCCTCTAAAAGAGGGTGAGATAAATCTTCATGTCAATATTCTCCTCACAAATCATATGCATGTTTTTGTTTCTTCTTCTTTTCCTCCTTTTAAATCATCTCCTTCCTCTCTCTACCCTCATATAGATATTAGTTAGCTGGACTTGGGCTCAGACACCAAAATGTTGACCTTAAGCCTCGACAATAGCGTGAGGGTTAAGTAGTTTGTTTTCCTTAGCTAGAGCTAACATCTCACAAAAGGGTAGATATATCTTTTATAAAATAAATATTTATCCTCAATTAAACATGAATACACATATTACTCAAAACATCAATGGTTCAAACTATAAATATCACACATATATTGATCATATTGACATAAAATTCAGAAATATATGTTTAACTTGATCATATTCACATCCCGACTTCTTACATTGATTTATCTATTTATTCTTCATGTTTTTTCTCATATCTTCTCACTCATTTTCCTGATATCTGCATCCCCCCTTATTTTACATCATTATATAGCCTTTGAAAGGGAAAAAGTTATGTCTTTTCACTCATAATGACCCATGGTAACAATTGATTAACACTTATTTACATTATTAACTACTAATTAGTGAATATTTACACATATATCATGGTATTTATGTATTTTTCTTATGTAAAACAATATGTATATTCTTCATTATTATCATTCTAATATATTTCTGGCTTCCGTGGTATGTTATAATGCTCATATAGATCCCGCGAACATCATAAAGCAACTCTTTAATATGAATAACTGTGTTATTCCTTTGTCAGCTTGTATCTTATTCTGTCTTTGCTTTGCGGCTTATATATCAACTTTTGTGGATTTCTCCTTTGTATCGCGGCTTTATCCTGTGTACTGTGGCTTTCCTTATTTATCTGCGGCTTCCTCTAGTCTTCCGCGGTTTCTTCCTTTTGCCCGCAGCTTCGTCCTTTTACCCACGGCTTCGTTATTTTACCCGTGGATTCCTTTAGTCTTCCACGACTTCCCCAAAACTAGATGAAGAACCTTGTCAACATCGCTCCCTGCCACACTAGCTTCGCTGGACTGTGTGATGTCGCTGAAAATCAGAAACGAAGATGAGACCTGCAAAACCCTAAGACAAGCATCAAACCCCTGAAAAAGAAAAATGCATATGAATGGGTCGGACTATCTTCAACAACCACAATGGTGGACTTACTAACTAAGCGTTGTACTACATCTCAAACCTGATGTAGTTCTATGTGTGTGTGTGTGAAATCATGCCCTAAGTGCTCTTGTGCCAGTCGCACTTCGTGAAAGTAGTGAACAATAACTATGTGTAGAAATGTAATAAAATGGTGGATAGAATAAAATAAAATTCCCTCCTATGCAGTGTGATGCAGATGAACCAACCTTGTGCCTTGTGATGGAGCTAGATGGATGCAACTTTAGGTGATGATAGTAGTGCTTAGTGCTTGGAGCTTGGTCCCTCATTATGGTCTCATAACTTTATATTTATATGGTTCTCTTGTTCTAATTTCGTAATTAACACCGAAGAGGCCGACCACCAAAAATATAGAATGATCAAGCGGCTAGAAAGTGCCTAAAAAGTGGTGGGAAAGTGGAAAGAGGATTAGGGCGCCCCGATTGGGACCAGAGCACTTGTGGGCGCCCCAGTACTAGCTTGGGTGCCCCAGTCAAGGCTAAAATGACGCAAAACGACAAAAATAGACTGGCCAAGTATGTGTTGAAGGTCGACAGTGACGACAGAAAGTAAAGTAAAATGACCAAAAGACGGAGGGTTAATTAATACTTTCTTCACTCAAAAACCATATGAATAATAGTATGAAAACAAGACTAAATAATGTTTAAAGTGCATGATTTTGTGTCTACAGAGACCACGTTTTGTTGTGGCCTATAGCCAACCAGTTCTTGTGCCTTTGGTGTGCTTTTCCATATTTTAACGAATAAAAAAACACTATTTTTAATCACTTTCCATATCATTTTAACTCCACCTCATCTGCCCACTTCTGCAGTTTGCCTCTTTTTTATTAAATCGAAATCAAAAGCATTGCGGCTGTAAATACTCCAAGTCCTAAGTCCATATTGAAATGAGAACTACTGGAATAAAGGAAACCCTTCCCCATAACCACCACTAGGTTTAAATAGCATCTAAATGATAAAGTTTAAGACGTTCACAAGATGTTTAGCAGGCAAGAAGGTCAATCATGCACACGTAATGATCCGTTGCAGGTGTAATAAAATAGGGGGTTATGTGATTATGTACAACCCTCTTCACTAAGCATGCAAGTTTCACGCATGCAGAACACAACCAAGGTTGTGGAACTTGGCTTTACACCTGCTAATTGCATCTACTTGAAAGTTTCTAAAATCCTTTTCAACAAAAGCCATTTTTTGCGTAGCCTGCAATCATTTGTACCCATGAGACATCTCTTTGAGGAATTCTGCAAACAGTTTATGTGACTTGTGTGTGCGTCCACTTTTTTTGTGCATATTTAAAAAACATCGCATCTCATTTCTTTCCAAGAAAACACATCCATACAACCACGCAGGTATTACTGGCACAATGATGATAAAGTTTAGAGCTTCCTGCAGACAGCTGAGCGCAACCTGTAACCATTGCATTCCAAAAGATCATATTTCTTTCAGGCATTTTGTCAAACAGTTCACAGCCCATGTCTATGCTTCCGCATTTTTTTCGTACATCTGCCAGGGCCATTGCGGCCACTACCACACCTCAACATCCCCTTTCCATTATGTTTTGATGGTTGTCAAAAAACTCCCACGGTGGTGCAGGCTGGGATGATGCCGGAAATGCATTTGGTTGATAAAACCAAACAATGTTTTCCCCTGGGCATCCATACCCTGCTCTCAAATCTCCCATTTTAGCGCCTACGTGGAGAATGTGGAATGTGGCCATTGCATTGCTGTCGCCGCCTTCCAAGCTCCTATCTTTGCTTCCACCAAACACCAATGTCTCCATGTGGACCAAAAACAATAAAGAGTGGTTTTCTTTAATTAATTTATTTAAATTATATATACATATATTGAATGACGACAATAATAATAATAATAATAATAATAATAATATTCTATTAGAAGTAAAGAAGATCTTGAAGATGTGATATCGAGACAAAAACTTGCAAATGCAATATCTCACCAAACACCAAACCATTGGTGTTGGTCAAAAGATACCATTCATAAGCCAATCAGGGGAACCATATGAGGCACTATAGAGCCTATGAGTGTCCACTAAAAAATTAATAAAGTCACCAATATTATTTATAAAGCTAAGAAAGCAAGTGGCATCATTGACATAGAGCTCTAGGTAGATAGAAAATAGGAGCAAAGAGAGTAATATCTCAAAGATGTGGGTACCACTAAAAAATTAATAAAGTCACCAATATTATCTAATTAAGGGTTTGGGGGAAATGTTAATGTAAATCAACTGGAAGAGTAGCAGCCTCTTAAAAAACTTCAAGAAATCCGCTATGGTCTAAGACGGTTTGGTGCAATTCTATGGTCCCATAGACTTGTTGCTCTAGTAAACGTAATTAAAATCTTTCAATTCAATTCAATCGTGATAAAACACTATAATTTTAGAATTTAATGAATATTAAATTACTAAGAGTACATTTAATTACGTTATTAGAATGTGCGTGAGTGCATCATTGAATTGAGATATTTTAGAAGAAAAAAATTGAATTGCTGAGAAAATATCACGTCGGTAACCCTGACTTAACCATTGATTTATTTGATGAAGTAATCCTGTCTTTTAATTCCTCTTCCCACTTTATTACGTTTTACGTGTTCCGTTTGGCAATTCAACCCAACTTTTGATATTCACAGTACTTATACTGATTTGCCACGTCCAAACAAATAAACTTTTGCAAACGGTAAAAACCATTGCACCAAAATTCATAGCCAAAAGGCCATCGCGTTGCGTTCATTATACAACACAAACGTGTCTATCACGCAAGCTCAAATTTTCATTTTAAGGTAAAAATTTCATCTTTAAAAGCAAATTGCCCTGGCGTTCCATATTTTTTTTATGTTTGCTCGTAAATTTGGTTCTGGTTTACCTGGTTTGCAGGTACCTCGAAGAATATTTATGAGAAAATTTGATAGATTACAGTCAGTAGGCACTTGATCCGAATTAATAGTGAAATATCTGACATGAAGCGGCAGATATTTCTATATAACGGGGCAAAACTGGTGTAGACAGTCATAATCTTTGCCTGAACAAGAATTTAGCCGTTTTTCCGCATCGAGGTGAGGTCAAAGTTTTTCTTCATGTATTGTTTGTTAAAAAGTACTGGTAAAGGCTTATAATCTGGGTTTTACGGGTTAAAAATGCGGCCGGATTTTCATGGAGCAAGTAGAATTTGTCAATATTAGTAATTGATTGTCATTTCGGCTTGTATTCGTTTGGATTCGAAAAAATTGACACTGAATTTTCGCAAGCAAAGGTTTAATAAGTCCTAAAATGGCAAGAAAGGTGTGTTTCCGGTATTTTTTTGCTGATTGGGAGAGAACACAAACGCGTTTTTTTGATGTATTTGCAGTGTGAAAGAGACGGACTTTTAGTAATTTGCGCTACAATGGCAGGGTAGCTGTCGTCTATTTCTGAGGGTTTTGCTCTGTTCTTTAATCAGTTATCACTATGTCTACCGAGGAAGTTAATTTGAGGACGGCTTTACTGAGTCTTCTCCATGGGGTTTCAGAAGACCAGGGTTTCAGAGAAAATCAGAATTATTTAGCGAGGCAAGCGTTTCTTCGGAGTTACCACTTCTCTGTGGAAGAAACCTTCAAAGATAAGCTCATAAACACCGTGCGGAGGATTGAGGAATCCTTGAAAGAAACTGTGAATGAATCACTTGGAATTTTACTTAGAGCTGCCAAAGAAATTATGAGCCGCCATTACTATAAAAGAAAAGTGAAGAAGAAGAAGATGATCTTCTGGCCTGCGGCGTGTTTTCGGCCACAGGAGCACAAACACTGCATGTTTTGAGTTTGACAGAAATATACTCTGTTTTATATTTTTCATTGGCAATATCTTTCTTTCAAAATTCTCATTTTTCTGCACTCTTACTATTTAGGGTTTTTCATTTTTCAAAACAACGGTTTCATGGCTCATAATTTAGCAGGGATGCACAAGTTCCAGGCTCTCATAATTTAAGCAGGTAGTTTGTTATTTTTTTCGTGATTTTAGATCTCTTAATCATATTTTGTAAACACGTTATGTCGTACGTCTTCCCACTGTGAAATTCTTCCATCGATTTCTCTTTTGCCCGCCACACATCTATTGCTTTATCACTCGGAAGATTCTTCCACTTCGCATTTGGAAAAAAATAACACGCAGATATGACTGTGGCGTGACCGAGAGCCTTTCATTGTTCGTCAATTTATTCCTCGTCGACTTTATACGTACACACAAAACTCCAATCCCATGCTTATCCACATATTTTACTTATTTTCGCAATAAAGGGTGATTGATGTTCTAATAACTAAACAAAATATTTAGTGAGAGAGAAAGTAGTTCTGCTTTTAATTTCATGTCTCAATATATTCATTAAAATAAAAATGGAAAGAGGGTTCCCTCAAGGGTATATGTTAGTCATGCCTAGCATTTAACTTGATATAATGGTACTCTTTTGTTTAAACAAAAAAAATGAAAATTGCACATTATTATTTGAATTTCAAATATTTGCAGTCCAAAAATATATTTTTTATTTTAGTACCAATTTATTTTTAAAATATTGATTTTTAGAGAAAAATGAAACAAGAATATGTCGGGTGTTCCGTTAAAGACATTAGTACATGTATAATTAAAGTAATAAACACTCAAACAATTTAATTATGTTGATATGTTTTTAATTTGTACCACTTGTTTCATATAAAATCTACTAGTGTTACTAACTCTTTGAACTATACATATGACTCTATATTACATTCGTATACAAAATAAAAGAATATATGTTAAAGAATTAAAAGAAAATAGATTATATTCATCTTGGCTTATCTCAATGTTTAACTAGAAAATTAGAGAAATCATTACATTCTACAAAACTATGATACATTTTCATCAATGTATTTGTGTGCAATGCTTCCATATTTTGCATACATGTCTTTTAAGGTGTAGTCAAATGTTCAAAATATTGTCACCAATTTTCATGTCCAAAATATGTAACTTGGGACAAAACAAAGGCATCTAATGTAACAAATGAAAGAGTGTTAAGTGCTACAATTTTGTTTCCAACTTAACATTATTTGAAAAGAAAAATTATCTCCTTGTAAAAACAATAATACTCTCTTTCTATATGCAACTTGATCTAGCACTTTGTTTTTTGAAAATATGAATTCTTGAGGTTGTATCTCTATTAGTATTTCCAAAACACCATATAATAGAACTATTGATATTCATAGGTCAACTAAGAATTTTTTGTTTGTCCATCAATAATGCTTGGTGTAGACACCTAATTCCGACCACATAATTTTAATACTAAAATTGCACTAATTGTCTTCTTTCCTGTCATTTCGTTATAATTGGTGATTTTCCATTGATTAGAAAATATCCCCCATCTTCTCGTTCAATTAACAACAATTTGTTAATTATTTAGCTTTGTTCCTCATCTTAGATACCAATTAACGTCGTTTCTTTAGTTAAAATCCTCTTTTAATTAATTAACCATTATTAATTAATTACCCTTCCACAATCTTATATTTAATTAATAAACCCTCCTATTAGTAAAATCCCCCTCTCTAACCCTTTAACTTCTACTAATTTCCTTCCAAATAATCTTCAAATGGCTTTTATAAGCTAAAGTTAGCCTATTAATTAATCCCAATTGATTAATTAAACCTTCCCAAACTCACATGAGTTACTAATCTCTAATTAATCTCTTTTAATCATTTTTATCCTTTTGTACTTCTATAGTCAATTCATCCCACATTCACTAGATGCAAGCTTCTCCCAAATTAAAAAATTATATAAGAAACTTAGTGCACCTTATCACACCTTACACCTTGCCCTTGTAAGACATCACATACCTCAAGAGAGAATTTACCTCATAAGAAATCTTACATAAATTGAGAAACCTCTTTGCTAAAGCTAGTAGGGGAAAATTAAAAAATGACACTCAAGCCATATTGATAAGATCTCTTCCACTTTAGTAAAAAACGCTTTGATTTCACATAACTTGCGTTCAGATCACATAAAGGAAGTATCTACATATCGGAGCACATCCAAACATTAAAAGGGAGGTTTGTATTTAGTTTATATTTACATTTTGTGTAATTTAATTAAACTTGTCCTTTTTAGCTCAATCTTAATGTATTTGTTAAAATGAACTAAGTTAGGGATTTACTTGGTGTTAAATCCATTCCATTATCTTACTTTAATTTCATATGCATACAGGCATAGTCAATTTAGCATGTCCATAACCAATTTTAGTATATTATGACCAATATTAGTATATATATATCGTCAATTTTTTGAAAAGAATAAATATAGTTTTTGATCCTCATTCACTCAAAATAAAATTATACAACATATAGCAGTAACTATAGTAAGAAATACATGCTACATGGCTCTTGTTCATCATCAATTTTACATTGACGTAAGGAAGGTGTACACAACATGCAAAATTATGATGTGTACTTGGAATCCCATGGTTATCTAGATAGTTTTCTACTATGACAACCTTAGAATGTGTTTATGTATATTATCTTTTTTCTCAAATCAAGGTTGAATAATGTTTCAATAATTAAACAATTTATTAAGTGAGAGAGAAAGTTATTGATTCTTACTAAATTTTTCTTATCTCATACATTCATAAAAATAAAAATGGGAGCTCCACATGGATTTGTATGTGGATGCTCCAAATGTGACTATGAATGGCAAAAAAAATTGTGTTATGAGAAGTTAGATGAGTGGTGATTTTTTTCATCAAATGGGCAGCCCAACGACGTATGAATTCAAGTGGAAATTGGATAGAGTAATTCTGAAAATACCTTAAGCTTCCAAGCGATGATTTTTGAAGGGATGAGCATCTTATTTATAGCTAAAGGAGAGGTCATGCATTGTGGACCAGGTATTGAATAATTTTTAGGTTAATGAATGCATTTTTTTGATTTATCATGTTGATTTGGTCTATGGATTTGGCTAAGTTTGAATAATAATTTAAGAGGCTTTATGTCAAATCGGATTGTCTTTTGATTTTATTCCAAAGTTATTTATACATGAATATTTAGCTTCCTCTTTTGTAGGGTTCTAAAACTTGAGTGAGTGAGTTAGTGATGTGGAGTTTAGTAGATATTTATTTTTGTTTAATTTAAATATGTAATTAAATTAGCTAAGGATTATAAGTGTGTGTTTCATGCATGATAGGATTAATTACATTAGTTCTAGTGGGATGTGGGTGAATATTAATTCAAATAGCAATGTGCAAAATATAGTATGTAATTTTAGGGTGTCTACATTTTCCCTTCTTTAATGTGTTATTACAGTGTAATAACATTTTAAAGATAGTAGACACATGTAGATCGATGAACGAATGATAGAGAAGTATGACATACTGATTGATTTTTCTTGGTGAAACATTTGGATGCCTTAAAATGTTACAAATGATGCTAAGAGAGTGCCCCCTCGAGTGGGTGGGTGACACAATGAAGAAGTGGACATCTAATTAATAGGAAAAGAGAGAGATAACTATGGAAAAAAGGAAGAAATGAAATAGAAAATTTTTCATGAAGGCGTAAAGGTCAAAATTAAGGTTTAGAAAGAGAAATTAGGGTTAGAAGAAGGGGTTAAAAATAAGGGTGTGAGGGATGAAACCTTATTAGTAATTTTTCCTATTAGATCCTTTTGTGCCCATGAGAGACTTTTGACCTTTGGATTGTGGGAGAGATGGAGCAATATCCAACACGTGTTTATCATGCGAACTAAGTTCGAGAGTTTGGGTAAGATCCTTACAATGATGGTCTGATAAGCACCTAAGAAATGAATTAATTGGGTGAATTTATTATTTTTTAGAGGTATAAGAAAGTGAAAAAGTAACACTAGAGCAAGTAAATACATGCGCTAGCATAACTTACAAAGTGTACTAGCATAGGATTATTTGCACTAGTGTGTTCATGTAAGAGTGCTTGCGTGTAGCATTAGATGCACTAGTGTGAGAGAAATGTGCTAGTGTTGAGTGCGTTAGCATGAAACAAGAATGCATTAGTCTAACATGAGGTGCGCGAGTGTGAATTAGTGAAATTGGCTAGTTGTAAAAGATGAGAAAAGAGTAAAAAATGATTTATAATGGACTAATGAAGTAATGCAATATATGCAGGAGAGATTATACGCCTTGGACGTGGGATAGATACATGTACGATCGCAATCATTTGAGAGACAGATGACGAGGTTAGAGTGGAGAGGACTGTGTGTGGTACTAGAGGTGTTAGGATTGGAACACATATCACAGATGACATGCATCAGATTGGACCATTGCTTGTTGACTTCGTTAGTAGAGGGATGACATAAAAAATCCAAGAAATTCATAGTTCCTATCATGGAGATTTTTGTGACACTAGAGGATGCATACCGCACACTAAGGGTGTTGATGAAGGGTCATTTGATTCAGTGGGAGAGGATTGTAGCATTGATTCGCACAAAAAACAACTAATGTTCGGAGTAGAGGAGATTCATGGTGAGCACCTTTTATATTGTAAGGAGGATGATGTGTTAGTGTTACTTCAAATTCACTTGATGGACCTTATCAATGGCTACTTGTTTCTTGATAAGACTAGGAAAAAATTTCACCTTGCATTGATTAGTGTGGTAGTGGAACTGATGGATTCAATGACATTGTTTACATGGGGGTCATGCATACTAGCCCATCTATACATAGACATTTATATGGTTATATAGAGGAGTTAGAGGAGTTTGGAACCAATGAAGTTATTACAAATTTACGTGTGTGACCATATCGTAATGGGTCATCCCCTGGGGTTACTCAGGCATAGAAAACAAAAGAAGCCATCAGTATGGATATGAAAGGGAGTAAGTAGTGGTTAAAGAGGTCATCGAGGATATTTAACATTTTATATATGAGTAATGGATGATTTGCAATTATGACTGATTACATAGAGGCCATACATATGATAAAGATGGGTGACAAATGTGGGAGATTTAGGGACAATTGAGATAGAGCATTACATTATTAGTAATTAGTCATATATCATTGAGCGATATAGACCTGATAAGGTCATGCGACATCTTGGAAGTCATACATGATATTCCCGAGGAAGAGAAGTGGTATGCGCAGATAACACAAGAGATAAATTAGTATTATAGGATATATTAGAGAGATAAATTAGTATTATAGCTACAACAGGTGACAACGAAGAGGGATATAACCAATCATGTTGCAAAGGCCAGTGGGATGGGTGACATATTATAGGATTTATTAGGAGATACACATGATGTGGGTTATTATAAAGGGTTATACGAATTATCCATCTGAGAGAGCCAAAGATATTGAGGCTACAGTAAGAGGATATGGATGAGGTCAGGGAGGTCAGATAGATTGCACAAGCCATCTAGATTGACTATCTTAATCTAGATGCCTCCACCTAGGCGAGATGATAAGCTAGGTAGTCCAAAGGTTGGAGTGATTCGTGGATGACTCGTTGTATTATATAGATGTATTATTGTTGGTATACACATCATGATGAAGGAGTATTCCTTTTTTATATATGTCGATTGTCACATTGTGAGGTATACTCATGTATATGACACTTTTGTTTGGATATTATACATGGAATTTTTTTTATGTATATAGATGATGATTCATTTATTTTGCATATTGTAAGTTAATCATAGATGGATGTTTATTTGTGTTCATTATTATGGTAAATTATGTGATAGATATGATAGTGATGATGATGTGAGTGATTTTACTCATAGATGGAGCTTCCATTGATATATTGTAATTTAGAGCAACCTATTTTGCTATTGCTCAACATAGTTTACATCATGATTATTAAAGAACCATGAAGAGTTACTCATTTTTTGTGTAACACAAACACACACACACACACAAAAATGAAAAGGTAAAATGTAAAACAAACCCAATATACACAATAGACGTATACGCTGTGGATATAAATGAATGAATATGATAATAAAAATACTTGTAATTGGTAAAATGAAACAAAAAATTCAAAAAGTAAATCAAACCCAATAAACACAGTAAAAGTATGCACCTTAGTTATAAATGAGCCAAGAAGATACCAAAATAATTGTAATTTCTTAAGAAAGAATAGTAATAATATAACATAATTGTTTAAGAAATATAATCAACTATGTCTCTCATGTGTTCCATAGTGATGATTATGAAGATTTGGATTCCCCCAAACAAAGATAGGGGATTGGATCAGACTGAAGAGTGGGGTCAAGTGATACTCTTATTGGATCCACATTGAAGATTAATATGAGATTTAAAGGGTCATTATTCCCAAGAAAGGATGCATGCAAGGGAGAAAATCAAAGTAAATATTTCCCCAAGTCAGGATGCACGTGAGGGATATGATTGATTTGACTTGCCCCCAAATAAAGATACATGTGATGGGTAAGATGATTTATTTTTATAGTTGTAGGATAGCTAGATCGATCACTAGGATAGGAGTTAAAATATTGATTTTGTTAATTTTTTATGTGTTGGGATTTATTTGTTATTTTTGAATTTATTTGTGATTTTTTGAATGTTTTCGATTTTTAATCTTTTGATTTTTTTTCAATTTTTGACTATTTTGAAATCTTTTTTTAATTTTTGACTATTTTGAATTTTTTTGAATGTTCGATCCAACCGTAGTAACCGGTGAGATTAAAATAGGTGATCCAGGACCCACCTAATAATACACAAGCACATAAATTCTTATAAATATTACGGCATGGATATGGGTAAAAAATGATGGTGCACATCCTAAATATAAGGAAAAAGTGACAAAAATTGGTTTGGGATGAAAATGTAAGCTGGATATGATGAAAGAACTATATAATTGGATATGCAAAAATTCCTTGAGCACAAGATGTATGTATATATGAATTAGGAATAGAATATTTTCAAATTAACCACAATCATTAGTTATTTAAGATCTTCAATGTCTTGAGTAGATAACTTGTATGCACCTGGTCTGAATTTTACAATGATAAGATAACGAACCAACCAATTCGGTTCAAAAATTTCCTTTTTTGTCCCGATATTTGGTTGTATTTTTTTATTTTCTTTTAATATAAGGTCTCCGATCTCAAATTTTCATGGTTTAAACTTTTTGTAGATATAACGAAGTAGATTCCGATACAATTTTAGATGATCTAAAGCATGAATCCATTTTTCATCTAGGAGATCAAGCTCAACAAGATGAGATTATGTATGGTAATATTATTTTATCAGATATTGGAGGGACACTTGGAGTGACACAAGCTCAATCTCTATAGTTAATAAAAATTCATAGTTGTATACAAGTGAAAATGGATTGGCTCCTATTGGCATATAAAAGGATGTGTGATAGGACTAGAGGGGAGGATAGAATTTTGTATGCCAATTACAACCATGCTCATCAAAAATTTATTCCATGATGGATTTTAATGTCTTGTTGGATGCTTGAAATTTTCTATTACATTATGGATAATCAGGTGTAGACTAGCGAAGGTAAATGTGGAAGCGCTTGACTAATGTTTTAATGGTGTTATTTAAAATACCCCCTCCTAGAAATATTTTGGTGATTTAGGTTTTCATTTGGACTTGGAAAATATAAAATGATCAAAAGTAAAGAAATCAGTGTTGGCATTCCTCTCCTCCTAGCCAAGCTCCTCCATGTCCATACTTAGCCAAAAATATGAAATATTAGGTCATTTGGGGTAGAATCGGCCAAATCAACCTTTAGAGGAACATGAGGAACTTCTCCCTTGTTCTTGAAGTTCTAAAAATTACCACGTCCTCCGTAGTTGAGGTTCTTGGGAATTATAGTAAGCTAAATTAGGATTTTCATGAACTAAAGGAATTGTTCCTCGCTGCCTTGTTCTCGTCGTATAAGTGAATCGACTAATGGGATGGAGGAGGTAAAATGGGGTAGTGTTGCGGCTGAATTGGTCAATTCAAGCACATGAGGAACACTTCGCACATTCCGTTGGTTTGCTACATAAGTGATCTGAATGAGTGGGATGATTTATGGATGAGTTGGAAAAATCGGTTAAGGTGGGCCTCAATGGAAGAAGGATAATTGTTCCACAATTCAATCCCAACTGTGATTCTCCATCCACATGTAGACCTACGGTGATATTGGTTAAGTCGGGCCCAATAGGAACAACAGGGACTTTTCTTCCCTTTATCAAGTACTCTGATTGACTAGTTCATCCAAAAAATTTAAAAGCAGACTGTAGCGACTCGCAGCGAACCCTGTCACGACCCTCCCAAGATCAAGAACTTCAGAGGGCCATAAATTTTTCACTGTAACTCCAAATCTCAAAAAATTTGACTCGTTGGAATTATCTCATCATGTACTACACCATGAAAACTAGAAATCTTAAGTTCAGTGAGGTTGGGTGGGTGAACAAGAGGCAAAATTATTTTATCATTAAAGATGCGGTTCTAAGTTACTCAACTACCATATTTTATGAGGTATGGTGCCCATTCCTTCTCCTACAAGAAAAGTATCATGGGGAAATAATTTCGTAGGCTGCCCATGCCTATTTTTAGACATTCAATGCATGTTTTTGGTGGTTGAAAGTGAAAATCTGAGTTTCCCTCTCTTTTCCCTCCTCTCTCTTTCCCATCATTTATATATTGTAAAATTATTCTCATTTGTAAAGGTTGGATCCTCTTGGAATGATATTGCATCATTTTAAAGTGTTTCACATGTGTTCTTGAGTTGCAGGCCTCAGATTTGGATTTTATAATGTGTATATATCTTCTCCCTTTATTTTAATGATCTATCCATCTCATTAATGCAATAAAATTTGTGTTTTGTGGCTATCTTATGCCTTAGTTGGTGTTTTTATTGAATTTTCTTTCATCTTCATCTACTTATAGGTATATTGTGCATGTTTGTTTTCTTTTACAATGTTCATTTATATTGTGCTCTATGGAAATGAGAGTTTGGATGTTGTTTAGGGATTTGGTACTCATGTCTTCCCTCTCCACGTTCATTTTCCTCCCATTTCCACTCATTTGAGAGTGTATTTCCCCCTCTTCTTAGTGTTATCACCTCTATTAGCTTAGGATTTTCCCTTTTCATGCATCTTTCTCTTCCCCTGGTCCTTTGTAGTGGTAGAATAGGATTAGGTATTTGCACTTACAGGTGTAGGAGTAATTTAGCATTAGGATTTGGTAGAGGAACCAACCTTCTTTGGAGGTATGTCTCAAGTAGAAAGTCCTAAAACTTTAGAGATAGTACCATGTTACCCAAAAATACTGATTTTTCATCCATTCATTTATGAAAAATCAGAGGCTAGTGTTTTTCGGTAATAAAAAATGGTTTTTTAAATGACTTACAATTATTAGAAATAATAGAGGAAGGAATTACAAAGCAAAAAAATGAGGTTATTGAATATGAACTTGAATATATTAGTACCAGTGACATATGTGAGAGGCATTTCCTCTACCCATTTGGTAACATATTCTGTGGCGGTGATATTGACTTTATGGCCATCATATGAGGTGGGATTGATCTTTCCTATAAGGTCAAGCCCTTTTCAGGAAAAAGGCCAAGGTGTACAATGATTGCTTGTAGAGATTTTGAATGTGTGTGAATGAGTTTCCCATGTGTTTAGAATGCGATACACTTCTTGAAAAATTTACATGCATCATAATCCATAGTAGAAAAATAGTAATCTATATGTAAGGTCTTTTTTGCTAATACCATACTGCTTATATGTGCACCAAAAATACCAACATGTACCTCTTCTAGCATTTGGAGTAATTCATCTTGGTTGATACATATTAACAAAGTCCCTTCATATCCTCTTCAATAAAGGGTGTCTACAAGTAGGGTATAGCGTGAAGCATGTTGTGTTAAGTCTCATTTATTCTGGGATTTCATATTGTCAAGATAAGTGTGGCCGTGGATGAAATTATAGATATCATGATACCATGGGTTGTAAAGACCAACTATTTTACAGAAAATGGTTAACTTTGGAAAATCATAGGTCGAAACCATAAGATGTTCAACGAGAATGGCGGTATGTGTTTGATGGGAGTTGAACTGAAGAAGATATCTAATATTCACTATTACATTTGTTGATTTATTTTAGAGGAAAAGAACTTGTTCAAAAGTGATCAACTGAAAGTATCCTTTAAGGCTATCCACCATGAGTTTGTAAGGAATGAGATTTTCATCTTTGACTTGGGATTCATTTGTGACTTCTTTGAGGATTAGAAGTGAATTTCCAAACACTGCCAACTCTATGAGATTCCATAATATAGCCAATTTTAATCTAGCTATGAGGGCTTCATATCTAGAAATATTTTTTATGCAGGGGAAGGCCAAATGGAAATATTTTAGGATAACATTTCTATTTGGTGTGATAAGTACAATACTAGATTTGGATCCATGGACATTACAAGATCCATAAAAAAATAAATTCGAATAAGGTGATGTATCAACATACAAGAGTTCTTCATTAAAAAATTTGAAATTAGGAGGTTATGATCATGGTAGAGGTGATATCACAAGTTGATCTGTAAGATCCTATATTTTTATTATTTTTTATTAACGAACTCGATATCAAACTCACTCAGTAGAAAAATCCAACTTGGCATTTTACATGTGATAATGGTTCTATATGTAGACACCTGTAGTTTGGCTAATGCACTATTACGACTAATATTGTGCTAGTTGCGCTTCTCCCTGCAAATCGACGATACACCGCCAGTTCGACCTATCTAACTCTCTTCCTACGACATCCCTTTTGTCGTTTTTCCTCTTGTAAACCATTTAAACAAGCTATAATAGTTTCGTTCTAACTACATTATCTTCTTACTTTGTTCTAGTCCACTTCTATCACCTTCCCGGCCTCTCAATCCATTCCTTTGGATTGATCTGACCCTTCAAAACTCTCTCCAACCCCTAATCACCTCTTAAGCATGTTTAACTAAGCTTAAACATGGTTTGTCACTCCCTAAACCTAGTCAAAGTAAGTTTTGACTTGCTAAAAGTGATTTTTGGAATTTAGTGTTTGTCCCACATGCACTCAAGTTTCCCTTTTTCCCAAATGGAAAACTATTTATAGGGTTAGACCCCTCCTCTCATTTTCAAGAATTCCTCCCTTCTTCCTAAGCATAGATTATAGTATTTTTCATCTAGGTTCTAGATTTCATTTTTAGTTTAGATATTGAGCTATTTACTTCACTTTTGCATTGTTAATCCAATTTTTAGAGAGTAAAAGAGAAGAACCATTGGCTTAAAAACCTATAATGGAGAGATCTCTTTCTCTTATTCACTAAAACTGATTGCTTAGGACTTACTAGGTTCATTATTTTAAGCTTTAAAAGAATAGAGATAGTTTTAATTAGCTTAAGTTTGAGTATTTACTTCATAATGCATGCTAGTTAGAAAATCTTGCTCATTTCTTATCGGATGGTCCACTGATTTTTTGCTTGAAGCCTTTGGGGATTCTTTAGGAATTCTTACCCCAAATCCATGGCTTCCAAAAAAAATTCTTTGAACACATTTGGCACGCCTGGTGGGACTTGAACCTGGGTTTCCTACCTGTTCTCACATCTCTGGCTTTGCTGGCCAACCAAACAAGCTTTGACTAACCTTCGTGGGTTTCTTACATTTGTGGGTTTAACATAGAAAGAGGAAGCTTTGACTAACCAATAACCTGTTTGCTTTTAAATTTTTTAAAATCCATGTTTTTTGTAGGTTTTTTACAGGGCACGCGTTGGTGTTTTGAGGTAGTACATACACATTGATATAGGTGCGTCTCCGTCGGAAAGGCCACATACCCGTCAGGGTGTCCTCTATGTTTTTGAAAGTTTTCTCTACATGGACGTGTCCACATCTCTGTTGGCTTGTCCTCATCTCCGTCCCTCTAGATGCGTCTGTGTAATTAATACCACTATATAAAATTTTACAGACTTCTTTTTTCTTGGGCCGCGTATCCGTCGGTAGGAGTGCGTGCGCATCGAAACCCTAGCATACCTGTTGGATTAGGGCGTGTAGGTGTTAGTGGTTGTTTTGATTTTAATAAACCCACATAGGTGTTGGTATAGGCATGTATCCATTGGCTGGGGCACGTACATGTCGGTTTAGGCACGCAGGTGTTACTGTCAACATTAAAAAAAATATTTACAGTCTGTTTTAGTTGTTTCTATGACATTTTTTGATGCAGGTTTCTAAAAATTGACAGGTTTTAAAACAAGACTAACTCTTTAAAAATTTCAGTTTGCATGATTAAGTGCTTTTCATTCCTTAGCTTAAATTAGGATTTGTGAAAGGTGCGTATTCTCTTTCCTTGCACTTTCCAAAGTGATCTTGGAGATCAAAAGCACTTACACAAAATCTATTGTATATGTTAAAAACACTTGCTCTTTAAAGGATAAAGTAACATTTTTATGTGCTTTTTAGGATTTCCACCTTGCGTATGCTCTTCCTTCACACTTTTGGGTGATCTTAGGAATTAAAATCAAGTGTGAGTTCTCTTTTACCTCAATCAGAAAAATTGAAAACTACTAACCAACTTGTTTTCTATAGGACATAACGTTGGTCAAAGAAAGGTGTTAAGAACGAAGCGAAAACTTCTAATACACGTGTGTTTGTAGATTGCCAAAAGGTGTGCCACTTTTGAAACCACATTAAGATTAAAAAAGATAAAAAACACACCACATTCAACACATTATATTGTAGGTTTCAGAAAAGGGTAAGTCCCTCTCCGCTTAACTGGAACGTAACCCCTTTGGCATAATGCCTTAAGCTATAACAATGGGGGTTGTTCTAGGAACATCAAAGTAGTCCACCGCTAAGTAAACTCGTGGATGAAACGGAAAGCACCTCGTTTACCCACTTGACTAGTACACCTTGTGAGATAGCGTTACCGGTTGTCCGTGTGGTGACCCTAGTGATAGTACACGTAGATGCACTAGTTTCCTACTGTTCTTGAAGGGGGTAAAGTAAAGCTGAGATACTCCCAAACTAGTCAGTGTGACTTTTTGGGTAAATCGTGCTTGCTTAAGACAACCTTGTAACACCTAATTGAGAGAGATTATTAAGGAAACCATTTTTTTTGGAGGCCAACTTTACTAGTCCATTCACGTCGTTTGCCATCATGAAGTGATAACTTGTTTGGATTCACTACCTTGTTTATCGAACATGGTAACGAACCCATTCTAAGTTAGATCTAAGTGTTTTTCATCATGAATTTAGACAAATGTATTACTTAGCTTAGCTTATTTCTCATTTTTTAATGAGGTGAAGCTCTTCCCAAGTGAAACTAAGTCTATTTTTCACATATTCTTGATCTACACCCATGCGTTCGTACTTTCCACAGTGGAAGTCGAACAGAGGCATACTTTACGTATCATGTCAGAGATAATGCTAGCTGCTTTTTTTGTACATTTACACTCATCCATGTTTTTAGCTGGGGTGTTAAATGACTAAAGTGGGTGGGTACGTTTTCACATCTTTGGCAGTCCTACGATCTTGATTTAGGATCTTCGTCATTGTTACGGGTCAGTTTTGTCATTTTGTCTCTCCCTAGCTTGTTGACTTTTGCTTACATTTTAGTTGTTTAGTATTGGCATTTACATTGCGTCTCCCATTCTTTGGGCACGTAGTATGAATCCCTCTAATACGCGGTTACACTTCTTGCATCATCACAGACTTATTTTTATACCTTCTACTTGGTTTTAGTTTTGACATCATCTAGGTTTTCTTATGAGTGTTGATAACACATTATATATACCGTCATGATGTTGTCTTGATATCGACACCTTGCTTGCTTGGTTGAGATATCTTGACAGGATTGTTGCACTATATCTAATTGCAACTTCTACTTTTCAATACACTTGGCTTGTTGACAGTACTTGAGTCATTTCTAGGTATACCTTATTAGGGGACTTTGTTAGTATTGTGCTAATATTCAAGCCTTGTTAGGTTTCTAACTACGGCCCACATATCCGGTACACCATTGTCATTCATCTTGGTATTTTAAGTATAGATTTGAAATAACACGACTTAGGTAAGTGATACATTTTCATTTGTCCATATCGGTATCCTTTGAAAACTAGTAAACATAGTGTTACATCTGAGTATTGGCTAGTAATGCCTAGACTTTTCAAAATGGAAGCGAAATCCAGTGAGATTAACGCAGGAGCTAATCCTTTCGATGATTTCCCCTTTAGTGGTAACAATTTAGGACTGCTCTTCTCTCAAGTCAAAGATACGGAAACGTTAATCGATCATAGTGGAGAAGAGTCAGACTCTTCGGGAGAACAACAAAGGTTATACCTAAATAGATTTGATGAGATCTTATATTATAACAAGGATCAAGTACTTGCGAGAGTCTTGGTGTTAGGAGCTAAAATTCCACATGAGCGCAAAGAAGAAACAAAGGTCATTGACCCTAACTTAGGAGAGCAAAGATTCGTCTTAGACACAGATAATCCATTTGATGTGGGATAAGCATCCACTTCTAGGCAACATAAGGCCACTGTTGAAGGAGAAACATCACGTAAACCTCACTTTAGGGCTTCACGTAAAGTAAAAACTAAGCGGAAGGCCTCCCCTCCTCTGAAATTCTATGAAGAAGAGGATCCCCTGGTTGAGGAGGAGACCCTCCAAAAGCATTTCTTGAAGTTGAGTCAGAAATTAGCAAACCTAGGTTCTTCAAAAAGAAACATAGGTAAGACAAAGAAAACAATAAAATCAACAAGTTTCAATTTGATCTGCATACAGACTATACCTTTAAGGAAACTCAGGCTCAAAGGTTGATATCGCCTATTAAGGAGCACCTCATTCAGGATGAATTGAAATCTATGAAAGATACGACCACAACACTACAATAGGGAAATATAGGCCAAAACAGAAAGTATCTCTACGAAGAACTATGTCCTTATCCCTTCAATAAAGACATGCTACTGCAGCCCTTTCCTAAACATTTTACTATTCCAAAGCTCGACAAGTAAAAAGGAAAAGGTGATCCCCACGATCACGTCAAAGACTTTTACATGGCTTGTCAAGAGGTCACCTACAATGATAATTTTCTGATATGACTCTTTCCCCGTAGTTTGGGAGCTTTGGCGATTGAATGGTTCTATAGCATACCTAAAGGATCTATAAAAACGTGGCTGAAACTATTAGAAAAATTTGTGCGGCATTATTCTTTCAATATTGAAAACGATGTTACGATGAATGACCTTTGCAATGCAAAGCAAAAACCTAATGAGACATTCACGGGTTTCTTACAATGATGGAGAGCGCTGGCTAGTTGCTTCCCTTGTGCTTTACCTAAAAAAAAATTAGTGAGCATTTTTGTTCCTAATTTAAACTCGGAGATAGCCTTTCATCTTCAGATGCATTGTGGATCTAAATTTGAGGAAGTTATAGAGAAAGGCAGCCAAATTGAAAAGGCTCTTTATTACCAAAGGAACACTTAAACCCTTTGTCAAAGAAAAACATGAGGCCAAATCTGTAGACAAACCTAAGTTCTTTAATAAGAACAAACACATCGTTGGTGATGGAATTATTGACTCCAAAAGATTCCAAGCTGTGCAGACAGGTCCACTTTTGAATCTTTTGCAACGACCTCCTCCCAAGGCACCTACAAAACATACATTCACAACATTGAGTGAACCCCTGACTACTATATTAAAACAATTAGATGATGCTAAAATGGTAGAGTATCCAAGTACCACAGTATCGTTCCCAGAAAATGCTCGAAAACCTGGTTGGTATAAAGACCATGAGTACTGTGACTTCCATCATGTCAAAGGACACAAAATAGATAGATGTCTATGACTGAAACACTTCATACAAGACCTCATTGAAGAGGGCAAGATTTCCGTAGAATCACCTCCTGATTCAGGACAGGGTCCCAATGAAAAAATGGGCATATAAAAAGAACCTTTTCCCAATCACACGGATAAAAATAAAAGGAAACCATATCACAAGCAAACCTCTAATGACTATCGCACTACTGCGTATGTTTACCCTAGTGATAACAGTCCATTCGACTCACTTATAGGTTGCATCCATTCACCTGATGAATGAGTAAACACAATCTAAATTCTCAAAAAGTGTTGTGTAGTTGGAACGCGATGCGCTTTCTTAATCATACCTGATCCAATACCAACTACCCAAAGCCAGTATAATTTACTATACCAGCTAGAGAAAACACCAGCTAAAATATCCATTTTAGACCTTCTTAAAATGTCTACTGCTCACAAGGATATATTGTACAAAACATTACAGAATTCCAGAGTCTCTATTGAGGTAGATCCCGCACACTTGCAAGCTATGATCACCCACCTTGAACCCACTGATCACATCACTTTTGATCACAACGCTATCCTGTGTAACAACCCTGAGCATAATTTACCTCTCTATTTAGAAGTGGTGGTTACCCATCGTAAGATTAAAAGAGTGCTTATGGACAGGGGATATGGTCTAAACATATGCACATTGAAGCTGGTCAGGAAGCTAGGCCTTTTAGAAACAGATCTGGGAGCTAAGACCATCACCATCACAGCGTATGATAATGAGGAGAGAGAATCCACAGGTACTATCATAGTGCCCATGGAAGTAGCTCCAACATGTTATGATACAACCTTCCATGTCCTGGATTTAGATCTCCCATATAATATGCTCTTGGGGTACTCGTGGATTCATGCCATGCAGGCTATCCCTTCGACATTTCATCAATGTATCAAGTTGTGCCATGAAGGGTGTATAATCACTATCTTGGGTGATCCTGAGTTGTTCACTCACTGTCAGACGTTGCATAGTTTCTCTTGTGCAACCTATGAGTGCCCTTCCGTGGATGTTATCATCCCTCTTAAAACAGAAGCTATGAAGAATCGGGTGGACTCAGAATCGCTCATACCTTGTAATCAGGACTTCCCTTCTTTGGTCAATCCTTCTACATCTTGGGAGGCTACATCAACAAAATATGGCCCATGAGAGCCATTTACTCTTGAACAAGCATTATTAATTTCAGACTTATCAGTGTCACCTAGGACATGGGGTAAGCCCTATTTTCAGTTCAGAAGTATACGAGAACCATGTTCAGAACCATTAGATAAATTTGTTCATAGTGGCCTCCTGTCTGAAGAAAAGATGTTGGAGGGTCCCATTAGTAAGGTGCCAGAAGGAACCATGGCCTCATGCCATCAAGTGCCTCAGTATAATAAAGGACACCACATGATGTTTTTCATGGGTTATAAAGGATACGGATGTGGAGCCAATGCACAAGTCCATCTAGAACCTATTCCTACTCGTCCTTTCAAATATGATAAGCATGGTCTTGGGTTAAAATCCCAGGATGCTCAACCTTTCGAGGTTGATGCTACCTTTTTTGAGTGCGAGGATGTTTCGTATAATGCGGATAGCGATGCAAGTTCCCAATGTAGCCTCTACGAAGATTTGGATTCCACGAACCTATTCCCGGAGAAATCCATCCTTACCCTATCTGAATCCATTCCTTTAACTAATTATCAAGTCACCCTAGTTTATCCTGAACTTGTAGATTGGGACCAACAACTTTACGTACCACTTGATATCTTTGAGAATGATGAAGCATTCATGGAATTTATGGGACTCAGGGATTTTCTTCCTACTTGGGACCACAAGAAAGGATTCCAAATTCAGTTAAACACATGTGCATACTTCGGAGAAGAGGTAGAGATGTGTGGCCGCTTGGGTAAGAATGTTGTGAATAAAAGTAAAAATACTTCAGAGCAGCCTAGTACAAAGAATAAACAAAAATCTCACAGTGACAAAATCATTAAAACACTTATAGAAAAACAAAATGAAAAGCACATGGATAAAATAACTTATCCATTTGAAGATGATAAAGAGATACCTCAGGAGGTTGATCTCACCCTCCCTCCCGATTCTACCAGAATGGAGGACACATCTAAAATTCTCATTGAGGAAACCATCAGTGTTAACATTGATTCAGAGGATTTACCCAGGATGATCAAGTTGGGGGCTTCACTCTCAGCTCAGGAACATAAAACCTTTGTGGAACTCTTAAGAGAATATGTTTATATTTTCACATGGACATATTCAGATATGCCTAGCTTGGATCTAGCACTAGTTGTGCACAACCTTGTTGTGCACCCAAACGCCAAGCCCATTAAATAGAAACTGAGGAAGATGCATCCTACAGTTTCACTTCTTGTTAAAGAAGAATTGGAGAAACTCTTGGCTACAAATTTTATCAAACCTATTGATTACTCAGATTGGATCTCCAATATAGTTCTAGTACAAAAGAAACCCGTTGGCATTAGGATCTGTAGTGACTTCTGTGACATCAATAAAGCATGTCCTAAAGACGATTTTCCTTTGCCAAATATAGATATGATCGTAGAATCTACCGCTGGCTATGAGATGCTATCCTTAATGGATGGCTTCTCGGGGTATAATCAGATAAGGATATCAGAGGAGGATCAGCACAAAATTGCCTTCATCACTCCTTGGGGAACCTTTTGTTAGAAATTCATGCCGTTCAGACTCAAAAATGCCAGGGCTACTTATCAGCGTGCTATAACTGTCATTTTTCATGATATGATGAACAATATTATGGAGGACTATATGGATGACATATTATCTAAATCAAAGAGCAGAGAAGAGCACCCAGAAGTGCTTAGACGTATCTTTCAGCACCTCATGGACTACAAGGTTCGTCTTAATCCTAAGAAGTGTGTCTTCAGTGTATTATTAGGAAAACTCTTGGGATTTATAGTATCACAGAGAGGGAAAGAAGTGGATCCTGCCAAGGTCATTGCTATTATGGACATGCCTCCACCCACCACTCTTAAACAACTTAGAAGTCTACAAGGAAATATCTAGGCTATTCACCATTTTATTTCTCAGCTTGCGGATAAATGTCATCCATTTACACATATTTTGAAGAAAGATGTTGCTTTCAAGTGGGGACTTGAATGTCAGAAGGAATTCAATTTGCTCAAACAGTACCTTGTAAATCCACCTGTGCTAATGCCCCCTACTCATGGAGAGCCTCTCCTTTTATATATTTCTGCTACCCAATTCGCTATTGGTGCACTGCTTGCTCAATATGACCTTGGCCACAAGGAGAGAGTTGTTTATTACCTTAGCCGTACTTTGATTGCATATGAATTGAACTATTCACAGGTTGAAAAGGCCTACTTGGCAGTCATCTTTACATTCCGGAAACTCTGCCATTACCTCCTTAACAATAAAACTAAACTTATTTCCAAGGTTGACCCTCTTAAGTACCTCTTATCCAAACCCACCTTAACAAGCTGAATGGCTAATTGGATCATTCTTTTGAGTGAATTTGAGATAGAGTTTGTAAATCAGAAGTCCTTAAAATGACAGGTATTGGCAGATTAGTTGGCAGAAGCACCCTTACCAGGAACAGAACCTTTGTGTCTGGATCTCCCAGATGCATCTATGATTTATATCGAAGAATCCACAGAATGGAAGGTCCATTTCGATGGATCATTTACTTTTCATGGATCAGGAGCAGGAGTGGTGCTTATTACTCCCACACGAGATATTATACTAAGGGAATTTCGGTTGGGGTTTCCTTGTACCAATAACATTACAGAATATGAAGCACTCATTGCTGGTCTCAAGCTAGCTATCACTTAGAACATCAAACAACTACGAGTTATTAGAGATTCTTAGCTCATCATTAAACAGGTCAATGATGAATACAAGGTTAAAGACGAAAAAATTATTCCCTATAAGAATATGGTTAAAACCTTGAAGGAACATTTTTCACATGTCATATTTGAACAAAAACCCAGATCTCATAATAGATCTGTGGATTCCATGGCTACCATAGGCTCTCTCTTGCACATCCCGCCTAAGGAGAGTAAGATGCCTTTATTTGTGGAACACTTACAGATGCCAGCATATGATATGCCTGAATCCTGTTTAGCATGTGAGGTTGTTGGTCCCCTATCCCCGTGGTATGACCCTATTTACCAATACCTACAAGATGAAACCTTCCCACCTGACCTTACCCATTTAGAGAAAAAATCCCTTATCTGCCGCATTGCCCGTTATACCCTCATAGGAGGCACTCTTTATCATCGTGGCTACAACGGGAACTTGCTTTGCTATCTAAATGTTACTAATTCAGTTCACGCGATTAAAGAGGTACATAGTGGTATCTGTGGGGCACACACTAGTGGCATGGTGCTAGCTAAGAAATTGTTGATAGTAGGCTACTATTGGCCTACCATGGAATCCGATTTCTGCAACTTCGTGAAGAAATGTGAACTTTGTCAAAAGTACGGTAATCTCATACATGCACTAGCATAGGCTTTGCAGCCTATTGTAATGCCTTGGCCTTTTTCAAAGTGGGTTTTAGATCTCATAGGGAAGCTTCACCCTTCTTCATCAGATGGTCATACACACATCATAATTGCTACTGAGTATTTCACTAAATAGGTAGAGGCTGTTCCTCTTACCTATGCCACCGATGTGCAAATATCCAAGTTTATCATGAACCATCTTATATGTCATTATGGTATCCCCTCGACCATTGTAATAGTCAATGGTAAATATTTCAAAAAAAAGACGATAAAAGCCTTGTGCCAACGCTTTTGTATCCAACTTAAATGGTCCACCCCCTATTACCCTCAAGGTAATGGGCAAGCAGAGGCTACAAATAAAACTCTTATGTGCATTATGGAGAAAATGGTCAGTAAAACTTGTCGTAATTGGCACTTGCAGATCCATCCTGCCCTCTGGGCTTATCGAACCTCCATCCACACCCTTACTGGTGTGACCCCGTATTCACTTGTCTATGGCACTGAAGCAATCATACCTTTGGAAGTGGAGCTTCCCTCCCTGAGAATATCTCTTAGAGACTACCTCAACAAAGATGAAGACTACAGAGTTGCTCACCTGGTAGAGTTGGAACTGTTAGATGAACGGCGTATCAAAGCACTTAATCACCTTAAAGTATATCAAAATAAAGTATCCAGAGGATATAAAAAACACATCATTTGTAAGGAATTTGATGTAGGTGATCTTGTACTGAAATAAAATAAGAAGAATACCATCAAAGATAGGTAAAAGAAAGGTAAATTTGAGGCCAATTGGCTCGGCCCCTATGTGGTGATTGCTAAATATGGATCATGGGCATATAGACTTGCCTATTTAGATGGTGAAGAACTTCCAGAGCCCGTGAATGCCATTCACCTAAAACACTTCTATGCTTAGGTGTGGCTAGAATATTGAGATAAGAAACTAAAAATTAGAAAACAAATAAAAAACAAGCAAAAAAAATGAAAAAATGAGAAAAAAGTAAAGAAAAAATAGGTCATCCTCATGTGAAAACCACACAATTGTGGCGCAGTGGGCATGTCCTTTTGTGAAAACTAGTTTCCGGCACTCAAGGAAGGTTCCTCATACACAAGTCACTCTTGCCACTTGCTAAATTTTGTAGTACCCTGGCTAGGTCTAGGAATCCGACCTCAAGCTCCCTTGTAGGACCTGTGATCTAGTTTACTTACGCTACATCTATGTGATGGATGTGGCCTATTTGTATATTCCCACATCACGCTGGGGGAAAATTCACATTCCACTTCATTGTACATTAACACGTGGTATTTGACCCTTTGTATATTCCCACATCACGTTGGGGGCATTCCACGTTTCTTTCAAGCTTGTACATTACTTTGAGAACATGACCTTGGAAAAATACAAAAACATTTGAAAACGATACACAAAAATCTAAACATCTGGAAAATATCTTGTTTCAAGGATAAATCTACATTCATCTCACAATGTCATCTTAAGGAAACCTATACAACAATGATGAACGTAGCTACGAAAACTTATATTTTAGATAAACCCAAAAACATTAGAAAATATGTCAATAGTGTCCCACAAAAACAAAGTGATAGTTAGATTGCTTTTAGTTGTTGGTTTGTATAGTTTTGATGTACTTAGCTTGTTGTGTTGTTCATTCTTTGAATGATTCTTTGCTTACATTATATTAGATCTTGTTAGGTTTAATTGTGTGTTGAACTGCGTTCATTATTAGGACTTTTATGCTTGTAATTAATTTTTGTATGTTTCTTTGATTTCCATGTGCATTTGTTAGAACTCATTTTTACGTGTTTAGATTAAAGTGTTAGATTCATCTTCCTTTTAATTGCATTGTATTGTGTTGCATGTGTATATTTGTTTAGTTTTGTTAAATTTTGCTTGTGTGTTTGTTAGCACAGTTGTTTGTTATCACATCTATCATCCATCATTATCATCACATCTAACATCATCTATACATCATATATAAATAAAATGCTAAGTATTACATCATGCATGTATCCTAAGCTAATCATCACATATCGTATCATCAATGGGGGCAAGAGGGGCTACGCATAATCACTAATCTATCCCCCCTGCACCAATATCATCTAGTATCATCCCAAAATGATAGCCATGTGGAATCAAACATCTCATAAATTAAAAACACATGATATCAAATACATGAGTATATCATCGCTATGAAAGAAAAACATCTCTATCTCTACATCTGAAAGTATGTTACATACATAAAGAGAAACAAGATATAACATGAACATCAATGAAACATAATTACCATGACAATATATCAATGCATGACGAGATATACAAGAAAATGCCCATATGGTACATGTATAATAAAAATATCTGTGTCAAAGTCTGGTATATACAAAATGCTTTGTCCATCTACCATATAAAAGGGGCGGGGATAAAATATTAAGCCTGCATACAGAGGCATGGTGGTACATAACAAAAAGTATCTACATCGATCAAAATCAGGCCTTTATCAAGAGGCATACGCAAAAGAATCTAAAGAATATGTACATGGGTAAAACCCACCTTCATAAGAGGCATATACAAATGAATACATACATATAGCATGGCATGAGTAGGATACTTAGCCGCAAGTTTCACCCTCACCGGGGTTACTGGGACCATGTCCTGGAGGATGGAATAGTGGAGGCTATGATGGGCCTGCCCCTGAAGAACCTGCTAAATGTGAGGGAGGACCCTGTGTACCCCTCTATTGTGTACTCAGCTATGTGGCCGACTGCTGTACTGACCTAGCTGACCTCCATGATCTAGAGCTTGTGCAGCTCACATCAAGCTGGGCATAGGGCGTCACCCACTCCTCTTCTGGAACTACTCAAAAGTACGTTGTCCTATAATAAAGAGCCTCACCTGTGGCCCTGATAGTGCCATGTATCAAATCCTCATCTCCAATGGCTAGGGATACCTGTAGGGTGGCATCATGCTCGCCTATCAATCGACCTCTATTAGCACCATCCTACCTAGCAGCAGTGGCCTCTCGATCTCTCTCCAGCGTGATAGTCTGTAAATTGCTACGGGCCTGGTCTCTCTCTCTATTAGATAGGCCTGTCCCTCAGCCTGCACCTGATCATGTTGAACCATGACACTATGTAACTAGATCTGTGCCTAGCCTAAGGCACCCACTAACTGAGCACCCTGTGCTGTCAACTGTGTAATCTGACCCTGCCATACGGCCCTACCACTTTCCTATGACTGAGACCTGGCCTGGTCTCTCTCGGTAGTCAAAATGTGAACCTGTGCCCTGGCCTGATCTCTCTCTGTGGCCACTTGAAGCTGTACTACTATCGCAGCATGTAATTGTTGTTGTAGTGAAGCAAACTATCCATCACCACCTCCTAAGGCTTGAGGAGGTGGACCCTGCTATGGTAGAACCTATTGTAGTGGGACATATATACCCACTGGAATGCCTACTGGAGGTAACGGACCAGCTGGAGCCTGGTGTACCTGTCTAGGTATAGGCCTAGGACCCTGTACCTGTGGCTATGGAACCCTACCTCTAACCTAATGCTACATATCAGGGCCACCCTCATCATCAGAATCATCATCATTAGCGCCATTGTCATTGCTCAGCGGGCCCACTGGGGGAGGCCTCATGCCTACCTCATATGCTACCCTCGGAATGGCCAGCGTGTGTGGAATCATGCCATGGTACCAGGGTGCGTACTTTGTTGTGCACCCTAGATCTTGAACCTGCCTCAAGGGTACCCATGCAATGGGTACCACCTGTGTAAAACTGGCCCAGGCTCTATCGAAGGCTATATGTGGCCCCATGTCAAAATACTCATGCACTCTCCACACATACCACATATCAGGCCCCAGAATATCCTGTGTGGTGCCAAACTGTTGTTGACACCTATCAGCTCTGTAAAACTCTCGCATATAGCTACGGATGCCCATGATAAAATGATCTAATTTGGCTATAGATAACTCTCGGGCATCCTCGAGCCACTGGAAATGTCGATATGGCCTCCATACTACGACCACCTACTGTAAGTCGTCGAGCTCCCGACGATAAGGATAAGGATCACCCATGTAAGGCCGAACATCATCCCCGACAGGGACCCAACCCATGGTAGATGTATCCTCTGGAGCCTGGACTCTCAGATTGCCTAAAGGGTGTCCGATAGCAATATAATCCCAGGCCCATATCATGAGGAGCCTAGCTGGGCCTACCATCCCATCTTCTGACGGTAGTAAGTGATAAGATGTAGATCCCAGTAAAGATGTGCCAAAATGCACTGGCCCCAGAAATAGGTCTCTCCCTGTATCAATCCAAGAATGACCCCAAGTAGTCCAAGGGGGAATGAAGAATCGGTCTTGTCAGGGAGTAAAACTCCACTGACAAAGGCCATCATATAAACTATGAACCGATCTAGAGAAAGGTCATCAATGCAACTTGACAATCTCACTGTCATCCTGCGATGAGGTATCGTCGAGACTCCGAATAGTTGTGCAATGCATCCATCCAATGCTACTCTGTCACTCACATACTGAATGGGCTGGCCAATGATGGGAACACACATGATGTGCTAGACATCCTCCAATATGATGGTAATATCCCCTGTAGGAAGCCAAAAGCACTGGTTCTCACTGTGCCATCTCTCTGCTATGCCTGTGAGCAAGCCATGGTCCAAAGTGATCGGGGGCATTTCAGCCACGTAGGCTAACCATCTAACACCCTGAACTGTTGTTACTTTCTCCTGGACATACAAGTGTTGATATGTGATTTCTTGTATAAGGACGTGTTCCTCAATTTAGAAATCATGCTTGATATGTATTGTAATTTCCTTGCAGATTACAGATCTTGACTGAGTCAGAATATGATTAGACTCTTTTATTTATTTCATTTTGTGTCTGAATATTAATCTGATCACGGAATGAATTATAGAGATATTCATCTATAATATCTAGTCTTGGATCAGTGGAATTGATCCAAGTAATGCTTTAAATTTGTTTGTGATGAATTAGATCACAGACCTTGAACAGGTTGCAAGGTATGGAAGCATTGATTAAGCTGGTCAGGAGTATGACTCAGGCTGATCTTGTGAAATAATTGGTTCCCAATATGGAAGTATATCTGGAAGGTCTCGATTGAGGACCAGGTAATAATTCGTTACATACAATTCTGCAGCAGAACTGGAGCTAACTCTGTTCGAGAAGGTATGATACAGGTCTTTCTGAGTTTACAGGACGAAGACCTAACAGGAATTATTAATGGTTAGTAACCTAAAACTAAAACCTAACCTAGGGGTTAGATTAGTGTTAATCTAACCTAGACCTAGGCTATGTGTTAATATCCTAAGTTAGTATCTATGTGTAAATTGGTTAGTATGGGTATTACCCTAAATTCTAACCTAAGATACTAACCTAACTAATGAGGAGATTGTGAAGGGGCCTATGGAGGGGTGCGAACCATGGGCGGCGTTTTCTATGGCAATTAATGCTGGGGATAAGGATGAGGGACAGGTCATGGCGGAAGGTTTAGCAGCAGCTAACTTGTTCTGACGTGGCAGGTCGCTGAATTTGGAAATGAACATGAGGTTTCATTGGACTGTCGCCAATTCTGGCGGTCGGTGGAAGTTGAGTTTAAGCGGGAAAGTTGGTTTAATGGCATTCAATATTCTCGGAAGTCGAGCTCGGAACTCGCGAGAAGGCATGCAAACGGAAATTTGGGGGTTTGTTTGGCTTGTCGCGATTTTCGGTCTTCTCTCTCTCTCTCTGCTTGTTTACTGGTTCTTCGCACCAGTTCTCTTTGAGTTGCATGGCAAGTATGAACTGCTATAGCTCTTTTCTCTGTCTTGGAGGATATATATGTGATGGAGATAGCAAAATTTTGTTGGTCGCTTTATCGTGGAAAAAGAAAAGGAAGTTTGAGCTCTTCCTGTGGTCTGCTTCGGAAAATTGATCAAAAATCCAGGCATGTTAGGCCCTAACCTTTAAATATCTTGCTGTCTTTCAAGTGATTTCATTAGAACAACTCTGTTCAAATGTCTTGGGAAAGTAGATGATTTTCCATGGAGATCTTGTTTGATTTTTGGTACTGTATCTCTTCTGGTTCGATTTTTCAATTTCCTCTAGATGGGTGTTTGTTAAAATCGAATTGTGGCTCTATTCCTTTGTGTATTCTTTCTGGTTTAAATATGTGAGATATTTATATGTAAAGAGCATGAAAGCTCGGCCTGTTTGGCGTGAGCCCATAGGATATACCTGTGTTGTTATAGACCACTCTATGTTGTTGATTTGTGGTCGCTGTTTCTTGTTGTGGAAACTGTATGGAAGGATTCTGTTAGATACTGTATGTTGGATCAGTTCTACTGCTCCTTTGGAAACTCTGTCGTGGTTTTTGTTGACAGTGTATAATGATACTTTTTGGGTTTTAATTGTCTTCTAATTTTTGCTTGGATCAGGTAACTGTTGTGTTACCGTAGTCTATACGACCCAGCAGAAGTTGTTTTCCTTGTTATTGTGGTAACGGGATTACTTGTTGACTGTGTATAATATTGATACATCTGTATTTTATTTTATCGACTCAGTGGAGTCTATGATTGAGTCGTATGTTGCTATCTACTACTGAGAATGTAGATTTATCCATAAGTTTTGTCATTTGATTTTCGTGGAATCCTGGTAGAGGAAACAGGTCTTTTGGCCACTGTTATTTGAAATAAATAAAGGATAAAGACTTCCTGGGTATGCATTTTCATTTCTATGTGAAAGCTGTTCGAAAGTTTCGAAGCGGCTCAGTTGATTTCCTTGCTTGAAATGGGTATTTGATTTGCTTACACTTGTTTCATTCTGAATGTTTTCCATGGAGGGTATAGAAGGATTTATCAACTAATTCCATCTTATACTGTTGTTGGGTTCTGCGATTATGGGCGTAAACCCGTTATCAGTATGTAATGTGTATTTATAGATTTATAATGGTTGTATTCTGAATGAATCTGAGGAGACGATTCAATGATTTATATTTCTATTTGGGCCGCTGTTCAATTCGAATATGTTTAATAGTTGGTGAATGATGAATCAGTGGTTGGAAGGAATGACATGTACTAAGACCTCTGTTATTTCCTGGAATTACTTTTGTGTTGCATGGATTTTGTTGTACAATTTCTTGGGTATATTTTTGTGTTCGTTCCTTGAAATCTTGTGCGAAAAATTGGTAAGACTTAGTCGGGTTTCTTGATTTGAAATCGTTAATTAAAAGTTCTGCCTGAGTTTTAGTTTATACACTATTTACTCGTCCAAAGGGAAACAGTGACAATCGTTTACCATTTCACTGTTGTTCAGGTTTAGAGAGTTGAGGAAGTTAACTTGTATCTTCTTTTGTCTCAGTTGAAACTTGACTTGATATACTGTTGTTGATATTGGATATTTTGTCAGAGTAATGGTCTGTATCAGGTAACGTGACTCTGTATAAGTGAATCGTGAGTACTTTTGACTAACTCTGATTAGTACAGATGTATTTACAGGGTGTTGTGTTCCTTTCTGATTTCTTATAGGAGGCGATAGTGTTTACTATGGCATTGGTAAGGTAATCTCTGTATGGTCTTATAGAAGCTTCAATCACTTATTGTAAATAAGTCTGTGTTGACAGCGATACGCTAGAGGTTCCTGATTTCGAACTTGGTTCGAAAGCCTTACTGTGTTTAAAAAGAACTAGTATTGGGCTTAAGGCTGATATATGGATTGTTGATGTGTTAGTTGCTGTACAGGAGTTTTGCTGTGTTTTTATTTCTTGATTTAGAACAGCGATCTTGCTTGCGGCTTGTCTAACTTGTTCATTTATATACTGGTTGAATGTTTTCATATGTGAAGACGGTACAGTGATGAACTTATGTGAAAGGAAGTATGAATGGATTGGTTCTTTCTCTTCCTTTATTTAATATTTGTTGATATTTTTCTAACAGTGGGAAATTGTTTTGTAACATATTGGTGGAATCCCGAATTGTTATGTTATTTCCTTTTTTGGAAGAATGAAACAATCTGACCAATGTTGTGATTTTGGATTCAATGATTGTTTGTGTACATTCGTTCCTTGTTTCTTAATATTTGATGAAATATTAGAAAGTGATTAAGACTATTTTGTAACAATGATAGAGTTACATATTTGTAATCATTTTGTATTACAAGGGCATAGTCTGATTATGTTTACTTATGTGAATATTGACCTCATTTAAACAGGGTGTTTAATGAAAACAATTGATGGATTGCAATTGTTTTAGAAGTTAGTGCTTATCATGCTCAGTTCATTGAACTGACTCATGTTGACTATTTTTGCAGATGGTTGCCGTAAGAGGTAAAAGCAATGCAGATCTGACAGGCTGATCAGATTGTTTATTTGATTTATAATGAATTACAGCTTGATTTTATAGATGTACTATATGTGAAAAGATGTTTCTTTTCCGTTGAGCATTATATCAAGTATGTTGTTGCATAAAATGTAATTGTATAGTTTTGAAAGGAATGGAAATAAGTGTTTGATACTTATGTGTTGTATTCTATTTCTGAAAGTTGACCTTCTTCGGTTTATGTAACGAAGGGGCATTGTTATCATTGTATAATATGGATGCTTTTGTGATTGACAATGAAAGCTTGCAAGGAAATGAGATTGAATTCTTATGAGTGTTTAGTAGTTCTAATTTGTTCTAGCAAAAGCAATATTGGATTTAAATAATTGTCTTTCTAGAAGATAGGTTAAAATTGAACCTAAGGAGAACGCTAAACAAGCTGGATTAAATTACTAATCCCTAGTCCTAAGTATAACAGGACAATATTAAATTGGATTCTTAATCATTTATATCTTTATACAATAAGTATGATATAAATTCAGTTAAGAGAACTGATGTTCAATCAAATGGAGTTCAGATGGCAATCTCAAGCAAAGGTTATGAGGTATTGTCCGATTCTGTTGCTTTAGAATCAGGTGTATTCTAATGACTCCTTGATGAAGAACTTGACCGTAATACCTCTACCATGTAATGGGTTTTATAGAGGAGGGTCGTCTTAAGACGAAGAATCCAGGGATCGGAAAGGCTAAACCTTAGGGAAAAGTCTTTAAAGTAATTTAAACTCAAGTGCGTAACGCTTGTTACTGAGTAGATCTTTTCTAGGCGGATTTAAAGGTTGACGACATAAGTCAACTGCAGAGTTGTACCTCCGAGAAGATTAGGATCTTCTTGAAGTTACAATAATGCAGATGACTTATGGCGACACCCTTTGCATTGATCGCTAAGATTTACACTTGATTTCACACGAGTTACCCTGGGACCGATTAAGAACATGGTCATGTTATAAGGCTGCCTAGGAGATTCGGGGTATCATGACACACTGGTTGAACCAGTATGTCATCATATCCCTAATCCTCGTGGGCATCCATATAACATTATCACCTTGTTAATCTGCCTCCGAGTGATTCAGTTGTGAAAGGAAGGACTGACAGTAGTCAGTATAAGACATTCTATATAACATATGAATGGGGTGAAGGACGTATTCCAGATTGACGAGTATGCCTTTAAGGAATATGAGACATGAACAGTATGTTTCAAATCTTTGGCCAAAGTATCGCAAGCTGCTGATTGCGTTGTCCTAATTCACCTAGTCTAAGGGATGAGATGCCGATGAATAATAGTAACAATTATTCAGTTAGATTCCTTGGACAGAGCATTATGAATCCCAGATTAGGGAAGAGAACCGCAAGAGTAATGTGTTAAATAAAAGCACCAACTCTTATTACTCATGAATAGATCGGTAGATTGCCGAGTCATGGAATGAATAGATCGGAGGTACTCCGAGTCATTACAGCTGCATATGGTTTTCTGTTATATAAATGGTTATTTGAATTGTGAGTTCTAAATTATGTATTTAGAATCAGGATGCAATTATAAAAAAAAAAAATTCACTTGTTCTAAAGTTTAAAATGAGGATGTTACATCTTGGTATCAGAGCTGAAGGTTGCAGCTCTTGGACCTATTGAGTCCATAATTTGATAAAAACCTGAATTTTCTTGTAACAGAAAATGGTTAGAACAAGGGGGAACGTTGCGAATAATGCTCCACCTGAAGGAGGAGCGGCAACAACCCAAAAACTTGATGAGATCCTTGCTGCCCTGTTGGACACAAGAGATCGCTTGGCTGTACTTGAACAACAGGTGATGGGAAATGAGGAGGATGAAGAAGCTGATAATAATAATCAGCAACCTCCTGAGGACAACCCCGACACGGGTGTTGATGTTAATGCTGTGAATGCACCTGTCCAACCAGAAAACAAAAAGGCCAGATTGGCAGCAGAACTCACTAATGATATAAAAAGGATAAGTCCACCTAAGTATGATGGCACCACATTAGGAGATGGAGCTGAGAACTGGCTCAGCGAAATGGAGAAGTACTTTGCAATAAGGAACTTCTCAGAGGAAACCAAAGCTATTTGGGGAGCCTATCAGCTTTCTCACGAAGCGTCTTCGTGGTGGGATAGCCAAAAATCTGAGCTAAACATTGATGAGACCAATATTACTTGGGATCAATTTAAAGGCTATTTTAGGCAACGGTGGCTGCCACAACTTTTCTATGATCAGAAAATGACAGAATTCCAGAACTTAGCTCAAGGGAAGCTAATGGTAACTGAATTCTGGGAGCGGTTTACAAAACTCCTCAAGTATGTACCGCAGTATCAAACTGACGAAAAGTTCAGGATACGGAAATTCATCATGGGATTGAATCCCGTGATAGGGGGAGAGGTCGATGTTCACAGCCCAACCACTATGGAAGGAGTTGTTGAGAAGGCCATAAGGCAAGAACAGAAATTAAAGGCTATTTCTGCTCATAAGGAGGAAGTGCGGAAGAAGACTGCAAACCCTTCTTCAACCTCTCTTGCACCCAGAAAAGGACCGTGGAAAAAGTTTGGAAACAAGAGTAAGTTTCCAGGAGATAACAATAAGAAAGCAGCAGTAAATAAGCCTGCTGGAAATATAAGGGATAATTTTGTTAAAAATTATAATAATGGGCAAAAGTCCTATGGAGGACAGCGTGACAATTATAAAACTGGAGGCAACTTTGAGCCTAAAAAGGGACCTGTAGGAGGCTGCTACACTTGTGGTAAAGATCATTACGCAAATCAGTGCCCTTTGAAGAAGGATGATCGTAATCAGCAGCATAAGATACATGCTGCAGTAGCAGACAAGCAAGCTGAAAAGCAAGTGACACCTATAGAAGTTCTGGGTAAGTTATTCGGCATACCTGTCACTATTTTTTTTGATACAGGAGCTACTGAATGTTTTATTTTTAATAAATTTGCTTCTAAACTTAAAAGAAAAGCTGGGAAAATGGATAAATCTTGGACTGTAGAGTATGGTAATAATTCTGTTCATACAGTGAGTATGTGTCTCTTTGGAGCAGTCCTTGATTTACCTAATTTCTCCACGGAAGTTGATCTCTATGTTGCACCTTTAGGATCATATGACATTATTATTGGTGTCAATTGGTTAGCTGACCATAAAGCAAAGGTAGATTGCTATGAAAAGAACATAAAATGTTTAGATGATCAGCTGGAATCAGCAGAGATTCAAGGTGTGAAACGGGAAATTTCAGTTAGAAAACTGTCAGCTATGCAGCTTAAAAAGGCTAAGAATAAAGGATGTACTCTTTATGCAGTAAAGATATCTGAATCTTTAGAAGAAGATGGTGATTACATGAAGCAAATTCCACTGTTACAAAGTTTCAGGGATGTTTTTCCTGAGGAATTACCAGGGTTACCACCCAAGAGAGAATTTGATTTTACCATTGAAATCAAGCCTGGAACTGAACCTATTTCCAAAGCGCCTTATAGGATGACTACTACTGAGTTAGTTGAGCTTAAGGCACAGTTACAAGAGCTTTTGTCTAAAGGATTGATTAGACCAAGTGTTTCACCTTGGGGAGCACCTGTGATATTTGTGAAAAAGAAGGATGGAACACTAAGGCTGTGTATTGATTATCGGATGTTGAACAAAGCAACAGTCAAGAACCGATATCCACTTCCTAGGATCGATGATCTGTTTGATCAGATGCGTGGAGCAGCGGTTTATTCTAAGATAGACCTTCGATCTGGTTATCATCAGTTAAGGATTAAAGAGGAAGATATTCATAAAACAGCTTTCCGAACAAGGTACAGACATTATGAATTCACAGTTCTACCCTTCGGGTTAACTAATGCACCCGCAGCCTTTATGAATTTAATGAACAATATTTTTCAAGAATACCTGGACAAGTTTGTGCTTGTATTCTTGGACGATATTCTCATTTATTCTAAGAGCGTTGAAGAGCACAATGAGCATTTGAAGATAGTTTTGGGAATTTTGAGAAAGAGGAAGTTGTATGGTAAGTTATCCAAATGTTCTTTCTTTGATTCAGAAGTTCACTATTTGGGTCATGTCATAAGTAAAGAAGGAATCGCTGTAGATCCTTCAAAAATAGTGGCAATAACTGAGTGGCCTGCACCAAAGAATGTGCACGAAGTAAGAAGCTTCATGGGTCTTGCAGGTTACTATAGAAAATTTGTAAAGGATTTTTCTAAGGTAGCTGCACCAATAACTTCATTGCAGAAGAAGGATAAGAAATTCATGTGGAATGACAAGTGCGAAGCGGCTTTCAAAAGTCTGAAAGACCAGTTGACTTCTGCACCTATATTGGCTGTACCAGACCCTAATGGGAATTTTACTGTTGTAACGGATGCTTCTGGGGAAGGCCTTGGAGGTGTTTTGTTACAAAATGATCAAGTCATTGCTTATGAAAGTAGAAAGCTTAAGGTACATGAGCTGAATTATGCCCCTCATGATTTGGAACTTGCTGCCATTGTTCATGCACTTCAAGTCTGGAGACACTATTTACTTGGGAAACCTTTTGGGTTGAAAACTGATCACTTGGGACTGAAATATATTTTTACTCAGCCCAATCTGAATGCCAGACAGAGAAGGTGGTTAGAATTTTTATCACAATATGACTTTGATATCAGCTATATCAAAGGGAAGGAGAATAGAGTAGCTGATGCTCTAAGTCGTAGGAGGCACATTTCTGCTCTTATAACGTTGAGAACTCAGTTTAAAGACGAGGTAAAAAGTGCCTTAGAATCAGATGCATACTTCCAGCAAGTAAAAGCAGCGCTTGTTGCAGAACCTAAGGATAAAAGGTATGAAGGTTTTCATTTTGATAACGAAGGAATCTTGCGTTATGAAAATAGGGTATATGTACCTGTGCTGAATGATTTAAGAAAGAAGTTGTTAGTTGAATTTCATAATTCACCTTTCTCTGGACACCCAGGTATCACAAAAATGCTAGCTGATTTGAAACAGCAATACTTCTGGAAAGGTATGAAAAAGGATGTGATAAATTTTGTGACTCATTGCCTGGAATGTCAGCGGGTGAAGGCAGAGCATATGCACCTTGCTGGACTGTTATATCCTCATAGCATACCGCAGTACAAATGGCAAGTAATAACCATGGATTTTGTACAAGGACTACCTATGTCCAGGAATAAGCATGATGTTATCCTGGTAGTTGTGGATAAACTGACTAAGGTAGCTCATTTCATCGCTGGAAATATAAAGGATGATTCACCAGTGCTGGCCAAGAGGTTCGTACACAAAATTTTCAGATTGCATGGTGTACCAGAACTGATTATATCTGACAGGGATCCTAGAATGACGTCAAGGTTTTGGCAAACGCTTAACGCAGCCCTAGGAACAAAACTGAACTTCAGTTCTGCATATCATCCAGAAACGGATGGGCAAACTGAGAGGGTAAATCAAGTGTTGGAGGACATGTTGCGAATGTATTGCATGGATCAACAGTATAAATGGGAAGAGTATCTTCCATTAGTTGAGTTCGCATACAACAACACTTACCACTCATCTCTAAAGATGGCACCATTTGAAGCACTTTATGGAAGAAAGTGCAGAACCCCTGTTAGTTGGGACAGTGTTGAGGATAGAGTGGTAATTGGACCAGAGATTCTCACAGAAATGGAACAGCAAGTTAAGCTGATTCGTGAACGATTAAAGGAAGCAGCGGATAGACAGAAGAGCTATGCTGACCTTAAGCGGGTTGATAGAAAGTTTGAGCTTGGTGATAAGGTTTTTCTACGTGTTAAACCCAGAAAGAGTTCTATAACTTTTGGCAAGGCTGCCAAGTTGTCACCACGATATGTGGGACCTTTCGAAATTGTCGAAATAATCAATCCTGTAGCTTATCGTTTAGCATTGCCACCTGCTTTATCTCGCATGCATGATGTTTTCCATATTTCTTTGCTTAAGAAATACGTTTCAGATCTGTCACATGTTTTAAATTGGAATTCCTTGCAGGTCCAAGACCCAGGAATAATCGTGGTTAAACCCACACGAGTGCTGGAAACTCGCCAATTGCATTTAAGAAATCGTGATATACAGCAATGTAAGGTCCAGTGGGACCAGTTTAGCGAAGAAAAAGTGCAACTTGGGAAAACCTGGAAGAGATGAAAATTGCTTTTCCTTCTCTTTTTGCAACAGAATGAAAACTGTTGACAAAAATATACTTTTATGAACTGATTGTTTTTAAGTATTTATGAAAGCCAGATTAAGGCAGACTTTATTCAGGTTGAATAAATGTGATGTGACATTGATTTCTGGAACTATTTAATATGGAAGTAGTCACATTGTTTGTGTACTAATAAATTGATTGACCTGAAGGTTAATTTAATATGTAATTCATCGGGACGATGAATCTTTTTAGGAGGGAAGCATGTAACACCCTGAACTGTTGTTACTTTCTCCTGGACATACAAGTGTTGATATGTGATTTCTTGTATAAGGATGTGTTCCTCGATTTAGAAATCATGCTTGATATGTATTGTAATTTCCTTGCAGATTACAGATCTTGACTGAGTCAGAATATGATTAGACTCTTTTATTTATTTCATTTTGTGTCTGAATATTAATCTGATCACGGAATGAATTATAGAGATATTCATCTATAATATCTAGTCTTGGATCAGTGGAATTGATCCAAGTAATGCTTTAAATTTGTTTGTGATGAATTAGATCACAGACCTTGAACAGGTTGCAAGGTATGGAAGCATTGATTAAGCTGGTCAGGAGTATGACTCAGGCTGATCTTGTGAAATAATTGGTTCCCCAATATGGAAGTATATCTGGAAGGTCTCGATTGAGGACCAGGTAATAATTCGTTACATACAATTCTGCAGCAGAACTGGAGCTAACTCTGTTCGAGAAGGTATGATACAGGTCTTTCTGAGTTTACAGGACGAAGACCTAACAGGAATTATTAATGGTTAGTAACCTAAAACTAAAACCTAACCTAGGGGTTAGATTAGTGTTAATCTAACCTAGACCTAGGCTATGTGTTAATATCCTAAGTTAGTATCTATGTGTAAATTGGTTAGTATGGGTATTACCCTAAATTCTAACCTAAGATACTAACCTAACTAATGAGGAGATTGTGAAGGGGCCTATGGAGGGGTGCTAACCATGGGCGGCGTTTTCTATGGCAATTAATGCTGGGGATAAGGATGAGGGACAGGTCATGGCGGAAGGTTTAGCAGTAGCTAACTTGTTCTGACGTGGCAGGTCGCTGAATTTGGAAATGAACATGAGGTTTCATTGGACTGTCGCCAATTCTGGCGGTCGGTGGAAGTTGAGTTTAAGCGGGAAAGTTGGTTTAATGGCATTCAATATTCTCGGAAGTCGAGCTCAGAACTCGCGAGAAGGCATGCAAACAGGAAATTTGTGGGTTTGTTTGGCTTGTCGCGATTTTCGGTCTTCTCTCTCTCTCTGCTTGTTTACTGGTTCTTCGCACCAGTTCTCTTTGAGTTGCATGGCAAGTATGAACTGCTATAGCTCTTTTCTCTGTCTTGGAGGATATATATGTGATGGAGATAGCAAAATTTTGTTGGTCGCTTTATCGTGGAAAAAGAAAAGGAAGTTTGAGCTCTTCCTGTGGTCTTCTTCGGAAAATTGATCAAAAATCCAGGCATGTTAGGCCCTAACCTTTAAATATCTTGCTGTCTTTCAAGTGATTTCATTAGAACAACTCTGTTCAAATGTCTTGGGAAAATAGATGATTTTCCATGGAGATCTTGTTTGATTTTTGGTGTACTGTATCTCTTCTGGTTCGATTTTTCAATTTCCTCTAGATGGGTGTTTGTTAAAATCGAATGTGGCTCTATTCCTTTGTGGTATTCTTTCTGGTTTTAAATATGTGAGATATGTATATGTAAAGAGCATGAAAGCTCGGCCTGTTTGGCGTGAGCCCATAGGATATACCTGTGTTGTTATAGACCACTCTATGTTGTTGATTTGTGGTCACTGTTTCTTGTTGTGGAAATGTAGGAAGGATTCTGTTAGATACTGTATGTTGGATCAGTGTCTACGGTCCTTTGGAAAACTCGTCGTGGTTTTTGTTGACAGTGTTATAATGAACTTTTTGGGTTTTAATGTCTTCTTAATTTTTGCTGGATCAGGTAACGTTGTGTTACCGAGTCTATACGAACCCAGCAAACAGTTGTTTTCCTGTTATTGTGGTAACGTGATTACTTGTTGACTGTGTATAATATTATTGATTACATCTGTATTTTATTTTACGACCAGTGGAAGTCTCTTGATTGAATCGTATGTGCTATCTACTGCGAGAATGTAGATTTATCCAAAGTTTGTCATTTGATTTCGTTGATGGATCCTGTAGAGGAAACAGGTCTTTTGGCCACTGTTCATTTGAAATAAATAAAGGATAAAGACTTCCTGGGGGATGCATTTTCATTTCTATGTGAATGAAAGCTGTTCGAAAGTTCGAAGAGGCTCAGTTGATTGCCTTGCTTGAAATGGTATGATTTGCTTACACCTTGTTTCATTCTGAATGTTTGCCATGGAGGGTATAGAAGGATTTATCAACTAATTCCATCTTATACTGTTGTTGGGTTTTGGATTATGGAGTAAACGTTTATAAGTATGTATGGGTATTTATAGATTATAAGGGGTGTATTTGAACGAATCGTGAGGTTTGAGGAGACGATTCATACAATGATTTATTTCTATTGGGCCGCTGTTCAAATCGAATATGTTAATAGTTGTGACTGAGAATCAGTGGTTGGATGGAAGGAAGACAGTAATAAGACCTAGGTATTTCCTGGAATTAATTTTGTGTTGCAGGATTTTGTTGTTTGTACATTTCTTGGGTATATTTTTGTGTTCGTTTCCTTGAAATCTTGTGGAAAACTTGGTTTAAGATTAGTCGGGTTTCTTGAATTAGAACAAAAACAAAAATCGTTAATTAAAAGTTCGGCCTGAGTTTTATTTATACACTATTTACTGTCCCCAAAGGGGAAAACAGTGACAATCGTTTACCATTTTCATGGGTTCAGGTTTAGAGAATTGAGGGAAGTTAACTTGTATCTTTCTTTTGTCTCAGTTGAAACCTTGACTTGATATACTGTTGTTGGATATTGACATTTTGTCAGAGTATGGTTACGTGTATCAGGTAACGTGACTCGTAAAGTGAATCGTGAGTACTTTTGACTAACTCCGATTAGTACCATGAGAGGGGGGCGAGAGTCGCGGTCCCAGTGCCGGTTGTTGCCCTGTCCTTCCTCCTGTTGCTGTGCACGACCGGAGGCCTTCGTGGCTTTTTGCCAGAGTGGTAGCCGTATTATTCCTTCAGCTCGGTGCGTGTCCCGTCTATCTAGCGCGCCTCGTAGCTAGCTCTCGCACTTAAGTAGTCTCTCCGGCGCTCTTTTCTCTTGTGGTGATCCTTTGTTGTTGCTTAACTCAAATGTAGATCATACATTCTATATATACAGCGGTGTTGGTCCTTTGATTTCTTATAGGAGGCGATAGTGTATACTATGGCATTGGTAAGGTATACTCTGTATGGTCTTAAGAAGCTTCAATCACATATGTGAAATAGTCTGTTGTTGAAGGATACGCTAGAGGTTCCGATTTCGAAACTTGGTTAGAAAGCTTACGTTGTTAAAAAAGAACTAGTATTGGGCTTAAGGCAGCTGATATATGGATTGATGAGTGTAGTTGTATGTACAGGGAGTTTGCTGGTTTTTTCTATTTCTTGATGTAGAACAGCGATCTGCTTGCGGCTGTCTAAACTTTTCAGTTATATCCTGGTTGGAATGTTTTCATATGTGAAGCCGGTTTGGTACAGTGATGAACTTATGGAAAGAAGTATAATGGATTGTTCTTTCTCTTCCTTTATTTAATAATGGTGATATTGTCTAAACAGTGGGAAATTGTTTGTAACATATTGGTGGGACACCGAATGTTTTTATGGTATTTCTTTTTTTGCGAAGAATAGAACAATCTGACCAATGTGTTTGATTGGATTCAATGATTGGTTGTGTACATTCGTTCCTTGTTTCTTAATATTTGATGAAATATTAGAAAGTGATTAAGACTATTGGTAACAATGGATAGAGCTACCCATATTTGTAATCATTTTGTATTACAAGGGCTAGTCTGATTATGTTTACCTTATGTGATATGGACCTCATTTAAACAGGGGGTTTAATGAAAACAATGATGGATTGCAATTTTGTTTTTAGAAGTTCTGCTTATCAATGATCAGTATGGAACTGACTAAGTGTTGACTATTTGCCAGATGGTGCGTAAGAGGAAAAAGCAATGGCCAGATCTGACAGGCTGATCAAATGGTTTTATTTGATTTATAATGAATTACAGCTTTCGATTTTTATAGATGTACTAATGTGAAAAGAGGTTTCTTTTCCGTTGAGCATATATCAAGTATTGCTGGTTGCATAAAAAGTAATGTATAGTTTTGAAAGGAAGGAAAATAAGTGTTTGATAATTATGTGTTGGATTTCTATTTCTGAAAGTGACCTTCTTCGGTTTATGTAACGAAGGGGCATTGGATCATTGTATAATATGGATGCTTTTGTGATTGAACAATGAAGTTGCAAGGAAGAGATTGAATTCTTATGGTGTTTTAGTAGTTTAATTTGTTCTTATTTTTTAGCAAAAGCAATATGGGATTAAAATAATTGTCTTCTAGAAGATAGGTTAAAATTGAGCTAAGGAGAACGCTAAACAAGCTGGATTAAATACTAATCCTAGTCCTAAGATAACAGGAAATATTAAATTGGATTCTTAATCATTTTATATCTTATACAATAAGTATGATATAAATTCAGTTAAGAGAAATGATATACAATCAAATGGAGTTCAGGATGGCAATCTCAAGCAAAGGTTATGAGATATTGTCCGATTCTGTTGCTTAGATCAGGTGTATTCTAATGACTCCTTGATGAGAACTTGACGTTAATACCTCTACCATGTAATGGGTTTTATAGGGAGGGTCGTCTTAAGACGAAGAATCCAGGGATCGGAAAGGCTAACCTTAGGGTAAGGTCTTTAAAAGTAATTTAAACTAAAGTGCGTAACGTTGTTATTGAGTAGATCTTTTCGAGGTGGATTTAACTGTTGACGACATAAGTCAACTGCAAAGCTGTATCTCCGAGAAGATTAGGATCTTCTCGAAGTTACAAACAATGTAGATGAATTATGGCGATACCCCTTGCATTGATCGCTACGATTTACACCTTGATTCGCACGAGTTACCCTTGGGACCGATAAGAACGTGGTCATGTTATAAGGCTTCCTAGGAGATTCGGGGTATCGAGCACACACTGGTTGAACTGCAAGGTTGAACCAGTATGTCATCATATCCCTAATCCTCGTGGGCATCCATTATAACATTATCACCTGGTTAATCTGCCTCTGAGTGATTCAGTTGTGAAAGAAGACTGATATTAGTCAGTGTAAGACATTCTATAGAACATATTGAATGGGGTAAAGACGTTTATCCAGATTGAAGGTATGCGTTAAGGAATACGAGATCATAAGCAGTATGTTTTCAAATCTTTGGCCAACGTATCGCAAGCTGCTGACCCCTTAGCGTTGTCTAATTTACCTAGTATAAAGGGATGAGATGCCGATGAATAATAGTACCAATATTAGTTAGATTCCTTGGACAGAGCATTCTGAAATCCAAGATTAGGGAGAGAACCGCAAGGTATTGTGTTAATAAAAGCACCGCTCTATTACACATGATAGATCGGTAGATTGCCGAGTCATGGAATGAATAGATCGGAGGTTACTCCGAGTCATTAAAGCTGAATATGGTGTTGTTATATTGATAGTATTTGAAGTGTGAGTTCTAAATTATTGTATTTAGAACCAGTATGGCCAATTATCAAAAAAAAAAAAAACCATTTCACTGTTCTAAAGTGTGTAAAATGAGGATGTTACAAACCTGTGACATTAAAGAGGATATCTAATCTCCCCCTATCTCATCCTCGAACTACTCGTTCTCTAATCTCAAGCTTGGCCATATATCTCTGTGTCTGAAGTGCGGGTTAATCTAGTTGTAAATCAAAGCCAAGTGTTAGGCACTATCTAACTTCTAGCTATCTTTCTAAGGAAAAATGGTTGCTGAGTCCATTAACTTACTAATATCCCTTTTCCTTCTACATTCTTCTAATTGTTCTCTAGGGGACTTTGTATTTTTTTCTATACGTGTTTTTCATTTTCATCTTGGACGCATGCATGCCCTCCTTTCGATTGCACCACGCATCCTCCTCGATGCATACGCACCTAACCAACGCGTCCGGGCCCCCTACCTTTTATACTTTTCACATGTTATAACACACAGGATGCCAAACACGCCCAGTGGTGACGCATATGCCCCCTCCCAGTTTGTGTGCGCTCCGTTCCCAATAAAATTCAAAAATTTCCCTCCCAGCGCCCTATGCCCTTGGTTTGACATGAGCGTGACATCACCGTTTCCCCCCCTCCAATGTGATACGCGTGCACGTATACATTTTTCAACGCATAAACCGCGGCGTTTTCACTTTTTTGACGGGTACGCGTGACTCATCCCCCGTAGTTTTGAAACATGCACATGAAGCATCTTTTCCCGCCACCTACCTAGAACGACCTACAAAAGCATAAATGCGTAATTTAAGAGGAAGGGATAGATATCATGAAGAGAAGAGTCCATGTGTGGGGTCTCAGCTGGTACTCTCGAATCTGGTCTACTCACCTCCATCTCGTCAGTAACCTCTCCATCGCACTCAGGCTCTCTCGTGATGCCTCTGTGGTAAAAAATTGCAAGGACTCTGGTACAAATGAAGTGATCATGATTGGTTCTTTCTCTTCCTTTATTTAATAATTGTTGATATTTGTCTAACAGTGGGAAATTGTTTTGTAACATATTGGTGGAATCCCGAATTGTTATGTTATTTCTTTTTTTGGAAGAATGAAACAATCTGACCAATGTTGTGATTTTGGATTCAATGATTGTTTGTGTACATTCGTTCCTTGTTTCTTAATATTTGATGAAATATTAGAAAGTGATTAAGACTATTTTGTAACAATGATAGAGTTACATATTTGTAATCATTTTGTATTACAAGGGCATAGTCTGATTATGTTTACTTATGTGAATATTGACCTCATTTAAACAGGGTGTTTAATGAAAACAATTGATGGATTGCAATTGTTTTAGAAGTTAGTGCTTATCATGCTCAGTTCATTGAACTGACTCATGTTGACTATTTTTGCAGATGGTTGCCGTAAGAGGTAAAAGCAATGCAGATCTGACAGGCTGATCAAATTGTTTATTTGATTTATAATGAATTACAGCTTGATTTTATAGATGTACTATATGTGAAAAGATGTTTCTTTTCCGTTGAGCATTATATCAAGTATGCTGTTGCATAAAATGTAATTGTATAGTTTTGAAAGGAATGGAAATAAGTGTTTGATACTTATGTGTTGTATTCTATTTCTGAAAGTTGACCTTCTTCGGTTTATGTAACGAAGGGGCATTGTTATCATTGTATAATATGGATGCTTTTGTGATTGACAATGAAAGCTTGCAAGGAAATGAGATTGAATTCTTATGAGTGTTTAGTAGTTCTAATTTGTTCTAGCAAAAGCAATATTGGATTTAAATAATTGTCTTTCTAGAAGATAGGTTAAAATTGAGCCTAAGGAGAACGCTAAACAAGCTGGATTAAATTACTAATCCCTAGTCCTAAGTATAACAGGACAATATTAAATTGGATTCTTAATCATTTATATCTTTATACAATAAGTATGATATAAATTCAGTTAAGAGAACTGATATACAATCAAATGGAGTTCAGATGGCAATCTCAAGCAAAGGTTATGAGATATTGTCCGATTCTGTTGCTTTAGAATCAGGTGTATTCTAATGACTCCTTGATGAGAACTTGACCGTAATACCTCTACCATGTAATGGGTTTTATAGAGGAGGGGTCGTCTTAAGACGAAGAATCCAGGGATCGGAAAGGCTAACCTTAGGGTAAGGTCTTTAAAGTAATTTAAACTAAAGTGCGTAACGCTTGTTATTGAGTAGATCTTTTCGAGGTGGATTTAAAGGTTGACGACATAAGTCAACTGCAAAGCTGTATCTCCGAGAAGATTAGGATCTTCTCGAAGTTACAACAATGTAGATGAATTATGGCGATACCCCTTGCATTGATCGCTAAGATTTACACTTGATTTCGCACGAGTTACCTTGGGACCGATTAAGAACGTGGTCATGTTATAAGGCTTCCTAGGAGATTCGGGGTATCGTGACACACTGGTTGAACTGCAAGGTTGAACCAGTATGTCATCATATCCCTAATCCTCGTGGGCATCCATATAACATTATCACCTTGTTAATCTGCCTCTGAGTGATTCAGTTGTGAAAGGAAGGACTGATAGTAGTCAGTGTAAGACATTCTATATAACATATGAATGGGGTAAAGGACGTATTCCAGATTGACGAGTATGCCGTTAAGGAATACGAGACATAAGCAGTATGTTTCAAATCTTTGGCCAAAGTATCGCAAGCTGCTGATTGCGTTGTCCTAATTTACCTAGTCTAAGGGATGAGATGCCGATGAATAATAGTAACAATTATTCAGTTAGATTCCTTGGACAGAGCATTCTGAATCCCAGATTAGGGAAGAGAACCGCAAGAGTATTGTGTTAATTAAAAGCACCGACTCTTATTACACATGAATAGATCGGTAGATTGCCGAGTCATGGAATGAATAGATCGGAGGTACTCCGAGTCATTACAGCTGCATATGGTTGTCTGTTATATGAATGGTTATTTGAATTGTGAGTTCTAAATTATGTATTTAGAACCAGTATGCAATTATCAAAAAAAAAAAATTTCACTTGTTCTAAAGTTTAAAATGAGGATGTTACAAACCCTGTGACATAAAGGAGGATATCTAATATCCCCCTATCTCCATCCTCGAACTACTCCTCTATCATCTCAAGCTGGCCATATCTCTCTCGTGTCTGAAGTGCGGGTAATCTACGTTGTAAAATCAAAAACAAGTGTTAGGCACTTATCTAACTTCTAGCTATCTTTCTAAGGAAAAATGGCTTGCTGAGTCCATTAACTTACTAATTTCCCTTTTTCCTTCTACATTCTTCTAATTTTTCTCCTAGGGACTTTGCTATTTTATTTCTATAAGTGTTTTTCATTTTCATCTGGACGCATGCATGCCCCTTTCGATGCACACGCATCCTCCTCGATGCATACGCACCCTAACCAACGCGTACGGGCCCCCTACCTTTTCTACTTTTCACATGTATACCACACAGGATGCCAACACGCCCAGTGTGACGCCTATGCCCCCTCCCAGTGTGTGCGCATCCGTTCCCAATAAAATTCAAAATTTCCCTCCCAGCGCCTATGCCCTTGGTTTGACATGCGCGTGCATCCCCGTTTCCCCCCCTCCAATGGATACGCGTGCACGTATACATTTTTCAACGCATAAACTCGCGCGTTTTCACTTTTTTGACGGGTACGCGTGCTCATCCCCGTATTTTTGACACATGCACATGAATGCATCTTTTCCCGCCTACCTACCCTAGAAACGACCTACAAAAGCATTAAATGCGTAATTTAAGAGAGAAGGGATAGACTATTCATGAAGAGTCCATGTGTGGGGTCTCGCTGGTACTCTCGAATCTGGTCTACTCACCTCCATCTCGTCAGTAACCTCTCCATCGCACTCCAGGCTCTCTCGCTGATGCCTTGTGGTAAAAAATTGCAAGAGCTCTGGTACAAATGAATTGATCATGATTGTTTTTACCCCCCTGGGTGGGTATATTAACTTGTTGCGGTGCCCCTGGGGCATGTTTTCTCCACCATGATCATTCTATTCTTCTTCTACCCACCGTGATAATTATTTTATTATTAAAATGATTATTTTTATTAATTTTCACATGTTGGGGCACTTTGTGCGACCCTGCGGACACCTCCTCTTAACCCTGGCATTGTTTACGAACCTTACAAGCATTTTCCTCTGTTTTGATTCCTCTTTTTCATCTATCTACCTCCCGTCGTGACAAATAATTATTTAAAATAGTCATTATCACCCTGTCTTTCTTCCCATGGGGATACCCTTTTGGCTCTTTTGTGGCCTCGCCTTCCCCCGTTCGCTTCCGCGCATCCTTTTTAGAAGATATTTGATCTTTTGAATTCTTTTGACCGATCAAAAAAATTAAAAATTATAAAATTGATTTAGAAAAATAAAAAAACAGTATAAAAACTTTGAAAATGAACTAAAATCAGTAACCAGCTCATTTTTCAGCTGAAATCTATGTATTTTACATGGTGCTCATCCCATATCCTACTAACATTTTTCACATGTTTTGAAATGACTTGTGAATCACGCTGATCTATAATCATTTACAAAATACCGCTGCTTAAATCATCTGTACTCTGGGGCACTATTAGTTGCCTGGTACTGTTTTGTTGTGCATGTTGCTTTTTCATCGGACCCAAGTGTCCTCCGTCATTTCCCTTGCATGTGTGTATTTCTTGGGGCATCGTTCTTACCCTTGCCATTTATCAGAACATTTGGGACTTCAGCTTGATAACAAAATATTTGTGCAACCTTCTTGAACGTTGTTGGTTTAAGTGTGTGTGACTGTACTTATTTTCCCTGTTACATGAGTTTGTTTACTTCTCGTATTGCATGGCATGTTTGTATGTTGCATGAATTCAGAATTTTAGCAATAGATAGTTGTTTTGTATCTTGGCTTTTCATGTCACTATATGCTTCCGTTGTATGCTCACATTTTTAATAAGGACCGATGAGGAAGTCTCTAAGCAAAATGATGATTTAAAAATTGAATACATTTGATTTGTGGATAGCTCAATATCTCTTTTCTTGTTTTATCCTCTTCTCTTCGCCTTCCCCATTCTTCTATCTATGTATCACCTTTTTCGAGCGTCGATCAAATTCTTTCATCACCCCATCGACACTCGAGGGGGCATCCTTGATCCTATTAATTTTTCTTCTATCCCTTCAAAATTTTCTTCTCTTTTATATTTGTCTACTTTCTTTGAAGTGATGCAACTTACATCACCTCAAAGAGGGGAAAATGTAGACACTTGTAGTTTGGCTAATGCACTATTACGAATAATATTGCACTAGTTGCGCTTCTCCCTACAAGCTGACGATACACCACTAGTTCGACCTATCTAACTCTCTTCCTACGACATCCCTTTTGTCATTTTTCCTCTTGTAAACCATTTAAACAAGCTATAATAGCTTCATTCTAACTACATTAGCTTCTTACTTTCTTCTAGTCCACTTCTATCACCTTCCTGGCCTCTCAATCCATTCCGTTGGATTGATCTTACCCTTCAAAACTCTCTCCAACCCCTAATCACCTCCTAAACATGTTTAACTAAGCTTAAACATGGTTTGTCACTCCCTAAACCTAGTCAAAGTAAGTTTTGACTTGCTAAAAGTGCTTTTTAGAATTTAGTGTTTGTCCCACATGCACTCAAGTTTCCCCTTTTCCTAAATGGAAAACTATATATAGGGCTAGACCCCTCCTCTCATTTTTAAGAATTCCTCCCTTCTTCCTAAGCATAGATTATAGTATTTTGCATCTAGGTTCTAGATTTCATTTTTAGTTTAGATATTGAGCTATTTACTTCACTTTTGGATTGTTAATCGAATTTTTAGAGAGTAAAAGAGAAGAACCATTGGCTTAAAAACCTATAATGGGGAGATCTCTTTCTCTTAATCACTAAAACTGATTGCTTAGGACTTACTAGGTTCATTATTTTAATCTTTCAAAGAATAGAGATAGTTTTAATTAGCTTAAGTTTGAGTATTTACTTCATAATGCATGGTAGTTAGAAAATATTGCTCATTTCTTATCGAATGGTCCACTGTTCTGTTGCTTGAAGCCTTTGGGGATTCTTTAGGAATTCTTACCCCAAATCCATGGCTTCCAACAACTTTTCTTTGAACACACTATATAGTAGGTATTTGAGAGGATCTACTTTTACAATGAGTTTGGTTGTATGGTTGAGAAAATAGTGGTCTAGTTTGTGAAACATGAAATCTACTTCTAAACACACTTTCTCAACCTGTGAATACTTTATTCATTGTGAATAAGTTTTCTACTAAGGTATTATACTACCTTATCCTATCCTTGATTGTTATGTTGTGTTAATAATGCTCCTATTGCATACTCTATAGCAGATGTGTAGAGAAGAATTGGTTTGTCTGATATTGGTGGCATGAGAAATGGTAGATCTGATAGATATTATTTTACTTTGGAAAATTAATCTTGACATTATTGGTTCCACCAAAACAGAACATCCTTTGTCAGTAATTGATTAAAGTGATGAAATTTATGTGCCAATTTTTAAATGAACCTTTTTATTGACTATATCTTTCCTTCAATACTTCTTAATTGCCTAAGATTTTGGGGAGGAGGAATTTCCATGATAGATTTGGCATTTACTTGGTCTACTTATATGCCTCTCTTTGAAAGAATGAATCCCAGTAATTTTCCCGATGTGACACTGAACAATTTTTTTTTGGATTAAGTCATATATTAAACTCACATAGTCATTAAATTTCGAATGATATACTCTTGTTTAATATTTTACTAGGATTTAATCTACATATTTTTCCATGATATGATGTAGCATACCATGAAAGATGATTTTGTTTCTATTTGATATGTAACACTTGAATTTTTAAGGCCAAAAAACATGACCTTATAATAGATTGTGCCCCATGGTGTAATGATTATTATTTTATGTTGATCTTCTTCCATAATCTCTATTTGATTGTGTCCAGAAATGTTATCCATTAAGGAAATAATTTCATGACCCTTTTTTGAATCCACGATCATATCTATGTTTGGTAAAGGATATTCATATTTCAGAAAAACCTTATTGATGTCATGAAAATATGTACATATTCTGATACTAATAGTTTTGTTTGCCACAAGTATTATGTTTGAAATCAATTCTAAGTAAGTATATTGGTTGAATGAAGTATAATTCCAAAATTTTTTGAAGTTAATTTTTGACAAGCAATACAACTTTGGGATGTATTTTTATCAAATTTAATTTGACAGGATTTGTATATGGATGAACTACAAGTTGGTGTTCCAAAAGAAATGGATCTAATCCTGACATATCTTTATAGGTCTATTTGGAAAGACTTGCACCAAGTTGTAAAATATTTGGTCACTCATGTGTTCTAATGTTGATGTCTATTGTTTCCTTAACCAATATTTTAGATGTGTCCCTTTCTGAAAAGGAATTTTTCAGTTAATGTAAATCATCAATTTGACATGAATTAGAGTCCCCTCTCTTTAGTGCCTTTGAAAGGTTTTCACTAGGAGATACGTCCCTTTTCTTTTTGTTATTTTTAAGTTTTTGATTTTGTGTTTCTCAAATAGTTCCTTAGCAAGGTTTTCACTATGGGAGATTTTTTTTTGTTTTTTTGTTTTGATTTGTACCTTTTTGTGTACTGGGGTACTCCACTTCCTCACAAAAGTAAGAAAATATGTCAAGGTCAATATCAAATCCATTCATAGTATCAGAAAGAGTATGGGATCTTGAGTCCCAAAAAACTCTTCAATTCCCTAATCATTTTGAAATATATCCATGGAGATGTGCTTTAGGTGGTCCCAGCTGATAAGTGTAGGATGGAAAAGTCAGAATTCAATGGTATTAATGGAAAGGTTTTCTATAAAAATTCTTGTTTCTATGAGGTTATCAAAGAGAATATGTGTGGAGTCTATCTCATCGTCAAAGTCAATGTCCTCACAGCTAGTTGATAAATCAAGAAGTACTAGTAAAGTTTCAAATGTATGGAAACTAAGACCATGTCAATAAAGATTCTCTATGTAATATATTGTATCAAGACGTATTTTGAATTTTTATCATTCCTTTTCCCTTCCACTGCATAATTTTCATGATTTTGTTTGCTTTATTATATTTGGATGATTTGTAGTGAGTGACAAATACATAATCATATATGCAAGACCCCGAAGAACCCAGAATGTGTTCCTCATCAAGATATCCAAACCTTTTCCAAAAATACCTACCAAGATTGTAGATAGGAAAAATTTTATTGTGGGGAGCATTGGGTTGACCATAGCTACATGGAGATGATGGTAATTTTTTGATATGGAGGAATTTTGGAGTTCATACTCTCCAAGAATTTTGTTTATGATTTCCAACGTAGGTGGGGTGGAAGATGTGGTGGTTGAAGTTTCAATAAGCAGGGTATGTGTGGTTTTTGTTATCCAATTTTTCCCCTCAGGAAAAAATGAACAAACATGAACTTGGACACTGAGAAATTGGAGGGATCATTTGGCCATGGGAGCTCACATTTTGATTCTGATGGTCATGGTTGCAGGTGGGCTCAGAAATGGAAATGATGTCAAAGGTAAGAAATCAAAGGAGGATTAGAGTTGAGATAAGTGAAAAATGGGGGCCCTAAAGTTTGAAGCCTTCAGACTTCAGAGGTTTTACAATTCAAAGTTTCAGAAAACAAAAAAGGAAAAAACAATAAAAAATTTCAAAGTTCCAAATCTCAAAAGTCTGAATTTTTTGATTTCAGAGGTTCGAAGGTTTTGGCAGGGTCGAGATGTGAATAGTTCCAGGTGAAGGAGGGTTGAAGGTCAGAAACCCGAAGTCTGAAATTTGGACATCAGAGTTTCAGAGGTTTCATGTGCCCGGGTGGATAAGAAAACCCCGAAATCCTGAAATGTGAAACCTAAAACCCAAAAACCCTGAAATCCTGAAACTTGAAAACCTTGAAATATCGAAACCCAAAACCTCAAAATCCTAAAACCTGAAAACCCTGAAATCACGAAACCTGGAAGCCCTAAAATTCCAAAAATTGAAACCCTGAAATCCCGAAACCCAAAACCCTGAAATCCTGAAACCCCGAAATCCCGAATCCTGAAACCTTGAAATCCTGAATACCTGAAAACACAAAGGTCTAAAATCTGAAGTTTGAATTTCAGACTTTGAGGTTTCGAAATTCAGATCATTGAAGCCTAGTGAAAAAAAATCAACACTTGAAGTCTAAAACCCGAAAGACTGAATTTTGGACTTCAGAGTTTCAGAGGTTTCATGAACTCTTGAGCAATAAAAAACAACCTAAACTCAAAAATCAAAAATCCTGAAGTCCTGAATCATGAAAGTTTGAAATTTTGGATTTTAGAGGTTGCAATGTAAATTTGGAGTAAAAAAAAAATAGAGCTAACCACTCACATTTATTACAGTATGGCACCCTCATCTTTAGATGGTCATAATTTTTGATTGCAAGCTCAAATTTGTTAAAAATCAAACTTTCTGGAAATCCCTCAGTGTCCTTTACACAACTATGATTGTTTTTCTTATTTTTAGTAAGGCTAAGTATTTAAAAATAAATAAATACAGTCTGCCATTTTATAGGGGGTTTCCAAATTTATCACCTACCGAAATGATGAGGTATGGGTTTCCTTTCTTCTCCAACAAGGAAATGTACATGGAGGCATGGGTTTTGCAATGGTACCCCTCATTGTTGCAGGTGATTTTAATGCATTTGTTGGTGTTTGAAGAAATATTTCAAATTATTTTCTCTCCCTTCTTTCATTCTTCCTATATATTGTAAGTAGGGTCTCATTTCAAAAGGTTAGACACCTTGTATATGAACCCTCCCTTATTTTTCTTATATGTAAGAGATTTTGTGGAGATTCCAAACCTCCCTACTAGACATTGTAATGAAAAATATGTGCCTTTGGCCATAAATGTGATGTATTGTATCAACTTTGAGAGAAATAAAATCATATCTGTGGATTTTTCAAATCCTCTTTTGTGTTATATTGTAACTTTATGATCTTTCATTGCATGCAAGGTTATTGTGTATTGTTTTTGTTTTCATTAAAAGGTTCTGGTAGTGTTGTGTTTATTATGGAGGTTGTTCAACATCCTTATTGGTGCATCACCTTCCCTTAGAGTAGGTTTTAATTTTCATGCATTTTATCTATCTCTGTCTCCTTGGAAATATTAGATTAGGGTTGGATCTAAAACTCTCTACACTTTGGAGTAGTTGGCACTAGGATAGGAAGTCAGCCTTCATCTAGAGAGATTTCCTGATCGTGAAGTCCCGCACTTTGGGAAAATCTCCATGTTATGCAATTACTAATAGTTTCAATCTATTGATATGCAAACAATCATGGGTGTTGTGATTACGCATCAATAGTTTTCATCTGTAAATGGGATAAGGTGGGGAGATAAGGATTTATCCATAGAATGATAATAATTTACATGAGTATGTATTTCTTTTAAAATTTTGTAATATTCAAAAGGTTTAAAATTAGCATGTAACTTGAATTTTTTTCCTTCATAAGGGAATTTGATGCACTGATGGTATGTAGAAGGGTCAGTTTTTGTGTGAATCCATGGGTGGCCTAAAAGGATGTTATAAGATGTTTCCGTATCCATAACATGGAAACATGTGTCCAGGAATCTAGGTTTAACTTATATCATTAAGGAGATGGTACTTGCGAAATTGCTTTCACTATTGTCATAACCACAAATGGTAATGATGTTAGTGCCTATAATTTCCTTAGCATAACCTAGACATCTCAATAATTTCACATGGATAATATATTAAATGTGTCTCCGTTATCTATAAGAACTCATTTGATCGTAGGATGTGTGATGAATGATTACATGTATTAGGAATTGTTATTAGTAATGTTGGGATTCAAGAGGTCATGAAGACCAAATGATACTATTGAATTATTATATGATAAGTTTTCAATTAAGGCCTACAATTGTTGAGAGTTAATATCCTTAGGAACATGTGTATCATAAAGTACATGAGAAAGGATAATTTGGAGCACAGGAGATGTCTTGAGTAATTTCATGAGGGAAATTTGTGCAATTGTGTTGTCTAATTTTTTGATTATATCATATGAATGAGATGAAGAATTTTCATTTGAGTAATGTTCATTTGTAGTGGACTTAGGATTAGAAATTTGTTTTAGTGTTATGGACATGGAGGGTTTCTTAACAATGGGTAATCAAATGTGTTTATGTCTTGTTATTATAGTGCAAACATGAGGGTTAAATTTAATAGTGGCTACCATGTCTTGCGTATGATCTAATAATAAAATGATAGAATAAAATTTGAAATTGTTTGATGTTTGGACCTTGTCTTTTACACTATTGTTTACACCATGCTTAGGGAAGGGGTCCTAGAATACATTTAATTTATCATTTGGTGTCTTATTATTAGATTGAACTTCAATTTCAATGTCTCCATTATCAATTAAGTCTGGTATAAAGTGACGTATCCTTACATAATAATTCGTAGGATGACCATATATACAATCTAGTAGTCACAATATTAATTTTGTTTATACCACATGGGTTTAATTTTTCCTTATTAAAAATGTGTAAATGGGTATGTCACCATTTTAGTGATTGTTAATTAATGGATGAAACTTAAAAGGATTTCTATGAGAGGCATAAATTTTCACATTTTGATCTCATGCAAAAAAATTTCTTTGTTAGAAAGGATTAGAGGATGTTTATTAGATTTATTTTTACCATATTGGTGATGAGTTTGACTTTGTAATTTTTGAACATGATGAGAATAAGTTATTCCATCATTTACAACATTCCGACTACACTTGATAAATTTTTATTTATTTTGATTTTGATTGTTGTTTTTATTATTATTGGGTTGGTCCTTTAAAGGTTTCTTGATTAGGCCTTTAATGATGAGAGACCTCTCATTTTGTTGGAATTTTTTAATAACTTTCTCAATTTTTTTCAAACAATGCATTTTCATTTGAAATGATAGTTATGAATTTAGATTGGGAATGGAAAATACTAACTATTTTTTGGGTATAGAGCAAGGGAATAGGATTGTGATTCCTCGTTTTGTACAAGGAAAACTAAAACAATGAAATAAACAAGCAATAACAAAAAACATGTTACTTCTTCACATTCTTTTGCAACCTCAAATGAGATGGATCAAGTATGGAATGAAGTACCACACTTGTTGAATCTCCTTCAAAGAGTTATTCGTAGATGATGCAAAATTAATTCCTAATGGAAGAAATATCTGCTTCGAGAAATGGATGATCAAGTGGGAAACCTAAAAGCATGTAAATTTGAATGGAAAATTTATAGAGTAATGATGAAAATTCCTTAAGATTCCAAGAGATTATTTGTGAAGGTATGAGCCTCTTATTTATAGAAAAAGGAGAGGCCATGGATTGTGGATCAATATTTAAATAATTTGCAAGTTAATGAATGCATTTTTCTGATTTAGCAAGTTGATTTGGTCTGTATATTTGTTTGTTTTGAATAATAATTTAAGGGGAAATGAATTTACATAGTTGGATCTTGAATTCTTCATTTGTATGTGCAATTTAGCTTCATCCTTTGTAGGTTTCTAGAACTTGATTTGAAGTAGCTAGTTTAACTTGAGTGAGTTGGATAGTGAAGTGGAGATGAGTGAAGGGTGAATGGATAATTAGGTTTTATTTTATTTAAATAAATAATTAAATTAGCTAAGGAGTGTAAGTGTATGGTTTATGCATGATAGAATTAATTAAATTAATTATCATAAGATGTGGGTGAATATTGATGGGATGTGGGAATATAATGGTCTAGGATGTATTTTAGGGTGTCTACATTTTCAAATATTTAAATAAATATTACAAAGTAATAACATTTTAACGATAATCGACACATGTACATCAATGAGTGGATAATAGGGAACTATGGTGGACTTGTTTGATTTTCCCCGGTGAAGCATTTGGATGCCCCAACAATTATGGATTATGCTAAGGGAGTGCCCCCTGAAGTGGATGGGAGACATAAAAAAGCAGTGGAAAATCACTTGATAAGAGGAAGGATAATGATTATAAGGCAATACTGATGAGAAGGATGATGGGATTGATTTTTCTTGTAGCTTGAGATTCCAGTCAAATATCGTATTTTAGAGCAACCTTATTTTGTTGTTCCACAATAGAGTTGGCACCATGATTATGGAAGAATCATGATGTTTAACCCATTATGAACGTAAATAAACACACACACACACAAAAAAAAGATAAAAAATTAAATTAAACCCAATATAAACAGTATATGTATACACCATGGCTATAAATGAACCAAGATGATAACATAATACTTGTAATTGGTCTAAGGAAAACAAAATATAAAAAGTAAAGAAAACCTAATATACACAATAAAAGTATGTACCATGACTATAAATGAACCAAGATGATAACAAAATACTTTTAATTGGTCAAGAAAAATAGTAACAATTCAACACAACAAAAATAAAGATAATTAACTATGCCCATAATGTGTTCCACGATGATAATTAAGAATATTTGGATGTTCCCAATAAAGGATACACATCATGAGATTGGATCAGACTAAAGATTGGGATCATGATGAACTCTTGTTAGATCCACATTGAAGATTAATATGAGATTGAATGGGTCATTTACCCCAAGAAATTATGCATGCAATGGATAAAATGAGAGCCGGTATTTCCCCATGTGAGGATACATGCGACGGATAAGATTGAATTGACTTACTCCCAAGTAAGGATACATGTGAGGGGTAAGATGATTTGTTTTGATAGTCATAGGATGATTGAAATGATCAGTAAGATAGGAGTTAAAAGTTTGATTTTTCTTTGTTGATATTGTGGGAATTTTTTTTATTCTTGTATATTTTAAGGATTTTTTTTGTTATATGAATGTTTAGGATTTGTTATTTTTAATTTTTTGAGTTTTTTTTTATTTGAATGTTTTTTAGCTTTTTGGGATCTAACTGTGATAACCAATGATATTTAATTAGGTGATCAATGAAACACACAAGAACGTAAAGTCTTATGAAGATTAAGGGATATATGTGAGAGACAATGGACAATATGAAATATTGTGCATGTGTGTAATGCAAGGAACAAGCGAAAGAAACCCGTTTGAGATGAAATAGTAAAATTGATAGGATGAGGAACCATATAAGTGGACGTGCCCAAATTCCCCCAGCACAAGAGATAGATATATATGACTTAGGAATAATATATATTTAAATGAACCAAATTCATGGGTTCTTTAAGCTCTTTTCCATCTAGAGTGGATAAATTATGTCCGCCTAATCCAAATTTTGCATTGATAAAGTAAGGACCCAGCCAAATTTGGTTAGAAAAATTCTTTCTCGTGTCAATATTTGGTTTTATTTTATTATTTTATTTTAATGCAAGGTCACCAATCTCAAATTTTCTTGGATTTATCTTCTTGTTGTATTGGTGTTGAAGCTAGTTATGATAAACTTTGAGATGTTCTAAATCATTGAGACTCTTTTCATCTAGGAGACCAAGCTCATCTAGATGAGTTTATCTATACTCATTATATTTGATTAGATGTTATAGGTATACAAAGAGTTATGAGATATCAAACTTTATAAGAAATATAGATTCAAATCCATATACAAGTGAAAATGGAGTGGCTCCTATCAAAGTACAGAAGGATGTACGTTAGGCTTAGAGAGAAGGATATACTAGCGTATAAAAATTGCGACCATGCTTATCAACCATTTTTCCATAATGAATTTCAAATTTTTTTGGATGCTTTAGCTTGGCCATTACATTGGGGATAGTAAGGGGTGGACCAATGAAGGAGGATGTGTAAGTTCTTAGTTAAATATTTAACAATTTTGTTTTTAAATGACTTACCGTTATTAGTAACAAGAGATGATGGAATGCCAAAGAGACAAATAAAGTGGTTGAATATGAATTTGGAAATATTATTACCAATGACATATGTGAAAGGAATTTCCTCTACTCATTTGGTAAAATATTTTGTGATGGTGATACTGAACTTGTAGCCATCAAATGAGGTGGGGTTGATTTTTCCTAAAAGGTTGAGACCCCATTGGGAAAATTGCCAATGTATAGCGATTGGCTATAAATATTTTAAAGGTGCATGAAGGAGGTTTTCATGCATTTGGCAAGCCACATACTTCTTGTCAAATTTTCATACATTAGACTCCATAACAGCCAATAGTAACAAACACGTAAGATCTTCTTTGCTAAAACCATGTTTCTTTTATACGCTCTACAAATACCAGCATGTACCTCTTCTAGGGTTTGGAGTACTTCCTTTTTGACAAGATATGGTTTATAGAGTATCATTGTATCTCTCTTAACATAAGAAGTTGTCTTGAAGTATGTTTTTGACTTGAAGCACTTTGTGATAAGGCTCGATTTTTTTAGAAGTTCATGTCACAAGATTTGTTGAGATAGATTAATAGAGTATTGTCAAGACCAACTATCACAATGGTTCCTCTTTAATAAATGGTGGGACTCAACATACCGTTCAACACAAACTCATATGTGTATAACTTGAAGCACGTTACTGAGTGATAAGGCTCATCACCAAATATTAAGGATAACCTTGTAATGATTCATGTTTTTTTAAGATAAGTGTTGGTTATTTATGACTTGTTGGATGAAAACATTTAATCATCTCATGATACTAGAGATTGTCAAGACCAACTATATCACAAAACATTTATGCATGTTGACTATTTAGGAAAATCCATAGTAAGATGGTAGATACCAAAATATGTTCATATAGGCCCCAAGAAACACTATGTCAACGATATGAAGGTAAATATATGATAGAGGTTTATGGGATATTTGCAACAAGTTGATCTGTAAGAGATTCAAGAAAAGACCCAATAGTCACCATCGCATCTACTTGATACTTATTGAGAATGGGTTCAAATAGTACTATGTTATGAGGGGATACTTCAAATGCAATCAATTGAAAGTAACACATTGAAGGCTATCCGCAATAAGTGAATTTTTAAGGATCGTTCCCCTGATCTATTCCTTCATATTTTTTCCCTTGGTACATGTTCAATATTTGGTATGAATAATTATGACTTAATAGATATTCACTTTGTAATAGTTGTAAGAGCCTTATGACACATACATTGGTCTACTCACCAAAATTGCGATTCGTTTTTAAAATTTGCATGACCTCTGCATCTACCAAACACGCTTTCACACTCTTGAATATCTTCCTAATTGCATAATTTTTGAGTGCCAAGAATCTTCATGACAGACTTGAGCCAATTTTAAATCTAGGATGTATGACATGGCAGAAACACACAAAACAAATGGATTTGGCCATCATTTTGATAATATTGTTTATACTGCCATGACTGACTCATCTTTTAGACAACTGTTAAGATTTCATCTACATAAATTGGCATGTAGCATATTTTGGAGATAACATTTCTACATCTGTATGTGATGAATAGTAGGATGTAATCATAAGCTCATAATGTACTATAATCAACATTATTGAATTCTTTCCATCAAAAAAATGACCATAGGGAAAGCATTTCATGATAACAACTTTACAGAATCTTATCAATGGCACTGGTGAAATAATTGTCAACATTTGAATATGAGTTTTCCTCCCTTTTCTCCTTCTCTTTTTTTTCATATAGAGGCTTCCATGATTAAAAAATCTCTCCTAGGTTCGCAATGCCAAAATAGTAGTATGCCCACTTTTGGCAACAAGTTTATCGATGAATGGTAAATGAGATTAAGCAAGTTTTATTTCCTTTTTCACTAATAAACTTCAACTATTCAATTTTATGGTATACTGTCACTCCTTTGCAATTAGTAAGACTTGCATAAAACATGAAACATGTCTTAGATTCACATCTAAAGGCTAGCAAATGATTGATCTTGAACGTGCGCGGTCCACGCTCTTCAAGATGCACCCTAAAATACTTCCTATGAGAATGGGTCTCAATAGTAGCTATATTTCCTGAGGGGATATACTTTCTGCACCCATTATCCATTTGTGGTATGGATTGAAAAAATGTTATATGGGCATGGTTTGTGAAATGTGAAAGCTACTACTAAACACACATTATCAACATGTGAGTACTTTAGCTCATGATCAATAAGTGTTCTATTAAGATAATGTGTAGACCAGTCTCCCCCCTCTTCTTGATCTTGTCCTTGATCATTATGTTGTGTTATCAATGCTCTGATAACATATTTTTTAACATATGTGTAGAGAATCACATGTTTATATAAAATTGGTGGTATGAATAATTGTGGACTTAATAGATATTCATTTAATTTTGTAAAAGAATTATGACACTCTTGGTTCCACAAAAATGAAATCAATTCACCAGAATAACTTTACGTAAACCTTTGCAAACAAATAGCATATTCGTTTTTAGTAATGTATTGAAGTGATGCCACTTATCTACCAGTTATGACATGAACCTTCTAATTGAGTGAATATTCCCTTGAATATCTTGTAATTACATAATATTTTGAGGAATAATTTCCATGATAGCCTTGAACTTTGTGGGGTCTACTTCTATGCATCTCCTTGAAACAATAAATCCTAGTAATTTTCATGATGTGACACTAAACACACATGTACAATATATCCATGAATAATTTATTTGGATTAAAAGAAGGACTTTATATTCATGAAATCTTTCAAAGATGTGCCTCAATACTACCAGATGATCTACTCATGTTTTAGAATTTGCTAGGATGTCGTCTACATAGTCTTCCATGATATCATGTAGCATATCGTGAAAGATGACTGTCATTTCTCTTTGATATGTAACACCTATGTTTTTAATGCCAAAAGGCATGAACTTTAAGATAATGTGCCCTATGGTGTAGTGAATGATGTTTTATATTGATATTATTCAACAATTTGAATATGATTGTAGCTAGAAAAAATGTCCATTAGGGAAAGCATTTCATGACCTACTTTTGAATCTTATCAATGTTTGTGTTGGTGAAATAAATTTTTGTATGACAAATTAATTGTTTCCACCAATTCTCAATGTGGGAAGAAGAGCTGTATGACAAATTAATTGTTTCCACCAATTCTCACGGGGCTATGCCCCTCATTTTTGTGTATAGGGAGGCTCCCATTATTGAATGTAAACTAATCTAGTCCTACCTATTATTGTGGGGTGACCACATAGGTCGGGGATCACACATGCCCACTTCATTGAACCTGTGGAAAAGTGCTTGTACTAGGGTACAAGGGAGGAATTTTATGCGATGAGGGGTAAATGATAGAAATTAGGAAAGGGAAGGTTATTTTTGTGACCTGTAGGAAATACAAGGGAGGAGATTTTCACACCTAATGAGGGGTAAGTAGTGATCAACATTCAATTAGGAAAGGGAAGGCTATTTTTGTGAAGTAGGAAATTAGTAAGACTTCACACCTAATAACAAGAAGTAGTTCAACATTTCTTAGATTCATTCATCAAAGATAGTTATGAAGCAATTAGTAAGACTAATAAAACAAGAAACACATACGCTTACAAGATTCATTCAAAGAGATCAAAATAGATTTCCTTTTAGAAAACATGAGATTTCTGGAAATGGAATATATTTAGCTTACAAGATGCATTTCTTGTGTTGGTGATACAAATAGAAGAAAACACCCAGAACATGGACAATCCAATATATTTAGCTACCAATTTCTAAAATTTAGTGATCCTTTGGAATGGATCAAGTCATCCCAATATATAACAATCCATGAATTGCTACCTTTCAGAACTACCCCCCACATTTAGGATCTTTTGGAATGGAGAAGTCATCCCAATATATAACAACTTGTGACTTTACATCTTCCTAGGAAATGAGACCTAATGTGTTCCCACATGAATAAATTAAAGGGAATATTAGAATTCAACTTGTAGATAATTACATCTTCCTAGTGAAATGATAAAAATATAATGACTACACTTTTTTAATGAAAAATTAGATAGTGGAGAGAAGAAGGGGGAGAAAGAGAGGAGGAAGATATTATTAATTAAGTGAATGATGCCATATATGATGATGACTACACTCCATATGAAAAATTAGATAGTGGAGACCAAATGATTCATGCTTCCTGAAGAAAGAGAGTTTTTTGAAGTGAATGGCTGCCATATATCCTTGAAGAAACTTCCATGTTGAATTGAAGAACCAAATGATTCATGCTTCCTGAATTTATCTTCCTATTAAATTCAAATGTGGGCTCCTAACACCTTGATAAATGTTACCATGTTGAATTGAGCCACTGCAAGTTCCAATTTATCTTCCTGTTAAATTCAAATGAAACCCAACACCTTGATAATATGTACTAGGAACCTCAATGATCTTACTGTATTGAATGGAACTATCCTTTATGATATTTTTCAATATAAATAATGACTCTAACTTATCTTGATATTGAAGCAAAGAGAGTCACCTAACTCTATCTTTACCAACTCCTAGAAGGAAAGAGAAAGTTCCTCTAATGATACCTCTTTCTTGACCAACTCCTAGTTAGGAAAAAAAAATTTCCTCTAATGATGAATTATAAGTTAGTGGAGGGAGCTAAAGTTCCTGAACACAATTGTATGCCTCGTTCAAGATATAGAAAACATGTTTTCCATAAGATTCCAACTCAGATATAACATTATTGAGCATTTTTTATCTCTCATCCATGATGCAGATCCAAACTTAAGACACGTTCTCTGCACTTGATGCAAACACATTCTTACTCACGAGAGTGTGAGAGTGGAAGGAAATCATCTTGTGGGAATAACTCATCTAAGTGAATTACCTCTTTTGGAAACTCCTCTTCTTTCTTTACTTCTTAAAAAAATGCAAGAGCATTCTTGATGAGAGAAATGATATCTGGAAACAGTGCCTTACCTTGCTCAATTATTTTCTCAATCCACTTCTCATTATCCTTTCCCTACACTATGTATCCTTGAGCTTTCTTGACCACCTTACGATTAACACTATTGATCAGAGGAATTTTATCTATAGAAAGAGGATATATTCGACCGGGATCCAAGAAAGACTGAATATGAGCACTAATAGAATTTAATCATTCTTCCAATTTCTCATACTATTCATTCCAAGAAAGGAGGCAAGAAGAATATTCCTTGAACAGGTGAGAATCACCCTCATGCAAATATTTACCCAATGAGTGGTGGTTTGAATCATAATATGAAGAAGTCACGTCCTCAATGATATTTTCCCTTTTAGGCCTAGCAATTTTAACATACCGATTACCTAAGGTGGCTCCAAAGAACTAAGATGTTTTATGGTCCTTCTTTCTTTACTTGGACTTCAGTTTTCTTGAGATCGATTTTATTTTGGGAATGATAGCAAGTTGCATTGTCCTTGGCTCACTCTTGAGAATTTCTTGAATCCATGGAAATGGCTCTTCAGGATTTAACACCATGTCTTTCACCAGAGAAATTTCAAGATCTTGTTGTGGAATCAACTCTTGATCATCATGGGGAATATTTTCCATTAGGGAATACATACCTAGATGCTATAAGGAATCACTCTTGCTTGTGTTGTGAATATTTCTCTTGCAATTATTTACTTCAACCAACTCACTTTTAACAACTCACTCAAATAGCTTAGCTCAATTCGGTCAACTCTTGTATCTCAATAAGCTCTTCGAGGAGGTGTGTGTATAAACCTAAATTTTTATGCTTTCTATTTTCATACTTATTACTAAAAATTTAATTTTTAGGTTAGAGGTCACTAATGCATCCATCTCTGGAACACGTGCCTTAAGGGGCTTGTTCTAGGATATGGGTATCGTTATTCACGTAACCATTGGGTTAGGAATCATACATGGAGAGAGAGCAGATTTTGGTCCCATTTATGTATTTTTTTATTTTATTCTCCTATTTTACTTCAGATTATCCCAACATCTTGCTATATCTTGACCCAATTTCTTTTGTTTTTCATCATCCTTTCTTCTTATGTCTCTTTAGACATATCCCTTTACTTTTTCCTCCCTTTCCAAAACCATCACCTACGGGCAATAAAATTGATGCAAATTTAAAATCTCTTATGATGTATTCACCCATGGGTGATGCATCGTTATAAATACCCTAACTCTCATTTACACATTAGGAGATCAAAAATTTTCATACATGAACTCACCATTAGCTTTTTTCTCTTACACCAACTTACACCTGCTCACTTAGCTTCTAGATTTCTTACATCTCGAATCTTGGCTTGTATATTATTCTTTCTTGGATTGGTTTTCTTGCACTTTTGGGTCATCTATAATGAGATAGGACTAGATTGTTTCCCCTTTCTGCACCTAATTTTTTTTCCCTCTTGGTGTATGGTCCTTTGGGATTTCGATGCATCAGCGAATGCACCCCAATAGGTAAGGGCTCTAACTCACTTTTTCATTTTTTACAGAGTAGTTCTTACATTCGATACATGATCTATGTTAGCTTATTATTTTATGGACATGCTTGGTTAGTATATTGCATTTCAATTCTATACTTCATGTTACATGATTTCCTTAGTTTAGCATAATATTTGCATGCTCCTTTTATCTTTTATTCCCCCCATAGTGTCAATACCTCCATCGGGTTCCTTCCCCATCTTCAACCTAATGCATTGGAAACCTTAGTTTTTCCTAGTGTAAGGGTTACTTACCTTGGGGTATATGATCATAATGGTCCATGTGCCCCCTTTAATTCTATCCACTTGTGTGTGGGTCTCGGTGTGTTCTTTACATGTTTCCTCGAATACCCTAGTTGAACGAATGATAAGAGTGCACAATGTCTAGACACATTTTTTCCCCAATATACATCCTTAGTAAACCCACTGTAAATATTATTTTGTCCCTTCTGATTGAGCACAACTCATTAAAATAACCCAATTTTCATTTTTGTCTTCTTTCAATTTTTTAAAATTCCCCAAAAAATTAAAAATCTATCTTTCCATCACCATCGACCTCTTGTGTCATTTCTATATAGGGTTGATCTTGTCTATCTTTTCCTAACCTCACCATAGACGCCATCAACACCTATGTCATTTCTTTACAAGAATAATATTGTCTATTCCGTCCAAAATTTACTACAAACACCTTTGACCCCTTTGAAACACGTTTTTTAGGGATGGTTGTGTTAGTAGCCCATATTTTCAAGCTTCTTTTAGGTCATATCAGCACTCCATCATGAAGTATCTTTGCCTAGGGATTTGTAACTCTGGTGAATAGTCAGATTCATAAATTAATCACCAAGAATCTAAATTTCCTTTCTATTTAGATTTTTGTGTGGTAGGAGCTAATAGGAAAAAGTACAATACCCACAACAATAATATCTCAGGTGAGGAAGAAGAATAGATTCATATTGAGGACATCTCTAACCTCCCACCTAAAACCCATAAATTCCTTGATATGTTTTTTCAATACAAAGGGGAACCTGAGTCAGTAATTCATAAACATCTCCTTGAATTTGTCTCTGATAAACTTGATGATAGGGTGGATAATGGGAAGAATACCATGAAAAGATCATTTGGGAAGGCCTATAACATCGATCCCACTAATCTTATCCTATAGCTCATAGACAAGATGAGTCAACAAACAATTTCCACCATGGCCTAACTCTTTCGAATAAAAACCAATATGGTCTAAATGGTTAACTGTTATAACTCAGGTTATGGGGGTGTAATCTCCCCACCCTTACCTAATGATCCTAATGGGGCACCTATTTCCTAGTCTCCCATTCAAAAACAATTATTAAGGGAAGTCTAACAAGAGCCTCTACTTCTTTACATATCTAGTATGAATATTGGAGGCATTACCCCTTCTATCTCATATGATGGATCAATTGATCCTACTTTACACATTAAGGAATTTGGAAATATTTATAAATAATGGATCAAATTAAATTCTTATGATGCCATGAAACTCTTATCTAAGAATATTAATGGATATTCTTTGGAACGGTATCACACCCTACCCCCTAACTCCATAATGGAGTTAGAATCTCTAGTAAGAGGTTTAGTTAATGAGTTTCGATATCATGAATTTCCTAAAAATAACATTAACGTTTTTATAAAATACAAAAAACATGATAATGAATCAACTCAAATGTTCACCAAGAATTAGGAGACTCTATTTACTAAGGAAGAAAACAAATGTTGATGATAGCCTTTTCCAACTGTTTCTTTGAGCCTTATAACCTCACCTTGAGTATAAGGTTAATTCCTTTTCTCCTACTTCCCTAAATGAAGCTTTTGAACAAGCCAAAAGACAAGATTATCTCATGAGGGAATTTTATAATGCTCCCCTAAAAACCAAGTGAATAAACAGATAACAATCCTTTAGAAATCAAAGAACAAGAATGCCACAGATGATGGGGTCTCAGATACCCTTCCTCTTATGGATTCTACAAATAGAAACATCTTTTTGATTGGTCAAAAGACTAATAACAAAATAATAATCATACTACCTATTATGATCTATTAAATAAGGATGAATTGAGAAAGTGTTGTAGACACCTAAATTCGGTATCTATACCCTTAATCACCCTCATACGCATATTTTTTTAATTTGTCCCCTTTATTTAATTAAATGCTAATCCAATTACCATTAATTAATTAAGACACATTAATTAATCATTTAATATCTTACATGCCCATTTATCCCATCTGTATTAATCTTTATTAAAATTAATTAATTGATTCCTATTAGTTAATTAATACCCATTTGATTAACTAAAATTGACCTAAACTAAAGTAGTATAGTTAATCTAATCTAGGAGGACATATAAACATGAAAAATAAGTGTAATAAGACAACATGTAAATGAGATAAGTAAATAAACTAATGACATTAAAAACCCTAATGTACAAGAGGGGAAAGGAAAAAAACGTAGCTGATAACTGATGAGTGTTGGACTGTGTCGCAGTGATGTACACAAAATTAGAAAGAAGAAACAACTGTGCAAGAGTGCCAAAAATGACATATCTCGATGATGTGTATGGATTGGGGCACCTGGAAAAGGACTGGGGCACCCACATGAACTATGGTAAGGAATCTGGGTGCCCTATTCTAGGAAAAATGTCTAGAACTGGTGTTCACAGGGTCAGAAGGTGATCTGAAACTACAACTACCTATCGCATTAATTGTTTTGTACTCCACTAAATGCTCCAAATTTTCCTAGATGAATAAATAACTTGCAAAAGACCAAAAGGAAGTATCAAAACCCTAAAAAAAGAAATATGTGGAATGAATGGTTCAGAATAACCTCAACTACCACAATAGTGGGATTTCTAACTGAGTGTTGCACTACATTTCAGAATCATATGTAGTTCTGGTGTGTGTGTACATGTCATGCCCTAGGTGCTCTTGTTCTAATCACACTTTGTGAAGTAATGAGAAATAATTAAATGTAGAAAATGTAATAGAATGTGTGATTGAAATAGAATAGAATCCCCCCCTATGAAGTGTGATGTAAATATCCTAGCTTATTTCTTGATGATGGAGCTATGTGGATACCAATGCAATAGATGGATGCAACTCTAGATGAGGTGATAGTAGTGTATGATGCTAGGTCCTTCATTATGGTCTCATAACTTTATATTTATAGGGTTCTCTTGCTCTAATTTTGTAATTAACCCTGAAAAGGCCAACCACAAGAAATATAAAGATGAAAAATGGCTATAAGAGGACCAAAAAGTGGTGCGAATGTGTTATAAGGATAAGAGTACCCCCAAGTGGGACCAAGGTGCCCATGGGTGCTCTAGTACTAAATTTTGGCTCCCCAGCCAAGGCTAAAATAACATGGGATGTATAGAAATGGCTGGGTACATGGGTGCAATAGGTCACAAATTATGAAATAAAATAAAAAGATGACTAAAGGATGTGGGTTGATTAGTACTTTCTTTACTCAAGAACCTTCTAAATAGTAGTATGAGACTTGGATAAATATAATGTCTAAAGTGCATGATTTTGTGACTATATTTTTCCCCCACTTTATGTTGATGAGCAGAAATCTTCGTAAAATAAAGTAGATAGAGATGCATACTTGATGTCCATGAAGAGTTTATTAGAAGCATGCCGAATGACTAGACAAAAGTGTGGAATGATAAAAAGATGGAGGAGCGTGGAAACTATAGATAAAAAATGTGCAAAGAAAAAGTGATGAGAGTGAACCTAGGGGAAAATGTGTGTGTATAGCTGCCGCATAGTGTAGTGTACCTACATAAAAGTGTGATGTGTGTGATATAGTGTGTTTACCGCATGGTGTTTTTGACATTGTTTTTATTGTTGTTGTTGCCCCCATTTGACTGTTTGTTTCTCATACGGTCATACCTATAGGGATAAAATGATCAAGTAGTCAAATATGTATGTATGTAAGTGTAAAAACACTATGTAAAAGATGCATGTGTATGTAAATGTAAAGTATGGAAATGTAAATGGAAAACAAAAATGTAAATGTAAATGAAACATGTGCACCTAATCCATGTCGAGAAAGAGTGTAGAATGATATCCTATACCACAAGTTTTTGGGTGATCTCACGCAATAGACTGAAGAAGTGTAGCGAGGAAATGATTTATGTCCTCCAAGATCTAACTATTTCCCTGCATGTGTGCAGAGATTTCTGTAGTGTCTTGATTTTTTGGGTGATCCAACATCACTAGATGAAGTAGTGTAGGGAGACACACCCACTGTAACTTCCAAGCCTATAACTACTTCCCAAAAATTCCAAGGACACCATGTCTTATAAAATACATTGTGTATGGGGTTCGTAGACTAGTCTAAACCCACTCGCTAAATATAACTGAACTGAAATGATGTAGAATCTTTGTGTTAGTATGTAGAAACCCCCAAATGATGCCCCTCTCTTTAGGGGTGCATGCGACGTCACTGATAGGAGACATGCATCCCCAAAAGATGGCTAATCACATGTATGTTGAAAATTTCTTGGTAGAAACCAAGGCATGCACAAACAATAAGGCTAGCCAAAAAAAATTGAAAACATGCATGCATGAAGAAAATAATGTATAAGCTACACAAACAATGTGTAAGCTACCAAGGAAAGTAATGTAAACATGTAAGAAGACATGTATGCCAAAAAAAGTGGGTTGCAAACATGGGACATCACTCACAATGTCACAAGACATGCAAGGCCATCATGGACACAAACAATAGACAAGTTTACACACAAAACATGGGGCAAGGCCCATAAACAATAGTAAACAAAGGAAAACAATAGCAAACAATGTAAAAAATGCCTAGTTGAATGTGTGCTACAAGATCTCAGAGGGAACCATCTATAACCTCTCATATTTTATCTTAGAAGATATCATAGATGCCGCACACGACGAAGAGAAGATCTTGTTTGGTAATGTCATAATAGCACCTGGAAGAGATAAATTTGGATGTTCCCATCGACCAGTGTAGGAAGGGTAGAAGGTGATCATCCATGTGGCATGTAAGAGACCTTTATCTATGATCACAACTAAAATAAGATGTGAACGTGCCTATATGTATGATATAGATAAATTACATACAAGTAATCAAACTAGCATGTGTAATAAAGTGACCATGAACAAGAAAAAGTAAGTAAGAGTATAAGAAACCATTGTATACAACATGCTATGTGTGGATGGAATGTAATACAAGATGAAATGATAGGGGCCGCTTGCTCCTCAAGTGAATGGAATTTTATGTAGAGAGGTTCATTTTGTTTCCCAACTCAGAAGTCAAGAATTAATAATAAATGAGAGCACATCATCGGTAAATGGTCAAGTAGTGTGTATCGTGTTTAGTGCAATGTGAGGAAATGTGTATATGCATAGTGGTCATGATATGCGATATGTAGAATAGATTTGGATGGACCTTATAGCCTAAGCATATACCATGAAGAGATGAAATGTGGAGTGATGATTTAGCACTAAGCATGTATCACTATAAGATGAATGTATGAGTAATGATTTAGCACTAAACATATATCACTATAAGATGTAAGGAGGGTGTGTTGATATAACCTAAAGTTTAGACCACTAGACAATTATAGAATAGGTGACAATGTAGCCTAAAGCGGATGTCACTATAAGATGAATAGTAGAGAGTGGTGTTGTAGCCTTAGTTGTATACCACTAAAATGGATAGAATAGGTGATGATTTAACCTAAAGCGTATATCACTAAACTAGTAATGTCACATGGTGAATGGTGGCATAGTAAATGTGTGATGAGTGTAGGATCCATTTGATTTGTAAATATTTTCTAGTCTAGTATGGATCGAGGAACTAAAGTGCGTCATCAGGTAATGAGTGCAACGTGTAGAAGATAGTGTAATATATGAAATAATAAAATTCGACCATGTGATGAGTAGAATATGTAAGGATGTAATGTGTAGAATGTGTAAATATACTATGTGTAAAAGGAAAATGTAGTATGTGTGTAAATATGTGAATGCTTAAATGTTGTAGTGTAATGTAGGGTGAATGATGTTTATTGTGTGACAAAGTGAAATGTGTAAAGCCTATGGTGTAGTGTGTGGGGTTCATTGTAATAATAATCCATCAATAGTCAAGTGGGAACCAAAGCAAAAGAGTGTTTCATCGTGTAATGACAGTGTTAGAACACATAATTAAAATGCCTATATGAAAATGCCAAGATGATGGATGTATAATAATGTAGAGATAATAAATGCACTAATAATAATATGAGAGAGGGGGAATGGTTTGGATGCTATACCCCCAAGTATGCATGTGATGAAATTCAAATCAAAATAAACTTAGTGGATCAATTTATGGAGTAGTTTCCTTAACAAAAGTGGTGGTATGCTAAGGTGGTAATGTTGCGGAAAACTCAAGTGGAGAGACATTTTATTTATCAAAATGATTAGGAAATGGAAGTGGAGTAGGATGGTGAGAAATATTCAATGGTGGCATCTTTTTTGGTGTTGATAATGTTGTTGATGGCTTGATAGGAGGCCAAGTTGGACTGAGTATGAAAGGAAGTTTCTTATGTTGACTTGGTGATACTGTAAGTGATTTATTATACGAAACTTGACTACCCGAAGAAGGCATAGGAGAATCATTATGGTGATGATCATTAAGTGGAGAAGAAGCACTGTCATAAATAGGATAAGTGTTTTTATGACTAGGAGAATAATCATTACACACATGTGAGTGATTGTCAATATCAAACATATATGAATAAGATAATCATCTAGAACTTACTTGGAAAGACTAGAAGGAGGCTCACTAGTAGCCGTATAACATGGCTAAGTAGGGGGTGAACTACTTATGAGAGGTTATTTCTTAGGAGGTGCTTGACTAACACTAGCCTAATGTGCATTAGATATAGGGGAATCAGATTTAGGAACCCGATAGGATGTATTATTCATATTAGAATGTTGTGTATTAAACTAAATAAGTCCTTTACGCTCAATAATTTTGATTATACGACATAAATTATGGAAATCATTTTCATTATGTCCATTTATTTGATGATAATTGCAGTATGGACTACCTTGATATTTTGCTAATCGATAAGGAGAATAATGTTGCATATGTGGTAGAGTGATCAAGTGATGATTAAGGAGATGAGGAAAAATGTCATGTGGTGCAGTAGTGTGCTTAAACATGAGAGGCTTAGGAAATGGAGTATCTTGATCTTCAATCATATGGCATGTATTAGAAATAGACTACATATAAGATTGAGAAGGAGCACACACATGCAATTGAGAAGCATCCTTAAGATGATGAATTTCAGATCTAAGAGATGTGATTGTGGATTCCATGGCTGCAAATTTATCTTGAAATAATATATGTAAGGCTTGAATTGAATGTAATAGTGGTCGATTAGATGGAGGTTCATTAAGGTTAGGGTCGATAAAGAAACAATGTAGCATAGAAATTAATTTGCGTGGTGGTGTATTGTCATCAAAATACTTGGTGTCTACATATTTTTATAAAATATCCTGAAAAGTGGGATACATCTTAAGTAGATTGGATAAATAAACTTGATAACCCATGATGGAAGAAAGAGGAGGATAATAAGTGTGAAAGTGACCATGTTCACCAAAATGATAAAATAAATTTTAGCTAAACTAAAGTAGTAAAGTATAGTTAATATAATCTAGGAGGACATATAAACATAGAAAATAAGTGTAATAAGACAACATGTAAATGAGATAAGTAAATAATATAATGATTAAAATCCCTAATGTGTAATAGGGGAAAGGAAAGAACTCAGCTGATAACTAATTACTATTGGATTGTGTCGCAATGATGTATAGAAAATAAGAAAGAAGGAATGACTGTGTAGGAGTGTCAAAAAGGATAGATATGGATGACGTGTCTAAACTAGAGCACTTGGAAAATGACTAGGGCACTCAAAGGTGCTTTGGAAAGGAATTTAGGTACCTTGGTATGGGAAAAATGTCCAGAACTGGTTCTCACAGGGTTAGAAGGTGATCTAAAACTCTAATTATATGTCACATTAATACTTTTGTATTGCGTCAAATGCTCCAAATATTCCAAGAGGAAGAAATAACTTGTAAAAGACCAAAAATAAGTATCAAAACCCTAAAAGAAGAAATATGTAGAATGAATGAGTTAGACTAACCTCATTTGTCATAACAATTAGCTTACTAACTGAGCATTGTACTACATTTCCGACACAAATGTAGTTCTGGTGTGTGTGTGTGTGTGTGTGTGTGTGTGTGTGTGTGTGTGTGTGTGTGTGTGTGTGTGTGTGTGTGTGTGTGTGTGTGTGTGTTTGTGTGTGCGTGTGCGCATGTCGTTCCTTAGGCACTCTTGTGACAGTCGCACTTTGTGAAGTAGAAAGTAATAACTAAATGTAGAAAATGTCATAGAATGTGTGCATGAAATAGAATAAAATCCCCCCCTATGAAGTGTGATACATATGCCCTAGCTTGTGCCTTGAGGATGGAGATATGTTGATGCCAAAGCAATAGATGGATGCAACTCTAGATGGAGTGATACTAGTGTATGATGTTAGTTCCTTCACTATGGTATCATAAATTTATATTTATAGGGTTTTTTTTTCTCTAATTTTGTAATTGAATCCGAAAATTCTGATCACAAGAAATATAAAGATGAAAAATTACTAGAAGAAGCCCAAAAAATGGCGCGAAAGTGTTAGAAGGATTAGGGCACCCCAATGTGGGACCAAGGTGCCCATGGGCCCCCCAACTATGGCTAAAATAATGTGGGATGACCGGAATGCATGGGCACATGGGTGAAATAGGTTACAAATTATGAAATAAAAAAAAAGATGGCCAAATGACGAGGTTTAATTAACACTTTATTTAATCAAGAACCTTCTAAATAGTAGTATAAAACCAGGATAAATAAAATGTCTAAAGTGCATGATCTTGAATTACTCTTCCTAGGATTAACAATAACTATGAAGTCAAACTCCTAAAATAGAAGTATCCACCTGTAGATGCACCCTTGCAAAATTAGATTGTTGACTAAATAATTCAATGCCATATGATTTGTGTAGAAGATAAACAAGGTTTCCAACAAGTACTTTATGAATTTATGTAGTGCATAGATCATAGATAATTCCTCAAGCTTAGTGGTGGTGTAATTATTCTCTGCGGGTGTCAAAATTTTTCTTGCAAAACATATAATATGATCCATAATCCCTTCATTTAGTTGTGAAAAACTGTGCCTATGAGTGTGCCAAAGGCATAAAATGTACATGAAATGGTTTATCCTATGAAGGGAAGTGCATAATAGGTGTAGTAGTGATCTTCTCCTTTAATGTTTGTGTTGTCGCCAAATCATTGCACCCTCCGAATGGCCAAGATGTGAATAGGATGTTCGGTGTGATTGGGGACACATGGGATCACCTCTCAAGCTGTGGGACTTGGGCTCGAGGTGAACCTCCAGAGAAGGCCAGCTTCCTCTTCCTAAACTAGGTGTTGTACTACTCCTAGTATAACAAAAACGATTATCTAGTCCTATGCTAACCTTTTTCATGGGGTTTGAGGGAAAGAGTTTTACAGAAATGAAACTATACTAGGGATGGTGATGCACCG